>OX402548.1:17919796-20319796 GCA_948098915.1 Lampropteryx suffumata | reverse complement strand
GATTTTTATTATCAGCCAGTATCTTTTTGATCTAATGCAAACATTTTATATTAAACTTAATGGGAGATATTAAACCTCTGTGGTACATTTATATCCAAATAAAAAGTAAAAAACAGTGCAATAATGAGATTTCATATAACATTACTGCACTGTTTTGGTTCTAAGCAAAAAATACGTCCTTTGTGATCGGTTTTGTAGTGATTAATGAAAACATTACAACGTAGTTAAAAGAAAAATATGTATCCCTAGGTTTCGTCTAGAAAAAGTTAATAAGTCCTATATAGGTAATACGGTGCACTTCTATAATAAGCTTCAAGAAAATGCAATTTAAGAACCTATTAAGAAATTTAAAGCAAAAATAAAGGGTAGTCTTTTCAAGAAAGCGTATTATAATACTAATGACTATATTATTGATAAAAATGCATGGCCGCATATCGCTCTGCCCTCAGACAGTTAACCGACACATTTGAAATGTATTAGTTGTATAAGTTTATCGGTTATAAGATGGATTATGCAAATATGCGCCAGGACCAGGACGAGTTTCTTGCTAGTTCTTCTCGGACTTGGGTTAAGAGGGATTGGCACCTAAATTCACCCAGTATGTAGGACGTTTCAAGGTGATCCTTGTGATTGTATTGAATAAAGTATCTTTTGACTTTGACTTATTTTTCCTGGTATATGGTTTAATGTTAGTTGAATTGTTTCAAGTCTTTTCATAAAACATTAAACGGATGGACAAATATTTAGTACAATTCCGCCAATCTATTCCTAAAGAGTTACCTCCAAAAGAAATTCGACACGTGTTTCGCCCCTCCACGAGGCATCCTCAGGAACACTTGACTCACTCCGCACCCCGACGAAAAAACACTCTGCTCTGCAGAAGATAAGATAAGATTTTGTTTTGTAATGGATTTCCGCAAAGTCACGCCTGAATCAATTATCTATCTTAAGTCTTTTCATGCAGTAAAATGTTGCCATAGTGTGCAAAAAAGTTTAAGGTAAAAATTTAGATAACGCCACGTCTTGCACTTTTGGTTGATTTTACACCTCGGTTTGTTGTGTTGGATACTTGCCCTTACCCTTCCTCTTCTTCGTGTTCTCTATTCTAAGATATTTCACGTTGACCGTCTTACGAAGTAAACATGGTGTTTTTACTCAACTTATCAGGGTCGCTAGTAACATTGTATAAATCAAAGTCGCTTCCCGCTGTCTGTCTGTCCCTATGTATGCTTAGATATTCAAAACTACGCAACGGATTTTGATGCGCCTTTTTTAAATAGATAGAGTGATTCAAGAAGAAGGTTTATATGTATAATACACACATAACATAGTAGAGAAACACTGATAATTTTAGAGGTTGGCGTATATGGGTTCAACGTATTACAACTACTGAGCTACAGCAACGCGTGGCCGGGTCAGCTAGTTTTTTTATAAAGTAACAAATGACGACCGACAAGATAAGACTTTGTGACACACATTGTAAGTCGAAGTGACGATAGGTGCACAGGTGATGTACCTCCACAGACATAGGAGGTATATTGGTTAAAATAAACAATTTCCACCATCTATCTTGTATTATCACTACATAGTATAAATCAAAGTCGCTTTCCGCTGTCTGTCTGTCCCTATGTATGCTTAGATCTTTAAAACTACGCAACGGATTTTGATGCGGCTTTTTAATAGATAGAGTAATTCAAGAGGAAGGTTTATATGTATAATACATGCATAATATAGTAGAGAAACACTGATAATTTAAGAGGTTTCTAATATGATGTCGTACATAAACATTTTTTTTGCTTAGGTATATTGCAAACGCTGGCTGAACCATTCTGTAGTATATTTAAGCGGGTCGCTAGTGTATTATTATGTGAAGTTTCAACGAGGTAACATTGCCAGCCTTTTGGGCAGTACCTGCTGCGTTCAGTGAACAGAACTGTGTTATTTATCTATAAGTAATTATCTAATTACGGCTAGTAGATTATAGAATTCACTGTTTTAAATAGTTGGTATTTTTGTAAGCTTGGTAAATAAATATATATATTTATTGTACACTTTCGCGTTTTCAAAATTATTTCACGGCGTCTTGTAGATACCTTGCATGACCCAAGAGCTGGCTTCTATCTGGCTCAGCGTATTACTATTGCCAACGTGGTAATGCCGCCAGTATCTTGGGAACGCTGCCCTCTGGCAGTGATCTGGATCCGTTGAGCTATCTATAGATCGTTTTAAACGGTCCTTAGATAGCTGAACTGTTTCACGTGTATTTTATATTATTTTGCACATTTCTGTAATTATTTCTGTAAATAAAACTTTGTATATTATATAAACAATATGAATTCTAAAACACTAAAAACCTCCTTAGATACATAAATGTAATGAAATACAAGATACATATTTGAATAGTATTCATCCTTCTCTTGTACAAGAATAAAAAATAAACTGAAACTGAAAGAACTATACCCACTAATCAGTAAATTATACAACTTTAAAATCGAATGATTTCTAACAAGACATTTAAATAAAGTCGTTATCCCTAAGTCCATTAAATAAAGAAAAAAGAGAATGAAAATATTTTTAATTTGTACTTAAAACTACTACTTACAAATAACCTGAGACTAAATTTGTTCTACATAAAAAATATATCATATATGCGCGCAGCAGGATCTAGGGCAAATATGGCCTCTACTCAGCATTGTGCTGGATGCACACTTGAGTGCACACCAAGCGCTGGTTTCCAGTAGATGCCAGAGGAGTTACGTCTATCTATCTTCTTTACATATATTTGTCAAATACCACTCACACATTCATCACAAAATCTCAGAAACCATCGAACGGATTGTAATGAAATTCGGTATGCAGCTTCCTCCAGAGCCTTCTTCCTCGTAGGTCACTAATAAAGGTTTTCAAAAAATCACTCGGGATCATGGTCAAACCGTGATTATGCTTTGTAATTTTTCCGAAACATTCATTCGTTCAATTATTATCTTGCTACTATTTATCTACAACGCTAGGCAAAGCCGCGGGAAACAGTTATAAATAAATAAATCAAATTTTAAAAAAATGCTAACCTATTAACTAGGTAGATAGTTTAAGTTATATGTTTTTGTGTAATTTGACCTTTACACATAGTTTTTTGTTCGCCCAACATTGTATTGTTTTGCTGCGCTCAAAAGTAATGTTCCAAACCAAATCAAAACTATGTTCTAGTTATATGTATACTTCATTTGTTTGTGACGTGTATTGTGTGTCTAAATAAATACATTTCTGATTCTGATATTCTGTTGTTTAGGATATTTTCATGTTGAAATAACATTTATAGCTCTCCGAACCAAAATATCTTTATCCTAAGGCCTAGCACGCACTTGCGAAATAACCACACTATTCTAAAGTAGTCATTTTCAGCGCAGTCGTTGCTAAATTTATGATACATAGAATAGCGCGAATAAATTTACAGCTTAGCTTTAAATCTATGAATTGAAAATTAAACAGCTAAGTGCAACATTTTTTAACCCAGATAGCCTTCCAAGTTTAATAAACATTCAACGTAAAATTATTAATACAAAGCCATCTGCTGATCGATTCGTGGAAGCGTCCGATTCAGCTCTGCGCTTAATAGAGTTTCTCTTGAACAATCATTATTACGTTTTAAAAACTAAAAAGAAACCTACTTCATTGAATGAAATTTAAGCCTTTAATACATTTTTAGTGGAAAGTAGATGTATTTTGTATATATATAATATGGGTAGGCCAAATAAACGCACCGCTCCAATGAGACAGCGAGGTATCGAAGTACATGAAAACATCATCGATGTATACAATTTTTAGTTTTTGGTTGATTTTTCAGCTCGACCGATTTTGATAAAATTTATATGAGACCACCTGTGAAGTAAACCCTTTCAAACAAAAAATGAATTTTCCAAATCGGTTCAGCCGTTTTCGAGAAATCGGTGAACATACATAAAAAAAAAAGATTCCGACGAATTGAGAACCTCCTCCTTTTTTATAAAGTCGGTTAAAAATATATATAGTTCTTTTACGTAGCTCAAGATAACTGTCAAAGTTGTAGCGAGCAAGAGGCGAGTAATGGGCAGAAGCTGGTTTTCGTAACAAAAGTTTCATTTCAAATTGCGACTGATTTCGCAGATATTGCTGGCGTTTCTACTGTTACAAAATAACCCTTCCAATAAGTTTATGCTTGGTTATAGTCGAGAACCGTTTGACCCAAGATATCTTCCGTTCCGTTGCATCTGGCGCGAAAACCGCAGCTATCTGCTCTCTGGCTGAAGGCACAGTGGATTAGAACTAGCAGCGCATTTGTAATGATTACGTTTTAAAAACCAAAAGACAACCGACTTCATGTATGAAAAAGCAAAATATCAAAATTTCGTTTCATCCTATTACATATTTGACATATTTTTTTTATTTTTTTTTTATTTGAAAACCTAACCGATTTATATGAAATGTATATGAGACCTGTCGGAAAGTATCCTTGTACATGGATTTTTTTTTTCAAATCAGTTCATAAATGATGGATTTATGAGGTAACAAACATAAAAAAAATACAGTCGAATTGATAACCTCCTCCTTTTTTAAATTCTCTTGAAAAGAGGAATATAATTTCCGTAAAATTACTATTAAAATGCACAAAAGCTTCCTGCCTTTATTCTTTGCAAGGCAGTTTTGATGTGCTAGTTTTAGTATTAAGGAACTCATTTCAAAATGTAAACTTGCCTTTGTAGACTTAAACTTTTAACGCCTTTTTAAAGTTACGTAATCCGAATGGAACTTTATAGTTTCGCTATATCTGTCTTTCTGTCTGTCTGTCCGGTGCTAATCGGAGCTCTTGCTCGCAGGCTCTTTTGAAACGACTTGAAAAAAAGGAGGAGGTTCTAAATTCGGTTGTACTTTTTTAAGTCGATTTTCTTTTTAGTTCTTAAGAAGTAATTAAATCGTGTTGAAATATTGCACGGTAACACGGTAACTGTTGACCCTTTTTGGCGTGACATGATGATTTTTACCATACTATGTTGTATGATGCGTAAGGCATCTTTGTTAATGGCGACCTACACTATCTTTTATTAATTGATTCTGATTGCAATAAGGTACCTAATACTGCTCAACTACAGAGTTTTGTAGCGAAGGTACTCATTTAAAAAAAAAATCATTTCCATCTGAACCTTTAAGTCTATTTTGTGTTGTGTCGTGTCTAATAAATATTTTTCATTCCATTTCTTTTTCAACATTCTACAAATTTATTAAACACAACTTTTGAAAAAATGGAACTTGAAAAAACATGTTAAGTGTTTATTTTTTTTCCCCATCGTGTGCATATCGTTGGATAGGTGTTTCAAAGATATGAGGAGAATTATTGAACAGTTTTTCGAAACCGAACACATGTATGTCTGGTATTGTATTGTATTATATTTTTCTTGTACATTATTGAACATCATGAACGGCTAAACAGATGTTGGAAGTAATTTAAAATTTATAAAAATAATTGCATATACATTGAAATTAGAGGAAACTGATAACGACCAGTAAAGCTAGATTATGGGTAGCAGTCTAATATGTAAACCATAAAAAATATATGAAAACTCAATACGAAATTCATTTATTTTGATAACTTACTTGGTGTTGAGTTTTTATTGAGGGTTTCAGACCAGTATGGAGATTATGGAACTCTTGATACAATCAATTTCGATTAGTAAAGGCATTATTTTAATCAATTGTCTGAGTATTACGTACAGTACGTGTCCATTTATACACGTATTTGCATGATAGCATTCCTTCCGTAATACCATTTCATCAACAACTGAAAAAACAACTGAAAGCTGTTAGTATTAATGTTTTGATAGTATCAGAGTTACATAATCGCCCGGCAGATCACTAGTTATTCGTGTCCTTGACTTAGGAAGCTTTGGATCCAAAGATTCACTTTGGAGCTTTTAAAATCAAATGAGTTGTTATTTTTATTTAATTCTAGTAGCTCTGTGTTTTTAGAATATTTAGTTCAAGTAAATAATTTTATTATGAGGCAATGTAGTGTTTTTTAAATAAACTATAAAAATCAGTACCTAGGGTATTTAAACTAGTGGCTCTGTGAGCTGTAGAAATCACAAACTTTTTTCGAAATGACTGAAATATATTTTTTTTTACGTATTCAACCCACATTTAAAAAAAAACCAAAAACTGAATCGACAAAAATATCTATTAAAATATTTATTATTTTATTATTATTTTTTTATCTGTTCACAAAATTTCACGAGAATCGGTTGAGAAATGCGACCTGTAGAGGAGAGCATCTGGACAGACGCCAGCCGGACAAACAGACATACGAAAGCATTATTGCCTAAGCTGAAACGGAGACACCCGTTTGTGCTTCGCGCTCGCTCGGTCAATCAATGAGGACAGTCTAGTCTAGACCTTAGAGACATTGATTCATGGTACAAAATTAAAGATCTAAAAAAATACTTTTAAGATTCAATGTTTGCATTGAGATGTACTTTATAGGTAACTAACATATTGGTCCATAGATAAATACCATAAACTAACATACAACAGAATATAAAATTTGTAACTACATCACTGATGACGTTCGCACGGTGTCTTGTTTCAGGGGTCCATTGAATTTCCTGAACACGACACCTTTCGGGCAGAACCCGGTGTCCATAAATGACGAGAGACGATTCGTTGGCAATCTCACCATAAATGAATTGAAATGCGTTAATGCGTAGCTTGAATTTATCTTAATTGTACCGGAGAATATTCTAAGTAAATACCTATTTACACTTTATTCAAATGATAATAATAATTAAACATAATAGGCCTTACTTATAAACGCCTCTTAACAAGAACAAAGTCTTAACACGCTTATCTTCTTCTTCTTATAGTGTCACTAGTTATTTCTAACCAGTGTGGTGAAAGGATTAAAGTGCGCCTCAGAGGCTCCTTTCGTGCACTTAGGTAAGCCTTAATGTAACGACTGGCACCGAGCCGGGCTTGTTTCAAGTTTTCCTTCTCTATTGCTAGTTCTTCTGTTAGTCAGCAGGGAGACTAATCCCCAATAACTTGAAGACTATCGCAGTCGTCTCCATCATCAGTCTCCAAGCAGCACTCATCTGGGATCAGTTCCACGTAGAAATCCTCACTCGAAGTGTTATATAATTCAGCGAAAATTACCAATCCGATTTCACAGTCAGATGCGGGTGCTGAGCCATTTTTGATGATCCACAGCTGATCGTTATAGAGTACACGCTTATAATTCGCCCTATCACTGTTACTATGTTAAGAAAAGGAATGACACTATTTTAAATTAACTTTTGACAGAAAATGAGAGACGCTTCTAATTAGAGTCTACTTTTTTTGCCTACCATTTGTACAAAAATAAATATTAAAACTTACATAATTTTTTTTGTTATACTCTTAAATAACTATGATAATGCGATAATATATAAATAGCAAACTATCTTTATTTATTTAATTGTTTATCTTCGTACTCGTGGTAGGTACGTACATAAAGGGTAGTCTATGTCCGTTCTTAAAATACAACCTATAGCCGTAACAAAATGAAATCAATATCCGGCATTATTTATTTATTTAATAAATATCCGTTTAGCCAATTCACCGTGAAAAGGCAACAATCAAATAGTAAGAGACACTTTCAAATATTTAATATAGAATATACTAATTTGATATAGAACATTAAAATTAAAACCCATATTAATAACCAAAATAAATTGCCATTTTACGAGGCAATGTTGAGGTATCTACAATTCGTTTCAAATGGTCCATAGATAGCTCAACTTTTTCAGATATTTTTTAAAAATTATTTATTATTTTATAAACAAATTCAGTTTAAGAACTTGGCTATTTCCTGACAGGTTTGAGTGAGATGCTATCAACAAAAAATATACTTGTTCCTCGATTTGAGATTAAGTTTTGTTGGATAAGGCTCTTGGTGGCTAGTGACCTATTTCTCGTTACACTTGGTGCGTGCCATAGCTGAGATATAAAAGCTTTCTCCCTATGTTTTGGTCGACTGCGCACTCTCAATGCTTGTTTGATAATACCTCAGTTCATTCGGCTGAAAAACTGCCTTCCGAGGTAATCGATTAGGTTATAACGCTACCTTTTCTGGAGTTCCATACTTCAAAAGTAAACATTGGATTCTCTTTACGGTCGTGAGAACTATAGATGTTTGTATTTGATACAAAAAAATAAGAGCTGGAGTTTAAAGTTTTGCGTTATGAAAAACAGGAATGTACCTATATTTAGTTTCATGTCTCAAACTCAGTTTTAGCTCTCGGGTTAGATCGTTTCGCGATCTGAGTGATGCTAAACGAATACTTACGGATAATAATTGCGTAAGAACACGTGGTAAGTAGACCACGTGTCGGCAAGCCTAGTGTAGCGCGCGCTCTAACTAGGTGCGGCGATGATATACGTAAGGCAGTGGGCAGGGACATCATCATCTATCCCCAAAGTAAGCAAAGCTTGTGTTACATACATATACATAGCAAAACACCCAGACCAGAGTAAAATATTCGCAGATCATACAACCATTTTTCCCGCGGCTGAAATCGAACCAGCAACGTTCTGCGTCATATGCGGTCCTTGGACTACTGCGCCACAAAGTTCTAACATAACTAGGTAACCAACACGGTCTGAGGTCGTTGAAAACTTTTTAATGGGTTGACAGAAAATTAAAAATAGAGATTGTTGTTTATCATCATCATCCTCCTATCGTCATCCTGCTTAGACCCAGTCTGAAAACAAGTGCTGTATACGTATCATGTTTGGGAGTAACATTAAGCTGGGTGTTGCCCGTACTCTCAGGGTCTCATAATACTAATTGTAGGTAGTACTGCTATACTAATACTCGTTTCTAGTATTGCCCTATTACATTTTTTACATGTATTTACTTACTCCGTTCTTTCTTTTTCTTTTGATGTGTGTTAAATAAACATTTTCATTCTGTCTTTACTAGAACAATGTTATAGTAATAATATTATGTCAAGTGAAATAAACTCGAATGGTTCTCGTTTTGGATGCGGTTGAGCGTGACGGTACGTACAGAATCCTCATGACACGAGCTCTGAATCCACTTGCCTGTATTAATATTCATTGTTGGTTCTTGTTATGCACGGGTGAGGGCACATCAGGGGTAGATGGTTCGGGACAATAGATACCTGCCTGAGTGATTGATTCGGTTTTCGGTCGTTCCGGTCAAAGTTTGCCATTTTATCGCCAAGGTTATTGATTGTTGCTGGCGCATGAATTGTTAAGTAAATCGAGCAACTATCATTTATAGTTAAGGTCACGTAGTCATTACAAGTTTAGTGCCTTTTTTGTATAGTTTTTAAAAAAATATAAACCAAGGAGCACTTAGGTAAATATAAATGACTTTGATTCAGTCAGTCGTTACCATGTAAAGAAAGAAAGAAGGAAGAAAGAAAGAAAAGTTTATTTTGTGTCTTATGATATCATATAAGAACTTATTAAATAACTTGAACTTATAAACTAATAAAATTGACAACAAAATTGGTCGTCACTCATCATGTGTTATAAATAACGTTTAGAACGCTTTTATAACGCTGGTCTTCCGTGACGCCGCGTTGGTATGCGCATCGGCACTGTGGTGGCGCACTGTCGTCGTGTACTATAATTGCAATTAATGTAATAAGTGCAGTAAAAACTAATATAAATATAAATATGTAAAGTTAACTAAGATACAAAATTGAAATTCATATTCATATTTAAGGATAACAAAAGAAAATACTTATAAATACCCACAAAAGTATAACAGCAGCACTATGCTGAGTTCAGGACCTGTTTGACTGCACATACGGAGCGGTACTAATTGGGTAAATGGTCTCTTCCCTAAGTAGTTAGGGAGGGTAGTTAGGGATGGGTTATCTGTTTTGTTTGTTTGTTTTTAGATTTTTTTTTAAGTATATGATATGAGATATGATTAGATATGTCTTCACTGTAAACATTGTACCTGTCTACCTGCCTACCTGTCTATTGTCTTTGTGCTATGCTGTATATTATTCCTAACTCTATTCATTCCTACTTTCTGTTTGTTCGTTTGTAATACTACAAGTATTCTACGTTAAACTACTAGATTCAATATTGATTTGAAGCAAAAACGAAGAAAAAAAGTTCTGTTTCATCAAGCAATGCCCGGATGAACACGTGTGTAGTCACCATGGCAAAAAACCATAAATTGGGCTACAATACCCTGAATACAGCATATTCTACAGATTTAGTCCCTGCGATTATTTTTTGTGTCCAAATCTCAAAGAAACAAACAAAGAAATGTCTGGGCGGTAAGAGATTTGGGTCGAATGAAGAGATCAGGATAGCATAATATATTTATTTTACGATATTTACAAGACGACGACAAGACATGTACCACCGAATACTTATTAATATAAGTATGTACTAAGTGCAAGGCGCATGGTTTGGGCTTATGAGTGTGCGTAGGTTCATATCCTTACTCAGAAGAGCACGGGTTTGAAGCTTCAATTTGGTTATTATTTGGTTCCATATATTGCAATAAATTTACAGACGGAGGTAAATTTATTTGGTCTGAAACAGAAACCGAACGTACATAATACAAATCCATCTTGTCAAAAATGGTTCTGGTCTACAATCAAACTAATGATTGAAATTTTGCCAATTGCTAATCGATACTAATATACATTGTCTGGACCAAAAGTTCCTTTAGATCATTTTTTGGAGTGATATATCGGCTGAAGTACTTAAAAACATACAATGTTTTAAAAATTTTATAGCTTGATCATCAAGCCATGGCTAGTCCACGAGAAGGGATCGACAGGGTTAGAACGTCAAAGTAGCAGTTATGAAAGTTATATAGCAACGCGCCAGAAATATCTGAAAAATCTATCGAAAGTCGTAAAAAAATTATATTGTGCGGCGGCTGAATGTGCCGAGGACCTCAAAAACCGCAAATATGCTGGTTTGGATAAGGCATACTACATATTTGAGCCTTTTAGAGTCGAGACCCTGGGCCCGTGGGGAACAGGAGCTCACCGCGTTTTCAAAATTATTTCACGGCGTCTGGTAGATACGTTGCATGACCCAAGAGCTGGCTTCTATCTAGATCAGCGTATTAGCATTGCCATTCAACGTGGTAATGCCGCCAGTATCTTGGGAACGCTGCCCTCTGGCAGTGATCTGGATCAGTTGAGCTATCTATAGATCATTTTAAACGGTCCTAAGATAGTTCAACTGTTTCACGTGTATTTTATATTATTGTATATTATTTTGTACATTTCTGTAATTATTTCTGTAAACCTATTAGTGTAATAATATTTATTTTTATTCTACTAATAGTATAATATTTATAATATCTTTTTTCACTAAATCTCAATAGGTAATCCTACTAGAAATCTTAGGGTAGGTAGCTATTGTGCAGAGTAAAGACAAGAAACACAGCTCAACAAAGGAATACTTCTAATATATTCTACACAACCTGGTTTATATTAAAACATAATGATATAAACAATTATAACCATTTAGATGAACTTGTAAGTTTATTACACAAGTATTAATAATATTTCAATAGTATATAAATACAATAAAATGTATTTATTTCAAACAAAAAAAAAATTTTAGGTCCAGGGTATGTTAGTATTTGTCTTACTTTACGTTAGTACAAGAAAATAATAATAATATTTTTTCTATACAAAAAAATAAAAAATAAATGATAAACACTGCAATCAAAAAAATTATAAAATTATTTCATCATTACTCGATTTCAGTGCTTGTTAAACGTGACTTAAACATGAACAGTAAACAGGTGCTTACTTAGCTTTAAGTTCTGTCTGGGTCGGCTGCTGATCAAAAAGTGGCTGTTCCCCAACTTTACAATCTTATTTATAGGCTACGAAAACGTAAAACCTACTTCTACCGTCTCGTCCCGCTCAAAACACTTCTAGCGCGAACGTTCGAAACAATAATGTATTTATTAGGTAATCATAATGGAAATCCTAGGGTAGGTTATAAAATGTTTATCTATTAGGTTTCTTATTATCTTAACATATGGTTTCAGGACAAAGCAATGATGTCATAAATTCTTAACAATTGTAAAAGTAATGTAATAACATTTTTAAGTGTCACAAAAATAATTATTAAGGTATCCATAAATAATTATCGAAGCTTACAGTAAATTATATTAAATCCTAATGATATTATTATGTGTAAAATAACTAAAAAATGAGTATCTTAATTCTGAAAACTATTTTAAGACATACTATTCACTTGAGTTTCCCACGATTTTCCATGTTAATCTATTACAACCATAAGATTTTTTTAAACAGACCTTTTTTGCTATTATTTCACTTCTAAGAATTTAAATCCTATACCTAATGATATAATTTATATAATAATTTAGCTAAAATTACTTATTGTACCCTTACTGTGTACCCTTCGTACACAGAATGCTTACGCGATGTTTTACTGCGGCTCGCCCCGCACCTCGCTCGGTCAGCCTGCCAGTCATCTCCAGGTATCGCAACCAATTATAAATGAGTATTGAATAAATGTGTTATTAAGTGGATATAGACTTAATCATTTACAAACCAAAACAGAGGTCGTGAATACGTATATCTAATTAATACCCAGACAAACTCCTTAAACATATAATTAGTGTGATTGGTTAATCAGTTCTAATTATTTTTTTAAATAAATTAATAAATAGACTTTTGAGCGATGATGATATTGCAGCTGATTCTTACCCTGAATACAAACTGTATTTTTTACGTGCGCTTAAGAAAAGGCACGTTGAGTTATCTGGGTCTAATTCCAAGTAATCTAATTCCGTTAAAATCACGCATTTAGCTCGTTTTTTTACAGCTTCAGGAGACTATAGACTTGAGTATTTAATATTGATTTCAGTTTGATACCTTTCCGCATTCTTGAGATAAAGCCTGTCCTGAGAATTCGAGTTTTGTCCCTTTCGCCAACTGAAATTTTCGTCGACGATATGCGGCATAAACTATCTGATTGCAATGATTTAGCCGCTTTATTTTTATTTTATAGCTCTGAGGAACCGTAGGCCTATTTACCTAGGATACATGTTTTAACTTGATACCTTTACGCAAACCTAAGAAAAAAGGTCTTAGCATACAGACAGACAGATGACAACAAAGTGATCCTAAAAAGGTTCAAAGTCAAAAGATATTTTATTCAATACAATCACACGGATCATTTTGAAACGTCTTACATACTAGGTGAATTTAGGTGTCATGTTTAGGTGACATAATTATTAAGTTCCATATAAGAACTTAAAATCGACAGTTCAATTTTGTCACTATGTGTGATTTTGCGAGTGTAATTTTATGCTACAAAGAGAAACAAATGTTTATGATCCATAAAAATATCTCTTAGGGTCTTTTAGCTGAAGGTTTTGATACATGACATACTGTCTGTATTTTCCACTTCTTTTTTATTCTGAAAAAAAATCTGTTTGTGCTGATCGTGTATGCTTCCACTCATTTATTAACAAATAAGTGAGTGTCTTAGTCTATGTCAAAGGACGTAAGTATATCCAATGAAAGTAAAATCCACAAGAAAATAGTAAATGTGGCGATTTAAATTAAAAAAAAACTCGGACTCGTGCACCGTGGGTTCCGTACAAACCTGTAGGTATATAAGTAAAATTTCACCCATCACGACAATCGTATTATAGTTGGATGATGTAACCAAAAATTTACGTTTTTCGCAATTTGTTCTTTATCTGTGCTATAAGACGTTGCTTCGTACCAAATTTCAAAATTCTGAATTCACGGGAAGTACCCTGTAGCTTTTGATTCCCTTGCGAGTTTGAAAACTTTTCAAAATTTCGAATTTCGAAAATTTGCGGAAACTTGCGGCATAAACGGATGTATCTTTTGATTGCGTTGGCTTAGAAATTTGATTTTTTTACAGCTTTAAGAAACAGTAAACCTGAGTATTTGATATAAATGTCAGCTTCATACTTCCACGCGTTCCTGAGAAAAAGTTTCTTAACAGACAGTCAAACAGACGGCGGACGGACAACAAAGTGATCCTATAAGGGTTCCGTTTTTTCCTTTCGAGGTACGGAACCTTAAAAATAGGCAAATTTCAATTAAGATGATGGTTTTATACTCTTTTCGACGAGGAATCCCATTTTTTTTTAATGTTAGTTCTTTCGTAACTCCGTCATTTATGAACCGATTTAAAAAATATTTTCATGCGAAAGCATATTTGCATGCATATTTGCATACTTCCCGATTGGTCCCGTAGAAATTTTATCAAAATCCGTTATGTAGTATCGTTTTTAAATCAAAATAGCTGAAAGTAAAAAAAAATGGATATTTGGTTTCTGGTGACTTTAGAGTGTTGTCTTCAAAAAAAAGGAGGAGGTTCTCAATTTAGTTTTTTTATGGGCTTAAATTTCATTTAATGAAGTCGTTTTACTAAGTTTTTAAAACGTTATTATGTAGATCTGCCCCTGCAACTTGGCAGCTATTCCCAAAGCATCCAGTCAGACCGCGACCATGGGTATTACTTATTGTAATATAATTGCAACGTCTGGAATAAACTAAATGTAAAACGCGATATTTACCCGTTAAATAAAATGTTCTAAAAAACTGATGTCAAATCATTCTGCTACTTTCAAAACTTCCGTTTGTTGTTTTATACATTTTGCTAAGAACAGGTTCTACACATATATTAATTTGTCCGTTTGTTTGATTTTGATCCGCAGCCCGCTCGTTGCCGCTCGAGTTCACGGATCGCACTTAAAACCCCGTGTTTTTAAAAATGTATATGAAAGTTTATATTCTTAATAGCTGACCTAGCAAACGTTGTTTTGCCATATAAATATCTTTCGTAAAAAAAATTTTTTTTCATAAAAGTATCCTATGTTACTTCTAATACCTCCAAGAATATGTGTACAAAGTTTCATGATGATCGGTTAAGTAGTTTTCGCGTGAAAGCATAACAAACAAAATTACATTCACATTTATAATATTAGAGTAGGATTTTTTACAATTTGTTTTGCTTATTTAGAATTTTAATCTCTTATCTCTTCAAACAAGTTAATTTAGCAAAGATATAAAAGAAAATTGATATCTGCAGTGATCGCGCTATTTACACCTACTTATTGCTGGTTTTTTTAACTTGTGAGAAAGCAGATTTAGATGTAACTAGATGGCGCTGTTGTTAAATTACGGTTCCATAGCATTTAAGTGACTTCCCTGTTCTCCTGAAAACTACATAATAAATCAAAGTTATCCGCAGCTCACATAATGCAGTTTGGCAAAAAGCCAGGCCCTTAATAATGCAAGCCATTACTCACAGTCAGGTAGAACTAAGTCTTACTTCAGTCAAATGCAGGTAAAGGTGCCTAGAGTTTGTACAATATGTATGAGGCGTGTCATTGCGTTTTGTATCTTATGTTATTGGCATAAATATCACCCCAGCATTCTTCTTACAGAAAACAGTCTTAACTTAGTTATCTCTTTGCCATACGTTGTGCGTTTAAGTTTTAGGAAGCATCTATTTTTATAAATAAAAATCCAGAAATGGCTTTTTCTATTCAGCAACCTCACAAAATACATCAGTAAAAGTAAACAGAAACGAATTAGGTAATAAGTGCTTTTTTATGAAAATGTTTAATAAATTCCTGCAAAATTCCTTAAATGGCGGAACCGACTGATTTTGTCGAATCATTGCTTTTGAAAATATTCTGCGAGGTCAGCCCGCCATTGTTTGTGTTAACATAACTGACAATATCGTTAAAAGGTTCTAAGATACTAATAGGCCATTAGTTTATATGTTTTATCTTATAAAAATATATTAACTAATGGCTCTGTGAGCTGTACACCTCGCGAACATTTTTCGAAATGACTGAAATATAACTCTTTTTACGTTTTCAACCCCCATATCTCCGCCATTTTAAAAAAATAACATAAACTGAAACGTACAAATAATTATATATAGTTATTAAACCTGTTCACAAAATTTCACGAGAATCGGTTGAGAAATGCGACCTGTAGGTAGAGGATAACATCCGGACAGACGCCGGTCGGACGCCGAATCGGACAAACATACGAAAGCTTTTTTGCCTAAGCTGAAACGGAGACTAAAGATGGAGACGGACAACTAAGGTCTTGTTTAAATCTTTTGCCGTATTTATTATTTGACATTAGAAAGACAAGGACAGACCATACTTTTAAGCCACGTTAGCTAATTATGTTTTATAAGATAGAGGGTACTAAATGTATTGATAATTAAGGTAGTTCTTCTGAATGTAATGTAATTTAAATTCTGAATGTAGTAGAATAACCTTGGAGCTTAAAATTCTTATTTTAATTGAATTTAATAAGAATTTCTAATTAAACTCTCCGAACCTATTCACTACGAGAGTTCAGCCAATTCTGTGTAATTTATTGCTTATCCACAGCTTTTCTGGAACAGCTGGTGTACTCTGCAAGTATTATACAAACACATACATACCATCATTTATTCGCGAAAATGTTTAAATGCTTCATCATCATTGGCCGTAGTTCATCTGTTGGAGATGATTTAGGCGGCATCAGTCAAGTTACATAGCTGTTATTTGTAATTGAAAACCTTCGCTAATGGATCCAGCAAGCTGAGGTGGGTGAAGTTTCCTCTCCATTGACGTCACTTTGCCTGGGATTCTGTTTGATAGCGCAGGCCATTCCAGGTACCCACAATAACGGCTGGCACCGAGCCGGGTTTGTTTCAAGTTTTCCTACTCTGTTGTTCTCTTCTGTTAGTCAGCAGGGGGACTAACTTAAATGCTTATGTCTATATATAACAAAAAAAGGTGATGGAAACATAAATAATAAAACATAAACATGGTGCTATGTTGTTCTGCTTCTTCGTTAGCGAAATTAATAAGAAATAGTTGAATATGAAAGTTAATGACTTAATAATTTGACACAATAAAATAAAATAATATTATAATATTATTATTGTAATTTTCTATTACCGGACATTTCACACAGCATCATCTAATCAAACACATTACTGATATACCAGGTTATATACATACATAAAGTACATATAAAAACACCCAGACCCGAGACATATTTGCAGATTATAGAAACGTTAGTCGCGCATCGGGAATCGAAACCGCAAACTTCTGCATTTCAAGCGGGCCTTCACCCACTGCGCCACATGGTTCGTCAAATAACATAAATAACGTAAAAGCTAGTTAGCTAATGGCTCTGATTATGTTGTTTCGCCGCACGATCTTATTATGTTTGCAAAAAAGTCTAAATAACGTGTTGAATAAAACCTCGAAACACAATCTTAACTTATTTTAAGACTATATTTTTTTTTTAATTTTAATAGGTCTTTGATCACAGAACACTCCAGCGAAACGACAGGAACATCACTAATGTCAGTTAAAATCTCTTATTTAGACGCGTGAAGTAAGCTAGCTATTCCAGCATAAGCTGCGTCTGCAGTGCCTACTGAAGTGAATGTTTAGCAATCTATGCCATAAATCGCAAGCCAATATTGGAACAGTGTAGACCACAGAATAAATAGCAGGTACTAAACTAGCCCTAAATATTGAGCTATTAATCTTATCCTGATCCGCTGTTCAAGTAACATTATTATCATGGTGACACAACCAGATGCGCATCTGGTTGTGTCGAACGATTTTTTCTTCCGGATTATTCCAGCAAAACTATTTCGGCTAGACATTCACCCTAATAGTGTTAAATTGTGCCCGAGACTTCATCCGTATTTTTTTAAAGGAATTGTAGCTTAAATCCTTTCCCAGGATGCAATTTATTTCTTGACAAATTTTATTGATTTGTTTCAAACCAATCACACCCATTACCCATTAAAAAGTTTACATACAAACTTTGACACCCCATTTTATCCCTTTGTAAGGGTTATATTATTGCAAATCCTGAAACAGGTGTCTATTTATTTTTTATTTTAATTATTCATATCAAGTTTGAAGCAAATCGCACTACGCGTTGAAAAGTTTTATACATTTTACATACATTCAAAAGTTTTGATATAAAACGACCTTCCAAATTTCAGTTTTCTAGCTTCAGCGGTTTCGGCTGGGCGATAATTAATCAGTCAGTCAGTCAGTCGGTCAGTCAGGTTAAGCTCTTTTATAGGTATAGATTAATAAGAGAGATTAATAAGATGTAATGATTTTTTTAGAGATGACTCTAAAAAAATCATTACATAAGAACCTCTATCACTAAATAAATAAATTCCTGCAAAACACATAAACCCACAAATAGGTTTACCTATTGCCAGTCGAAGTTATGATTACTTAAGACTCTCTTACGTAATGTTTTTTTTTTCAAATGTTTATTGTTGTTGTTTATTGTTTATTGAGCACCTTAGCTAACAATAAGTACAAGTTAGAGATATACATAATTTCTTAACCTAAGGAAGTTACAAGGTACATAATGTGATACAACTGACACCTAAACTAAGATAATAAAAATCCTGTATGATAGGTATCCACAAATAAATGTATACACAAGTACCTATTTAATTGTTTAGATCTTTACGGACGACCAAACAATATTTTTGAGACATACCCACGCTTTGCTTATTATTCCATACTTATTATTATTCCGTAAGTACAGCCTTCAAATTTATTCCGTAAGTACAGCCTTCAAATTTATATGTGGTTACAGTATTCCGGCGTAAGTCAGGCAGATAAATAATACACATTGGAGGCTCTAGGGGCTGTGAGAATTACCCCAAACTCTTTCTATTAAATTATTCACTAAGTACGTCCTACTTAGTAGGTGGAACTTTGAAAGGTCAAAATGTCACAAACACTCTTTTCGCAGCGGCTGTATGTAGGAAGGGCTAAAGCGTTACTTATTCAGTTAGTTACAGTAACTCAGTTGGACCCGCGCAGGCCGGTTGGTAACGAGAGTGTGTGTGTGGACTGAGCGACCAACATTTCTGGAATTAAATGTTCTGCTATAATAAATCGACGACTTTTATACCGTATAATGGTATATATAATATAATTATATTATATACCATTATACCTGGTATAATAATAATAATAATAATACCGGACATTTCACACAGCATCATCTGGCCCCAAAGTAAGCAGAGCTTGTGTTATGGGTACCACATGACTGATATACTACTTATATACTTTTGTTTATGTAAATACATACATATTATACATTATTCCCAAAGAAGGTTGACGTCAGTCAGGCGGCCGGTCGTAAAATACTTTGCCAAATCATTTACATCATGAGTTCAAGTTTAAATGGAATGCGCGATAATGTTAGGGCGTACCCCCGAGGCGACGCGCAGGCGCAACACCCGGCGACTGTGAGAGATGGACTAGGGTTGTTGCATCAGGGACGGGTGCAACGTAAGAGGCGAGTCCGTGATGTAAGACTGAGATTTGCAAGTTGGAATGTAGGTACGATGACTGGAAGAGGAAGAGAGTTAGCGGAGGTATTAGAAAGAAGACGAATAAATGTGGCCTGTTTGCAAGAAACGAAGTGGAAGGGATCGAAAGCCAGAGAGATTGGAGTGGGTTATAAATTTTATTATTGTGGAAGTGATGGAAAGAGGAATGGTGTTGGCGTCGTATTGGATAGTGAGTTGAAAAAGTGTGTTACGGATGTTAAGAGAGTGAATGATAGAATGATAGTTGTTAAGTTATTGTTAGAAGATGTAGTGCTTAATGTAGTAAGTGTGTATGGACCTCAGAGCGGAAGTGATGATTCTGTAAAAGATAAGTTTTGGGAGGATTTTGATAGAATGTTCATGGAAATACCTGATAGTGAGGAAATTTATATTGGGCAGAGCAGGGAGATTTTAATGGGCATGTGGGGTGTTTGAATGAAGGGTATGAGAGAGTGCATGGAGGGTTGGGCTTTGGAACCAGGAACAAAGATAGAGGACGAAGACGGCTGATAGAGGAGAATGGAAGAAGAACACATGTTGTGCCGACCCCACATAATGTGGAAAAAGGGCAGGAATATGAAGATGATGACATGCATATTATACATAGAAACACCCAGAACCGAGACAAATACTTGCAGATCATACAAACATATGTCCTGCGGCGGGAATCGAACCCGCAACCTTTTGCGTCTCAGCTGGACCTAAGCCCACTGTGCTACAGAGGTCGTCAAATCGGCAATCGTCAGGTATAATTATAATATACCCGTAAAGTCTGCGTAAATAAGTAGAAAAAAAAATTCGTCTATTTAATCAAAAGTTTTACCCTGATAATTCGATTCGCCCACTTAAAGTTATAAAATAATGAAATGAAAATGCAGTTCGCAAGTTCGCAGTGCAAACCGTGAACTCGAGCGACAACGAGCGGACCGCGGATCAAACTCACCCTGATGAAGATTCTCTAGAATCTAGAGAATCTTCATCAGGGTGAGTTCTTCGATTCATCTAGAGTCTAGATGAATCGAAACGGTGTCGGTGCCTCCATCGACAAAATAATACCTGAGTAAAACCCGTGTTTATCAAAATTGATTTTTATTTTAATTCTGAGTGTACAGTTTTTAAGATACAAGCTAAAAACAAAATCAATTTAACTGATCCCATTTATTTTGATGGCTTCAAAGGTCTGAACTTAAAACGAGACTGACTGGTCGATATACTATTTCATTAGAAATATATCAGTTTGAGAAGTTTCAGTTTCGTGTTTATATTTATTTATATGTTTATATTTATTTGTTTATTGTGTTTATATTTATTTATATATTTCGTGTTTCATGTCGTTAGATAGGTCTTTTAAAGATAATAGTTTTCATGAACAGTTTTTCGATACATATATTTGTTTGATAAATATTATGCTTTAAGGTGACCATTTTTGATAGAGGTCAATGTATCCCCTTCCCTACCTCCTTTGGAGATACCAGAAATGTTTTTGAAAGGCATGTAATTAAATCGATATCTGTGTATTCCCTTTTTTCGAACAAAATATTTCAAAGTTAAACCAAAAATACTGACTTGCACACAAGTTATGCACACTAAATAAATCAAATTATATGTACTGTTTAATGGTATTTGCAGAACTCTTATGGTCCTACCGTGACCTTGTATTATTCTTCTGCCGCTTCTGGCGCTTCGGCGGCCGCTGCCGCGGCACGCTCGCTTCGCTCGCTCGCCTTGCGCATTGTTTTCTATACTCTAACATAACCTAACCAATTGTAGGACATGTTTAGTTAATCAATTGGTTTTTAGCACAGCATTCATTTTTCTGGTATGCATTTACTTAATTAGTGGAGTTACCTAGAGTGCTGAAAAATTGTACAGATGTGCATTTAAAAATATCCCTTTTTGAAATAGTAAGATATATGATGAAATAACATAGATCATTTTATTATTATCACAGTATGTAAGGCTAGATGTTATTGAATCGGCTTGGGACCTGACCACCAGTCATTCTTATCCATACTGATTTCGGAAGCCATCACTGTCCGTGCTCATATGCGTTTGGCTATTTATTATTTTTTTACATTTGAATGGTCACTCAACCCACACCCTAACGAAACGGAATTATTTCTAGCAAGGCGGGATAATCCCCGTGACGGTTGGATTTCATTTATCTGGCCTGTTTTGGACGATAGATACTGAGTACACACGGGATGGTAGTCTTTTTCTCTTCTTTTATTTACGTACAACGCGGACAACACAATGGTGAAAAGATAATTAACAAATAAAATATTAAAAGCTATGTTTCAATTTCAGTTGGCCTAAGATTCTGGAACGTGTTATATTTTTTCTATGTTTTATGTTGTTATGTGTTATGTGTTATATTTTTTCTGTTATATAATACAAGATGTTCGGGCCGATTCTTCACACTTACGAAAACAACAAAGTTAAATGCTCTACGATTTATAACTTTAATGATTTTCGTTGAGGAATATGCAAGTTTGCTGTAAGGATGTTTGTAATAGTTTTTGTAAACCTAAAAGAAAAAAATTCAAAATTGAAATTGTACTGCATAATTGTATATTTTTATGGTCGGACACATCCTTTTCAGCATTAAATACTAGATTCGGGATATTATAACTCTGGAGTTTTCTAAGGTTCCTTTAACAACAGCTGTAGGTACGCATTGTTTGCAACAAATTCGGCGTGTCGTTCCGAATCAAGTACCGTATGCTTTCACGGGTGCTACCATTAAGTGTGTCACGTTCCCAGGCGCATAAACATAGGTATAGTAACAAACGCGTTGTGCCCGTCCACGATAAGATCCTTATGTCTCCACTGTACGGAACTATGATTGCGTAACTTGCGACAAGTTTGCCACAGGCGTACTACTACTGTTAGTTCGTTGATATGATAGGAATAACTAAATTAGCTTTGCCACGAGCGTTTCAACAACTGGCGTAAATTTGGTTAGTTGGCGTTAAGAAACAAAGCTAAGAAACAAAGAAAAAAATATATATAAAATCATAAGAACCATTTTGAATAGTCTTTTTTTATACTGAAACTGGTAGTGGTAGTGTCTCCTAAGCACTGTTTGAAAAGAATTAGGCAAGAAATACATCTGATCTTAACGCGTTTTCCTATGATCTAAATTATCTTCTTTTGCTTTGTTACGTTCATAAATGTGCCAATCGACAAATCTACCACGTTGGCAAGCGGCAATATAGCGGCTAAAGATTTCTCAGCGACAATTATCGCATTGCTCATTCTGTCGCTACTTTTCCGTAATAACCCTGCAGAACCACGATTACGGTGAGGCGTTAGCTTAACGAGATCACGCGCCTGCCCGGAAGCGAATGACGCTGTCTGGGTGTGAAACAACTTCATTTAAACTTATCTGTAAAAAGTGATCCTGAAATCTTAAGAACCAAAGGCTCTTAGAGTTTGCTAAAGTAGATCACTAGATCACACGAATTTTATTAAGTGATAACTTATAGCGCAGAACGTCTAAGTTTCCCATACAATACCTACTACTACAAAACCAAGTATACCTACTGATGTAGATGTTCATGATGAGTTTAAAAACAACTACAAAATCTAAATACACTCGATTTTATATTTCGAAGTAAACCAGGAACTTTGTATGGGGAGCACTACTTTAGAAGGAATTTTCCTAGATGTTCGCATAACACTAAAATACCTCTTGAATATTAACGCTTCTTTCATAAATTGCAATTATCGTAGATCATTTATTATTCATGTGTATAATAACGCCTGGCGAACGAACAAGTTACTCGGGTAAAGCTAGGAGCACAATGCATTTTGTTACACTTTAAAATCGACGCAAATCTGCAAAATAAATGCAAAAATGCATTTTGATGAAATGAAATGCTATATATAATACTGATATACTAATGTATTGATATAGTCATGTGATACCTATAATAAAAGCTTTGCTTACTTTGAAGCCAGACGATATAAAAAAACTTTGCTGTTACACAATTACAAAAATAAATGCATTGACTTAAGAATCTCTTCCTTTTAAATCTGTTATAAAAATACAAAAAAAATAGCTATAGATTGCTCAGGCTAACACTATGTATACAATTTTAATCATCAAATCATGTTATTGGCTTGGCAAATGCAAATTAGCCACTATCAATTAATTTGATATAAATACGAAAAATAATGTGTGTTCATATAGCATGTTTTAATAAAGAAATTAATCATTAATGGCGGATTTAGATGGTAACATCGTGTACTTGAAAAGAGATGACAAAAACCATAATTTAAGATGCTGTCCCTGCATTCAGATATTGTGAATCTCGCCTAAGCTCGCGCTACTAACAAAGACTGTCCCTGGAGATTTTCTAATGGATTTTGTGTACCATAGTTAACATAATGTAAACTTACTCACTGTGGAAAATGAAGCACTCAGCAACGTTTACTGATATTGCGGGAGATAAATTACTAACTTCAGCTTAGATTGATTACTAAAACAACCATAATTCTACGTATATTTTATGTATGTGCATTTAACATTTTACAGGATAATGTACCTATTGTTTATTACTAAACTAGGTCACTCAGAAGGTAAGACGAAAAATAGTTTTTATGCATGAAGCCTTGGCTGATTATAATTATTTAAAAACTAGCTGTACCCGGCATGCGTTGCAATGCCACAAATTTTCTCTCCGTTTAAATCTTCCCTGGACTAAGACAAACATTTCAACACCAAAATTAGCCAAATCAGTCCAGCCGTTCTCGAGTTTTAGCGAGACTAACGAACAACAATTTATTTTTATTATATAGAAGATAGATATTTAACTATTTACAAGTAAATATATAATCGTTCGAATTTTGAGTTTCCCTCCACATTTGTTTGAGAGCTAAATTGAATTGTGGTGTTACATTGAAAATTGGATCAACATTTGCATGCGATGTTTTTCCGATTTCAAATATGGCCTAGAACCGGTTGAGTCGTTTGATGGTTTTCAAATAGCATTAATAGATGAAGGACCTTATAAAACAACCATCTACCGTTGACATAACGAATTTTAGAGTGATTGTCTAACTTCGGGGGATGAACAAAGAAGTGGCCGTCCTTCGACTGCTGTTAACGAAAAAACGTGTTAGCAGTGAAAAATGTAATTAAAGAAAACGCTCGTAGTTCGCTCTACGTAAGAAAAGATTTAAAATATATATTCAAGTTGGATCGGGAAGCGTTCACAAGATTCTACACAAGCACCTTCGCCTGAGAAGAATAGTTTCGAGCTGGGTGGCGCACATAATCACCGAAGCTCAGAAACAGGCCTGTATCGAATGGTGCCGTGATATGATTAATAAGTTTGAATCAAGCTCGCCTCGGCACGAATCCTGGATTTCCCAATACGATCCAGAAACAAAGCGTCAGTCGACAGTTTGGTTATTTCAAAACGAGTCAACGCCTACCAAAGTGAAGCGTTCGAGACGATCTCTTCACTTTGCCGAGTTATCTATTAGTGCCAATTCCATTACAAAATCAAAGCAGCATCAACGCCTTATGGGTTTTTGGCTGAAGGTTTTGATGGAATACCAGCGCCTGGCTAATTCCCAGTGGCAAGACATATAAACTGAGAAAGTGATTAAATTTTGCACAGTAACATTGGTTAGGTGCATAAAAGGTGCAGTTGTTTTTTTTTTACTATATCCCTTTTGTGTGGCATATTTTCAGATAATTAATTAACAGAACTATTCATTTGATAAATATCAAGCATTGGTGTTGCCATTTATGATAGGTTCCAGTGTCAATTGCGAATGCATTGCTGAATTCGTTCTTTGGATTTAATCATGGTCCTCTTGCAAAGCAAACGTTGCGCTTTTAGTTTTATTTATTTTTCTTGAGTTATTTCCGGTTTTATTAGTATTCTTGGTGTTTTTTATTTAAATCGAGCTAGAGTTATTGACTCGTGTGTGAATAATTGGAATAAAAGCTTTGTATAGCCCGGTCAAATATGGGTCAAATTATTAGAAAAATAGGGGTTTCCTTGCATTAATTCACAACTAGATGAAAATTTACAGACACCTATGGAATGATATTATAATAAAATAAAAATAAAATAAAAAATCGCTTATTGCCTTAGTAGATAGGTACAAAAATTGGTAAATATTCTAAATATCTAAAAAAACGCTAGGCTTACTAAGATCAATGGGTGCAAATTCAGCATTTATAGGTAGGTAGTAGATAGGTATACCTACCTACACAGAACTTTCTTTCTTCTTTTTTTTCAATTTGCCCCACTCGGATAGTTCTTCACCGAGAGTTAAGAGCAAGCGGGGTTACAGATTTAAAGGTTACGTACATGTTTGTTGTAATCAGATCTATTAAAACATTATTGGACGCGTAATATAAGTAACATACATATGAGTTCTAACTAGCCAACAACATTTTTTATCGAATGTTCATTATAAGTCTCGGCTTATTATATTGCTAAATAATAATTAACTACTGAGAATATTTTAGTTAAGCAAGCTGACAATGACGCTGATGTACTTATTGTTAATTACTTCTCGAACTCGAAAAAAGTGACAAAATTATTTATTTTTTGTAACCTGGCAAGGTTCAACAATCTTCAGAATCTTAATTTTCACTCAAAACGGGATATTTACCATGATATATGAGTTTTTCTGCTTCTCGATATTTCGGCACAGTTGCATGCGCCATGATCACGAGATAAACTGAAGTCTTTGCGGGTGGATGTTATTGGCAGACAAAACGGTCTACCCTCTTTCTCAGTCTTTTACTGCGAACATTACCCCTACTACTACTACCTAGACCTAATACCAGTGTGTGTGCGTATCAAATCTCGTGATGACATTCCGGGATCCGCAAATATTCTACGACAAGCGAGTGTCAAATTACTGCGAAAAACAATACGGAACAATAGACACCGGTTTCATACATTGCAAGTAGAATTATATAAAATACATTTCAAGTGCATTAGTGTGTTGTCACCTTCGGATTTTGATACTTGTGACCGTATTACATACATGCAAGCTCAGCGCTCTGGAGATCAAAGTTCATATAAACAGAACCGTAAGTTAGAATCCATGTTGAAAACACAAAAGCGAGTTGTCCCCTACCAGACACATGCAGATATTAACTCACAAAAAACTCGAACAGTTATTAATTTGTCTGACAAGGTTTTGAATGATTCTGCTCTCAGAGTGTTAGAGAAGGGTCTAAATTTTGCCCCTACCACGAAACGCATCCCTTATGAGAAAGTGATCGGTAATGTTGAGGAGGTCATTCGTTATAATAGGATACCAGTAAGTGACGCGGAGTGTCTAAGACAGGACATTGCATTTATATTACGTCATACTAAACCTCCAGAACCCAACATTACTAAGGATGAGTTGATGGCGTTAAAAGAGTTCCGCCAAGATACAAACTTGTTGGTCCTTAAGGCTGATAAGGGGAACGCTACGGTAGTTATGAACGTCACAGAATACGAGGATAAAATCCTGAACTTGTTGAAAGACACTAACACATACAAACTGGTGAATTACAACCCGACGGCTAGAATACATCGTAGTACCCAGAAAATTATAAAGGAGTGCCAATACGCTATAGGAGAGGAACTAACAAAATACCTGTTGCGCCCTAAAAACATCCAGCCACCTAAACTGTATGGTCTACCTAAAGTGCATAAACAGAATGCTCCGCTGCGACCCATCGTTAGTCAGATTGACTCACCTACTTACGAGTTGGCGAAGCATGTAGCGGGTGTGTTGCAACCTTCTGTAGGCCTGACATCATCTTTCGTGAAAGACTCACGTCACTTCATACAGATTCTTCAGCAGACAACGGTTGATGAGAGTGAGGTGATGGTTAGTTTTGATGTGGAATCCCTCTTTACAAACGTCCCTATAGCCGACTGTATGAAGGTGATAGAGACTAGAATACAGAGAAATGGTATCCCAGCAGAATATGCCAAGCTTTTATACCATATTCTGGCCACAAACTATTTCTTGTATAGGGAAAATTACTACCTACAAATTGATGGTGTTGCCATGGGAAGTCCCGTCGCTCCCGTAGTGGCCAATATATGGATGGAGTATTTTGAGAACCTGGCTATATGCTCTGCCCCCTTGCCAATGAAGTTGTGGAAAAGGTACGTTGATGATGTTTTCTGTATTGTAAGAGGCAATAAACATGAGATTGAACTCCTTTTGGCATACCTAAATGGCGTACATACCAAGATGCGGTTTACGTATGAAATGGAAAGTGATCGAAGCTTGGCTTTCCTGGACGTGATGGTACAGATTCGTGATGATGGTAATTTAGGCTATTCGGTTTATAGGAAGCCGACCCATACGGATCGATATCTCCATGCTGATTCACACCATCACCCTCGGCAGCTTAACTCGGTTGTAATGTCTCTCACGAACCGTGCTTTCGACCTATGTGATGAGTACTCCATAAAGAGTGAGCTAGCTCATGTTCAGCATGTCCTACGTAAAAATGGATATAAGCTTCGATCTTTTCCAGTTAGACAAAGGCCTAAGCCCCACAGATGTATAGTAGATCGAAAACCTGCTTTTCTACCGTACATCAAAGGAGTGACGGACAAAATTGCGAAAGCCCTGCAAAAATTGTCCATAAAAACAATTTTTACTCCTTTAAAGAAGATCTCACACTACCTGCGCTCACCTAAAGATAAGATTCCTCTTCAAACACCAGGAGTATACAAGATTGACTGCAGCTGTGGGAGCTCTTACATCGGCCAAACAAAACGTACCATAGCTTGTCGAGTGACAGAACACATCCGGGCGGTCAAAAATATGGACACACAAAAGTCGGCCATAGCTACACATCTACTAGAATCTGGCTCAAACCACTGGATCGAGTTACACAATCCACAGGTAATCTCAACTGAAAAACATTACATCCCAAGATTGGTACAAGAGGCAATAGAGATTACCAAACACAGGAATTTCAATCGAGAAGACGGTTTTCAATTGTCTGGAGCCTGGAACCCTGTGGTGAGGATGTGTGGAAATCGTAAAAGTGAGGTACCAGTTATGCGTCCAGATACCGTGAGTGTTGTGTGTCGTAATCGTGATCGAGTTGTTAGTGACAGTGAAACCGGTAGTAGGGGTAATGTTCGCAGTAAAAGACTGAGAAAGAGGGTAGACCGTTTTGTCTGCCAATAACATCCACCCGCAAAGACTTCAGTTCCCTCACGTGCCAGTAACTTTTCAGCTTGTGAATTAATGCAAGGGTCAATGTCTATTTTGACCGGGCTAGTATGTGATTCAAGCAAAAATAATCCGTAAAAAATATATATTACGAACGGCACCATTTTATATAAAATAACAAATGACTGACATGAAATGAATAACAAACACACTGAATGAATGACAAGCTATACAACTTCGACTTTGTGACATACTATATACAATATAAATACTTGATACTGGCAACATTTACATTATTACGACACATGCCATTAACGAAGAAGAATGAAAAAATTCGTCCAGTGCAGTCGGAGTTACCAGATGCCCGCTCATTCTTAAGCTGTTCTCGCAAGAAATCAATTAGGAGATCCTGGAACGATCCGCAAGCTCCACCGATAGTTATATTAACTTTATAATATTATTAATATTAATGCCGAATAAGTAGACTCTGCGGTCTCTGCACTCTAAATAAATGACTCGGCCTTTCGTAAAAATCGAGTACATCACTTACTATTTAGGTAAAACCACTTTCAGTATATCATAGACAGTGAAGAAAAACATGAACTCACTATTTTCCTAAAAGCTAAAAGCTCTAGAAATAGCTTTTGGATTTCTGAGAACCGTATTTCAGAACAGAACTCAAACTCAGATTGAGAAATGAGTGTAGATTTTCTGACCGTTGTTCGTTCATTTATTTATTTAACCATTCTGTTATCGTAATTGTATTAGTAACTAGCTGCTATATCCGGCTTTGCATGCGTGGAATCTACATGGTGCATGCAAATTAGCATGTCCTCAAGGAACAATCTTCCAAACAATAATATGTTATGTTAGTGTTAACAATGTTCCAACATATTGACTTGTTTGAAGATGGCATTTATATTATTTTTTATAATCTAAGATAACTTTTTTATGTTTCAATTAAGTAGTAATTAACTATTAGATTTCTGTTATTCTGTTTGATGACCTCTGTGACGCAGTGGGCTAAAGTCCGGCTGAGATGCAAAAGGTTGCGGGTTCGTTTCCCGCCGCGGGAAATGTTTGTATGATCTGCAAGTATTTGTCTCGGGTCTGGGTGTTTTTATGTATTAACAGAAACAAGTATATAAGTAGTATATCAGTCATGTGGTACCCAGTAAACAAGCTATGCTTACTTTGGAACAAGCTGATGATGTGTGAAATGTCCGTGATTTTTTTTTTTATTACCAAATTGTATCAAAATGCATTAAGCCGTTTAGTCGCGAAAAGGTAACAACTATCAGTCAGACACACAGACGACCCCTTAGAATTTATTATTATTAGGATGGATTGTATGCATACATAAACTAAAAATATCGCAAAAACCATCACATGCATCGTAGGTGAGGATTTGGAGAACACAGAGATGAGTTTTTGTTATAGAGGTAAGTATACATTAAAGAAAATGTACCTTTCGTTATGCGTATCATTGTCTAGTATCTCTTCGAAGCGTTCTCGATGCGTCTTTCGACTTCGCGATCTTGTATACTAATTTACCTAATTTACTATTCAATTCAATTCAATTCAATTCATTTATTTGTCAGAATGTAGGTTTCCAACATTGTTATAGTGTAGTAATAATTATATAAAGTACCAGTACAATCTTACCTTAACTAGGCATGCTAATTTATTATATTTAGTTACAAGTAACTGAGGTGATCGTTCAAAAACTCGGTGATACCATAATAACTCTTTTCTTGATTATCTTTTATGCTCTCTGGTATAATAATAAATTAAATTAATAATTACAAATATTATTAATATAATAATACATTATTAATTTAACTTATAATTTAACAACTTATTATTTAATTTAATTTATTTAATTATTAAATTTAATTTATTTATTTAATTTATTTAATGGTTTTTTTTAATAAATTTAATATTATTTATTAAATAATTTAAATTAATTTGATTTAATTAATAATATTATTTAATTTATTATTTAATATTATGTAATATAATTTATAGTTATATTTGATTTATTTATTTAATTTATTATTTAATTTTAACTTTATTTAATAATTCTTTAATATTATTTAATTAAATAATAATTTATTTTCTTATTGCATTTTTATTTTCACAACTTTACTAAACTTTTCAGAAACAATGCTGAATGAGTTAAACACGACAAGCCTCAAAAATGGACTTAGTATGAAAAGATTTAAAAAATACAAGCTATGAGTTAGGGTAAAGAAGATGGAATACGTTAATGAAAATAATGTGTACCTACATACCTACCTGTATGCATAGAAAGAAGATAGAAAATACATTATTGCAATAAATACATGACATGTAGAAAAAATATCATTGTTTTGCTAGTTGGTAGTACAATGGGCAGTCTTATCGCTATGTAGCGATCTCTGCCAGAAAATCTTAGGATGGATTGAAATAAATGGAGGTGATAAGAGTGGATAAGTGATTAATAATAAAAATAATGTGCACATACAAATTTACAGGCAAAGAAAAAGATACATACGTCGACACTAATACAAAAAAATGTATGTACAATACATACAACATATTAATTAAGTACATCCTTATAAGATAAACTAAATAAACCAATAGGTACACAACATAAACTGCTTATGGTTTGACAACCTCTGTAGCGCAGTGGGCTAAGGTCCGACTGAGATGCAGAAGGTTGCGGGTTCGATTCCCGCCGCAGGACAAATATTTGTATGATCTGCAAGTTTCTATGTATAATATAAGAATAAAAAAAAATATGTAAGTAATAGGTATATCTGTCATAACTTATAACACAAGAACTGCTTATTTTGGGGCCAGGTCATGCTGAGTAAAATGTTGCCGTCAGACAACTAATCACTGATTCACTATTATGAGCCAGGGACGACTCATAGAAAAATATAATAATTGTAGGAAAATAAGCAGCATTTTGACTTGAAACTTATAACGCATTGGTCTTATACGGTTGTACCGAATACTCATGCACCGAATAATCAGTTAGAAGATCGCTTCTTGCAATCACGTAAGATTTAAATGTTCTTGCGTAAGTTGAATACATCCAAAGTTTATTGAATACTAAAATTGAATATTAGTATTCAATCTATAGAGTTAGCTCAACTAATCCAGATCAATGCGACAGGGGAGCGTCCCCATGACACTGGCGGCATTTTCACGATGAATGGAATGGCAATACTAACGCTGGCTGCATAGGTGACAGCTCTAGGTTCACGCGACTAACTACAGAAATGTACAGAATATATGTGAAACAGCTATATAACGCTGCCCTGTGGCAGTAATTTGGATCAGTTGAGCTGTCTTCACATCATTTTATTTAAATGGTTCATAGTCAGCTCAACCGTTTCACGTGTATAAATAAATTAATAATGACGGATATTTAACTCAACATCATCTAGATCCAAAGAAAGCAGAGTTTGTGTTATTGGTACCGAATGAATGATACACTACTTACAGTCGTGGTCAACTAATTAAGGACACTCTGTAGTTAAACCGAATTAGGAATTAAATTGTTCTTTTCTAACGAATCTAATAAGAATTGAGTTACCGACATTTAAATATAATTAGTCATTTATGTGACCGATTAAAAAATTAAGTAACAAATCCTTGAACACTTCACCTTTTTACCTGGCTGGCCATTTCATTAGGGACACTAATTTCTTAGATTTTAATCCATATAAATTATTTATTTCTGCTTATATTGTTTCTGTGTAGCTTTGTGGTGGCAATCCGGATTTTGAATTTTATTCAAAATACGGATTGCCGAGATACCTCACTCGCAGTGCGAACCGTGAACTCGAGCGGCAACGAGCGGACCGCGGATCAAATGCACCCTGATGAAGATTCTCTAGATGAATCGAAACAGTGTCGGTGCCTCCATCGACAAAATAATACCTACGTGAGTAAAGCCCGTGTTCATCAAAATGTATAGTACAACTCACGAAAGTTGTATACGGGGAGGTATGTCTAAAAAATATAAAACAGTTCGTTTATTTGAGAACAAAACGTATCAAACTTGAATGTGGCTTACTGTTTGTGAAAAAGTGTCGTGAATCTTATCGGAGGAATTGTTTCGTCTGCATTTACGTCTGGCGAGTACTCTGTTACTAGATTTATGGAACATCTTGGCCGCCATGTCTTTTAACAGGTCGGATAATGTGAAAAACAGGGTTTCAAGAACGCATAACTCGAAATTTAAACGCCTGATACCATTTGCAGAGCAAAATCAAAGATGCATTGCCCCACTGAAGTAGACAGGTAAGTGGTGAATCTATCTTCACAAATACTTACTAGAGATATGAAACAAGTGTTGGCTAATGGTTTGAATTTTGCCCCTACACCACATAGAGTACCAGTGGAGGCAATCATTACAAGCGTCGATGCTACTATAGCACATAATAAGATACCAACTCACGACTCGGATTGTTTACGTCAGGATGTGGCCTCTATGGTGCGAAAGGTTAAGTTGCCGAAGTCAAATACAACAAAACCTGAAATCCGAGCATTTTTGAGTATGAAGAAAAACCAGGATTTGTTGATACTACAGCTGATAAAGGCAACGCCACGGTAGTGGTAGATACGGTAGCCTACGAACAAAAAATAGTGGACTTAGTGACACACATACTTATAAACAGGTAGTTTTAGAACATGCGTCATCGTGCATTCATGAATACTCTAAAGGCAATTAAACCTACTATCAAAAAAACTAGTTGAATGATTCGTTATCTCACAACTGCTGTGGTGCAGTAGGCCAAGACCCGACTGAGATGTAGAAGGTAACGGGTTCGATTCCCACCGCAGCAGAACAAATGCTTGTATGATCCACAAGTTTCTATGTATAATATGTAAGTATTCAAAAAAAAGGTATGTAAGTAGTAGGTCAGTCACGTGGTACTCATAACACAAGCTCTGCTTACATTGGGGCCAGATTATGCTGTGTATTATGTCCGGCATTATTTTTATATTAGTGATATGTTGCCGCCCCCCAGACTCATACAAAGATAAAATGATAGCAGGACAACAAGCAGCATTTAACCTCGAATACGCACGGCACGTGTACGGTACAGATGTACCGAATAGTAGCTTATTTAATTTATTCATTTGGCCTCGAATACGCACGGATCGTGTACGGTACAGATGTACCGAATAGTAGGTTATTACTTTTATTCATTTGACCTCGAAACGCACGGCACGTGTACGGTACAGATGTACCGAATAGTAGGTTATTAATTTTATTTATTTGACCTCGAATACGCACGGCACGTTAACGGTGCAGATGTACCGAATAGTAGTTTATTTAATTTATTCATTTGACCTCGAATACGTACGGCACGTGTATGGTTCAGACGTACTGAATAATAGTTTTTTTAATTTATTCAATTGACCTCGAATACGCACCGCACGTGTACGGTACACGTGTACCGAATAGTTGTTTATTAATTTTATTTATTTGATCCCGATTACGCACGGCACGTGTACGTGTACAATAAATTATTTATTTAATTTATTAATAATGTCAATATATATAAATAGTTGTATTATTAGTTTAATTTAATAGTCTCAGTTAATTTAATATATTATATTATGGTATTATATTGCAGAACACTCTGAGGCGCACTTTAATTCTTTCATCACACTGGTTAAAAGTGACTGTAAAAATGAATGAAATGAATAAAAGTGACACGATAAGAAAAATTATCACAAAATAATTACATAAATATATGGAATATTATACAATAATAAAGATAAAGATAAAGATTAATTTATTTGCTTCAACATAATGTGGGTTACAGTTGTAGGTCTTAAATATATTGAATGGTTGTATTATGTTCTACCTTAAAATTAGGCAAGCAAATATTGAAAATTATGTTTGTATTACATACATAGTTAAAGTGTTTATAAAATTATTGAATTAAATGTCAATGTTTCAAATCGTCAGCTAAGTAGTCATTAATATTATAGAAGCACTTACTTACTAATAATTGTTTTAATTTTGCTTTAAACATAATCTCACTAACATTTAAAAATAACTTAGGTAACTTATTATATATTTTAGGTGCCATACAGACTAAGCTTTTATATAACAGTGCAGTTTTGTTACTATGCGTACAGAGTCTGTTGTTATCTCGTCTGTTACGCACAGCAACGTCAGTCATTTTTAAAAACAGATGACTGTTTTTTCTTACAAATAATGCAACTTCAAAAATGTATAGTGACGGAAGTGTAAGTATTTTATGCTTAATAAATAATGGTTTGCAACTGTCAGTCATAGGTATGCCAAACATCGATCTAATAGTACGTTTTTGTGCTTTAAATATTATATCTTTGTCAGTAGAGTTACCCCAAAATATTATACCAAATCGGAGTATGGATTCTACTGTCCCGTAATAAGCCGTGAGCAATGACTGTATATTAACAGTTGCGAATAGTTTGTCAAAGTCAAAGTCAAAGTATATTTATTGCATCATTACATGTTTACAAAGATGTTACAACTTATATAGGTTCAATGTAATCTACCCTTTATGGGCGTGCAATTATTTAAAGTTTACAATAATAGAAATAAAAAAAAATCTGAAAAAATAAAATAATAAGCAATAATAAGGATAAGAAGAAATAAATATTGCATGTTAAACATTGATACATAGGTCATACTAATAATAATAAAAAAAACCAGAATAATAAAACGGCAATAGAACAAAACAAAAATACAAAAAAATAAATTAAATTAAATATGTATTGGTATAGAGAATATGCTGAACTACTGGTTCGTCTACTTAGTATGTCTATGTGGCATTTCCAATTAAGTTTTTGGTCAATTTGTAAACCCAGAAATCGTATGGAGTCAACTTTATTAATATTACAACCTTGGAATTCAAGATTAATATCCATTGGAATTTAAGCTCTTTGACTAAAGTGAATTATATTTGTTTTAGTAATATTTATTTTTAAATTGTTGTTGTCAGGCCATAAAATTATTGAATTAAGAGAATTATTTATGTCATATTTATAAGAGTTAATGTCATTGTACTTAATTGATACTGTGCTATCATCAGCAAATAATGTCATAGGTTGATTAATTGTGTTCGGAAGGTCATTTATATATACGATAAAGAGTAAGGGTCCTAATACGCTTCCCTGGGGTACTCCATATTTGATTTACCTAACTGCAGACTGATAAGATATTTCGCACTTGGTTTTCCGTTCAAATTTCGTTATTTCTGTTATTTGTCGTCGATCTTTGAGATACGACGAGAGCAAGTCTGAGATATTTCCTCTGATCCCGTAGGCCTCCAGTTTTTTTAATAATGTAAAATACATGTAAAAAAGTTAAGCTATTTAAGGACCACTTCAAACTATCTATGGATAGTGCAACTGATCCAGATCACTGCGTTAGATATTGCAGTTAAATAGTTTTATTTCTTACCAAATGAATTACATTTTTTACCGTATTTGTTATTTGTATTTTTATTATTTATTTGTATTTTTTGTTACTAATAGTAACAAAACAACCAGAAATTTAGGTTAGGCAAAGTTATCTTAAGTAGTGTAAATTCTTAGTTCATAATAAAAATAAATAAGGTGCTTGAAACAAACACATTAATTAATAATTAATTTAAAAATAAGAAATTGTATATAATATAATAATACAAATATAAGTATATTTTTTTTTTCCTTGCGTAAACTATTTTATGTCTATATGATTCATATTCTTAGTTTGAGAGCGTTTGAAACACCCAGACAAATTCTTGCAGATCATGCAAACATTTGTCTCGAGGCGGGAATCAAACCCGCAACCTTATGCGTATCAGCCCGACCTTAGTCCACCGCGCCACAGAGGTCGTCTTACTATTAGTTCCTACGTTCTAAAAACATTTGTAGGCTGTTAAACTGTTAGTTGTTTACGCCTAATCTGTGACTCACTCAGCGCACGTACACGCGCACGTTGCGTGCGACGATAAGTAGATGGTGGAACTAGAACCAAAAATAACCAGTGTTGCCAGACCCAGCTCTGAGAAAGGCGCCAAAGAATCGGCAAAAAGTAGCTTACAATCGCCAAATTTTTTCTTATAATAAAGTAGCCTAACATCACCTAATATAAATATACCCTTATATGGCTAAAACCACTATGGGGACCTATTTTACCTAGGAGCTCCATCACTGTACTCTTAAGTAGGTGCAGGAATCAAATGAAATTTTTCTTTTATTCAACGACGGCTAGCTATGATTAGTGTTTTTTTTAAGATTTCTCACTAGCCTCTCTTTTTGTATGACAAGTTATAATAAATCATTCAAATCGTTTCGAAACATTCAAGACCAATTTAAGATTGTATAAATCTCATTTCGAGTTTAATTATTAATTTCATGTTCATATAAATTAACCATTCTATCGTTAGATAAGGTTGGTTTATGTATGTTTGCTAATAACACCTTTTTCATTTCGATGATCAAAAAAAGTTTCAGTTGAAAAACAAATTGACATTCTCATAAACTGTATAAATTCATGTTTTGTGAATAACAAATTTTATGGTCCCCCCGACACCCGTCGAGATTGCATAAGGGGCGATAAATCGCCTAACCTGGCATCACTAAAAATAACCGTAGGTATATTTGCAAGTAGTTGAGCCACGAACCGATAGACTTCCCCACTATCCACTTTCGAGGTCACCATACCATACTTCGTCAAATGCGGCATGCGCGCCTTGCGCACAACACATTCGAAATAGTATTTCAAACGTGAAAAGTTTAGTGAGGAAATAGTAGAAGAAATTAAGTTATTAAATTACACAGCAAAGACTCTAATGGAAACATTTGCAATTCATACGTGAATTAGGTACCTACATACAAGGTCTGAACGGTAAGATTTATTATTAGTTTTTGTAATAATATTCAAATGTTTGATATGTTTGATTCATTTGATAGATTGAATAATAAGTAGCTAAGAGCCTGTGAGCAACGATTGTGACTAAATACCAGTGAATACCAGTGACCCAGGAGCCTTCTACCCGTCACGGTGTAGAAACTGTTTTTGTCACTTGTATGTACAGTGAGAATATAACATAGATACTAAATATTTATGCTAATGCTAAATATGCTAAATATTTATATTTTTTATTTGACAAACAAATATATTCTATTCTATTAATATTATATTATTATATAATATAATAATAATAATGACGGACGTTTTCACACAACATCATCTGTGTTATCAGCTTGAGTTATGGGAACCACAACACATATATATATTACTTGTATATTCATTTTTTGTACATATATGTACATACATTTGTACATACCTACATATTATACACAGAAACACCCAGACCCGAAATAAATACTTGCAGATCATATAATTATTTGACCGGCGGCGGGAATCGAACCCGCAACCTTCTGCATCTTAGCCGGGTCTTGGCCCACTGCACTACTATATTTTCTAAATGATGCATGCCAAAGTGAACGAGCTGTGAACTATTATGAACGTGATTAGTGTTGTTTTTACAATATCGATTTACCTTTATCATCCTATAATAACATGTTTTGTTAGCATGGCGTTGAAGTATACTCTGTCCTCTAATTCAAATGTCAATGGATCTAGAGAGTAAGAGATTTAAACAACTCATTAGCTAAATTGGGAGTACGAGATAAACCAAAAAGTTTGGTGTGTACAAATGTGTTTTTGATTGTTTCAGATGCAACGTAGTAGTAATAATAAGCGAGCATTCTATGTTGTGCAATTCATAGAATTGCCTTTTGAAGGTATTGATGATTATGTATGCGTGCCGTACACTTGGTTGATGGAACTTGGAACGCAGAATCAGAAAGCTGTTGTTGCATACCCTAAGGACGAAGATCCCTTCGATACAAGAGATCGCGTTAAAAGGAAAGAAAGATACGACGTTGAGTGGAGATATTATATGGCCGCCGTCGAATATGAATCAGGTCAGTTTAAATCAATAGGTAGGTATATTAATTAAAAGGTTGTGCGTTGTATTGTAAAAGTATGTTCAGTTCCAGAACATTTTAAAAATTAAGGGGAAATAATGTTTATATAATTTTTCAGATAGTTACAGCGATGCAGAATATTGGATAGCAACGAGAAATGATTATGGACCTTTGGTAGAAGAAGAATCGAAAATCATAGGTGAGAATCTAATTTCTTTATTATAACTATTGTTTTTTCATTGTAAATACCTACCACTTATATCATTACTTGCCAAATAGTAACCAAAAATTGTGATTTCCAGATACGCAATCAAGGTTTACGTTAAACAAAAAATTGCGCAGCGCCAATCGAAGCCAATTGTCAAAATCCAATGACAATACTGGGGAACCACTGCCGAGAATATCAGTCAAGCGACCAGCACTGTCAGATTCGAAGAAACAACTAGATGGGAAACGGTTGAAACTGGATGAAACTGCCCAGTCATTTAGTGAGCCTGGATGTTCGAACAGGGAACAGTCAATAATCATTCAAGACAACCAATCAATGGAATGTATTCAGACGCAAGAAACTGCTGCTGCTTCTAAAGGTGAATCGAACTCCTCTCAGTGCACAGATCAAAATCTCCAAGAATCTTTACCAACGCAAGAGCAGCAACAACTGAATATGCCGCTCATGGACGATGATACACCAACTGTTGTAATTGATGGCGATAAAGAAATCCAACCTACCAGTATTATGGAAAAGCAGCTATTTTCTATTCAAGTTCTCCCTCAATTTGCAAAACAGTTAGTCCAAGAACCTCAAATTTCAGTGACCCCATCAATGGATATCAACAGCCACATAAACAATCAAGAACTTCGCACTGATGACGTTTTAAATAACGAACCTACTTTCACATTACTAAATTCATCCAAAATATCTTCTCAACTATACAGTCACATAAACGGCGCACGGCGTTTAGTACCAATTCAAAAACCGGTTGAGAAGAGGCTACGCCGCGTGAATTTTGTAAGAAATTCGACCATTGCCGCGCAGAACCCATCGAATTTAATCGGCCAAACGGGATCTTTATCAATGCACTCAGTGGAGGAACAATCATCTGAACAATCAATCACTCAAAATCTATTACAAGATGGTCCTCAAGTACGAGAAATGCAAAAAGAAAGTAGCAGAGACCAATTTAAAAGCATCGCATACAGCTCTCAAAAAATTCACCATGCACCTAAAATAAATGTCGAAAGATCCCACGATGTGGCTGCTGTCGATCCAAGGAAAGTTCGTCAGAGTGTCACCAATGTTACACTATCTTCACAAAACTTTTCAAACTCATCTCACAAGCGCCCTAGCTTTGTCCGGCAATTAGATGAACATCAAAGTTCGTTATCACAAGAACAATATCGCACGCACTCTTATCAAAATCATTCTGACCTTCTGAAAAACCAAGATATCTTTGAACAAGAACTACTCAGTGGAACCACAGAGAGCAACAACTACAAACAACATCCTACCTCAACTATCAGGATGAGGATTCCATCTATTAGACAAAATTCAACACACTCACCAAATCTGTCGTTTCAGACTGCCGAGCTTTCACAACAGAGACAGACGCAGCTAAATCAGCGGGACTTACAACAGCAACCGCAGATACCGAAAATAGAGATTGGCTTTTCTACACCGAACAAGACGGAAATAATTACCCTTAAAGGAAAAAAGGCGAAATCGTATTCACTTATTCTTAAAAAAATTATGAATTTAGGGCGAGAAATATTAACTGCTCATAATGAAAAGAAAATGAAAGCATGCCAAAGTGAAGGTGTTGCTAATGAAAATCATCTAAACGAAATGGACAAAGCGTGTCAAACAGAGGAATGTATAGTAGAAGAAACTCTGTCACCGGATCATGCGTTAACTTCAGAATCCGATGCTCATACGACGGATCATGAAGTAACCTCAGACCACGAGGTGTCTATTATTGAGACAACGGTGGGAAATTCAGCCAGCAATGCATCTTCTCTGAGTAACTTGACACCAGTATTCCCACAGGCTACTGAACAAAACCATACTGAAGTAACAGCGAGAGCTAGTTCTAGTAATGAAAATCAACATAGCAGTAACGTTGCTGAAAAAGTACCGAAAAAAAAACTATGGCGGTTTGCTTTACCACCAAATTATGATTCTCATGATACAAAATGGACATTGAAATATCCAAGATATTTGCTAGGACTTGTTGAACTTATGCCTCGAAGTGGTATTTATATCAGCTACGGAGACCTAAAGTACTGTGAACAAGTATCGAAAGATTGCAAATCATTAGCGCGACGATTATTACCGGAAGTTTTTAACAGAAACGCACTGAGTGTTTGTTTATCAATGAACGAGAAAGCACAGGCTTCTAATAAAGTTGGCTGTAATGGACGACCCGACTTAGATGAGCATGCATGTTCGGTCCTGTTGAATTTCGTTTTAGAGTACGGACTCCAATGCGATTGGAATACTGACCTACAACCTATCCTCCGTACTTTAGACAGTGTGATGCAAATGTTTCGGTACAAATATGGCTTAATGGTTAAATGTTAATTAAGATTAAGATTACGACTTATTGGTCATAAATAGAGTTTATTAGTATTTCTCAATACTTAGTGTCACAATTTAGGCATTTGTTTATTAAATTAATAATTTTATAAAACCTGAATAATAGTAACATGCACTATTTTTATGTTATAGTTTTAGAGCATTTAAAAAGTATAGTAGGTACAAATATAAAAGTGAGCAAGTATTTGCCCGGTGTTTATGTCCTAGTTTTATTATGATTAAAATTTGTATTTGTAATGTATGCTACTCGCTGTTGTAGGTAGCGCTACTAAGTAATAATAATCTGGATGTACCGGCTGTAGAAAAATACACTCATTTATTATGTTACGATTAATGAGTTTTATTCTAATCCCGAAACTATTGGTGACGATAGTAAATCAGGAAGTGTGCGTGTTAGTAATTATTAAAACCGTTATATCAATAATGACTGTTGGCAAAAAAATTACTTGATACAAATACGGGGAACTGGGCTTTGTTATGTGGACGTGTCAACATTGATTTTCGTACAAACGCTATCAAAGATGAACTCAGGCTGCCAACCTTTATTTCATTAGTTGACGGACAATCTTCGCGACCAGTTTGTGAGCGACGTAAGTAGTGACTTCGCTTCCACATGCACACTCTCACACACGTTTACATACACACACCATTCTGCAGTGAGATACCTAGTTATAATTTAAAAAGTATTAACCTATTTTATTCGTTTTTTAACACACTACTTTTTTATTTTAAGTTAACCTAATTTTCTTGTCCTTAGGCCGGGCACTGGAAACTGCATCACAGTGTTATACTTTTACATTTTTTAGTGTTCACATTTGTATTATGTGCCTATGTATTACATTCAAAAATAAAATAATAAAACTTAAGAAAATGGTTGGCCGAAATTAATTGAGATCGAGTATAGAAAATAACATATATTTATTTCTGTTTGTACATAAAAGGGTATGTAAACAATTACTGCCATGTTCTCTGCGTTCAAAAATCCGTTAAAAAAACGTGTTGTTAAATTAGATTTATTAGTTTATTAGTACTTTTATTATATAATGGCTTCAATTCTGTTGGCACCAACCTAACTAATTTTAGCTAAAATTAGGTTTAGAAGTGTCAAATGAAACTTTGGTATTCTGCTGTCACCAACTTTTCCTTATTTAATTTTATCTAATTTAATTAAGCATTCCTAATTTGGTTGGATGGTACCAACCGAATAGGTTTTACAAATGCTATGACTAACTTAAATATATTTTAGACAATTCCTAATTTTTAGAAATAACCAACCGTATTGCCACCAATATCTGGTTATTTAATAATATAACTTATATTTTAAAAATAAAAATAAAAAATAAATAATCTCGGACATTTCACAAAGCATCTGACCCCAAAGTAAACAGAGCTAGTGTTATTGCTAGCACATGACTGATATACTACTTATATTCTTTTTTTTGTAAATACATACATATATACATAGAAACACCAAGACTCGAGACAAATACTTGCAGATCATACAAACATTTGTCCCGCGGCGGGAATCGATCCCGCAACCTTCTGCATCTCAGTTATTTCATTTATTTCAATTACAATCTGTAGCGCAATAGCAGGCCTATTATAAATAAATTTAAAAATATTGAAATATTCGTGGGATACATTGTTGTCAGTTTGGTAAGTGTAACCAAGCAACTGTTTCGATTCCAACGATTTTAGTTCCTGGGTATAATTATGTTCATTTCCAAAAACTCGATTGGCATCGAACCGCAGCCGAGTGGCTGACTTTGACGTTTTTTCGGTTTCTGCTAATGAACAGCGGCTCAGCTTATGCTACGTTTACGAAGTCGTTAACGATCGTTTGAATGTTTTCTTATGTTTGGTCATAGAGATAACAGATAAGGTTTTTAGGTTATTATCGAACCGTAATCGGAGCCGAAACGTAGTCAAGTAAAAAGGTACTTTATTCAATACAATCACAAGGATCACTTTGAAACGTCTTACATACTAGGTGTATTTAGGTGCCAATATATCCTAACCCAAGCCCGAGAAGAACTGGCAAGAAACTCGTCTTGGTCCTAGCGCTTTTTTACCTGATGCATCTTATAACTACCTTAACTACGAAATACTAATACAAGAGAGTTTATAAATTTCAAGTATGTCGGTTAATTGTAATAAATTGTAAATAAATAAATTGTAATAAATAAATTTGCTTGAGAAATATTCATTGAGTACCAGAATAACTAGTTTATTTAATTCATTTGGTCTTGAACCTATATTTATGGAGCCAACTAGAATAACTGCCACTTCGGCCAAATGCATAGATAATATCTTTACCAATATAAACATAATAAGTAAAAATATAATTAGTAATATTCACTCTGACCATCTCGGTCAACTAGTTCAAATAGAAACTAAAATGAACAATAAAGATGTACAAAAAAAAATTACTTATATACCAGTTACCACTGATCGTTTAGAGAAAGTGAGATTGAACCTGGATACCAACTTGCCTTTTTTATTGTATAATGATGATAATCCAAATGATTTATACAATACATTTTTCACTGAATTTAATAAAGTATTCAGTTCCATTTTCACATCCAAAACTATTGTGGTCTCTGGCAGTTCAACATTTTGTGAGTGGGCAACAGCAGGTATTCATAAGAGTAGGCGTACCTTGTATGAATTGTACAGTGAAAAACGGTATAACTTTAGTGAAGAGTTTAAAGAAAAAGTAAAAAAATACTCAAGAATATTTAAGAATGTTTGTCGCTTTGCTAAATCTCAGTATTTAAGCTCAAAAATTAGAAACAGTCAAGATAAAATAAAAGCAGCTTGGAAAATAATTAATAGTGAGACCGGAAAATCCAAAAATCATAATAGTGTAATAAATTTAAATATTAACAATAATATAATTAAGCAAGATATAGATGTAGCAAAGGCATTTGAAACTTTTTTTACTGATATTCCAGTCTCCACTACAAAGTCTTTAAACTCTTCTCATGTAATAGCAGTATCATTGTTAAAAGATAGTTTACCTGAATGTGTCACACAATTTTACTTTGAACATGTGGACAAAAACGATATTATCAAGGCATTCAAAATGATTAATGTAAAAAAGACCACTGATCTCTGGGGCATTTCTGTCAGTGTTATAAAACCACTAATTGACATTATTGCACCAGATCTAGCTTTAATATTTAATCAATGTATTGACAGTGGAGTATTTCCTGATTTGATGAAACATAGCAAGATCATACCTCTATTCAAATCAGGTAGTCATTCCGATCCTAGTAACTTTAGGCCTATATCAGTACTTCCTACATTTAGTAAAATATTTGAAAAACTTATACTAAACCAATTACAACGGCATTTTAATACCAACAATTTACTAGACAGTAAACAATTCGGTTTTACAAAGGGACGCTCAACGACTGATGCCGGTGTTGAGTTAATATCACATATTTTTGATATCTGGGAGGAATCACGCGATGCCTTAGGTATTTTTTGTGATCTGTCGAAAGCTTTTGATTGCGTTCACCATGAAACTCTAATCAGCAAACTACACCACTATGGTGTTAAGGGAGTTTCACTTAAGCTTCTCACATCCTACTTAACTGACCGAACACAACGAGTAGATGTAAATGGAAAGCGTTCTCCGGGGTCAATGGTAAAAATGGGTGTACCACAAGGATCAATACTCGGGCCATTCTTGTTTTTAATTTATATAAATGATCTACCTAAACTTGTAAAGGATGATCACGAGATTGTACTGTTTGCTGATGACACGTCGCTTTTATTTAAATTAAAGCGACGACTTACTAATCTTGACGATGTAAACAATGCAATCTCTAAAGTTGTAACATGGTTTAATGTAAACAACTTATTACTTAACGAGAAAAAAACGAAATGCATTCGTTTTATACTGCCCAACGTTAAACAGGTGAAAGCTAATGTAAAAATTAATAACGAAAAGATAGATCTCGTCGACACCACAGTGTTCCTAGGCATTACTTTAGATAATAAGCTGCAATGGGGCCCGCACATAGATAAATTGTCGAAGAGACTCAGCTCTGCCGCATACGCTGTCAAAAAGATCCGTCATTTTACCGACGTAGATACCGCTAGACTCGTTTACTTCAGCTACTTTCATAGCATTATGTCTTATGGCATTTTGTTGTGGGGGAGTGCTGCTGATATTAACACCATATTTGTGTTGCAGAAGAGGGCTGTTCGTGCAATTTATAACATGGGCCCCAGAGAATCACTTAGAGATAAGTTTAAAGAAATTAATATTATGACAGTGCCTTGTCAGTATATATACGAAAATTTAATGTATGTGCACAAAAATGTTCATTTATTCAAAAAAAATTGCGATAATCATAGTATTAACACTAGAAATAAAGATAAACTCGCTGTTCCCACTGTTAGGCTCGCTAAAGTTAATAAGTCTTTTATAGGGCAATGTGTACGCTTCTATAACAAGGTCCCAAGCGACGTGTTAGATTTGTTGATTGGCAAATTTAAAAACGTAATTAAACATAAACTGTGTATTAAAGCATATTATAAAATATCTGATTATTTAGAAGACAAAAAAGCTTGGGATGAATCTGCTCCAACTCGACTCGGCATCCGTAACAAAATTGTCAAGGATCATACAAAAAAGTGTTAAGACCAGACAAGTTTCTTGCCGGATTCTTCTTGAACTGGGGTTAGGAGGAACCGGCACCTAGATTCACTAGCATGTAAGAAGACGATTCAAAGTGGTCCTTGTGATTGTAATGAATAAAGTTATTTTGAATTTTGAATTTTGAATTTTGTCTGGTGGCAGAGTGACATATATATCGACGTAGATGGGTTGGAATAGAACGATAACCGTTGTAAACTAACAGAATTGCCCCTTGGACACAAGCATGGCTTAATAAAACACATTGCTGCTTAATTAATAGAGCCGTATGTAATGTACGGGAAATACTCAACAAAAAGCATTAATTCCAAGTATCATTAGCCTTTCCGAAACATTACAAAATATTATGAACATGGTGTTTGTTATACTAACAAAGCCAGAAAAACAGTCGATAGATAATGAATTCTCTGAAGGAAGACTTATCAAAATTCAAACATAGCATAGGGCATGTTGCCAGAATATTTGATTTTTATGGATGACCGGATGACTCTTGTTATCGCAAACAAAGTGGGTGATATCTACATTGTTTTTTAAATAAAATTTAAAAGAATTCTGAGAGTTTAATTCTAAATTAGATAAATACTTGATTGAATGAGTAAGATACATTAGATTACAAACGCGTATATGCTTCTCTCATGAGAGAGATTAATTAATAATATAAATAATAATGAAACAGGTAAATTGAAGGCCAGAAATAAACAATATTGTCAATTTCTGTGATTGTTTTATCTCAGATATACCAAATAACTGTTACCATGTCGTTAAATTCTTCAGCCTACAAAGCATCTGTTCTGTTAGAATCGAATGTTGCAAAATGTAAAATGAGTTTAGTTAAAGTCTAAAATAATATTATTCAAAACAATCACAAGGATCACTTTGAAACGTCTCTGTTTGGTTTTAGCTACATCAACTAAGCCAGTATTATAGTATTATATTCAATAAAAACATTTGAGTTTGACTTTGAATTACAAATACAGGGTAATAATATTACATGGGAATGAAAACTGTATTATTTAACTATTAGCGTATCGTTTTAAAACATACATAGCAATTGAGGCTATTGAACCTACTATCAAATAAACTTGTTAAATAATTATTTAACTCACAACCTCTGTGGCGCAGTAGGCCAAGGCCCGGCTAAGATGTAGTAGGTTGCGGGTTCGATTCCTACGGTAGGGCAAAATGTTTGTATGATCTGCAAGTTTCTATGTATAATATAAAATATTACTAGCTGCTGTCCGCGGCTTCGCACGCATGCTACCTACATAAAAAGTAGCTTATGTTCTTCTCCAAGGTTCCATCTATCTGTATACCAAAATTCATCAAAATTGGTTTAGCGGTTTAGACGCGAAAACGTAGCAGGCAGACAGACAGAGTTACTTTCGCATTTATAATATTAGTAATGATTTGTAAGGATATTAGTAAAGATCAACAGCCTAACATTTTATGCTTCTAGTTCTGAAAATGACATTATTTTCATACAACCTTTCATCCCCCTTTTCAACCCTTTACAACACTTTTTTCCAATTGAAAAGTAGCTTATGTCCTTTCTCAGGCTTCACATTATCTGTGTACCAAATTTTATTTAAATCGGTTCAGTAGATTTGGCGTGAAAGCGAGACAGACAGACAGACAGAGTTACTTTCGCATTTATAATATTATTATTATTATTATTTATTAGTAAGGATAAGTATTTTAAAAAAGTGTGTAAGTTGTAGGTATATCTATCATGTAGTACTCATAACACAAGTACTGCTTATTTATTTATTTACTTATAACTAATCACTGAGTCACTATATGAGTCAGCTGTGACTCATACAAACATAAAATTATAGCAGAAAAATAAGCAGCCCTCGAATCTTATTACGCATTGAACTCATGTACGGTACAGATGTACTGAATAGTCATGTACCGAATAGTCAGTTAGAACATCGCTTCTTGCAGTCACGTAAGATTTAGATGTTCTTGCGTAAGTTTAATACTTCTGTCAAATTAGACCTTAATGAAAAAAGGAAAAGTAAAAATAAAATAAAATTAGGTTAAATGAAATTAAAAAAAATTATATAAAATTAAATAAAAAAAACACTAAATAAAATGTAATAATAAAAATAGAATAAATTCTCGTTCGTGTATTTCATCTGTAGATCGTTGTTAATTCAATAATAAAATAATATTAAATACATACATAATTTCGGAAATGTACAGAATAATATAAAATGCATGTTAAAGCTAAGGCCCGTTTAAATCTATCTATAGTTAGCTCAACTGATCCATATCAGATCATGCCACAGGGCAACGTCCCCAAGACACTGGCGGCATTGCCACGATCAATGGCAATACTAATGCGCTGGCCTAAATAGGTGACAGCTCTAGGTTCACGCGACGTTTCTACCAGATGCCGTGATATCCTCCTGAGACCCAGGGTGTCAAATTTTGTCAGATCGAAACAATTTTTGGTTTTGGTACTTATATGAATGCATTAAAACCAAAACTACCTGAAAAAAAAACCCATCCCCCCCCGAAAGCCTAAAATAGAGGGTATCGTAGGTGATACTTCGGGTCTTAATGAAACAAAATCAATAGTAATATTTGATTTGATTTTATTGTTATGAAAATCTAAAAACAATTTCGATTCACGTTCCAACACAAAAATATTTCAACATTTTATGAATGTGATTGCTTCCACCCAACCGGTATTTGAACCGATTGTTTTGGTCGGTCTTAGCACAAATTGGCAAGTGCTGAGCTTCTGTTAGCCTTTTGGCAGTGTGAGGAATGGAGGTCACAAGCCTGTGAACTCCATTCCTCACACTGTGGCTGGTGACCTCCACATGAGGTTCCGCCTCATGTGGAGGTGTTTTCGACATCCTCCAGTAGAGTGGAGGATGTCGAAGGCAGAACCTCACGTATTTTAGGCAGTGTAGTTCCTGGACTTTGTCGAGGGCTGTTACGCGAAAGACGATGCTAGGGCTAAAACTTTGTAGAACCACCGGCAATACATGGCTTCGGGTACACGGCTGATTCAATCGATGTACCTTTACCTTGCTAGCGGTATAAATCTAGAGGTAGACCGTTTGGATTAGCCATCAAAAAAATGTTGATACCCTCAGGGTTTGATATTCCTTTCACAACTAGTTTCAGTTTACATTCACCGGTAAAAGGCATTATTTGTCCGTCAATCGCCACATATCTCCCTTTTATTTTTTTCTACACCCTCGTTCTATTCCAGACACAATAGGCCGGATCTTCCAGAATCTATCTATTTCCTTCTCAGCATCATCAACTGTGTGATCTTTGACAACTTTTATATTCGATCTTAGCTTGAAATATCTATTGCGGGTAATGTTTTGAGCAAATAAGTTTACTATAGTTTCTGCAACCCAGAACATCCTGAACCGAGGAAGGCCTAGAATGATCATGGTCATAGAGGACCCTATGAAAATTTAATCACGCTATAAATATTGGTGCAATCAGACATCACTTCAAACAAACTGGGAATGATGTACCTGTGAAAGTACTTCAGGGAATCTCAAAGCTCGAAGTCGCTTGCCAGTCCCCGGACTGGAAGCCAGGGGAAATGCTGAAAAACGACTTAGACGACATTCCTCTTTATCCGCTTCATGAAGAACCAACTCTTCGACATCACCTTATGGCTCTAATTCTAGGTTTTCCAAATCGGCTTCTTTTTCGTATTTAGCCTTGTCAAAATTCAGTTATAACTCTTCAATTCCACGATCTCTCAACTCTTCAAAAATGAAAATTATTAGTCATAGGTGCCCGAGGTATCGTCTATGATATTAAAAAAGTGTGGCCAAAATATCTTATAAACTAATTTTATTTTAATGTGTTTTTTACTAAAAACTAATTTTTACATTGTATTCTAATGAAAACTATCAAAAAGCTACTAAATAACCCAAAAAACACAATAATTACCTAAACGCGAAGTCAGCATGCCGAAGATTGCACAAAAACTTGATTAGAACTAGTCGTCAACTACACAACTTGTGATTGTGCGGCAAAAAGACGCAACAGAACGGTAGACACACTCAACTAGCTGACTAAAAAAAAAAGGAATCATAAAAGTCGCTAAATGGCTCTAAAATAAATATTTTGTTGAAGTATCGTAAGCGATACCTGGGGTCTCAGGAGGATATAAATAATTAAATTAATTAAAATAACTACAGATATGTACAGAAGACATGTGAAACAGCTGAACTAAACAACGCTACCCTGTGGCAGTAATCTGAATAAGTTGAGATATCTTTACATCATTTTATTTAAACGGTCAATGTTAGCTCAAACGTTTCACATGTATAAATATATAAATAATGACCGATATTTAACACAGCATCATCTAGATCCAAAGTAAGCAGAGCTTGTGTTATGGGTACCGCATGACTGATACTGTACCTAGAGCTGTGGTCAACTAATTAAGGACACTCTCTAGTTATACCGAATTGTGAATTACATTTTTCTTTTCCAACGAATCTAAAAAGAATTGAAATGTTACCTACAAATAAATATAATTAGCCATTTATGTGACCGATTAAAAAATTAAGTAACAAATCCTTGAACACTTAAACTTTTTAGATATATAGATGGATAGATACAACATTTATTTGATAAACCAGCACACACGTACAATCAATAGTACCATTGTACATAATGGTACCATTATCATTATCATTATCCAAAATATTAATTGTTATTCGTTTTTAATTGGTTTTGGTGTCGTATAAGCAGCTATCTAAGTAGTAAAGAGTATGATAAGAATTAGTATACTAAGTTAAGAAAATTACTTGGCTTAATAATAATGATTTGAAAAATCGAAATACCTACTAATATTTATATCTCAAGTACATATTGAGGTATTTACTTATTACATGTGTTATAAATTACTATATACGAACATATTTATACTACAGACTAATGTTTGCGGCACAAATGTTTGTATGATGTGCAAGTATTTGTTTCGGGGTCTGGGTGTTTCTATGTATAATATGTATGTATTTACAAAACAACAAAAGTATATAAGTAGTATATCAGTCATCTGGTACCCATAACACAAGCTCTTCTTACTTTGGGGCCAGATGATGCTGTGTGGAATGTCCGGTATTATTATTATTATTATTATGATTACATACTATTTAAATAAAATTGATATTTAAAATAGTAAGGACAATAACCTGTGGTTGCGATATGTTATTCACACACAACATGCGTGATACCTACTAGAAGCAGGCATTTGAGTGTTCGCGTATAGTTTTAGAACACGCGTCATCGTGCATTCATGAATAATAAACTAGTTTAATGATTCGTTACCTCACAACCTCTGTGGCGAAGAAGAATGTATGTAGTAATGTGATGTAGAATGTTAAGTGTTCGATTCCCACCGCATGACAAATGTTTGTATGATCCGCAAGTTTCTATGTATAATAATTAAAAAAAAACAGTATGTAAGTAGTAGGTCTCATAATACTAGAACTGCTTACTTTGGGGCCAGATCATGCTGTGTGTAATGTCCGGCATTATTTTTATATTAGTAATTTGTTGCCGCCCCCCAGACTCATACAAGGATAAAATGATAGCAGGACAACAAGCAGCAATTACGAATACGCACGGCACGTGTACGGTACAGATGTACCGAATAGTAGTTTATTTATTTTATTCATTTGACCTCGAATACGCAAGGCACGTGTACGGTACAGATGTACCGAATAGTAGTTTATTTATTTTATTCATTTGACCTCGAATACGCACGGCACGTGTACGGTACAGATGTACCGAATAGTAGTTTATTTATTTTATTCATTTGACCTCGAATACGCAAGGCACGTGTACGGTACAGATGTACCGAATAGTAGTTTATTTATTTTATTCATTTGACCTCGAATACGCACGGCACGTGTACGGTACAGATGTACCGAATAGTAGTTTATTAATTTTATTTATTTTACCTCGAATACGCACGGCACGTGTACGATACAGATGTACCGAATAGTAGTTTATTTAATTTATTTTAATTATTTAATTTATTTAATTTATTTAATTATTTAAATAATTTAATCAATTACATTTATTTAATTTATTTAATTTTTTAATTTATTATTTTTTTTTAGTTTATTTAAAATTATTTAATTTATTTAATTTATTTAATTTATTTAATTTATTTCAATTTAATTTCATTAATTTAATTTATTTAATTTATTTCATTTATTTCGTCTATTTCATCTATTTCATTTATTTCATTTATTTCATTTTTTTATTTCATTTATTTTATTCATTTTATTTATTTTATTACATTTTACATAAAATGAATAAAATAAATGAAATAAATGAAATAGATGAAATAAATGAAATAAATTAAATTAATGAAATTAAATTGAAATAAATGAAATAAATTATATAAATTAAATAGTTAAAATAAACTAAAAAAATTAAATTAATTAACAAATTAAATAAATTAAATTAAATTGATTTAATTATTTAAATAATTAAATAAATTAAATAAAGTATATTAATTAAATAAAAAAAATTAAAAGTATATTAATTTAATAAATTAATTTAGTTAATTTAATTAAATTTATTAAATTAATATACTTTAATATAATATACTTTAATCAATAATTATAATATACTAATAATAATGTATTTCATTTATTTCGTCTATTTCATCTATTTCATTTATTTCATTTATTTCATTTATTTCATTTATTTCATTTATTTCATTTATTTCATTTATTTCATTTATTTCATTTATTTCATTTATTTCATTTATTTCATTTTTTTTTATTTCATTTATTTTATTCTATTTATTTTTTTTATTACATTTTTTTTTTATATATATTCGGCGGGAATCGAACCCGCAACCTTCTGCGTCTCAGCCGTAACTTAGTCCACCGCGCCACAGAGCTCATCTTAGTGTTAGTACCTACGTTCTAAAAATATTTGTAGACTTTTAAAAAATGTTTACTCCTAAATTGTGACTCACTTAGCTCACGTACACACGCACGTTGCGTGCGACGATAAGTAGATGGTGGAACTAGAGCCAAAAATAACCAGTGTTGCCAGATTCAGCTCGGAGAAAAGCGCTAAAGAATCGGCAAAAAGTAGCTTATAAGCGCCTATTTTTTTTCTTATAATAAGGTAGCCTAACATCACCTAATTTAAATATACTCATTATATGACTAAAACCACTATGGGGACCTTTTTTTACTTAGGAGCTTAATCTAATCACTGTACTCTTATGTATGTGCAAGAATCAAATGTTTGTCTTTCGTTTCAAATCGTTTCGAAAATTTTCAAGTGGTCTTGAATGTTTTGAATCGATTTGGGATTGTATGAATCTCATTTCAAGTTTAATTATGAAATATTACATGCTCATATAAATTAACCATTCTATCGTTAGATAAGGTTGGTTTATGTATGTTTGCTAATAACACCTTTTTCATTTTGATGATCACAAGAAATTTCAGTTGAAAAACAAATTGACATTCTCATTGACTGAATGAATTAATGTTTTGTGAATGACCGCATTTCATGGTCGCCCCGACACCCGTCGAGATTGCCTAAGGGGCGATAAATCGCCTAACCTGGCATCACTAAAAATAACCGTTACAGTACAGTAGGTATGTTTGCAAGTAGTTGATGTTCCGCGAACCGATAGACTTCCCCCACTATCCACTTTCGAGGTCACGATACTACGTCAAATGCGGCATGCGCGCCTGCCCACAACACATTCAAAATAGTATTTCAAACGTGAAAAGCTTAGTGAGGAAATAGTAGAAGAAATTAAGTTATTAAATTACACAGCGAAGATTCTAACGGCAATATTTGTAATTCATACGTGAATTAAGTACCTACATACAAGATCCGAGCGGTAAGATTCATTATTAGTTTTTTGTTATAATATTAAAATGTTTGATATGTTTGATTCATTTGATAGAATAATAAGTAGCAACGAGCCTGTGAGCAACAATTGTGACTAAATACCAGTGAATACCAGTGACCCAGCAGCCTTCTACCCGTCACGGTGTAGAAACTGTACTTGTCACTATAATATAGGTACTAAATATTTATGCTAATGCTAAATATGCTAAAAATGCTAAATATTGATATTTTTTATTAGACAAAGAAATATATTCTATTTTATTAATATCATATTATTATATATTATATAATATTATAATAATAATAATAATGGCGGACGTTTTCACACAACATCATCTGGCCCCAAAGTAAGCAGAGCTTGATTTATGGGAACCACAACACATATATACACAACCTCTGTATTCTTTTTTTTTGTACATGTGTATGTACATATCTGGGTGTTTCTGTGTATAAAATGTATAATACCTACATATTATACACAGAAACACCCAGACCCGAGACAAATACTTGTAGATCATCAGGAATCGAACCCGCAACCTTCTGCATCTCAGCCGGGTCTTGGCCCACTGTACTACCATATTTTCTAAATGCTGCATGCCAAAGTGAACCAGCCGTGAACTATTATGAACGTGATTAGTGTTGTTTTTACAATATCGATTTACCTACCCTTTAAAATCCTATAATAACATATTTTGCTAGCATGGTGTTGAAGTATACTCTGTCCTCCTATTCTAATATCATTGGATAGAGAGGGTAAGAAATTTAAACAACTCATAAGCTAAATCGGGAGTATGAGATAAACCGTTGGTGTTTACAAAGTGTATGTGATTGTTTCAGATGCTACGTAGTAGTAATAACAAACGAGCATTCTATGTTGTTCAATTCATAGAATTACCTTTTGAAGGTATTGATGATTACGTATGCGTGCCGTACACTTGGTTGATAGTACGTAGAACGAAAGATCAGAAGGCTGCTGTTGCATACCCTAAGGACGAAGATCCATTCGATACAAGAGATCGCGTTAAAATAAAAGAAAGATACGATGATGATTGGAGATTTTATATGGCTGCCGTCAAATATGAATCAGGTGAGTCTAAATCAATAGGTAGGTATATTAGTTAAAAGGTTGTGCGTTGTATTGTTAAAGTATGTTCAGATCCAGAACTTAAGAGGATATAATGTTAATATAATTTTTCAGATAGTTACAGCGATGCAGAATTTTGGATAGCAACGAGAAATGATTATGGACCTTTGGTAGAAGAAGAATCGAAAATCATAGGTGAGAATCTAATTTCTTTATTTTTACTATTATTTTTTCATTGTAAATACCTACCACTTATATCGTAACTTTTCAAATAGTAACCAAAAATTGTGATTTCCAGATACGCAATCAAGGTTTACGTTAACCAAAAAATTGCGCAGCGCCAATCGAAGCCAATTGTCAAAATCCAATGACAATACTCGGGAACCACTGCCGGGAATATCAATCAAGCGACCAGCACTGTCAGACTCAAAGAAAAAACTTGATGGGAAACGGTTAAAACTGGATGAAACTGCTCAGTCATCTAGTGAGCCTGGATGCTCGAACAGGGAACAGTCAATAATCACTCAAGACAACCAATCAATGGAATGTATTCAGACGCAAGAAACTGCTGCTGCTTCTAAAGGTGAATCGAACTCCTCTCAGTGCACAGATCAAAATCACCAAGAATCTTTACCAACGCAAGAGCAGCAACAACTGAATATGCCGCTCATGGACGATAATACACCAACTGTTGTAATTGATGGCGATAAAGAAATCCAGCCTACCCGTATTATGGATCAGCAGCTATTTTCTATTCAAGTTTTCCCTCAATTTGCAGAACAGCTCGTCCAAAATCCTCAAATTTCAGTGACCCCATCAATGGAGATCAACAACCACATCAACAATGAAGAACTCCGCACTAATGACGTCTTAAATAACGAATCTACATCTCATCACTTACCAGATTCACTCAAAATGTCTGCTCATCTATACAGTCACATGAACGGGGCACGGCGTTTAGTACCAATTCAAAAACCAGTTGAGAAGAGATTACGCCCCGTGAATTTCATAAAAAATTCGACCATTGCCGCGCAAAACCCATCGAATTTAACCGGCCAAACGGGATCTTTATTAATGCACTCAGTGGAAGAACAATCATCTGTGGTTACTCAGAATCTATTACAAGATGGTTCTCAAGTACGAGAAATGCAAATTGAAAATAGCAGAGACCAAACAACTCCGTTTAAAAGCATCGCAATCAGCTCTAAAAAAATTAAGCATGCTCCTAAAATAAATGTTCAAAGATCCCACGATGTGGCTGCTGTCGATCCAAGGAAAGTTCTTCAGAGTGTCACTAATATTACACCATCTTCACCAAACCTTTCAAACTCATCTCACAAGCGCCCTAGCTTTGTCCGGCGATTAGATGAACATCAAAGTTCGTTATCACAAGAACAATATCGCACGCACTCTTATCAAAATCAATCTGACCTTTTGAAAAACCAAGATAACTTTGAACAAGAACTACTCAGTGGAACCACAGAGAGCAACAGCTACAAACAACATCCTTACTCAACTATCAGGATGAGGATTCCATCTATTAGACAAAATTCAACACACTCTCCAAATCCTTCGTTTCAGACTGCCGAGCTTTCACAACAGAGACCGACGCAGCTAAATCAGCAGGGCTTACAACGGCAACCGCAGAGACCGAAAATACGTATTGGCATTTCTATCAAACCGAAAAACAAGAAGAAAATACCTACCCATCAAGGAACCACGAAGAAAACCACGTCACTTATTCTTACAAAAGTTCTGCATTCATTACGAAAAGTACTATCAACTACTCATAATAACGATCTTGTTAATGAACAGCAAATGCAAACATGTCAGACAGAGAAAAGTATAGTAGAAGAAACTCTGATGACTTCAGATTCCGATGCTCTTACGGATCATGAAGTAATCTCGGACCACGAGGTGTCTACTATTGAGACGACGAATAACGTTCACTCCGCTGGAATTGCTTCTGAGAGAAGTTCTGCAGACAGACTAACAGCTGCCCAGAACTTACCGAACCAACAGACGCATCCTAGAGCTGTTTTGGAGCAGCAAATGTTGGACAACTTTGCTACCCTCTCCACTCAAATGGGTTCCACTTTGCGTTATACATGTGATATGTACAATAACTTACGAAGTTCGATTTTAGAAACTGCTGAGACATACCGAAACTTATTGGATACAATCGAAAGATTCAATGCGGTGGGAAATTCAGCCAGCAATGCATCTTCTCTGAGTAACTTGACACCAGTATTCCCACAGGCTACTGAACAAAAACACACTGAAGTAACAGCGAGAACCAGTTTAAGTAATGAAAATCAACATAGCAGTAACGTAGCTGAAAAATTACCGAAACAAAAACACAACAACTTATGGCGGTTTGTTTTACCACCAAATTATGATTCTCATGATACAAGATGGACATTGAAATATCGAAAAAATATGCCTGGACTTGTAGAACTTATGCCCCGAAGTGGTATTTATGTCAGCTACGGAGATCTAAAGTACTGTGAACGAGTATCGAAAGATTGCAAATCATTAGCACGACGATTATTACTAGATGTTTTTAACAGAAACGCACTGAGTGTTTGTTTATCAATGAACGAGAAAGTGCGGTCTGCTAATAAAGTTGGCTGTAATGTACGACCCGACTTAGATGAACATGCAAGTACGGTCCTGTTGAATTTTGTTTTAGAGTACGGACTCCAATGTGGTTGGAATACTGACCTACAACCTATCCTCCGTACTTTACACAATGAGATTCAAAAGATTCGGTTCAAATATGGCGTAATGGTTAAATGTTAACTATTAAGATTACGAATTATTAGTCATAAGTAGAGTTACTTAATATTTCTCAATTACTTAGTGTCACAATTTTGGCATTTATTAATTAGGTAAATTATTTTATAAAATCTGAATAATAAAGAATAGTAGGGTAGTAGGTACAAATAAAATTAAAGTGAGCTGGAATTTTTAATGCCCGGTTTTTTTGTCATAGTATTATTATGATTGACATTTGTATATGTGATGTTCGCTACTCGCTGTTGTGGGTAGCGCTACTAATAATAATCTGGATGTACCGGCTGTAAAAAAATACACTCATGCATTGTCTTACGATTAATGAGTTTTATTCTTATCACGAAACTATTGGTGACGATAGTAAATCAGGAAGTGTGCGTGTTAGTAATAATTAAAACCGTTATTAATAATGACTGTTGGCAAAAAAAATAACTTAATACAAATACGGGGAATTGGGCTTTGTTCTGTGGACATGTCAACATTTATTTTCGTACAAACGCTATTAAAGATGAATCTGGGCTGCCAACCTTGATTTCATTAGTTGACGGAGAATCTTCGCGACTAAATTGTGTGCGGCTTCAGCAGTGACTTCCCTTCCACATGCACACTCTCACAAACCCTTAAACACACACAGTTGTTTACACACAGTTTTACAGTGAGATACCTAGTTTGAATTTAAAATTTATTTACCTATTTTATTCTTTTTTTTACACACTTCTCTTTTATTTTTAGTTTACCTTCTTTTTAGTAGATTTTATTTTGAATTATGTGACTTCTTCTTGTCCTTAGGTCGGGCACTGGAAGCTGCATCACAGTGTTATACTTATAAATTTTTCAGTGTTCACTTTTGTATTATATGCCTATGTATAAAAAATAAAATAATAAAACTTATTAAATACATTAGAACTTATTAACTAAATAGAGAATAAAATATTTTTAATTTCTGTATGTACGTAAGAGGGTATATAACAATTTTTTTTTAGATAATACATCTTGAGTCGTACCTACGTAGAAATGACGAATTGTACATTGAATTAGGATCTATCATGTGGAAGTGAATTGAAGCGTATAGATTGGGTCGGACTACAGTCAAAAGACCATACCTAAGTTACGTGAATCGTGGTCACGTTGGAGTATACAACCGAAGCAAGTAGTACTAAACAACGGACCTCCATCCAATAGTAAGCAGCTCATAGATTTTTAAAGGTTAAAAGCGTGTACTAAATGTTTTAAGATCCCTTACATCCTTCGTCTAATGGAGCTGTGGAGTATGCCGAAAAAATGATTTAAAATGTTTTAAAAAAGGCACATCACGAAATAATCGACCCAGAGTAAACTATTATTATTATATATCATAATACGTGGTCAGACGGGCATGTCACCGATAAACTTGTTAAGAGTAAATTACTCTTGTGAAAACTTGGCAGTGTATAGACATATCGACCAATTAAGGATATACTAGTCAGCGCAGCGGCACAAACTCGTCAGTGATAGCAGCTAAAATGCATGCTATTTCACCTATAAGTAGTGATGAGTAGTTATGAGATAGGATGATGATTATTTTTAATCATTATAATTAAATTAGACTTAAGATTTCGACATAAAACAACCGCATTAAAAACATGAACAAACTTTTGGCTCAAGGGTTCTAATGAAAAAGAACTGTAAATATATATTAGAAATAATGTTATTTGAGTTCTTAAATAAATAATCTATGGTAGTATCGGAATCATCTTGGAGATTACGTGCTGTGTATGTTATTTATTTACGCCCAAAATTTCATAAAAATAGGTGTTAAATAGTTTAAATCCATAATGTTTTAAGGATTTTGTTTTGACGCAAGCATATATTATGACGAGACAAATTGATATCACTCTTAATTTCAGTTGTTTAACATCAGACAGTGGTGTGAATATCCTTCGACGTTTGTATGGAATGATAATCGACTAGTTCACTCTTAAAGCGGAGGAGCTCATGTGTATTTCCTAGCGACTCAGTGACGGACATTGGAGGTAGAGCCGAGCTCGGGTCGACTTCGTCGTTCGAACCGCAGACTACACTGGTCGCACCCACCTTGACGAAACCATTAGTCTCAGGTGTCTGGAGAAGATTTAGTGAAACAAACACTGCCCTTCTCCGTGCGATCACAGAACCGTTAAAAAAACGTGTGTAGATTAGATTAGGTAGAAAGTACTACTTTTATTATACATTATCTGGTTATTTAATAACATAACTTCCTTTATGTTTTATACATAAAAAAAAAACCAGGACAATTCACACAATATCCGGCCCCAAAGTAAGCAGTGCTAGTGTTATAAGTACTACATGACTGATATACTACTTATAAGTATACTTTTTTTGTGTATATACATACATACATATTATACATAGAATACCCGGACCCGAGACAAATACTTGCAGATCATACAAACATTTGTCCCACGGCGGGAATCGAACCCGCAACCTTCTGCGTCTCAGACGGACCTTAGCCCACTGCGCTACAGAGGTCGTCGGTGAAATATATTTAATAAAATTGAAATATTCGTGGTATTAATTGTTGCCAGTTTGTAAAGGGTAACCAAGCAACTATTTCGATTCTAACTATATCAGTACCTGGGGTTAATTCTGTTAACCCGTTGACTCCTTACTGGTACAATTTACCCGGTAGTGAAAACTCCGTTGACTCGCAACTGGTCCGAAAGTTCCAGCGCGGGAATTGTTACGCATAATCCTTTCCAGCGTTTTATTTATTCCGGCGGTTGGCGGTTGATTGATGTGGCCTGAAGGACGAAATCCTTACCGATCTGTAAAAATTCGGCGACATTTTTTTCGCCATTGCACTTGGCCCAATTTTCAAGTACCAATAACTTGGTATTTTTATACTGAAGTAAGTAAAACTAAATATGTCATTTATCAAACAAAATATTGACAAATATAACAACATATAATATTTACATAAAGAATTATGTGTTTTTAAAATAAACAGCATATAGTATGAAGCGAGCGAGATTTTACGCTTACCATTTTTACATCTAGAAGCTGAAAAATTATAATAATTATAAAATAATGGATGAAAGAACAATAATCTAATAGGAAAATCCAATAGGATTCTTCAGCTGTTTTTGGATTGTTAATAGAAGCAGTAGTTTGTTCAATATAGTTGATTTTCTGAAAATACATCTTATGTTTCCGTAAGCTCGATTGGAATCGAACCGCAGCCGAGTGACAGATTTGATTGTTTCGTTCTTTTTTTCGTGTTCGGCTAATGAACAACGGCTCAGCTTACGCTACTTTTAAGAAGTCGTCAACGATCAATCGAATGTTTTCTTTTGTTTTGACATAGAGATAACAGATAGGTTTTTTGGGTAATTATCGAGCCGTAATTGGAGCCGAAACGTATGTAGATGGATTGGAATAAAACGATAACCGTTTTAAATTAACAGAATTATCCCCTTGTACACGAGCATGGCTTAATAAAACTCATTGCTGCTTAATTAATAGAGCTGTACGTAATGTACGGGAAACACTCAACAAATCAGAAACATTAATTCCAACTATCATTAGCCTTTCCGAAACATTACAAAACATTATCAACATGGTGTTTGTTATACTAACAAAGCCAGAACAACAGTCGATAGATAATGAATTCTCTGGAGCAAGACTAACCAAAATTCGAACATAGCATAAGGCATGTTGCTAGAATATTTGATTTTTATGGATGACCAGATGACTCTTATTATCGCAAACAAAGTGAGTGATAATCTACATCACCCACTTTGTTTGCGATAACATAATGATAGTAAGTACAAGTGTTCGGGATAAATAGAAACATTGAACTGGTTCTACCGTGAAGTTGTTTTTTATTATAAAATTTAAAAGAATTATGAGAGTTTAATTCTAAAACAGATAAATACTCGATATTCGATAAATTAGTAAAATACATTAGATTACAAATGCGTATATGCTTCTCTCATGAGAAAGATTACTTAATTATGTAAATAATAATGAAACAGGTAAATTGAAGGGCAGAAACAAACAATTATCACATAGGAATTGCGAATGCATGTGATTGTTTTATCACAGATATACCAAACAACTGTTACAATGTCGTTAAATTCTTCAGCCTACAAGGCATCTGTTCTGTTGTTGCAATGTGTAATGTTGCAAAATTTAAGAATGAGTTTAGTTAAAGTCATCAAGGATCACTTTGAAACGTCTCTGTTTGGTTTTAGCAACATCAACTAAGCCAGTATTATAGTATTATATTCAATAAAAACATTTGAGTTTGACTTTGAATAATTATAAATACAGGGTAATATTACATGGGAATGAATAGTTACTGTTAGCGTATAGTTTTAGAACATGCATAGCTATTGAGGCTATTGAACCTACTATCAAATAAACTAGTTAAATAATTAATTTAACTAGTTTATTTGCTAGTAGATTCCTACGGTAGGACAAATGTTTGTATGTTCTGCAAGTTTTTATGTATATTATAAAATATTACTAGCTGCCCCCGGCTTCGCACGCATGCTATCTAAATAAAAAGAAGCCAACGTCCTTCTCCAAGGTCCCATCTATCTCTATAACAAAAAAAAAACAAAATCGGTTAAGACGCGAAAACGTAGCAGAGAGACACATTTATAATATGAGTAGGAATCAACAGCCTAAAATTGAATGCTTCTAGTTCTAATGACATGACAATATGATATTGACATGACAATATGATTATGACAATACTTTCATACAACCTTTCATCCCCCTTTTCAACCCTTTACAACACCTTTTTCCAATTAAAAATGCCAATGTCCTTTCTCAGGCTTTAGACTATCTGAAAGCGAGACAGACAGACAGATTTACTTTCGCATTTATAATATTATTATATATGTATTATATTATAATTATATTATTTAGGATAAGTATTTTAAAAAAGTATGTAAGTTGTAGGTATATCTGTCATGTGGTACTCATAACAAGTACTGCTTATTTTGGGGCCAATCAAGTTGTGTGAAATGTTGCCGCCGGCAACTAATCACTGAGTCACTATATGAGTCAGCTGTAGCTCATACAAAAATAAAATTATAGCAGAAATATAAGCAGCATTTGACATCGAATCTTATTACGCATTGAACTCGTGTACGGTACAGATGTACCGAATAGTCAGTTAGAACATCGCTTCTTATAATCACGTAAGATTTAGATGCACTTGCGTGTAATACTTCTTTAATAACAAAATAAACAAATAACAAAAAAAAAAAAAATTGAATTAAATTAAATTAAATTAAATTAAATTAAATTAAATTAAATTCAATTAAATTAAATAAAATAAATAAAAAAAAAACATAAATAAAATAAATAAAATAAATAAAATAAATAAATTAAATAAAATAAATAAAATAAATAAAATAAATAAAATAAATAAAATAAATAAAATAAATAAAATAAATAAAATAAATAAAATAAATAAAATAAATAAAATAAATATAATAAATAAAATAAATAAATAAATAAATAAAATACATAAAAAATATCAAATAAATAAAATAGTTAAATAAATATAATAAAATAGATGAATAAATAATATATAAAAAAATTAAATAAAAAAAAAAGACGTTCCATTCGACAGAAGTATTCAGTTATGCAAGAACATCTAAATCTCAAGTGATTGCAAGAAGCAATGTGACTATTCGGTACTTCTGTACCGTACACGTGCCGTGCGTATTCGAGGTCTATCCTATCATCACTAAAAATAACCGTGACAGAACAGTAGGTATATTTGCAAGTAGTTGATGTGCCGCAAACCGTAGACTTCCCCCACTATCCATTTTCGAGGTACGATACTTCGTTAAATGCGGCATGCCGCATGAGCGCCTACTCACAACGCATTTAAAACTGTATTTCAAACGTGAAATAAATTAACTATTCAAAGTGAGTTTTTAAGTGACACCGTGAAGATTCTAATGTAAATATTTGGAATTCATACATGAATTGGATTTCATACAAGCGTCAGAACGGTAAGATTTTTATTAGATTTTTGAAATAATACTCAAATGTCCCATCATTTGATAGATAAAATATTAAGTAGCAACGAGTCTGTGAGCAACGCTTGGAACTAAATATGTACCACTGAATACAAGTAGCTGCTTTTGCCCGTCACGGTGTAAAAACTGTATTTGTCACTTGTAGTTATGTGAGAATATAGCATAGTTATAGTTAAATATTTATATTTTCTTATTTGACAAATAGATATTTTCTATTCTATTCATATTAATAATAATAATGGCGGACATTTTCACATAACTACATCTGGCCCCAAAGTAAGCAGAGCTTCTGTTATGGGAACCACATGACTGATATATTACTTATAATATTTTTTTTGTAATTACATAACTACATATTATACACAAAAACACCCAGACCCGAGACAAATGTTTGCAGATCATATAATCATATCATATGTCCCGCGGCGAGAATCGAACCCGCAACCTTCTGCATCTCAGCCGGGTCTCGGCCCACTGCACTACTGTATTTTCTAAATGATGCATACCAAAGTGAGCCATGAACTATTATGAACGTGACTAGTGTTGTTTTTACAATATTGATTTACCTACCCTTGATCATCCTATAATAACATGTTTTGCTAGCATGCCGTTGAAGTATACTCAGTTCTATAATTCTAATGTCATTGGATAGAGAGGGTAAGAGATTTAAACAACTCATTAGCTAAATCGGGAGTATGGGATAAACCGTAGGTGTTTACAAAAGTGTTTGTGTTTGTGATTGTTTCAGATGCCACGTAGGAGTAATAATGTACGAGCATTCTATGTTGTTCAATTCATAGAATTGCCTTTTGAAGGTATTGGTGATTACGTATGCGTGCCGTACACTTGGTTGATAGTACCTGGAACGAAGGATCAGAAGGCTGTTGTTGCATACCCTAAGGACGAAGACCCCTTCGATACAAGAGATCGCGTTAAAAGGAAAGAACGATACAATGATGAGTGGAGATTTTATACGGCTGCCGTCAAATATGAATCAGGTCAGTTTAAATCAATAGGTAGGTATATTAGTTAAATGGTTGGGCGCTGTATTGTAAAAGTATGTTCAAATTCAGAACATCTCAAAAATTAATAGGAAATAATGTTTATATGATTTTTTCAGAAACTTACAGGGATGCAGAATATTGGATAGCAACGAGAAATGATTATGGACCTTTGGTAGAAGGAGAATCGAAAATCATAGGTGAGAATCTAATTTCTTTATTATTACTATTGTTTTTTCATTGTAAATACCTACCACTTATATCGCAACTCTCCAAATAGTAACCAAAAATTATGATTTCCAGATACGCAACCAAGGTTTACGTTAAACAAAAAATTGCGCAGCGCCAATCGAAGCCAATTGTCAAAATCCAATGAAAATACTCGGGAACCACTGCCGGGAATATCAATCAAGCGACCAGCACTGTCAGACTCAAAGAAAAAACTTGATGGGAAACGGTTAAAACTGGATGAAACTGCTCAGTCATCTAGTGAGCCTGGATGTTCGAACAGGGAAGAGTCAATAATAACTCAAGACAACCAATCAATGGAATGTATTCAGACGCAAGAAACTGCTGCTGCTTATAAAGGTGAATCGAGCTCCTCTCAGTGCACAGATCAAAATCTCCAAGAATCTTTACCAACGCAAGAGCAGCAACAACTGATTATGCCGCTCATGGACGATGATACACCAACTGTTGTAATTGATGGCGATAAAGAAATCCAACCTACCCGTATTATGGATGAGCAGCTATTTTCTATTCAAGTTCTCCCTCAATTTGCAGAACAGCTCGTCCAAAATCCTCAAATTTCAGTGACCCCATCAATGGAGATCAACAACCACATCAACAATGAAGAACTCCGCACTAATGACGTCTTAAATAACGAATCTACATCTCATCACTTACCAGATTCACTCAAAATGTCTGCTCATCTATACAGTCACATGAACGGGGCACGGCGTTTAGTACCAATTCAAAAACCGGTTGAGAAAAGACTACGCCCCGTGAATTTTTTAAGAAATTCGACCATTGCCGCGCAAACCCCATCGAATTTAATCGGCCAAACGGGATCTTTATCAATGCACTCAGTGGTGGAACAATCATCTGAACAATCAATTACTCAGAATCTATTACAAGATGGTCCTCAAGTACGAGAAATTAAAATTGAAAATAGCAGAAACCAAACAGCTCCGTTTAAAAGCATCGCAATCAGCTCTCAAAAAATTCAGCATGTACCTAAAATAAATGTCGGAAGATCCCACGATGTGGCTGCTGTCGATCCAAGGAAAGTTCTTCAAAGTGTCACCAATATAACACCAGCTTCACAAAACCTTTCAAACTCATCTCACAAGCGCCCTAGTTTTGTCCGGCGATTAGATGAACATCAAAGTTCGTTATCACAAGAACAATATCGCACGCATTCTTATCAAAATCAATCTGACCTTCTGAAAAACCAAGATAACTTAGAACAAGAGCTACTCAGTGGAACCACAGAGAGCAACAACTACAAACAACATCCTAACTCAACTATCAGGATGAGGATTCCATCTATTAGACAAAATTCAACACACTCTCCAAATCCGTCGTTTCAGACTGCCGAGCTTTCACAACAGAGACAGACGCAGCTAAATCAGCAGGGCTCACAACGGCAACCGCAGAGACCGAAAATACGTATTGGCATTTCTATCAAACCGAAAAACAAGAGGATAATACCTACCCATCAAGGAACCACAAAGAAAACTACGTCACTTATTCTTACAAAAGTTCTGCATTCATTACGAAAAGTACTATCAACTACTCATAATAACGATCTTGTAAATGAACAGCAAAAGCAAGCATGCCAAAGTGAGGGTGTACTTGCTAATGAAAATCATCTAAACGAAATGGACAAAGGGTGTCAAACAGAGGAATGTTTAGTAGAAGAAACTCTGTCATCGCATCATGCGTTAACTTCAGATTCCGATGCTCTTACGGATCATGAAGTAATCTCGGACCACGAGGTGTCTACTTTTGAGACGACGAATAACGTTCACTGCACTGGAATTGCTTCTAAGAGAAGTTCTGCAGACAGACTAACGGCTGCCCAGAACCTACCGACCCACCAGACGCATCCTAGAGTTGTTTTAGAGCAGCAAATGTTGGACAACTTTGCTACCCTCTTCACTCAAATGGGTTCCACTTTGCGTTATACATGTGATATGTACCATAACTTACGGAGTTCGATCTCAGAAACTGCCGATACATATCGGAACTTATTGGATGCAGTCGAAAGATTCAATGCGGTGAGAAATTCAGCCAGCAATGCATCTTCTCTGAGTAACTTGACACCAGTATTCCCACAGGCTACTGAACAAAACCATACTGAAGTAACAGCGAGAGCTAGTTCTAGTAATGAAAGTCAACATAACAGTAACGTTGCTGTAAAAGTACCGAAAAAAAAACACAACTACTTAAGGCGGTTTGCTTTACCACCAAATTATGATTCTCATTATACAAAATGGACATTGAAATATCCAAGAAATTTGCCAGGACTTGTTGAACTTATGCCTCGAAGTGGTATTTATATCAGCTACGGAGAACTAAAGTATTGTGAACAAGTATCGAAAGATTGCAAATCATTAGCGCGACTATTATTACGGGAAGTTTTTAACAGAAACGCACTGAGTGTTTGTTTATCAATGAACGAGAAAGTGCAGGCTTCTAATAATGTTGGCTCTAATGCACGACCCAACTTAGATGCGCATGCAAGTACGGTCCTGTTGGATTTCGTTTTAGAGTACGGTCTCCAATGTGGTTGGAATACTGACCTACAACCTATCCTCCATACTTTACACAATGAGATTCAAAAGATTCGATTCAAATATGGCTTAATGGTTATATGATTACTGTTAAGATTACGACTTATTGGTCATAAATAGAGTTATCTAATATTTCTTAATTACTTAGTGTCAGAATTTTGGCATTTATTTATTAGGTAAATAATTTTATAAAACTTAGACAATAGTAGCGACCACTCTAGCGCAGTGGGCTAAGGTCTGGCTGAGACGCACAAGGTTGCGGGTTCGGGTCGGATTCGGGTCTCAGGTCTGGGTGTTTCTATGTATAATATGTATGTAATTTCCAACAAAAATAACTTATTTAAGTAGTATATCAGTAATGTGGTACCCATAACACAAGCTCTGCTTACATTGGGGCCATCTGGCCCCACACACATCATCTGATGTGTGAAATGTCCGGCATTATTATTATTTTTATTACTGTAACTTGCACTATTCTTATGTTATAGTTTTAGAGCATTAAAACAGGATTGTAGGTACAAATGTCAAAGTGAGCAAGTATTTTAAATACCCGGTGTTTTTGTCCTAGTATTTTTATGATTGAAATTTGTATTTGTGATGTATGCTACTCGCTATTGTGGGTAGCGCTACTAATAAAATAATCTGGATGTACCGGCTGTAGAAAAATACACTCGTTCATGTTACGATTCATGAGTTTTATTCTTATCACGAAACTATTGGTGACGATAGTAAATCAGAAACTGTGCGTGTTAGTAATTTTTAAAACCGTTATCAATTATGACTGTTGGTAAATTAAAATATTTGTGGGATTCATTATTGTCAGTTTGTAAAGAGTAACCAAGCAACTGTTTCGATTCTAACGATTTTAGTACCTGGGATAATTCTGTGAATTTCCATACGCTCGATTGGAATCGAACCGCAGCCCAGTTACAGATTTTGAAGTTTTTTCGTATTCTGCTAATAAACAGCAGCTCAGCTTACGCTACGTTTACAAATTTGTCAACGATCGATCGAATTTTTTCTTTTGTTTGGTCATAATGTTTACAACAGATAAGGTTTTTAGGTAATTATCGAACCGTAATTGAAGCCGAAACGTAGATGGATTGGAATAGAACGATAACCGTTGTAAATTAACAGACTTATAATTTAAAATATTATATAATATATTGGAGCACAATGCACACAACACCATCTAGACCCAAGCTAAGCATAGCTTGTATTATGCTGACCAGATGACTGATGGAATACTTATATATTTTTAAATACATACATATGATACTTTATAACACCCAGACACAGAACAAACACCTGTGTTCAACACACAAATGTTTATCCTGGGAGGGAATCGTACCCTCAACCTACAGCGCAGAAGGCAGAGCTACTACCTACTGGGCTGACAGGCCATTAAAAAAATATCCCCTTGGACACGAGCATGGCTTAATAAAACTCATTGCTGCTTAATTAATAGAGCCGTACGTAATGTATGGGAAATACTCAACAAGTCAGAAGCATTGATTCCAACTATCATTAGCCTTTCCGAAACATTACAAAACATTATCAACGTGTGTTTGTTTTACTTATTAAGCCAGAACAACAGTCGATGGATAATAAATTCTCCGAAGCAGGACTGATAAATATTCGAACATCACATAGGGCATGATGCCAGAATATTTGATTTTTATGGATGACCGGATGACTCTTGCGATAACATAATGATACTAAGGACCTAAGGACGGTGTGCGGGATAAATAAAAACGTGGAACTGGTTCTATCGTAAAGTGTTTTTTTTTTCAATAAAATAAATAATAATTCTGAGAGTTTTATTCCAAAACAGAATTTCGATTAATATTTTTCGATAATATAAGCAGTATATTATGGAAATAGTACAATACATTAAATTACAAACTCGTTTGTCAATTAGATTGCTTATCTACATTTCATTAGAGAGATTAATAAATTACATAATAAACAGAAATAGTTACAGAAATGTACAGAATAATATACAATATTATATAATACATGTGAATTAGTTGAGCTATCTAAGGATCGTTTAAATCTAAGGATCTAAGAATCTAAGGATCGATATACATGACAACCTCTGTGGCGCAGTAGGCCAAGGGCCGGGTGAGACGCAGATGGTTACGGGTTCGATTCCCGCTACGGGACCAATGTTTGTATGATCTGCATGTATTTGTCTCGGGTCTGGGAGATTCTATGTACAAATTATGTTTTTTTTTATTCATACATTAAAATAAAAACATTCGTAGTATATCAGTCATGTGGTGGCCATAACACAGATGATGCTGTGTGAAATATTGTCAATTTCATTTATATGCCGACGATACACAAGTTTCCTGTGAGCCTTCTGAAATCGACAATGCCATCACTTAACTCAATGCTGATCTGGAGAATATTGCTCTCTGGTCAAGGAACAACGGTCTCTTATTGAATCCCACAAAAACGAAATACCTAATTTTTGGTAGTAAATATCACTTGGCCAATGTAAGTAGCTGTTACGGTTATGGGTGAGGCTATTGAACGAGTCTTTAAAGCTCGTAACCTTGGACTTGAACTGGATTGCGCGCTTCGTTTTGAAGAACACATTGCAGAGTCTATTAGAAACTGTTTTTATAAGCTAAAAGTACTGTATAAAATGAGGCCATATATATCGGAAGTACTTCGAGTTAGGCTGGTGGAGTCTTTGGTGTTGTCTAAGCTAAACTATACTGATATACTGATATACTGCCGTTTTTCCAATACAGCCGCTTAACGCCATATTAACAAGTCTAGATTTAGGTTCGCCACTCAAGAGGTTAAGCTACAGCCAAACCGAACATATACTAATATACAATCCATATTAGTCACTAACACACATACGTGCCGTGGTATTCAGACTCATACGTACACACAAAATCACACGAACACAACCCCCCCTCCTCCCCATACACACATATACACGACCACACTCTAGTTTAACTTTTCCGCATTTATTTGAACCTAATTTTCTTTAAATTTATAAGTCCGCACCACACATACATTGTAATCGTCGAATTATGGCCCCTACGATACAGGCATAGCCTAGTGTACCATCGGTACCTATATTTACTAAAATGCAAAATATACCTGTGACTCAACTAATATATAAGCTGGATATGTATTTAGTTAATAAGTTCCTCGTTTTTGGTTAATTAACATATGTATATATATATTTTTTGTTTATTTCCTTGGAGTATTTTTTAAGGGAAGATATAATTTTGTTTGTTAAAATAACCGAGTCTTATTTTTACGGCTATCTGATATTGTGGTTTGTACTACACGAGATGACTGTAAAGCCAGTGTTCGGGACTCAAGGACCACTTTTCATTTATAATAAGATCCCTTAGTCTGTAAGAGAATTACCGTATATAATGTTTCAAAGAAAACTCAAAACCATACTCGTACACAAATGGATATACATTAAGTGGATTTATGACAGATAAAATCTGAATAACATAGTTGTAGGTAACATAGAGTAGGTACTTAGTATAAATACATGAGCATATCCATATTTATTTTTAATATTTATTAACAATTGTTATTATGTTGCAATGTAAACGCAAAAAAATGAGTTTATTTACGACACCACATTAGAAACCTCTAAAATTATCATTATTTCTCTACTATATTATGCATGTATTATACATACAAACCTGTCTCTTGAATTACACTATCTATTAAAAAAACCGTATCAAAATATGTTTCGTAGTTTTAAAGATCTAAGCATACATAGGGACAGACAGACAGCGGGAAGCGACTTTGTTGAATACTATGTAGTGATGATGATGGTAATAACAAAATCACTTTTCATCCCCCCATCTCGGAAAGAGTATTTTTGCTCTTTGATGCAATAGCCGTTTTTACCTGCTAGAATATAAAGTAAATTGAATTTAGAAGATCGTGTGCACTATGTTTGTAAATTCCAAAAATCACTTAACCTATTTACTTTTACCTCCATGGTGCCGAATATATCATACAACCTTTTTTAATTTGTTAAAAACTCAAACTTGGAAACTTTTTGGTGTACTTTTTATTTAATTTGCTTTGCGCGCGCCATTTTCTTTTCACGTTATATTATTAAAACCTTAGTTTAAAAACAAGCAACATGAAAACTAGTGAAAAACCTAAAATGAGTGATTCTAGTGACGAGGAAGTTTATTTGAAGCCAACAGAATTGACTGAAACTGTTAAAAATGCGCAAATGAGCTTTCTCTCTCAACAATCACGCGATAAGTATTGAAACTGTACGATATGTTTAACTCGTGGCGACTAGCTAAAGAAGCCAAAACATTCTCAGAAAACGTTATGCTGGCATATTTTATTGAATTATCCGAGACCAAGAAACCATGCACTCTATGGAGTATGTATTCAATGCTAAAAGCAGCAATAATGATGAAATAAGACATACATATCGACACCTATCCTAAATTAGTGGCATTTTTAAAAAGAGCCTCATCTGGTCATCAACCAAAAAAATCGAAGGTTTTTACAGCATCTGAAATTGAAAAGTTTCTTCACGAAGCACCTGATTCCGTATATTTGGCGGCAAAAGTAAATCAGTTGCACATTCAGTATCTACTTAAAAATATTAATGAACTACTTAACATAATTTAATACCTACTTAGTAGATGTTGTTAGGTATAATTATGCATGTGTTAGATTCATATAAATACCTGCTCTAATTAGTAAAATATATTACACCTAATATCAAGATTTAGAAGTTTATAATGAAAGTTAGTAAAATTACTGAAGTTAAATACCTACTTCTCACATGAGGAATTAAAGCTAAATGTAAGCAAGGATAAATTCAATAAGAAGAGAGAATAACAAATTTACCATAGTATATTCAATTTTCTTTATTCAATAAAATTACAAGGACCACTTAGTTCTGTCTTCTTACATGCTAGTGAATCTAGGTGCCGGTTCCTCCTAACCCCAGTTCAAGAAGAATCCGGCAAGAAACTTGTCTGGTCCTAACACTTTTTTGTACGATCCTTTACAATTTTACACAACACAAGTACCCTCCTACAAAATAAACACCATAAGGAATATAAGGAAACAATGACAGAATAATTAAGTGATACAAATGTATGTAGTTCACAAAGATAATATAGTTATAAAGTTACCAAATAACCAAACAGAGAATAACACAAAAAGTTAACGGTACACATATTAAATACACACAAATATATTTTAGTACAATATTATTGCAAGGCACTTATCTTTCTAGTTCGGTGGTCACTCCCAATCTACCCGTCTTAGGCTTTAACCTCGCCTTTTATACATTTTTGAAATATATACAAAACATCACACCATATTCATTATTCAACCAATCACAGAAGCCTTTTAAGAATCTAAGTATAATAATGAAAGTTATTTACTTAATAACAATAAAAAGATGTTAAAATATAATTCATGAAACAATGGATTCATAGTTTTGCTATATATGTCTTAATAAAAGAATTATAACGAATTTACCGATTTAGTAAACAATCAAATGAAGGACTTGTAAATATCAGAATAATGAGAACAGAAAATAATAAAGTGAAACATTCGTAAATAAATCCAAACTAATTAATAACTGAAAAATAGTAAGAAAGTATGTATCGAACAATTAAATTCACAATATATAACAATCATTGGATACTTTCGTTCTGAAATCCTAATTTCGTTCTCAAATGTGTGTGATGGTATAATCATTTTTATTACAATAATATTTATTAAAGCATATGTTAATTTAAACCAACTATAAAATAATAATATAAGTATAAAACTGTTTAACTGTTTATCAAAACACCATCTGTGTTTTTAGCTGTGAACTAATTGAATGACAGGTGGATTTTTATTGAATTCTTACGAGTATAATTTCAATTATTCTGTCACATGCATATCAGTTTTATTAATTTTTCACTACAATACTCTTTACGTTACAGGTTGTTCTTATTATTGGTATAAACGGAGCATGTCAAACTAATGAATTAACACAATGTAATGTCAAAACCATTGAGAAACATTCAGATGAGTTACTATTAATTAATTTACCTAATACAAGGACAAAAAGAGACCGCGAATTCGTCATTCGCTATGATAACGTAACAATTGTAAAGAAATATCAAGCCTTACACCCGCTTAACACTCCAATCAATCGAGTTTTTCTACAATATCGCAACGAAAAGTGTGTCAAACCGCCTATGAGTGCTAATAAAATTGGCAGTATCCCGCGAGAACTAGCAACATTGAACAACAGCAACTTGAACTTCCAGAACCCCTGTTGTACACGGGTCATTGTTTCCGACGAACTTCAGCCACTCTTTTGGCCGAATCAGGAGCTGATCTTCTGTCCCTTAAGCGCCATGTAGGCTGGAATTCCAATGCAGTTGTAGAGGGATAGAGGATTCCATCCAAAATAAATCTTAAATATGTAAAGGCATCGTAGGAGCCATTACACTGAAAGAGCCTCAGTCAGATGGCCTTCTCTGCAAGGGCCTTGGACTGGCCCTTCTACGTCAAAAATTAGCCGTTATGAAACACCTAACCATCGCCCTCTCTCGCCAAGGGAATCCAATGAATCGGTACAACTATTATGTATGACAGATAGTTTTCCGAAAAACAGTACACAAGTCACTAACACCAACATTACAGTACCTAACAAAAATATTACACTCAACTTAAGTTACTGTAGCAACGTTACTTTCAATCGTTCTTAATTATACCTCAGTATTATTTGGTATAATATAAAAATTATTCTGTAATACTTACCTATCATAATGTAAAAGGTTAAACCTAAACTGATATATAAGTATCTTGTGATTGTAAATGTTATTTTTTTGCATTTAATCATTTCCTCGCTGAGGTGAAGGAAAGGTGAGGAAAAATTAAGTGTTGTACTTGAGTGCTAAAGATTATATTTCTTATAGAAACCTTCGCTTGCTCAATCATCAAAATTGAGCACGCGGTTAAAAAAAGCAACTTTGCACTTTTGTATAAATAACTATTTCTCGAGTTAATTCAGTTTTTATTAGAAATTTTGATGTTTTTTATTTAAATAGAGCTAGAATTTTTGACGACCTCTGTGGTGCAGTGGGCTAAGATCCAGCTAAAGAGATAGAAGGTTGCGGGCTCGATTCCCGCCACGAGACAAATGTCTATATGATCTGCAAGTATTTGTCTCGGGTCTGGGTGTTTCTATGTATAATATGTATTTATTTACAAAAAAAAAATGTATATAAGTAGTATACAGTCATGTGGTACCCATAACACAAGCTCTGCTTACTTTGATGATGCTGTGTGAAATGTCCGAGACTATTTATATTTATTTATTTATTTTTGGCTCGGGTGTGAAAAATTTGGAATAAAAGCTTTGTGTTTCTTTGTAATTCGGGCAAAGTTAAATCCGTATAATTATTTTTCATGGAAAACGCCATTTTATATAAAATTAAACAAACGACAAGATACGACTTTGTGACATAATACCATAAACAATATAAACACTTGAGATTGTCAAAATTTACATTATTATGACACATGCCATTAACGAAGAAGAAGAAGCGAATAGGTACTCTATTTTCATTCTCTCTTCATTCATTCTCCTTAATCACTTAATGTAGTAGGTTTTCTCTGTCCACATTCTTTCTCAAACCATTTGTCTCTTTTTCTGTAGAAATAGGATGTGTAGTCGATTAGTGTTGTTGTTACATAGTAAGTTTCTGGCTCTTTGCCGAATGCATTAGATAAGTGGGTGCAATTTGGCGGAAACTCTAATTACCTAAGGAAGTTCTCTGTTTATTGATTTACTTGTTAAAAACTGGCTGGTAATAGCAGACGGCTGGGTTACATGTATAAGGTGCAAAATGCAATGATTCAAGACTAATCAGACTTTATTGAAGTGAAGTAATCTATATTACAAAGTTTTTGATTTGTTACTGGCCTGCTAGTTCAGTTGGTAGTACTTGTAGCTCTGCCTTTAGCGCTGTAGGTTTAGGGTTTGATTCCCTTCCAGAATAATTATTTGTGTGATATACATAAGTGTTGGTTCTGTGTCTGGATATTATAAAATATATTAATTTTTATGATGTCTGTCTGTCCCTATGTATGCTTAGATCTTTAAAACTACGCAACGGATTTTGATGCGGCTTTTTTAATAGATAGAGTGATTCAAGAGGAAGGTTTATATGTATTATACATTTATTTATTTATTTATTTAGGTCTACCAACGATTATTACAATAGTACAACCATACTTAGAGTATTACAGTAAGTGTACATAATGTACAGGTTCATGCTGATTGCATAATTATAGGTAAACACAACATGCATAACATTTAACATAACAAAAAAAGAGTAACATTAGACAGGCAGGTGCATAAACTATAACTATAAAACTATTAACTATAAAATAAACAATAATAATTATTATGATCTAAAAACAGATTCCATAACAAACTGACTGCCTATTTGATTGAGTTTGACTGAATCTTGCATTTGCACTCATAGACACATTTACTGGGTGGCACCCAGTAAATGTGCTCCCAGTGCTACCTACATGTATAATATACATAGTATATAGTATACATGTATAATATAGTAGAGAAATACTGATAATTTAAGAGGTTTCTAATCACATTAGACATTCTGTAGTATATTTAGTATCAGCATTGCACCCGGGCGAAGCCGGGGCGGGTTGATATTTAACAATAAACAATATTGCTATAAATAGAGTCTACCAAGGAAAATATCTAGGAATACTTTTAGACAGCAGTGGTATGACTTGGAAACCTCACTTGCAAACATTTCGATCTAAGTTATTATCAGTAACTGGAGTAAATTGTATGGTCTCTCTGTCAATCTAGATAAAACGCAGATCATTGTAATAGGCAGCTCCAGAATGATATCAAAAATTTGTGTGATCCATTATATTATATTAATATATTACTTATATTATATTAATTCTGTGTATAAGTGATGTCAGTTTTCTAAGTATTTCAACATTAATTTAGTATCCATACTAAAACGTTGGCATAATTTGACTAGATGGTATTGTGTAAAACGTTCAGAGATACACATACATGACTAGTCTTAGAGCTACGTTGGTAGTAGCTATATCTTTTGCGCTGTAGGTTGCGGGTTCGATTTATTTCCTGAGGTGATTGAGTGGTTTCACAGTTACCTGCATGGTCGCCGGCAGCGTATTCGCATAGATGAGTAACACTCATCTTGGTGTGATATTAAAGCTGGTATTCCTCAGGGCGGCGTTTTATCTCTACTAATTTTTGCAATATTTATAAATAGTATCTCTCAACATCTTTCTTCGTCTTATCACCTATATGCAGACGATCTCCAAATCTATACTCAAGGGTCTTTAGCAAAGCTACATGAGGCGATTGATGTTACTAATTATAATTTGCGTTGCATTCTGAACTGGAGTAAATCGTATGGTCTCTCTGTCAATCCAGATAAAACGCAGATCATTGTAATAGGCAGCTCCAGAATTATATCAAAAATTGACTGGTTTCATCTCCCTCCTGTGATCTTCGACGGAAAATGCATTCAGCTGAGTGACTCGGTCAAAAACTTAGGCGTACACATTGACAAGCAACTTTCGTGGCGACCGCACCTGGCTGAAATCAGTCGGAAGGTGTTTGCTTCTGGTGCCTCTCTCAGAAGGCTTCGGAATTTTCTTCCTACCGCTACTAAAATTGCGCTTGCACAATCCCTTCTTCTTCTAATCTTTGATTATGCTGACGCCTGCTATATTGACATCACTGAAGAGCAACTTTATAAGCTTAAACGTATCCAAAATTACTGTATACGGTTTATATTTGGTTTGCGCAAATATGACCACATTTCTGAATATCGCAATAAACTCAAGTGGTTGCCAATCTGTTTCGCCGAAATGCTCACATTCTCCTTCTTCTCTATAATATTCTGTTCTCTTCTTCAACCCCCTTTTATCTCAAAGAACGGTTTGAATTTCTCCATCTCTTTAACCCTAGATCCTTACGCTCCTCAAAAACACATGAACTTAAAATTCCTGTTCACTCCTCTACCTTCTATGGAAAGTCGTTTACAGTGCAGGCTGTCCGCTTATGGAACGCGTTGCCTGTAGATATTAGAAAGGCCAAGTCTCTCCCCATCTTCAAGAATATGGTCATGAAACACTATTTGTCGTACTATTATACCTAATCATTTCTATATTGTTGATATCATATATAATACCTATTTTTGTGATATGATTCTATGAATTTATATGTTTATTATTATACCTATTATGTATGTATGTATATATTTATTTATATCAGTATTATATTTAGTTTATTTAAAGATTATGTACCTAAGTAAGTATAGAATTATATTTGCCAAAACACCACACCAATATGCCCCTTCTTTATTTATAGTCCAATCCATCCAAAGGTTGCCTGGCAGAGATCGCTGTTAGCGATAAGGCCGCCCATTGTATTGCCTTTTAAGTCTGTTTGTGTGTAGATAGATGCTTACCTTACAACCAGTTAATATTTTTATTTATATTTTCATTTAAGGTTTCCAGTATTGTTCTTTTTTAATTAGTGTTATTGACATGTTCGTACTAATTAATAAATAAATAAATTGTAAAATAAGTGTCCTTGTATTTTTCAGTGTAGTATAACAATAAAGAGTTATCTATCTATCCATCTATCTTTGCGAGGTTTTAAAAGTTGTATCCCGCAGGCATGATTTACAGGATTTAACCCACTAAAACCTCATTTAGAAAACCTAGTGGAAGTATGGGGAGCTGCGGCAAAAACGAATAGTAATAGCAATAATACAAATATCTCAAAACAAACTAGTAAAAAGATTATTTAACTATGATTTTATAACTTCTACTGCTAAAATATATCTAAATACAAGTGTCATTCACTAAAAAACAGAAAATACCAATATTACGGAAAAAAGTAGCAATAATATGGTATTTATTACGTGCACTACGTACATATTATGGCAAAAATAATATATAATGTACATAAGCGCGTAGCTATATAATAAGTTACCGAATGATATTAAACAAGCGAAATTATTGCTTACTTAAAAAAAACATTGAAAATATTACATAATGAATAAGTATCAATATAAATAAAGCTTGTATTATTTATTTATTTATTTATACAAAATCCACATCTCTCTTAAAATCTATGCTTAAACTTATAAATAATTCTTACAGCGAATAAAGGGTTTACATTTTTTAGTTTTAACATAATACAAAGCGACCGTACATTTAGGTACATGTACTTTAATCTAACTTAATAAATATAAATACTATCACACTAATATTAGAAATTTATTGTAAGAATGCGTGTGTGTAATATATATTTGCAACGCTTTCATGCATAAGTCATTCTAATGTCAACAAAAGAGATGGCAACATTTTATCGCCACATTACCTAATGTGTATGACATAGAGAAAGTCGAAGTTTCACCCTAACTGGTTCAGCCTTTTATGCACGATTGAGTAACCAATATTCATAAGATTGGGAAATTGGCACAAACTATACGTAAAATAACAAAACTAAACACATACTTACTTTTTATCAACATACCACGCGTATGTTGATAAACGTTATGGTGACTAGATGATTAATAGAATACCTGTATATTTTTAGATACATACCTATTATACTTTATAACACACAGAACAAACACCTATGTTCTTCACACAAATGTTTATTTTTGTTTAACAACCTACAGTGCAGAAAGCAGAGCTGCTACCAACTGAGCTGACAGGCCAGTCATGTACAATATCCATCCATAACTTCTTGTTCAACATGTCACTTCCAGTTGCGATCACTCTGTTTAACCAACAAGTTCTTATTGATTGTTTTTTTTAATGTAGTAATTTATCGCGATGTTCATTGTAGAAATATCTGTGTATAACATAACTAACAACGATTAACTTTTTAATAGTTTTCAAATATTTTGTTAACTCTGTACCTACGAATTAGCCTTTATATATTAATATTTTTGTATTCTCATGTAAGTGAATTTATTCTTATGAGAAAATAAATAATCTTAAGTTGGACTTAACTCTTGGTTGTATGAGTCTTATGAGTCCGAAAGCCTTCATTATGAATTATTCATAGACACTTAAAAAATGACAAACGTATATAGAGTTTTATTTAATATAAGCACCACTTTGAATAGTCATACATGCGTTGAATTTGCCAAGCCATGCCAATTCCGAGAATAATCTAGTCCTTGAAACAGTATGCCTATGATGCCTATTACATTACGACTGTGATTTTTTAATTAAATGCCCATATGGGGTTCTTTTCAGAGAAATTGAAACTTTTCGGCAATGGTGACTTATTGTATAGTAGTATTATATTTGTTTGTGACTCAATCGCGCTGTAACGGTTGAACGGATTTTCATTGAAACATGATATTGATGTAGTTGGAACCTAGGTAACGATACTATACTTACATTTTGATAAACACGGGCGTTGCCGCTCGAGTTCACGGTTCGCACCGTGAACTCGAGCGGCAACTCACGGACCGCGGATCAAACTCACCCTGATGGAGATTCTCTAGATGGATCGAAGTGAAGCCCTTGTTTATCAAAATGTGTAGTACAACTCACGAATGTTTAGAAAGTGACATACCATACTTATTGTATTAACTGAAAAGTTTATCTATTTGTTACACTCACGGCTTCACGACTGAATGGATCTAAGCCAAATTTGATAAAAAGATAGATTTTACTTTGCGGACAAACGTAGGCTACTTTTTAAGTAGCCCTCACGCTCGCGAAGCCGTGGGCAGCAGTTAGTAGCATATACAACTTGCAAAGCCGTGAGCAGATGCGAGACACCACTTTAAGAGACGCATTATGGAGGAAGCTGCAACAGTTACTTTGACAAGAGCATAGTTTAAGACAAGATGACTTGAAGCCGTTGTAAAATCTGAACGTGTGGAGCCACACGTTCGTAGTACCTGAGCATATAACGTATTACTTATATACGTATATTAATTATATTATCAACTTAATGAGCACTCTAATAAGCAAAGTTGAGAGTTCCATTTGCTTTAATTGAGACTTTCTCACCCAATACTCTGCAGGGTCAGAAAGTAAAATATGCAGGGCTCGACTAACAGGCCTGCTCCACGCAAAATGCTTAGCAATATTTAATATTGCGGTCGGGTCGTCTCATAAATAATTTCGTTCTAGAAGAATCTCGGCGACGAATTGTAAGGACTTTATTTCCCCGGGAAATATTTATGGTGTTTGCAATATTTGTGGCGTGGCTCTAATAATCGTGGGGATTTTTGATTTCGTGTCGTAGAAAAAAGAAAATTATGTTAGGAAACCTTTTACCTGACCCTCTCATTTTAACCTGAAATTACAAGTTGTCCCCAAATAATGAGGTTACCCTGGAACGGGTGATTGAGCTAGCAAAAAATACGAATGTTTTCTACCTTCTTTTTTTGGGTTACACAGTTCAAAGTCCACAAAGAACCCTTATTATACTAAACGAGATTAAAATGCTTACTGCATTCCAACCATTAAAAAGATAAAATAACTTTGCGTAAGTATAATATAAACGTATTTGTTGTAACTTTCGTCAGCTTATGTAGTTACTTTCTAATTTGATTATCTTTAGGTAAGACCGTATTATAAGTGGTGACAAAGTTCAGCAACCTCTAAAAACCAAAGACCGACCAATAAATGTATAAAAAGAAAACACCCATCATGACCTAACAAGTGAAAAAGCGCTTGTAAATAAATATATAAATAATTATGTATTACCTAAAATATTTACCAACTTATATACTAAACAGATTCAAATTCAAATGTTTTTATTCAATTAAGGCAAGTGTAATGATTCGATTAATTAGCTTAATTTATTTTGTAAGTTTTAGCGGAAGGAGACCAACCAGTTTATCATATTTCGTATACTAAGACAGTCAATTGACTGTAAAAGACTTGTTGTCTTGTGATTGGACTAGCTGGTTTCATATACTTTTGATTGTTGATTTTACTGGTTAGTCGGAGTGGAAAGACATATTAGGCAGTGATCTCGCGAAATAAAGTTATCTGAAATACTGTGTGTTTAAAAACTGAAAGTCGAATAAGGGGCTAACTCCATTAGAGCTGGTTTGATTTCATCACACAAGGATACTAGGTGACTAGGTCTTACATACCTACTAGGTGAATTTAGGTGCCAATTCCTCCTAACCCAAACCCTAGAAAAACTGGCAAGAATCTCGTCCGGGTCCTAGCGCTTTTTTGCATGATCCATCTTATAACTACCTTAACTACAAAGAAACCGGCCAAGTGCGAGTGGGACTCGCGCTCCGAGGGTTCCGCACAAACCTATAGGTATATAAGTAAAATTTCACCCATCACGACAATCGAGTCATAGTTGGATGATGTAACAAAAAAGTTACAGTTTTCGCAATTTTTCCTTTATTTGTGCTATAAGACGTTGCTTCGTACCAAATTTAAGATTCTGAGTTCACGGGAAGTACCCCGTAGATTTTGATTCCCTTGCGAGTTGCGAGTTTGAATATATGCGACTTAAATTGCTGTTTCTCTTGATTGCGTTGACATAGAAGTTTGATTTTGTTACAGCTTAAAGGTATTATAGACCTGAGTATTTTAAATGAATTTCAATTTAATAACTCTACGCGTTCATGAGAAAAGGGGTAGTAAGTTTAAAATTATTAAAAATATTTTTATTTTGAAAGATGTAACTAAAAATGTACGGTTATCGCAATTTATCCTTTATCTGTGCTATAAGTCGTTGCTTTGTACCAAATTTCAAGATTCTGAGTTCACGGAAAGTACCTTGTAGGTTTTGATTCCCTTGCGAGTGTCGAAAATTTGCGGCATAAACGGCTGTATCTTTTGATTGCGTTGGCTTAGAAGTTTGATTTTTTCACAGCTTTAAGGGACAGTAGACTTGAGTATTTGATATAAATTTTAGCTCGATACCTCTACGCGTTCCTGAGAAAAAGTGTCTTGACAGACAGACGGACGGACGGACGGACAACAAAGTGATCCCATAAGGGTTCCGTTTGTTCCTTTTGAGGTACGGAACCCTAAAAACGAATACAAGAGAGTACGAATACATTTCAAATGTGCCGGTTAACTGTCTGTCTACTTAACACTACCTTAAAATATGCAGAGCAAGTGATGTGACCAATCCCTGCAGATCCTCGTTATAAGCATATGTGTCCGTACTGACTATTATGTATTCTACTACGCTGCCTACATGGAATTCTAGACGCGAAACGAGACCGCATTATGGACGCGTTTAAACCAGGCTGAAACATCCATAAATAGATTTCTTATAAAAACCAGTGAAAAAATACATTTCTAGGCTATTTTTTATTAAATGTCGTGGTAATATAATCAGGCAATCATATCCACATTTTACTTGCAAATATTTTGCCTTCATCAAAAACAAATTATGTTAGGTGTTAAGCAGAGCTTGTGATATAGGTACCACATGACTGACACACTACTTAAACATTTTTTTTTACATATCTTACACAGAAACACCCAGACCTGAGACAAATACTCGCAGATCATACAAACATTTGTCTCGCAGCGGGAATCAAACCCGCAACCTTCTGCGTCTCAGCCGGACCTTGGCCCACTACGCCACAGAGGTCGTCAATGTTAATATTTGGTACATATATTTGATAAAACTTTTACTGCTGTGTCTATCCCTGTGACAAACAAACACATAAAGGTAAAATGACAAAGGAATAGCATAAGTACACTTAGTTCCTTATAATGATAGACCTCACATCCATAATTTTTCAAACGCTTTTTTCATCTATCGTTACTTACCTAATTCATATTCTTTTGTTTTTTATAATTCTAGTAGGTCGCGGTGTGTAGTCATCTCCCTGACCATGTGGCACAACTTGTTTGTTTCTTTCATTCCCCTGGCATTCGTCATCTCCGTTGTCTTAACCTATCCTATCTTAACCTGTATCATGTATGACAAAGTCAGTCCATCTTTTCATAGGCCTATTTCTACTCTTATCCTTTTTTAAATCCATCACCTTTTTTGAATATTGACAGACTAAAAAACACTGCATTAGATCGTCTGGTGTAAAGCGTCCCCGTACGCCTACTGCACAGCTATGCCACTCGAGCCTGGTACGCGAGTAGACGCCCCGTGTGATTTGAAAATTACCCGACGAAGGCATGCGGTTTATTTAGTGCCTGCTGGTATTACAACGAGATTGTGTTTGTGGTCAGGGAAATGCTGAACGTAAAATGAATCGTTTGAGATTTACCTAGCTATAACGTACTAACCGAACGAATGAACGAATGAATGAATAAATCATTTATTTGGCACATACAGAAACAAAAATCTTAAGTAAAACAACTTAAAAAGAGGCATACCAACTAGTTCATAATAGGATATAGCACCTACCTATTGAGCAAAAGTGTGAGTGCCAAAAAGGCGTCCAGCTCAGCATGTGTTGGATGGAAGTAAGTAATGCTTACACTCAACGCTAATTTTCAGCTTAAACAGGTATAGAATAATAGATGATAACAGAACAATTAACATAAGGCGGATAGGTATATATAGAAAAAAATAATACATCAATATACATTTACTTGTGCCATGAGTCCTTGCTTCTAGCCAAATTTAATGATTTCTTAATCAAAAAACGAGACTGAAACTTATTTTTTTACAGCTTTAAAAGACCGTAGACCATATTGCCTAAAAGAAAGGGACGTTTTAATTTTAGTGTCACTCAACCTAAGAAGGGGTAACATTTATGTCAATAATGTTTTAGTAGTTAACGGATATTTGTCGCGCATAACCATTTATTTTATTTCCGATGTTTTGTTATGTTGCAATTACCATGACCGCGGGCTTTTGGGTAGTTAGGGAATTGCCGCCGAGTAGCATGGGCAGTTTTTCAAAACTACCCTCACTTTAGATTCCGAAATGTTCGCGTTCACATTACGACACATCACACTAACAGTATATTTTTTTATGAATTCCGATCGCCAAAATTTAACAATACTAATTATACCAATGCCATAAAACATAAAAATATATTTAAAAAAAAGATTCACGACCCATATATTTATACAGACACTAGAAAATAAACGTCCCACAACCTATCACTCAAATACTCTAGCCATAAGATCGAACCCGAAAACAAAAGTATTATGCGTAAGATTAACAAACTTATGTCCTAGGACGTCTGAATACCCTTGACTATTTTTACAGCGGCTGTAATTGTTTAAAGCCGTGGTTTCCAAAAAGTGGGAATCGAAAGAGCACTTACACAATATAACTAATACAAGAATTTAAAACCGTAGAGATGTCAAAGCTAATGAACTAAGGCCTGCTTTAATGATCAAAACTCTAACTGTACATATAATTTTGATGACAATAATAATGATAGTTTTAATGACACACTATACTATAAATTTTTAATGACATTACTGATTTTATAGAGGTTGCAGGGCGCGCGACGATGTTGACAAAGATAATTTCCAAAAAGAAATGAAGGGAAGACAATGGCCTCAATTCTGTTGGCACCAACCTACTACTAATACCTAAACTAATTTAGATGGTACCAACCGAATAGGTTTTGCAAATGCTATGACTAAATAAAATATATTTTAGACAATTCCTAATTTTAGAAATGAACCAACCGAATTGCCACCAATGTCTATTTATATTGTTATACTTACAATTATTTATATTATAATAATTATTGACTGTCATTTAGATTGTGAGGTTTCCTAATAAAAATGTATTCAATTGAATAAGAGGATTTAGGATTGAATATAGGATTACCTCTAATATCCCAAAGTTGATTTTAAATAGTTAAACAATTTTGAGGTTAATAAAATTTAGGCGATTCGTTCTTCAATAACAAAAATCTTTTATTTTGGGAACTTGGGCCTTTTAACAAAAAAATAACCGTATTTATATGGCTTTAGTTATAATACCCATTTATGAACTAATTGAAATTTGATGTATTCATATAATTTGAAGCAGTGAAGCCTAATAACTCCCAAAAAAGTTTATACCGTGCTTGGGCAAATAAAAGACAAAGTTAGTCAAATTTAATTAATTTAAATCTTTGTAGTTTAAATTGAATCGTCTCATAAATGAAAAATGTGAGCAATGTGAGCACCCACGGTGAAGGCATCCGAAGTCAGAAGGAACAATAAAACATTTTGACACACACAGATCAATATCAATAGGTACAGAAACAAATAATACATCCCTAGGGTTCGACTAGAAAAAGTAAATAAGTCCTTTATGTCTAACACGGTGCGCTTCTTTATTACAGCTTGCTGAAAATGCAACTGAGCTACCTATTAAGAAATTTAAAGCTTACATTATGAGCTGTCTATATTACTGATAAAAATGCATGGCCTCATGTTGCTCTGCCCTCAGACAGTCAACCGACACATTTGAAATGTATAAACTCTCTTGTATTCGTTTTTTGTAGTTAAGGTATATAAGGTATAGTTAATAAGATGGATCATGCAAAAGACACTAGGACCAGGACGAGTTTCTTGCCAATTCTTCTCGGGCTTGAGTTAGGAGGAATTCGCACCTAAATTCACCTCGTATGTAAGACATAAAATTCTATATCACTTTATTCAATACAATCACAAGGAACACTTTGAATCGTCTTCTTACATGCTAGTGAATCTAGGTGCCGGTATGTACAAGTACTTGTACCCTGTACCAAACCTGGTCTGCATTTGTCAAAAAGGCACAGTCTCAGCTTTGTGCTATTTCACACAGTGTGAAATAGCGCTGGTTTTCAGACTGCGCCCAACATAGAGGGTGGGCGGTATAAAAAGTGATCAGATCCTTAATCGATACAACACCATCTATTTAGCTAAATAAAATAATTAAGGACTTATCAAACGATTTTACAAAGTGAAATTAACAAATTCAAAAGCATGTTTTGAAAGTATTTTTTAATAATATTGTAGAAACGACTTATACCTATTGCCATGTAAACTTTTATTACGATAAGACTAATATCTGCGAGCATGAGGTCTGCAGACAGAACGAAAAATTAAGGGTTTGTTGGGAAACTTTTGCTGGACTTCAGAAACCTAATTATGATTAATTAGGTAAGTTATTTACAGAAATAATTACATAATAATATACAATAACATAAAATACATGTTAAACAGTTGCTATCTAAGGCTCGTTTAAAACGATCTATAGATAACTCAACTTGCGGATGCGGATTTGGTTCTCGCCGCGGGACAAATGTTTGTATGATCTGCTAGTATTTGTATTGGGTCTAGGTGTTTTACTATGTATAATACGTAAAAGTATGTAAGTAATTTGTCATTCATGAGGTACCCATAACACAAACTCGCTTTTCTTTGGGTCTAGATGTCGCTGTGTAAAATGTCCAGTGTCTTTATATAGTACTAGATGCTGCCCGCGGCTTCGAACGCGTGGTACCTACATAAAATGGTACATATGTCCTTCTCCAAGGTCCCATCTACCTCTATACCAAAATTCATCAAAATCGGTTCAGCGGTTTAGGCGTGAAAACGTCAGACAGACAGACAGAGTTACTTTCGGATTTATAATTTTAGTTAGATAAAACAAAATCGCTTTACACGTCTGTCTGTATATCCGCTAACTCCTCATAAACCACCCAACGGATTTAGATCCGGTATTCACGATCAGTTAGACAAATTTTCACGGAAGGTTTATATACCCGTGCAAAGCTGGTGCGGGCTATGTATATAATTGAAAAAAAAACCTATAGTTATATTAAACATTACTCAAATATTTACATGCACGAGTATTTGATATTCTGTATATATTTTAAAGGAACGATGTGTGTGAAAGATTTATGTCAAGGATGACATGGGTAAGAAAGGGTTGAATACTAAAATGACGGCTGATAGAGGAGAGTGGAAAAGAAGAACAAGTTGGGACGACTCCACATTAAGTGGGATAAGGACTGAAAGTTAATGATAATATTGTTTGTATTTTGTATGAGCATATTAATAAAATATAGTTTAGGAATATTATTGCAAAAATATAAAAATATATAATAAAATAGAAAAAAAGAATGCCGGACATTTCATACAGCATCATCTGGCCCCAAAAGTAAACAGATCTTGTGTTATGGGAACATGACTGATATATTACTACTTTTTTGTAACTACATATATACAAATCCGAGACAAATGTCCGGCATGTCATTTGTCCGGCAGCGGCAATCGATCCCGCAACCTTCTGCGTCTCAGTCAGGCCTTGGCACATTCCACCACAAAGGTCGTCAATGCAATTCAAGTACATTTACATGCTGTGAAAAAATAACCATTCACTTAAAACTTAGTTAAAGTAATAAGTCCAGCTTAAAGGACTAAAGCAATTATTTTTACAGATCTAACAGATAAAGCGGTTCACGTAGAAAATCTATTTCGACTGAGCTACTCTTAAAACTATAGAAACTTCAAGAATTTCTCCTGTAAGTGGTCATTACGTTACCACTGCACGTACAAACTAGCATTATATTCTGTGGAAAAACTAGCTTGATATTTATAACAGTGTAGAAGAGAAACTTGTTTTACAACTGCAGCTGTAGTGTCGGAGATAGAATATGTTAATAATTAAGTTTTAAAAACTAAAAAGAAAACCGACTTTATTGAATGAAATTTGATCCTATATTACAAGCGAATTGAGAAACTCGTCCTTTTGAAGTTGGTTAACACCACTAGTAAAAGTAAAAAGAAAGCAGAATATCGAAATTTCAACTACTTGGCTGAAATATTTTTTACAGCTATTTTAATTTAATAACCAAACTACCGAACCGATTTCGATGATACTTCTATGGGACCAATCGGGAAGTATATCCTCTAACATTAAAAATACAACCGAATTAATAACTTCCTAATTACAAAACCGTTTTTTTTCGGTTAGTTAAAAATTATATAATAATATTGTCTAGAACACCTTCTAGTTAACTTGTTACTCAGGAGAAACAAAGCTGATCTGCTATCTGACATCCGAAATAGTTATTTACAGAGATTATAGTCATAATACACTGTTTGAAGACTAAATGCCTGATAAACGACGAAATAATTCTGGTAGTCAGTATTCTTGGTATAACTTCAGAGTTTCACATCTGTTCACAAGAAGTGTAATTTATTTTATGGTTACGCTACGGTGCTTGAGACCATTGATCTTGTCAGCTTAAAAACCTATTTCTTTCGGATGTTCGTTCTATTTTATGGGACGCGGATCTAATTTGCTGGCTTTATTTTGAGCTAATTCATTTTTATAGGATAGTTTAGTTTCTAGAATTAGTTACTTGAAATAAAGCTTCAAGGTTTTCTACAAAAACGGTGTATACAAATGTCGGCCGTAATAAAGCTCCAGCAGTATTTTTACTGCTAGTTGTAGAGTAACACTCCTTTAAATTATTGAATAGGTTGTCAAATATTTAGTACTATGCCGCCATTCTATTCTTAAGAGAAGACCTAAAAGAAATTTAACACGTGTTTCGCCTCCATGAGACATCCCCAGAAACAATTGACTCGCTCTGAACTAGAATGAAGAATCACCAATACTGCAAACACCATCCCTAGTAACATTCCCTTGTATTACTTTTAACAGCGAAAAATTAATTATTATTAGATAGATAGATACAATATTTATTTGTGACAATAAGGTACAAAAATAGAACACTAAAATAACATTAATATTTTGATATCACGGGTACTCACGTATTATTTTGTCGATGGAGGCACCGACACTGTTTGTTCAGTACGAATTGTGAACGCTCGCGGCAACGTGCGGACCGCGGATCAAACTCACCCTGATGAAGATTAATTACATAAAAAAAAAGAAACGACACGAGTTACGACTAACACATAAGGTAGCTTAAAAACTAGGTAGATGCAAGGAGGTCTGCGCTGTTGTATTAGGAAAAAAATCAAATCACAAAAATATAAAAATAATTATAAATAGAATGATTTTCTGCGCTGTGCGTTGACTTGACTCCTTCCTAGGACAAATATTTGTGTGATGAACATTGTCATTGAAAACAGATGCTATTATAAGAAGAGAAGAAAAAGAAGTTTCATAGGTCTTAATTTTACTGAATTGAATACTTTTACATACTAACCACATGGTAAAGCATACGGACAGCCTTTCTTGGACAACACACCCCGGCCAATATGCAATTTGGCCCGCAGAAGGCATAGCTACTACCAACTGACCGTCTGGTAGTAGCTGTGCCTTCTGCGCTGTAGGCTGAGGGTATGATGAGGGTATGAGTTAAATAAACCTTTCTATGTAAGTTTGGTAAGCTTTGTTTTAGGGGATTGTTTCAGCGTATGATCTAGAATCAGCCATTGAGTTGTTCACTTACGATTATCGTAAAGCATTTTTGTCGCGCGACATAACCTGGTCCAAAATTCTATTATTATGTACAGAGTTAACAAGGTAAAACCAGCTTCGACACGCGCTTCTCTCTGCAGATCTGTCAAATCATGAGGCACCCATTTTTCAAGTTTTTATTTTACCAATTTAGTGAAGATGAGACAAAATTGTGGGTAATCTAAAATTAAACTATACCGTTTACTTGGTAGTTTTGTATGAATTAGCTTCCGACTTTTCGATTCGTCGTTATTCACCTTAGCGACTGGCCTCCTCGTGGTTTATTCTTCAAGTTGAAGTTTCCACTACGCAAGCAATTAAACCAAAAATGAACTGTGCGTTTATTAGCTGCATCCTCTCCAAACATAGCATTGATGTTTCGAGCTAAATTTTAAATTGTTCCACGTCGGAACTCCTATTCAAAAATACTCAAATTTTTGATGTACCTATAATTGTAAATACAGTTGAGAGTCAAACAATGAAATGTCATATATAAAAATTAATGTTTTTTTTTATAATACCGGACATTCCACACAGCATCATCTGGCCCCAAAGTAAGCAGAGCTTGGGTTATGGGTACCACATGACTGATATACTACTTAAATACTTTTTTTTGTCTGTAAATACATACATAATATACATAGAAACACCCAGACCCGAGACAAATACTTGCAGATCATACAAACATTTGTCCCGCGGCGGGAATCAAACCCGCAACCTTTTGCGCCTCAGCCAGACCTAAGCCCACTGCGCCACAGAGGTTGACATATTATAATTATTGTGTGAACAAATATTCACTATAAAATTCCACACCATGCATATTTAATTTTAATTCAAAGTGTCAGTTTATTAGAACGGAATTTCCATCATTAAGCCCCTATTACTTATTTGGAGCAAAAATAACAAGGTATCATTAAATGATAGCGACACGGACGTTTAAAGCAATTCAGTTTCCTCTAAACACATAGCCAGGATGATATTTAAGCATTTCGCATTTTTGTTGAGTTGAATTTATATATTATTTAAAGTACTTTATCATTAAGCATTAGATGATCTGCTTGCAATTTGATCTGTTCGTTTTCTGACTGACGTTATTAATTGCCATCAAATTTTAAATTGCTGAAACATGTTAATTTATTTAGGTTAGTTAGGTACAAGGTTATTTTTGCCTGATGATAGTAAAAGGGGCGGGGCATGTATATTAGTAAGTAAAAAGCACAGATGGACAGAAATATTAGAGATAAAAAAGTTATCTGTGAAAAATGTATTTGTATGTTGTGCTGTTCAGTTAACTGAATTTAAAATTTTAATAATATGTATTTATAGAGTACCTAAGCAAAGTAATTTAAATATTTTCTTCAATAAATTGGAAAAACTGCTGACATACGTAACAAACCTAAATATAAATAGTATTATTATAACTGGTGATTTTAACATAGACATGCTAAAATGTAACAATATAGCGCAAGAGTTTGAATGCTTATTGTTAAATTATAACTTAAAATTAACATTAAGACAGCCAACTCGTTTGATCAGCAAATCGTGCATTGATAACATCGCAGATAACTACAAAATGACTCGTAAGACTGAAGTGTTAGAATTTGGCCTATCAGATCATACAGCTCAAATTATTTAACTCCCAGCTAAAAAAAATCTTAAACTTACATATTGGCGTAAGGAAATTCGAGATTATAATACGGATAATATAAAAATGTTCAAGTTATGTTTAGAAGGTCTCTCTTTTTCTAATATGTACAGCGCTGAAGGCTCTTCTGTAGCATACCGGGAATTTATCGAAATATTTGAGTTGTTTTATGAGTTATGCTTCCCTAAAAAGTATATTTTAATTAAAGTATTTAGAAAACCTAAATGGGTATCACGTGGTATTCGAAGCTGCAGTAAACGAAAAAGGGATCTTCTCTGGAATTACAGGTCTAAGCACAGTAAAACAAACAAACTAATTTATATCAATTATACAAAAAGATTTAAAAAAATCATTTCACTTACAAAACAAGCTCAAAATAATCATAGGATATTGACCTCAAGCAACAAATCTAAAACAACATGGCATCTTATCAATAAATGTCAACCGAATATATCGAAAGAACCAATATCTAAAATAAAGAATAATAATGTAGACATAACCAACCCACAAGACATTGCTAATATATTTAATGACTACTTTATAGATAAGATAAAACCGATACCAGGGATAGGTAAGAACGTAACAGTAAATACACAATAACAGTAAAATAGACAAGAAAGATCCATGTTCTTAGCTCCCCGTCTGCCACATCATGTATATAAAATAATAAAATCCCTTAAAAATACAAATAGCTCAGGATTAGATGGTATTAGTACTAATATTATTAAAGCAGTGAATGAAGCTATAAGTCCCCATCTTAGCTTCTTGATAAATCTCAGTATTGAAACGGGACAATACCCAGATGAGCTGAAAACTACTATTTTCAAACTAGTATTTAAGAAAGAAAATAGAGAACTGGTGGAGTTTTATAGACCCATTGCTCTCATTTCCATATATTCGAAAATATTTGAAAAATATATATACGCCGAAATAAACACATGCCTGGAAAAAAACAATTTACTTTGCGAAGAGCAAACAGGTTTCCGTAAAAATAAAACAGTAAACATGGCTATAGCCATGTTTACTGTTTTATTGTTTTGTTCACGTCTGTGATAGTTTTGTTTTATCTACCTTGTTTAATAAACTGACCTACTTACAATGTTAGGACAATATTAGCAATGTTAGGACTTTTCCGTTATTGTGTAATGTATAGAAATATAAACAAATATTTTCTTGCAGACTGTGAAGGGGAAAATAAACTAAATAAAATATTATAATATTTTATGACTTCTTCTATAATGTTATTTCTAAAGTTGACAAAAAAACACCTATCTGTGGTATATTTTGTGACATGACACAGGCGTTTGACTATGTGGACCATAACATCCTACTAAAAAACTTAAGTTTTATGGAATTAGAGGAAACGTATTAGACTTAATTAAATCCTATCTTAGTGACAGAAAGCAAATCACAGAGATATCATGAATAGAGACAAAAACCAAACTAGAAGTTGCACACAAATCAAAAATACGATATCCTAAATACGGCGTACCCCAAGGCAGTGTGCTGGGACCGCTGCTATTTATTATATATATTAACGACCTGCCAAGAGCAATAACTAATCCCATGACATTATTTGCTGATGATAGCACAATAATAATTTCTTGCAATAACATTAAATCTTATGAAACCAACATAAATGAATCAATTAAATCAATAATAAAATGGCTTGACAATAATAATTTAAAAATTAATTTATATGAGACCATGATTATGCATTTTGACAAAAGATCCCAAACCCCATCTAACATAAATATAACATTTAATAACAATTTAATTAATCAAATTGATGCTACACGATTCTTAGGACTTATAATTGACAAAAAACTTAATTGTAAAACTCATTTAGAAGGACTGAGTAAGCGTGTTAGTAGTCTTGCATATGCCCTGCATAAACTGTCATTAACAGTCAATACTGATGCCTTATTGATTGCATATCACGGTATGGTAGAGTCTGTTCTGAGATATGGGCTAATATTTTGGGGCAACTCTACTAATAAAGACATAATTTTTAGGCTACAAAAAAGATGTGTGAGAGCCATGTTTAAAATAAAAATTACTAATAGCTGTAAACCATTATTTTCGAAGCACAAAATTCTGACACTTCCGTCCCTCTACATATTAGAAGTAGCTCTTTTTGTAAAAAAACAATCTCTATCTGTTCCCCCGGTTATCTGATTTTGTAATTCGAAGCAGACGTGATAATACTAGGTTAAAATTACACCCTGTAAAAACAGCACTAATGCAAAAAAGTGTTGTTGGTGTTGCTCCAAAAATTTATAACAAATTACCTACACTATATAGAGACCTGAACATCTAAATGTTTAAACTAAAACTACAGAAATTGTTAATTGCAAAGTGTTATTATAATCTTGACAAATTTTTAAGTGATAAATTGTAATTATTTTTAATCTTGCATGCCATCTCTCTACCTAATTTGCATACCGTAAACCGGTCAAGCAAGTTGTTTCACATTGTTATATTTTTGTCATCTTCTGTACACATGTTTTCTGGCAAATAAATATCTTTGAATCTTTGAATCTTTGCCTCTTGTGGTAGAAATTTTAGATCTCTAGACATGAAACGTGGTTTAGGAGTCAAAAAGTTATCCTCAAAACTTTTGGGCGAGATCAACGATCAAAAGGTTGGCGTTTACCTCTGTTAATATAGCTATCCATCGAGGTTGAATTGACATTGTTGTCAGTCCTTTCGACAATTACCGGAGGTCAGTGATCTGACTGAACTCTGTTTTCTATCTGTAAGAACACATCTAGAAGACGGCCACCAGTTCCCGGCAGTTCCGCTATTCCTGGCATAGGTGGCGGCCACGGTAACGGCGGAACAGGGGGTGCGAAGAATCTCCGGCAGAGGTCCAGCTACCAATCCCAACGACACCTAGCCCTAGCAACAAACAACGCAGGCACACTGAGGACCGACGAATAGGTGATAGAGCTGGAAGAAGTAGTATAAAAGTTGCACTGGGATATTATAGGGTTATCAGAAGTCACGACCAGAGTTCTATTTCTGAGCCGCCATAGTTCCGTAATGATAGTAGAAACGCAGTTCAGACTTTTTAGACAAGGACAAAGAAGTTTGGTTTTCGATGCCATTCTTCTTCTTATCGTGTCACTAGTTATTTCTAACCAGTGTAGTGAAAGGATTAGGGTGGGCCTTAGAGGCTCCCTTCGTGCACTGCCATGAGATAGCACAAATCAACAAAAATGCAATCGACTAATAATACAAATGTGAATGTTTTTGATACAATCACTCAATCAATCAGTTAAGTTATTTTGGATTTTGACGAATCTTCGCACACTAAAATAATCTGTTCAGGACTTAAACAAAGGCTACTTTTCATCGCGGCAAAATTTGATTAACGTGGGCAAAGCCGCGAAGCGGAAAGCTAGTAGGAAAACTAATAGGTTGGTATGCATGCCGTATCATGAATATCATTTTGATTGAACGAATACCAAATTGAAATTTTGTTTACTTTTCCAATAGTTTGTTCACGTCTGTGATAGTTTTGTTTTATCTACCTTGTTTAATAAACTGACCTACTTACAATGTTAGGACAATATTAGCAATGTTAGGACTTTTCCTTTATTGTGTAATGTATAGAAATATAAACAAATATTTTCTTGCAGACTGTGAAGGGGAAAATAAACTAAATAAATACTGGCGCTATGTGTGGCGTTGAATAGTTGTAGCTGTTAAATTTTTAATCATATCAATTAACTAAGGTTAACTAAGGTTACCTTGATTTGGATCTTGTGTCTTTAAGAATATTATTATTATTATAACGCAAGCTCTGCTTACTTTGGGACCAGATGATGCTGTTCAAAATGTTTTGCATTATTATTATTATCTTAACTTACAAATATATAGTTTTATGTAATTTTATAAAGAATATTATAGAGTTGGCGTGTTTGGATAGTTTGTTGATATTTGATGGTGAGAAATATTACCAGTTATAACTGCATTTTATTTTAATTCTTACCATAGTATTTTATTAACTGACGAACAAAATAAACTCAAGTATCTACCTATTATTTTTGCCTGCGGTGCTGTATCTGTCAACTGTGAACTGTATCTATAGTAGTTTACAATGAGTTTTCGAAGCAAGCACAATGCGCACTCATCAATGTTATACCGTATCCTCGATTCTCTAAACACATACACGATAGTTATAAGCAATTATGTAGCTGCTCGTACTACAAATATACAGTACAAATTTGTAGTACGAGCAGCTACATATTTGCTACATGTTGCATAATATTTTCTTTTCTGTTCTTGGATGATATACCTACCTACATTGGGGCAGTCTCGTGTATTCTTTGTTAAGTAGGTATATATATAGGTACTTTATTTTTGCATACCTTTACCTTTGCATTTTACATACGCAAGGGGAAAATCAATCGGAATTAGAGGATTCAGTGGGCTGATTTTACAGTTAAGATGCTGGCGTTGATGAACAATGTCATTGTTACAATGTACTGTTTAATTACACAAAGTGTCCGGAGAATAATATCTGGCAGAGCGCTCTTGTCTCGGCTTGATTGCTAGTGCAGTGTCATGTAGATATCATACCCGGCATATAGGTGCTGGATAGATTGGGTGGATTGGATGGATGGATTTGGGTGGATTTGAATGGATTTTGATTGGATTTGGACATGGATTTTTAAAAAGTCAGTTTAGGTCGTTCACTTTTTGTTTTAAGTTATTTGTGTTGGATATTTCCTAATCCTAAGCTAATTTTAGAAATATCATTTATTTGCGACTACTAAATATCCAGTGGCTTGTGATTCTTCAGTAAAGTAACAATTTACACATTAACTTACATAATATATATTCCTAATATTCAATAAATAAATTGTTCTCGTTGTGTCAATCCTTATGTTTTTTGTAAAAGTCGAGGGCTGAAGACCACAGCCTAATTTAACTTTGACAGAACAAGTGACTCCACCAATTGAAAACAAGGTGTCAACACAGATGTAGAGGTCGTTTTTAGGCTTTACAAGTCACTCATTACTTTTGTAGAAAATCAACGTTAATATATTTATACTTTTGAAGAGACTGGTAAAAGTAAATACTCAGAAGAATACAGAAACAGTTAAAGGAGAGTTAATAAAAGAAAGAAACGAGATGATGAGTGTCGCGAGAGAGAAGTGTTGTTGGAAGGACGTGACCATTTCATTGTAAATACCTTCTTCCCAAGATGCGACCAATTGTTGGAAGAGTTAAGGAAGCGCAAAACTTTGTATGATGCGGTTACCGCTAATTTTACATTTTTATTCTTATTTGGTACAATGTCTAAAGCAAAAGTTAGAGTTAATGCCATAAAACTACATATAGTATAACCGATTGATCCGGCGGATGATGTACAAGAAGAATGTGTTCTCTTAAAACAATACGCGTATTCACGGTTTTAAAATCCTGATTTTTTAAAATGATAACTTCTTAGGGGAGTGCAAACCGCTTCGTTACGTAACGCGTTACGTAAGCGCGCCTGCCTACTCTCGCAGGCTCCTCCTCTCTCACTATTTTAACTCACGGCACTAGTTAGATAACTTTAAGTTCTGTCGGGCGTCCCGAGACGCACACGATTTTTATCAAACAACATTTAAATAAGAAATTCTGAATAAGGGATAACGAGTAATGTTTTCAGCTTTTTTCTTTCCAATTATTAGTGTCAGCTGCAAGTGAAAACGACGTTAACTATAGGAGAAGATGATGATTATTGAATATTCTAGACCTTATTTCATAATTACATTTTTAAGCTAACAGTTACATTAAAAACTATTTGCAACTAGGTAGTAAAAGGCAAAATATTGAAAATACATACCATATTTCTTTTTTCTTCAATTAACGAGCAGATAACCACTAAATAGCGGATAAAATACTAATGTTTTCCATACATAAGTTAATTTACTGTGGATACCGTCTTACGGCAATATAACTTATTTATTAAACAAAAAGATTTGCAGGAAGCCTTTCCATATATTGAAATATCTATACGCACATTTTGATGCACTGCGGTGACAAACTGCAGCGTGGAAGGTTAATAAAAAGTATCTACATTCCCGTTTTATCAAGGAACGTTAAGCTATAAATAAAATGGTCAAACTATTAAAATAGATAAGCTGTTCATATTACAAAAGATTACACAACAAAATCCGTTAATTATGTCTTTCCATCAGCGAAATATTAAATAAAATAAAAAGTTGTTTATTTTCAATTATAATTATAATAATTCTCAGCCCACATCAACACACTGCTGGATTCTATTTTATAATTATAAAATTTAGCTTGTTCTTACAGTCCCGGGGCGCTGAATCTTAGTGTACGCTTCTAGTAACGAACAAAGCGTGAAATAGCAATAACTACCGTATTTATAGTGCGAATGTGAGTCTTAAGTCGGACATTTATATTAGAGAAAGTCGTGTCAGTAACACCACTTATAACTCGAGAACCGTTGGACCGATTTGGATGAAACTTAAAATGAATATAATGAGGCTATTTTTTATCCCAGAAAAACAACCGAAATGGAAACGGGGGCGGGCGAAGCCGCGGGTGCCCGCTAGCACCATCTATCAATATATATCCGTAAGTTTGTTAATCTCTGTATTTATTACAATAATTTAAATACCTATTTTTTTTAGCACGGGTCAGCTAGTATATAAATAAATAAATAATTCCGGACATTTAACACATCATCATCTGGCCTCAAAGTTAGCAGAGCTTGTGCTATGTACCACATGGCTGATATACTACTAATATACTTGAGGTGTACAAAGTTCCTGCTTGCAAAACTTCTTTTGCACAGAGCTTTGCATACTTTCTAGGACCTTTTCTTTATAATCGTATTAGCAAATCTTTGCTACTAAAATATAGGACCAGGCATGTATGTAGAAGAATATTAGAAATGTTCCTACGCCAATTCAACTATGACTCCACGGAAAACCTATTAGTTATAATAAAGTAAATCATTGTAACCCTAGATTTAAGTGCAATTTACTAGCTTACTACTGTTAAGATTGTAATATTGTTAATCTTTGAATGTTTACGATACTCACGTAGCATATTAAAATGATTGTATTGTACAAGGAAGGTAGAGCTACCTCGCCGTAACACAGTTACAAACTAAAACGGGAGGTTTGTTCCATACTTCATAGTGCATTATGATCACAAATTGTTTAACGTGACCTAATTCATATATTTAAGCACTATGTACCCATACACCTAAGTTTTTTGCAATAAAATTTATTCTTCTATATTATTCTATACTTTTTTTTTGTAAATACATACATATTATAAATAGAAACACCCAGACCAGAGACAAAAACTTGCAGATCATGCAAACATTTGTCCCGGGGCGGTAAATAAAACCCGCAACCTTCTGCGTCAATGCCGGACCTTATCCCTCTGCGCCACAGAGGATGAAATACAATTGCATTAGCAATAAATAAAAACAATAACAATTTATTCCAGATTTATTGAATAAGAAAATGCATTTTTTTACGAAAATTATAATAATTAACAAAATAAAAAATTGGTACCAAACCAAACACTAACACCAAATTGGTACCTACTATGGAATATTCGTTCAATATAAACTAACTAACCCTATTTGGACATAATAATGAAATTGAACCTAGACTAACGCGAGCTGACGCTGTGGTTTACTTTCTTTCTATACCAGTCTCTTATGAAGCTACTGCTAAAGCTAAGATAAATAAAGCTTGGTCTTATAATGCATAGCAAAGTGTTTTTGTTTCTTCTTAATTAAAAATACTTTCTAATTTTAATCTGCAAACAGATAAAAATTTGCCTAGATAACATTAGCTGGTTTTCGTGAAATGGAATAACTTCACAATTTTTTTTGTGATTCCACTAAATCATATGTTTATCTTGATTTTAGTGTTGCTTTTTCAAATGTCAATAGGTTCATATTTCAAAGTGTTTTAGTTAGATACAAGAATAGAAAGACTCAAATCGAATGTGTGGTCTGATGTTTCTCATCACCATCTTCGTCTTGGTAAATCAAGAAATGGTTTCTTTGTCGTGGATGTAGTGATTAGTTTCAATGCATATACTTGAGTATATTTCACAACGGTTGATGGAAGTTGATAAGTGTTGTTCGTAAAAGTAGTCGTTGTGGCTTTATGGCTATCAAGAGGTCTAGGTGCCACTTTATCCACATTCGTCACCAATTCAGGAGATGGTACTTAATTTTTTTGGACTTTTTTACAAACCTGGTAGTTTCAGTTTAATTTTTATTATTGTAAGGGCTATCTGCACTCAAATATTTTTTAGCCGCAAACGAGGCTGCCACGCTTCGCCCACTTCTGTTGTCGCACTGGGCTAGGTACTTCTTTGTGTTCCCTTTACAGTGTTGTGCGTAGACCACCCAGGCAAGGAAACCGTCGCCCTGCAGCCGCGTGTGCTCATCGTGCACCCGGAGCGCGCACTGCACGTCGTCGGCGATGTTGTCGTCGCGCATCGCGTCACAGGACAGCCCGCAAGCTTTACCACTGCCGCACCAGTACAGCTCGCTGATCTGGAAGATTCCATGGTCTCCGCTGTTGTAGTTCCTAGCAGCCGTGTTCAAACGCGATTCGTGATACGCGATGCACACCCAGGTGGAGATGTGATTGTGCCACACGCCGAGTCTCTCCAGCTCCAGTGCGAGTTCGCAGCGACTGTATATACGCGCCTGTGACACCGCGAGCAGTGCGAAAGTCCAACACACGACGTGGATCATGACGGTGCCTGTGTGTGTTTGGCTTGGTCAGTGCATGTTCTTCCTTATAACGGAATTCCCTTCCCGCGCGCCACGACCCCTCTCATATGTATCACCCATAATTTACTTGGTTTTAATTGGCAGGATCAGCTGTTTAGCATTTTGGGGCAGCGATAAACATATCGAATCAATTTATATCTAACTAACCTTAGCCCGCGGCTTTGCACGCGTGGTACCAAACATCAAAAATCGACAAGTCTCGTTTTTGTGTACTTCGTGTACTACTAGTAGTATAGTACTACTAGTAGTATAGTACTACTAGTAGTAGTATGTCAACGAAGCTATAGCGATTAGGAGCTCAACTTAAAATAGTTAAGTGATGTGTTGTAATTCAAAAACTATTATTATTTTTGTTAATTTGTTACTATTATTGTTAGTCATCACCTCGATACGTGGGTATTTTAGTTGTATTTACCTCCTATTTGTAATCCTTAACAACTTTTTGTTCAATTTGGTTCAGTATGTTAGTTAGTTCAGTAATTCCAATCTGTCGACCCACAAAATGTCTTGTAGATTGAATCAACGGTTTGAATGTTAGCGATTAATAATCAAATATACAGACATTCAAACATACAAAGCCAAATAGCCTAAGTGGCCGCTCAAACCTTTGCTCGCTTGATCAATAATGCTCTGTAGCGATGAATTAGTCGGTCAATTATTCAGGTAAGGCTCTTATATAAACATAGATGGTATAAAATATGTAAACATGAAGATAGTCATGGACCGTGCAAACTACAGTTGGCCTCTGCAGTTATTGATGGTTGTCCAAACTTTTCGTCCGTTTTAGGCAGGCAAAATAGTGGCTTCTGTATTATTATGATTCTGACTACACTAAGTTAATATAAAAAATCTCGCTAGGATCTATATTCCAAGCTAATCACAAATTGCATTAAAGTTTATAACAAACATAGACACCTAATATTACTCCCTTTTGTAGATTATTTTGAAAAATCCTGAAACACGTGTTCAAAAATGTTTAATATCAGACCTGTTTTGAAGAAACCGCACAGCGTATTAAAAAGTTCTAATACAAATGTTGACTCCTTTTTGAGAGTTATTTAGATAGAGCCTGTAGAAATGGACATGAAATGGACGTGTACTATTTTTTATTTTTAAATATCCAGAGCAATTTGCATAGAAATCGCACATTAAGTCAAAAAGTTTCAATACGAACTTTGAAACCTCCTTTCATCCTTTTTTATTATTTTTGATATTTTTGAAATCCTGAAAAAAGTATCCAATTAGGTACTTTATATTTTTACTATCCAGACCATGTATAAAGCAAATCGTACCATGTATATTTAGTTCCAATACATTCCATCCCATCCCATTGTATCCCATTAGGGTGAAAAAAAATGTTGTAATGTTTATTATTTTGATTGAAATTTACTGAGGCTAGGGTTTTAAGCAAATCGCACCATGCGTTCAAAATTAATCATTCTAAACTTTATTAGCTGTTGCATCCTATTAAAAGTTAATCTATTACTATTTGTACTAAATAATATTTATGCCAAGTTTCAAACCTCAAACGCAGCGCGTAAAAAGTTCCCACTCAAAATTGAGCACTTTGGTAGGGGTAATTTTGTAAATAAAATAACCTTTGCTCCCAAATGCAGATTTAATAGAATATTAACACCAAGTTAAAATTCAAAGAAGTTAAAAGAATGCCATTTTTCATACAAGCGTTTTCACCTCTTCACCTGAATGAAAATGAAAAGATAATAGATTAGATAGAGGTAAAATTTTGTAGGTAAAAAAAATCTCTTCTAAATTTCTCCACGAACCATACCATACAAATACTCGTTTAAAATCCCTACTATCAACTGGTAAAGCTGTGCTTTGTCTACATATGAATCAAAGTTACGAGTCTCTCCCAGGATAAACATTTGTGTAATTAGAAATTTATCTCGATGTACCATATTAATTATAGTTATTTTGCAACGCCCTCACAGGGTACAATGTTACTATACCTACTCACAGGATTGTTTGTTACAACTAAGCTGAATGTACATTGAAGCAAATAAATGAAATGAAATGAAAGAACACAGGTGTTTGTTCTGTGTCTGGGTGTTATAAAGTATCATAAGTATGTATTTCAAAATATATAAGTATTTTTAAATACATACTTTTTGTGCGTTTTGTGCTAGCAAGGCAAATAACCTTTTGGTATAGAAACATTAAAGTCCGTGGACCTAAGGCGTGACTTTTCAATGAATTATACAAAAAGTCTGTTAAACGAGACAAATGATCAAAGGGCTGGTGCTTACTTTGGACAAAAGATAAGATTGTTTTCCAACGAGGTACTTTTGCTAGCCTTTTTTGCAATTTACCTGAGGTCAGTCAGATCACTGACTCTGTTTTGTATAACTTTTTTTTAATGTATAATTATGATATCATCTAATTCATCTAAAATTAAATAATAATAAATTAATATTGCTGGACAATGCACACAACATCATCTAGTCTCAAACACAGCATAGCATGAATTATGGTGACTAGATGACTGATATAATACATACATATTTTTAAATATATACTTATGATACTTTATAACACCCAGACATAGAACAAGCACCTACATATGTTCTTCACATAAATGTTAATCGAACCTTCAACCTCAACCAACCAACCAACTCAACCAACTGAGCTGCCAGGCCAGTGCAGGCAATATTTTATAATGAACTTTATGAGACAGTTTTTAAATTTGCCAATCGACAAAAGCACATTACGTGGGTCCTTGTTTGGACACATATAAAAGATTAACTAATTTTAGCGAGTCTAACCGTGGGTACAACGAGTTTATCTTAAAATCATACAATTTATGAAACCCATAACATAACACATGCTCTGCTTACTGCTTACTTTGGGGCCTGATGATGCTGTGTGAAATGTCCGGCATTATTAATTATATATTATTTTATTATATGACTGGTATATGATATGATTTTACTATTTTTATTATTACTATTGAATTTTACTATATGATATGTACCACTGGTTGAAATTCGACTATATTTAATTAATAATTTATGTATTTTTATAGCATATTTAAAATAAAATTACATTCTGCATTCTTTCTCTATATTAACTATAAGTGTGCGAAATTTCGTATTTGACGTAAAAAGGGGTACAAAGTTTTTGCTTCACGTATTAATATATAGATTATGAAACTATGCCGATTGCTAATCGAAACTGATAGACAGTGATCGTATCAAAAGTTCCATAATCGCCATGCTGATGATTCATCATTCATTAATTTAATTGTAACTGGAACCAATTTTGACAAGATGGATTAGTATTATGTTCGGTGTCTGTCTTAGACCAAATAAATATAATGTCGGTATGCCATGAACAACTAAAGTGAAGCCTCTAAACCGTTGTCCTCTGTATAAATACACGCACCCATGTACACTCATCACCAAAACCATGCTCCTTGCTCTTATTACATGCATACATATGTACTTGTACCAACAAGTTGTCGGTCGTTATATCGTCATCTTGTACACATCGTACAAAAACTTTATGTATTGTATTTATACCTTCTGATTCGTGGTAAACCTGTGACAAAAATAACTTTTTTTAAATATTGATATTTAAATATTAAAGTTATTTTGAACACGAAACGCCATCAAACGCTCTTGACCAAGGGCGAGCAAGATTTACACGAGTATGATTTAAGGTGCGTGTATTTACACAGAGGAGCATGCTCATGAGCCATTAGTGGATCGCGGCGAGGCGCTCCGTCTTGATATTTATTTGCTCTGAGGTTTCTATTATATGACATCTATTATATTATATGACAGCATATCTGACGATTAACATCAACCTTCCGTAATATCGATTCCTTAAAAGTTACTGAAAGCTATTAGTATCAATATTTTGATAGTATCAGAATTCCATAATCGCTCCACAGGTTTTAGGAAAATTTTAAGGTATTCCCAAACAGGAATTTAACTGGTTGACCTGTTTCTCTAACCGTGTCCTAAAATGCATTGAAAGTTATTTGATCTCATATGTCCATTTTCCTCTAAGATATTTTTTTCCCGGCTTTCAAGTAAAGGCAGAGTTCTCAAATCCACAGTTTTTTATGTATTTAAGGTTTCGTACCTCAAGAAGAAACAAGTGCACGAGATCACGCACAATTAAAACTTCAGAAACCAGAATTCGTTTGGGACCTGACCACTTGCCAGTCTTATCCTAATAAGACTGGTAAGTGGTCAGGTCCCAAACGAATTCAAAAATGTTAGTAAAATAATTTTGATATAATTTTTAAGTTTTACAATTCATACTGTTACTTCACTACCCTAAAAGAGAATCAAATAGGTTAAGAACTGGTGAAGTTATCAGGTGACATACAAGTACATCATCCTACATATTGTAGGTGGTGTAGGTAAAATTAATTATAAATAGTTGGGCGTCTAGAATAATCATGCAGACAAGAAATATTTAGATGAATACACGATAAAGTATCATTAACTCCTCAGTCTCGAATTCAAATTTCATTTAAATTTTGGCAGCACTAGACAAGGTGGCGGCAAAAATACTCAAAAATACTGCATTGTACAAAATATGTAAGCTATTCATAATTATCACGAAAAAATATCAACGAAAAAGGTTGTGTTTGAAAATGTGAAATGTGTTTGTGTTATATATTTGCGAAAAAAACATTTATCAAATTTTTAATTTTGAGATCCTTAGTTTAAACCTCGTCCTTTAAAATTCGTATCTGCAGTTGTGTCTTTATTCGTTGAATAACAAAAATTACCCAAATATATAGAAATATCGCCGAATTGAGAATCTGAGAATCCGATTCCCTTTTTTTCGTCGACACCAGTTAAAAAATATATTTTTTTCCAAATGCATTTCTGTTGAAGAATATTGGGCATTAGAGGTCAACAACCTTTCAATGCGTTTTAAAAACCGGTAACTACAGGGAAAGAATTTGGTTTTATGTTAATTTAGCCTCGATTTGTTTAAAAATAATTTAAATAACTTTCAAAAACGATTTGATACATTAAATAAACTCATCATGAGTTATTTATAATGTTGAGTATCTATGCCATGAATACTTGGTGGCGCGTCTATCAAAGTGAGCATCACAGCCGCCCGTGGACTCGTAGCAGCCACAGACACTGGTGGTCGGTGATGACGCAGGCTTGGACATCTCCATGGGCTAACCACTATCAACATTACATTAGATGTAAATCGATTCAATATTAGTGCTGCACTAAAATGCTAAACAGCTGATCCTGACAAATAAAACCACGTAAAATATGGGTGACAGCTATGAGGGGTTCGCGGCGTGGGAAGTTAAATCCGATAAAATGCAGCGTGCGGTCACCCAGCCAAACACACACCGGCATCGTTATGATCCACGTCACGTGTTCGACTTTTGCGCTACTCGCGGTGATGCAGGCGCGTATCTACAGTCGCTGCGAGTCTGCCACTCAGGGTGTGGCACAATCACATCTCCACCTAGGTGTGCATCGCGTATCACCAATCGTTTGAACACGGCTGCTAGGAACTATAGTATAATAGGGACAATGGCATCTTCCAGATCAGCGAGCTGTACTGGTGCTGCGGTGGTAAGGCTGCAGGCTGTCCTGTGACGCGATGCGCGACGACAACATCGCCGACGACGTGCAGTGCGCGCGCCGGGTGCACGATGAGCACACGCGGCTGCAGGGCGACGGTTTGAGAATGAGAAAGATCTTCTCAAAGAGAGGCAAACCTTTTAAGAAAGATTTGCCTAACAAGAATAACACAAACAAAGGAAACGCACTGCCTCCGTACTTGGCAATCAACTCGTTTTTTAACAGCATATACGAAAATGAGCTCGAGCGCAAAACTAAACTACATACTCAATTAGGCGTAGAATACCAAGCTTAATATGTTATTCGGTTTAAAAGTCAGGTAGATTTATAACACTGACTGACACAGCAAATAGACTAACCACACCTCAAGTGCAATGTTAAGATTGAGCTTAGACACTAAATCATTTTGTTATGTGCAAGTATACCCAGTCAGTTTATGGTATTTTGTAGTTCATTTCTTATTGGAGTACTTTTTTAGTGTTGAAATTTCTGTAAATTGTTATAATTTTAGTCGAAATAAATTTGACGACGACGACCTTTGTGATGCAGTGGGCTAAAGCGCGGCTGAGACTCAGAAGGTTGTGGGTTCGATTCCCGCCTCGGAACAAATGTATGTGTAATTTGCAAGTATTTGTATTGGGTCTGAGGGTTTCTATGTATAATATATATATATTTAAAAAAAAGTATAAGTAATATATCAGTCATGTGGTACCCATAACACAAGCTCTGCTTGATTTGGGGCCAGATGATGCTGTGTGAAATGTCTGGCATTATTTATTTATTTCTTTTATTTTTAACACGTTCAGTTTTATCGGCCAGTGAAGACAGGGAAGCCTGCTATCTCCGTGCCGGCAACGGCGCCGATGGGGTTTATCACGCAGGTAATTGGGAAAATGCACCATATTATTTCAAACATTTTTACTTTCCCTTCTGCTGGTTTTTCTTCCCCCGCTGACAGGCTATGACCAGCACCAGTATCGTGTCGGTGCCGTACCGGCTGATAGAAAAGCATTCAATTTTTACCAAGTTTTGATTTAAAGAGTCAAAATATGCTGCTAAAGTGACTGTATTTAGGCTGTTTTCTTTTATTTTGATAAACACTGGTATTACTGATGTTTTATTTTGAGAATGGAGGCACCGACACTGTTTCGATTCATCTAGAGAACCTGCATAGCACAAACTCACCCTGATGAAGATTTTCTTGATGAATCGAAATAGTGTTGGTACCTCCATCGACAAAATAATACGTAAGTAAAACCATTTTTTGTCAAAATAAAAGAAAACAGCCCAAATACTCACGAAAGTTTTGAAAATGAAATGTATTCTTTTATTTTATTGACCTAGAAGCTTAATTTTACAGTTCTAAGGGACTTTATACATTAGAATAGGTCTTAATGGACAGAGAGACGGAGAATAAAATTATCGTGTATAAGAGTTCCTTTTTCCTTTGAAGTACGGAACCCTAAAAATACTAAAACTGCAAAGCACATGGCTACATTGAGAACTTAATAGTAACCCTTCAAACTAAACTATCTCGGCATAGATGTATCGTAGGGTATATGCATCTTTTATATGTTGATTACAATACTCTGAGAAACGTGCTCAGTGCAGTCTGTAGCCTTACATTCAGAGACGAAAAAATATGTTTTAAGAGAGTTCAAGGTTCCGTAACATCAACATGCGTCAACATACACTGAATTAAGTTTAGTCTTAAGTGATCTTATAAAATTTAAGCAAAAAAGTCGAATTTGCAGTCAACAAAGTTTCAATTGAACTGGAGACCCCAGGCCCGTGGGGAACAGGAGCCAATCGTTTTTTCATAATTATTTCACGGCGTCTTGTATAAACATTGCGAGATCCAAGAGCTGACTTTTATCTGGCCCAGCGTATTAGCATTACCATTCAACGTGGCAATGCCGCCAGTGTCTTGGGACACTGCTCTCTGGCAATGATCAAGATCAGTTGAGCTATCTATAGATAGTTCTAAACGGTCTATTTAAGGACCGCTCAACTGTTTCTAATGTATTTTATATTATTGTACATTTCTGTATTTATTTCTGTTAATAAATGTTACTGGAGACTAGATCCCTGCGTCCTTTAAAGAACTCACGTTACTAAATAATTCATAGGTCAATAAACGATAAATCATGTTTCCACCTAAAATCGAAGTTAATAAACGTATTGAATTTTGGTATTAGAGTATAGCACGAGTGGTATAATGACACATAAAACTTTTGAAATTCCGCAAGCAAAAAAAAAGTACTTAGAACTATATTTTAACATTCAAAATGAAACCCACCTATTAAGGTTGATGTTTGATTTCTTGTATGTTGATGTTTACTTGCTACCTACATTAAAAATGATAGTAGGTAGCCTATTATTTTTAAGAATGTACGCGTGCCATCCACGCTTAAGTAAACACCAAACCTCAGCCACTCTAGATTGCACATTCAATTTTCTCTACAAAACTCGCTGGTTCCGACGAAATCGCAAAATGCATTTTCAGGCAAGTCTCGCGATGCGGAAAATGTAGTGTAAGTATCGGAAATCTATATTTAAATAATTTTGAAGCAGGTCGTTGAACATTGCCATTGATTTACAAAGCTGAACAGTTTTAGATAGTGGTTGTTTTTAACCAACTTCATCAAAAAGGAGGAGGTTGTCAATTCGCCGGAATCTTTGTATGTTCACCGATTACTCGAAAACGCCTGAGCCGATTTGAAAAATTTTTTTTTTGTTTGAAAGGGTATACTTCACAAGTGGTATCATTTAAATTTTATCAAAATCGGTCGAGCTGTAAAATCAACGAAAATCTAAAAATTGTGTACATCGATGATATTTTCGTGCACTTCGATACCTCGCTGTCTCATTGGAGCAGTGCGTTTATTTGGCCTACCCATATTATAATACAAAATACATCTACTTTCCACTAAAAATGTATTATAGGCTCATATTTCAGTTATAGAAGTGAATTAAGTGTTATTATGAAAGCAGATTCAATGTTGTAGCGTTTAATTTAGCGAGATATTTACTAACTTCCACATTTCTCTACGACGTTTTATGCTTTATAAATACGGCTTTTTATACCCTCTCATATACCTGTTTAAATATTTAACTAGATTTTTACATAAAAATCTGTATCGCTTATTTATAAAAGAATAACAACTTCCACCTCTGGAAGTTGTTTTGTTTTACGAAATAGCTTATCTCTGTGCCGTATACATCGTGAAATTTCGGGACTAATCCATGGTTTCACAATTCTTTTTCAGTTAGGAATATTCACAATGCGTGTGTGAGCTTAAACACTCTGGGAGATAACTTGTACCAAAGATTCTGCAGATTCGGTATTAGAACTGTTCGTGATTTTGGAGAAATCAATAGTTTCAAGATATCAATCGTTTTAGTTTTGAGAAAAGTTTTATTAAAAGGAAAATACGGTGTATGAGTGAATAATTCTTTGTAATAAGTGAATTTAATCCAAGTGTGATAGCGGTCTTGTTGGATTTAAGAACGACATGATCATGATAATTTTAATTCCCAGTAGGTAATTGGTATGCTGGTAGAATATCATGAAATAATATCAAATTTAGGAGTGAGTCTTGGTCGGTGGCATTTTGTGATATATTGATGTTAATGCCACAGTATTGCGATCGTTTCAAAATAAGCAAGAGAGTTACAAGTAAGTGTCGTGTTAAGCGAATTAAGAAAATTATTGACGTGAAAGCTATGTGATATCCTATGTAAAAGCTATCAATATATTACTAATATGGCGGCGTTTTTAATTTGTATGACTAAACAGTTTGCACCCACGACCGTAGGTTCGTCAGCAGTGGAAATTAGGTTGTCTTTTACAAACTTGACAGCCCCCTCGTTTTAGTGGTTTTGAACAGATTTAAAGCTAAGGTACCCTGGTAATGCCGGGACAAATGGCCATTTATAGTGTCCATGGGTAGCTCTGTTTTTTCTAAAATAAATAAATAATCCCGGTCATTTCACAAATCATCATCTGGCCCCAACGTAAGCAGAGCTTGTGTTATGGGTATCTCATGACTGATATATTAATTATATACTTTTTTTTGTAAATACATACACATTATACATAGAAACATCCAAACCCGAGACAAATATTTGCAGACCAACATTTGTCCCGCGGCGGGAATCGAACCCGCAACCTTCTTACCTTAGGACCTTAGCCTATTGCGCCACAGAGGTCGTCAAAATAACAGATTCAGATTCAGCATCAGATATTTATTTCTCCATAATCGTTACATTGCATAACATTGGCATGTCAAAGAAAAAAATACAATATCACATAAAAAAAACCAATCAATAACAAGACTTAATCCTAAAACTATGTACAGATAAGTATAGGTAGTTGGTACAGCTATATTTTAAAGGTCATTGGTAGTTGGCAAGGTTCTATGAATGCATATCAGAAGTTGAACAGCTCATGTATTCGCTTATGATGTAGAATGGGTGACACTCAAAAAATATTGTTATTTTCCTTTAGAAATCATTTAGGGGTAGTCGTGTTATTGCTAAAGGCAACTTATTATAGAGTACGAGCTTTAGACATTCACCTTGTTTAAAAGTTTTTACTAATCGAGTCCTCAGTACATGTAGTTTCTCTTTATTGCGAGTGTTAAAATTTTGAATGTGCATTTTCATTGGGAATTCAGCTTTTTTCGAATGTATTTCTAGGATGGAATTCATAATAAACAGAGATACAACTCTTAATATTATTAACATTAAGATTATAGAAGTGGATGATATTTCTAATGCTTCTAATATTGAGATGAAATATGAAGCGAGGTGCGACTTGCAGCAGGTAAGAGAACAGTTAAAAGATATTCATAATATGTATATATAAAAAGATACACAGAAGTATCTGTGCAAAAACTTAAAAACTTATACCCTTTGGTTTGCGTTGGGGGTTAATAATTGGCTGTGTGTGTTCTGCAAACGTTTACAGTTCGCAGAACACGATTCTAGCATATCTAGCATTCTAGCATTATTTTGTTTGTCTGTCTGGCACACGGTTGGAAACAATTTGGATAGGATTTTTTTTTGCTAAGCTATATATAAGATGGATTTGCACTATCCCTATAGAAGGACAAAATAGGGGTTAAATTTATATGGCAACTTTGAATTTGATTTTTATACCTTAAATTCAAAATAAAAGGACACGTATTTCAGGGTTTTTCAGCGTATAACTTGTTCACCAGAGTCTGTAAGTATATAAATCATTTCGTCGACTGAGTTTATCTGTTGCAGAGTTAGGACGTAAAATGTTTTTACTACCCAGTATCCATCTTTATGTTGTCTCTGAAGCCAACTTAAAAGGGTTTGGATAATAATGATGAAGCATTCGCGTCGCTTTTTCTTTAAGCTTCCTAAATACAATTAATAAAAAAACAAAACATTTTAATTAATTAATATTGGAGCCCAGATATCTGAGCTTAGACTGTGGTCATGAGGACTGAAGTCTTCAATTCAAAGAGCAAGGCCTTTATTAACTACGACATCAGAGTTAACTGACTTAACAAATTATAAAGTAGGTAGTTGTTGGATGAATGAATGAATGAATGAATGAAAATACTTTGTTGTACACCTTAAAACTAGCACATAAACAATTTGACAACTGAGAACACCTAAAAACATATGTACAATGGGCGGTCTTATCGCTAAGGGAGCCATTTCTTCCAGAAAACCTTTGAATGGAGAGGAGCCTAACTTGAATGGAAGATTGTCAGGGTGCACTAAATTATGAACTAAATTATGATTTAAATATTTTTGTATTCAATAATCGCATTAAACTTACACAACATTATTGATACTATTATATATTTACATAGACGATATACACAAATACAGATAGTAAATAGTAATTTTATATAATATATATATATATATATATATATATATATATATATATATATATATATATATATATATATATATATATAATAGATACTAAAATGTAATATTATACATACAAACAGATCTATGAATGATTCATAATGTTTCAGCATGAAACAGTTCTTTGATCCTAGTTTTAAACACGGCTAGTGAAGAGGATTGCCTTATGGAGACCGGCAATGCATTCCATAGGTGCACAGCTTGGACAGAAAAGGAATTAGCATAGAAGCTGGTTCTATGCATTGGGGTTTTAAGGAGGAGGTTTTCAGAGGACCGAAGATTTCAAGTATTCTCACAATGGAGGTACTCGAAACGTTCCTTCAAGTAATAGGGAGTGGAGGAATTATGGAGGATGTTGAACAGGAGGGAAAGAATGTGAGTATTCCGGCGAAGGCGGATAGGAAGCCACTTTAGCTTATTACGAAAATCCGATCCGAATACATGGTCATATTTATTATATTATATATAATAAACCTAATACCGAAATTGTGGAGACGTTCAAGTTTGTTGAACTCAAGATCATCAAGATAACAAGAGTCAGCGTAATCTAAGACCGGGAGAAGGAGAGATTGTGCAAGTGCAATTTTAGTAGCTGTGGGAAGAAAATTACGCAACATCCTAAGTGAACCAGCGGAAGCAAACAGTTTTCGGCTCACGAGTTCGAGCTGTGGGCCCCACGACAAACAACTATCCATAAATACACCCAGGTTTTTCACAGTTTTAGAAAAAGAAACAGTTACACTATTAAAAGTAATTAGAGGCAGTGTTGAACAATCAATTTTGGAAACTGTTTGAGAACTTCCTATTATGATGACTTGAGTCTTCATAGAATTAAGTTTTAGTCCATAAGCCTTGCTCCAATTACTTATGCAAGACAAGTTATTGTTGATGTTGACAATAGCATAATGCAGCTTATCAAGGGCAGCTTGTGTACATATTTGAAGATCGTCTGCGCATGTTGGAGTGCGTGTCATCAATTTAATTTATTTCACGGATTATATTCATTTATTTTGTACATTTCGTTTATCGGCGCAGCCACCGCAGCAGGCAATGTGGTTGCTTATAACCGCGCCACTCATGCAAATCGGTTAGGCTCAGGTTAAAAGCTTCAAGCAAGATAATAAGGCAATAATGCCTTAAAATTATTAACACAGCAGGTTTTAGAACGGATTTCATTAAATATAAAAAAAAAACCCGAGTGATGAGATTTTATATTTAAATAATCTCGGGTCCGATGGGCACTATACAATTTGTATTCAAGTTTTTAAACATTAAGATTTTTAAGTGTCATCACTTACTGCTTAAATCCCTCCAAACGAACAAACGAAGAAACGCAATTATTACCCAAAAACCCTTTGATTATTGACCGCTTTGAACGGTCCTTAGACCGTTTTTTTTTAATTTATTAAAATTTATATAAAAAAAAATATGAACAAGTGAATGTTTATTCTTAAGAGAAATAAATGATCTTAAACCAGAAACTCGAGAACGGCTGGACTGATTTGGCTAATTTTGGTTTTGAATTATTTGTGGACGCCCAGGGAAGGTTTAAAAGGTGAGTATATATGAAAAAAATGTTTTCTCTTTTATTTATTAATTCTGTGGCGGTTCAAAGTTTGCCGGGTTAGCTAGTTATTAATATATATATAATTAGTTAAATTTTTTATTATTTTTTTATAAAACAATAATTACGCTTTTTGAATATTTTAGAGAAATTCTTAACATCTTGAGTATCTTGAGTTTGAGTAAATACGCAATTCTGTAACGCGGGAGCCGCATACATGAATTGCAGAATGGTAGTTCCACGCATTAATCTTGTCTCTCTGGCTTACTTTGACAAATCTACCATATCACTGCAGATTAGTGCCCTGGGTTCATTAAGAAACGGTGATCGTCATATAAGGGTTATATGTAATGTAGCTGTGATGGGTTTTGAACCTTATTCATACATGAACAAGACAACAAAATATACTATAAATATTTTTATTTCGTTTCCAAAGGATACATAAATGATTACAAAAACATATAACCTCCTTTTGACTGAAGAATAATTGTCACAGAAGATTTTTCTTATAAATTATAAATTGAGATATTAAATCCATTAGACATAAGACCCAAAACATATATTTACCATAAAATGTGTCACTATCAAATCAACTACAAGTTCTTTAACAATTAAAATAAATAAAGAAATAAAAATTATCAAACATTTCACACAACATCAGTAAGCAGCGCTTGTGTTAGGGAACCACATGTCTGATATATTACTTAAATACTTATTGAATACATACATATTATACATAAAAAACACCCAGACCCGACACAGATATTTGCAGATCATACAAACTTTTGTCCCGCGTCGGGAACCGAACCCGCAACCTTCTGCGTGTCAGGCGAGCCTTCACCAACTGCATCGCGGTCGTCAGAAAAAGAGGTTTAAGAATCCGCCATAAAACAAATTACATCTTTTACCGGCCGCCGTTAATTGAAGAACTCGGTTCTCCTGCGGCACAATTAATGCGTCTCTATGCCAGCACAATGTATTATCCAAACACACTTCCGTTCAACTAGCTACAATGTGGTTTCTTGCTTTAGTGGTGGAGTTACTAAATCCATCTATTTATAGCTAAGGGTCACAACACAACTGAGGCCTGGTAGTGTCTACTTCGGTACCAGTAAAACATAAAAAACATAGTAATTTAGATAGAGCTCGTCACCGATTAGAAATTAAAAATTCCGTGATACCACTTTAACCTGTTACAAAAATATTGAAATACTAGATGGCACCCCTGGAAAAATGGAACGCGCTATTGATGCGTTTCGGAATTTTGATATGTATATCGCGATACATAACCTGAGCTATATTTAAAACGTTTTATACGGTCAACTGTTGCAGATGTATTTTATATTTTTACAGTACATTTTTGTATATATTTCTGTAAATAAATGTACGTTTCTTTGTTATTGATACCTGAAAGAGATTTATAATATTAGTAAGATAGAAACGTTTGTCATCCAGCAGCGAGATGGGCAGCGACGATATCGCAAGCATCACGGCTGAACCTGGATGAGGCTGTCGCAGGACAGAAATAAATAGCACATACAACTGAACTACCTATTAAGAAATTTAAAGCATACATAAAGGGTAGTCTTTTGAAGAAAGCGTTTTATAATATAAATTACTATATAATTGATAGGAATGCATGGCTTCATGTCGCTCTGCCCTCAGACAGTTAACCGACACACTTGAAATGAATAAACTCTCTTGTATTCGTTTTTTGTAGTTAAGGTAGTTATAAGATGGATCATGCAAAAAAGCGTTCGGACCAGGACAAGTTTCTTGCCAGTTAATCTCGGGCTTGGGTTAGGATGAATTGGAACCTAAATTCACCTAGTATGTAAAACGTTTCAAAGGATCCTTGTGATTGTATTGAATAAAGTATATTTTAACTTTGACTTTGATACAAAGGGAGGCAATACCCGCAGTGAGAGAAGTCGGGCTATGGATGATGATAGAGCTCGTCCGAATAAACACAGTCGGCTGCAATGGAATGTCCTTGTATGAATTTAAAAACTATAAAAACCTCGTTGTTCAACAAAGTACTATACCAGAAAAACATAAAAATCATGAAAGTGATAATTACTCATATTTTTTAGACATTAGTTCTGTTAATCTTTGTTTTAATAATGTTAAACCATTCTGAAAATGTGAATTGTATATATTCCGAGCATAGTCTACCATCTCTTCTACTAAACAGATGCAGGTGAGATCACCCAAGTACAACCTTTTAATTTAGTAAAGTCAGACTGAATAATACTATATGCTGCTATTAGGCCAGTCAAAATAGCCGTTTTTTTTGGTCAACTTTGCACTAAATTTCCGATCCAAAATCTTTTTTTTATAAGGTTTAGGATCACTGAGCATAAAATCACAAAATGCTGACAGATCCAGGTGACGCTTCAAGCGCCATCTTGAAAACAAGTTTTTGGCCGATATCTCGGTAACTATGCACTTTAGGGCAAAAGTTATAGAGATCATTATTGTAAATTTCTCACCTGTGTGTGTGTAAGTGAATATAAGATTGTGTTTGTGTAAGAGTGTGTGTGTGTGAGTAGGTGTGTGTGTGTGTGAGTGTGAGTGTGTTATTGCACAACAATTAAAAGGTTTTCCGTGTCGTTATAAGATAGAGATTGTAGCCATGCATGGCATTTATGTTTACATTTGTATAATCGAAGAGAATATATGTCTAATTGTTTATTTAACTTGTTGTATAGAGACGAGCTAATAAAGTAAAAATGTCGACTCGCTATAGCAGTGCATCTACGTTCTATTGTATAAACATTGTCAGACCTGCGTTTGGAATTAGAGAAGTTTGGATCATATTTTATTTGGGAATGTTTACGGAGAACTGTTTGGGCTATAAAAAGTTGGCGAACCGTTAGAACATTGCAAAGTGAGAAGAGTTCAGTTGTGGGAAATGGAACTGGTTTCTTAGCCAGAACCTTAAGAATTGCCTTCTGTGCTCTCTCCAGTTTCAGCAAATACGTCTTCACCAAGCCACCCCACGATATTATACAATAGGATAAGACTGATTGAGCCAGAGCATAATAGATAGTTTTCAAGCATCGGAAGTTCACGACTTGTCTTAGGCATTTAAAAACATATATAAGTTTTCTGACGCTAGAAACTGTGGCTTCAATTTGATTCTTCCACGTCATCAAGCTATCCAGAAAAACGCCAAGGTATTTAATTGAGTAGGAACGATCAAGTGGTGGACAACTGCAAGATGCTGAGACTGTATCTCTAGAACAAGTGTAGGCATAGATAGAATAAGAAGAGGGGGGTTGAGATGCTGTAGATGGTGAAAAGGTCATAAAACTTGGTTTTACTGACGTTAAGGGTAAGTAAATTGTTGGAAAGCCAGGACATAACAAACCAAAGAGCCTGCTCGGAAAAGTCATGGGCTTCCTGCCAGTTTCGTCCGTGGATGATCAGGGCAGTGTCATCAGCATAGGTTATTATTTTGCAATTAGGGAGGGATGACTCCATCTGTAAGCTCTAAGATAAATAAATAAATAATCCCGGACATTCCGGTCTGGGTGTTTCATATGTATGTATTTACAAAAAAAAAAGTATATAAGTAGTATATCAGTCATGTGGTACCCATAACACAAGCTCTGCTTACTTTGGGGCCAGATGATGTTGTGTGAAATGTCCGGCATTATTATTATTATTATTATTTCACACAGCATCATCTGGCCCCAAAGTAAGCAGAGCTTGTGTTATGGGTACCACATGACTGATATAAGTATAAGTATATAAGAGTGAATACATTATTATACATAGAAACAACCAGACCCGAGTCAAATACTTGCAGATCATGCAAACATTTGTCCCGCGGCGGGAATCGAACCCGCAACCTTTTGCGTCTCAGCCGGGCTTTGGTCCACTGCGTCACAGAGGTCGTCAAGAAATAGCATCCTCTGTGGATTTACCACGTCTAAAACCAAATTGATTATTCAAAAACGGGATGGACAACAACCTTTTTAAATACACGCGGAAAGATGCCTAGGCTGAAGGAAAGATTGATGATGTGCTTAAGAATGGGAATAAGGATATGTCTGGAGGACTTTATCATATTAGTAGAGATACCATCCCAGCCAACTGCAGATTTGTCTTTAAGGTTAAGGATAATACTTTCAATCTCCACATTTTCTAAACTAAATAGGACCATAGAATTGAGGGGAGACTGAGTAGATGCATGAACTGTTATGCTCCAAAATATTATGCTCCAAACCGCATTTAACATATAAAACAACTCCTTCGTTTTGATTGGTATACTCAGATTTGTATGAATCAAATCCAGGAAGCATTGGAATTGATGGGCACTTGCTTAACCAACACTCAGTCAACACAAGTGCATCTGGTTGGTGGTTTAGTCTGTGTAATAATATAAGAAAACTATCAAAGTTACAGTTAATACTTCTGATGTTAACATGGAGAATACTAAAAGAATGATTGCCGTTGTTTATATAATTGATACAATGCTCAGGAGATCAAACAGCCAATTCAGATACAGAGATTTGTTCGATATCGTTATTAATAAAGTTTAAACAGACGTTTCATCTTTGAAGTGAGGTTTTCCGAGATGAAAATCGGCTTCGCAGGCTCACTTAAGCGCAGGTGCTCAGTGGTCAACTTAGATGAACCTTTGTTGTAATTACGGAACATGGAAGTCATCTTTTCTTTCAAAAGAGTACTCGTAAGTTCCACTATTATAGTTGGGCTGAAAGGGTCCTTAGACTTAATGCGAAAAATATCTGTTAAATGACTCTGTTCTACCGGAATGTTATGCGCCTTACCAGTGTTAATTAGAGTCTTGACGAGAGAGGACTTGGTATCAGAGGGTTAAACCGGAACATTTCGTATTTCCAAGCAGCTAGCTCTAGTGCCTCGCTCAAAACCTTCCAGTTTCTTCTCTCGTTCAGTTTCCAGCTTAACAACTCTGGCTTGTAGCGCGTCGTAGTTTTGCGTCATGAAGTCTACCGACAAACGCATGTCCTCAACCGCGGCACACAGCTTGTCAGTCATCTTAAGTTGTTCCTCCTTAAATTGCGTAAACATATTTCGCATATCAGTCATAAAAATGTTTAGCTTCTCGTCGTCACAAATCGATCGTTTCCTTTTGCGGAAGGTAAGATTGGAGTTTTCGTTTAAACTCGGCTCAGAGGAGCAATGATGCAATTGATGCTGTAAGGCCGGCACCTGCAGTTTCTCACGGGGCGCAGTTGTCGTAGGCACTCATAAACAGTAAAACGAAGAAATTTAAAATAATGAACCCCCCTAGACAAGATTGGATAAATAAAGATATTACAAACAAGATAAGAACTAGAAATGACTAGATTTGGAAAAGACTTAAAGAAAAACCGAATGATGAAAACCTAAAGACACTATTTAAAGAAGAAAGAAAGGAAACTGCTGATAAAATTCGAAATGCAAAGAACAATTAATTCGTTCGTTCATTTTATCATACATATTATCATCATTCGTTTTTAATATATCCAATTCCCAAAGTTTGCTGGAAGAGAATTCTTTTAAAGGTTAAGCTCGCCAGTGTACATGCCATTATTGATTAAGTTTAAATTATGTTTTTTGTGTCCAACATAGAATAAAGAAAGAATAAAGAATTATTACAATGAAGCTTTCATAAAACATAGAAAAGACCCAAAAAAGATGTGGAGACTGATAAATAACTAAGCTAAAAACAAAAAATAATCAAACAATACTCCCCCTAAACTTATAATTAATAACGTAGCTATCACAAACGGTGACAAAATTTGCGAGACCTATAACACGTTCTTCTCTAAAATTGGCTCGACGCTTACTGAAAAAAATCCAACAACACAACTTACTATATTAACAAACATACCTTCTATCAATACTGTATTTAATAACTTCAAACCATCTACGATCAATGAAATTTCCAAATTAATTCGAGATCTTGACCCGAATTGCAGTGTAAGTGTAGATGGTACAACTACAAAATCGTTAAAATGTATCACTAGCCTAATCCTAAAAAACCTCACTGAATGTATCAACTTTCACTAAGATCAAGGTACTCTTCCCGATTCCTTAAAAATTGCTAAGGTGACCCCGATTTATAAAAATTGTACTCATTCAAACCCAAGTAATTACAGACCAATTTCATTATTATAAATATTAACGGGTATTTATCGCGTTTATTTACCTATTTTTCCCGACGTTACGACAGGTTTACACTCTGTCGTGGTCACGGGATGACTGTTCATGACTGATGTGTTCTGATCGCGTAAATTTAAAAAACTTTAGATCAATTTAAGTTTTACCTGTTGTTTCAAAAATTCTAGAAAAAATAATATACAAACGATTAAACAAATATCTTAGTTCCATAAATTTTCTATCTAATAAACGTACTGTTTATTTTCTTTCGATCACAATCAAACACACTCTCGGCAACCGCAGACTTAATTACCAAAATTCAAACCAACATAGACTAAAAAAATATAGCTCTAGGAATCTTCATAGACCTCCAATAAGCATTCGATACTGTCAGCCACACTATATTACTACGAAATCTCAAAGATTTAGGCATATCTGGAGTAGCGCTGTCTATGTTTGAGTCCTACCTGAGTAATCGACTCCAGATTGTCAAACTTGGAGATTACTCGAACAAACCACATAGCAAATCATTTGGTGTCCCTCAAGGTTCAATACTTGGACCTCTATTGTTCCTTATCTACATTAATTCAATTAACGAACTCACGCTCAACGGTCACATATCACTGTATGCCGACGATACATGTCTCTTTTACTTTGGAAATTGCATTCATCAGATTATAAATCAGGCACAAGAGGACTTAAACAGACTATTTGTATGATTCCAAAGCAAACTTCTTACAGTAAACACGGATAAAACATGCTACCTATGTCATTTTTAAATCCAGATACAAAATAATTCCAGACCATAGGCCGCTAACAATTGGAAGACAGACATTGCAGCAAAAACAACACGAAAAATACTTAGGTCTAAGACTTGACACCCAACTTAACTGGCACACACAAATTGACCATATTAGGTCTAAACTCACGTCATTACAAGGATCGCTACGAAATGTAGTCCGCTGTCTTTCCCTTCACATCCGACATACAATTTACAATTCTTTGGTAAAACCGCATGTCCTGTATCTAATCGAAATTTGAGGTAGTGCCCGTAAAACAATCCTAAAAACCCTACAAGTCTCTCAAAACAAAATTATTAAAATGTTATTTCATTTAGACAACTTAACACCCACTATCAATGTTTATCAACAAACCAAACTTATGAATATAAAACAACTTTATACTTACAGTATTTGCACACTCATTAGGAAAATTTTAAACAAATTAATACATACTAATATCACGTTTATAAAAGACCATCAGATACATACACGAAACACCCGTAAAAAAGACCACATACTTCTTCCAAGCGTGCGAACTGAATTCGGGAAACGAGCGCTAAGTTTTGAGGGAGTAAAAATGTATCATGCGTTTCTGGCTCTTACTCGTTTCTTTAGTTCATCCCATAAGTGCTCAATGGGATTGAGATCTGGGCTTCGAGCAGGCCACTCCATAACGAGTACTTCAACCTCCTCCAAGTACTGGCGTGCTATAGCAGCGGTTTGTGGTCTAGCGTTGTCCTGCATAAAAACGAAGTTTTCGCCGATAAATCCCGAAAAAGGTACAACATGTTCTTGCAGTATCTCCTCGACGTAACGTTGGGAAGTCAATCCACGCGATCGACGGCCGGTATCGGGCCCTGTGATGAAGACAAGTTTGGTTTTTGCTTCCAGTGAAACGCCTCCCCAGAACATACACGAACCACCGCCGTATGCGACCCGTTCAGAGATGCAGCATTGAGCAAATCGCTCACCGGATCTTCGGTAGACTCTTCCCCGTCCGTCGTTACCATGGAGACACATCCTGCACTCGTCGGAGAAAATAACTGCCTGCCATTGATCCATAGTCTGAAGGCGTGCTTGTCTGTGCGCTGGGGTCAATTTTGGGCCAGTTGCTGTTCTGTGCGCTGTCAGACCTCCTTCGGCTAGTCTTATTCTCACCGTCCACCGACTGACTTCCACTTCTCTAACTTCCTGGAGCTGCTGTCCGAGTTGAACTGTATTCAACCGGCGATTTCGTAGTGATGTATTCACAAGAAAACGGTCATCGCGCTGTGTTGTCGCACGTTTTGGCCCTGTTCCTGGTCGCCTGGTATAGCCACCAATTTGCTGATATCGCTGGTATACACGGCGAACAGCATATCTGCTTAAATTTAACTGACGAGCCACTTGACTTTGGTTCTGTCCAGCTTCGATTAGTGCAACCACTTGAGACGCTGCTTCTGGTGTGGTATCCATTTTCTTGTTTAGAGAGATGACGTATTTGTTAAAGGACCTTTCTGACTGGGAGTTGGTATGCAAATGATGTCATTTCAATCATCCCTTATCGTTTTATACCTGCCCAAAGTCCTACAAACCGCGCTACCTGAAACGAGCGAATTTAGGCCATTCCATTGTTAAGCCGCCACTGCTATGATTTGGAAGGTCAAGGCCAGACATTATGGGTTTTTAGGAAGCTAACAGTGTGTACTTTAATTTAATATAAGCTATATTTGCAACCAACCTTCAATTTAAAAAAAAAACAAGTGTCGAAGTCAAAATGCAGGAAAATTCCCCTATGTGCCATTTCTATACTCTCGAGTGTAGTTTTCCCAAAGAGGTCAAGAATGCGGAATCGTACAGCAACTTCAAATTTAAACTTAAAAAACATATAGGTACTTAATGACATATCCTTACTCAAATAACAAATTGTCTAACTGTTTTTGTTTTCACTGTGACATGATAATGCCGAACGACTCCGCATTGACCATTTCAATGGGAGTTAATAAATGTGCAGGATTTTGCGGGTAGTAGTGTTAAAAAACCTTTTGATATCTTACTAATTCTATAAAATTCTTTCTGTTATTTGTTTTGTTAGGTAGGTACTTAAAATGGTAGAACTTTGTGTAACGTTACAAACTTTTGTTAACTATAAATTTAAACTACTTTTATTTTTTTTATTCAATTAATTTAAAGGAATTTAAACTACTTAAGTAGGTAGGTACCAAAAATTGTTCGACTGCTCGAAGTTTTATTTAATATACTTAACTTTTAGATGTTTTCTCAGATAAGTGAAATGTATTTCTTTTGCGAAAATAAATATTCTGAACAGCTGGAAAAAACGATAGTTTCAGAAAATATTTAATTGACACGGTACCCGTAAAAGGGGAACAAGAGACTTGTTTTCGTCGCCATCTAGTCACAGAATTCAAATAAAATAAACAATCGTTGTGCACTAACAGGAATGCTCTTCGACAGGGGAAAGCACTTAAGTGCCACTTAAGAACACTTAATATTTTGGCTCTGAGTGGTTTCTTATTAGTATTGTAAGTGGAGGCTATTATGAAGTTTATTGCAACGCTATAGCCGCTCCAAAAAGGTTATCAAAATAATAGTTATTTCATGTGACGCGTGAGTACTGGTGGTTTTGGCAATAATTAATACATTATATTAATTATTGTCATAAAAACTAAATTAGTAATTAAATATTTTGGACAAATTTTCACCGCATCATCTAGCCCTAAGATAAGCATAGTTATTACTATAAATACTAGGTGACTGATATAATATATTTATTAATACAATATTATAATTCTATTTTTTTTACTTTTTATAAAAATTGTGGTTGAGCCAAGGGGGCTTAACATTTTATTTTTAACAATATGCTAGAAACTTAACTTAGATGTTTTCGGCGACACTCTGTCTGTCTGTATTAATGTCATTCTATTTCTATTCTATTGTCATTATAAATTCACGTGGATGGTACTTAAATAATAAATATATAAATAAATGCATAATACAATAGGAGTTTCAAACGAGGCTTGAATTATTTGATGCTTTGCTTTCCTAGCATTTTAGCTGCTTTTAATACATCCTGATTCGTTTGCGGAACTATTTAATATTATGTCGAGTTTAGATGATAACCATGAGAGAGTGATCAGATGCATGGATTTGACCAGCATATCATATGAAGAATAATGAGACTCCTTGAAATAATTACATGTTCTGGGTTTTTTGTCAAATACGCCTAAAAGAGGTGCAAAGGGGTGTCTTTGACACGGGGTTTTTTCAAAACTTTGTGAGTTTTTATGAAGGGTGTTTTCCTTTTTCCTGAATTCCTGAAACTACTAAACCCAACCTTATTTTTTTTATTATTATGTTAAATAGCTATTACTAAATGCGCTTACAAAGTTTTCCTAATGCGCATACAAGGTCGCGAGAAAGACAGCTAGTAGATTATAAAAAAAAAACAAAAGCCATAATCTTCTATGGTTTTCAGTTGCAAAATTGTATGTAGCTTAGGTACTGACGATTTAAAAAAACTGTAATTTTTTTGTTCAACAAGTATCGCCTGTATTATGTACGATACCTTAATTAAACAGCCAGGGTCGGTCTTCAGGGACAAACTTCTCGTTAATGCTAAAACTTTTGTTATATTCAAGTCTCGACTAAAAACAATTGGGTTAAACATGTTTAAATTGGTTTAGTAACTGTTTAAGGCTGACTTCCACCAAGTATTTAACTGGTTATATAACAAGGTTATTACGGGTATTTAGTTCAGTTGGAAACTTTTATAACTATAAATTGACTGCTTTCGGATGTTTCCTTTACATGCAAGCAAAATCTCATAATTCTGTCAGCTCTGTTGATAGTAGTTCTGCCTTCTGCGCTGTAGGTTAAGGGTTCAATTCACTCGCAAGATAAACACTGGTGTGATGAACATAGATGTTTGTTTTGTGTCTGGATGTTATAAAAAATATCATAAGTATTTAGTATTTGATATTAGTTTTAGCTCGATACCTCCACGCGTTCCTGAGAAAAAGGTCTGGATATACAGACAGACAGATAGCCCGAAATACAACGTAGTAATAAGGGTTCCTTTTTGCCTTTGAGGTACGAAACCCTGTTGGTTTAAAAAAGTACAAATTATAAACCAACACGACTGCCATGAACTATCACGGTCTAATTACAAAAAAATACAATAGTCTAGGTTTAAACCAAGACCTTCTAGTCTAGGCTTGTTGCGGTAAAAAAGTTGGTCCGAGTATCAAAATGTGTTTTTATTACAAAACGTAGTACTAACCAAAGACCAACTAGTACAAGAAGAAAGACCATGGTTTAATTATTATCCACAGATAAGGTAGTAAAATTGTGCCGTCTGAATGAAAACGTAGCTCTCGTTCTATACAACACCATTTTACGAGATACTGACACTTACACTGACAGTAACGCAGACAGATTTACAAAATAAAATGAATCATCGGAAATGAAATGAATTGTCATCTGTCTCTGTCTGATAAATCGATATGCTAGCGCGGCAAGTTTGATAAAAATTGTCTGCTCAGCAAGAATTTATTTAAACAAATCCAAAACATTTCGAAAAGATGGATGTTAAAAATAAAAGAAAGAATGGAAAAATATAACCATAAAAAAACTTCGTAAACTTGTAATAAGCTCTGGATTAGACCCTGGTTTATCAACAGGTTTAAACCTAGACTATGTTTAGTCTTCGTTTTGAAATAAGGCCGTCAAAGTCTAATAAAATAAAAATAAAATATTGCTGAACAATGCACACAACAACATTTAGTCCCAAACTAAGCATAGCTTTTAATAGTCCTTATTGAAACCCCCTTTAAGGTAAATAAAGATCGGGGGTATTAAAAATATTCGGGGCAAAGGTAACAATTAATTTGGTTGAATACATAAGAAGTAACACTGAAATTTGCACCTGGAATAAGGTTAAAATAATAAAATCCTTTCGCCTTCTGTCGTTCACACATTTAAGGTAAAGAGAAACTCACTTGAAATTAGTTATGAAATTAATTTTGCCGTGTAATAAAGGCTATGGCCGACGCAACAAGAAACATTGTTAGAATTTTCAAGTCATTGTCAAGTCTTTTGACTTGACTTAACTTGACTATATATGTAACGGAATCTTTTAAAGTTATTTTCACCCCCTTCAAAACGTCGGATTGATTTGAAACTTTGCACACATATCAAGGAGCGATGACAATGCAATAATTCAAATAATTTGGCTCAAAACCCTGATCAGGACTTTCAGGATTTTCAAATCCGATTGTAATAACTAAAAATCACGCTTTTAGATGATAGCGGTGTAGAACACCGAACTTAAAAGTAGAAAATAATTTTCAATAAATTTAAATTAAGAATAGTGTGATTAACATTGTAGAAAATATTTCACTGTAGAAAAAGCGTGGAGCGCTTGATGTCAATTGTTATAATGTTTTAATGACAGATATTGGTAAAAGTAGAAGTGTCATTAATATATTAGAGCGCAACCCACACACAATGAATGTTTTTTTTTTTGTTAATCACACTATTCTTCATATAAATTTATTGAAAATTATTTTCTACTTATTGAGTTGCTTTTCTATTAAAGTGTTTTTATACTATTATTTATTTTGTTTTTTGTTGAAATATAATAATATTCATCACGCTTCATTTTAGATCGTTACGAGGGCTGGTGGGTGTCCATTGAACTTTACAACTCATACGCAGATTTACATTATCTCGTAGCAAGTTGCTACACTGTAGCAGTGTAACTTTGCTACGCCGTAGGACCGTAGTGATCACGATTGTTTTTTCGTTAAAACAGTATCTGGATAGAAGTTGTTCAACGACCCGCAAAAGTTTTCCAAATTCAAATTTAGTCATAATTTCGATTTGGAATTCAAAGGAGGTCGTAATGACTTTTATGTCAGTCTAAAACTTATTTAAAAGTTGGATGAAGCGTGCGTGTGGCATCGCCAAACAGATAAACAAATAAGTTTGTAAGATTTTAATCAATTTGTAATTGCTTTAGTTTTGTACTGCTCTCTGATTCTATACCATGATTCGGTAGAATTATGAGTTATGAAAACAATTAGGTACTCACTTAAAAAATCATAAATATTAAAATGTTTGTTTCAACCACACGCATCATATAGGTAGTATTGGTGTATACATATTAAAGCCAAACTTGACGACACAGCGGGTCAGTGGGTTTGGTGTGTAGACTGCTCACATGACTTTTTAGCATCAAGTGTTCGTCTTGATGGCTGCACCAAGCGACACAAATAACTGACTTTACTTTTGTGAGATTTATATATGATGTCATTTATTTATAATAGAAAGCTGGATATAATTCGTAGTCTGTGGCCAGAAATAGCACATACGCTGTTTTCATTATATGTAAATTTTTGTTTGTTTCCAATATAAAACATTACAAGTAATGTTACCCAATGCGTTTGATATTGACGACCTCTGTTGTGCAGTCAAGTCAAAAGTCGAAGTGAAAAGATACTTTATTCTATACAATCACAAGGATCACTTTGAAAGGTCTTACATACTAGGTGAATTTAGGTGCCGATTCATCCTAACTCAATCCTAATGTGTAGCTATTGTGAGAATATTAATTTAATTTCTTTGCATATATCACTCAATGATTCTTGTGGTTTCATTTTATAAATGACACGTATTGCCCATTTTTTGAATATTACATATTTTATTAATATCAGCTGCTTTCCCTCAGAGAATGATGCCATATGATATAACACTACGGAAGTAACTGAAATAAACTAGTCTAGCTGAAGCAGTGGGCTTAGGCCCACCTAAGACGCAAAATGTCGATTCCCGCCGCGGGACAAATGTTTGAATGATATGTTTTTTTTTCTATCTATATTATTTATTTAATATGTATGTATTCCCATAATACAAGTTTTTTTACTTTGGGGGAAGACATTTCACGCTTTACCAGTGCGTGAAATGCCTGGTATTATTATTATTATTATCATACAATATAAACATGTAAATGTTAGAATACACAAACTCACGGGTAGGAACTTAGAAATAAAGTGATTGTATAATTATAATTTGCTATTACGTAGATAATTATAACGGCTAGACAAGATTAAATAAAACATGGTGCAAAGTCGTGGGCAAAAGCTTGTTTTAAATAACGACTGAATCCTGTTTTTTTTAAATGAGCTTCATTGTTAAAAATTACAATTAGAGGAAATAATAGTTTTACTGATAAACTATTATAAATGAAATACTTATTTAGCAAAATGTACAGAATACAATAATATAAAATACATATGATACAGTTGATCTAAGGACCGTTTAAAACGATCTATAGATAGCTCATCTGATTTAGATCATTGCCAGAGGGCAGCGTCCCCAAGACACTAGCGGGATTGCCACGTTGAATAGCAATGCTTACACGCTTGGCCAGGTAGGAGCGAGCTAGGTCACGATATTTCTTCCAGACGCCATGAAATAATTTTCAAAATGCGATGGTCCCCCACAGGCCTAACAGAAGTTCCTGACAGAAGCTATTACAGATTATTTTTCCAAGTAAACTAGACTTTAATCTTAGCCAGAAAATAAGTTCTCAAAAAGCACTTATAAATAATTCCGTTAAGAATAATGGACTCGTTTGGAGTTAATGGCATAATAATTTGTTCCGTGAAAAGCGAAAAGTACGTAATGAGCTGTTTACGAGAGTTGGTTTTTATTGTTCACAATTAAAATAATTAGCCAGCAATTCATTATAATATAACCTAGGATTATCATAAATTTATGGAGTTCTTAATGGTCGCTTAAGTAAACCTACTAATTATCTGAAATACAATATTATGAATAGAAACTTTTTCCTTTATTTTAAAGTCAACCGTTTCAACTGAAACTCAGTCAGTAATGATAAGATTTACCAGGTTTTAACTAATGCACCCTCGTTTTTAAATGTGTATGTATAGATTATTTCCATTAATACATTTATTTTTAAATAATTACAGCAATGTGAACTAGTTGAGCATCTAGTAGTATCTAAAGTATAGTAAAGTAAAGTTAAGTAAAGTATCTAAAGTGAGTATCTAAAGACCGTTTAAAATATCAAAAAATTGCTCAACTGATCCAAATCACTTCCAGCGTGAGAGAACAGTGTCCCCAAGACGCGAGAAGATGAAGAAGAAGAGAACGCGATGAGCTCCTGTACCTATGTCTTTTTAAATGCTTTATAATTTGTATATATAATCATATCATATTCACCCTGCAAAATTTTAACTTTATAAGATAAATTTTACGCGAGTAAGTGCTTTGATTAAGATCGGACAGAGAGACAAACGTACACGGACATTACATACAGGTTACTTGACAGAATTCGGAACCTTAAATACAAAACTTGCCATAATGATTTCGTAGGTTTTCTCTCAAGGCATTGGTTTATCTAGGAAGGCAAATACAAATATTATACTTTACCTAACCTCATATCAACAATGAAGGGACTAAACTTAAATTTTGAACCCTAATGGTCTGAAACTCTAATATCTACTTTTCTTCAGATGTGTTACACATAATACACATAAAAGTAGATAAAAACTAACATTTATTTTATTTTAAATTTTATATTATGATTATGTACAGAATAATATACAAAAATATAAAATACAATGTGAATCACTTGAGCTAAATAAGCACCGTTTAAAATGGACTATATATATATATATATATAAAGCTCAACTGATCCAGATTACTGCCAGACGGTAGCGTCCCCAAGAAACTGACGGCATTGCCACGTTGAATGGCAATGCTAACACGCTGGGCCAGATCGGAGCCAGCTCTTGGGGAGTTTGAAAAGAATTAAATAATAATAGGTTGGGGAAAAAGTTTCCTCGCATGTTTAAGAAAATTCAAAACATTTTTTAATATAGTTTATTTACATTTAACTAAAGTATGTAGGTACCATTTTGTTCGATAACTTTTCGCCATCTTGTAGGTAGGGACATGATCCCATTGCTATAGAAATTTTGGGACTTCTGATCAAAATACCGCGACAAGTGGTTTTGACAGTCTTCTCGTGATGTTAACCTGACACTGCCTAAAAAATTCTGAAGAGACCGAAACAGGTGGAAATCTGAAGGTGCAAGGTCAGGACTATACGGCGGATGCATGGAACACCTCCCAGCCAAACTCCCTTAATTTTTGCTGAGTGGCTAAAGTGTGAAAATGTGTGAGGTCTAGCGTTATCATGATGAAAAACCACATCCCTTCTGTTGATTACTTCCGGCCGCTTTCTCTCAACTTCTTGCTTTAATCTCATCAGTTGTTAGCAGTAGAGTTCAGAATCGATGGTCCTGCCTGGTGGTAACAGCTCATACTGAATAATGCCCTTCCAATCCCACCACACACACAGCATCACCTTGTTGCGAGTTAACCCGGGTTTCACCTCAGTCTGTGAAGCCTGACCGGCCTTTGACCACGACCTTTTTCGCACGTTCTTGTCGTACGTGATCCACTTTTCATCACCAGTTATCAGCTTCTTCAAAAATGGATCACAAGTGAGTACACGGTTCATTCGGTTTGTTTCAGTGAGCTCGTGAGGTACCCAAATATCGAGCTTTTTTGTGTACCCAGTTTTTTCAAATGCGCCAAAACTGTTTTGTGGTCAATTCCCAGTTCTTCAGCTACGTTGCAACTACTGATATGCCGATCTTGCTCCACTTTTTCAAAAATGGCATCCATTTTATCCGTAATAGGGCGACCAGAGCGACGTGCATCTTTGACATCAAAATTTCCGGATTGAAAACGCTTAAACCAAATTTGTGCTACTCTCACAGACACTGCACTAGGTCTATAAACATCGCAAATTTTTTTCGATGCTTGCGATGCATTTTTACCTTTTTTGTAGTAAAATTTTAAAATGTATCGAATTTCTTCATTAGATTAACTCATCTTGACGGTACGAAAAACAAATAAAAATCACACATTTTCCTAATTTGAATTTGGAATTATGTTCTTTAAAATTTAAACTTTTAATGATACCAAAACCAGCTAGATACAAATAGTATTGCCAAAGAGATTTTATTACAAGTTCATACATACTATAATGCGAAAAGACTTTTTCCCCAACCAATATAATATTAATAATTTTGGTTACCGATACACATAGCCCGAAACAAAGCTTAGCTTCGTACTATGAAAACCAGAATCCTTATACATTTTTAAATACATACTTATGATACATTATTTCACCAAGATACATAACATCTATGTTCATCACATGAATGTATATCCTAAGAGGGAATCGAACCCGCAACCTACAGTGCAGAATGCAGAGCTACTTCCAACTGATATACGAGACCAGCTTCTATTACAGGAAAGTGCACGGAAGGAGCCTTTAATTATTTCACCTGACTGGTGTGAAATAACCAGTGACATAATTAGAAGACTACAAAAACCATACGATAGATATAATACTATTACATACTTGTAAATCTACCCTTTATGATACGTTATAACATCCAGACATAGCAAACCTTATGTTCAGCTACTTTAATAGCATTTTGTCTTATGGCATTCTATTGTGGGGGAGTGCTGCAGATATTAACATCATATTTGTGTTGCAGAAGAGGCCTGTGTGCAATTTATAACATTGGCCCCAGAGAATCACTTAAAAATAAATTTAAATAAATAAATATCATGACAGTGTCTTAACGATAATCATAGTATTAATACTAGAAATAGGGATTAACTCGCTGTTCCCTTAGTTACGCTCGCAAAAGCTTATAAATATTTTGCAGAGTAAAGAGTACGCTTCTATAATAAGGTCCCAAGCGACGTGTTAGATTTGTCAAGGTAATAATAATAATAATCCCGGACATTTCACACAGGACCAACTGGCCCCAAAGTATGCAGAGCTTGTGTTATGGGTACCAGATGACTAATATACTACCTATATACTTTTTTTTTCCTGTAAATACATACATATTATACATAGAAACACCCAGACCCGAGACAAATACCCTCTTACGAGACTGGAGGTATTAAAATGCCTCCCACATCACATAACTAACACACACTCACTCACACGCAGCAATACACAGTAAAAAGTTTTAAGTGTTTTTTTTTTAATTTTTATTAAGTAGTCTATATATTAACATTAGTATATTAACATATATATATATTAGTTTATATCTATATTATTTCATATGTCATTTTTCATGTAATTTTTTTCTTTTATTTTTGTTTATATGAGTATGATCTATCATTTTTCCGCTGTTACTATCATCTTTATTGCTTGACTGTCACCTAAGTTCACGCTAAGTGGTAGACTGAAAACCAGCCATGCGTAAACCATGTTAGCGCAGATATAGTGCTGAGTCTACTCCAATTGCTAAATGATTCCCAGAACTGTATAAACTGTGTAAATGATCTTGTAAAATATTTTTGTAGCAATAAACCTTTTTGTATTTGTATTTGTATTTGTACCCAGCAAAACTGGTCCAAGGGTCTTATCACACAACTATAATTTGCGCTAGCATGAATAAGTGTTATTTTATTTAAGACCTTTATGAATAAATATTTTGTTATTATTATTATTAAATAATGTTACTGTCAACTGAGCGGTCAAGCCAGTCAAATACCAACATGCGGCATAGCTAGAACTTTTATTCAATTAAATTCTCACAGCACTTACAAAAACTACAAGAATAATTTATAGATAGATCTGAAAAAGGGAAAATCTAAAAAGCATAAAGGCAGAAATTGTAGGGTCTTTCATAAATCATCCGCAAATAGACAACGCGTGAAAGGGCTGGGCGGGAATGAGGGCTCATCTTTTATGTGTGCTGAACCCTAAATAAATCGGCCAAGTGTGATCTATTTGTTTGCATATGGACCCACGCAACTTCTTGACTATGGTTCTCGGTAAGTGGGTATTTTTGTTGTTTTTGTTACATTCTTGAGCTGGTAATAATAGTTACGTGCTTGTATTTTTTGTGGGTTCCTTAACGGAATTCAAAGCCTGGTTTTATAGAATTGGAAAAGTAAAATTCTATCCTCTACTATGTATTTGTCAAATACCACTCACACGTTCATCACGAAATCTCAGAAACCTCCGAACGGTTTGGAACGAAATTTGGTATGCAGCTTTCTGTAGGGCCGAAAATATTTCTAAGAAAAGTCTAAGTAAACCGCGATTATGCTTTGTATTTTATCCGAAACATTCATTCGTCCAATTATTATCTTGCTACTTTTTATCTACCACGCGAGCAAAACCGCGGGAAACAGGTACTTATCTATACAATGTATAAGTATTTAATTATAATTTATTTTTGTGTTTATTTTATTTATAAATTTGAACTAGATTTTATTATATCTACATATAATTATTTAAAACGTAGGAGTCTAGTTTGGCAACTTGTACCTAGATATCCGTCGTACATCCGTGGTGTAGTGCACTAGTGACCTGCATTACAGGTTTTTTTAAAACCTATCTCAGGCACCAGTTCTACACAAAAAGTTCATTACACTTCATTACATGTGTACTATTCGTTAATAGCCTAGGCTAAGTAACTCTGTGTGAAGAAATAAATCATTTTATTGTTATTAGTTGCTTTTATTATTATATTTACGACTAAAAGCTTTTTGCAATTTGCAAAACATTTGTTTAATTCTACTCGTAGATTGCGCCACAGGTAAAATTACAACGCGCTATCGATGCGTTTTGAAATCACTTTATATACATATATCGCGATATATCGTGACCTATATATATATTTCTACCTCATTAAAAGATTTATAATATTAGTAGGATAATAAATAATAATGGTTGCGGAACCCAAAAGTAGGCGTGGCTTAAGGTCAAATTGTCTCGGTCAGGTTTCACTTCGTCTAGAATTGACTGATTTATGAGGAACATTATATTTTACTTTGCGTTCGTACCTACCCCGCGTCATGTTATATTTTTCTTCTAAAACTTTAGGCAACTTTAGATGTTTTAGACAAGGCATATACGACTTGTGAGTATTTTGATTTGACTTTGAGGTTGTCTTGTCACTCGTTTTTTAGATAATAAGTGGAATAGCAGTCCCCGCGGATTTCATTTCGCCTTAATATTTTTACATTACAATAACTTTCTAAATTCTTTGACACCTTGTGTACCTTATTGCTGTTTTCGTGGCGATTGTTTTTCTTTAAATAAAATATATCTCTGGTTACTCCAGAATAATGTAGCTTTCCGAGTAATATTTTTTTAAATCGATTGTTTGAATGTAAAATTGTATATATTGGATAAACTGGAAAATTACTTAACAGATTTTACGTATATAAAACTACACGCAAGTAACATGGGCTGTTTTCAAAAATATGAAGGATCTTCATATTTTTGCAACGAAAATTGCAATTCTGAAACTCAAGGTATCAAAAATTTGCCCATAAAAGTCATAATTTGGCGTGCGAATCTATTAATGATACATAAAATATTGTACTACAAATTAATGTTTTATTCAAAAAGATTATAAGTGCAAACAAACTAACCTAGTGATTCTATATTAACTATTTAAAATTATAAACTCTATTTCCACTAGCTGTGAATAGATAATTACTTATAGATAAAAAACAGAGTCTAGTTCACTGACAGCTCGTAAAGTACCCAATGTAAATGTACTACATGTTTTAGTCCGGCCAATTTAGACATCCAAAAATGATCCAAAGAGGGTACAAAAATTCGCACCCAGCTCAAATTTAGTAGGATTGTTCTAAACACTATCACAAATAAAATTTAAAAAGATCTCAGCGATCCGATACCTGGAATAAAATGTACTTGGGGTCAAAGGTCACAAAAACGGGTTTTTGCAATTTTCAGCAAAACCGGTAAATTTATCATCTAATTAGTGCAGACAAAATTGTTGAAAAAATTGTAAATTGTATGTATTGACATATTTGCTATACATGTTTATTTGTACTCATCAGTACCCACAAACAAGACCGCAAAGTTTTATTTCACAATAACCGCTTCATGTTCAAATATGTCAATCAAAACGCGGATAAGTTTTAAATATGATAACATTCGTATCACAATAAATATGATACTTATCTTTGTAAATATTTCCATAATTAAGATTATGTACATGTAAATTACAAATCTAAGTAGCATCCGTGCGAAGCCGGGACGAATCGTTGCCTGGTCGTGTCTATTAGAACAAGGAACGCGTAAATAATGACGCCCCACCTAAACATTTGAGAATTCATCTAGTTTGTAAGACGTTTCAAAGTGATCCTTGTAATTGAATACAAATATTTCATCAAATTCCATCAAAATTGCATGAGAAATATGACGGAGAAGTAATTTAAGAAGCCTAATTTTAAATTTATTAAACATATATACAAAAGTTTATAGGAGTTGACTTTAACAATACCATAGCTATAAACAACAAATAGGAAGAACGATATTCTTCTAATACGAAATTCTAAGTACTGTGCAAAGCATTGGCTCATGCCAATTATAATGCCTGGACTTAGCTCTGATTACTTCCAAAAATGTCCTCTAAAATCAATGTATCTAAATATCTAAGGAGGTATTTTCCATGCAGGATGACAGTCATAAGATCATATTTGTTTTTCGTACTTTCATGCCTAAAACGACGCAGAACTGAGAGCTAAGAAAGCACGCCAAAAATTATCTTCTTCAGAATTAGCAGTTAAAATGCTACCAGAGAGGCGTGATTAAAGCGATCCGCTATTATCAGCCAGAATCCCAGACTCATCACGCTAGAAGGGTCTTCATTAGGCACTGACCCAAGTTACAAGTTGAGGCGTCTCGTTTAAAGTCAAAGTGAAAGTCTTCTTCGTATAGTTGTACTAGTTAATGCTAACAAGTGTGGTTAAAGGTAAAAATGCGCCATTGAGCCTCTATTCATGCAATTAGCATGAGTCTTCGTATTTTTTTAGGTTCCTGATAACCCAAGCAGCAGCGTTTGTCAAGCAACATCCAGAACTATTAAAACGTGTCAGAAATTTCAAGAGAACAAACTGCACTTTCAAAATATAAAACGTTTAACGGATGGATAAATATTTAGTACTGATCCGCCAATCTATTCCTAATGAGTTAGACACGATGCAGATGCATGCAGCTCCGTCCCGCCTGCAATTGAATAGCCATGCAAAGCGTTAGTAAAAGGATTGTGTGGATTGTGCGCTACTCGTAAGCACAAAATCCACACAGGCAATCTCAAAAAAAAAATTAAACGTGTTTCTCTTTCACGAGACACCCTCAGGAACACTTGACTCGCTCCGCATCTTGACGTAATACACTGCTCTGCAGGTTTGTTGCTTCGCCGCTCGTTGGACCTCAGTCAAACGAGCGGCGAAGACTGAACATACACTATCACAGAGCCGAACCCACTACATGTGTGTTTATAATAGGCTACCTAAATGGCATTACATTAAAGATCTAAATGGCATTTTATTTTTGTTTAAATTGAAAAAGGGCCTTTTGTGCAAATGTTGTTATAAAATTTATGAATATCTTAATTATAGGGACATCTAAGCTGTTACATTATTATCAACTTACTAGCTAATCCAGCGAACTTCATATCGCCAATAAAAGTTATCTGAACTTAATTATATAAATAAAACAAATTCGGATATTTAGTTAGTTAGTTAGTTAGATATTTATAATGCAATTGGGGGTAATGTTTTAAATACAACACAGTTACATTTTAATCAATTTAACGCTTTTTGGTGAACAATTATTTTTGTCTTTTTTTGTGGTGCGTACGCGACACGCGACGTAATTGTCCATGAGAGAAACAGAGAAACTCCCAAGATGATTCCGCAAGCATCCAACGACTGCCATTGCTATTTATTTATGGTCATCGCAAAGGCCAAATGCACGGGAAATTGTAGACGCTTAAAATCCGTTAAATCCGGCAAATCCGTTGGAATCATTGGAATACGCGGGATCAAAATAGCCTTTCCTTTGTACCTTCCCTTGATGATTGTTGCCTACGTTATTCATTAGCTTTTTCACAGTTAGTCTTGTTCCATAACACAGTCGTTTTTGGTTAATGTTACGAAGCATGATCACTGATTCTACTTTTAATATTATTTTGTGATGTGGGAGTCCAGGCTATTCTAATGAAATATATATATGATAGTTAGCCACGTCATCCTGGTTTCTAACTGTGTCAACTGATTTGAAAGAAAACAACTCCCCCGAAATAATATTCTGTATGGTCGCACACTAATATGGCTCGTTCACTCAACCAATTATTGTTAGTGTATTGTTGCGTTATGTCCGAAAATACACGCCTAATAAGTTCCTCTTTCGAGTCTGTGTAGTGACAGAAATCTGTGGGGTAATGTAATTAATCCGGTCGAGGTGTCAATGCCGACTTTACCATTTACAATGTATAACAACTGCTTCGAAAACACATTTCCAGTTTGAACTTGTTACAAAAACACTCGCATATTAGTTGTCAATTGGAGTGGTTCTTCGTGCAGCCACACCCTTAAGGATTTTTCGCATGCGTTTAGTTCATCCGCAACAGTTGATCGTGAAATCACTGGAAGAGTCTGATGAAAATCACCTGACAGCAAAATCATGACCACCAAAACGCCACTTTCAAAATGCTTGTTTCCTTTGACTTGCACCACACAGGTCACCCTTTCTTGCAAATTCTCTGGCTGAAATTTCTTTGCTGACTCGCATTTTTTCAAGTAATGCTATTATAACGCCCTAACTATTATGACCTCTGCGAACAAAGGTAGTAAAGGTCAGAATTCGCTTATTTTAAATATTGCAGTTGCTTTATAGGTTTTACAATTTCTTTGTTTACTTTAATTCATTTATTTCGTTGTAAATTGTTTAAAGAACCATATGACTGATTTACTATTTATATACTTTTTGTTATAAATACATACTTATTATAACATAGGTAAATCACCAACACGAGACAATAATTGCATTCAAATATTTATCCCGCGGCTGAAATCGAACCCGCAACCTTCTGCCTGGCAGGCCTTCGCCAACTACGCAACATAATTCGTCATAAGTGAGTAGAAACTTTCAATTTACTTATTATGAGTAGAGTCAAGAGTCAAGTTCAGAATGCCATGAATAAATCATGGCATTCTGAATCTTATACCATTGACATAAATGTCACCTGAGCACGCCTATCATGAGAACTGACTCCACGCGATTTAAGAGTTACATTTCCTGTTACCTTATTGTTTGTAAAGGTCATTATCATATGTCAATAACAAAACAGTGTTTTTCTGACACTTACGAAAACACTGCGAAACAATAAGACTTTACACACTGTTATAAAGTTATATAACCTGTCAGCAACATGTGTAAACGAATAGGGTTTTGACATGAAAAATAAAATCTTATAAATAATAACGTTTTATATAAAAATACGAAAATTCGTTTACTTGGATGATATTTGTTTTTCACCTTTTTAATTTAAATACCAAACTACTGAACCGATTTTGATGAAATTTCTAATCAACCGATCTGAAAGTATATACTTTCACACAAAAAAAAATCTGATCGGTTCATAAATGACGCCAGTTATAAGGTATGAAACATAAAAGAAACAACCGAATTAAGAACTTGCTCCTTTTTGAAGTCGGTTAAAAAGCGTGAATGCCGGAAATATCACAGCGCAGCATCTTCTAGCCCGAAAGTAAGCAGAGCTTGTGTTATGGGCACCACATGACATAACTTTTCTTTAGTAAATATGTAGGTACTCGTATATATTATTTATAAAAAAACACCTAGACCCAGACAGACAAATATTTGCAGATCATACAAACATTTACTCGCGTCTGGAATTCTGCGTCTCAGGCGGTCCTTTGCCTACTGCGCCACAGAGGTCGTCTGTGCCTGTTTGTCGAATGGTAAAGGGTTCAATAGCGTTAATGAAAGGTTTTATAAGAAGAGTATGTACAAACCCACAAATCTTTATTTTTTGGAATGACACACTATTGCTTATTAGGATCTTAAATTAATTCACAAATGGTACAAAGGCTTTTGTAGAAATAAGAATAGAGTAGAATATGTTATCTAATACCTTTAATGTTTTATCTAATACCTTTAAACGAGCAATTATTTTATATATATTTATATATTTAATTCTACTATACGTGTGTCACTGAACTCCTCCTAAACGGCTGGACCGATTTGAATGAATTTTTTGGTGTGTGTCAAATGGATTCGAGAATGGTTTAGATTTACAATTTGATAACTTTTAAAAAAAAAAACGCTTTGACGAAGTCGCGAACGCGAGACAGCTAGTGTATATATATTCTTAGACGACCTCTGTGACGCAGTGGGCTAAAGGCCGGCTGAGACCCAAAAGGTTGCGGGTTCGATTCCCGCCGCGAGATAAATGTTTGTATGATCTGCAAGTATTTGTCTCAGGTCTGGTTGTTTCTATGTTTAATATGTATGTATTTATTTAAAAAAAAGTATATAAGTAGTATATCAGTCATGTGGTACCCATAACACAAGATTTGCTTACTTTGGGGCCAAATGATGTTGTGTGAAATGTCCGGCATTATTATTATTATTATTAGTCTGAATCTCGGAACCGGCTCCAATGATTTTCATGCGATTTAGTATGCAGGGGGTTTCGGAGGCGATAAATCGATCTAGCAAGGTTTCATTTTTAGAAAACTTCGTTTATGCGTGTTTTATACCGAGCAAAGCTCGGTCATCCAGGTACCTAATTATTAAAAACACAAACTCACATATTAACAAAATATTGATTGACGTCTGTGCATTGAATAATATGAATAATTTATAACAGTTAGTCAATCAGCAGTCAGTCAGGTCTTTTATACTTACCGGGTCTGAGTTTTTCTATGTATAATATGTATGTATTTGAATAAAAATAATTATAAAAAGTAACACAAGATAACACAAGCTCTGCATACTATGGGGCTAGATGACATTTTGTGAAATGACATTATTTATTTATTTATATGTGAAATTCTATTAACCTTTTGTTACTTGTATCTTCGTATTATTCAATACTAGCTTACGCCCGATGCTTTGCCTGCGTAGTCTTGAGTAACAGTAACTTGAGTGCTATTCTGATGTATTTGCTGTAATATATAGTAATAATATACTGTATAGTTTAATTGCGTGTCAAAGTAACAAACATACACGCACACGACTACAAGACTTCACATATATTATATAATACTAGCTTCTACCCGCGGTTTTGCATGCCGTTCCTAAGTTCTGTTCATCCGATCGATACCAAACTTCACAAGATCACCCGCTAGGCCAAATAGATTTCCTAAATATTTCATCGAAATCTGTACAGCCATTTCAGAGTCTATAGGGAACATAGATACACCTCGCCTTTTATATATATAGTTTAGTGTGATAATTGTGATTAGTATAAATATCTATTTTGGTAAATAAAAACACGTACTTAGTAAAACGGTCACTTTTGTCACAACCAAAAAATGTATATTCATTTTTATCTTTTAAAACTATGCTCGATGAGTATAGTTTTTAAGCAAGCAAAATCTTCAATTTTGTTTTATTTAAATAAACCATGATAGTTATTTCAAACCAGTGTGGTGAAAGGGTAAAAGAAAACCTCAGAAGCGCCTTTCGTGCACTAATTTATATAAAGAAAGGAAAAATCCAAGGATACACTGAGTAGAAACTTTGAAACCTCGACAAGATTGGCAGACAAGTGCCCCTGCACCATTAATGCTCTTTCCACGAGCAGAACGCTTTGAAATAACCGGAAAACAAAAGCTTCAATTCCTCACGCGCTTAAAACATCCTCGCTAAGTGCTTATAATGAATCTCTTGAGGTGTGGAGGTGTTTCCTTTCAACGCTTTTAAATGAACATTTTGCTGAGAAAATGGGAAAATTTATATAATTTAACACCGGCATTGAAGACGATACAAATTATTTTAAATAAAGTACTTAATACATTATTATTTTTGTAGTGTTTAAGATATTAAGCATCGATCATTTCAATTTGACTCACTTTCCCTTTGATTATTTCGTCAAAGAGCAGGCCTAAGCGCACAGAGAGGCAAACTTTATGTACAGATTTTTTATCGTATATAATTTTTGGATTTCGCGTGTAGCAAAACCCGAAAAGAAGACTCATTACTCATTACTTCGTTTACACTGATTATAACTAAACTGAAACTATACACAAATCATCTGTAACTTACCCATCTTCTATCTATCTACTATATGTATATTTGTCAATTACCACTCATTCATTATGAAATCTTAGAAATCACCGAATGGATCGGAATTAAAATTGGTATGCATCTTCCTCTCGGGCCGTAGCTCAGGAAGGTTTTTAAAAAATTCACTCTGGATCATGGTCAAACCGCGAAAACTGCGATTCCGCTTTGTAATTTTCCAAAACATTATTTTGTTCAATTATTATCTTGCTACTTTTGATCTACCACACAGACAAAGCCACGGGAAACATACAATAAAAGCCTTTATGAGATTAAACATAAAGGTGATAAAAAACAGATATGTAGCAATTTAAATTTTTTATATGTAACATCTTTTGTTTCGCTTTCTCGTGGATGTGATTTCGTAAAAAAGGACAGAAGTATGTAAAAGGAAGCTAGGGAACTGTGAAGTTGTTACTGTAGGCCAACAGTGTGTACGTGTGTATGACGAGAAAGAGTACGCTTAACCTACAGTTTTGTGCATAAAGTGTGTTGCTGAAATGTCAGATGTTAAAATCATATGCGACTACTGTAAGACTCGCTTTTTTATATGTTTATCATGTGGTTCCAGACTTTTTATGTACGTCTTGTACAATGGATCAGTGCGTCGCATCAGTTCGAATGTACCCTTCAAACTCCATACAAGTAACGTTTGAGCGGTTGGTTCATGCATAATCTATGGTCAGGTGGAAGGCACGCCGAGAATCCCTAATTTGACTCCTGAACCCCAGGCGCAGTCTTAAGACAGTCATTTGTAACCAAATTCAACTTTTGGGATTATAATGAAATAATTTTATCAAAAAGGCGCAGACTAAAATTAAATTAGAGTTTGCCGGGTTAAAATATACGAATTACTTTATTTTGAATGTTTAGCATTTTTTGAAGCTTTTGTAAACTTGTAATGTGTCTTATTTTTTCCTCTACTGATTCCCCAGCTTTAATAAAAAGGTTTTTAGTAACACGGGCGGTGTTTATCACTTTATTTACCGCGGCAAAGTCTCTAAGTTGAGAGGGTTTGACCGAAGCTTAAAGTATTTCTGCCAGATTTTTCTTTCTAAAAAAATACGACCGTTAACGGAACAATGTTGTACTTGTTGATTCAGTCTTTTATTAAACAGTTAAAGTATCTGCGTATACTAGGTTTAATAAACTTACCTATCGTTTTCTTTGGTATATTTTCTTGACAAAGTGTCCTGTTTTAGCATACGCTTTAAACTATTATTTATTATTTCACGGCGTCTGGTAGATACTTTACGTGCCACAAGAGCTGGCTCCTATCTGGCTCAGCGTATTAGCATTGCCATTCAACGTGCAATGTTGCCAGTGTCTTGGGAACGCTGCCCTCTGGCAGTGATTTGTATCAAACGGTTCTTAGGTAGCTCAACTGTTTTACATGTATTTTATATTATTGTAAATTTATATATACATTTCTGTTATTCTTTCTGGAAATAAATGTTCATACTTTAAGCTCTACTACTTAATTATATAAAATACTATTGAAAGCTGTTAATCGGGTTGGTAATTTTCGCTGAATTATATAAAACTTCGAGTGAAGAATTCTACGTGGAACTGATCTCAGATGCACTCTGCTTAGAACATTTTAATCCTTTCACCACACTGGTTAGAAATAACTAGTGACACGATATGAAGAAGAGTATTAAAAAGAGTGCCTTAGCCGCTTCAGACAACGTGGCAGTCAAAATACTCTGAAATGCGCCTACATCCAGCGAATTCAGATCATACTTTTCATATACGATCTTGGAGATGGACATGATAGATGGATGGATACATGCCACCAGTATTGGCTGGTGGCATGTATCCAGATTTAAGGGATATCCTGGTATTTTAGGGTTTTTAGGGTTCCGAAGTACTACACTAGTATGACTAGTAGTCTTATCGTAATAAAACTATGCACTTTAATACTAAGGAGTATTGGTAGTCCCTATAATGTTATGAGTATATAAAAGTAGAAGTATATAAGTAGTATATCGATCATGTGGTTCCCATGACACAAACTGTACTTACTTTGGAGTTAGATAATTCAGCAGTCAGTCCAGCATTATTTATTTATGAAATAACTTTAAAAAATGTTTTTCTAAGAATAACTCCCCTATATGTAAACAGGGGTTGTTTATTTTTATTAGCCTATCTGATAGCATATTGTTGGTTACTCATTCAAACATATAAAGAGGTAAGAGAATATTTAAACTGGTTTTCGATACGGTTTTTCAGGTCAAAACCTTCGATATTAGTTTCAACTTGAACTCTCCTGAGCGTTCCTGAGAAAAAGGGTCTTGGTATACAGACAGACAGATGTACAAGTTAAACAGACGGACAACGATGTGATTCTATAAGCGTTCCTTCTTTCCCTTTAAGTTACGTAACCTTAAAAAACAAGATACGTCGCATTTTGTATCTTGTGTCGTTGACATAAATTCCACCGGAAGACTCTTTTTTGTATCTACGCACTTTTACTTATTTTCATCGATCAATCATTTTCATTTCTGAGCAACCCACCCTATAACTCTCTTCCGGTACTTGATGATTGAGAGTTCCATCTATTTGGATAATGTCTTTTTGGTTACAAATATCTGCAGGAATATTGAGGCACGTTAAACAGCCCCATGTTCGTGATTTATCATCAAGTCTATTAAGTTGACTGTCTCTGAGTGTTTTTTTAGTTTTCCAAGTCGAATGACAGAAATCTGCAAGAATTCCACTCGATAATGAACTAGATGGAATGACTTTACTTTTAATAATCGATATCGTAATACACCACATCAGATGAAACGATAACTTGAACTTGAAATCGAAACAACACTCAATTCGACGAACATTTCAACGACGTTATCGAATACATTGCGCTCTGTTACATCGCATATCGCATCGCGAGGCTTTTAGATAATAGTTATGTTTTTGATATTCCTTTTAAAACAGAGATTTTGAATATATATGATAACGTATTTTCAAATTGTGTTCAAATAAATATTATATTATTATTAGGTTTGCAGAGTAGACGCCCAGGTACGATTCATCAAATGATAATCCAACTGTCGGAGTGATAAATGAATTTTCTAGAAAGCTTGGAGAGAAAGCTATTGTCACCAAGACAAAAGGTCTTTTTCATAATCCTGTAAGCGAATGTGGTGTTAAAATCTATCGCTATCTTTATTAATGACTAGCCTGTCAGCTTTAGCTCTGTCTTTTGTAGGTTGAGTGTTAAACTCCCTCCCAGGACAAACATTTGTGTGATGAAGACAGGTCTTTGTTCTGTGTCTGGGTGTTATAAACTATCATAAGTATATATTTAAAAATATATAAGTATTCTATCAGTCATCTTCTCACCATAATACAAGCTATGCTTAGTTTGAGGCTAAGTGGTTTTGTGTACATTGACCACCAGCATTTATTTATTTATTTATTAATACTAGAATGATTTGATCTTGAATGATGAAGTTTAGACCATACTTGAACGCCATATTAGCAAGCATCTGTTACGATAAACTGATAGTGTTTATAGTGCAATATGCTTAACTGCTCGTTAGGATGGCGCTACTACTTATTGCACACCCTGTTGTGGTACGACTGACTAGGCTGAGGGGATAGCATTGGTAAGCAAGCATACTCCATCTTCTATCCCAGGACCTGTTAGCGTGTAAAAAGTTATCAATTGTTTGATGTAGAACTTTTTCATCAATTAAATCAAAAATTTTGGCCAAGCGAATCCACAGGGAAGGTTTCCGAAGTCAGTATGGTTATGAATGTCTAGTGGTCAGATCCAAAGCCTATTCAACACTGTCCAGTTCACATAGCAAAAAAAAAGTTAAGCCTCCCCCCCACCCCCCATCAATGGCAATGTCAGTATGGTGGGAATACTGACATTGCCACTACTTATTCTTATTGGCTGATTAAACGCATATTATAAAATCTCCCGTGGATTACCTCATTACCTCATTACTAATTAGTACTAATTTAGGTCAGTCAGGTCTTCAAGGCGAGCGAGAAAAGCGAGCGTTCCACGCCAGCGGCCGCCAAAGCTCCAGAAGAATATAGTTCGTCTGCCTAGATACATAACTCTGTCCAGTTGCTAACCTGTCCAGCTGAGAATCTGTCGAGATGCAACGGAGGCATTTAGGTTAGGTTAGGTTAGTCAATTTCTCTAGTAACTATGTTTCTACCCACAAAAGATTTTACTTCATAGAAGCTACTGCATCTATGCTTTGAAGGGCAAGATGAGCTGCCAATTTTCACAACAGGACAAGCAATCGTATCGCTCAGAACCATCGGTTCCTTGTCAGTCTGCCACTCTTACGAACAAAGCGCTTTGCTTTCACATTCATAATACGTACAGCCAAAAATTGGAATGCTTTGCCGGCGTCTGTCTATCCTGAAAACTACAATCAGAATAACTTCAAGTCAAGAGTAAAAAGGTATCTTCTAAAACCGTGTGCCCCATAGTCGGCCACATCGGCGCATAACATCAGGCGAGTTCGTGGCAAACGTAGGTCCATCTATGATAAAAAAAAAGCTTCCGGATTTTCCAAATTTGACTAAAGCGGAGGCCTATAGACGACCTCTGTGGCGCATCTGGCAAAGGTCCGCCCGAACCGCAGTAGGTTTGTATGATATCGGAACAAATGTTTGTATGATCTGCAAATATGTGTCTCAGGTCTAGGTGTTTTTTTTTGTATGTTGTGTATGTGTACAAAAAAAGTGAATAAATATTATATCTGTCATGTGGTTTCCATAAAGTTCACAAGCTCCACAAGCTCTGCTTAACTTGGGGCTAGATGATGCTGTGTGATTTATTTATTTACTAGCTGGTGCCCGCGACTTCGTCTGCGCAGGATTAGTACTTCGAGTAGCTTATTTTCTACTCCAAGGTTCTATCTGTCTTTATACCAAAATTCACCAAAATTGGTTCTGAGGTTTAGTCGTGAAGGCGTAACAGCAGACTGAGTTACTTTGAGAGGCCCTTGTTCTATTTTGTGTAATGTATTTAAATTAAAACTAAGTAGGTATATCAAGTACATAAAGCACCAAATATTTGGTAATATTTGTAATATTTGGTATTTGACACTAATTATTATATTTTGAACAATTCAGACAATATATTTATAGATTATAGCCTATGTGTTATTCCGATGTATAAGCTATATTATTGTAAAGTTTCATTAAAATCCATTCAGTAGTTTCTGCGTCAACGAGTAACATACACCCTTTACATACATACAGACTTTCGCGTTTATAATATTAGTAAGTATTTATATGCATCATATTAATTCCATCAGCAGATTATGCTTATGACAGCTTTAAAAGTAGCAGTAGTAGAAATGGCATGGCAACAACGCTTTAACAAATTTCAGAAAAACCACGTCCCATGAAATATTTCATGGAGGTAATTCCTGAAAGTAATAAGTGAACTTTTCAAAGCCCAATGAACATAAACTTTACGAATAAGGCAGGTCAACATAAGCGATGGGTTCTTATAATACGGTGACAGTGTTTTGACGCTCGTGTTTTTGTCACAGTCATTAAAATTATACAACAGTCAACATCAAAAGTACCTGATATTGTATAGATAAAGTTCAGTTTTATTACGGCCGTTTTAACAGTAACTGATTACTTCTTAAGAAATTAAGGGACCTGTTTTACAAAATTAATTCAAATATCAGTTTACAAATATTCACTGCAATGATTGGCCACTCTGCTAGGTTAGTGGGTAGCTCTGCCTTTTGCGCTGTAGGTTGAAGATTCGATTCCCAGGACATTTGTGTGTTGAACATAGAAGATTGTTTTGTGTTTGGGTTTATAAATAAATAAATAAAATAAAATAAAACACAACACCATTTAGCCCAAAACTAAGCAACGCTTGTACTATTATCTTGTAATTTTTTTTTAGGTATTTTTTGTTTATTTGCCTACTGCCGATCGATAAACATCAGGTGAATCGAGAAATCAAACACAAAAAACAGTTTAGTAAAACATTTGATTAAATAATACTTTTAGTCAGTTATTAGAAAAAAATGTGTTCTATGCGAAAGTGGCTCCTTCCTACTATTTTCAGCAAAATAGTTATTTATACAATCGGTTACTATTGCTAAATTATACTCTTAGACTATGAAATCATTCATTTTAAGTTGGTTATATAAAAAAAAATTTTTTTTTTGAACATGTTTTCGGATTTTTTCATGATTATAAATCAACGAAAAGTACCACATAGGTTTTCTTTTTAAATTACCGTATAAGCAGAATTTTTTATTGCGTTGACATAGAAATTTTTTACAGCTCCGAGGGACCGCAAAGCTTTGTTTTTAATATTAGATTCTTGATACCTTGACAAATGAACAACGAAGTGATCTTATAAGGGTTCCTAATTTCAAAAGACTTCATAAAAGGTGGTTGGTTCTCAATTCATTACAATTGCATCATTTATTAACCGATTTGAATTTTTTTTTTAAATATGTCATACAAGTTAACAAAATTTTGTATTTTTATCTCATTTAAATGATGTCCGTTTTCTTTTAAATGTTTTAAATGTAATTATCTTTTTACAACCAAAAAATTATCTACTGACAATTCAAAACTAACCAACGAATTGTCATAGCTCAATTCAACAAACGAGTTGTCCAATTGTAAAACGTATTTGATACAGGGCCCGCGCCTTTACGATGAGGTATAAAATTCGTAAGCTCAGCGTAAAACTGAAACTGTCGGAACACAAAAATGTATTGAAAGCTTCGTTCCCCGAGTTTCAACAAACTTCGAAACAAACATTATCGATTTTCCATATCCAATATTTCAACTAGACTTTGTTTATATAAAGAAGACAGGACCTTAACGTCTGAGGCTGGGTGTTTCTATGATAATTTTTGAATTTACAAAAAAAAGTATACTCATAAGCTCTGTTTACTTTGGGGCCAGATAATTTTGTGTAAAATGTCCAGTAATATTATTGTATCATAGACTTCTTAAACTTTTCGTTACTCTGTGTATAAATAAAATAAAAATAAATAATGCCGAACATTTCACACAGCATCATCTGGCCTCAAAGTAATCGGAGCTTGTGTTATGGGTAGGTACCACATGACTGATATACTCTGTTTTTTTAAATACCTACATATTATACATACAAACACCCAGACCAAACACACCACACCACTTAAGTGAAAAATTGCATATCATACAATCATTTGTCCCACGGCGGGAATCGAACCCGCAACCTTCTGCGTCTCAGCCGGGCCTTGGTCCACTACGCCACAGAGGGCGTTTGTGTATGCTGGGTTTTATAGAATCATTGGCCCCTACTGCACCCCTACTTTCTTAGTGCACGTCTACATACTCCAAATTGTACTCCTACTTGACGACCTCTGTGGCACAGTAAGCGAATGCCCGTTTGAGACCTTGTGGTGGCGGGTCCGCCTCGAAACAAATATTTGTATGATCTGCATATATTTATTAATATACATGTATAATATGAATGCATTTAAGTCATGACATGTGGTTTCCATAATCCAAGCACTGCTTTCTTTAGGGCTAGGGCTAGATGCTGTGTAAAATGTACAGCAATATAATATTTAATTTTACTGTAAAGAACTCTAGAAATTTGAATTTTCTACGACCTGCGATTCAGACGGTTTTGTCTATTGCCTATAGTCGGGATGAGTCCCGACTATAGGCTATATATATATATAAATATATAGTCATTATAAGATATATAGATAATTTTGAATATATTTTTTTTTTATTATAGTATTTGTCTGTTTATTGTATTTTTGTATCTCGATCACGTCTTAATAGACAAACGGATTTGATAAAATATGGTATAATAGTCTTTGACGATCACTAGTCAAGAGGTGCGGTTTCGATACCAGTGACGCGACAATATTTGCATGATTTAGCAGATATTTGTTATCTTCGCAGAGATATTTTAAGTTGAAAATAAAATACAGTCAAGTTACTTTACATATGTTGCTCTTTGTATAATACTTTTTTTAAATTGTGTGTTTTAAGTTTAGTTATTACAAACAAAAAAAAATCTAATAATTTATCTAATATTAGTTTATATTTATATAGGTGGACAATGCAGACAGCATTATCTATTCCCAAACTAAGCAAAGCTTGTATTATTGTGATCAGATGACTGATTAAATACATATTTTCTTTTAAATCCAATTAAATCTGCTCCAACTCGACAGCATCATTTCAATTAAAATGGCGAGAAGCATACAAAAACATGGAAGTGCAGACGAGTTTCTTGTCAGATTCTTCTTGAACTGAGATTAGGATGAACGGGCTCCTAGATTCACTAGCATGTAAGAAGACGATTCAAAGTAGGCTTTGTGATTTTATTGAAAAAACAATATTTGGACTTTGATTTTAAAATACAAACATCTTATAACAACCACACATAAAACAATAATTTATGTTCATCACACAGATGTTTGAGTAACTATGACCATGACTATGTGGTGTGATAGTCATATTATTGTAGTGAGATTGGTTAGCCAAACCACGAGTGAACTTCGTTTTTGTTTCAAGTTATGTGTTCAATATGTATGGATATTGAAATGGCAGTCAAAGTTCACAAAAGTCTACACAATCTCGTTTCGCGAGTACAACTTTACATAATTTGAAACCATATTGAAAACTATCACAGAGCGAGAGCCACTTGAATTTATACCCTCAGGTATTGAAATAAGATGATTTATTCGTGTAGTTACAGTAACATTCACACAGGTCTCGTTAGATTCAATGTTTAACAATCGCAAAGACTTGGATCGGAAGAAATTTATACGCAAATTGAATTTTGTAAAATCTTGATATGAGTAGTAACATGTTTTATAACTCAGTTAGTAGTTGGTTTTGCTTTCTGTGCTGTCGGTTTCATTGCATTTATTTATTTCAATAACAGTTCATAATTATATCAGCAATTGATAATCAGATACTCATTTATTTCTGTAATATATTATAAGCATACTTCAGAGATTTATATATATATTAATAAATGTGGTAAAAGTCTAATATTTAGCAATAAAAATTACGAGTATGGGTATCATCGTAAACATGATAATTAATGTTACAGATAAATTACCAAACCACTAGTCACATATATCAAGTATCTTTGCATTTACGATGAGTAGAAATTAACACTGTGACGTCACCCGTGCTCGGTTTTGTAAAGGGACTGTCGGCATTTTTTTGGTAAGTGATTGGTTAACAATTTTTTTTATTTGATATAACTTTTTAATAAGAGCGAAAAATAAACCTATAGATAGATATGTCATAAAATGTATATTTGCTCTTTTGATTTATAACAAAAAAAATTGTTTTTCAAAAACAGAATTATATATTTGTGATTTTATATTGTATTCTAAAAAAATCTGTAAATAAATTTGTTGATATATTTGTAGATATGTATATCAATTTCTTATTTATCCAGTAGATAGATTTTACCTCAAAGAATGGCTTCCTGAGGAGTCATGTTGTTAGTTTGATTTAAAACATGGGAGACTAGTAGCGTCGATGACATGTTCTGGCAGTAAAAACATAGACCTATCATTATCATATCAGCCTTTAACCCGGCGAGCATGTGGCAGGGTATGTCATACCCAACGTGTCATAAAACTATCGATATTTCGTAAAATATCAAAGTTTCAACTCTAGCGCGCTGAGTAGCTGGAGTGAGGGAAGTGGGGGAGGGGATAGTGGCGTGATCTTAGTGCAGCACGAGGCGCTGGGCGAGTTATACGTGCGACAAGCTGTCTCGGGTAAGTTATACCCTGCCACACACTTAACGTAGTTATTTTCATGTAATCTTTTTTATATGTTTTTGTGTTAATAGTTCATTTTGTGTGCATTTATTTATAGCCTTGGCAAGAAAATGAATAAAGAAGCTCGGGAAGAACGGATTAGGGCCATGTTGGAGGAGGTGCCAACTGATTCTTCAGACAAATCAAGCTCAGAAGAGGAAACGGATCACTGCAGCGAGCACGATGTGAATTCTGACACTGAACAAGAAGCCGATGATGACACATCTGTCCAGCGAGAGGTACACGTTGCAGCGGACCAAGTTCGCCGTAGCTCTGATGACTACAGCTCCAGTGATGAGGTACCTTTATCTGCTGTAAGTGCTATGTCTTCGACGTCAGGGCCCAATCGCAGCTTTTATAAATCTAGAGACGGGACAAAGTGGGCCAAAGATTGTCAACGATCTAATGTGAGGCTACGGTCAGAAAATATAATAAATGAGCGACCTGGTGTCAAAGCTAGTGCAAGGCATGCTGATACGGAATCTAAATGCTGGGATATTTTTATAACTATGGACATGCTGAATGAAATATTGACCCATACAAACTCCGAAATCTGCCGAACTCAAGCCAAAAGCCAGGATTTTGGATCCTGCGTTTACTACATGAAACAAACAACCATAAGTGAACTGAAAGCATTTCTCGGTTTATTGTACATAGCTGGCCTGACTAAATCGAACCGTCAGAGTTTGAAAGACCTATGGCGAACTGATGGAACTGGTGTTGACATATTTCGTACTACTATGTCCTTACAAAGATTTTCGTTTCTTCAGAACAACGTTCGTTTTGATGACAAATCTACAAGAGAAGAGCGAAAAAAAACTGACAATATGGCGGCCATGAGGAGCATTTTTCAGCAGTTTGTTCAGTGCTGCCAAAACGCCTATACTCCTAGCGAGTTTTTGACAATTGATGAGATGTTACTTTCCTTTAGAGGTCGATGCCTTTTTAGAGTTTATATACCAAACAAACCAGCCAAATATGGCATAAAAATTTTTGCTCTTGTAGATGCTAAGACTTTCTATGTTTTAAATCTGGAAGTATATGCAGGGAAACAGCCTTCGGGGCTTTATCAAGTTAGCAATAGTGCATTCGATGTAGTAGAAAGGCTTATTCAAATGGTGTCACGATCGCACCGAAACATAACGTTTGACAATTGGTTTACCAGTTACGAATTGATGCTCCACTTACTAAACCAGCATCAACTTACTTCCACTGGGACCCTCAGAAAGAACAAAAGGCAGATACCAGAATGTTTTACTAAAACCAACAGAGAACCAGGTTCTTCTCTTTTTGGATTTCAGAAAGACATCACAATTGTATCATATGCCCCAAAAAAAAATAAAGTGGTGTTAGCTATGTCCACACTTCACCACGACAACGCCATAGATGAAGCTACGGGGGAGAAAAAAAAACCAGAGATTATAACTTTTTATAACTCCACAAAAGCTGGAGTCGACGTAGTGGATGAATTGAGTGCCAGTTACAACGTTTCTCGTAACAGTAAACGTTGGCCAATGACTCTATTCTATGGCATTCTAAATATGGCAGCTGTCAATGCTTGTATTATTTATCGAGCGAATATAAACAGCAACGTAAAAAGAACAGAATTCATACGTAAATTGGGCCTATCTCTGATTTATGAACATTTACAATCACGAAAAGACCAAAAAAACATTCCAGTTTATATTCGTAAGAGAATTTCAAGCCAGCTCGGTGAACCTGCACCTCCACCTGCGGAAAATATACCTAATCGATATGTGAGATGTGGTGACTGTCCTAATAAGAAAGATCGCAAGACAAAACATTCTTGCATCACATGTGGTAAGCCTATATGTATGGAGCATGCGAAACTGTCGTGCCAAAATTGTATTGATCTGCAATAAAGTTCCTGATTTTATTTTAAGCCAGAGAAGGGTTATTTTTAGTTTTTTTATTTAAGGTTACATTGTTTTATAATTTTAAACAAAAATTTGTTAACAATAAAACGTTATTTTGCTTGTTTAGTCAACTATTCAAAAGTTCCTATATTTTTCTTGTAATTTTGTTGATTTTTTCTTTGTCTAAATAAAAACTTTATTTGTCTAATTAAAATTGACTTTTATTTCTTAACTTCATTAAAAATAGTTTATTTCAACAACCCTAAGCTTGAAAATAAATATTTCCGAACAAAACCCTACAAAAGAGTGCATTATAGTCTGGGTAGGGCATACCCTGCCACATACCTAATGAAACTTTTTTGACCACATGCTCGCCGGGTTAAGAAGTCCATTGCTAAACATAGGCTTCCTCAAGAGGCTTCCAGGAAGAACGATTTTGAGCCCTCTTCATCCGCCATGAAACAACATGAACATACAAAAGCTTAAGGCAAATTTGATGGATATATTCAAGTAGCAAGTAAACAAGTGATATATTTATACGAGTTATAAAACGAGTCGTTAAGTTTTCCTAAATTTTCTAATTTTCCACACAATTTCTTATTTTTAGGGTTCCGTACCTCGAGAGGAAAAAACGGAACCCTTATAGGATCACTTTGTTGTCCGTCCGTCGTTCTGTCAAGACTCTTTTGCTCAGGAACGCGTAGCGGTATCATGCTGAAATTTATATCAAATACTCAAGTTTACTGTCCCTTAAAGCTGCGAAAATATCAAACTTCTAAGCCAACGCAATCAAAAGATACAGCCGTTTATGCCGCAAATTTCCGCAAATTTTCTACACTCGGGAAGGCACAAGGGAATCAAAACCTACAGGGTACTCCCGTGAACTCAGAATCTTGAAATTTGGTACAAAGCAACGTATATAACACAGATAAAAGAAAAATTGCGAAAACCGTAAATTTTTAGATGGATTTCATTTTGCAATAAAAATACCATAACTATGACTCGATTGTCGTGATGGGTGAACTTTTACTTATATACCTACAGGTGTGTACGGAACCCTCGGTGCGCGAGTCTGACTCGCACTTGACCGGTTTTTTCTTTCATAAGCACCTTTTCGTGACAATAAAAACGAAACCAAAAAAAAACAAGTGTGCAATTCACACGTGGTAGAAGTGAAACCTTCAAATATGTTGGAACCACGAATATAAGAAACATGGTGTAATGCTTCCTATCTCATTTTCTCCTACGTTAAATGTTATAAATTTATGGGTCTGGGTCTGGTCTCTTTTTACTGTCGCATTTTCGTTTCATTGATTTTCAAATCACAACGATGCTTAAGAAGTTTTCACTTCAATAACTAGCGAAATCGGTCTAACTGTTAACGCGTGAGGCGGTGACCAAAGGAAATAAACATTATATTTTACATACAAATATTTATACGTGGTAAACCTCTGGTGTAGGATGCGACTTATGTGGACACTCTGGCAGCATCTCACGTTTCGTCTACGTCTAAGACCGTGGGTGCCGCTGCTGCTGCGGCACAAGACCTCAAGAGGCGGAAATATGCATCCATTGGCGATGGTTATATATTTCTGCCTTTTGGGGTAGAAACATTAAGCCTGAGGCGTGGCTCCTATTCAGAGAGTTATCAAAGAGACTGGTGGACAAGACCAATGATCAAAGGGCTGGTGCTTACCTCGGACAAAGGCTTAGTATGGCTATTCAACGAGGTAACGTTGCCAGCTTTTAGGGCACTCTACCTGCGGTCAGTGAACTGAACGGTATTCTTTATCTATAAGTAATTGTTTATTTATTTGATATATATCTATTTCTGTAAATAAATGTGTTTTACATACATACATACATTTATAAAAAAAATTGTGTTTATATCTACTAAAGATTCAAGAGGAAGGTTTATATGTATAATACATGCATAATATAGTGAAGAAACACTGCTAATTTTAATGGTTTCTAATGTGATGTCGTAAATAAACACATGTAGTATATTTAGTTTCAGCATTGCACCCGTGCGAAGCCGGGGCGGGTCGCTAGTAAATTAATAAATATTGGTGGACAATGCACACAACACTATCTAGCCCAAACTAAGCATAGCTTGTATTATGGTGACCAGAAGACTGATATAATACTACTAAATAATACATTATAAGACAGAACAAACACTTGTTTAAATATTTTTAAGTACTTATGATACTTTATAACACCCAGACACAGAACAGAAATCTAAGTTCATCACAAAATTATTCTGAGAGGCAATTGAACCCCCTACATACAGCTCAGAATACAGAGCTACGACCCACTGAGTTGTTAGACTAGTCATACTCGTATATAGATAGATTAACCTATGAATGCTTTCAATGCCTTAAAACTGCAAGCAGGTGCATGTGCTAGCAAAAATCAAATTCAATTTCTATGATATTCAAATGATCTTACGACTCAAAATGTAATTCCATACACATGCCACGAAACAACCACAATCCAAAACTGTTCAGCAACCTTGATAAAACAACGGCAGGGTTCAATGATCTGTATCAAAACTCTTTGATATATTCAATCGATTTCCGATCGTCACACTAGATTTTCTGCGTTCAGACTTGCTTGAAAATGCATTTTGCAATTTCGTCTGAGCCAGCGAGTTTTGTAGAGAACATTGGATGTGAAATCTAGAGTTGCTTGGGACAAGTGTCCACTGAACCGGAGATGCCATACGTGTTTATTATGAAATAAAATTGAGATACTTGAATACAAACCAATATACCTATCCCTTACGACTGTGATCCACAGGCTTGACCTACCTATGTACTATATTTTTTCGTAGACATGTATTTTCAACTTATAATATAATTATTAATAGAAGAAGTACATAATGGCTTCAATTCTGATGGCATCAACCTAACTAATTTTAGCTAAAATTAGGTTTTGAACTGTCAAATTAACCTTTGGTATTCTACTGCTACCAACTTATCCTAATTTAATTTTATCTAACTTAATCAAGCGTTCCTAATTTAGTTAGATGGTACCAACCGAATAGGTTTTACAAATGCTATGACTAACTAAATATATTTTAGACAATTCCTAATTTTAGAAATGAACCAACCGAATTGCCACCATTATCTATAAATAACATTTATTTTATTCTGGCTGGTGCCCTCGATTTCGTCTGCGCAGGATTAGTACTTCGTGTAATTCTAACGGTGTTTGCAGTGCACGCCAGAATAGCTCGCAGACGGCAGAATTTTTTCATACTTACTTGACACTTATCGTTATATTTTAGATAATTCACACAATATCTTTATAAATTATAGCCTATCTATTATTCTGATGTATAAGCTATATTATTGTAATTAGTTTTATTAAAATCCATTCAGTAGTTTTTAAATATTGAAAGAGTAACAAACATACATACAAACTTTCACGTTTATAATATTAGTAGGATAGTAGGATTAGTAAGGATTAGTTATTTAGTTAGTAAGTTTTTTTTTAATTCGAATTAATACACTATTTACAGAAAAAAAATATATACAAATAAAAACCAGAATTCAGTTCACTGACCGTAGATATTGTGCCCAAAAGGCTGGCATGGTTACCTCGTTGAATAGATACTAATCTTTTTCCGAGATAGGCATCAGCCCATTGATCATTCTTTTAATAACATTATTAAATTTTAATCGGATTTTGTTCACAATACCATGGGTTATTTTGTGCGGAACCCCTATTATTTTCCTAAAATAAAAGTAACTAAAGTTACTTACTAAGTTCATTCACTTATTCGCCAGTGCAAGTTCCGTTAAAATCGGTACAGCCGTTTTGGAGCTTAGCCGTAACAAAACAGACAGAAAAACCAAAAAAAATATATGTTGTTTTTGTTATAAGTTCCGCATTTACTGTCTTATGGGTTTAGTAATAACTAGGTGCTGCCCGTGGCTTTGCGCGCGTGGTATGTACATAAAAAGTAGCCTATGTCCTTCTCCAAGGTCCCATCTAACTCTATAACAAAATTCATCAAAATTGGTTTAGCGGTTTAGGCGTGAAAACGTGACAGACATTCGAATTTATAATATTAGTAGGGATTATGTTTTAAAAACTAAAAAGATAACCGAATTCCTGTAATAAATATAAAATAAATATCATCGATGTATACAGTTTTTAGATTTTTGTTGATTTCAAAAAAAAATCTTTCAACCGATTCGATTTCGATAAAATTTAAATGGAATGCAAAAAAAAACAAAAAAAAAACAATTTTCCAAATCGGTTCAGGAGTCTTTGAGTAATCAGTGAACATAATGTTATGTACACTATGTTCACCGATTACTCAAAAAAAAATTTATTCCAACGAATTAAGAACCCTTTCCCCTTCCTTGATACTTAATTTTATTTTTTTGCTTTAGTAGTACCTATGTATTTGGTATGGATATAAGAATTCCATCAGTCACCATAATACTAGCTATGCTTAGTTTTAGGGCTAGTTGGTGTTGTGTGCGTTGTCCATAGATACTTATCAAATCTAATCGAATTTGAATCTAATCTGTAATTGTCACTGGTTAGCTATTTATTTACTCATTGCTATATTATTTTTTTATTTCTGACCTATAATGTAACATTGTCATCAATAGTATAAAATCTTCCCGCTGTCTGTATGTCTCTTTGTATGTTTAGATCTGTAAAACTACGCAACGGATTTTGATGCGGGTTCTTTCAATAGATGGAGTAATTCAAGAGAATGGTTTGTATGTATACATGTATACATGTATACATGTATACATGTATACATGTATAATATAGTAGATAAACACTGATAATTTTAGAGGTTTCTAATCAGAATAGACATTCTGTAGTTCTGTAGTCATTGATTATTAATAGATGGTATTGTGTGAGAATGTGCAGCATTTTTAAACCGACTTCAAAAAAGGAGGTTCTCAAGTCAGTTGTTTTTTTTGTTTTTTAATAGCTGGAAAAAAATTGTAAAACGAAATTTCGATATTTTGCTGTCCTGTGACTTTCCTGTGATAATGTACTAAAAAGCGTAAAATAAAACTCTTTTTACCCAATTTCAAAAAATGAGGAGAATTTTGAATTTAAATTCCGTTGTATTTGAATGGGCTTAAATAGCATTCAATTAAGTCGATTTTCTTTTGGTTTTTAAAACATTTTTAGACCGTAAATCGGCTATAATAAAAGTGCTTTAGTGGACACTGCGCTATAATCCATTGTTGCTTATTGACAAGCTTGCTGCCTTTGACGATGCGACGTCGAATATGCATTCCGTGTATAAATTCTTTATTCGCTATCCTAAATTGAACCTTGTTAGTTCGAATATTTGTTACTGTGCCAGGGTAAAATTAGGCTAAAATTCAAAGATGAGTCTAAACTTTTACCAACGCATAAGTTTTGTCTTCAAAATATTTTTAAGGAATTTTTATAAAACGTGACGAACCCGGCTTGTGTATGTAAAATGCATTCGGTTATATATCTAATACCTTTAAAAAAGCAATTTTTGTCCATATGTAACATTTAATCGGAATCTCGGAAACGGATCCAACGATTTTTATGAAATTTAGTATATATATATTTTTGGTATAAATTTATGGTTTTCAGGGGCGATTAGGGGGTTTCAGGGGCGATAAATCGATCTAGCTAGGTTTAATTTTTAGAAAACGTCGTTTTATCCGTGTTTTATACCGAGCAAAGCTCGATCATCCAGGCATTTAAATATAATTACAGCCTAACTTATTAATGCTTTTCAACTTAAATACTGCCGAAACACGGTTTAAGATTCGCCCTATCACGGTTTGTCGTTACCTTACATAATCACTTTTTAAAAACTAAACATAAAACCGACTTCATTTATATAAAAATAGGATTTTTTTTCCAGCTATTTAGATTTAAAAACAAACTACTGAACTGATTTTGATAAAAAATCTATAGGACCAATCGAAATTATATCCTTTCACATTATATTTTTCAAATCGGTTTATAAATGTCAGAGTTATTAACAAACATAAAAAAGAGAACCTGCTCCTTTTTTTTAAGTCGTTTAAATCGTGTATTTTAAACAGTGGTGCACTTTTGACTGAAGTAGAGAAACGTATAAAGTAAAGGGCAAAATGCTTAGTCCTGTATATCAGAACAAAGTTAAACCTCATATTTGATAATTCTAGAGTTTCCCGATCTTTAAAACCTCTAACATTCCACAAGAGTACTTAAGAGGCTGTCGACACACCGATCACTCTCTATATAGGGATTAGCTGACGCTGCTACACGCTAAGCTCAACCGATTACTCCGACGACAAGTTTCATTTTTATCTACCATATAACCAATAACTAAAGGTTATTTTAATAATATTTCAATTGAAAATCCTTATAATAATAAATATTAGTGGACAGATACACACAAGACCACCCAGCCCCAAACTAAGCATAGCATATTATGGAGACCAGATGACTGATAGTATGCTTATATATATTTTAAATTATTTCTGCTACTTTATAACACCAGGCACAGAACAAACACCTGTGTTCATAACACAATTGTTTATTCTGGGACCTGGATTATCGAACCCTCAAACACTTATTTATAATAATTATAATTCACGTTATTTTAAGTAACATGTACACATTAAAAGATAATATATCTATCTATATATATAAAAGGCGATGTGTGTATGTATGTTCCCTATAGACTCCTATAGACCTATAGAGTTCCCTTTAGAATAATTTTGGAATTATATTAATTTAATTATTATACAGATAATGCAATTTTATAATAATAACTAACATAAATCACTACATGGTATAAAACAAAGTCGCTTTCCCCAGTCTATCTGTCCCTATGTATGCTTAGATCTTTAAAACTACGCAACGGATTTTGATGCAGTTTTTTAATAGATAGAATGATTCAAGAAGAAGGTTTATATGTATAATACATGCATAATATAGTAGAGAAACACTGATAATTTCAGAGGTTTCTAATGTGATGTCGTAAATAAACACATGTTTAGCAAACGCTGGCTGATCCCTACGAGATAGATCAAAATAATGTACTACAGTATTGTACACCTTAAAAAGGTCTACAAAAAAGTCCGCGATATTTGTCTATCTCCTAGGTTATGTTATACACTTAGATAACGTTGTATATAAAGACATTCTGTAGTATATTTAGTATCAGCATTGCACCCGTGGGAAGCCGGGGTGGGTCGCTAGTCAAATGTCATAAAAGTCAAAAAGGTACTTTATTCAATACAATCACAAGGATCACTTTGAAACGTCTTACATACTAGGTGAATTTAGGTGCCAATTCATCCTAACCCTATGATCCATCTTATGCTATGAAAATACTAATACAAGAGAGTTTATACATTTCAAGTGTGTCGGTTAACTGTCTGAAGGCAGAGCGACATGAGGCCATGCATTCTTATCAATAATATAGTCATTTATATTATAATAAGCTTTCTTCAAAAGACTACCTTTTATCTATGCTTTAAATTTCTTAATAGTAGCATTTTCAGGAAGCTTATTATAGAAGCGCATCGTGTGCCCCATAAAGGACTTATTTACTTTTTCTAGTCGAAACCTAGGGATGTATAATTTTTGTCTATTCCTAGTGTTGATTCTATGAAGGTCACTATTTTGCTGAATCCCATCATATTATATTATATTATATTATATTATATTATATTATATTATATTATATTATATTATATTATATTATATTATATTATATTATATTATATTATATTATATTATATTATATTATATTATATTATATTATATTATATTATATTATATTATATTATATTATATTATATCATATTATATTAGTGAAAACTATTCATAGGAGCATAGAGGCAACACAAAACATTGCTATATCTTCCTACTAATGAATCAATTGGTAAATTTGCACCCATTGATTTAAATAAGTCTAGCGACCTAGATACTTAGAATATCACCAAACTCCGTACCTACTTCTCGATCAGAGCTTGAGTTTTGTCCGTACTTCTACGGGCCTAAGTGCCACTTTTACAAGTGATCGCCACTCCATGCGATATAAATCTGCAAATCCTATCCGGCTTTCGTGACGGTCCAGCTTGCGAGTGCCACGCGAAACTAGACCTTGAACATTGTAACTAAACTAGGTAAGAATACCTTATTCCATTTCATTTATAGCTGAACATTTCATGCTTCAATTACATTCAGTTTAGGTATAAAATAAATTGCTGCGGCTGTAGTAACATTGTATTCTGTGAAAACGTTGCATAATTTGGTTGAATTCTGCATTTCTAATTAGGTATTGGTTACAAAAATATGTCAAAATATTATTATTAATTATTACAAACATTAATAATAATGTTGTGTGCATTGTACAGCAATATTTATTTATTATTTATTTATTTATCATCTACAGCTTGACTTCACCTAGGGCTGGGTATATGCCTCCTATGTTTGAACAAATTGCCGCAATCCTGCTATCCTAATCATGTGGATCCACAGCCTGGGACTTTGACAACATTATTTACCAATCATTTCATCATTTCATCATTCAATCATTTACCATCTTACCAATAACAACAGACGTTATTATAACCATGACCACGATTTAGCCACCTTACACCATTCTTGGCCTTACGCCACCTGCCATCGCGCCTCATGTGTCGTGCTCAGTTCCATTTGAGTCCTATTATCCGGTTCCCGATGTCTTTGATCTTAGTGCGACTTCGAATTTCAGTGTTTGGAACTCGATCAATAAGTTCGTCTAATACATAGAGTATTGGGCGATCTCAATGTTTAATACCCATATTATAACGTATGTATGTATCATAGTGTCTGAAGACCAGCGTATACAATATGTAATGCCTATCATCACTTATAGTTGTGAGATGTGAACTCTCAGACATGTGACAGTACCGCGTGCGAGTCAAAGTCAAAGTCAAAAATATTGTTATTCAATATAAATCACTTGAATCACTCTATCTATTAAAAAAAACCGCGTCAAAATTCGTTGTGTAGTTCAAAGATCTAAGCATATATAGGGACAGACAGACAGCGGGAAGCGACTTTGTTTTACTATGTTGTGATTTCGTATCGCGCTTATCTTTTTATTAGCGTTAAAATTATTAGTGTGATATTGGCGGGTCTGTCAAACGAACGATTTTGTATTGTCAGAACCGAAGACAAAACGTTTCCGTTTTAATGGTAAATACGTTGCAGAATAGCGCGCTTGTGCTGGTCCTAGCACTTTTTGGAATGATCCCATCTAATAACTAGCTTACTAGAGTATCTTACTAGAGAGCAATCTAACTAGTCACACTTCCATCAAACTTATCGAATTTATACACAATATGTCAAATAAAAAGTGAAATAAGTGAAAGTACCTATTAAATTAGAGCTATTGTGTTATCTTGTTCACTTCCGGTCTGTCAAACCTTTGATGTCTCTTAAATTACCACTGTTTTGACGGATATTTAAAAAAATACGTAATTGGTAATTACCAAAGGTCAATTTAAAAAAACTGGTACATTGCAGCACTGTAGAAGATTTTTAGGACGTAAAAGGGCGTAATGTAGAAGAACTTGTAAAATATTCTAAGCCTCAATTGAGTTTGAAAACTCGAAGTTTTTGTGCCATCAACTAATATTTTTAAAAATATCAAGTTTTCTCTGACCTACGCGCTCGCTCGCGTGTTTTCAAATCTGTCCCTTCAACGAGTCTACGGAACATTTCTATTTTTAAACGTTGCAAGACCCTTCAAGTAGCTTACGCTTAATTAATCCTAGTTAATTGTATTTGTATGTCAGTATAACATATATATTTTAAACTCTAAGCTCATATAATGAAGTTTAAACTAGCTTAGCAGCAGATTCCAACGTCAAATTGTTCTAACGAGTCCAACACAGGATCTTCTATAACTTGCGTATGCCGACACATTGGAAAGCAATAAACCCAATATCATTATACCGTTTCGATGAAAATACTGTTTATACCGATAATAATTTATAAACATAGCCAACCATAGTCAAATTATATGGGTATAAGAATAAATGTTTCGTTAACATACCTAATAATAATAATAATAATGATAATAATTTATAAACACAGCCAACCATAGTCTAATTATATGGGTAAATGAATAAATGTTTCGTTAACATACCGATATTGTGTGAATTTTCCAATTAATTTCACAATACAGTAAACAAAGCAAGGCCGATCACACTCATGTGATACAATATTTTGTAAGGTATGAAGTTTAACATAAGCATAACGACAAGCGTAGCAGAGAGCACGCGTGGTCTAGTGGTAGCCCCGTCTTCCAATGCTTCGTCAGGTCGTGGGATCATTTTCAGTTTTTAGTACTCTCACATGGTAAAGTAAAACATCGTGAGCAAACCGGCATGTTGTAAAACCTAAAAATTTTGAAGACGTGCAGGAGCAGGAATAAACATAGTTCGTAGTAATTTATTAATAACAGTAAAGTAACAAGTCGTAAAAAATCGACACAATATAATAATCGTTGAAATTTTTTATAATATGATTGTAATAAGATAATCTAATTGGAAAACGATTGTAATATTATAATCAACAATCATTTATTTAATAAATACTCGTACATTTTGCATCAATTAAATCATTAAAATCATAAGTTGTCCGATCGATTAGCCACTTCCTAAGTCTTCCTAAGCACTTCTAAAATAGCGTTGAGGGAGCTTCAGTAATGCTAGTCGGGATACGGTAGTATACTTCTGGTCCTATTACATGTATTAGCTTCGAAGTTTTGGTGACTCGTCGTGGCAGGGCTCTTAACCTGCCTCCTTCGCATGCCTTGTATCATATCTGTTACCGTCGCCATTTCATGCGTATTCATAATTTATTTGTTAAATACATTGCACCCTGAAATATGACAAGGGAAGGTTCGAAATATCTAACGATTTAAAGAAATTAACCTCTGAGGCGCTCCTTAATCCTAATTTAAATGAAGCGTAGCGTTAAGCGGAGACTAAGAGCGTTAGATATAGTGCTCTGTGGCACTGACATAAGGGCCACCATGATATGTTTTTGCGCAAGTAAAACCATTCGGTTGAATTACTCCGTGCATGTAAAATTTGAGACTGACACTTGTAAAATCTCAATACACCACCAGTACCGTTCACCGCTCTCGCTTACCGCTTCTCTTATGCGTGTGTCCGAACCCTTACCCTCGAGTCCAGTGGGTATCGGTCCGTGCTCAAGAACCTCGTCTATATCTGCCGGCAGACAAGGTTGATTGCACTGAAGATTTGTCGAGGTCAAGTGCGGGCGATTTGTATTATAAAAGTATAGTGAGAGAGTGCATTTTAGAGGTGAAATTAAGTATTTACCGCTGTATTGCCTGCTTTCGAATTTTTTTAATTAGCTTTTGAGACGTTTAAGTCTTTCGTTCGTTTTCGTCGTTTACTGATAATTTTAAATGCTTTTTGTCTAGCAGGCAGTGTCGTATAAACACGACTCTATTGTAAAACTGGCCCTCTGATTGCTACTGTTCTGCAACTCTGCTCTGATCCTGTATATTTAAATGGCGAGGGCCATCAGCTTAGCGGGCTTAGCGGGTATGATCCTTTTTGTTTTCTTTATGGATACCGAGTCGAGTTAGGGCAGATTCATCCCAAGCTTTTTTTGTCATCTAAATAATCTGTTATTTTATAATATGATTTATGAGACACTTTCAGTTTTATAACGTTTTTAAATTTGTTAATTGACAAATCTAACACGTCACTTGGGACCATGTTATAAAAGCGTACACATTGCTGTATAAAATATTTAGTTACTTTAGCGAGCCTACCTGTGGGAGCAGCGAGTTTACCCTTTTAAATATTAATATTATGATTATCGCTAACTTCTGACGTGATAACGTCTTATTAATCGATGAACGCCAGCTGCACCCACGAAAAATTGTCACGTACGGCCTGAGCCAAGCGTGCAAGCGAGAGCGCGGAACAAGCGATAGAGAGACACGATCGGCCTAAGCGTTCGGCTTGTGACGCATCTTAATAGGTTAAAAGTATGCAATTTTTCAATAAGTTCTTATGAAATTATCTTATGACGTTATCTTCTAAAATTATCATTCTTAAACTGACTTTACAGGCAACCATATTTTTAAACAATATTTTTGAGAACAGACATTAGGTTTTTTATATATATACTAACAAGGTACTGTCATGATATTTATTTCCTTAAATTTATATACATATATTTAATAAAGCTTTATGGGACTATAACGAATTGTAGCCTTCGGGCGGTCTCTTAACACCGCCACGAGGTCTAGCCACGTATTTTTGTGTACAACTAAGCATGCAAACGGCCCATCTGCAGGTGTGACTATCGAAACCCATATGCGCTTGCAAAATCAGAGGTAGCACACACGCGATGCAGACCCTTGTTAAAGTTATTTTTCATCCCATCTATTCGAAATAAACGACTTGGTTCGCCTTTAAGTGCACCCAAAGGTGGAGTTTTCTATAAGACACTTTTAGCGAGCACTAATGAGTTTTTAATCCTCATTATAAGTGCGCCGCAATTGTCTTTGCCGCGCACTTTTGAATTTGAAACATCTTAGTGTTCAGCGCCAAAGAAATCGAACGCAAATATTGTTTGAATAAAGACTGGCTGGTACGACGCCCATTGGCGCGCCGCCAGCTGATAAAAAAAAAAGAAATCAAATTCAAAACGCGTGAACTACAGCCCTCGTTTTTGTAAATTTTCACGGATTGTTAGATATTCATGGTTTTGTTTTGAAAAATGAGTTCTTCAAGTGACAGTGAAAGTATAGAATTAACTCTTGAATGTAATAGAACTGACGCAAGAAATGTGATGGATAATCTATTACCTGCAAAATCCCGGGAGAAATATATGAAAGCCTATGGTAATTTTATTGAATGGCGAAATGCAAGAGGTGCCCTGATTTTATCAGAATCTGTGTTTTTGGCCTACTTCCAGTACTTAGCCAAAACTAAACAACCTTCCACTCCTTGGAGTACCTACTTAATGCTGAAATCAACAGTCAGTTCTAATAACGACGTAAAACTGGACACATATTCGAAATTAATTCATAATTGCGAAAATGTCTCAATTGTAAATATAAGTTTTTAGTTTTTTTATTATTAGACTATTTAATTTCAATTTAGTTGTTACTCTATGTTTTATTAAATAATAATATTACAATAAAATATGAGGCGCCTTTTATTTACTCATAGTAGGTGATGAAAAGTAGAGTGTATCACTCGGGTGCAAAATATTTTTTTGGCTCGGGCGACGTACTTTGAATCCCTCGCTACGTTCAGGATTCTACATAAGAATCCCTCGCTACGCTCGGGATTTTACTCTGGAATCCCTCACTTTGCTTTGGATTCAAAAAAGCGCCCTCGCCGCGAAAAATATGATACAATCCTCTACAATACAATTTGCTCCCCTATGATACAATCTACTATTGAATATATTCCCAGTAACGTTTACTACTTAGTAGTACTTAGTACTTAGTCTACTTGCACTAGTAACCTTAAAACTCAAATACAGTTCTTCTTACATACTTATGTTTAAAGGCACACCAAAGTAAACTGTGGTACCCACCAAAACAGACTTAAGTTGAAGAGTTCTACCACCTTTAGTGAAAAAATCAAAACACAAAAAAGAGAAGGAATAATAAATTCACTCACACACACTCTCATAATACATATTGAACTATTATCATATTGAACTACATACAACTTGTATTGTTATAATTTATGGTAAATTTAAGACAATGCAATAAATAAATTGTATTGTACAATACGACACTGTTATGTTACGTAACACTATAACGACGTTACGTTAACATACTTTTCTTTCAACTACGTAGTAATGTTATTATTAATCACTACAAAACCGATCACAAAGGACGTATTTTTTGGTTAGAACCAAAACAGTGCAGAAAGGTTATATGAAATCTCATTGTTGCACTGTTTTTCATTATTGCACTGTTTTTTGCTTTATAATTAGATATAAATTTTCCAACAGAGGTTTAATATATCCCATTAAGTTTAAAATGTTTGCATTAGATCTAAAAGATACTGGCTGAAAATAAAAATCGGCTGAATAAAACCGAATTGGTGAAAAAACAAAACTAATGGCGCGCATTTTGTACTTTTGTAAAACTTCGATTCTTCATATTTTTTAAATAAATAAAAACAAATAAATAAATCCCGGACATTTCACACAGCATCATCTGGCCCTAAAGTAAGCAGAGCTTGTGTTATGGTACCACATGACTGATATACTACTTAAATATATATTTTTTTGTAAATACATACATATTATACATAGAAACATCCAGACCCGAGACAAATACTTGCAGATCATACAAACATTTGTCCCGCGTATTTTGAGTAGGTATATTTTATCACAGTAGGTAGATTGATAGTTGAAAGAAAAGTAAATTACGCAACTTGCTAAAGAGAGTAATTAATACACTCGTGTTAATTTAGTGCCAACAACATAACACTCGTGCATTCATAACTCATTTTGCGCTCGGTGCAACAATCTACTATTATTGCATTGTTATAAATGTACCTTAAATTATTACAATACAAGTAAGTACTTATATTAAAATAGTTGAAGGTCTTTTTTTATCTTTAAAATAATGCAATAAATAAATAGTTTTGAACTACTATTGTATTGAATTACGCTTCATCAATGCAATTTAGTTTCGAAGCCCAACCTCACAATAACATCCATAGTTATTGTCTACCGCTACTGCGCCAGCTGCGTCGCAGGTGGAGCACATTTATAACTGTTCCAGTAATTCCTGTGCTCCTGTCTCCTATTGTTACCCTGTAAAACAAAGTACTGAGGATGTTGAGATATTTGAACATGCTTTGTGCTTATTTATCTTGTCGGAAGTTGCTTTAAATACTCCAGGGAAAATGGTGGCCTAACGTAATTCTCTGTTTTCCTGATAGATAAAAATTGTTGTCACACAAAACGCAATACAAACTCTAATTCTCAACTCAAATAACTCAAATTCACACAAAACCATTGCAAACCATGTATTTGCAAACTATGCAAACCTTGTGGTATGGAGACCATCTTATAGATTTTTTATATTATATACTTGTTAAAAGACAAAGCATATGACTTCGGTATCTATTTATAAGAGCACTGGTTGTCTAGTTGTAGTCACCTTCCGATCCTTAGGTCGTGGGTTCGAATCCAATCGTGCAATAATGTATTTTTTGTTCAAAAAATGTTTGTGATCCATACCAGTTCTCTCATGTCGTGTACCCTAAAAAAATCGAAGACATGTGCCAAATGCGCGAGAGGAGCCTTTGAGGCGCTTATCCTATCACTACATTGGTATAAGAGTTTGTAAAACGATAAGAAAAAATATTTCAGACAGCCTATTTGGATTGCCATAGAACACGTCAATGCTGCCAGTGTTCTACGCATACATCGAAGACCAGGACCGTCAGTTTTTTCATAAATAATCCAGTCAATTTTTGAAATTGATGTGTTTAGAATAACAGATTATGTACTGTAGTTTATTAAATTGATCTTCATATTTTTATAAAAAAAAATATAAATAGTATACCTAAATTATACATATTAGTTATTTACGATAATGCCAGCAGTGACTTGGGAACGCTGCCCTGTGGTAGTGATCTGGATCAGTTGAGCTATCTATAAATGGTTTTAAACGTTTCTTAGATCGCTCCTTAGATATTATGTTTGTAAATAAATAAACTTTACGGTTAGTTGATATTTAATTTTAGTCTGGAGCACTTATGGTTTTCTCCAACTCAAATACAAATTCTAGAAAGGCCACAAACGATCAGTGGTTTTGAAACACAACAGTATCCCACAGCACAGAGGCTCCATTAATAACTTTATCATTTTTACTTTAATAAAATATAGATGGATAGATAGATAACTCTTTATTGTTATACCACACAGAAAAATACAAAAACAATTATATTACAATAAAAGGTAATACAATAGGCGGCCTTATCGCTAACAGCGATCTCTGCCAGGCAACCTTTACCTTTAAACCATTACCTTTAATCTTTATATATTTACATTTAAAGTGAATGCGCCATTAAACTCATATACTTGCAGTCAGAGAGGACGTCTAGACTCAGTAGTACATAGTCATTTCCGAATAAAAAATGAACAATCAAAACAGAACATCACTCCAGGTGCGTTTGTTTAATCTTGTATTAATAACTACTTGGAAATAAATAATACTTATCACTTAAAAAAACCAAACAAAAAACCGACTTCATTTGTATTACAGTATAATTTTTGTTTTCTTGGATGACTACTGAACCGATTTTCAAGAAATTTCTATTAGACAAAAAAAACAACCGAATTGAGAACCTCCACCTTTTTTGAAGTCGGTTAATAAATATTGATGCACCATTCATACAATACCATCTAGCCCCAAACAATGCATAGCTTACTATGGGAACCAGGTGACTGATATATATATTTTAAAACATACATAAGATACATCCAGAACAAACATGTTCAAACCATGTTCATAAATATGTTTATCCTGAGAATAGAAGCCTTCAGCTACGTGTACAATGCACAAAATAGAGCTACCAACAGCGAAGAGGCATGTATAACTATTATTATAATAATATTAAATATAATAATGTAATACAATACGGATAATACAAACAGCATCATCTGGCACCAAAGTAAGCAGAGCTTGGGTGATAGGTACCACACAACTGATACATATTTTTTGTTATCATAGATAAACCTACGTTTGACCACGAACTCGCCTGATGTTAAACGACGATGTGGCCGATGACGGGACACGCAGGACGTACCTTTTTACCTATTTACTCTTGACTTGAAGAGACCCAGATTGTAGTTTTTAGGAAAGACAGACGACAGCAAAGCATTCCAATCCTTGGCTGTACGCATTATAAATGTGGAAGCAAATCGCTTTGTTCTCTTGTTGTGGTATTGAGCGGTACGTCTGCTTGTCTGGTTGTAAAAGAAAGATGGTGGAATAAGATCATGCTATTTCTGGGCACATTCTATAAAATGTATTTTATAAAAGATCGAAAGGCAAGCAGCTTTACGCCGGTGCTCAAGACTCTGGAACTTAGTCTCAAAGTTAAGCTGCTCACTTATCTTCCTTAATGCTCAACGTTCGATCGAGTCCAAGGCAGCCACCTGGTGTTTGGCGAAACCATCCCATAGATGGCAGCAATACTCCATACCCGACCGGACTTGAGCTTTATATAAAGTGGAAAGCTGTCCAGGTGTGAAGTATCGCCTCACCTTGTTGAGAATGCCAAGCTTCATGGCAGCAGTATTGGCCTTGGACTCTATAAAGGAGCAAAAATTGAGAGTCCGAGTAACTCCCAAGAGTTTGGGATGATCTTCTACAGTTACAGTTAGATCCCCGTTTTTCGAACACATTTCGGAAAACGGGGACTTGTAGAAACTAACTTTTTTTCGCCGAAAAGACACAAGCTTGCGTTTTGGATGCGTTAAATTTAACTAGATTGGCATCGCCCCAATAGGACACAACCTGAAGAGCCAAATCCAGACGTCTATTTCCACTAGTTCAGTTGTCCAGTTCAGTTGACTGAACTAGTGAGATTTCTTTTCTCGTTTGTTCAGTCGACTGGACTAGTGAGATTTTTTTTCTCGTTTTTTCAGTTCAGAAATAAAAAAATATATTTTCTGGCGCTTCGGCGGCCGCTGCCGCGGCACGCTCACTTTGCTCGCTCGCCTTGCGCGTTGTTTTCTATACTCTAACATAACGTAACCAACTGGTTTCGATTTCTTTTATTAATAATAATAAATGTAACAAGGTGCAAAAGCTAGTCTTATTTTCAATTAAACAAACGAGAAAAAAAATCTCACTAGTTCAGTCAACTGAACTAAACGGAACTAGTGGGAATAGACTAATCCAGACGCATAAGCATCTCGTCTCTGTATTTCTGAACGTCAGTTTTACTGGCTCGTGCGTTGGCAAAATAACTCTCCACAACTATACTGTTGTCTGCATGTCCAATGATTCCGGCCATAAGCAGATCGTGTATGTGCAGTAAAAACAGTGCGGCAGAGAGCACTGACCCTTGATACTATTTATATACATTTTTTCTTTTTCCTTTTTGTGAATACGCAATACACATTATACATATAAATTCCCAGATTCAAGACAATTACTTGCAGTTCATACAAACATTTGTCTTGCGGCGGAAATCGTACCCGCAACCTTCTGCGTCTCACCCGGTCCTTGGCCCACTGCACCACAGAGAGCTCTTTTACTTTTGGATTACGCAATTATTTTGGTGCATGTTTTTGTGATTTCAACAAGTAGAACCTCTGAGTTGTACAGCACTGCACTGTATTTCAATATTACTCCAAAATTAAGCATTAATTCACCCGTGAACATATGAAAGCCAGGGTCAAAGTCGGGTCCTAAGCCAAATAAGACAGACTCGCTGAAGCTCCTCACCGCAAATTGTTTTACGAGCTGGCTGCCATTTTGCACACGACTGGCATTCAACTGAAAACTAAACCCATCTTAATCCATAATTATTTATCAAAGAGTGTTGTTTTCATATTTTGACCACAAAACACAATTAATATTATTCGATAATTTATTTGCTTGTCAGTTTGTTGCACTTTACGTCTAAACGGAACATCAGATCTTAATAAAAGTTGTTATGGGATAGGTTTTATCTTAAAGACGAGAGAAGACAAAGAGAGATTATCTTTTTCAATATATAGGCTATTTTTAATATAGGTGAAAAATTGCCGGCAGCAGTTAGTGATTAATACAATTATCAGAGATTGTGTTTTCTCTTTAGACAACCTAAGCAGAGCGTTGTGTTCAACATTTAATGCATCACTTGATGAATTAACGCTAGCTGTACTTCTTATGGAGAGCTTACTGTGCTTTCTTTTTGTACAACTTTTTGTACTTTTGTTTTGTTCCTTGAGAACACACACAGAAAAAAAATGCACTGGGACAATCTTTGGGGACTGCTAATAGCAGTGAAAACTAAGTTTGTAATTTGTATCGTCGTGCTATTAGATAATTATTTCTGAATTATTTTTGGTTTGTAAAGAACTTTTAATGACCAATTTAAACTTTAATCCTTGATCATAAACACTTTTTATATAAACCAAAAATAATTCTAAAATAATAATCTAATAGCTCGACGATACAATTCACAAGTTACTTAGTTTATACTGCTATCGGCAGTCCCCAAATAATGTTTAAGGAATAATCTCGCATGAATTGTTTTATTTATCAGTAGAAAGTACTATTATGTATGAAATACAATTGGTGAAACACAATTTTCGTTTATTGAGCTATCGTACACAATTATTGCATTATTATTAATAAAAAAGTTTACACTTCAGAAAAATCAACATGCATCCATAGCTCATGGGAAGCGTGCGGTGACAATGACGCGAGTTACGTGATTTATTCACTTCAAAAATTGCGTTGTTGGAACCGAAATCTTCCCGCTGTTCTATAATGAATGAATGAATGAATCGTTTATGAGAAGGTTTCAGCTATATTGTCTTCCACAGGAAGACATAATTGAAAATAGACGGTGCCTATATGTTGACGGCAAAGTTTGGTTATCCAACGTAATCTCTCTACGTGTTTTCGTACATTTGATATATTTCCGCAAATCTAGCATTTTTCATGAGGTTGAGGTTCCAGTGCCCTCAAGAGGTGCACCAATCAACGTTTTGAAAACTCAGACTGAGTTCAGCATGCGAACAGTTAATAATAATATTATGGCGGAATATGAAAATATTTCAAGTATTTGCTGAGGAGGCTGAGAATTCGAAATGTTTGATTACCTCGGTTTGTAATGAAAACAACTTTGTAAAATGCAAACATTTTCGTACAAATAAATAACTTGAATATTAAATACTTGGAAATGTTATGTGGTAGGCAATCTAAAACTTTTATTATCAAAAATATATTGAACTAAAACAATACAATAACGGCAATAACAATTTGCAGACTGATATAGAAGCCGGCATTCCCAACACGCATGAACTCTATCAGTCCAGTAGGTCCTTGTAGATTTTATGAAGCCCCAAACGGCTTAAATATAAAACCTCAACCGACTCCGCTGATGTTACCGCTGAATCAGCTGGCACTGACGTGTCGGCAATGGTACAAGTCTATCTGCACAAATTGCTACCTGTACTACTATACTAATAGTTGTCTTCATTTCCAGAGGATGATTGCCATGCCATCAAGTCTTTTGCCTTTAGAAATAAAATAATAAACACTACGTTATAAAAACTAAAAAAAACAACTTTATTTATAAAAATGAGAAATTTAATTTACTTGAATGACATATTTTTTTTCAGTTAATAAAAAAAATATGATGTAGTTATGAGGTAAGAAACATAAAAAAAAAAACAAATGAAGATCTTTTTTTTGAAGTCGATTAAAAATAGTAAAAACAGTAAATTAGGCCGCGGCTTTGGTACCTTTATAAAAATATATTTATTATAATATGAAATATAGGCATATTTCATCGAGATCTAAATTTTCAAAACAAATCTAGGTGTTTCTCTTTTAGAGTATGGAGTTGATGGTAATAAATTTTTTTATAAATAAATTTAATTAACAATTGCAAAAAAACACAAATGAAACTCAATAAAAAACAAAAGAAAAGACTTTTAGAATGAAACACATTTCTCATTTTTTGATTAAAACCAGCCAACCGTATTGAGATTGTGTGCCAAAGAGTTGTGAACACTACAATTTATTTAATTTATTAATCATTTATTTTATCATGCACTTTTTATGGAAATTATATATATTTTATATATTATTCAAGTAAATACTTGTAAGAAATACTTTAAAATGATATAATCAGTTGTTAGGAGTACGGCAAAGTAAAATGAAGAGCTAAGTATTAACTTTCCTGAAATTATAAATGTAAATTTCATGGTCTTTAAGATGCTATGTTATTTGGCGAAAAATATTTTTTCCGATTGAACCTTTTGATCGGTATCGTAAAATTACGTATCTTTTTTTACAATTTGGCGGGTTCTATTCCCCCTATTCCCGGTTCAGACAAGCGATTATTTTCAATATTTTAGATACTTTCCCTCCATGTGGTATGCCTTGTGTAATAAATAATGCCGGACATTTCACAATATAATTTGGCCCCAAAGTAAGCAGAGCTTGTGTTATTAGTACCATTATGACTGATATACTAATTACATACTTTTTTTGTAAATAAATACATAGAAACACCCAGACCCGATACAAATACTGGCAGATTATACCAACATAATCCCGCGGCGGGTATCAAACCCGCAACCTTCTGCGTCTCAACCTGGCCTTGGCCCACAGAGAGGTCTTCGATATTAAATATAGACATGGATACTTATTGACCAATATAGTTCATGTTCCAATATAACATTGCGTCATTTGAAGTACAGAACCAAAGACATAGAACCGTCGATTCTAAAGGAAAGTGGGAATAATTTGAATCACGTCCTGAGAGAAATCTTGAGACTTGTAATGAGGCGCCTCCAATGTCAAACATGTTACAAGTACAATCGAGTCTTATTGTGCAATCTTTGAAACGTGAGATTCTTTAAACTCAAAGCAAATTGTGTTTTATTATCTTTTTAAGTAAAGTTGTGAATCTTTGCATTTGTTAAAAAAAAAGGTTCTGTGAAAGAATTTTTTTATATCTTTTTTACGCTTGTACCTCAAAACTTTCATTTATGAATTTATGTAATAATGTATATAATATTTTTATGTGAAAGAATATACTTCCTTATTAGAAATTTCATCAAAATAGGTACAGAAATTTTGTTTTTGTTTCGGCTGTATTTTTATGGGCTTAAATTTCATTGTATAAAGTCAGTTTCCTTTTAAGTTATTACGCAATGACATAGATGTAGATGTTAACGAAGCACTCTTCTTTTATCAAACAGACTAATTAAGTTTGATTAATTATTGAATCATTGAAAAGCACAATGAGAAGAGCAAATAAGAGCTGTATTTTTCATCATTTATTACTCGTACTGGTTTTATTTGTCTCTGTTAAATACAAACAAAGATATGAGTATACATGCATGACGTTATTTTACGAAACAAACCTCCTCAAACAAATTTTACTTATTCATATATTTTTTTGATAGTCATACTTGAAACGATATGAAAATGAAATGACTCGTTCACATTTTTTAAATTCTTCAAATATGCTGTTCAAGTATATCAAATACGTTAAGTGCAAATAAATTGGTTAAGTGCAAAAGTTGCGGGTATTGTACTTATTTGAACGACCTCTTTGGCATAGTGGGTAAATGCTCGCCTGAGACGCAGAAGGTTGCAATTTCTATACCCGCCGCGGGACTAATGTTTGTATGAACTGCAAGTATTTGTCTCGGTCTGAGTGATTTCTATATTATGATAAGTAGGTATTTCCATAAAATAATAGTAGGTATATTAGTAGTATATCAGTCATAACACAATAACACAAGCTATGCTTTGGGGTTAGACGATGATGTGTGAAATGACCGGCATTATTATTATTAGTTTTAATATATTATGACGGACATTTCACAAAACGGCATTTAGCCCCAAAGTAAGCAGAGTAAGTACCTATTTACATATTTTCAGTATCGTGGTTCTTTTACTATCGGTTACCATCGGCTAGTTCAATTATACTGTCATATACAATGTAAGTAGCGAGCAATATTTTAAATAAGAGATAACAAAAAAAAACTTAAAATAAATACAAATTAACGGTTTTCAGGTATTTTAAGGGTTCCGTACCTCGAAAGGAAAAAACGGAACCCTTATAAGATCACTTTGTTGTCCGTTCGTCCGTCCGTCTGTCTGTCAAGACACTTTTTCTCAGGAATACGTGGAGGTATCAAGCTGAAATTTATATCAAATACTCAGCTCTACTGTCCCTTAAAGCTGTGAAAAAATCAAACTTCTAAACCAACGCAATCAAAAGATACAGTCGTTTATGGAATCAAAACCTACAGGGTACTTCCTGTGAACTCAGAATCCTGATTTGGTACGAAGCAACGTCTTATAGCACAGATAAAGGAAAAATTGCGAAAACTGTAAATTTTTTGTTACATCGTCCAACTATGACTCGATTGTCGTGATGGGTGAAATTTTACTTTGAACCTGTAGGTTTGTACGAAACCCTCGGAGCGCGAGTCCGACTCGCACTTGTCTGGTTTTTTTTATGACGACCTCTGTGACGTAGTTGGATTCCCGCCACGGGTGTTTGTAGGATCTGAAAGTATTTGACTCGGGTCTGGTGTTTCTATGTATACAACGTATGTTTGTGCTTAGATTATATGATAATTATTTCAGTTTAATACCTTCACGATAAAAAGGGTATCGATATACATACATACATACAGCCAGACAGACAGACGGACAGCAAAGTGTCCTTATGGGGGTTTCCTTTTGAGGTACGGAATCCTAAAAACGGCTCTAGTCTGTAGAAAACAAAATTTTGTGAGGTTGATCATGCAAATATTAAAAAAAGTACCTATTTAAGCTTAAACCCCTGAAATAGAATAGCAAAGGAATAGTAATTTAAGTACATTTTACATACAACCCCAAATACCAGAGACGTGATTCGAGATTTTATAAATTCAAATATGTTAAGCATTACTCAATTAGCTTGCAAAATTGATTTATTTTATATACGCGCGCCTGCAAAAGGCAATACTTTTTTACAGTTTAATGACTTCTGTCGCGCAGTGAGTTAAGGCCCTCCTAAGACGCAGAATGTTGCAGGTTCGATTCTAGCCGTAAGATAAATATTTTTAAGATCTGCTAATATTTATATTGGTTCCCATAACACAAGCTCTGCTTACTTAGGGAATAGATGATGCTGCGTGAAATGTCTAGCATTATTATCGAAGTTATCTAAGGACTTTTAAAATTATCTATATAGTTCTGCTCTAACCCCATGCCAGAGGGCAGCATTTTCAAGAAACTGGCGGCATTGTACTGGCGGCAATTATAACAAGGTTTATGTAATTGGTAGCAGGAGCTTTGTATTTTAGCTCTGAAGGGCTATTACGTTAATACGAGCTAAACTTATTACGAACCAACAACGCACTTGAATGTTATTGCTCCGAAGAACCGGGATAAGTAGAAAGAGGGAGCTGACGTGAGAATTGTAGGTCAGCTGGAAGTAATAGGATTGTGTATCTCGTAATTATTCTATTCTACGTTAAAAGAACTTACAAATTACATTTCTAATTATGTAATTTAAAATGAAATTTAATTATAAAACATGTTAATAAAAAAACTAATTAAATAATATTGGTGGACAATGGATAACACACTATCTAGCCCCAAACTTAGCATTCTCGTAGCTTGTATTATGGTGACAAGATGACTGATATAATATTTATAGATTTTAAATACACACTTATAATACTTTATAACACCCAGACACAGAACAAACACCTATGTTTGTCCTGAAATCAGTCCTCCAGCCAACTGCGCAGAAAGCATAGCTACTATTATTTAAGCTGACAGGCTAAATAGTGAGCATACACCGTCTAGGTCCAATTCAACAAGTTACTGCTATAGAAACAAGATGACTGATAATAAATAAATAATCCTGGACATTTCACACAGCATCATCTGGCGACAAAGTAAGCAGAGCACGTGTTATGGGTACCACATGACTGCTATGCCACTTATATTTATAAATACATGCATATTATACATATAAACACCCAGACCCGAGACAAATACTTGCAGATCATACAAACATTTGTCCCGCGGCGGGAAACGAACCCGCAACCCATAGAATGGGCACTTGTAAATATCATACATAAATCCTTTATAACATCTCTACAGAACAAACGTCTAAGACAATCATTTAAATACTTATCCTGTTTGATTAAATGAAATGAAATATGCATTTGCCTCGGTCGGTACACATCTTAACCTCAAGTTGCTTAGAATTAATTAATTAACTGAGAGCTCATAATTAATTAAATAATTACAGAAATGTACAATTATATTTTATGAGATATATCAGATACATGTTAAAAGTTGAGCTATCCTAGGACCGTTTAAAACGATCTATAGGTATCCACTACCTCGTAGAGATAATTACATGAAGCTAATGACGAAAAAAGTATATGAACTAGAAATACCTACAAAAACCGCATGTATGCCTGTATGTCATTCATGTCCTGAAAATCGCGGACATTCCTAGAGAAGTATGGAAGACAATATAATTTAAAATAGGTTTCTTTACCTATTACATTACAAAACGCGATCGCCTCCTATTTCCCACGGGCCCAGAGTCTCGACATCAAAAGGCTCAAATATGTAAATCATTAAGGATGTTTAAGACGGGTAGTCAGAGACACGTCTTAACATAACATTTAACACATGCAGGCGCTTTGGACAGTTGTTAGTATTCCATACGTGACAGGTTGCAAGTCTATCGCCGCTATAAGAATAGTAATAGATGACAGACATCTTCGAACTTTTAGTTTCTGTTAGAATACTGAAATATAGCACATATTTCAAATAAAAATATCCATTGATTTACGAACAGATTTGATCAAAATATCAGAAGAGCCACCATTGATCTAAAAATATTAAATATTTACTATGTTTTAGTCATTACTACTTTTTACATTATTCCATGGATAAAATATTAATAATAATATTTATTCAATAAAAATAGACAAAACCTATGTGACGACGTACGGCGAGGGTTTCCGAAGCCAGGATAATAATAATTAATGGTCAGGTCCCAAGTCAATTCAAGACCATCTAGTTAGCAAAATAAAAAAATATATATTAAAGACTGATAATTTTCCTTGTAATTTCTACATAATAGTTTAAATAAAAACTTTTCAGGTATTTAAAGATAGTGGTTTAGTCAGTAGGAGGGGTCTTATATCATATTAGACGATTGAACGATACGCCAAAAGATGGAGTAGTAATACTAATAATATAAACTGGAATACTAAACTAATCTCATTCATTAGTAAATTCTTATATTCAATATTTTTTACGTATTATCGTGCAAGTTACATAACAATATGACTAATATTCTGACTAAGATCTAGGAGACTAAGACTATTTCTATGTCTAACGTTGGACTTCAGAACCCAATGAACACAGAAACGCATTGAAAAATTAACAAAACGTGCGTAGCTGCGTAGCTGCTTAGCATTTCGTAGCGCTACGCCACGTCTACGAAAAAAACAACGGCGGCAGCAATATCAAATTTCCTATTCACATTCAGTTTGTTTTAGGTAATTTTATATTCTACCCTCAGGCTTTTTCGTACAAAGCTACACTCATTATACAGTCTTTATAATTATATTTAAACGTGATTTAGGACTTTTCTTACAACCATAATATATAATAATACTGAGCACTGAGTGTGTAACCACTACACCTACCCAACCCTTTGCTTAATGCCTTCATATCATAATATCGTGGGTTAGAAACAGCATGCCTATTATGGAACTCTTGTTTAAATCAATGTTTATCAGTTTCTATTCGCAATAGACATCATGTCACACGCTTTTATTACGTATATTCCGTTTCTTACTTAGTTTTTATGCATATAACAGTGTATCTTACAGTCAACATCAACTGCATAATCAATAACTGTAGGATACATTCGAGAAATACGGGCTTAAGATAATCGCGAACGCGAGCTTGAGCAAACGAACTGCGAATCAATCTCACCCTGATAAAGTTTCTCTAGATGAATCGAAACAGTGTCGGTGCATCTATCGACAAAATAATACGTGAGTAAAAACCGTGCTTTTCGAAATATAAAGTACAACTCACGAAAGTTTTGATTGTAAACTAACTGAATTTCCAAAAACTTGGTTCGTACTTCATAATATAATACAAACTAAAATTGAGAACTAAGCATAGGTTTTCTGAGTTCTCAAATAATAACAATATTATCATCTATGTTTTAGATTTCCAGGTCTATACATTACTTACACGTACAATAAGACAGTAAACACAAATAAAATCAGCAGCAAAAATACAGCACTTACAAAATACAAAAAAACAGTTTTGCTCTTGATATCAGTTTAAGTTACGTTCTGCAATAAAAATATTATTCATATAATTTGGATAAAAATCTATAAAACATTATTTAATTAATAAACACATAAAAACTACACATAACTAAATCAAAAGAAATTAAATCAATAATAGATAATAACATGTCACTGAAAATTAAAACAATAATAATTAATTAAGTAGGTACATAAATATAAATTACAAAATTAAAACTAATACAGACAGAGCCGATTGCAATTTGCATCCACCTGTTTAATGTTCAACTTAATTTTCAATTCAACTGTTTAAGGTAATATGACCCTCAATACCCCCGCGCGTGCCTTACCGTCTCTCGATTCTGTTAAGAAAATAAGCTTCTACGAGTAAATCAACGCAACCAATAGGTTGTAGCATAAATTGACAGTATTTTTTGAGGTTCTTCTTGAGGACCTTGAATCGTGAAATTTGATAAGAAGTAAAGGCTAACTGCATAAGTAACGAGAAATGTTAGAAAATTTCTGATTAATTTTTTCGTATTTCTACAAATGAAAACCAATTATAATTTATATAACGACTCATAACTGTAGTCCCGTTGGATTAAACCGCCCTCGTACCCTTAAATACATAAACCTTTGCGGATGTTTACGTTCATAATAAGTAAGTAATTAAATTGGGGCGTTTTCGATTACGCCAAGTACGACAGATGATATAATAGTCGCAAAACATATTACAGTCCTGGTATTTTTTCATTAACTTATCATCCCATAAATGCAGTTATTCTCTTAAAACCTCTTTAAACACTAGTGTGGCCTTGCAACGTTTGTCGCAAGTTGCCTTTGACGTACTCAACGATAAGTCAAACAACCGACAAATTGACACTTAGCAAGCGTATCCTGGTATAGATCGCACAGGCCGTCGTGGCTTAACAACTTTTGACATGTCGGCATCGACGGCCTAAAATGCCACTACAGTCCCATCCAGGTACTAACATCGCAGAGCGTTGCTTAGTCAATCTGCTAGAAACGACTAGGTAAGCAATGCGATTACTTAAAGTATCAAGTATCCAAGAAGCTTTGTCTTTGAACTTTTATCACTTGCAGCACTCAAAAGTGCAACACAAGTTGGAGTTCAGAACTGTCAACGCTCAGTAGTCGTTCGCGCGTCGCGCTGAGCGGACGTCATGCCGCCGTGAAGATGCGTCCGATCCTTATAATATACTTCGCGACTCTAGTGCACTGTTACAGGAGTGAAGTGGGGAAAGTGAGACACAGTCGTGCGCTGATCCGACATGGGAGGTCTCGCGTGCATTTTGCGAGGCTGCACGCGCGCTCGAGAGATCTCGTCGCGCAAATCGAAGCGGAGAGGAGTAGCGAGCTGGGTACGTTTGGGATAATATATAAAAGTTTTTTGATTTAAATATTGTTTTATAACATTAAAAATAAAAATGTTGAAGATTACCCATAAAAATTTTTAAACCTAATATAATTTTCCATCCTGATATTCTGTCCCACGCTGAAATAAAACCAAGGTTTCGATAAGTACAATGTTGGCAAAATTAATTAAAGTGATTATAAGTCCCTAAGGACTTATAATCACAAAGAATTTTGCCTAAGTTGGTACCTTTGTTACTTTAATATTGTAGTTTAAGATTAAGATAATTGAGACCCCTTCAAATGTAATAATGTTTGTCTAATAGGTATAAACAACTCTACCTTACAATAACTACTGAACAAAGTGAAAGTGTAAGTAAGTTAACCTGTGAAAGTTGGCTTATAAACTTCTTGCACAAGATTAGCAACATAACTCATCGTAAAATTAGCGCTATAGCTTTAAGCTACGTGTTTCGATTTAAAACAACTTTAATAAGTTTTCCATCGATACATTCCTTACGTTGGTTTAAAATTGTACATAACAGATACGCAATATTTGTATATATATAAACAATCACATTAACAGTGTGCTAAGGAAAAACACCTAGAACGAAACGGTATAGATTGATTTGTATAATAACAATGAGATTTTTTTTTTATCAAAAATCGTACATTGAGAATCTCTGTTTTTCCGAGAAAATAAACGGAATTCATTCTATATTCACCATGATTTACTTTATCTATTTTATTGCTTTTTCATACAAGTATTTGTGACACTCCGTGACGCACACGCTGGTGGCATTCCATCTATTTTATACTCTCTTACCTTAATTAATATTACCATCACACGTTTTAAAACTACGTAACTTTGTAACTACTTACGACAGGGGACAGTATCAAAAGGCACTTATATCAATGAACTTGGACTTTGGTAGGAATCTTAGGGCTAGCAAGCACAAGTGAATTAATCCGCGCTGTTTGAACTGCGCTACTCTGAAGTTTGTAGTTTCAACGTGGTTTCTCCGCTAGTGCTTGTGCTTACGTCTTATTCCATGTTCCACAGAATAGCACAAAAAAAAACGCTTTTATTCTGGGTCCCCAAAAAATTTAGAATGATTATCCCGGTAAAGCCTGAAAGGTAAAGGTAAAGGCTTCAAAGCCCTTGTTCAGGCCTTTGACCTGAACAAGGGCTTTGAAGTTTAAAATAGTAAGACCCGCTTACTAGTTCAAACTTCAAAACTAATATTAAAAAGATAAAATATTGGATGGAAAATATGAATAAACTCAAAAACTACTACACCGATTTCAAAATTCATTCGCAAGGCTATATGTGTAACTATTTTAGTTAAGCCACAATAGAAGTTTTTTGTCCAAGTTAGGCAATCAAAACACTGGTCGACTCAAAAGATGCGCCTGAACGAAGTTGGGTGGATCGTTTTTCTAAAATACGATCATCAATATATCCGAAACAAAAAACAAAACAATAATATTGTGACATATTTTCATTTTGTCGAACATCGAAGATAAGTACTAATAAAAGAAACACATTTCGGAGGCAACCACTTGATCTTAAACTTATGTTTTGATAAAAACGGTGACGTTTTAAATATTGTAGCAACGGTTAGACCTAGTGGCTCTGTGAGCTGTAGACCTCGCGAACATTTTTCGAAATGACTAAAATATAACATTTTTACGTTTTCAACCCCCATATCTTCGCCATTTTGAAAAATTTCCAAAAACTGTATCGACAAAAAAATCTATATAGTTATAGAACCTGCTTACAAAATTTCACGAGAATCGGTTGAGATTTGCGATGTGGAGTATAACATCCGGACAGAGGCCGGACATACAAAAGCATTTTTGCCTAAGCTAAAACGGAGACACTGGCTTCGCTCGGTCAATTATAGGGAATATAAATGGTGCATAGACTACCCGAATATATATATCATAGCTTTTTTCCTCTAGCTTAGAGACTGTTATAGTCCGGACCATCCTAGGACATACATGTGACCTAAAAACATGAAGACGACATCTGGAAGTAGATAAACATTGTCTCTTGAAAATGTTTCACCCATATTTATTTTTATTTATCTCGATGCTTAACCCGCAAGTATTATTTCTCAACATGTTTTATTGCAATTAATTTTATTTGGAGTTCAGCAAAACTAAGAAACAAAGCAATCATATTCTTCTACTCTTCGTCTGGGTTAGTTATACTATCTATAGATTATTTTAAAGGGTTCTTGAATAGTTTTACTATGACACACGTATTTTAAAACATATAACATATTATTCTGTACATTTCTAGAAATTAAAAAAAATTTTCTTTAATGGCATATGTCTAAAATTCAATGACAATTTTGTTAATGACAATGATAATTCTAATGTTAATATTGTTACAAAGTCAAAGTCATCAAACATCATTTAATATTGTTCAAATCAACAGACGGACTCCGCTGTCTAAAATATATTTTTAAGCATAGGTACCCTTATCGGGTACTCTTAATTTAGTTGTCATAGCGACGGTGGTAACTTTTATGGAAATAAATGCTTTAGGCTAAATATTAGAAGCCAAATAGACTTGCTCAACCAATTTCTTTTAACATTTATATTTATTCTTTGTCAACGAGAGCGAACATGGGCCATTAATAACTTGCCTGAGGCTGCCTTTTCTAAAGTTATAAGGCTATTTTTCTGCAACATACCGTCTGAATATATATTGGTTTATTGTAATTTGTCAAAATGATAGTGACATTGACAATCTAAAAAATATATCGAGCGGCATGTATGTTTCGGACTGCATTTGTTCTAACACCCACTGATTCAGCAAAACTCATAGCGTGGAGATTTTAATACCTTTTTCTGAAAAAAGAAACCTCTACCTCTTTGTCTTTTCTCGTGGCGGATAAATCGTTATTTACAGGGTTCATCCTATTTAGGCAAATAAAATACGGCATGAAAGGTCACATAACGCGATAGAATAATCTAAATAACTAATGTGTAAATTATAGATTTCTCATTCAAAATTCAAATATGTTTTCAACACAATCGCAAAGATCACTTTGAAGCGTCTTACATACTAGATTTATTTAGGTGTCGATTCCACCTAACCCAAGCCCGGGAAGAATTGACCAGAAACTCGTGCTTGTCCTAGCGCTTTTTTGTATGATCCTTCTTATAACTAGCTAAACTACGAAAAAATCATAATTGTAACAATAGCTTATACATTGAAAATCTGCCAGTTAACTGTCAGATAGACGCATAAATAAATAAAATAAATAAATAATCCCGGATATTTCACACACCATCATCTGGCCCCAAAGTAAGCAGAGCTTGTGTTATAACTGATATACTACTTATATACTTGTTTTTGTAAATACATACATACTATATATAGAAACACCCAGACCCGCGACAATTACTTGCAGATCATACATTTGTCACGCGGCGGGAATCGAACCCGCAACCTTCTGCGTCTCAGCCGTGCCTTGGCCCACTGCGTCACAGACATCGTCTATGCCATCGTAATAATATATGCCATAAACAATACAATATCACCAAAGATAATAATAATAACCATCGAAAATTACTGTCAAGTTCAAATGAATACTCCTAAAAGTTTTATTAACATTTTTCAAATTAATTTAGTAAAATAATCTTCTTATCGTATCTCGCGTCCGACTCGTATCATTTCAACAAAACGGAACTTTTAATGAGATCGACTGACTGTCGAAGTCTCGACTCCGCTGAAAAGCAAAGCACGTATTTGAATGAGCGCTCGAAATAAATGCTTCGTTTTAAAACTACGTGATTTTTATCTAATCTATCGTAGTTTAAATATTTTGCAAAGATGGTAAAAATATTATTTCCGGCACCAATTTCATGTTTTGCTTTTTAACTTTTGTTAGCTTCTAAAAAATGCGGTTTCTGATGACGATCTATAAACTGATACACTTGGAACAAGAAAAGTAGGGGTGGGTTAGAAAACATAGGAAGTTCGTCCCTGACTTGGATTAATCATCGGCACCTATATATTGACCTAGTGATACTACTCAAAGTGATGAAAACAGTTTAGGAAAATACACCAATCAAATTGTGACAAAAGTTTTCGCAATAAATAAAAATTGACACAATTGTCTTAGAGCTACACCTAAGCACTCCAACTATAACACTTGTTTGAATAACGGCATTTATTACATCCTTGAATACAGAGTGCGATTCTGACCGAATGCCATTTATCTAAAACTAAACCTCTTCCATCACTACCTAATTATAACTCTTATGCCTCAACGACATTCTCAAACAAAAATGATGGAATAATTGTTTTTAGTAAACCCACTTTGTCCTGTGTGATATCCGAACAATCTTTTGACGAAGCTACCCGTCTTCTAGTCAAAGTTGCTGGTCATACAGTAATAGTCGCTATTTACAGGTCTCCTTCTTACCGTACCATAGACAAATTTATAAACTCCCTTGAGCTTGTCCTTAAACCACTTATCAACTTTAAAAATGCAATTATCATGGGCGACATAAATATAGATATTAAACGAAATAACAGTGAACCTATAAGCTCAGATTACTTAAATTTAACTGGCGAATATGGATATTTACCTGCCAATATATTTCCTACGTGCTTTGGCAATTGTTTGGATCATGTTTTCGTTAAAACTAAAAATATACAGCTCTCTCGTTTGTCCTACAATTCGCAATCACAGACCATCTACCAGTACTACTATGCCTAAGTTTAGGCCCCGAAAACACCAAGAAAATCCTGCTCGATACTAGAATTAATTACGATGCAGCTGTTTATTCTATTCTAGAAAATTCCACACTAAAAAAAGTGCTTCAAATTAGCGATACTAACAAAGCAGCTAATTCTCTTGTAAAAGCCCTTATGGCAGCTATTAACCTTTACACAATACAGATACCAATTCCCTGCAACAACGCATCTCTAAGCCTTGGATAACCCCCAGGTTTGCAAAGATGCATACGTCACAGGGACAACATGCATGCGAAGGTAAATAAATGCCCAATTAATATTATCCTAGCTAAGAGTTACCGCAGATATCGTAACTTTAGTAACGGTTTAATAAGAAAACTTAAACTTGAAAGAGCCACACGGAATCCAAAACAAACATGGAAAGTGATCAAGCAAATTACCAACATAGCATAAAACAAAACACCACCAACCGAACTGTTGCTATCTAATCCAAATTCGCAAACAGCAATTAATAACATTAACTCATTCTTCTCAAGTGTTGGCAAAACTCTAGCTGAACGTATCGCAAACATTGCTGAAACCACCAATATTAGTAGTGAGATTAAAACTCAGCTTCATAGTAATTTATTTGTTTTGATTAAGGTTGACCAGAGTGAAGTTGAACGCACTATCCTGAGTCTTAAAAATGACAGTGCTTCTGGTTGGGGCGGAACCTCATCGAGACTATTGTAAATGGCTAAGGATGCTATCGTCCCTCCATTGACACACATCATAAACCTGAGCTGTATGGTGCTTTCCCCGAGGCATTTAAAAAATCCATTATTCTCCCTGTTCACAAGGGTGGATCAAGAGACAGTGTCAACAACTACAGACCAATATCAATTCTTCCTGCATTGTCCAAAGTAATAGAAAAATTGCTCAACAAGAGACTTATGAACTACCTTAAAAGCCAAAACCTACTCGCCAACTCCCAATACGGTTTAGGGCAAAAAAATCTACGGAAATGGCGGTTTCAGGTCTTATCGACTTTATTGTTGAGCATGTGGACAAACGCAAAAAATGCGTTGCATTGTTTTTGGACCTGACAAAAGCATTTGACACTGTCTCGATACCCATTCTCGTGAAAAAGCTAGAGAATGTTGGTATTAGAGGAATTCCACTACATCTGATTAAAAGCTACCTATCTGATAGAACCCAGTGTATCTCGATCGAAAAAAGAGTAAGCGAAGACGAAACAGTAGTAGTTTGCGTTTCCCAAAGTAGCATCTTAGGCCCGACTCTGTTTTTAATATTCATAAATTAACTGTGTCTATTCACCCCCCTAATGGCCACATCTTCACCTTCGCCGACGACACAGCTCTGGTTTTTGAGGGAGAATCTTGGGAACAAGTACAGAGCTCTGCTGAATATAGTCTCCATTGCGTTATCTCTTGGCTCCGCAAAAACCTCTGAACACTTAACTTTGATAAAACGAAATATATTGCATTTTCTATACAAAATGTTATGTTATATCTACATGTAGGTATCTAGCATTTACTTTGGATAGTCAGTTAAGTTGGATACCTCAGATTGAATTTGTTACCTCACGGACTAGTAAACTTATCTGAATCTTCAAAAACCTCCTTCATATTGCGGATTTCCAATTATTAAAAACTGTGTATTACGCTCTTGGCCAGTCAATCCTAAGCTATTGTGTGTCTGTATAGAGTGGAGCATACAAGACCCATCTTATAAAAGCTGAAAGAGCACGACGCTCAGTGTTAAAAGTCATGAGTTTTAAACCCTTTCGCTACAGAACCACTTCCCTCTACCATGAGTGCAAACTCCTATCCATCTGAAAACAATTCATCCTTCAGTCCACACTTCTTTGCCACCGTACGCTCAATTGTGACCCTATCCAAGACACTCTACCAAGACTTTTCAAGTGCAACTTCAGCAAAATTAACACCTCGTTTGCAAGACAGAGTGCGTACTATATGAAATCGTACCTATTTTCAAAATTGAATAAAACCCTGAAACGATATTCCCTTTCTCAATTCGAATGCAAACGAACTGTTTGGAGGATTGGCTTCTTGATCTTGACTATGACTCGACTGAAAACCTTTTAATTGCGTTCATATAATAATACTCACCATTTATATTAATAATACATAATTCGCTTACAATTTTATTATTCTGAAATTATTATTATTTTAAGGAATCAATGCCTTTTAGTTTAATTTTAATTCCTGCTTTAATTATAATTTTTAATTGTAATTTAATGATTTCAATTCCTATTTTTGAATTAATCATCATAGAAAAATTAAATATCTTGAAATCTTGTATTAATTGAATTTATATAAGTATTTAATGTATTTGTAATAAATATTACTAGCTTCAACATAATCGTCCGGCGGTGGACGTTGGTACACCATAATCACAGGACACCGATCCTATTTTGGGTACCAATGTTCGTCCAATCAGTAATAAAAAACCAACAATTATAGAAATATATTAATTAGGTTAAGTTATGATTGTACGTTGATTACATATGTTTGTTATTCTCTCAATAAATTTCATTTCATTTCATTTACATGACTTTCCCGAGCCAAACCAAGTGCAAAAGCAAGTTTCAACATTATTAAACCCCCGGGACCTACTTCGTCGCAATGGCGACCACCTGCGACTCTTTACGGTTTTATATTTAAGTTTTATGTCTCCTTGGGCTCCTTTATTAATGTAAATAAGCGGCATTTCATGACAGAAAAATTAAAATGATGCTGTTTGAAAACAATTATTATCTGCGAGTTTCCATTGGGGCTGTCTCGAGTTCCTTTTATTTTATTGATCATGCTTTTGATATTTTTTTACGACGCATGCATCCTGTATGTGATAATTTATGTTGTTCTGATGCTTTAAAAACACAAATAATAATTAATGTAATATATTACGAATTACTTACGTAAAATAGAGTAATCAATAATGTTTATTTTCGATATTATAAACATACCGAACATTTAAGTTTTTAAAAGACAAGTTTTAAGACATTCAACAAGCATGTGTAGTCTGTCTGTGTATTAAATAAATTATGTGTCTTCTTATCAATTATTTATTTATGTAAGCGAGTACATAGGCTAAGATTATGGCATACGTACCTTAAAGATTAAGGTATATACACTCTTCCGCGTAGCGTAAATTCACGCAAAATCTTGCCTATGAATCTTTTTTTATACTTCTTCTTCGTTTTTTCGTCAACGGCATGTCTCATGTTACAATAATGTAAACTTTGCTAATGTCAAGTATTTATATTGTTTATAGTATCATGTCACAAAGTCGTATCTTGTCGTTCGTATTTTTTTCTTTATATAAAATGGTGTATTCTCATCTATACCTATAAAAGAGCTTAACCTGACTGACTGATTCATCATCGCCGAGCCAAAACGGCAGAAGCTAGAAAACGTTGAAGCTTCCTTTCATAACAAAACCATCCACTAAGACGGGATTTTTTGAAATTCAACCACTAAAAGAGTGAAAATGGGGGAAAACGAATGTATGAAACTTTTTAACGTGTGTGTCAAAGTTTGTATGGGGTTTTTTCAACAGGAGGTGTGATTTCTTAAAAACTTAGTTTAAATACTTAAAATGCAAAATAAATGGACACGTGTTTCAATTTTTGCTTCGCAAGACGGCCAAGAATAGTCCTTATTCTTCCTATAATGGAATGTGATTTAATGACCATTTTGCCAATGTTTTATTGTAATATGGTCACAAATTCACAATCAATCGTCATTTGTCCTTTCTAGACGTCATAGCAGGATGGCCGTCTAGAATGTTCTTAGATTCGTTGTATAAAATCTCATATCAAATAATACACTTATAATTCTATCTCAACTCTTGCTTAGGCCTAGAAGTCACAATTCATTAATTAAATTTCCGATGTGGTTTGAAATCGTTCATGTTTTCTGAAAAATATTTTGATACTTCGACATCTGAAATCAATACACTAATGCTATGTCAACAGTTTGATCATTTTAAAATCACTAATGGCAATAAGCTGGTAAATGTTAATGGTAATTAACAGTTAACCAAATTGATTTCTCATCCGTAATAAGCTCCTTGTAAATAATTAAATCTAAATTTAGAGCCGGCAAAGAGAAACCAAACGTAAATACATTTTGTAATGTTGATATTATTGTTAACATATAGGTATGTTCTTAATTAGATGATTGATTCAGGCGTGACTTTGCTGAAATCCATTACAAAACATTAAACAGTTAGACAAATATTTAGTACTATTCCGCCAATATATTCCTAATTCCTTAGTTAGACACAATGCAGACGCATGCACCTCCCTAACGCACACTATTTGAAAGACATACAAAAAACTCAAATAACTATATTTACAAAAGTTATTTTTAAAATTATACATATTGTATTTTGTTTTTGTAAAGGTAGCAAACAACATCCGCATGTGTTACCTCTGAATTGTGTGTAACTCATTAGGAATAGATAGGCGGATTAGTAATAAATATTTGTTTATTTGTTCAATGATTGGTACGATCTTCTTTATTAAGCAAGAGGAAAATTTCATAAATAGGTATCATAGCGAATCTTAATTTTAAATTAAGAGCATTAATTAGTGGTCCTTCCCGATGCTAAATAATAAATAAACATATTAATAGTGAATAATGAAAACAACACTATCTAGACACAAACTAAGTATAGCAGGTATTATTTTGACTAGATAACTAAATGAATACTTATATAATTTTAATACATACATATAAATAAATAAATAATCCCGGACATTTCACACAGCATCATCTGGCCCCAAAGTAAGCAGAGCTTGTGTTATGACAAACTACTTATTTACTTTTTTTTTTGTAAATACATACATAATATTTTAGATAGAAACACCCAGACCCGAGACAAATACTTGCAGATCATACAAACATTGGTCCCGAGGCGGGAATCATGGTACTTAATAATACGCAAAAACAGAACAAAGTCATGTGTTTGAATTCGGTCGTGCAGAATTGGATTTTTCTGTTTGAAAAATATGCGCGTCAAATTTTCAAACGTTAAAAGAAAAATATCTTAAGGAAACCAGCATGTCCTAAGAAGTTTTAAAATTCTTTCACCTCACTGGTTTTAAAATAACTAGTGACAAATAGTGACTAGTGCCGTCGTCTGTATTTCCTGAAAACTACAATCTGAGTCTCTTCAAGTCAAGAGTGAATAGGTGTCTTCTAGACCTTCGACCTTTTTTTTTTTACAAAATTAAAACTTATTAAAATGTTTTTAACTTTTACCATCCGCTGTACTCCATAACGATCAGCTGAGGATCATTAAAAATGGCGCAGCACCTGTAAATTCGGGTTGGTGATTTTCGCTGAATTATATACCACCTTGAGTGAGTTAATCCCCTTGCTGACTAACAGAAGAGCTAGCAATAGAGAAGGAAAACTTGAAACGAACCCGACTCGGTGCCCGACGTTATGCACCTGCAACCGAACCGACACCGCATGTACTCGTCTTTCCTGTGGGTCCTGCTGGCAAGGTCGAGAGGTTAGTGTGGGTACCTGGGAAGGCCTGCGCTATCAAATAGAATCCCAGGCAGAGTGGCGTCAGTGGAGCGGAAACTTCACCCACCTCAGCTTGCTGGAGTGGATCCATGAACGAAAGTTTTCAATTACAATTAACTGCTCTGTAACTTTACTGACGCCACCTAAATCATCTTCAACAGATGAACGAAAGCCAATGATGATGATGATGATGATACCTTCGTGGCCCATCGTCGCTTACCTCCAGGCAAGATTGTGGACAAACGTAGGTCAATCTATAAGAAAAAAAACAAACATGATAAGAAAAAGTTTAAGTTCGAAAGAGAGCTGTTTGGAAGTAACCCACATTAATAGCCAGCATTTACTGATCGAGGTCGCGTATGTAGGCTGCGCGAGAATTTATCAGTCGATGTATAAGCTTAAGGTTTAACAACGCTTAAACTTTATATAACTTTATATATTGTGGTATATAAAGGTTTATTGCAAAATCAAAATAAATAATAATTTCTGTATTCATCAAATGCATGGAAAATAATGAAAAAACAATTAAAGGTTTTTGAAATTTCGTTCGTAGCTTGAATCGTATTAGCTAACCTGTCATCTTAGTTGGTAGTAGATCTGCCTTCTGCGCTGTAGGTTGGGGGTTCGATTCCCTTTAAGAACAAGCATTTGTGTGGTGAACATAGGTGTGTGTTCTGTGTCTGGGTGTTATAAAGTATCATAAGTAATTATTTAAAAATATATAAGTATTATTTCAGTCATCTGGTCACCATATAGGTAATACAACTTATGCTTAGTTTGGGGTTAGGTAGTTTTTTGTGCATTGTCCAATAACATTTATTATGTTTACCATGTATAAATTGTTATTTTGTATTTTAATTTAATAAGTTGTACAATAATGTTATGTTCTATTTATTATTTCAAAAAACAAACTTGGTATTAAAATAGGTTTGTTATCCTTTTGTTTTATTCAACTTACTAAATCATTTTTGAAAAAATATCATAAACAATCCAGTCGGTCCCGGCCGTCACCAGATGAATGCGTGCCCAGAACACTGGCAGCATTACCACGTTTTATGCCAATGCTAATACGCTGACTGAAATAGAAGCCAGCATTCCGGTTACAAATAGTCTCTGCCAGTCTTTCCGCCAGGTATATTTGGTGTGCCCCTGATCAGCATTGACCTAAAGTCTCCACCCCATACGACTCAAATATGTAACCGCGATAGAAATGTACATATTTGCACCGTTTTAAGGATTCCGCTGATGTTGCTGCGGAGTCGACTTGCATTGATGTGCCTGCTAGATGCGACGTTGCAAGGGGTCCCGTCCTATTTTCCAGGGAACGAGTGTCATGACATCCGGTCCTTTGGCGTTATCGCGCATCAAACTATTTGTTTATTTATTTATTTTAATTATATTGTTCTAATATTAAACTGTTATACTACAACGTTTATATGAGACAGTGGGTATCCCTGGTAACTTAGTTAATAGGCCGCCCAAACTTTTTTATTCGTTTCTTCCCATAATGGCGACTGACTTGATGATCATTTTGCAAGTGTAAAGTGATTGTTTTGTTATAAAAACGTTATGAAGTTGTCGATAAATAAACAAATAATAAATAATGTCGGAAATTTAACACAGAATCATCCGACCCCAAAGTAAGCAGAGCTTGTGTTAAGGGTTCCACATGACTGTAATACTACTTATATGTTTTTTATAAATACATATTATAAATAGAAACACCCAGACCTGAGAATACTTGCAGATCATACAAATATTAGTCTCGCGGCGGGAAGCGAATCCGCAACCTTCTGCGTCTCAACCGGGTCCAAGCCCAATACTCTACGGATGTCGTGGTCATTTGTCTATTCTAAGCGTTATCGCGGGACGGTCGTTCAGAATATTCTTTGTGTTCCCCGTCATACAAATCACATGCATCGTAATACACATAAAATTCTATTGAATCAGATTTTATTTTAATTTGATGCAGTCACAACGGCTTCCGATTAAACTTCCGCTAAGATTATCTAATAAAACCTGATATAGCACGAGAATAACGAATTAATTGATATAAGCCATATTGCTTCAAAATAAATGCCATACATTAGTTAAGGTTTCGATAAATCAAAAAAACACAGTCAAACACAATACTGAGTACATGCAAGTTGCTTAGCGAATGATCGCAGGAGACCGAACGCACTATTTCACTCGCACACGGCATATATATTCCTCGCGCCCGCACCTACAGCAGACTATCAAAACAAGATGACACGATGTAAGAACTATCAAAACTGTCTGACTTCTGAGTTCTTCTTCTAACTTATTTTGATAGTTTACTAAGTAACATAAAAATACTGACTTTATACTATGAGTAAGTATAATTACAATTTGTTATAGTTAAAGAGTGTCTGAGAAAGGGTCGCAACCGTACTAAATGTCTCACAAAGGACGACGTGATTTCTAATATTATTCTAAAAAATACATATTAAACTGAGCTTTATACCTTAACGAATTTGCGGTGCATATTTCATAGTCGGGGATCGTTCTTAACTGTATTCGGGACATAGATAAATTTTCCACTTTTATAAAATAGCAAAGGTCTGATCGCGGGCTCTGGAGCCATAATACTTGCACAATGCTGCTTGGAGGCAGAATGTATGTTCCAGATGCGACCATAACAGACTCTTGCTGTAAAATACTATCAGGTATCTATTTCAAATCAAAATAGACAGGTAGATAACGGCATTTATTTGTAGCTACATTCACACACATACATAAAACAACAAAATACAAACAAGACAATACAAAATAAAACATTCACATAAGTGTCTTATTAATTGAGAGTTATTATTAATAATTGAGGGTTTGGGAATATAACCAGGATATACAGTTGTGTGATGAACACAGTGTTTGTTCTGTGTCTAGGCGGTAAAAAGTATCATAAGTATTTGTTTAAAATTTATAAGTATTCTATCAGTCATCTTGTTACCATAATACAAGCTATGCTTAGTTTTAGGCTAGATGGTGTTGTGTGCATTATCTACCAATATTTATATCCATTTATATTTTTTATATAAGACCGTGGGTGCCGCTGCTGCTGCGGCAGAAATATGCATATTTCTGCCTTTTGGGGTAGAAACTTTAGGCCCGTGGGGACCTGAGGCGTGGCTCCTATTCAGAGAGTTATCAAAAAGACTGGTGGACAAGACCAATGATCAAAGGGCTGGTGCTTACCTCGGACAAAAGATTAGTATGGCTATTAAACGAGGTAACGTTGGACACTCTACCTGCGGTCAGTGAACTGAACTGTATTTTTTATCTATCAGTAATTGTATATTTATTTGTTATTTACGAAATGATTATATTACTATTTTTTATATTAATCTGTGTGTATAGCAGGCATACAAAAATATCATAGCTCAGCGCATAAGTTAGTTTAAATAACAAATACTGATTTTCAGCTAGAACACTTCGAGATGACAAGTTAAACGAGATGAAATTGCAGCATAACTAGTATGGTACTCGTATGTGTTTGTGAGTGTGATCCAAACTAATCTGCATTTGTATTTGTATCCAGTGAGTGACGTCATTCATGATTATGCATTACATAACAAAGTTCATATCAAAATTATGAACCGTCTCGTAGCTCTCTCTATTAACAGTTTGTCAGTTGGTAGGCTCACTAATCCTGACTAGTCAGACACGTTTTGCGAAACAAACAGAAGCTTCCAGAAAAACTTAGTTGGCTTGTCCGAACTTTACTAATTTAGACCAGACAAAGAAACTTAAGTTTTTCTTACGCGCCGCGTTTATTCACCAATAACGGAGGAGCGATATTAAAGAGTATTAGTTTAGGCTCTTTGGATCCTGTTTTAGAAATTTCAAGAAGTTCAATAGGCGCAGTTCGAATTAAGAGACTTATCTCGATTCGCTTTTCTACGCTTTTGGTTCACGTTGTTATCGATTTGTTGCAAAAAGATGCCCCCGTTTATTTATTTCGGTTATTTAGGTACATAGGTACCTACCTCTTTTATTCACCAAAATGATTCCTTTACCATTGGTTACTGTTACTAATTCACTCAGGTTCACAACACCGTAATAAATTAAGTAAGAAAAAGCCTCGAACACTGCTGTAAAAAAATGACGTAGAAATTTTTGTTTATGGGATATAAGTAAAAATTTACTGTACTCCGAGTTTTTCCTTTACTAAATTTTGCTAGTACAAGAAAACTAGATTTTGCAATATTTATTGACGAGTTAAATAATTGATTTAGGCGTGACTTTGCGGAAATCCATTACAAAACATTAAACGGATGGATTAATATTTAGTACTATTCCGCCAATCTATTCCCAATGAATCAGACTGATTCTAACTAGCGACGGAGCATCAAGTCTGCAGATCAGAGTTTTCGTAAAGATGTGGATCGAGTCAAGTGTTCCTGAAGATGGCTCGTGTAGAGGTGAAACACGTTTCGAATTTCATTTTGAGGTTGCATGTGTGGATGGTGTGCGCTAAGCTTTTACTAACGCTTTACATGGCTTTTCAACTGCTTGCGGAGGGAGGGAGGTGCGTCTGCATCGTGTCTTAACTCATGGGAATAGATTGGAATAGTACTAAATATTTATACATCCGTTTAATGTTTTTAATTGATGAATATCGAAATATGCGGCATAAATGACCGTATTTGGGCTGTAATTTTTGAATGCGTTGACTTAGAACCTTAATTTTTTCACAGCTCTTAGGAACTGCAGACTTTAGTATATATTGTATGACAAGTCCAAAAAGATCAGACACTATTGTCATTAACATTGTTCTTGCATTCATACATGCAAGCTGGATGTTATGGATCAGGTCAGTCTGACCCAAATCCTGACTTCCAGCTACACCAGCTACAGCTACAAGCCCAAATCGTAGACGCCAAAAAGGTACTCCTTGACACAGCGGCGACCATCACCCGCCTGATTATCAGGCAAAGGGAAGGGCGTGGCAAAAAGGATTTTTGCCACAAATTAACAAGCTGTAAAAAACGACAGTAGTCGCAGTAGTCCATACAGTAGTCGCATATAATGCGTAAAATCTGATATCTAAGGAAAATGGGTTGGTACCATCTGACGGCCAACTCTAGAACTGCGTGCGCTCATTGATCAAATTAAATAGCGCACGTTTCCATGGCTACTGTATATATGTATTTACCTGAAATATTGGTTTAGTACCAAAATTTCATCAAATAATAAAATAATTTCCTAAGAAAAATATATAAATAAAAATTTTATTTGTGAAATCAGCTGAAAACCATCTACTTATTTTTCGACAGCGACAAAAGTGGGTTAACTTCGCTCATCGTTTTACTGAGTTTTCACCACCGTTTTCACTGTCACTAATGAACATATTTTGGTTAGCTACGGTAGTATTAATCTGTCTAAGTTCACAAAGAACCCTTATTTTATTAACCGACTTTGTCAAAAAGGAATGGTTCTCAATTCGTCGGAATCTTTTTTTTTTTTTATTTATGTTCACCAATTACTCGAAAACGGCTGAACCGATTTGGAAAATTCATTTTTTGTTTGAAAGGGTATACTTCACAGGTGGTCCCATATAAATTTTATCAAAATCGGTCGAGCTGAAAAATAAACGAAAATCTAAAAATTGTATACATCGATGATGTTTTCATGTACTTTCATACCTCGCTGTCTCATTGGAGCGTTGCGTTTATTTGGCCTACCCATATTATATATACCTATACAAAATACATCTTCTTTCTACTAAAAATGTATTATAGGCTCAAATTTCATTCAATGAAGTTGGTTTCTTTTTAGTTTTTATAATTTCATCTTATTTCACCTATATGTTATTTGTCTTACTACTTGGTGTTGAATAGTTCATTTGTCATTCTTTTTCATATATTGGAAGCCTTCATTGTGTGTGATCTAGTTCGCACTTGGGCTATTTATTTTTCACCGTATTATAAAAATTGCCCTCCATACAAGAAAAACAAATGTTTATCTGTCCAAATAAGCCTGACACTGGTAAGCCGACTCTTACACTTCGCCCTTAAAGTTATCAGGCCATTCAGACCCTTATCCTATTCTAAGTCGCTGTCAGATAGAGGCCAGCACTAGTATCTGAAGTCCTTAGTAAATGTTTTTCATACTCAGAATTGATTCATTATTTTACTTAAAAGGTCCATTACATTATGACTGTGAATTTTAGTTGCCAAGTTTTGACGTGCTTATTCAGAAAAAATGAAACTCTTCAACTATTTTGACTTATTGAATGGTTTTTTTATATAATTTCTTGCTAATTACATAAAAAAATAGTTTACTATAACTCTTATGTCATCTTGTTCATTGGTAACTGTTATTTTCATTTCTACTACTTGTAATCACGTCCACTTACGAGTTTGTGTTTTTTTTTTACTACTTGGTATTATATTACTTACTTGGTCCCATAAAGGCTCCAACGGAAAACCAGGGCATGTTACTAACCTGCACACGCTGAGTTGGAACCTTTTTGCAACTAAGCCAACGTTAATGTTATTTAATTGTTTTTGTGTACTTATTCCATGTTTTGTTATTTGTGTTTGTAGTTGCAAATAAATGTATTTGATATAATTTGATTTGAGAATAGATTTCAGTATAGTTTATATCGGCCTCGTTTTATTTTATACTAGTGGTCGCGCACTGATCGAAATTCGACCATAATTATTAATTAATGTATTTTTGAAGCATAATTTTTAAAAAATTTTAGCATTCTGCACTCCTTCTCTATATAAAATATAAGTGTGCGAAATTTTAAAGTACTCCGTCCGCGCAATTTTCGTAAAAAAGGGTACTAAGTTTTTGCTTCACGTATTAATAAAAAGATATTTTTTTCTTGTCTTCTTGTTATTGTGTTACTAGGTATTTATAACCAATGTGATATTTATCTATTTCTGTAAAGCCAACATTCCGACGCAAGTTTTAAATAAAATGAGTAACGGCACTTTTGTAATGCTCATTGGATTTGACTACTGTACAAAATTAAGTACAACGAAAAAAAATACGTCGTGGGTCGTGGGTTACTAATAACTATTTCGTTTCGAAAAATGTATGTACGCTATTTCTGTACCTACTTTCAAACGATGTAGGAAAACATCGTGAAGAAACTGACAAGTCATAGAAACTAAAAAGTTCCCAAAAAGCACGCGAAAGAAGCCTTTGAGGCGCACCTTAATTCATTCACCACACTAGTTCGAAATAACTTATGACGTCATAAGAATATGATGTGTTTTCGGATTTGTTCCTTTCCTTGTGCTGTGTGATCTTGCTTGCCAAATTTCATGATTCGAGATCTAGGAAATGAAATATATAGTCCGTTAATGTTGTCCATTAATGTCCATTCTTTTTACCGCCGACCGCAGTATAACTCTACCAAGACGTGTGACAGTTTTTTAAATGCGATTTGAACAGTGCGAATCGCCAGCGCGAGCGGGAAAGCGAACCGCGAATCGAACTCACCTTGATGGAGATTCTCTAAATCTCTAAGATCTCTAAAATCTATCTAAACAGTGTCGGTGCCTCCATCGACAAACAACATTAAAATAAAAACCTGTGTTTCACTAAAAGTATTAAGGCCGTATCTTTGATAGAGTTGATTTAGAAACATCATGATGAAACATGAATTTTTACAGTTACAATAGACCGCAGAACGTATCTAATATTAATTTCAGCTTGATATATCCGACCTGAGACAAATACTTGTAGATCATACAAACATTTGTCCCATGGCGGAAATCGAAACCGCAACCGTCTCAGCGGCTCCTTGGCCCACTGCACCACAGTAGTCGACAAACAATTAGTATTAAGTTAGATAACTGGTAAGTAACAAACTATAGTAACAATATCGCCCACTGCATTATCCACAAAAATGTTTTAAATATTTATTTATTTATTGGGCATCACCAACAGTACACAGTATCACCAAATAAAAATAATATTTAATGGAATATGCAGCAATTACAGGCATGCACAGCATTGCCGTAAAATATAATCAAAATTATACAGACAGCAGTTTAAATTTAGATTAGACATGAACTTAAACTGAAAAAACTTAAATAAATAAAAATATTAAACAAAATATAGGTATATTGACCAAACTATTCTAAACTAGTACGTGAAACTAAGTAGTTTTCAAGTCTTCGTACTTTTCATAAAATACCAATAAGTAATTATTTAAAAACTAAACGATTCTCTGCATAATTTAAACGACCAACAAATTGTGTGGTTTCTGGAAGAGATTTCATGCTACGATAAGCTCATGCAATACTGTTTTACGTGACTTTAAAGTTCTGGTTCAACACAAAAAAGGCAGCCGTTATATAACGGTCGTTAACGCGAGTATCCATCAAAGCAAAGAGTAGAGGAGAAAATCATCCATGTTATACATTATGCAAGATAAACTCTTTGCTTTTGTCAAATTAGACGACTATTGACAGAAATAATTACAGAATAATATAAAATGCATAAGAAAGAGTTGAGTTCAACTGATCCAGATCACTATCAGAGGGTAGCGTTCCCAAGACACTCGCGGCATTGCCACGTTGAATGGCAATGCTAATACGCTGGGCCAGATAGGAGCCAGCTTGGGTCACGCTTTGTATTTACCAGACACCGAGACATAACTTTTAGGGAAATAAAGGATTTTAGGGATACCTCCCTTACATGAAAAGTGGTGTTGATTTTCTTAATATGCTACAACTTCATCTGGTACAACGCGGGATAGGTCTCAATTTTTTTAAATTGTTTTTCGATACAGATATTCTTTTGATATTATATTAAACTTAGAAATGGCCTTTTTTGATAGAGGTCAGTTTCCCCGAAACCCGAATTTACAAAATTGTTAGATTTCAAAATGAAATTACAAAAAAAACATATCACGGATAGTAAAGCTTTACTAAGTTTTGAGTAACAGAATGATTTGTAAATCTAAAAAAAGGCTCATATATTTTTTTTACTATGCTGTTGAATTGGTTTGAGCACTTCATTCTTATCCTATCAGACGTCAGAAACCTTCACTATGTGGTTAAATGCGCTTGGGTAATTTATTTTCTTTTACTAATATTGTGAGACATTGCTTCTTGCCAAATTGTATGATTATGATACTACGTGATATGATTACGATTTTTAATAGGTCCACGGAAAAAAATCTCCTAAGCTTAGATTTACTGGCGAGTTCTTTGATGAATTGATCTTTTTTACAACTTCAAGGGATTGAAACCCGGCTGCGGCTCGGAAGGTTGTGGTTTCGATTCCCGCCGTGGAACAAACGTTTGTATTTGACCCAAATCTGACCCGTCAACTGGCGCCGCTGGCGCGGCGCGGGAAACTCAAACATATGAACTTGAGTGTCCGTAGTGACACTCAAATGAAGTTCATGTGTTTGCGGTGCGGGCGGACGCGGGACGCGGGCTAGTTGGCGAGGGAAGCGCGCGGGCAACTCACGCTATAGCTCGTTCATACAAGTGGCCGCAGTGAGAGCGCGGGGCGTCAAGCAACAAACCGCGCGGGAGCGGTGATCTCAAACTGGTTTGAGCTAACCGCGCGCGTTCAACGTCAATACTAAAACATAAAAGTTAATTTAAGATTGTCGAATGACACAAAATCACAAAAATTTGGAGGTTGCTCTCGCAATTTTTCATTTCATTTAAAAAATTGCCATTTAATGTAAGATTTTTTTCAGTAAAAATAAGTCTTCTTCATCCATATTATATTTTGACAAACACTGGACACCACAACACGCGGAACAAAGCCGCGCTCCACTGCGGACAGGCACAAACGCGCGCGTTGCCGCACCCGCACCGCTGCCCCCCCCCCGCGCTGCCAGTCTGGCCAAGCACAATGAGTTGGAAAATGTTTGAATACGCGGCCGCTAATGAAGGCACCGCTTCTTTGGAAATAGTTTCAAGAAATAATAACATGACTTTACTTGATTTATTCCAAAAACTCGTGTTACACAAAGCTCTCAGTGCAAAATACTAGTTACTGTAAACTTGTTTTAATTTATAGTTTATTCTAGAATGTTTTGTGTAGTTTGAAAAGTTACATATGCAAGGACGCCTAAATAAATACTGATTTTATTACCTACTTGAAAATGTTATGAAACCTTTTTTTAATGCCTTAGTTATTTTAAACCAGCGGCATCAGTGGTAATATGATTAAAGTAATCGTACATTTCAGGGTCTCGTTTCGTGCACTAAAATTAAATATGCAGCAGTAATTGACAGGTTTTTTAACCGACTTTATCAAAAAAAAAGTTCTCAATGATTCTCAATTTGCCGGAATCTTTTTTTTTAATGTATGTTCACCAATTACTCAAAAACGGCTGAACTGATTTGAAAAATTCTTTTTTTGTTTGAAAGGGTATATTTCAGAAGTGGTCCCATATAAATTTTATCAAAATCGGTGGAGCTGAAATATCAACGAAAATCTAAAAATTGTATACATCGATGATGTTTTCATACACTTCGATACCTCGCTGTCTCATTAGAGCGGTGCGTTTATTTGGCCTACCTATATTATATATACAAAATACATCTACTTTCCACTAAAAATGTATTATAGGCTCAAATTTCATTCAATGAAGTTGGTTTCTTTTTAGTTTTTAAAACGTAATTATAGTCGACATCTTCCTCAGATGTCGCTTTGTTTGGGACTTTGAGGTGATCTTAGTCGAAGGCACGTCTTTACACTGCATTTAGCACGTGCCTATGCTTTGATCAGTAAATAAGTACTTGATACACTTTCTAAAACCGCAAACCAAGCTACAGTTTATTCGGTACAAGAATTTAATGCAAATTTATGGTTACTAGTGATCGCCCACTGGTCGAAATTCGACCATAATTAATTAATAATTAATGTATTTTTTATGCATAATTAAAAAAGATATTAGCAAGTGTGCGAACTTTCATACTCTTCTGTCCGCGCAATTTTCGTACAAAAGGGGTACAACATTTTTGCTTCACGTATTAATATATAGATTTTACAGATAAAAACTCAATCGCCATTCTTAATATAATGTGACAGTAAACTTCCTGACAAATAAAAAAGAAATAAATTAAAATTAATTCCAAATTCAAATTATTTAAAATGTATAAAGTTATTGGACTGTCAGAATCCGAATCGCAAACAGAATCAGAAAATTTTGTTTTATTCTTTTATTACCCGTGTAATCGATAACGAGTATGTAGCTCGAAGCTACGCTGATTCACGACTCATTGTCATGATTGCTTTACCAGTTCGCTGTGAGTTGGGAAGTTCTAAACCTTTCGTAATGATTTGATTTCATTACGAAAGACTTAATTGATTTCTTGATTTAAAAAAAGTGGACATTGACATTTAATAATTTACTTCATTATGCCAAATGCCATTAACGTGGAATAAATAAAAAAGGAGAGCTTGTGTAATGGGTACCATATGACTGTTGAATTACTAATATACTTTTTTTGTTAATACATACATATTATACATAGAAATACTCAAACCCAGACGCAGCTCATACAAACATTTGTCCTGCGGCGGGAATCGAACCTTCTGCATCTCAACTAGACCATGGCCCACTCTAAGCCACAGAGGTCGTCAAAGAAGAATAAGAAAAACTAATTTTCAGAAAAAGAGAAAGAGAAGTAGAAGGTGGATAAACTTTTTATTGTCATTAAGAGTCCTGTCCAAGAAACCTTTTTCACTTCTGTTCTCCAAATCTGAGACCAAATGTGAGTTTTGGTGTTTTGGAACAAGCCACGGTTTACGCGTCGCTTCTGTTTAACCAGAGTCTCACTTCCTGCAAGTAATGAATACTAACTCAACTTAACCGGTTCCGCTCAACCGATCCCGAACTTGCCAATAGTCAGCTCGTTATATATTAATAACGGCTACATCTGGACCCGTGGGACCTTATTCGAGACTGGTTTCAGGTTAATTTATATCGGCTTTGGTTTATCTTATCAATAGCCAATGGGGTGTTCATAGACTAGACATAGACATTTGTTTATTTACTGAATAAGCACACATACACATCAATAATAAAAAAGAAAACTAAACAATATTAGGTGAATGAGGAGGTAACACATATTAACAAGCAAAAGGAGAAAAGACATGTAGAAGTTATTATACTGCGTACACACCTACCTAACAGTGCTGTGTGCTACAGCAGCAATAAGTTCTCAACTCAGCGTTATATTTCCCTGTCAGATGACAGATCAACGCTGTTATTCTGCTGAGACCTTCGACCCAGTCACTTAACCTTATGAAACGCAATAATAAAAATTAAATAAACAAATATAAACGAAATGGTTATTATGCCAAAATCCATATATGCTTCTATAACAAAGTCTCAAGCGACGTGTTAGATTTGTCGATTGGCAAATTTATAAACGTAATAAAACAGAAACTGTCTATTAAAGCATATTATAAAATATCAGATTATTAAGATGACAAAAAAACTTGGAATGAATCTGCTCCAACTCGACTCGGCATCCGTAACAAAATTGGCAAGGATCATACAAAAAAGTGTTAGGACCAGACGAGTTTTTTGCCGGTTTCTTCTTGAACTGGGGTTAAGAGGAACCGGCACCTAGATTCACTAGCATGTAAGAAGACGATTCAAAGTGGTCCTTGTGATTTTATGAAATAAAGATTTATTGAATTGAATTGAATTGAATACACATTCATTGAGATTAATAGATTTTTTTGACGACCTCTGGTGCGCAATGGGCCAAGGCTTGTTTGAGACGCAGAAGTTTGCTTTTGATTCTCGCTGCTGGGCACGTGGTTGCATGGTGCATGGTCTGTAAATATTTGTCTCATGTCTGGGTGTTTTTTTATGTATAATAGGTATGTATTTACAAAAAAAGGATATAAGTAGTTTATCAGTGATGTGGTTCCCATAACACAAGCTCTGCTTACTTTAAGGCTAAATGCTGTGGGAAATGTCCAATATTATTATTAATTAAGTGAAGTGCTATGTTACTTCCTGAAATGACAAATGAAGAATCTTATTATTGCTTAAATCTGTAGCCAGTGTCGAGTGTTTATATTTGTTTATAGTCAATTTGTTTGTTAAATTCTGAGTCGATGGTCAATTGTAAATTCTAAACATCACGCGAAATGGCCTTCTAAAATTTTCTTGGGATTCCTCGTCGTTCAAATCACATTGCACCATAATACACAGTTAATTCAATTGTTCATACTTGTCCCATGCCACAAATTATGCATTAAAATTCCGCTAAGATAGGAAAAAAACATGCAATAACACGAGTAAACAATATTAAATTAGAGCAGAACAGAGCTATGTTACATTATGAAATGACAAACGAAGAATTATGTCAAACTTTAACACATCGAAAATTTGATACGTAATTATAGGTTACTGTCTATCTCAAAATAACATAAGCTGTTGAGGCGTATGGTCTTTGTCAATGTCAATGAATTAAGATGGCTTTTAATCCCTTTTAACCCCACATTAACTAATATGGTTATGAAATACTTACCATATTTTAGGCTGCGATATATGTAAGAAATAACTTATAAATACGCAAAAAACTGCGACGTTAACAGATATGTTACAAGGCATGCAAATAGGTTAAGAGCGCTCCCACGACGACTCGCCAAAACGTCGAAGTTGATAACCGTATTCCGACTAGCATTACTATTGCTCCCTCGACGCTATCTTTTAAGTACCGACTTAGGAAATGGCTAATCGATCAAACAATTTATGATTATAATGATTTTATTGATGCAAAATGTAAAAGTAGCTATTAAATTAAATATTGTTTATTATATATATATAACCATAATTTTCCCATTTAATTATTTACAATCATATTTTAAAATGTTAATAATTACTATATTATATAATTACGTATTGTCTCGATTTGTTTAGATTTGTTTGACTTGTAACTTTAATGTTATAAATAAATGACTATGAACTATGAACTACAAATAGATTAATAATTTTGTTAGTTTGTGTAATGCCGCGATTGCTAAAGAATATTGTCGCATCGCAAGTATAACTTATGACGAGTTGCAAACTCAAAGTATTTGAAACAACAAAACTATTTACTGTCATATTTTCGGTTCATCAATAAGCTAAAGTTTTGTCAGACAAACTCCGAAGTCGTAAGCGCTTCGCAAAACTAATATTACTTGATTATCTATCGCAACTTGTAACGTGAATACTGAGCTACGAGTCAAAACAAACACACAGTAAATGTGGAGGAATCAGTAGAAAAATAACTCGGTAAAGTGCGAAAGTCGCACCGTGCCGTACTGTACGTGAGAGAACCTACCTGCCTAATTATTTTATTTTGCATCTGGGTTTCTTTTATAATCGGTTACTTATAAACAGTCCTAATTAATATATCACTGATAGCACCAAACATTTATTTTACTAGTAATTACAAAAAAAAAATTGTGATATGGGTACGGTTTTTATCCTTTACTTGTGTTGTGAGACTTTGTTTTTTACCACATTTTACGGTTCTAGGATAACTGAAATTTTTTAATTAACTAGCGAGTAAGAAATATGCGGCAAAAAATACCGAATTTAGGCCGTATTTTCTTGACTTAGAAACTTGATTATTATATAGCTTTAAGTGATTGCAGATTTCCATATTTGATATTTGTTTAAGCTTAATCCCTTAACGCGTTCCTGAAAAAAAAGTATAAGTATAAAAAGTATAAGTAAGACTATTGACAGACAGACAGACAGACAGACAGACGAACAACAAAATGGTCCGATTAGGGTTTCTTTTTCGGCTTCAAGTAACCCTAAAAAATATGACCACGAACGATCTCTGAAAAATCGATCACAATTGTGATCGTAGACTTGGTAGACTGAGACCTGTAGTTACTTAGATTTTTGAATTTTTGAGGATGTATACATCGATAATCAGAAGCGCGTTCCAAAAATCGTATTATGTACATGTCCACACTTTTACAGTAGTTTGTACATAATATGTTGAAACTAATTCTGGGCCGGAGGAATTACAGATCTAAGTAAAGAGACAAACTCCTACTATATCTTTTAGCATAGTTTCAGCTTAGGCGAAAATGCTTTCGTTTATCTATCCGGCCGTTACAAAAAGTTATATTTCAGTCATTTTGAAAAATGTTTGCAAGGTAACAGAGCCACTAGTATTATAAATGCTTAAACTTGTGTTAATGTTTAAAGTTTGTTTGTTTGTTTTAAAATGTTTTTACGTATGTTTATTTGTTGTTCAATCATACCGTAACAGCTGAACAAATATGGATGAAACTTGATATAAACGATCTGGAATAGCACAACTTTTTATGTACGAGTAGGTCCTATGCGTGCAAAGCCGCGGCAAGAAGCAAGTCACAAAAAAAATATGTTAATAAAGTTGATCTACTGTTACTCTTCAATACTGTGTCTTTGTAAAACAAACAAATACGCACAAGTAAGCCTTTGCTAATCCACTGAACTGTAACACACAAGATATTTTACTGATTCCCTATGATACTCTGTGCCTAAACGAACAAACACACACGCGTAACTAAGCCTCAGCTAATTCTCTTGTTACGACGCTTTGCAGGCTTTAATGTTTTACATACACAAGGCGTTGTCTAAATCGTGCTTTTACTAACAACGTTGCCTAAGTCGTGCATTTACATACTCACAACTTTGACTAAACCGTGATTTTATCTACATATTGCGTTGTCTATTAACCCGTCCTTGTACATACCCACGTCGTTGTCATATAAACCATGCTTTCACATATTCATAGTCAACGTTGTCAAAACCGTGCATTTATCGACATACTGCGTTGTCATATAAACCGTGCTTTTACATACACACAGCGTTGTCTTAACTGTGATAATTATTATCTACATACTGCTTTGTCATATAAACCGTGCCATTACATACACACAGCGTTGTCTATACCGTGTTTTATCAACATACTGCGTTGTCTATTAAACCGTGCTTTTACATAATAACAGCGTTGTCTAAACCGTGCTTTTACACACACACAGGATTGTCTAAATCGAGCTTTTATACACACACAGCGTCGGCTAAACCGTGCTTTTATCTACATTCTATGTGGTCTAATAAACAATGCTACTTCATACGTATATTCAATAGACAGTGTTTTGCAATAATTTGATTTAACTAATACCTTTTTGTTTATCTTCTGAAGTCAATGATTTCATTAATTGTTTATATCAATCAAATACTTCTTATTTTCATTAATTAGCTATCGTATTCATAAATATTAACATAGCCGCCATTTTGAATGAAAAAAATTACGTAAGCCAGAATCTTTTAACTTCTTTTTGTAACAAAATTTAGCTCGAATACATATGATAAGGCTCTAAGTAAGCACGAGTACGTTTAAGGTACACACAAAGTATAAGATTAAACACGTAAACGTGTCTAGACTGTCTGGATTCTGGATTTAGTTATATCTGTCTGCTTAACATATCTATTCATTCTCTAGCCTATTTCAGTACGATTTCAGTAAGATATAATCAAAAATATCGGTTTCGGTATCGGTCCCGGTACTGGTTTTTTTTTATCATCGATAAACCTGCGTTTGATCACGATCTCGCCTGATGTTAAGCGACGATGTGGCCAACGATGGGGCACGCAGGTCTAGAAGACACCTATTTTCTCGAGACTTGAAGAGACCTAGATTATAGTTTTAAAGACAGATGATGGCAAAGCATTCCAATTCCTTGGCTACAGCCAAGGAATTGGAATGCGCATTATAAATGTGGAAGCAAAGCGCTTTGTTCGTAAGGGTGGTAGACTGACAAGGTATGGATGTTATTGAGCGGTATGTCTGCTTGTCCTGTTGTGGAAAGGAGATGGTGGAATTAGATCACTTAATTCCTGGGCACATTCTCTAAAATAATCCTATAAAATTCTAGCCCCATCTAAACCATCTAGCCCCAAACTTACCGAAGCTATGTTTATGGGTCCTATGGGAATCGATGAGTGATAGAATATTTATATACTTTCATATTCTTATGGTATTACTTGATGATCTATTGATATTGTGAAGATAGTAATCCCTGCGACTGCTGCATATTACTGTGTACCTACATACTATTCTCGAATGTCTGCTACAATTATTATTGTTAATCAAGATTTACGCCAAAAATGTGTGCCTAGACAAACCTTCTCAGGTTTAAAGGTACAATACCTACTGAAATATTTGTATAGATTTAGCGCTTTAAAAAAAAAAAATAATGAAAATTATTTCGAACCAGTTTGTGTGGTGAAGAGGTTAAAATACGCCTCATGTATTTAAGTGCACGAAAGAAGGGTATTTTCGTGCTCTTCAATATAATCACTCAAGATATTTTATTACTTAAACACAAAACAAAAATGTTTATCCTTGGGGGAAATGAACCTATGATCTGCAGCGCAGGGAACCAAACTGATCTGTGGCGCAGTGGGCTTAGGTCCAGCTGAGACGCAAAAGGTTGCGGGTTCGATTCCCGCCGAGGGACAAATGTTTGTATAATCGGCAAGTATTTGTCTCGGGTCTGGGTGTTTCTATGTAAAATATGTATATATTTACAAATATATATATATATATATATATATATATATATATATATATATATATATATATATATATATATATATATATATATATAAGTAGTATATCAGTCAGGTGGTACATAATTAACAAGCTCTGCTATTATGATCTGTGACGCAGTATATTTTAATTGCTCTCATCTTTGTCCTCATAGATATTACTTCACGAGAAAATCTATCAGCACTATAAAAGTACAGTACAACAATGCGTACCGGGAATTATGAGGCTGCCAAAATATTGCAACGCGTCGAGTATATTTTCTGATGCGGGGGTTCCCGACTTTTTCGCTATCATAAGAACGCGTATAGCGGCTTTTGGGAATAGATTAAGTCGCTTCAACAATACCATCCTGAGGGCTGTTTTTGACTACCTCTCGAATCCAATTTACAGGATTTCTGTCCACCTGGACGGATATAAAATATGACACCAAATCATGGTAATAGGGTATTATGGTTTTTTTATTCATATACATTATTTAGGTGTTAAGTATGTTTTTTTTGTTAAGTATTTTGTGATATGGGTGTCAATACTTGAAATAAACGAATTTTATTTTATTTTGTTTATTTTTATTTATTACTAACGATAACTTCTGTGGTGCAGTGGGCCAAGGTCCGTATGTGACGCAGAAGATTGCGTATTCAATTGCCGCAGCAGGAAAAATGTTTCTATGATCTGCAAGTATTTGTCTCGGGTCAGGGTGTCTTTATATGTATAATATGTATTCATTTACAAAAGAAAACAAGTATATTAGTAATATATTACTCATGTGGTAAACACAAACTATAATAAGCTTTCTGAAAATGCTACTAAACTACCTATTAAGAAATTTAAAGCATACATAAAAGGTAGTCTTTTGAAGAAGCTATTATATTATAAATGACTATATTATTGATAAGAATGCATTGCCTCATGTCGCTCTGCACTCAGACAGTTAACCGACGAACTTGAAATGTATAAACTCTCTTGTATTAGTATTCCGTAGTTAGGTAGTTATAAGATGGATCATGTTAAAAGCGGTAGGACCAAGACCAGTTCCTTGCCAGTTCCTCCCGAACTTGGGTTAGGAGGAATTGGCACCTAAATTCACCTAGTATGTATGACGTTTCAAAGTGATCCTTGTGATTGAATAAAGTATCTTTTGACTTTGACTTTGAAAAGCTTTGCTTACTTTAGGGTTAGATAATGCTGTGTAAAATGCCCTTCCTTCTAGCTTTCCTGTAATTTTGGTGGTAGAGTTGGTTCTCGGAAAATGGGTTAGTACCACTAACCCATTTTCCGAGCGAGTGACGAGAAAGAGAAAGGGAAATAGAGAAGGAGAACGCATTATCTATGCACTTAGCCTACAGTGTTGTGAATAAGGTGTGGTGTTATATAATCTTACTCAGGATATAAATAAATAAACATTATATATATAAATATTGGTGGACAATGCACAAACACCATCTAGCCCCAAACTAGGCAAGCTTGTATTATGGTGACCAGATGACTGATAGTACACTTATATACTTATATTAAATACATATTTATTATACTTTATAACACCCAGACACAGCACAAACACCTATGTTCATCAAACAAATGTTTATTCTTGAAGGGAATCAAACCCTTAACCTACAGCGCAGAAGGCAGAGCTACTACCAACTAAGCTGACAGGCCAGTCAATGTTAAAGTTACATATTACCAAGGTGAGTGTCAGATGTTAAATATCATATGCAACTACTGTAAGACTTGCTCGTATTTTTTATATATTTATATACCAATAACATGTAATAACGAAGCCGGGAATTCCTAGAGGAAATAAAAAAGTATAAATAAAAGTAACCAAATCACTAGCAATCAAAATCAGACAGCCAATAATAACATTCGGACAGAGATTGATATAAAAAGTTACTCGGCACTCGATTGAATGAGAATGCCCAAGTTAATATTATGATTCATTCACTCACTGTCTCATTCGTTTAGCTCGAAGTTATTTTAGCGGTCCCTTTGTAAGTTTTCTTTGATGTACCGCGTAGCAGTAATGATGTTTACTTCTTTGCTTTAGTATCATGTTATAGATGAGTAGAGTCAGTTAATAAGAGTGTTGGGGTGACTATTATGTAAATTAAATAAGTTGTGTAGCATCGGTACTCACATACGGTTTAATTCTTTGGGGAAACTCAATAGACTTAAAAAGAGCATTTAACGCACAAAAAAAATGTGTAAGGGCCATTGGCGGGATACCGCCCTGGGAATCATGCAAACCACTCTTTAAACAATTATATATTCTCAAACTGCCAGGACAGAATTGTATTGCCTAAAGTTCCAAAGACGAGTATGTATATAAATAGTAGCTATGTAATATGCGGAAATGAATATAATTCCATACCTGACTATATAAAAAAATTACCATTAAATAAATTTATTAAGGAACTCAAGACCTGGTTACAAGCTAAATGTTTTTATAACGTATCTGAATTAATAAAATGACATAAATTTAATTATGTAATATTCCTAAGTGACGTTTTTATTGAATTATTATTATGTTACCTAGTTTTTTTTATAAATGTCTCACATTGTTAGAAAATATTGTACACCATTTATCAAATGGTAGCATAGCGAACTTACCAAATAATAAAACCTGTAATATACCTATGTTCCACAATAAATGAATTATGAATTATGATACAAAATTAAACGATTCACGACTCTACTGAAATGAAAAACGATTTTGTATTTGGACTTTAAGCTCAGTCGGTAGTAGCTCTGCCTTCAGCGCTGTAGGTTGTGGGTACGATTTCCCACGACAAATATTTGTATGATGAACATGAATGCTTGTTCTGTGTCTGGATATTATAAATAGTAGAAATGTATAAGTATTGTATTAGTAATCTGGTTCCCATAGCGCAAGCTATGCTTAGTTTAGGGCTAAAATACGTAATTTACCTATGCTTCGGATAATTTTACTCATTTTGACATACTTTCAAATTTTATTTTACTGTTACTGTAGCTTCTGCAGGTGACTTGCAGGTGCACACGTGATGCTTTAATTTAAAAATAACGAGTGAACCTTATGATGTACACCTGACATCTTACCTTGGATATAAGCAACATTATATCCTGAAATCTATACTTCTATACTAATATTATAAAGAGGAAAGATTTGATTCGTTTGTTTGCTTGTATTAAATAGGCTCTGAAACTACAGGACCGATTTAAAAATTATTTTACCTTTGGAAACCTACACTATCCCCGGGAGACATAGGCTACTTTTTATCCCGGGAAAATTGGTTTGTCCCGGGAAAAATCTTCAACGTAGGCGAAGCTGCGCGTGGACAGCTAGTTAGTTTATATAACAGCACTTTTATACACAACACTGGATAAGCGCTGATACAGCGCATGCGTTCTTCTTCTCTATTTTCCTTTCTCTTTCTCGTCACATACACGCATACACTGTGAGCTGGACAGTACCAACCTCTCGGACTATGGGTTTGTATCATTTGATGGTCAATTCTACCACCGCGCGCACTTGATTGTCAAATTAAAAAACGCGTGCCTGTCTTCCTGTTACACACTTCCGTCCTTTTTCACGAAGTCACTCCCTTAGATTGCAGGAAATCGAGAGAAAAGATGTTACCCATCAAAAGTTTCTATGGCCCTTAGATAAAATCTATTTCCTTATCGTAACAAATAAACAGACAGATGGAGTCGTACGGATAACATTAAAACAATATACTCGTATTTATCAAATTCAGAATAAAGTAAGTCTGTTAGTAATAGACCTGTATTTATACCTGAATACCATAATAGAACACTTAGACGTGTGTAACGTAGATGATAAAGACATACCCAATATCTCACACAATTCCTTCATTGATTTACACCAATTCTACTAAATCTACACTGTCTTAAACACCCTTACCTTCTCTTAAACCATCTCACATCTTCCAATTACAACACAATACACTCAAATATCACACCTTGACCATTCTACTTAAGTTTCTTCTTAGGATAGTCAAACCGGTTCAAAGAGACGAATCAATTATTATAATTATAATTAAATGGCGTGCCGCTTAAAAATGCTCGGTCTTTGTCATTCTGATATCGAAAAATAGAGACGGCCACAAATTTTAACTATTCATTAGCTGGTATGTGTTAATTAGATATACCCTTAGGCTCATTATTGTAGAGACCCGAATGTCTCCATCATTTTCATGGCCCATCGAGCTTTTGTTGTCAACTTAAAATAGATATACCTACTCCGTATTACGTAGCATTGTATTGTACTGACGTCACTGTTCTATAAAGCAAATAGGTACTCAAACATAATACCCAATAAACCATTGAACACAATCAGAACGGAAATCTAAGCCGACATAAAACGAAATTCCCGTTTATCTGAGAACGAAATAACTTCATTATTTCCTAATGTATCAAATATCAATCATTATCTTGAAAACAAAGCTCGGAGAACAGCTACTTGTAAACGGTTTACGCATTTCATATTTTACAATTTTTATTGCTTTCCACGTGATTGTAATTCATAAATGATTTCAATACTTGGGGTCTTCGTAACAAACGCGTGTGGCCGACCCTTAGCGCACGTTAACACGAGCGAAATTTTTATCGGCGCGACACCGCGCGCGAGTCGCGTAAGCACTGCTTGCTCCACAGAAAATTTTTAATTTACAGGTTATGTCTTTCACATAAAGTACCTACATCGATATTAATGTACGAGCACACGCTCAGCACCCGAATAGAAACCGCTTCGCATACGAGTCACACACGCACAGCGCCCGCGCCGCTTCTGCTCCCCTCACTCCGCCACCCGGTAAAGTGGTTGCAACTCTGACAAACGCAACACGTGCGCTGATGAAAAGCTACGCGAGCGCAATCAGCGCGCAATCAGCCCGCAATAAGCGCGTGACAGAATAATTGAAATTATACTCGTAAGAATTCAATAAAAATCCGCCTGTCATTCAATTAGTTCACAGCTAAAAACACAGATGGTGTTTAGATAAACAGTTAAACAGTTTTATACTTATATTATTATTTTATAGTTGGTTTAAATTAACATATGCTTTAATAAATATTATTGTAATAAAAATGATTATACCATCACACACATTTGAAAACGAAATTAGGATTTCAGAACGAAAGTATCCAATGATTGTTATATATTGTGAATTTAATTGTTCGATACATACTTTCTTACTATTTTTCTGTTATTAATTAGTTTGGATTTATTAACGAATGTTTCACTTTATTATTTTCTGTTCTCATTATTCTGATATTTACAAGTCCTTCATTTGATTGTTTACTAAATCAGTAAATTCGTTATAATTCTTTTATTAAGACATATATAGCAAAACTATGAATCCATTGTTTAATGAATTATATTTTAACATCTTTTTATTGTTATTAAGTAAATAACTTTCATTATTATACTAAGATTCTTAATAGGCTTCTGTGATTGGTTGAATAATGAATATGGTGTGATGTTTTGTATATATTTCAAAAATGTATAAAAGGCGAGGTTAAAGCCTAAGACGGGTAGATTGGGAGTGACCACCGAACTAGAAAGATAAGTGCCTTGCAATAATATTGTACTAAAATATATTTGTGTGTATTTAATATGTGTACCGTTAACTTTTTGTGTTATTCTCTGTTTGGTTATTTGGTAACTTTAAAACTATATTATCTTTGTGAACTACATACATTTGTACTTATTTTCTATGAAGACGGCTATTAACTAAATCTAATAACTGTACATTCTGTAGTTTTAAATTTCATTTACAAACGTGTAGTATTTATAATTAGTACGGGATTTACTTATCGATAAATTGTTCATCAGTAGGCAAAAGCATTATACTTTTGTTTTTGAAGCATAGAAACGGTACCATCCACGAACATAATCACAATATAATTCCGTAGTAATTAAGGTGTGAAGGATTGCTTTGCCACGTTATCGGACTAGTTCATTTCAGACTATGCCTTATTGAGATATCGTCTCCAGATAGAACCATAACAAAGCTGAACCTTTACGACTCTTACCGAATTTTGCTGTTTGTCGTAATGCTGCAGTAAGTATCTCGATACTGTTGCACCAACTAGAAGCGCCGAACTGCTTCTTGTCAGGATTGATCAGCAAAGCGTAGCGTAGCGTAGTGAAGTGAAGTGAAGAACTACAAAGCGACATCGTCGTTCTGGTAAGCAGAGGCGTAGACTACTGCCAAAAGGTCATACCCATTCTGGAATAAATCAGAAACAACTAATTAAAAATGGCCTGGAAGTATCCCACTTCTGATGTTAGATTCATATAAATACCTGCTCTAATTCTTCTCACATGAGGAATTAAAGCTAAATGTAAGCAAGGATAAATTCAATAAGAAGAGAGAATAACAAATTTACCATAGTATATTCAATTTTCTTTATTCAATAAAATTACAAGGACCACTTAGAATCGTCTTCTTACATGCTAGTGAATCTAGGTGCCGGTTCCTCCTAACCCCAGTTCAAGAAGAATCCGGCAAGAAACTTGTCTGGTCCTAACACTTTTTTGTATGATCCTTTACAATTTTACACAACACAAGTACCCTCCTACAAAATAAACACCATAAGGAATATAAGGAAACAATGACAGAATAATTAACTGATACAAATGTATGTAGTTCACAAAGATAATATAGTTTTAAAGTTACCAAATAACCAAACAGAGAATAACACAAAAAGTTAACGGTACACATATTAAATACACACAAATATATTTTAGTACAATATTATTGCAAGGCACTTATCTTTCTAGTTCGGTGGTCACTCCCAATCTACCCGTCTTAGGCTTTAACCTCGCCTTTTATACATTTTTGAAATATATACAAAACATCACACCATATTCATTATTCAACCAATCACAGAAGCCTATTAAGAATCTTAGTATAATAATGAAAGTTATTTACTTAATAACAATAAAAAGATGTTAAAATATAATTCATTAAACAATGGATTCATAGTTTTGCTATATATGTCTTAATAAAAGAATTATAACGAATTTACTGATTTAGTAAACAATCAAATGAAGGACTTGTAAATATCAGAATAATGAGAACAGAAAATAATAAAGTGAAACATTCGTTAATAAATCCAAACTAATTAATAACAGAAAAATAGTAAGAAAGTATGTATCGAACAATTAAATTCACAATATATAACAATCATTGGATACTTTCGTTCTGAAATCCTAATTTCGTTTTCAAATGTGTGTGATGGTATAATCATTTTTATTACAATAATATTTATTAAAGCATATGTTAATTTAAACCAACTATAAAATAATAATATAAGTATAAAACTGTTTAACTGTTTATCTAAACACCATCTGTGTTTTTAGCTGTGAACTAATTGAATGACAGGCGGATTTTTATTGAATTCTTACGAGTATAATTTCAATTATTCTGTCACGCGCGTTCAAATCGCGTAGAAATCGTGTCATATGAACGGGCACTTATAGTTATTTTGGATATTATTTCAGTAATTTTACTTACTCCTGTAATGTTTGGATACTGCTGCTTGTAGCCAGAATGTCGGGGACTGTGCTGTTACCTACAGAGTCTCTTTCTGAAGAGTCCTGAATCTAAGAAATTAATATTGAGCTCCTAAAACAACATTGTAGTGTACCGAGCGGGATTTATCATCCTTCGTTAATAGGAATTATTCAAAGACCCTTCAGAAATATCTGTTGAAAACGAGGAAATGAACATTTCCTCATATTGTTTACTGAGTAGCTTCAAAACTCAGTTAGTGAAACTATGCATTTTACGCTAGAGGACGTGCGTTTGATCATTATCCAGGATAATTGATACTCAACAATTATCCTGGATAATGATGTTTGTATGAAGTTTATTTGCCATCTTTTAGGGCTTCAATTTCAGAATTTCCTGGTGCGCGTCTACGTTATATAGAATACATGCCCCGAATGTCAATCTTCTTATATTGGACTTGTGATTTAGAATGTGCGTTGTATATCAGAGACCCAGGAGATCTTCGGCGGTCTATGTGCTCCATCACAAAATTTGGCCATTTCTTTTTATTGTGTCACTAATTCTTTTGAACCAGTAGTGAAAGAATTTAAGTGCGTCTCAGTGGCTTTTTTAGGGCACTTGACTCTTGTCTTTAAACTATTTATACCAGTATTTAGAGCATACTGGTATAGCGGACAAACATTTTCTTAAAGTCTAGTTTAATAATAAGTTGGTTATATTGCTACAAACTACGAGATTTTGTGCAAAAACTCTTTAGTATGGTGAAATGGTAGGAAATTACGTAATTAATATATTATTTCGAGTTGTGAAAATAAACATTTTATTGTACATCATTAAATTCATCTATCTAATTCATTCGTTCATCTAATTCATTCATTCGTGTCACCCTATGGATAGCCGTCTACACTAATGGAAGAGTCGTGACTGAGAAATCTTACACTTGTTTTCGCCCAGCCTCCATCCGCCATGTCCGTACCGAGCGATAAGGAACTTCATTCACCACAATACAAGCTGTGCTTAGTTTGGGCCTAGATGATGTTGTGTGCATTGTCCACTGATATTTATTATTATAAAAATTAAGATATTAAGTCATAACGTACCAATGTCAAGCTTATTTTTATGTGTCACTAGTCCTTTCAAACCAGTGTGGTGAAAGGAATAAAGTGCGCCTCAGGCTCCTTTTTGCACGTAAAGCGAAAGCTGCAAAGACTTCGTTGGCTTCTATCCCATACATTTAACATGAGCGTATAGTAATAAGGTCACATAAAGATTCACTCATAAAAAACCCCGTTTTACGGGCCCCGGTATGTTATGGTGTATATTGAATTCTTTGTTTTATTCGGTCACGAGAGGATTTTGGGTTCCGTTGTTATATTTTTATATAGAATTTATTTCGTTTATATTTATTAGAACGACAGAACCAAATAAGTTTTATATAGCAATTATAATTAATATATAAATAAATTACATGTAAATAGTCACAGTAAACAGTGGTCTTTGGTCACAATAAAATTCATAAATAAATTTCGCCTTACTTAGAAAAGTCTGTTCGTGCAATTTATAACATAGGCCTCAGAGAATCACTTGGAAATAAATTTAAAGAAATTAATATTATGACAGTGCCTTGTCAGTATATATACGAAAATTTAATGTATATGCACAAAAATGTTAATTTATTTAAAAAAATGCGATAATCATAGTATTAACACTAGAAATATAGATAAACTCGCTGTTCCCACTAGGGAACATTAGCAGGCTTGCTAAATTTAATAAGTATTTTATTGGGCAATGTGTACGCTTTTATAACAAGGTCCCTAGCTACGTGTTAGATTTGTCGATTGGCAAATTTAAAATCGTAATTAAACAGAAACTGTCTATTAAAGCATATTATAAAATATCTGATTATTTAGATGACAAAAAACTTGGGATGCATCTGCTCCAACTCGACTCGGCATCCGATAAAATTGTCAAGGATCATACAAAAAAGTGTAAAAAGACTAGACGAGATTCTTGCCGGATTCTTCTTGAACTGGGGTTAGGAGGATCCAGCACCTAGATTCACTACCATGTAACAAGACTATTCAAAGTGGTCCTTGTGATTTTATTGAATAAAGATTTATTGAATTGAATTGAATCTTATAACTACTGTCAAAAAATTATAACAGGTTAAAATTGTGTCGTCCTTTTTTGTAAGATAGTGACAAATGGTGACAGGGTGAATATTTATTGTGTTTAGGCAGTGTTTAAGTTGAAAGGCGCTTATAAGCAAGTTTTAAGTAGTATTTTACTAAATTTCATTTTCGAACACACATCATCATAAAGATTCACAAAAAAAATTGTGAATGAAGAATCAAAAAGAAAGTGTTTATTGTTTAAAAACATAATTTACTGGAAAAAACTGCCAGTATTTATTTGTTTAACAAAAAGGTTTTTAATTAAAAGTTTTAATATTCCATGAAAATTAAAAACTAAGTAAAAAATAATAATAAAAAGTTATGTGTTGCTTAGACTTTTTTGGTGTGTGTATTTTGATTTTTGATTTTCAAAACTTTGAGTGCGAACCGTGAACACGAGCGGCAACGAGGGCACCACGGATCAAACTCACCCTGATGAAGATTCTCTAGATGAATCGAAACAGTGTCGGTGCTTCCATCGACAAAATAATACGCGAGTAAAGCCCGTGTTTATCAAAATGTATTTTGATTATGTTTCGATTCTGTTGTGTTAGATTTGTCGATTGGCGAATTTAAAAACGTTATTAAACAGAACTTGTCTATTATAGCATATTATAAAATATCTTATTATTTAGATGACAAAAAAGCTTGGGATGAATCTGCTTCAACTCGACTGCATCCGTAAAAAAATTGGCAATTATCATACAAAAAATTGTTAAGACCAGATTTGTTAAGAGTATCTTGAAGGATTTTTCTCGGGGTTAGGAGGAACCGGCACCTAGATTTACTAGCATGTTAGAAGTCAATTTAAAGTGGTCCTTGTGATTTTATTGAATAATGAATGTTTTGTATTTGTATTTGGTTTGTATTTTATGTGTTTCGTTGGTCAGTATTCCTATATTCAGCGATGGGTTTGCAACCTGTTGTGCACGGAATATAATACGTGTAATTATGTAAGCGTGCGTTATATAACTCGACCTGTCAAAGGCCTAAGCATATAGGTAGAGTTATAAAGTATCTACCAAGCCTGGGGATTACATTCACGAGCATGATTTTTTTACCCGACTGCTAAGGAAGGGTTATGTTTTTCTCGCGTATCTTGTAGGTATATTTGTAAATTTCTTTATTACCTCGTATTTCCAAACGGCTAGATGGATTTCGTCATTTGATGTATCGTTATATTGGTCTTTAAAACCTGTACTAAGTGTAGTGTGTACTTAGATAGGTGTTTGAAAAAAATGGTGGAATTTTTTGCGCGAAATAGTAATATTTACGTTAATAAAAAAAAATAACCGAACCTATCGAGTATCTAGTATCGAGTATCGAAATAAAAGAAATCAAAAGATGATAACAAAAATATATGTTAAGGTTTAATAAGGAATAATAAAGTGTTTTTGCAGTCCTGTTTTGGATTTTTTTAAAAATATATTTTTGTTGAATTTACTAGTTTACATACGCTATCGCAGATTAACGATTGTTGAATGACAACATGGAAAATACATGAAACTTCAGTATCGGTGGTAACTATGTATATATTTCTATAAATGTATGAACATGGTCAGTACAGAACCCATTATATTAACAAACTTTTGCACTTGGTAGCTTTGAACTTGATGAGTTAGAAAGGAATTTTAGCTTTCATGTTAGTACAATGTGTGTTCATAAATGTACAGTTACTTGTACATTGTACTACAATCGCCTTTGATGTTGGTTTCCTTGTGGAGCAGAAAACACAAACACGGATACTAGAGTTGAAGGAACATGAACTGTTTCTACTTAAAGGCTTTTGTAGATGGCGGTAAGACTTCATCAAAATGGCGTGTTATTTTTAATTTAAAAATGAAATTAAACCTCGTGGTAGGATTCAGAGAGTCTACCTTCGATGGGTTCCACCACATTCTATCGTATCGTATCATAGACTATCACACCAGATAGTCTGCCTAAAATCAGTGTGAAATCATTACTTTATAGGTTCGACGGGCAATGCAGTAATTACCGAATAGACAAAACAGTTTTGTTTATTTTGTCGTTAACGCGCAGTTTTTAACTGACTTAAAATAAGGAAGAATTTTTCAATTCAGTTGAGTTTTTTATGTTTGTTACCTCATAACTTCGTCATTTATATCTCATAACTGACAGGCCTGCAGCTTTGTTGGTAGTAGCTCTGCCTTCTGCGCTGTAGGTTGAGGGTTCAATCCCCTCCCAGGATAAACATTTGTGTGAAGAACATAGGTGTTTGTTCTGTGTCTGGGTGTTGTTATAGAGTATCATAAGTATGTATTTAAAAATTTATAAGTATTCCATCACTCATCTAAGTCACCATAATACAAGCCTTGCTTAGTTTGGAACTAGATGGTGTTGTGTGTGTTGTATTGTCCAGCAATATTTATTTATTTATTATTATTGATTTACTTATAAACTAATAAAAAAAACTTTTTTTTGTTTTTTACTTTCAAATAATACATATAACTTATGTCCCATGGAATTTCCATGGAAATCGGAAATCGGTTCGGTAGTTTTGTTTTTAAATAAAAAGAAATACGTCATTCAAGTGAACGAAATTTCGTATTTTGCTTTCCTGTGACTTTCCAGTGGTGCTTACGAATTTTGAAAGAGATCGTCTTGGTCGTCTTGCGAAGCAAACATTTTGCTCTTACATTATTTATTATTTTCTTGTTATTTATTAGTAAGTTTGGTATATTTATTTAGACTAGTTGACGCCCACTGGTCGAAATTCGGCCATAATGAATTATTGATTAATGTATTTTTATGCATAATTAAAAAAAAGTATTAGCATTCTGCACCCCTTCTCTATATAAACTATAAGTGTGCGAAATTTCATACTCCTCCGTCCGCGCAATTTTCTTAATAAGGGGTACAAAGTTTTTGCTCCACGTATTAATATATAGATATGGCTAAGGTATAAAATATGAAACGTTATTACTAATTAAAGCCGCGTTTACACGAGGCAAGAAATGCTTTTAAATACGCCTTCTTCTTCGTTAATGGCATGTGTCATAATAATGTAAATTTAGCCAGAGTCAAGTTTTTATATTGTTTATTACTTTTAAAGTTTCTTAACTCTGGTGTGAGTAATTGGAATAAAACTTTTGTGTTTCTTTGTGATTCGAGAAATAATAATCTTTTGTTATTTTAAATGAGGGCATCATTGCTTATAATATAACAGATGACGAACAAGATACGACTTTGTGACATACTATAAACAATATAAATACTTGACACTGGCTAAATTGACATTATTATGGCACATGCCAATAACGAAGAAGAAGGCGTATTTAAAAGCATTTCTTGCCTCGTGTAAGCGCGGCTTTAATTAGTAATAACGTTTCATATTTTATACCATAGTCTTTGTGATATTACCACTTTATATAGTAATTACCAGTAATTTTAATCTTATTAGGAGATAAGTAAATTATAAATAAATATTGGTGGACAATGCACACAACACCATCTAGCCCCAAACTAAGCCTATACTAGACATGTATTATGGTGACCAAATGACTGTTAAAATATTAAAGTATTTTTAAATATATACTTATGATACTTTATAACACTCCACACTCAGGTCAAACGCCTGTGTAGAAGGCAGAGCTACTACCAACGAAGCTGACAGGCCAGTAAAGATATACTGAAATATTTTGATTACTGTTATAATAGCTGAGACGTACCTAGATAATACTTTTCTCAACAGTACATTTGCAGGAACAGAGTAAATTTTAGGCTGATATTTGTTTTTCACGTAACCTTCTTCATTTTACACGCCAAGTAAGTTATTAATAGGAGAGATATGTAAAATATATGGTAATGGGAATGGATATTTATTTTGTACTCATTTATCAGCGCGACAGGTATGACTTTTATTTCTGTCAGCGAATTAGCATTGTAACACAACGTGGCAATGTCGCTTGTGTTCAGTTCACGCATCATCTGTTGACGAGATCGACTGGATTTGTTTTGACAGATTCATAAATATTATTTATCATAAAAAGATGTTAATAATAGATATGAAGTGAATTTAAACTAATATTTCTTTAATATTTCAATACAAGAATTCAAAAATTGCTGGTCAAGGCCGCAAAGGAGGCATTGCCTACCACTACATACCTACCACGGCTCAAAGTCGTTGACCATTGCATTTTGTACCATATATCATTGACATAACCGTGACTTCATGACTTTAATAATATCAAATATACTCCCAATTCAACAAAGAAAAAATAAATAGAGAATAATCTCAAGATATACTCACACCGGATATCATCAAAATACTCTACTGGGTTCAATTGAATAATGTGATTTATCCGCTAAGTGATTGAATTGACCAGCCGCTGCCGAATTGAGGCCGGTTTAAATGAGTTATCTGACTTTCAACATTGAATGACATACATATTGATAAACACGGGTTTTACTCACGTATTATTTTGTGGATGGAGGCACCGACACTGTTTCGATTCATCTAGAGAATCTCAGGGTGAGTTTGATTGAGTTCACGGTTCGCACAGAATGACATGTTTTCTATTTATTTATTTAACATTACGAAATATTTCAAAATGTCGCGTAATATTTTTAGACCCATTGATTTATTTTACGAATATGTAGCAGTGTCCCCACGTCACCAATGTTACGAGATTTGGCATCAATGTTGCAAACAAAAATCCTTTGACATTATCGTTAACTGTCCTTCCGAGCCGATGTTAAAATGTATTTTCACTAAACCGGATAAGTAAAAATTGTAGCCATTTTTAGGGTTCCGTACCTATAAAGTAGAAAAGGAATCCCTTATAGGTTCACTTCGTCCGTCTATCTGTCTGTATATCAAGATCCATTTTCTCAGGCACGGAAGGACATATAGATTATTAATTTAAATTAATATTAGATACTATAATCTACGATAAAAAAAGCTTCTAAGTTAACGAAATCAAAAATACGGTCTTAATACGGCCATCTGCGCTTTAGGTTCTAGGTTCGGTTCCCTCCCAGGGCAAACATTTGTGTGATGTACACAAATGTTTACAATGTACACTCTGTGTTATAAGGTATCCTAAGTATATATTTACAACTATATAAGTATTTTATCAATCCTCTGTTCCTTCCTAAAAAAGCTTTGCTATTTTAAGAGCTATATATTTATTATTTATTTATATTTATTTATATCACATATTTTTACACTTGCCAGTAAATCAAAACATATAAGGTACTGCCCGTTGACCTTAAAATTTTGCAGTAATCAAGGTCTTAGAGTACAAGTGAAGGAATAAGTACGTAACAGTTAAAATTAAATTATCAGACTGTTCGGCTTAAGAACAGCTGGTACCTTGACGCTGGTAAGTGCTCGACGAATGACATCGTTAAGACTGGCGTGGCGGGAAATTCTACCGGCAACCCTTGATTAGAATAAAGAGAAATAGAAAACATTTATTCAGTCCACCACTCGACATACAGAAGAAATAATAAAAAATAGGAACTTAACAAATGTTCGTCTAATTAGTAACATAGAACCAATAATTATAAACTATATTAATTAGGTTAAGTTATAATTGAACATTGATTACTAACGTTTGTAATCTCAATAAATTTCATTTCAACAAAAAAACAGTTACAATAATAAACATAAATGAATTTCCTAATATAGTATAGTGAAATGGTACTCAGCTCAGCATAATGTTGCCGCATGTTATCATGTGACAGCGCTGGTCTTGCGCTGAGGCCAGTGTTCATTTCAGTGTTGATTTCATTTCATAGAACACGAATACCCGTGGAGATCAATCTGGTCAACCACAGTACCACATTGGCACTGATAAGGGGTGCACCCAACCGCAGACAAATTGCAACTCGAAATTTCTGTAATGAATTTCAATAAATTATATATTTTTGTATTATATATATTTTTAAGGGTTGAGTTATTTGTAAAAACGTTGGTTGGCGTATTATGCCAATCAAAACCTTCAATAGTGTTTCCCCAATCGTCCCTAATAACAGGCAGCATTAGGTCCTGACAGGAAGTATAACAGAGTTATAAGGGTTCCGGTGCTTTATTGCGTGCCCCACGTGCCCCAAATACAACCACAAGTAAAAATAATCAATAAAATCTGGCTCTCACAATTGTTGCCCGATTTGAACCATCGGAGCGTTTAACTTCTTATTGACAGGGGTACTGACTGAATGACGAAGACTGTATTATGTACAGTCGCGCTTAAAAACAGACGTACCTTGAGGATAAAAAGTGTTTGAAAGTTTAAGTTAGATGTTGATATTTGACGGGTGTCACAGCTCAGTGTATAAAAACTCCTTATATTATGTATTTAGTAGGTTCGCTTCACCGAGGATAAATATTTGTGTGATGAACCTATGCTCACATCTATAAGTTTAATTTAAGTTTTTATAAATATTATGTTTGTATTTAGAATAGGTATAAGTATTCTATCAGGCATCTAGTGCCCATAATTATGGATTTAGTACGTTTGTAAGATTTTTCAGTAGTGGGCTTTACGCGGATCATGATGATGATTTTCCCAGTAGTTCCTCTATGTTAATCACCGCTATCAATCCTAGTTTCTGAGTAAACCCCAAAAACACATTAGCGTTCCGGTAGAGAGCTTTTGCACGTTTACGGTTAGGCGCGGTTTAGACGAACAGCTTCAACTAAAGGAAATTGTTGCAGTTTTACTCTCTGCACACAGCTCTGGGTAGCTTAAATCAAAGGCAACAGAAAACAGATCAAGTGGAAGAAGTTACACTAGTCCCTGCGTACTTGCTGACATACAGCACTTAAGCAAGCTTAAGCTCATATTCAAGTTTATTAAATAAATTGTCCAAGCGCGTGTGACTACTTACAGTGGAGAGTAAAAGAACCAAAGTTTACCTGTAAGGGTAAGAATGAGTAGTGGCCAGGTTCCGATCCTTCTATATAAAAAATCAAGAAGGATCTGTACCTGGCCACTACTATCAGATGATCAGCCTGATCAGTAAACCTATAGTTTACTGATCAGGCCGTTACTCATAATTTAGTAAAACGTTACAAGCTGTCAATATTTTCCTTATAACTTCATTATAAAATACATACACATTTTCAGGTACCTTTAAATGCGTGTTTCCGTGCAAAATACACTATTTGCAAATTTTATTATCTAATAAAAATCACAAAGCTCTTTTAGGGGTGGACTGACAAACAAAAAGACAGACAGACGGACATTGCGTAACTATACGTGTTTTTTATGAACTTACGAATTATAAAGATAGTAACGTTATGAACAAGTACATAGCGTAATATCCTATGATTAAATTAAACAACATAAAATTTAAAAAAAAGGCTAAACACGTACTAACGTCGTATTAAACTTATGTACTAATGTACTTTCATGTGCGTTTCTACATAACAGCGTTACTAAGAAAAAAAACATGTGTGCAATTCACACGTGGTAGAAATGAAACATTCAAAAAATAAACGAATAATTCGACACGTATACAAAACACCACGGTTGTGATGCCTTTTCTCAATCTTTGTACTAAGTACGCATGCGCGCACAAACACGTAATAATAAACACGTATAATGCTTCCTCTCTCATTTTTTCCCACGTTAAATATTATGAATTTATGTGTCTGTCTCTTTTTACAGTCACTTTTTCGTTTCATCGACTTTCAAATCACAACGATGCTATAGAAGTTTTCACTTCAAACATATTCTACTTAAACTGGCCATACCAAGAACTCTGTCAATACGACTACTGTGCTATGAGCAGTCAAATAACGACCTGTGTCTGCTCAAGCTGTCCGTCTATTTCCAGCTTTATAGAGAAGTAATTACTATTTATAATGTTGTGTCGAGTTCTTATAAAAGCAGAAGGTGGTAATGATAATGGCGCTGCTTGAATGGCCGCACAATTATTAAGTAATCGCGTGTTGTGACATCTGGCAAAACTTGTTGTTTAAATTATACGTTGTCACTGTTAACGAGTCGGTCATCTTAAAGCCGAACGATTAAGAGTAGTACCTATATAAAAACTACCCTATGTCCTTTCCCAAGATACAAGATACATTTTACCAAAATTTTACCATATCAAATTTTATCAAAATTCATTTAAACGTTTAGCTATGAGAACTAAACCAACAGATATATGGAGACATTTAATTTGATATTTTTTATATAAACAGCATTTCAAAATAATACACAAAATATAAATTACCATGTAAGGACTATTTTAAGGCAATAGGATAACTCAACGTAACCAGATCATTACACTTATAGTAAAATTCGAAGTACTTATTACAAATCTCTATATATAAAAATCAATTGCTGTACGTTAGTATCGCTAAAACTCGAAAATGGCTCGATCTGGATATTGTTTTTGTTTTCTTCGCACAGAGTCACATTCAAATCACTTAGGTGATACGGATTTCACAGGGTCATTTAGTAACAAATCATTATTTTTATTATAAAAGCTAAAGTACGGTGAGGTGCACTCAGCAAATTAAATAATAGAAAAAAATCTCTTTTTACCGCCGGCTATCTGCTCGTTAATAATGGAATAATGTTTATAGAATATAATATGGTATCTATTTTCAACATTTTGCTAATTAATTCCTCGTTTCAAATTGTTTAAAGTAATTGTTTGTTTTATAATTTAATTATGAAATAATGTCCTAAATATTTAATAATTCCTAACTCTCCTAAAGTTCACGTCGTTTTTACTTGCAGTTTACAATAATAGTCGGAAATTAAGCTAATATAAAAAATACCCGTAAAACATTATTTTATATAATTCCTTATTTTCTGATAAAAAACGCAATTCGAGGCGCGCCGTGAATACACGATTATTTTTTGAGGTACTAATGACCTCATGCTGATCATCTACAGAAGACAAGCATGATAGGTATAGTGGTAGGATGTTTTATGGTGCATCATTAATTCCCTGGAGTCGTTGTAGGTCCTAGGGACTTGTTATTGACCGTGTAGGCCGCTGCTGCCTTAGTAGATCTCAAGAGGGAGAAATGCATCGGTTGGCAATGGTAATATATATATCTGCTTGGGGTAGAATCTTCAGGCCAGTACCTCCAGTACTTAGGTACTTACTAATAATCTACTACAGTACTAGCGGTGATACATCTCCTAGTAATATCATCATATATCTAACTATTAAGTAAAACTTTATACGAGTAATTATGAAATATTAATTTAAACACGTCATCAGCGAACAACTGCGATCTTTAAATTACTTGTTTAATGTTTGAATCTTAATTCCAGTTTATAGATAGTTTATAAATAAACACTCAAAGTCGTTTGTAACAGTAACATAATATATTTGACTATACATTTTGATAAACACAAGTTTTACCCACGTGTCACAGTGGGCTAAGGTCCGGCTGACACGCAGAAGATTGTGGGTTCAACTCCTGCCCCGGGACAAATGTTTGTATCATTTACAAGTATTTGTCGCGGGTCTGGGTGTTTTTATGTATAATATGTACAAATAATGTATTTACAAAAAAAAGGGTTTAAATAGTGTATCAGTCATATGGTACCCATAACACAAGCTCTGCTTACTTTGGGGCCAGATGATGCTGTGTGAAATGTCCGGCAATATTATTATTATTATTTGGTCGATTCAGGCACCGACACTATTTAAATTTATCTAGAGAATTTTCATTATGGTAAGTTTGATCCACGGTCCACGTTGCCACTTGCGTTCACGGTGTTTATCTAAAATTGAATATATGGTTATATTTTTTCCTGACCTGTGGGTGCCCCATAGTCGAAGACGACGCGGCAGACCCTGAAAAAGATGGCGAGAGAATCTAGATGCATTCGAACCAAACTGACAAACTTCTTCTTATCTTGTCACTAGTTATCTCTAACCAGTGTGGTGAAAGGTTTAAAGTGCGCCTCAGAGACAAACCGGCAAACTGTGGCCTTGAAACGCAAAGAGCTGATGTTAAAGAGGGAGATACAATACTTATATGAACATTTTGAAATACATACCTATGAAACATAAAATAATAGTTTCGTAACTTAAATAGCTTTGATAAAACGCATCATAAAATTAATTTCAAACCACACACGACTAAGCTATGCCGAAACAGCAATGCGTTGTAACGTTTCACATTGACCTATTAGCCAATTAGTGCACACTGCTCGTCGGCTCGTCTCTCGTTTTCCACTGGCATTCCGTCAACTTGACCGTTTAAACACTTCTAACGTGAGTTATTAGCAGATTAGGATTCGTGTTCCACCAGCTAGCTCATACATTCCACTCGACTGTTTGAATGCTCCTTACGTTCATATTCACCCAGTAGCATATTAGTACACGTATTCCGCAAACACTAGCTCATCCAGTCCACTTGAACGTTCTTCCTTACGTTAATTTCGACTTGCAGATTAGTGCTGCCGTTTTGCTAGCACTAGCTCATCCATTCCACTTGAACGTTCTTCCTTACGTTCATTTCGACTTGCAGATTAGTGCTACCGTTTTGCTAACACTAGCTCATCCAGTCCACTTGAACGTTCTTCCTTACGTTCATTTCGACTTGCAGATTAGTGCTGCCGTTTTGCTAGCACTAGCTCATCCAGTCCACTTGAACGTTCTTCCTTACGTTCATTTCGACTTGCAGATTAGTGCTGCCGTTTTGCTAGCACTAGCTCATCCAGTCCACTTGAACGTTCTTCCTTACGTTCATTTCGACTTGCAGATTAGTGCTGCCGTTTTGCTAGCACTAGCTCATCCAGTCCACTTGAACGTTCTTCCTTGCGTTCATTTCGACTTGCAGATTAGTGCTGCCGTTTTGCTAGCACTAGCTCATCCAGTCTACTTGAATGTTCGAATGCTCCTAAACTCCACTTTGACTGCTTAGCTAGCCAGAACTACGCATCACTTTAGGTACAAAGGTACATCAGTGGACCCACCTTGGTAGGAAAATTTGTAGAGAAGTACCGCGGCAGACAAGAAAAAATTACGCAAAATAAATAGGGGGCAAAAGTTTATGATTGGCCAATCATATACTTACTGCCACCTTAGTTAGTAGTAGTTTTGCCTTCTGCGCTGCGGGTTGTGTGTTCGATTCCTCCGTAGAATAAACATTTGTGTGATGAACATAGTTGTTTGTTCTGTGCCTGAGTGTTATAAATGTGTCATCTGTTCACTTATAAGCTATGCTTAGTTGCATAATACTGTTCTTGCACTTATAAGCATTCTGTGTCATAAGTAAATTAGAACTCATTTCCACTAACTTGCTTTAGCTCATCCAGTCTACTCGTCCATTTAAACATTTTTCACTTTCACTTGGGTTAGTCCATTATTCCACTAGATCATCCAGTCCACTGGACCGTTCAAACGCTCGTTGCGTGACGACAATTTATGTAATTGCTGTGGAGAGAAATTAATGCGCTGAAATACGAATATCTGAAGGTTATTTCGTTACTATGCCTACGTTTGAAAGGGAGAACCCTTACCTATATTGTCAGCACATAGAGTCGCAATTAGTGCCAGTTTTCTACAAACAACCAATAACTCCCATCTGTAGGTACGTCTCGACTTTCTTTGTGCAATTGTAAGGCATATAACAACTTTTTGACGTAGGGGGCAAGCCCATCATTGCTTTTTGGCATACATACATTGGCCACTGGTACTATCTATAGTAACGAGGAAATACATCACTTTCATTTTGATTCTAGATTGTCTCATATTTTCAACTTGAGTACTACATTGCGCACATAAAAAAGGGTATTTAAAGACAAACAGACAACGAAGTAAACCTTTTTTCCTTGTGAGGTACGGAAACCAAAAAACTACTGCGCCATTCAGGTCTTTATACCTTCAATAAGGGTCATCATTCGCCAGTTCTTCCACTCAGCCGGTGCGTTCACCGTTTTACTGCCAACCCTATTTTATTTCCCAACCCTATTTTGTTTCTAATTCAGTAATTGCATTCGGCCGGCCATTCGTTTTATCGGTTATTGCGCTATCCTTTTAGGCTACTTGGCATAATATATTCTATTCCATGGTTTTCTGTAAATGGTTCTCCGTCACTGTTGTAGTCTATTCAGAAATATTGTAGTTTGTATTTTAATTACTAACACATTACTTGTGTGAAATCAAATTCTTCTTTAAATTTATAAATTATGTCCTATACAGAAGGAGCAATTAATTTATAAAGAGATTGAGATATTTTCATCAGGTCAAAGAAATTAGGCCTTCTTTTAAAGTATTTATTGACAACCTCTGTGGTGCAGCGGGCGGGTTCGATTCCCGCCTCGGGACAAATGTTAGTATGATCTGCAAGTATTTGTCGTGGGTCTGGGTGTTTCTATGTATAATATGTATGTATTTACAAAAAAAAAGTATATAAGTAGTATATTAGTCATGTGGTTATATTAGTCATGTGGTTATATTATATTAGTCATAACACAAGCTCTGCTTACTTTGGGGCCAAATGATGCTGTGTGAAATGTTCGGGATTATTATTAATTGTTTATTTATTTCGTTTCGTAAAGATTTGTGATTCGGTTGTTTCTAGAATTGGTTGTTTCGGTTGTATAAGTGTTTTATACACAAGACGGAAATATATTACAGGACACTGGATAATAAATTGCACCTACAGCAGGTGCGATATATTATCTGGTTTGAACATCCTTTTTTTTCTACTCGTATTAAGAACTTTTGAATCTTTTAAAGAAAAATGTTTTTGTTTTGTAATACACTAACTGCTTGTGGCTTTGCTCATGTAGTATCTACGTATATTAAAAGTAACTTATATCTAACAGGTTAACGTCTATATTTATACCAAGTTTTTTCCAAATCCGTCAAGCCGTTTGAGCGTGAAGTACACACACACGCACACATGCACAAATTTTGACATAATTATATAGTTTATTTTGTTGAAGATAACATGTTGCTGTTTTGGAAACCAGAGCTTAACCCATTTGCATTAAAACAGCCATTCAATGGTTCTACTCATGTAAAATGAAGAGTACTCGGGCGTAAAATTAGAAAGAGATAGCTGTTTTGATACGGGCCAGCGAAATAAATGACTTAATTTTTAATCCGAGCTACGAAATTTCAGTTTAAATAAAGGATAGTGTCCACTGGGACGCCGCTCACTGCATTCTGCTTATTAGTTCTCTACGTTTTATTCAGAGTTAGTTTTAAATAAATTTAAACTCGCAGCTTATGGTTTTTATCATATAAATTGTCGTCACTTTTTTATCATCTAAACTTTTACATAGCTAGGTTTTTTGTTGAATATATGCCAACTGAATTTGTTTTGAGAATGAAGTTCATAATCGCACGTTACAACACTTGCCGAGTCAAATTCAAATTTAAATGATTTTATTCAATACAAGGATCACTTTAAAACGTCATACATACTAGGTATTCCTAGACCGAATTCAGTACCAGAAAAATTTGACAAGAAGCAAGGTCTGACAACACAAAAATATGAAAAGCCAATTGAATTAAAACAATAAAATGTAATTATGTGAAATATGTGATATGAGTTAGTAATTATATTTTTATTGCTCTAATTGACCTCAGGCGTGACTTTCGCACTAGGCTGTTTTTTTTATATCATCGAGCTAACAAACAAGCTTGCGGCCCACCAGATAGTAAGTAGTTAAAGCAACCCATAGTCGGTACACTAGGCATAGTAATTTAGTATTTTAGTCTAATAATTGAATATTAGAAAACTAAAGTGACATTAACATAAACAAAATATATTAAAATGTTTTAGATAATAATTAAAAGGTGATACAACCTCTTTGCACTCCGCTTGTTGTAATGGACAGCGGACTTAAATTCTTAATCCAAACTTTTTTATAAGATAAATGATTTCTAACTTCCAAAAAGAATTACAGGAAATCACCTTCCTTCACCTTCCTCATCGGTAAACAAACATTTTCTTATGTAAATCCAAGCAATTTTCTGGACTAGTGACACTGCGCCGAATAAAGCCAATTTACGCAAAACCGCTAGCTCATTTTTCAAAATTAAAAAGCAGGGATTACAAATATTGAAATTTTTGAACCCTCACAATAATTTTGTTAAACGAGCAACTTGTTGGTTTCTGAAGGATTCCGTCGAGGCCTTATTTAATAAATATTGGTGGACAATATGCATTGTCTAATACCATCTAGCTTCATACTAGGCATAGCTTTTATTATAGTGACCTAATGACTGATAGAATAGTTATATAAGTTAAAATACATACATACATTATGGTATTATGATATTATGATACATACACAGATATAACACCTACGAGCATGTTTATCACACAAATGTTTGTCCTTGATAGCAATCATTGATATTGATAGCATTAGATTGACGGTTGATGGTCATTCAGCATTTAGTCGAAGCTTGTCCATTTTGTATGTCTTCCAATAAGAAATACAAAATGGATTGGAATTAATGAACGGGACATCATAAGCTTAGTTGGTGGTAACCAACTGAGCTCCAGTCCAGTCAAGTCCTGGATAGTCAATTATAGACTGATCGTTTACATTATAATGTATCGTTCATTCATCCCAATCCATTTTGTATGTCTTATTGTAAACATACTGTAGCTTCGACTAAATGCTGAAAGTGCTTACAAAAACACGGTTACACTCAGCTTATGTAGACATTGGTTTTACCCTGCGGGTAAAGACTAAAATTATATGGAATACTTGGAAATGTAAAGACCCTTTGAAAATTTAATTTGCATAAAGAAAATCATATATGAGTATTTTAATAATTTATAACTCACGTTAGTTAGTACAATATTATTAATGTAGAAAGTTGCTCAAAGTTGCCCGTGTATAAATAAATTAATCTTCAGAAAATACTAATGAAACATCTTGTTTGCCAAATTATTTTTTTCGATCGTTATTTAGGAAATGTGTTTTCCTGTTTTATTTGATTTTCATGGAAAAATTATCGGTTTTTATAATTAAAAATTTATTAAATGTTTAAAATAATAATCGACTATGAGGGTCCATAATGGTTACATTATACTGTAAAAATTTAAGTTTGAACCCGGAAAGTGGAACAATTAAGAAATAAATTTGATATTTATTCTATGGCGTTCTTACTTCCTCATTTCCTCTTTATTTCAAAGCGTTTGCTTTTTTAATTAAATTCCGACTTGTTCTGAAAAATATTTAATGGTAAGGTTTATTAAACATCGTTTCGCTGTGTGTGTTCGATAACACTTAGCCAGAAAACATCTACATTCACAACAATACATAAATATTTTGTCCTACAGGGGCAATCAAAACTACTACTTACAGCGCAAAAGGCAGAGTTACCAATTGATCTATGAGATCAGTCAAATGATCCTTCAAGCATTTGTCCTACAATATTTTTAATATGTATTTATGTTAAAAGCTCTAAAAATATACCAATGGGAATTCCCCTGCCGCCTGTCTCCTCAATTTCTAAGCCGACTTGTGGTTGTTAGAGCAAATTGCGACTCCAAGATTAAGGTCAGTCTGTGTATAACGAAAATATAAGAGCGGTTTTCATATTCGTAACATTTTATTAACATCTTGTTAGAGAACTTAGCACGGTAGGGTTTATAAGCAGTATATACACTTGGGATACTCCAACGAAAAAGTGAACAAAATATAGTGAAAGAGTATCATGATAGAAAAAACAGTTTTAAGATTAATTACAGAAATATTACAGAAATGTAATGTACGAGTACATATACGAGTACAATAATATAAAATACTTTTGTAACAGTATAGCTATCTAAGAACCGTTAAAACGATTTATAGATAGCTCAATTGATCCACATCACTACGAGAAGGTAGAGTTCCCAACACTGGCGGCATTACCACATTGAATGGCAATGCTAGTACGCTGAGCCAGCTCTTGGTTCACGCAATGTCTCTACCAGACGACGCCGTGAAATAATTTTAAAACGCGGTGGGCTTCTGTTCCGCACGGGCCTAAGGTCTTGACTCCAAAAAGCTCAAATATCAAGACCGGCATATTTGCACCTTTTTATGTCATTCATGAAAGAAACACACATTCTTGAAAGAAAGAAGATAGAAACTGATTTATTGAGTTCATGTCACTACTTTTCTTTTACTACTAGCTTACCTATCATAAATCCGCTGTGACATCATTATCATTCGTCAGATCTTGTGCAGTTTATCAAACTCTCCAAAGCCCGTTATGTGATCTAGCTCAAAAACAACAAAAAATATTTGTAATGTAATGTTTTTTTATACGAAACGTTTTTTACGTTTCCTTTGTAAAACTTCATTCTACCCATCAATAATTCAACAGAACGGATGTTGAGTCGAGTAAGAACAGATTCAGGTAGCATATACCTTCGCTAAAATTATCTTTGTGATTGTATTGTGCTGTGTAAAAACCCAAATGCTAAAACTTCCTTTCCTAAAAAAATATTCTCGCAGTCAATTTCCCACAGATCGTCAACTTTTTATTTTACATACTATCATCATATTTGTCTTTGATCCTACTGAAGTTTTTGCCAAACGTAGATCTGATATAGTTTGCAAAACACTTTATAATTATATAATATAATTATTTAATATATATAAATTCACAAAGATAATTTAAATAGTATTACAGGCAAACTGAATCTGATCCAACTCAACCGGTTTCCATAACTAAATTAGCAAGGATTCTTTACCTAGATTCACCTAGCTTGTAAGAAGATGATTCAAAATTATTTTTGTGATTTTATTACACCTAAACTAACCTTGTAAAAATATTTTACAAGGTTAGTTTAGGTGTCAATTTCTCGTAAACCATTTGCGAGAAGAATCAGGTATGAAACATATTAGCACTACATATCAATTCGTTATACTGTCATCTCCCTATATTGTGGCAACTCTACTGTGAAACATACTATTCTGTGCAAGAAAAGCCGGCGGAAAGTTTTGGTTATTCCAATTTTGTGAGCCGCAAGTTATAACTTTGGCAGGGTACGCGGCAGTTGAATTTTGTGGGTAAATCAATGGTGTGGAGAAATGAAATGGACTGGTAGAGGAGTAATTTTTTTCTGGCTCATGAAACGATTATCAACTTCACGTATGCTCAAGCTAAAATATTTTTTATTTTGTTACATTTAGTTTGAGTTTTTGCAATAAGAAAGAGTCGAGAATCGCTGCATTTTATAGCAGCATTGACATAAATGGCACTAGACTATTCTTATAGTGAGGAGGTCTGTATTTGAAATAACTGAGTGTTTAGAATCAGTTTCAATGCTATTGAAACCCAAAGCGCAGTTAAAGGAGCACAAAGCTTCAGACTCTAGAGCACTGACTTCTAGTTAGCTTATCATATATAGACATTAAATTAATAATAATATTAATTATAATAAATCTTTATTAATTATCTAAGAGCTAAGTGTACATAATAAGTAACTATAATACTTATTATGTACTGAGAAAAAATATGAATACTTAAATAATAATATTAATAATAATAATCTGGCCCCAAAGTAAGCAGAGCTTGTGTTATGGGTACCACATGACTGATATACTACTTATATACTTTTTTTTTGTAAATACATCCATATTATACATAGAAACACCCAGACCATTTAATTTAATTATACATAAATTTTAAATATTAAATATTGGTGGGTAATGCACACAACACCATCTAGCCCCAAACTAGTATAGCTTTTATTATGATAACCAGATGACTGATAAAGCACTTAGATATTTTTAAATACATATTTATGATATTTTATAACACCTTGATACAGAACAAATACCTAAGTTCTTCAAACAAATGTTTGTCACATTTTGCCGAGTGTTTTGAAATTGCACAATTTGAGAGCACAGCATTGCCGAAAGTCTGCGTATCTAATGATTATAAGACTTATAATTGATTTAGGCATGACGTTGCGGAAGTCCATTACAAAACATTAAGCAGATGCACATATATTTAGTACTAATGCGCCAATCTATTCCTAATGAGTTACACACGATGCAAACTCATGCACCGCCCTCCCGCCCACAATTGAAAAGGCATGCTAACGAATAGTTTTGTTTCTACATTCATTATGCGTACTATCATGGAGTGAAACTATTTGGTGTTTCCTTTAGAGTCTAGGCGTCTTCAAATCGCGAGTGATTAGTTTTCTTTTAGGTAAGTGTGTTCTGCAGTAGACCGCATTATCGATTACGAGACGATTTCAGTAGAGAAACTGTTCAAACGTAAAGCGACAGATCTGAATGTAAAATAAAAACAATCTGACATTTAATTTGACAATTAATTTATAATTGAAATAAAACATATTGTAGCTATAATTATGGTTCTGAAATACCTTAACTTCGCTATCTCAGTGAAAATTTGTTTTAGTTTCATTTGAATCAACTTTAAATCAACTTTAGTTGTGCAACGAGATATATTTCATTCGAGTTGTATCGACATATCAGAAAAGTTGTTCAATAATTCATTTCGCATCAATAATGCATAGCTTTCTGTCCAGCAAGAGTTGTTACGGAGTTTCCATTGTTTTATATTATTGATGTAAAAATTCCTCTCCCCTAGAATTGCTACGCTTTTATATGAATTCTGGTATTGCAAGCGCTCATAAGTTACGCCAACCACTTATCATCAGGGGGCAATTCTCTTCTTTACTAACGGTTATCGTTCTGATCCAATTCATCCAACGTTTCATGTTTTAACCTAAGATATTTTTATTTGTCTTTATGGCCAAACATAAGAAAACATTCAGTTGATTGATCATGACTTTGTAACGTAAAGTAAGCTCAATTGCTCAATAGCAGAATACAAAAAACACCTAGATATGTTAAAAAGCTATCTATCTGCTGCTGTTAAGGCTCTTTTTTCCATGCCACGTTGGCAGGTGGTTCTTTAAAATATATATGGTTAAAAATATATAATATACTAGCTGTCCCGTTCACGACTTCATCCGCGCGTTTTAAGAAGAAAAAAATATATCTAATTGTACCGACTGCAGCGCCATCTGCCGGGCTGATTTGTGAATCTAAACCATCCAGAGAGCTACCCAAACGCATACAAAAAAATATTCAAATCGGTCCAGCTGTTTAGGAGAAGTTTAGTGACATACACACGTACAGTAGAATTATATATATAAAGATAGGTCATTGATCAATTCTGTCAACCATAGGTTGGGCATGGAAAGATGCAAGTATCAAGAAACTTTATTTTAGCAGCGATTAGTATTTTGGTATTATGGTTCCTCTAAATGGTCCTTTGATATTGATTTAGTAATTTTCCAGCCCATGTTTTACAAAGTGTTTATATACAAGTATATAATTATTCTATGAGTCATTTTGTTTACATACTTTTGATAAGTTTGGAAACATCTGCAGTGAAATTCCATTATGTAACATTATAAATCTATATATATCTTCTTATATAATAAAAATCAATTGCTGTTCGTTAGTCTCGCTAAAACTCGAGAACGGCTGGTCTGATTTGGCTAATTTTGGTTTTGAATTATTTGTGGAAGTCCAGGGAAGGTTTAAAAGGAAGGAGTAAAATTGAAATAAATGATTGCCTTTTTATTTATTGATTCTGAGGCGGTACGAAGTTTGCCAGATCAGCTAGTAAATAAATATATATTTGGTCAATGCACATAACATCTAGCCCCAAACAAACCACACTCGTAGGTTGTATTATGGTAACCAGACGGTTGATAGAATACTTATATATTTGTAACACCCAGACACAAAACAAACACATAATGTGCTCGTCACACAATTTTTTGCCCCAGGAGGGAAGCCAACCCCCAACCTAATATACTTAACGGTAAGGTAATTTCTCATTATAGTTATTGCATCCTAGTATGTGAGAGAACTGGTGTCTATGGAAGGTTAGAAAAACCTGTGTTACAGGTCACCAGTGCCCCCTCCTTCACTGATTTAGCAAATCTGATCTGACATGACTGAGAGCATTTTTGAATAACAAGAAATAAAATGAACAGACTAAAAACTAAACTTATACTTAAGACTTAAATAATTATAGAAGTTTATAAAAGTAAAAAGGTTAAAAAACACAGAACATATAAAAAACAAAAGAATGTGTACGTGTGTCTGGGGTTGTGCGTGTTTGTTGTGCTTGCGTGCGTGTAGGCGTGTATGTGTGGATGTACATATATGTGTGATGTGTGTCTAGAAGTGAGCATGTTGGAAGAGAAGGAAAATAAAATGGAGAGAAAATAAGGAAGATAGAAGATTTTTTGTCTTTTGGAAAACTAAAGAAAATAACTAAAATATTGTTGCGCCCGGTACATAGCTCCATCTGTTGGCAGGCGGACGCGTTAAATATTCACCTAGAACGCCATCTGGTATCGAGTAGATGCAAACTACAAAGTACACGTATCGAATGCATAGGAGCGAACGAGATAGCAATATCTCTCTATTGCAATCGAACGTTTGAGCGCGTTCCGGTTCGTTCTCGAACGTTCCAGTAGCATCGCGGTTTTACGCGACTTATTCGACGCGATACAAGTGCGAAAGTTTTGAAGTGTTATCAGTTGTGTTGTAGTGTTGTGACTCTTATTGTGTTCTATTGAGAAGTTAACTAGTAGAATCAGTGGATTAAGTTCAGTGTGTGGTAACTTTGAAATTAAAGTTATTATTTGGTAAAATCAAGCGGTTTCATAATTTATATGTAAGATAAAGAAAAACAGATAAATATAAATTATAAAATATATATTAGCATCATAATAATATATAGTAAGCATGAGTAAATATAAGGTCTTGTAAAAGTGACATTGATGGTTGTTATATAATTCATTGTTAATTAAGATATATGTTAAATGTTAAAATCTATTAAGTAAGATATAAGATCCCCAGTAGACCAGAAAATACAAGGAAACTAAAGAAACTAGAGGTAGAAATACAATAGATAAATAAAGGCTTTGATCATGTCAGAGAAACTTTTTAGTGACATTCGAGATGTACTCGTAAATAAAAAAAGTTTATATTAGTTTGTAACAGGAGCCCACAGCGTTTTCAAAATTATTTCACGGCGTCTGGTAGCTACATTGCGTGACCCAAGAGCTGGCTCCTATCTGGCCCAGCGTATTAGCATTGCCATTCAACTTGGTAATGCCGCCAGTATCTTGGGAACGCTGCCCTCTGGCAGTGATCTGGATCAGTTAAGCTATCTATAGATCGTTTTAAACGGTCCTTAGATAGCTCAACTGTTTCACGTGTATTTTATATTATTGTATATTATTCTGTACACCATCATCTTCCTGCCCTTTTCCCACATTATGTGGGGTCGGCACAACATGTGTTCTTCTTCCATTCTCCTCTATCAGCCGTCATCTCAACACTCACTCCTTTCTTACTCATGTCATCCTTCACACAATCCATCCATCTTTTTTTTTTTTTTTGTTTATTTTAAAGTAAATACATATTTTTAATTGTAAACATCTTAAAAACCTTGTTAAGTTTGACAAAGATGCAAAAAAGAAATACATTCCTCAATAAAATTAAGGTTAATATAAAGATGCAAGGGTACGATTAGGTTTAATAAACTTAAATATAACTTAACTTTAATAGTAATCTTAATAATAAAGATAAATAAAATTAATAATGGTAAAGTGGGTAGGTATACAAAAAGAAGTCTTCCATAACACTGGGCTGCCTTTACATACCTACATACAGTACAATGCACACTCCTATCTCCGATGTCGTATACAGGTTGAATTTAGTTTTTATGAGTAAAGTACTTTGTTTAGTGATTGACGGTAAGCTAATAGTGTTTACCTATGAAGGTATTTGTATCAAATAGTTTCATAATTAAACTTTGATATTAGTTTTGGTAATTTTGTCATGTATATATTTTGAATTTTATTTTTTAATCTAGGTAATATGTAGTTGGTAGTTCTTTCTCCATAGAAGTTTTTAGCTGATATTGTACAAAGTTTTTTATCGTTAACACGTCTAGTATTTAACTTATGTGAAACAACAAAGTCAAGTCAAAGTCAAAGTCAAAAGATGATTTATTCAATACAATCACAAGGATCACTTTGAAACGTCTTACATACTAGGTGAATTTAGGTGCCAATTCATCCTAACCCAAGCTCGAGAAGATTGAGATTGAGAAGATTGTTCAACCTGATTGAACATGAAGTAATTTTCCATAAGAAGTTGTATTTTAACTTTGTCGTGAACTGGTGTAGTTTGACAATGCTTAAATAATCCTTCGTAGTCATTTTTATGTTGTTCTCGTATTTTCTTAGGTACTATTGTTTTCAATAATATTATTTGCAAGTTTCGGATTTTATCAAGATATGTGCTAAACGTACGGCCGTAGCTGGACAAACCATACTTTATAATACTTTCTGCTAAAGATTTATATAGGTTTAAGAGTATTGGATAAGGGATTTTAAATTTAGCTATATAAAATTGAGCTAGTATAGCCCTAAGTTTATTGCAAACGTAATTAATATGGTTACTCCAGTTAAATCTATTATCAATAATTACGCCTAGGTGAGTATGATAGGTTACCTGTTCGATAGGTTCACAATCGCACATACTGTTCTTTCTATGTAGACATTTGTGATTGTGAGCTATTATTTTAATGTTATTATTATTTCTTCTTCTGTTCTGAGAGGAGCACACATGTATTAATTTAGTTTTCTGCGATACTGTCACTTATTTCTCCGCCTACTTTTACACGGAATGATCTGTTTTCAAGATAGTTAGTGCACCATTTAAGTAGTGGGCCTCGAATTCCATTATACTCAAGCTTATCAATTAATGTATCGTGTCTCAATGTGTCAAATGCTTTACTATAATCAATAAATATCATTAACACGTGCTTGCCAGTATTGAGACTAGTATTGACGTGATCTGTAAAGTTAGAAAGTAATTGCGTTGTACTTTTGTTTGGTTGAAAACCATATTGTGTTTCTGATATTATTTGTTGTTTGTTATAAAATTTATGTATTTGGTTGCAAACATATGTTTCAAAAATTGTATCTACAATTGGTAATATAGTAATGGGACGGTAATTGTTATATTCAGTCTTAGATCCTTTTTTGAAAATGGGACGTACGATTCCAGTTTTCAAATCATTAGGATATATGCCTTGTTTTAAGCTAGTGTCAATAAGTTTGGTGATAGCTAAAGCGATGTTTTTAGATGCAAGTTTTATGTCTATCGGTCGTATCTTATCTATACCAGGTGCTTTATTTGTTTTTATATTGTTTATTATTTTATAAATATCTAGCGGATTGGTTTTCTTAAGTAAGATAGATGCGTCAGACTGCCTTATGTAATCTGCAGAGCTGAGTAAAGAAGTTTTACAGTTTGGGATAATTGCCTTAGCTGAATTATAGAATTCTTGTGCAAAGTTGTTTGCTATATTTTTAGGATTTTGAAGGTTTCTATTAAATGCTTGTAGTATGGTCTCATCAATAGATCTTGTTATGCGACCCGTTAAACTATTTAATATTTTCCATAAATTTCTAGGATCATTTTTGTTGAGATTTATTTCTCTATTAATATAAGTATTTCTAACTTCTTGCACCATTTTGTTACATTTATTACGAAGTTTTATATATTCCAACTTTAGAATTTTATTTGTGTGATCTTTTTTTAATTCAATTAATTTCTTGTCTCTATTACATATATTTTTTATTTTATCTGTTATCCATAATTTTGTATTTCTGTTTGAATGTTTAATTTTTATATTATATTGAGACTTTTTATAGCAGTTATTAAAACTACCTTTTATAAATTCATAAATTAATTTGGGACATGATAGGTTATCAATATTAGACCATTCTACTTTATTAATTTCCTCTCTTAGAATATTATTGTTAATACGAGTGGTATAAATTGGAGCAGTCTTTATGTGAACATTCTCAACGCACGTTACTACCGTCAGGCGATGATCCGCTAGAACAGTGCCAACCACCGCACAGTATACATCCTGTGACCGGGACCGCACAAAAATATGATCTATGCAACTTCTAGTGATCAGATCTTTTTAGGTTCAATTCTAGTTTAATCCCTAATGCCACATTCTAAGCCGTGTTCATATAGCATGTTTAGATACCGCGTATGTAAAGGATTTTCCTTCTTTAAGTCTATGTTTATGTCTCCCAATAAAAGTGTATCGTGTTTAGGTATGTTTGTGAACAGTGCTTGTAATTCGCGTACAAAAGAGGACTTATTCTTGGTTACGGGTGGTCTGTACACAGCACACAGGTTGTAACAAGTATTTCTACATTCATACCAAGCACTCTCCTAGCTAGATGCCATTCTTCCCTTCTCATTACATGCCCATTCCATGCTAGCCTGTTGCTCCTCATCTTTTCATTCATTCACTTTCACACTTCCTCTTATGTACTCATTCCTTACTCTGTCCATTCGCGTCACTCCACACATCCATCTCAACATTCGCATCTCAGCTACGTGCACCTTTTGTTCATCCGTCCCTTTTGTTGCCCAACACTCAGATCCATACAATACGACAGGTCTTACGATCGTTTTATATATTTTCCCCTTAAGCTTAAGGGGCATACGTGGATCGCAAATTGTTCCTGAGACCGGTCGCCATTTCATCCTTCCCGCATTTATTCGACTTCTTACATCCTTCTCTATCTCACCATCATTCTGTACTACTGAACCGAGATACCGATAATCGGAACAGACTGCTAGATGTACACCATCTAAGGCAATATGGGCAAAACTGGATGGACCACCAAAGTCGCAGAACATGTGCTCGGTTTTTGTCCTGCTTATCTGCAGTCCGACACTCTCCAATTTGCCCTGCCATTTTCCCAGACTGTTCTGGACCTCGGTTGCGTCTTCTCCGATGAGAACAATGTCGTCGGCAAAAAGCATGCACCAGGGTGCCTCCTCCCGTATGTCCGATGTAAGAGTATCCATTATCAGGAGGAACAAATAAGGGCTTAAAGCCGACCCCTGGTGCAAACCTACAGCCACATTGAACTCACCAGTGACGCCAGCTTCGGACCGAACATGGGTACAAGGTCGACTGTACATGGCCCTTACAAGCTGCAGGTACTTTACAAGCACTCCTTTCTCTTTCATTGCCCACCACAGAACCTTTCGGGGAACCCTGTCGTATGACCTTCTCGAGATCTATATACATCATGTGCAAGTTCCTGTGCACGCGTCGGTACTTCTCGCCCAGTTGGCGGATGGCAAATATGGCGTCTGTTGTTCCTCTACCAGGCATAAATCCGAGTTGGTTCTGTGATACCTCACTCTGTTCTCTCATTCTTCTCGCTATCACTTTTTCCCAAACTTTCATACCATGTGACATGAGCTTAATTCCTCGATAGTTGTTGCAGTCCTGTACATCACCCTTGTTTTCAAAGATGGGCACCAGAGAACTTTTACACCATTCGTCCGGGATCGCCTCTTCTTGCATCAATTTATTAAAGAATAAGGTCAGCCACTTCCATCCATCCGCTTTCAAAAACTTAGCTCTAATAGTGACGGTAACTGGTGGCTTGACATATAGAATTTTGCCATTGCATAACATAAACAGACTGGAATGTGATTACAGCTTTACAGGACAGGCAAGAATAAATAGTTCTGTCTGTCCCCCTTCTAATTGACGGGGGGACAGATAGAACTTTTTAAAATGTTCGATCTGTCCCCCTCTTTGCTACGGGGGATCAGATCGAACTTTTTTGGCCCATCTGTCCCCCTGAGGGGACAAAGCAGGGGGACAGATGGGAATAATCCTTTTTAAAGTTATACGAAAATCAGAGCGTTTGTGAGCGAATGTGTTTGATTACGACAAGAATTTAAATTATTTTAATTTAAACTGTTTCTTCTTCTGTTCCCGAAGTAATCTTTTAATAAATACTCCGGAGATCAGATACAGAATATTCTGTTATAATTATTGGCAGTTTTAATTTTTTAACACCCTGTATACGTCATCCCATTGTAAGGGTCGCCAAACGTGGGCAGTGAGCGTGGTCCAGTGCGGGCATTCAGCCAAGTTCCTTATTCATAAGAAGTGATGCCTAAAGTTTATCCGCCTTACGAGTTTTTCAGAATAAATAACTTCTAAATTAGCTAAGGATAATAAAGAAGACAGGCAATAACCGACGCGCGTGACTACGAACGGTCTTTACTAATCCCTACTAATATTATAAATGTGAATGTAACTCTGTCTGTTACGTTTCACGCCTAAACCGCTAAACCGATTTCGATTAATTTTGGTATAGTGATAGATGGGACCTTGGAGAAGGACATAGGTTACTTTTTATGTAAGTACCATGCGTGCGAAGCGGGCAAAAGCTAGTATTATATATGATAGAGTTTATAGTCACGTATGAACAATCATACCATCATCTAGCCTCAAACTAAGCACAGCTCGTGCTATTATTATTCTTATAGAATATTATTATTATTATTATTATTATTTTTGTACTTTCATTCAATGGTTAGCTATGAACCTAAGCTACAATTACCTCGTGTAATAATGATCGTATATCAAGGTACCTGCAATACAGATATATATCTAGTGTGGGTACCACTGTCAATAATTAGAGTAAGTTCGACACTCCATCTATAGAAATAAGACGATAGGTAGCAACAACTCGTTTATTTTTAATGAAACTGTATCCATTTGTTATGTGGTGTGTAATATTTTTTTTTTTTTCTATTTTTTATCGTGTAACTACTTGTATCAAACCAGTGTGAACGAATTAAAGCGCGTCTCAGAGATCCTTTCGTGCACCTGACAATTGTCTTCGAACTTTTTAGGTTCTACGATATATAACTTTCCTCACGATGTATTTCTTCGCCATTTAAGAGTACTGGTGTAACGCACACATATTTCAAACATAAATTGTTGGTGCACGTCCGGATTCAAACCCACGTTTTTAGGAGCCACTGCCACTAGACCACCAATGCTCGCTTGTACTATTGAAACTAGATAACTGATAGTATGTTTCTTATACTAACTACGATTGGATATTTTTTAAATTTAAAATTCATACATTTGAATCTTGATAATGCCCATACATCTTTGTTAATCACACCAATGTTAGTCGTGGGAGGGAATCGAACACGACCTGACAACCTCTGTGGCGTAATGGGCCATGGCCCGGCTGAGACGCAGAATGCGGGTTCGATTCCGGATACAAAATAAAAAAGGTACATAAGTAGTATATCAGTCATGTGGTACCCATAACACAAGCTCTGCTTACTGTGGGGGCTGATTATGCTGTGTGAAATTTACGGCATTATTTATTTATTATTTAAAACAAACAACCTACAGCGCAGAGGGCAAAGCTGAGCAGAGAAGCCAGTCTAAGATTATATAATGTTTGTTTGTAGTTAATTCACGCCATAAGAGCTAAACGGTTCCGGATAATATAAGGCTTAGTAGGCTTAGTAGGCTTTGGTGTAGTCTGTTACCTAGAGTAGCAAATAAACTCTTTATAGGCTCACTTACTGCTGCCCGCGGCTTCGCACGCGTGATACCTACATAAAAAGTCCCATATATCTCTATATCAAAACTCATCAAAATCGGTTCCGCGGCTTAGGCGTGAAAACGTAACAAACAGACAGACAGACTGAGTTACTATCGGATTTATAATATTAGTTAGATTATAGGCTTAGACGACATCTGTAGTGCAGTAAGTTAAGGCCCGGCTGAGACACAAAAGGTTGCGGGTTCGATTCCCCGATTCCGAGTGACAAATTTTTGTGTGATCTGCAAGTATTTTTCTCGGGTCTGGGTGTTTTTATGTATAATATATATATAAACATATATGTATATTTATAAAAAAATACACATTAAGTATATCTGTCATGTTGTAACCATAACACAAGCTCTTTGTGTAAAATTAGAAGCTAATAAAATAATGAAATAAAATCTTCATCAAGGGTCACTTTGAATCGTCTTCTTACATGCTAGTGAATCTAGGTGCCCGTTCCTCCTAACCCCAGTTCAAGAAGAATTCAACAAGAAGCTCGTCTGCTGGTCAACCATGAAGATGGCAATCCGAAACTTCGGATCCGTCCGACACACGCACGAAATAGGAAACCTATACCTACCCTGCGGTTACAACGGATTTATTTCTTTCGTTCGGGGTCTTTTCGTGATTGAATGAAAGATGAGAAGTTCTTTAAGTACACAATACACCGTGTGAAAAAATTAACTAGTATGAACCGACCATATTAAAAAGTCCATTCGTTTGTATTAGACATTATGGTTATTCAAGCACTTGAAATAAATCGTTTAAAATATCTCATTGGTCATTTCACGCTAAAACGTCACGCGAGATGTGAAAATTTTACAGAGCCTTTATTTACTTTATAAAAATGTAAGCATTTAAATCGCGACATTGGTGAAATTGTGGTCCCTTTTACAATCAAGAACACAGAAAGTTTCATAGTATTTTTATAATGTGTTGGGCAAAGGAACACCTTCAATGATAAGTAATGACGATGTAAATTACTTGAAAAGTTTCATACACATTTACGTAGAAAGTGTAACTCACATAGTGTTACAAATGTTAGATAAATAGTCCTACTGTCACACAAATAGATGCCTTGCCTTCATTACTGGAAGAGCAACAAGAGTTAGCCCGCGGTCAATTGAAGAATGCAGAAAGTCACAACCACTCCAGAGATTTGTGGGCTTGGCTGACTGACGAGTTAAATGCTCTGGGCATGTGCAATAAGAATGTTAAACAATGGCAGAAGGTAAACAACTTGTAAGTATTCCGCTAGTTTTGTAACCACCTATAACGTACCTAGTATTTATCTGTGATAATTAAACTAAAACTATTTCAGGATTGCCCTGACAAACAATATTTGCCAATAAAAGCTGTGGACTGTCTACTACTCGCTCGAAACGCTCTTGGCGCAGGAGGGTTTTTGGTGAACCCGATACAAATGTAGTTTGTGGTCTAGGTAAGTTCAATAATGCAATAAATTTACTTCCGAGCCCAAGAACATATACTGAGAATAAAGCTCCCGCCATATGGGTCACCATCACTTGCATTTCCTGCATACAATAGTCTTGAACAATGACATGAGTATGTTCTGTTCATTGTTTTAAACAGAGTATTATACTCTGTTTAAAACAATGAACAGAACAGAACTTATTAATTTGATTAAATCACAAAATACCTTTATATTGTGTAGTAGCTGCTAATCGCAACTTCACATGCGTAGAAATTATATAAAAAAATAGATCATGCATGTCTCTAAGATACTATCTCTATCTCCTAACCAAATTTCATCAAGATACGTTCAGCCTTTTGGCTGTGAAAAGGTAACAAAAGCCTTTGACCCTTTTGAATTTATAATATTAATATGGATTGTGTAGTTCCTTGTCATATGTGTAATTTTATTTTTCAGCCCAGCTCCGCATTCAGTGCCAAGGAGAAGCCTACACCCAGTAAATGACGGATCAATCTTGTGCACGCCTCTCTTTGCTATTGAGGAGCAATGAGTAGTCACTGAGCGCCAAAGTCGTTCATCCGGGATACTATTCAGGAGCTGTGCAGAGCAGTGCAGGCCAGCACCCAAAACATTTTGAGAAAAATAAAAACATTGCACAGAGAATTTTTTATTATCGTAATGGTTTTTAATAATAAGTACATACTAATAAAAATATTTGATTTATTACAATTTTGTTTTATTATCACGATGCTCTGACCCAAGTAATTGAATCAAAGAATGCTTTGCTCATCGACCTTGGTTCAGGGCTGCAGTAGTTGATTGTCTCGAGCAAAGGCCGGAAGAGTTGATGTTCATTGTTGATGTCTTCTTGTGAGAGGTTAGGAGCATTTATACCATGTCCATATACTTCTTGTGTTTATGCCGTTCATCGTCTAATGCTTTAAAATTCAATGCCAATGTCGCCATTGTCACTAGACTAGAATAGATATCAAACAAGGACTGACTCGTATATAAGCAGGTAGGCTTGTTTTAGAAAATGTATAAATGATAATAACACCAAATAATTAATTTAAAACAAGTTTCACACTTTAACATTTCAACACAATCACGATTAAACAACTTTTCTGCCAATTAGAGTACTAAAAACATTAAAATGTATACTTACGAGAGTAAAAAGTTAGCTCTTAAGCTTTCGTGAAATTGAACATTAAAATCACGAAAGAAGTGTTAACAAACTGCTGTCACATCGTTGGTACGGACGCTTCATGGTAGGAATTATGAATGACGGATTGTCACGTGCCGTTTTCGGGACCAAACGCGGAATTTTATGGTGGGAATTGGCCGAAATTACGGTCCGTAATTTCGGAATGTTGCTTCATGGTCGATCCCCTGGTCTCAACTCTTTTTTAATGGTCCTTGCTAATATTGTTACGGATGCCGAGCCGTGTTGGGGTCGTGTTGCTCTGGTAATTTATAGTTAGTTTTATAAGGCAGTTTCTGTTTTATTACGTTGAAATTTGCCAATTTATAAATTTAACACATCGCTTGGGACCTTTTTATAGAAGCGTACACATTGCCCTATAGAAGTTTTACTTACTACAGCAAAGCTTACTGTGGGTACAGTAAGTATATTTTAACGCTACTTTTTTTTAAACATTTGGTCATTTTTGTGACCTAAGCTTAATATATGTATATATAGTAAATAAGCTTTTTAACCGACAATTAATTTTTAATTCGTTTTTTATTACTTGTTTTTTTATTCGTTATTTTATTGTTTTATGACACACCTTCATTAATAAACCAATTAAAATAAATCATCCAAGTAACCGAACCGTGAACTTAATTCTGTTTTTTATCTATAAATAATTGTATACTATTCTGTACAATCTAGTTATTCAATTTGTAAAAATAAAATTTAGTATTGTAACAAAATTTAATATTTTAATACATATAAAGGAATGTTATATTTAGTTTTTAGCCGTAATTATCATATATACACCGATAAGGTACTGTCATGATATGTATTTCCTTAAAATGACTGATTTTCATTAACTGACATGCATGACTATGAACGAATAATGTAATATTTGAATAGACACCATATCTAAACATTAGAAGATAAAAAGTACCGCCTGACTCACTGTCAGAACGCACATTCTATACAGCGAGTTGTGGGATTTGTTTTTGAATACAACTAAACCAGAAAACAAGTATACGGCCCATCTGATGGTAAGTGGTTTCCATAACCTATGACGCTTGCAAAACCTATACAATACAATAATTCATTCGTGAAAACATAGGTAGGTAACAAAACTTATTTATCTTATTTTATTTTTCTTTTAGTGTTAGTAGTTGAGTTTAGTATATAATTTTGTACCTTAAATTGTGTCTGTGTAATGTTGTGTCAAATAAAGTTTTTATCTATCTATCTATCTATCTAAAACAAATGCTGATAGAAACATAATTTAAAAAAAAGTACAAATAAAAATAATGTGAAATTATAAATTATAAAAAAATTATAAAAAAAATACAAATAAAAATAATTTGTGTAAAAAGAACATTACGCAAATAAAATAGCGGGGTGTCCACTAGTGACATAATAATGTAGCGCCACGGATATTCTACGTGAATAATTCATAATTCATAATTCATTTATTGTGGAACATAGGTATATTACAGGTTTTATTATTTGGTAAGTTCGCTATGCTACCATTTGATAAATGGTGTACAATATTTTCTAACAATGCGAGACATTTATAAAAAAAACTAGGTAACATAATAATAATTCAATATAAACGTCACTTAGGAATATTACATAATTAAATTTATGTCATTTTATTAATTCAGATACGTTATAAAAAAAATTAGCTTGTAACCAGGTCTTGAGTTCCTTAATAAATTTATTTAATGGTAATATTTTTATAAAGTCAGGTATGGAATTATATACATTTCCGCATATTGCATAGCTACTATTTATATACATACTCGTCTTTGGAACTTTAGGCAATACAATTCTGTCCTGGTTTCTTGTGCTTCTATGATATACCTCACTAGCTTTAACAAACAGTTGATTATGCTTTCTAACAAACAAAGCAGACTACAGGATATACATACAAGGTAGTGTGAGAATATTTAATTGTTTAAAGAGTGGTTTGCATGATTCCCAGGGCGGTATCCCGCCAATGGCCCTTACACATGTTTTTTGTGCGATAAATGCTCTTTTTAAGTCTGTTGAGTTTCCCCAAAGAATTAAACCGTATGTGAGTACCGATGCTACATAACCATGATATGCTTGAAGGACTGTGGCTAAGGACGACGTTTTTCTCAATCTCCGCAGAGCATAAACAAATCTGTTTACTTTGGAGCATACTTTGTCGACCTGCATTTTAAAATTTAAATGTTTATCTAAGATTATTCCTAGAAACGTTGTCCTATCAACCTCTGAAATGTTGATATTTCCATATGAAATGTTTTTCAGAGGCTGGTTTATACGTGCATAGGTTCCAAACTATATATAATTTGTCCTTGTCAAGTTTACATTCAAGTTATTAATGTCAAGCCATTTAATTATGCATTCTATAGTATTATTTATGTCAATTATGTAATTATTAATGTCAGTGTTGCGATAAGATGTAAATATTAAAGAAATGTCATTAGCAAATAATATACAGGGCTTAGAAGTGATGTCAGGAAGATCGTTAATATATAGAAGAAAAAGAAGAGGTCCCAAGACACTTCCCTGAGGCACTCCAACTTTGTTAGGTCTGTAGGTACAGCGAACAGATGCTAATTCATTATCGTTATTCAGATTGGTTATTTCGACACATTGTAGTCGATTGTCCAAGTACATTTTTAACCAACTAAGGGCAGGTCCACGGATACCATACATTTCTAGCTTAGTCAACAATATATCGTGAGAGACATAGTCGAACGCCTTTGACATATCGAAAAAATGAAACTGTAACTAATTCTTTGTTATCGATGCCGTCTATTACTTTTTTAACAAGATTAAAACAAGCTAACGTTGTGGATTTACCTTGCTAGAACCCGTATTGTTCCTGTTTCAATATATTATTTTTATTAATGACCGCTTGTATGCGTCTTTGCATGGCTACCTCGAAGACCTTAGATATTACAGGTATTAATGTTATGGGTCTATAATTGTCTAATTTTGACTTATCACCTTTCTTGTATAGGGGTCTAACAATTGATTTTTTCAAAAGCATGGGAAAGGAACCCTCTTCAAAAGATAAGTTTATCAGGTACGTTAATACTGGGGTTATCTCCATAGAACAAGCTTTCAAAATTTTTGTGGATATTTCATCATACCCTTCCGCCTCTGTGTTTCGAAGAGACATTATAATTCTGTGAATATCATCGCAGTCGTAGGGTCTCAAGAATAAGCTACTACAAACTGAGATCTTACATGCAGTGTTACCTTTATGTTTATTTTGACTAATGTTATCTGATATATTGGTCCAGTAATTATTAATAGTTTCGGCTATTTCTTTAGGAATCTTTATTAAATTATTATTATGATTTATAGAATTTATGTGTTCAATTGGTTTTGTGTCACTGGTTTCAGTCTTGATCAATTTCCATGTGGCTTTACAAACGTTCTTAGCATCATTTATGACTTTATAATTATGTATCTTTATTGATTGGTCTATACAGTTACGGAGTATCCTTGAATATTTTTTATAATGTTTACAACTGGATTCACTTTTATTAGAATAAAATAAGTACCGTAGGGTCCTTTTTGTTTTGCAGCTGATCTTTAGTCCTTTACTAATCTATTAATTTTTACTGATTTTGTTCGATATTTTAATTCTCATTTTAGGAAATGAGATATTGTAGAGCAAACAAAAGAGTTCATGGAAGTTAGTAAAGGCTGCGTCTAGTTTTTCATTGAGAACTTCTGAGAATGTCAAGGAAGAATACGTAGCAAGGAGCTACGAAAATTCGTAGCGCTATTAAAAGTTAATATAAGTCTTTACCTATGAAGTTGCAGTGAGAACAAGTACCAAAGAACGGCAACTTCATGTCCTCTTCAAAGACCTATTATTTAGTTTTAAACTTCTGAAATTGGGATGACGTTATAAAATGGTTTCCGACTCAGCATGACGTTGCATTAAGTAGTACTACTGAATACAACAAGGAGGGTGCGGCTCACGGTCACGGCTTTGAACAAGGTACTCAGATAAGCTTCATAGATTCGGTAAAGGTTTTTCAAAATGGATGACAAAGGAAACAATAACTTAGAAAGTTGATTGCAATTATAAAACAAATCATATATATAACCTACCTATACCTATAAATGGCGATGTGTGTATGTATGTACATATGTTCCCTATAGACTCCGAAATGGCTGGATAGATTTTGATATTTTTTTAAGAAATCTTCAGATTGGCCTAGCGGGTGATCCTGTGAAGTTTGGTAGATATCGGATCAAAAGAACCATTTTTTTATTTGCATCAATCCATTTTTTTATTTAGTGAATTTGGTATAGATATAGATTAGAATCTTTTTTTTTTGAATAGTTTTTTGTATCTTAGGAACGGACATTGGCTATTTATTATGTATGTACTATGCGTTCGAAGCCGCGGGCAGAAGCTTGTCATATATATATACATATATATATCAATCATTAGCTACAAATATTACTATTACCAAACTGAATATATTTTAAAGGCAGGTGCTGTTATCTATTACCTATAGAAAAGACACCTCATTTCTAAGGTGCGCATACTCATTTTGGTGCTCATGAAATACTGTTTCAGTTTCAAACAAAAGCTTGCAATACCATGGAAATCTCTTATCGGCGGTGGGATACTGTTCCAGCATTTAGTGGCAGCGTACCGGAAGCTACCCCTGAATGCCGCCGAGTGATGCTTCTGTGTGGCCAATTTGTTATAAGCATTTGCGCAATGACCTAGATTCCGAGACCCACGTCAGTTCTTCAAAAAGATAAGCTGGTATTCGGTATCAGAATAATATCTTTACGGTCTCGGTGTTTGTCAGGAATAAACCCCGGAACTACTTAACTTTTTTTATAAAAATTGGCTTACTGTGTTATTTGGTTAAGTTGGATAGTTTGTATCTTGCCTATGTACTTTAATATTTTTTGTAAATTAAATGTTTTCCAACAATATGTTCTATAAGTTTCTAACAGATGGCAGTGTGAGTTAACTTCAACAAGCTTCAACTATACAAAAGATAGTGCTATCCCTTTATGTAAGATAGCGATAAATAGTGACAGGGCGAATCTTAATCGGTGTTTAGTTAGTATTCATGTTGAGAGGCGTTTATAAGTAAGGCCGTAAATATGGTTACTATTTAAATGGAGATTGTTTGGTATTTAACAAAAGGACAAATTTGAAAAGCACCAGTTTAAATACACAAATTCACAAAAGAGGTACGAACTGAACCCAAGTGTTTGTCACAAAGTTGATGAGTTAAGCCACCCTGAAACCACAGTCGGTGTGCTGGCTTTATTTTAATTTTCGTGACATAAACGAGTTTCGGTAAATAACCCAATTTGTTAACCTGCACCTGTTTGCTTTGTGGAACTCGAAAAAATTACGAGAGCAAAAAGATACCTGATTTTATACTCATACATATATATGTACATACTCACATAGCACAAGCAATAATGTAAATAAACAGTATTTTGCCTCTAACTAGGTGATTTATACCGCATCAAGTGAAATATTTTACTTGCAAGACGCTGTCACATATAAGTCTAGGACAGTCAGTGACAGACAGGTCCTAAGGCCATGGGTTCGAATCCGGTCGTGCATTAATGTATTTTTCTTTTCAAAAAATGAATGTGCGCTATACTAGTACTCTCAAAGGGTCATGAAAAAAATCTGTGGAAACCAGCATGTCTTAGAACCTAAAAAGTTCAAGACACAATACATAAAAAGAGCTTATGGTTATTATTATATATAATTATTCCGTTAGGGCTGGTGCGGCGGCTGAATGTGCGGAGGACCTCAAAAACCGCAAATATGCTGGTTTGGATAAGGCCTTCATATTTGAGCCATTTGGAGTCGAGACCCTGGGCCCGTGGGGAACAGGAGCCCACCGCGTTTTCAAAATAATTTTACGGCGTCTGGTAGACACGTTGCATGACCCAAGAGCTGGCTCCTATCTGGCTCAGCGTATTAGCATTGCCATTCAACGTGGTAATGCCGCCAGTATCTTGGGAACGTTGCCCTCTGGTAGTGATCTGGATCAGTTGAGCTATCTATAGATCGTTTTAAACGGTCCCTAGATAGCTCAACTGTTTCACGTGTATTTTATATTATTATATACATTTCTGTAATTATTTCTGTAAATAAATGTTAAAAGAGCTGAGGTGCTCTTTAATCCTTTCACCACATTAGTTCGAAATAACTAGTATAATCTTTTCAACTTGTTTACAGGAAATAATTAACCATGTTATTCGTGTAAAGCTGTTTTTTTTTCACTTCAAAGAATAGCCTTCCGTCTCATCAATACTAATGTCATAAAACAAAAAGTGTGTGTCTGTCTTTCTTTTTGGTCGGATTCAGATTCAGATTCAGATATTTATTTCACCATAATCTTTACATTGTATAACTTTGGCATGTCAAAGAAAAATTACAATGTCACATAAAAAAACACAATCAATAACAAGACTCTCAAACTTAAAACTATGTGAAGATAAGTATAGGTAGTTGGTACAGCTTTTTTTTAAAGGCCATTAGTAGTTTTCAAAGTAGTGGCTGGCCAACTAAAAATTGAATGCACCAATTGCATGCAAATCATAAAATTAACAGCTGATGTAGAATGGATGACACTCAAAAAATATTTTTATTTTCCTTTTGAAGTAATTTAGGGGTAGTCGTGTTATTGCTAAAGGCAAATTATTATACAGTACGAACTTGGTCATTTGTATGTTATCTCTTCACAACGAAACGGCTCGTCGTGTGTCGTGGGAACATAGCATAAGATACTTAACATAGGATACTTTTTATGTTGGAGTTTGCATGTTTGGTGCGAAGTTGAGAGCAGAAGCTATAAACATAATTCGTTAATGTGGCGTTAAAGTATGTCTGTCTTTGTCGTTCTAATGTCAACTAATAAAGATGATTTAAAACAACACATTAGCTACCGAGTAGGTAATTATAAAATAAAAACCCGATTTTTGCCGTCTGGTAAAATAAACATTACGCTCTTATATTATTAATTTTCTCGAATTTAGTAATGTTAGTGTATATATAAACAGATAGAGTCGTTCACTCGGGTGTGCATAATTTGAATAAAGCTATATGTTTGTTTGTGATTCGAGCTAAAATAATCCGTATAACTATTTTATTTGATATTACATAATTAAACGGATTATTTTTGCCACCGTTTTATATAAAATAACAAATGACGAACGGCAAGATACGACTTTGTGACATCATACTATAAACACTTGACACTTGTAAAATTTACATTATTATGACACATGCCATTAAAGAAGAAGACGAAGAAATGAAGTGAAATTTATTAAGAACAACAAACATAAGTAATCAATGTTCAATCATAATTTAATTAATATTTTTCTATAGTTATTGGTTGTTTGTTTGGACGAAGATTGGTACCCAAACTAGGATCGGGTTCCTGTGATACGGTGTACCAATGTCTATCGCCATATGATTTGATTGAACCCAAAAGATTTTTTATTTTTTTAATCATAATTACTGATTAATTTTACGAAGACGCGTGAGTTTCGCCATTTGTATTTTATCGTTGATATAAAGTTTAACGTTCTAGTTTTCGTAAAAGGCTTAAATATACTAACTTTTTACACTAGATTACAAACACGATAATGTAAAACTTTAGTTAGTTTCGCTCGTGTGTGGATTGCTTATAAACAAGGTCCCAACGTTATTAAGCCTTAGTTTACATCCGTAAAGTTTTGTAAATTAATATTTTGTTAGAGCAGTGTTTAGTTTTGCCCACGCATCGGACTAAAAGCTGTGTATAATTAATTTTGTTCATGTTAATAAACTAATATAAGGTTTTACGGCAAGAAGTATTGTGCTTCTTATAGGATAGAGTTTGCTCTAAGTATAAATAAGTTTGTATTCATATATTCAACGCGTATTTATCACACGCTAAATAATTCAGCAATAACCTAGCTGATAAATCAATTTGTACAAAACAGTAAAAAATATATCCGACTTCAAAATAATTCGAAAGAATTTCGTTATAGAACTATTTTGAAAATAATTTATGTACCATTGATATTTTTGTTATACTATTAATAGTGTTTTTTTTTCGTAGTTCCATTGATACAACGGGATTATAACGGAAAAAAAACCCCAATACAATGGTATATTTTACATTTTTCTAGCGCTTTACTGGCACCTGCAGCAGCACGCTCGCTTTACTCGCTCGCATTGTCGATGTTTTCTAACATAACCTAACCAATTGGTTACAACTTACATCTTACTAACATTATAATGCAAATTATATTTGATTACAATTTCTTGAATATACCTCGGATAACAAAACACAATATTTGCCGTATTACTATAGATGTAACTAGCGACCCGCCCCGGCTTCGCACGGGTGCAATGATGATACTAAATATACTACAGAATGTAAAGACATTCTGTTGTATATACAACGTTATCTAAAAGATAGACATATACCTACCATCGCGGACTTTTTTGTAGAACTTTTAAAGGTGTACAATACTGTAGTACACTATTTTGATCTATCTCGTAGGGTTCAGCCAGTGTTTTCGATAAAGCGCAAAAAAATGAGTTTATTTACGACATCACATTACAAAACTCTAAAGTTATCTGTGTTTCTCTTCTATATTATGCATGTTTTATACATATAAACCTTTCTCTTGAATCACTCTATCTATTAAAAAAACCGCATCAAAATCCGTTGCGTAGTTTTAAAGATACAACGGGACAGACAGCGGAAAGCGACTTTGTTTTATACTATGTAATGATGGTACGACGACAAATAAATATTGCTATAGTACCATCAATGGTACTATGGAAAAGTAATTTGTTATTTATCTTTAGACAAGTCTGTGCATCCCTTAAGCCATACATTACAATATTTTTATTACAATATAGAGGAAAACATGTATATGATCTGCTGATGACAAGCAGTTATATCTGAAACACCAGAAGCATTATTGATGAGCCTTCAAGAACTCTTTTTATTTTTGTTAGAAACATTTCATGTTATAGTTTGGCGCAAAACTTTACTCCTTATTGTACACGCATTAAGCATTTTAAAACATACATTATCATACAGCATATATTTTCAGAATTATTTATTAATGTCTCTATGTCTCATCTCTACTCTCGCTTTTCTGCAATCTGTGGGAGTGATTTCGTGAAAAGAGACTGAAGTGTGTAACAGAAAGCCGGGAAAACGCGCGCTATTTGGTTTGACCAATAAGCGTGCGCTATGGTAGAGCTGGCCGTCAAACCAAACCATTTTCCGAGAGGTTGCTACTGTTGGCAGTGGATCAACACATGCATATTGTGTGCATGTGTGTGACGAGATAAAGAAAGGGAAATAGAGAAGGACAACGCATCAGCTGTGCGCTTAACCTACAATGTTGTGTATAAAATGTGCTGTTGTATAAACTAATTCTGGATATAATGTTAAAGTTTCTTATTAACAAGCTGAGATGACAGGTGTGAATACTGTAAGGCTTGCCCGTGTTTTTGCTATTCACTGAGCTGCAAAGACAGAGATCTTAAACGAAGAGTTCCACTAGGTATCTACTTAAATGATAAAATCTTGTTTTCCGACTACGACAATAAAAAGTTTCGCAAATAGTCTACGAATACAAAACGTTGTAAAAAAACATTACCCTCCTCGCAGTTGGATAAAAAGAAAATGGCCAGTCAATAGTCTAGAAAATTGAAGGCGTATCTATATCGGGCATCGCGTCGCATGCTGCAGACAGTCTCATTCCCCTGGATTTATCTATCATAATCTTGATATTTTTATGGTTTTCAACCATTTTCAACGTGGTTATAAATTAGCTAAAACTACTTTCGTAAGTCAGTGACCATCATTCATAATTCTGTTATTGTGGAAAATAGGTAAATTATAGGTTTTATTTGCTATGTTTGCTATGCTACCACTAGGAAAATGGTGTACAATAACTTCTAACCAAGTGAGACATTTATATAAAAAAAGTAAGGTAACACAATAATAATACAGTAATAATTCAATATAAACGTCACTTTCGAATATTAATTAATTAAATTTATTTCATTTTATTAATACAGATATTTTATAAAAATATTTAGGTTCTAACCAGGACTTGAGTTCCTTAATAAATGTATTTAATAGGTATATGTGCTGACGTTGGTTATAGGATGCTGCAAGGTCTCCTCATAGTATAACCACTTTTGAAAAACTGACAGCTAACATTAGACTGTTGGTTTGTCAAAATTGCAACACAGACGCACACACAAACATTTTTTTTTTGAAACCGACAGTTCAATATCTTTTTGACGAATGCTTTCCTAAAATATTATCACTGTATATCAATTCATTTATCTATATTCAGTAAAACGGTTTAACTTGTACACTAATATTACAGTTGAACAATTTTTCCATCTAATCTCCAGTGAAAGTTAACTTCACCGTCTCCTGCGATAATACAATGGGTGTCTCAAATCTCCAAGTTTTTCGTAATTACCTACTCGAGATCGGACTAATTTGGTTCTGGCTGCTGGGTACAAAGTTTTGGAGAGTTTTTGTACAGAGGTCGAATTTTGGCCTGAAGCCACCTTAATGTGGGGAGAGCGACTAAACTTTTAATAATAATAATAATAAGATAATGTTTATTTAACAATATTTCACAGGTACATGTAACAAATTACTGGCAACCTTTTTAACGCATTAAACGCATTAGCTGTTATAAATATCAAATTTTGAGTAAAAATTTAAGTTATAACCTATTACTTGCAAAAACAACAATTCCTATACCATTACATACAATTCCATAATAATAGCCATGATTTTTATTCCAAAGTTGTGTTACTTGTTTTGTCTTATCTTATCCACCGCCAAGTCGAGCAAAAAGACGGCACGGCATCCTTTTCTAGAAACAGTTCAGGACATTTTCAACCCATGATTTACTTATACTACTTTGGCGGCCTAAGTCAGGTATAAGCCTACACCATACTGTATTCGGTTCTGTGCTACTCGAGTTCTGGTCTTCTCAGTCTGACTTTCGTGTCAAGTTTCATGGATGCTAGTGCAGGATCCGTTATTCTACCGTCTTTCTTGGAATCTGGCGAAGTGACCCGCCCAATATTAAACTACTACTCTTAATACCATTTCAGTCAGTAGTCAATTTTTGTGGCACAATTAATAAGCCGCTCAAGACGAAGGTCTTGAGCTAGCAACTTTTCAAAAAACGGGATCGATAGAGCCTCTGAAGCTCAAAAGCGCTCAAATGATGCCACTGGGGTCACCAAAAGATTGACTTAGCAGAAGGCACCTGATTTCATTGATTAGTACAAAAAATGCCAGACATTTTACACGGCATAAAAATAAGCAGACGGCAGAGCTTATGTTATGGGTACGATATGACTGATATACTACAAATATATTTTTACAAATATTATATTGGATATAATATTTTTAATAATATTTTTACAGTTAAGAACTGGGCCGAGACAAATACTTGCGGATCTTCCTACGGTTGTACGTCTAGTAACATTTTTCCCACGGTGGTACGTCTAGTAACGGTATACATTACGTGATATGTGAAAACTATAATAGTTTTCGTGGGCTTTCTAAAGTAATAGTTTTAATTTTTACCTATAGTATAAATAAAACATTTTCACAGTTACACATCAACATTCTGCAACAGTTTACACGATGTCAAAAATCGGTTGACATTGCGTATTATTAAATTATCAGCATTATTAAATTATCTAAATTACTCATGACTTCTGACTCTTTTACATATTGGCATAAAAACGGGATGAATATCTCCTTCCAGCTGTTTTTAGCTTATCAAAATAACCGCTTACACTGCAGGTAAATGTATGAAAGAAAACTAAGCATTATAAAGTAATCATACTCTATGAAACCGTGTAATAGACGTACCGTTGTGAAGGATAAGGTTATGCTACGAGCGCTTCACTAGCATGCGAATAATCATTATTTGCATTTCGACTGAAAGATAACCACTTTCCGTAGCTTACACTCAAAATATGCTTGTCATAATTTGTCTCATGTTCAATTTAGTTAATAATAAATAGCAATAAAAAATAATAAAATTTAATCTATATAAAAAAGTTATGGTATAACTCAATAGGTTTAATTTCAACAGTAAGCAAGTAGCACTTGCACATATTTGTGAGCTTAACTGTACCCGTGTAATAATATAGGCCTAGTCGTTAAGAAGAAAAATTATAGCTTTCTGGGGAGTCGGGAGGCATGCTGGCGTTAATTAGTGAGCCCAATGAAATATGTGGGCATTTATCTTACAGTGAGGTGAGACGTTGATAGCCAAAAATAGCTCTCATAGCCGTGCTCTCTTGAAAATCTGTCACCATTATATAACATCCGTTTTAAAATAACAATAAGTATAAGAATCAAAGTCAAAAGTGTTTGAAGCAAACTAACTGAAAAAAATAAGAGCAAAAAAAAATTTCTTCTATATAAAACCACAAGGACAATATTGAACCGTCAATTTACATTCTAGTGAATCTAGATGTCAGTTCCTCTTAACGCCAGTTCAAGAAGAATTTAGGAAGACACTCTGGTCTTCGAGTTAATTTGATGTGTTACATCTTTCTTCTCGCTTTCATGCAAAATCTGGAAATGATTTCGTGAAAAGGGACGGAAGTATGTATCAGGTAGCCGCAGTAGCGCTCTATTTGGTTTGACCAATGAGCGGGTGCGGTAAATGATTTGACCAGTGCGCTCGCGCGGTGGTAGAGTTGGCTGTCAGATGGTACCAACCCATTTGCCTGAGATGTCAGATGTTACACAACAATGCGACTACTGTAAGGTTCGCTCGTTTTTTTGTATGATTCTTGCTAGTTTTATTATAGAGCAGATGAAGCATAAGTGCACAGCCTAAATCTCTGGTTTTAGAGATATGGAGGGTACGGAGGCGTCAAAAGTTGTATGGAAATACAACCTTTGACCTTGGTTGCAAGTTGACCTGTTAGAAACGACTGGGTCAGCTACGACAAAGTGCTTCACGTAATCTTCATAAACAAACATCTATCAACCGCAGCATCTCGGGTACAGATTTATAGTTTTCAAACAACAGCAAAAAGTTATTTATCGTCTTTATTGCGAAAATTTCACAGAAAATAACGCAAAGTGCCTCCAAAACGTCCTTCGTACTTGAATGGAGAGAAGTCCAATAAGGCTTTATTTGCTGTTAGTGGTATTTCAGCCAAAATCATCAGTAACATAAAAATGAGTAGCGATTTATTTTTTCCTGGGTTCATTTCCAACGGTATAATAATGTCTGCTGTTTATTCTACTCGCTCTCTTTTACTTTACAAAATGTGAAGTGATTGGCGGAACTGGCAGATATTATACTTAATGGTAAGTGGTAACACAAATGTTACCACGTTTTGTTAAAATATAAGTCACAACTGACTTTGACTGACTGAACATTCACTTTATGACAGTGTATCAGTATATCTTTTAAATGTATTAGCCTAAGTCACCTAAAAACGTTATTTAATCACTTACTAATACTAGTTTCGTAAGAGACGATGGCGTATTCTGGTGATGGAGTTGATAGTTAATTTAATATTATACTATTAAGTGTCTATCACAAAATTTTATACTTATGTATTTATTTACAGAAATAATTACAGAAATGTACAAAATAATATACAATTATATAAAATACTCGTGAAACAGTTGAGCTATCTAAGGACCGTTTAAAACGATCTATAGATAGCTCAACTGATCCAGATCACTGCTAGAGGGCAGCATTCCCAATATACTGGCGGCATTACCATGTTGAATGGCAAAGTGTCTTAAATAGTACATTGTTACTCTAGGGCTGAAAGTAACTCCAGAGACAGGGTTTGGCCAATAGTTGAGTGACTAAATACGCCTTTTATTCGAAGTAAACACTGCTTTTCAATACGAATAGTAGAGAAGGGAAGGAAAGTAATGATAAAAACATAATTTAGCTAAAGAAAAAATGAGTGTAATTTACTTTAATCAACCTAAATCAACAACTTTTGTGAGATATTCATTTAAAGTTTATGGTAAAATTAAAGCAATTAGTTACCAACATACCCGAAAAAAACTTTTACTATCTGAAAGGTTTTTTCGGGTATGTTGATATATAATATTTTCTGGGAAACTTGAAATTCTGCAGTATCCATTGTTGGGAAAACTATATTTGTCTATTTTCTTCAGCATGTACAGCAATTTTAAGAGTCAAATAAAGCTTTTCTGTATGCAGGGTGTCCCGGAACTAGTATTTTAAGCCTGAACAAGGTGATTCTGACCATGTAAATAAACAGATATGGGGGAGTTTTTTTTTTTTTATTACTATTTTTAAATTTCCATACATAAACTTTTACGTTTATTCCAATTATTAATATTGACAACCCTCGGTAGTTTACAGTGTTTCCAAGCACGTTACCTACCTAAATAAGTTTGTGCGAGTACAAATTTCTTGGTTTACTAAGATAGGTATTCATGGATACATACTTCTACCAATTTGAAAGCAAACTTTGCTGCACATTTCTTCAATGAAAATTATTGAATTCATAAAATTTTTAGAATATTTGTTGTTCTCCCAAGTGTCGAGAAATGTCCCCCCTCTGCGGGCCTAGCACGGCACGAGGAGAAATAGTCTTTCCCCCGTTTTTATCCACCTGTGGTGGACAGGTGGTGGTGTATTTCCACTGACAGGTGGATAAAAAGGTGGAAAGACTATTTCTCCTCGTGCCGTGCTAGGCCCGCAGGATAACATACTAGATCCGGGACACCCTGTATATCTATTATATATCTAGTTTAACTTTACCTGTTTAAATTATGATGTCGTCAGACCTAAGTTTCACCTGTAATTCGAAGAATTGAAAAAGCCCATATTCCAACAAAAATAGAACACGACTTACGACACACAAGATTGTTCCAATAAAAGCGCGGCCATCAATTCGCGCGTCTCCTAATGAAAGTCGCGATTTGTCGTCCCATAAACGAAATCCTCTTTTATGCGGGTATATTGCGAGTTTACAAGCAGCCATCAAATTCACTTTAGGAACGTATTGGGCGTGCATGGTTACTCGTAGTTGTAGTTTTGTATTTATGTAGGTGGGTCACGTTGTATACTTGTATGTATCCTTTACGAGGAAATAGAAAACAAACAAACACCTCAGAATTTGTAGACCTCGTCAGGTCTTTACTTAAATAGATTTGAGGATATCAGAGGAATTTATTTACATTATATTTGGCACTTGCCTTGATTTTATATAGAAGATTGTATTCGTAGTAAGAAAACGTAAGAAGTTCTAGGCCTTAGTGGTAAAATTGGGAAAAAAAACATGCAATCCTCACCTATAGTACTTTTAATGAGCATTTCACGGTTTCGTAAAACCAAATTGTGAGACCTTACAAAGCTCATTCGCAATACTATGTATGTTATATACCCGTGGTACATGGGAAATCCATCAGGTGTGTTTTGTCGGGGGACCCTACCTTTTATCAAAATCACTTATAGGGAGAAACGACCCTTTTTGTCAGTAACTACGTTTTCGAATCTCTAGCGAGTCGATTACATGTTTCAGTTTTATTTTTGAAAACATTTTCTAAATTTTAGAAACAAATTACGCTCTCAGAAGCAAATAACATGTTTATTATATCTGAAGTCTACAATTTTATGGAAATTTAGAACGCACTTATGAAACAAATAACATATAATTCCTTCTTCTAATTTCAAAACCGTTATAATTTTTTTTTTATTTTCGTCAAATATTAATGCTGCTCTTTCTGTGCTTGCATTATTTATTTTATGGGAAGGTACACGTTGTTATTGTTTGTAATCACATATCCAATTCACCGTTTATTTCACCAAACAACCTGCGCAGTCTTCAAAAGGGAAGTATGAGCTTACCTATGAATATAAATTGTATTCTGCAGTTGATGGGAGCATGATTTATTGCTTTCATTTCGTGAGTTTATATTGTGGAATTATAAAGTGAGTGTACGATAAATATACACAGAGATTATGATGCATACAGATAACGAGGTTAGTACCTGGGTAAACGCAGTGACATTTTCATCAGAGCGGTTCCATACTTCGGTGAGCGCATAATCTGGTCGATACCGACTTTGCGAAAGTAGTTAAAGGAGGAGTCATTGAGCTTACTCACAAGTGCCACTGAGTTTTTCAGAAGTAGTAGTAATATATTTTTTAATTTTCTGATGATGAATTATTAAATGTATTGCAAAAAATATAGGATTCAACATCTTAGCACCTTAAAGGAATAGTGGGTGACCAAATATGAGAGAGTTCATAGTTCTTATCTTATCCCATCCTACTACCAGAATAGTGGGTGAATATGAGAGTTATACTTTGCTTCAGATTATTCATTGAAGTCGCGTGCAATTTTTTTCCTAAAGCTACGAGTTTTTTACAATCATATCCCATCTAATTCTACATCCTAACTATATTATAAATGGAAAAAGTGGTGTAGATGATGATTGTTATGTTTGTACTTCAATCACGCAGTGACGTCTCAATAAATTTGGATAAAACGGATGAAACTTGGTGAAACTTTTTATCTGGCAGAAATCATAGATTTCGTTAAGAAGTCATGCCACACAGTAGGCGATGGCTTTAAGCAAATAGATTCTCTTGTCACACGTCCTCCAGAGTAAACAGGATTTCGCAGCCTGAATCGTCTTTGACTGATAAATTCATTGGGTTTGTACACCAAAATCGTATTGCTGAATAAACAACCTTGCCTAGAAAGGAAGTGTATCTAAACGTTTTCAGCATTTACACTAGTTGATCAGAAATTCTGCAAACATTATTCCTTCAAAAGTCTGCCTTTTACATATCTGTTAGTAGCTCTGTCTTCTGCGCTGTTGATTACAGGTTCTATTCCTATCCTAGACAAACATTTGTGTAATGAACATAATTCTAAATCTAATAGGTGTTATAAATGTATCTTTGTATGTATTTGGAACTATATATGTATCTTTTTCACTATCAAAAATTTCATGAGTTGTACTATACATTTTGATAAACACGCGTTTTACTCTCGTGCCTATTATTTTGTCAATGGAGGGACCGACACTGTTTCGATTCATCTAGAGAATCTTTATTAGGGTGAGTTTGATCCGCGGTCTACTCGTTGCCGCTCGAGTTCGAGCAGTGCGAACCGTGAACTGTCGGTCCTTCCATCGACAAATTAATACGTGAGTAAAGCCCGTCTTTATCATAATGTATTTTATAACTCATCTGGTTATCATAGCTTTGCCTTTATCCATGAATACATTGTTTTGTACATTTTAATGTAGCATAGAAAGTTAGGCGTGATAACATTATTTTCAAATACGCAGCGAGCGCGTCGTCGATTCAAAGTTATAGCGGGCAAAAGGGAGCTTGAATAGCCGAGTGGAGCTTAATTATGTAGAAACCGCAGTAACCGTAGTGAAGAGTTTAGCCGATCTCGACCGTAGGTTGATATACTACACAACCCGGCCGGAGGCTCGCGCTCTATTACTGTGACCTCTTTAACATGGGCTAAATGCTTTAAATAAGCGCAGTTTTTAAATTAACTACTGCATATTTTATTTATATTAGGATGTACACAGGCTTACGGTATTGTAAGCAGTTACCGTTGCCTGTAGACATGTGCAACACTGAAACATAGCAAATGCGTACGTAGTAAATTTTTGAACTTATTTAGTAGGGTTGTATGTCCACTTAGTATAGTGAACCATTGTATGTAATTGAAATTGATATACATATCACAAATACTAGGACAGTAAAATCTGTAGGGTAGGTAGGCAATTTAGGGTAAGTCTTTGCGGTTACTTTATGTGTCTTTGGTTACTTTGGCGATTTCACATTCATTGTACACCTACACCATAATATTTTAAAGAAGTATTAATTTTTAAGGATTTAGAGCGAGATACATGATTTCCATAAAAGCTTAAATAGCGCGCTCTAGGTTCGAGGCAGTATAAGCTATCTTTTGTTCCTTACAAATAAACGCACTACGAATTACCAATAAGTCGGTAATGGAACTGGATGGAAATGGATTTTTTTTTAATCGCAGCCATACTGAGTTTTTTTTGTCTCATGTTTCATTGACTGTATGAATAATGATACTTTATTTACAATACATTTATGGGCAGAACAAAACAGTTGATTCGGAAAAACATCCGCAATAGAACTTATTTTTATAAAGATTATTTCTAAAAAAACCTATTCAATTTCCAACTTTAAATATATATCAATCAATATAATTTCCTTTGTTACAGAAAGCATCGACAAGTCCGGCGAGGACCCAGTGGTGTCAGCTCTAAGAGCTTACGGAGCACCAGATGACGAGGACGGCTCAAGCGAAGTAGATTTCTTAAAACTTTTCGGAAACTTCTCGAAGCACGATCGCACCACCGACCCATCCTTTATAGAACACTTCGTCAACGTAGAACACAGTTACGACAACTATACTAACACAGCTTACGAAACTAGTAAAGACACTAACTACACGGCTGAAAACGTTACTGTTAGGCCAGTTCACGATGACGTGGTCACCAAGTTCCTTAAGTTAATAGAAACGCAGCATTTGATGGGCGAAAACTGTACAGCTGGTACACATTTAAATTTAGGCGAAGGTGTAGTCGATAGGTATGGTCAAGAGAGGTTTAGGATAGAAGCGGATGTAGCTGTAAACCGTGCTAATATGCTGACCAGGCTGTGGAAATACGCCGGACCCTCGGTCATGCACAACGAGTATCTGCTCCATGCCAGTGTGTTCTCAATGGTGGAGTTTGATGATGATATTTTCGGTGCGGGGAACTGCTATGACCAGTATCAGTATAAAGATTATCAGCTGTTCTGCCCGTTCGCGTACCGGCTACCTGAAGGGCCGATTTTGGCGAAGGATCTGGCTGTGGAGTACAAGTACTTGAGCAACACATCAGAATGGTTCTACATCGCGAGGAAAAACGCGGAGAGGGTTATACGGAACCACAACCAGTTTCGGAGAGGTAAGTTACAGTAAATATGAATAAAAAATGTGTGCAAATCAAACATTTGCTGCAGAGAAGATACCTAACACAGCGAGCGCTACTTTTATATATGCTCCCCTTCTTTAGTTATAAAAATTATTTGTAGGTTACGGGTATATACAGACAATGGATTTTTTGTGATTAATTTTGTTCTAACTAAAAATATTAAACCGGTCTATGGTAAAGTTAGAGCCATAAACGAAATATAAGATTAATTTAAAGGCAGGTGCTCACTTGCACTTGTTTCTCCTTATCAGGCAATCTGCGTAGATGGATGAACTTTCACCATAGATTACGAGTTGTTAGACATTAGCGGTTACTTACGAGGCGAGCAACAAAGACCCGCAAAGTTTATCAGATTATAACCCTGCCCTTATTAAGGCTACAGCACACTATGTTACTGCATTTGTCACACGGGTTTGCGCCGACTCATTTGCGCGGAACGATGGCTGCCGGGTTTCAGATCCGCACCGCCGGTAGCACTCAACGGAATAGTGTGTTGTAGCCTTTACGGTGTGGCCGCAAACGAGATTTATTGGTATTTGTTATGGTGGCTTACTAAAAGTTGTATTCTCTAACAAGAAACGAAGGGGTTATGAAGTTAGGGTAATTAAGTCGTATTCCAGAACCATCTAGGTCTTGAAAGTATCATAAGTATTTACAAGTTTAGAATTATTCAATCAGTTATCTGGTTCCAAAAGTATAAGTTTTGTTTAAATAAATAAATAGTACGGTAAGTTCACACAGCACTATCTAGCTCCAAAGAGCTTATGTTATTAGTGCCTACTACATGACTGATACACTACTTATATACTTTTAAATTCAAAACATATTGCTGTATATACATACGTAGATAAATATGTAGGTACGTCCCAATTTGAGTTTGCTTGTTTGATGTTTTCACAAAAATATGATGCATTGCTTTGTGAATATATTATATTTGCATTATGTACAGGTGTCGTGTTCCATAGGAGTTGAGACTCTTGAGACTACATCGAGGTTGTTGGAACGATGGTGATGAATTTTTGTATAGCGCAAAATAGAGGTCAAATATTATGATCACTGCGACCCTGTTTGAAAACCAAAGCAATAACTTTGCTAGGAACGAATCAAAGCATTAACGACCTGAAACGTTCCGGAAACCTGAACTTTAATAAGCAATTGGGTTTTGTTTAAACACCCCAATGGTTACCTTGATATCACAAAAGCACAAAATTAATTTCCAACGAGTTAATTTGAAATCTAAGAAGAGAGTCGAAATCCAATATTAAATTCTGCTTTACCAAGAAATACTTAGGTATACTTGAATATGGGGGTTGAAGTTGCTAATTATAAATATTTGATTTTAAGGTTTAAATTAAATAACGTGCTACCAGAGAACCACATAAGAGTCAGTAGTAGTGTGTGGTCAGAACAATATACTTATAGTGTTAGTTATTTCTAATCGACTTTTTATAATTACGTTTTAAAATTAAAAACCGACTTTATTTATAGAATTTATAGATGATATATCGTTTTGTTTTTGATATTTTTTCGTTAGACCAATCAGTATTGCCTTTCACATAAAACATTTTTTTTTTAAGACGGTCAAATTATTTTTTGACCGTTTTTTGGAAGTTCTCAATTTGATTGTATTTTTTATTTTTTTTACCATCATTTATTAAACGATTGAAATAATGATTTTTATGTTTGGAAAGGTATACTTCCTGTTTGGTCCCATTTCAATTTGAAGAAAAAGTATTACACGGGTGAAAAAATTGGGTAAGAAATGTTGTATTGGACGTTTAATTGAGTAATGTATTTATAAGGAATTATAGATATAAAAAAATACACTTTGAAAAAAAAACTATCCCTAAGTGTGGTAAAACAAGAGGTGTAATGTTTTATGGTCCTAAATTTTGTTCAATAAAGTCGGTTTTCTTTTTAGTTTTTAAAACGTAATTATGTGTACACTTCTTTAAAAGTCTTTGGGAAATTATTTCCAAGTGCGCTACACTAGAAAGCATCTTCAAAATTTCAAGTATTTATATGCTACCAGCAGTTTTAAACTATACGTTGTCAGTAAGTCAGTTAGTAGTGTTGAGACATCGATTTTTATATCGAGAGAATCACCTTGATGTTGCTATGATGTTGTAAACCGATCAAGGCGGTTATTGTGTTTGTATTGAATAAAACTGTTTTTATTCCACTTATCATTATCACTAGTTGTTTCAAACCAGTGTGTTAAAAAATTCAAATGAGCCTCAGATGTTCCTTTCGTACACACTTGGCACATGTCTTCAAACTCATTAGTTTCTACCATATGCCGGTTTCCACACAAGGTTTTCCTACACCCTTTGAGAGTACCGGTATGTACATATATTTCTATCAAGAAAATCTATTGATGCACGACCGGGTTAGAAACCATGACCGGGCGGAATCGGAAGGCGTGGCCACTATCACTATATCACCAGTGCTCTATTTGATTTGATTTAATATTTATATTCATGTTTTTTACTCCTAGGGTACAATACATACACGTACAACGACACAGCGCATACCGCCCGGGAGGCAGATGAGATCTTGTCAGTGAACTATGAAGACGGCAAGTGGTCTAAACCTTACTATGACTGCGGGGGAGGTAACATCTGGATGCTTACCTACACTGTGCCTTTCTTCGGCTACAATGGAAGCTACTTCTTTAAGTAAGTGCAAAAAAACAAACAAATCATTCTTTATTCAAAAAAACCACAAGGACCTCTTTGAACCTTCTTCTTACATGCTAGTGAATCTAGTACCGGTTTCTCTTAACCTAAGTTCAAGAAGAATCCAGCAAGAAACTCGTTTGGTCTTAACACTTTTATGTATGATCATTGCCAATTTTGTTACGGAAGTCAAGTTGGAGCTGATTCATTCCAAGCTTTTTTGTCATTTAAATAATCTGATTTTTTATAATATTCATCTAACACGTTGCTTGGTACCGTGTTGACCGTACACTTTGCCCTATAAAATAATTATTTACCTTAGCGAGCTTAACTGTGGAAAAAGCGAGTTTATATAACATGACTTGCTTAGACCTGAGTAGCAGCGCTTGAATCTTTGTGATATCTGTGTGACTAAGACTTTGACTGCTATCCATTTAACTGTAGTCTTACTGCTCTGGTGGCTGTAACTCCTTTTGTGCTGTGGGTTGTAGGTTCGATTCCCACACAGATCATTAGTGTGATGAACATCGAATAGAATATAATATATTAATATTATACACCTTATGAAAATAAAAAAAAAATAACAATTTAAATTGAATAAGAGTATTTTAGTGGTACAATGGGCAGCCATAATGCTTGAGAGCGATCTCTTCCTGGCAAACTATGAATGGAAAGGATTGTGAAAACTAGTGGACGGAACAGTGTACATTAAACATTATGGTGTTCGTATGTGCCATACGAACACCATAATGTTTAATGTACTCTACGTCTACGTCTTACAGACCTGAAAAGGTTAAGGTCACAAAAAAAAATCAAAAGATACTTTATTCAATATAATCACAAGGATCACTTTGAAACGTCATACATACTAGGTGAATTTAGGTGCCAATTCATCACCTCTGCTTTAACTCTCTAAATGAATCGGTATCTACGTTTTCACACTGCAACTATTTGTGTATTCTGACTGATTTTAACGTTAAAAGCCTTATCTTATTATAACAAATATACCTGATAGATGTAAAAAATCACAGTTCTACCAAACAAGAGCTTTAGTGATCACTCCATGGTTATTGCTTATTCAAACATTAAAAAGGAGAAACCCTCGCCGCGCTATGTAGAGAGTCGTTCAATACACGACATAAATCCTGAACAATTTGGCTCCGATCTGAAGTCGGTGAAGTAGGAGGATTTGTGTTCAAAAGATGTTCAAGGTATGATATAGGATTTTTTATTTGACACGCTCTTTCGAAACGGAAGAATATTATTGAATCTCCTAATCTATGGCTTACGGATATTGCAAGATTTATGATGATACTCTAGTATGTCAATGCAAAGAAAAGTAATTCGGCGATAAACTACAATAAAAGTTAAAAAAATTTAGTTACATAGAAACAATCTGATTTTTACTCACTATATAAACAAAAATGTTTAACAGCCCAAAATAATGTGTTTGAAAATTTCATCATTTAATAATACTGCGCCATCTATTCCAGATCGTTTATTGGATTCTAATTATATAAATATTTTGTTTTTAACTTACCTAATGTTTACATTTTTGACAAAGAATTATGTTTTTTTTTTAAACAAATAGAAAGACGAGTAGTGTTTTTTCTTTATATAATGTGTCAGAAGATTAAGTCAGTGTGATTATCTTAAGAAAATACCAGTGCATCAGGCTTACACTACTAGAATTTTTAACCTTAATATATAACATCATAAATTAATCTATTTCATGAAACGTATTTTGAAACGCTTGGAAAATCAAATTATTTGTTGGTTTTGTTTATATGAGAGTGATGTGAGATAGTGATGGTATACTAACTTTTAAAAATTGGTAAAGATTTAGCATACCTGATGGAGACAAGGAGTTAATTCCAAAGCTTCACAGCCTGTACCGTAAAAGAACTAACATAGCAACTACAATTACGTACGGAGATTTTAGCTGCACGGTTTCAGAAGAAAGAAGGGATCGGGTATTGGAATGATCAAGGAACTCAAAACGTAGATGTTAGTTCTGTCGGAGTATTGTAACGTATATATTAACATGTGGCAATAATTGTGTTTTATTTTTATTATATTACTCAACTCAACTTAACTAGTTCTCTTCATACAAGCTATGCATAGTTTGGGACTAGATGGTGCTGTGTAAAATATTCACAAATATTTCAAAAAATTGTTGTCATTTTTATTTATCCTAAAATGTTACAACTTGGAAAGTTTTATAGCCTAAGGTACGTAACGTAAGTATGAGTCTGTAGGAAACTTTGAATCCCAGAAGGAATTAATGAAAATATGCTCAAGTCTCATTTCAAGTACGAGTACTTGTAAGTTCTGGAATACAAACCCTAGAGACCTGACATTTCCTTCTAGTGACGTCAGATTTTCTGAGAAAGGACTTCCCGAAATTCAACACAAATCAAACTAGCGTGGTCGCATGAATTCCAAGTTAATAAATAATAAAGGTGGATATTTATAATCTAAAATAAATCGATTTATAAAGAGATTTTAGATAAATCTAAATCTAAAATCTTTCTTCTTTAACAAGATCCTAAGCGACGTGTTAGATTTGTCGATTGGCAAATTTCGAAACGTAATAAGACAGAAACTGTCTCGTAAAGCATTTTTTTTTAATATGTAGAAGATTATTTAGTAGACAAAAAAGCTTGGGATGATTTCGCTCTAACTCAACTCGGCATCCGTAACAAAATTAGCAAGGATCATAAAAAAAGTGTAAAGACCGAGTTTCTTGCCGGATTCTTCTTGAATTCCACTTGGACTAGGAGCAACGGGTACTAAGATTCACTGTTATGTAAGAATGCGATATATAGTAGTACTTTTAATTTTATTGATTAAGGAATGTTTTTTTTTTATATACCACAATGGTGGCAAACAAGCTTACGGCCCGCCAGATGGCAAGCGGTCATCCAAGCCTATGGATGCTGCAACACCAGGAGCATCAAATGCGCGTTGCCGACCTTTAAGAAACCTATTAACTCCCCTCTTGAAGTACCCTATATTGTATTCCCCTGGGAAAACCTTGGCAGGGAGCTCATTCCACATCCGAAGAGTTCGCGGGAGGAAATTCCTATGAAACCGCACTGTACGGGACCATTTGGGTTCCAGTGTGTGCGGAAGAACATCCCGCGAGATGGCGAGTGGTGTGATGAAAAAAAAATGTTTTGATTTGATTTGATAAAACACATACATTCTTTATGACACTCAGATACAGAACAAACATCTATGTTCATCAATTACACAACCCTTTACCAGGCCTCGGACAAATCCTGTGGTAATCTTTTAATAGATGTAATAGTGTTTTTTAATAGATTTCTTTGAGTAATAACGTATAGTTTGAGATTTCATCAATTATATTTATAAAAATAGCTGAAAACCTAAAAAAGCATGTGGGAAAACATAATCCCATTGCCTGGATGAATGGACATAATAACTCCCACAATAATTAGGTCTTCACAGGCTAAGATGATATTTGACAATGGCAGTAACAATCTTTTTTGTGGGTAATATTTCTATTTGGGCGTTTTTGATAGTTTGTGGTAGATTATTTACCAAAACCTGGTAATAACATCCTAAAGTCGATGTTGGAGACGCTCAATCCATAGCTTGGTTAAGGGTTAATGTTACTTCTGGGTGGCAATCGAACGCAAAAGGCAAAGCTACTACAATCTGAGCTGTGACCCTAAATAAACGAATCAGTAAGGTAGCTACGATATAGTTTATGTAGCTACAAATAAGCTTGAGATAGTTTTGGCAATAACTAAGATAGGTCAAAGATATGGCGGGCGGTTCGTCTTCGCGAATAGATTTATTCATGAACACGATACCATTTTTACAAGAATACCAGGGAATACCAAATAGATGGAAAGATTCACTTTTCTGTAGATACCTATTCTTTTTGAAAAACTTTGTAGTTTTATTAGTCTGTATAAAAATAAATGTCGGAAATATTTATGTCTTACAAAATGCAATGATATATGACATCTCGTTTATTGACTCCGAAGCAAACAGAGGAGTTTTATAAGGGCGTTAGGGCCGATTTAGTTTTAGTTTATGATTTACGAGATTTAAGAGAGCCATGATATAAGAAAATATGTTTAGTCAATAAAAAATCTGCAGCTCTATTTGATGAAGGGATCCGAGCAACTCGCACAGGTCTGATAGGTTCGTAATTACTTTAACAAAATTTTGCAAGGACATGCTAGTCTTGCAAAATTTTGAAGCATCACCTTGTGACTACATGAAAGCCCACTCCGCACAAATTTACAGCAGACGTATCGTTTTTTTGAGCTCATTGGAATGGTTATAGATAGAAGTGTTTTTTTTTGGGTCAGGGGTTTTAAAATTTTATGTTTGTTGAATAAACCTTTAAGCTAAGCACAGAGTGATAAAGTAAAAATAATTATATAAACAAATAACCGTACCGAAACATGATAATTTACCTAATGACAAATATTCATCCAGTGAGCAAACGAAATGTTTAAATACAAATTATCAAATATTTCTCCATTACATTTATGCCCAATGACAAAATGAGAGCTTAAAATAATGAATTGCTTTCAATCCCAATACATTAATTAGTAGGACGATCGCTTCAATTTGCGGTTATGTCATCCGGGGTTGTACCATCAAATTATTACTAGCTACCAGCCCCGCGGTTTCACTCGCGAATAGATACATACTAGTTCCTCCACTGTTCTCTAGGACCTATAGTTAAGTAGTGACATTCAATCTCTTGAGTTGTCTGTAGATCGTTTCAATGGAAAACGAGATTTCTTGAGGAAATCCTTAAAGACGTACTCGTAAGTAACTAGATATCTGAGGAGATTCGATTTAAGCCCAAGAATTGCAATCCTGAGGATGTTTAAGTTTTTAAGTAAGATGTTTTATAGTTTTTTGTACATTTCTATAGTTAGCTAGAAATGTACAAAAAACTAGCTGGTGCCCTCGACTTCGTCTGCGCAGGATTAGTACTTCGTGTAATTCTATCGGTGTTTGCAGCGCACACCAGAATAGCTCAAGATGGCAGAATTCTGTCACACTTACTTGACACTTGACGTTATATTTTGGACAATTCACACATAGTCTTTGAAAATTATAGCCTATGTGTTATTCTGATGTATAAGCTATATTATTGTAAAGTTTCATAAAAATCTATTCAGAGGTTTTTGCGTGAAAGAGTAACAAATATACATACAAACTTTCACGTTTATAATACTATAGATGGATAGATAGATTAATTACTGATTTGAATTTCGACTTGCAATATATAGATAAAAGCGATAATTCATTTTATTAATATTAATCCCATTATACCCCTTCTCTTTCCTCCTTCCTCTACAAATCAGAATTATCCACTGGAGTACATCGTGAGTAATCCCATAATTAAAGTACTGGGCGTGCCTGGCTATCCAATGCGATTTGCATAATCTTTCGCAGACAGACCAAAGGATTCTGTTCCAGTGGATGTAGGATCTAATGCTTTATGACGATTGCCAAGCATATACAGAATTATTGAAAGTATATGCAACCTTGGTAGGGATTTTAGAAATAATTTAATAAAACGACAGATAGTCAAAACCTGCTGCCCGCGGTTTCGCACGCATGGTACCTACGTAAAAAGTAGCCTATGTCCTTCTTCAAGGTCATCTATCTCTTTACCAAAATTCATCAAAATCGGTTCCGCGGCTTAGGCGTGAAAATGTAACAAACAGACAGACAAACAGATAGAGTTACTTTTACATTTATAATATTAGTATTATAAGTACTTATTAATTTATAAGTAATTTCGCTGACACAGTCTGAGTCAATAATGATTAGGCACTTGTTTAGATATAGAAAATCTATACTAAAGAGTGCCTTAACTAACCATTAATTACTCTTAAAGGACTGCTTAAGACTGCAGTAAAAATAATTGGACTAAGGAGGAAATAGACAAATGGAACAATATACTAAACAGGAAAGTTGACGCAATAGGTAGGAAGTAATGACAGGCTACCTAGAGGTAGGGTAGCTAAGTAAATAGGTTTATTTATTTTTTTCTAATAAATAAATAACTAATATGCTCCACTTATGATATACATGGCAGAATCGCTGAAAGACCTTAGCACAATGCTCAGTCACCTCGATATCGTCTCCCAACAGGTGGGTCTTAAAAATGAACATGAGCAAGACAAAAATCATGTCAAATACTCATGTTGCACCCGTACCGGTATATGTTGAAAGCGATATAATCGAAATTGTAGACCATTACGTCTATTTGGGTCAGACGATTCAACTAGGCAAGTCCAACATCGACAAAGAGGTCAGCCCACGAATCCAACTCGGCGTTCGGAAAATTACGGCACATCTTCTCGTCACGGATACCGCAGAGCCTGATGACGAAAGTCTACAATCAGTGCGTGTTGCCAGTGGTGACATATGGAACTGAGACTTGGTCGCTAACTATTGGCCTCATGCACAAGCTCAGAGTCGCGCAACGTGCTATGGAGAGAGCTATGTTGGATGTTTCACTACGTGATAAAATCCGCAACGAGGAAATCCGTAGAAGAACCAAAGTCACTGACATCGCACTCAAAATCAGCAAGTTAAAGTGGCAATGGGCAGGCCATATAGCTCGCAGAACTGATAACCGTTGGGGAATAAAAGTTCTCGAAAGGCGACCAACGACAGGAAAACGAATCGTACGACGACCCCCCAAACGATGTACTGATGACATTGTAAAGATCGCGGGAAATCGGTGGATGGAGGTGGCACAAAATCGTTCTTCCTGGAAATCTATTGGGAAGGCCTATGTTCAGCAGTGACTTTTAGGGGCTGATATGATATGATGCTCCGCTTTCTAAACATAATGTGACATGTATATTTTGAGAAACAATGGTTTCGATTAATCTAGAGAATCTTCATCAGGGTGAGTTTTACCCACGGTTCGCTTGCTCCTGCTCACGCTCACGATTCGCAGTGTCGGTGCATTCATCGATAAATAATACGTGAGTAAAAGCCTACGATTCTCAAATGTACAAAACCATAACTACTCAGGTATTTATAGTAAAACAAAAAATATTCGGTAGCGATAATTAGAAATCTATCCTGTAAAGTTAATACTGCTTAAATAAATATATATCGCTGGACAATGCACACAACACCATCTAATGCCAAACTAAGCAAAGCTTGTATTATGGTGACTGATGACTGATAGAGTACTTATATATTTTTAAATAAAGGGTGTCTCATATTATTTTTCGTTTTTTGTTTGACCGTTACGCACCAAATAGAGGTAGCAGAGGGCGGGGAGTGGTCTCAAATGCTTGCCGGGCTTGTTTATTTTAGTAATAATAGATCGCTACACGGAATCGCAGCGCCCATTTTGTGTGCGAGCTTTTTATAAAAACAACGATTCATACACTATTGTTCGATGTCTCTACAGGACACATTTTAATTTAACGGTATTAGAAGTGTGCCAAGTGCGAATTTAATCAAGCATTAGATGTGCAAGTTTGAAGAAACGGAACACAGTGCCAGATAATTCTACTGAGCTCAAATGACATCGAAAACGAGCGTCAGTGTCGACCGCGTTCGCCCTTACTTTTTTGAAGATGCCTTTGGCCGCGCTCAGACCGTTAATTCCGATCGGTATTGCAATATGATTAGGACTTTTTTGGATCCAGAAATGCGAAATCAGATTAGCTACCACCGCAACTCATTTTTCCAATAAGATGGAGCCACTTCCCACGTTACAAATAATTCCCAAGCTGCTCTACAAGAATTATTCCCTGAAGGAGTAATAAGTTGTCGAGGAGACATCAACTGGCCGCCGAGGAGCTCAAATTTAACGCCTGTTGATTTTTTATTATGGGGCTACATAAAAGTTAAGTTTACAGCTCATTGCTACCCCACCTGAATGTTTTAAAGTAAAGAATCACAGAAGAAATCAACGCTATTCCGAGAGCGATGCTCCGGCGAGTAATTGAAAATTTTAGTGACAAGTTAAATGAGTGTTAAGAAATGGATGCTGCGCACACATGAAAAACAGTTGTTTTTCATTAATAAAAATTCCTAACCTGTTCTTTAATATAACATTGAATAAAACGTGTTTGAACGAATTCTGGTATTCTTTTTTAGGTATCAAAAACGAAAAACAATATGAGACACCCTTTACATACTTATGATACTTTATAGCACCCAGACACAGAACAAACACAAATTCAATGTTATTCACACAAAGGTTTATCCTGCGAGCTTATCGAACCGTCAACCTACAGTGCAGAAGGTAGAGCTACTACCAACTGAGCTGACAGGCCAGTCATAATAAATAAATATTGGTTAATAACTCACAAAACACTCTCCAGCCTTAAACTAAGCAGAGCTAGTAAATACTTGAAACTAAATTCTGTAAAAATACTTATGTACCTTCTTGTAAATACATACCATCCAGATAAATAAATAAATAAATAATGACGGACATTTTACACGACATCATCTGGCCCCAAAGTAAGCAGAGCTTGTGTTATGTATACCACTGATAACTAATATTCTATATACATATTTTTGGAAATACATACATATTATATAAAGAAACGCTTTGACCCGAAACAAATACTTGCAGATCATACAAACATATGTTTCGCGTTGGGAATCGAACCCGCAACCTTCAGCGTCTCAGCCTTAGTCTCGGACCTTCGTCCACTGCGCCACAGAGGTCGTCGATAAAAAAAACATCTACATACGTTCATAACACAAATGTTTGTTTTGGCTTGGAAACACAGCCTACATTGCAGAAGGCAGAGCTAATACCAACTGAACTATAAAACCGGTCAATATACCTAGATAAATGAATATGCAATACCGGTATAGCCAAACTGTAATACCAGTATAACCAAACTGTGGCCTCACTGGAATTATCACATCCGGGCTATAACTCGATCCCAAATCTCTTGATCCAATTTGGGGGCATAACTTAAAAGGTAAACCGTTGGTAACTATCTATTGACCTATTACTTTACATAATACCTTATAGCACAAATTTGTATTAAGGCGCGGGCCCACCGCGGCGCATGTTGTGCACGGACACGCGGCGCATTTTAAACTTCGTGTATTAAATTTATTTGACAACGTGGGTGTACGTTTCCACTGAAGTACACGAAGACCCACGATTATGTATAGCGTGGCACGGCGCCGATATATACGAGAAACATGAAACGCATCCGTTCCACAAGGTGTATGACTGAAAACTGCGCTGCGATAAGCTACCTGTACATAGTCGTGGCTCATATTCGTGTACTCCAGTGGAAACGTAGACCCACGTCGACAGCGTTGAGCTATGTAACTGCTTATTCGAGCAAGCCACGCATGTATCAATGACGTCAATACATGCGTGGCCTCTACGTGGGTTGCAGTGGACACAACCACATACATTTTCTTACAATGCGAAGTTTAATACACATGCGTAGCTTCTCCGTGCGCCGCGGTGGGCCTGCGCCTTAATGAATATTGAGGGTTATTTTTAAGATTATATGATATTTATTTTGTTAACGTAGAAGTTAGCGTTGAAAAGTTATTAAATGAAGTAAGGTAGGTAATATTTAAAACTTTAAATATTTTAGGTTAAAAGTAGGTCACTTTAAATTTACTTTGTTTGTCTTTCATGGGTAACCGTTTGTTTTATCACTTAGTTTTTTAGTTTTATCATTTATTACGATTATTTTGTTTATTGACCTACCTATACATTAATAAGCCCTTTACCGACTGAGACTCAGGTTCTCATAGTTCAGGCATATTGAAACTGTTACTTAAGTGTAGTAACATATGTAAGTATAATAGTAATCAATATTGTTTCCCGTTTTCTTACACTTATCTCTAAGGTAAAGCTTGAAGTAAATAAATGTATTCATTTATTTACTTTAAGCTTTCGTATGCTAAAATCCACTGAATATAGATACATTTGTCATCTCTGAACCAAATTTTTTTTCGAACTTAACTTCATAAAGGAAGACGAAGACGAAGGAAGTCTTCGTATTCTTGTTTCATCATAAACATCTTATTTCGTCATAGTCGGTTAAAATTAATCTCTGACTTGGCTTAAGAGGAATCGGCACCTAAAGTCGCCGCATTTAAGACAATGCAAAGTGGACCTTGAGATTGTATTTAATAAAACAGTATTTACTTTGACTGACTAGTGCTCAGTAGTTCAGTTTGACTGTATCCAAGTTTCTTCCAATTAAACTCTGGGCGAGTTCAACTCGATAAGTTTATCCTAGACTATTTGAAAATGGCTTATTTCTATAAAACCGCTCGTCGGCATACTACGGCTGCTATATAAGTATTCTCATTTTGAATGCGTTGGTACTAAAAAAGTTTTGAACTGAAAAGAGGTTTGACAAACTATAGAGTTTTAACAGTAGCAGAGCGTGGCTATGGTCTGTCTGCGTAGCATGGCGGTTATCAAACTTTCTTCTGGATAAGAAACAGCAAGACAATAATAAATAGTACTCCTAGGCGAGAAAGAGCCCAATTCCTATCGAGTGTGTCATTTGAGGTAGGAATCGCACTTTCTCCCGAGTGATACATAGTGCTTTATACAACACCTAAGAGGAATAAAATCTTTACCATCACACGACGACATTCTGTAAAATTAATAAAATTACTAAACTTAATTCAAATTTTGAAGAAATTCTCAAACATCCCTTTATTACTTGGGTTCTTTTTTCAAAATATTGTTCAGAAATTGGAAGAGGAATAAATCATTTGGTGGACTTGGAGTAAAAACTTTTTGTCGTTTGACCTATAATGATAATAACCATAGCTACCGGCTGATCTATGAAGAAATTTAAAAAAAAATACAAATGAAATGGATTCCATACACTTGTACACATACAATAAATCTTCATATATATATACTGACAAGGGACTGTCATAATATTAATTTCTTTAAACTAATTTACAAGTGATTCTCTGGGGCCCATGTTATAAAATGCACGAACAACTCTCTCCTGCAACACAATTGTGTTAATATCAGCAGTCTCCCCCACAACAGAATGCCATAAGACATAATGCTATGGTATTCAGAAGAATATAGAGATTTTGAATAGTCTATTCCTCAGTTATTTATTAAAAAAAATAAGCGTTTGCGTGTGCGTGTGCTTTGGACGCCCGACAGAAGTGATAACTTAAACTAATCTAACTAGCGCTGTGGGTTAAAATGAGAGAGGAAGAGCCTGCCTACCGCTGACGTATGCGTGAGAGAAAGGGAAACCAGAAACGTAAGGAAGCGGTTTACCCTCCCATAAGAATTTATCACTTCAAAAACATCAGTGGTGCAATGGTTAGTTTCACTACGAGTATTTCGTATATCTCAGTGGCCTGTGTTGAAAGACACAGGACACCTGCAGGGCGATTATGTATTTCTGATATTAAATACATTGATACTACGTCATATTGATTTTTTTAGTTGATTGTAAGACTTGTTGTCATATGAAAAGAAACTAAGATAGAAGTCAAACGTATACAACACCAATCCATGAAATCCAAGCCTATTGCTAATCAAAACTGTTAGACATTGATGGTATCAAGAGTTCCATAATCGCCATGCTGAAAGCCACTTCGTCATGGCTTATCAACTTTTTAAAAGCCAAGACTACGGCTTATCGGGCCCACCGAAGCATGGAAGCCCTGTAAATCTTGTCTTTGCTTCTGAATCTATTTTTTAAACATTTAATTCGTTTTTATCAACTTTTTTGCGGGTTCTTTTCTCGCCGGACAAATGTTTGTATGATCTGCAAATATTTGTATCGAGTCTGGGTGTTTATATGTATGTATTTTTAAAAAAATGTATACAAATAGTATTTTAGTCATGTGGTACATATAGCATAACATCTGCTAACTTTGGGGCCATGATACTGTGCGAAATGTGTTTTTTTTTATGATGGGAATAAATATGTAATAAATACTAATTAAGGTGGCTGGATGCTAGCTAGTATATCTTTATAATAATAGTTCTAACCATCTATGTTTGTCTATGGGCATACCCCACCATGTCTCCAGAACTAAAACATAGGTTATTAATTAATTCTTACCGAAATGTACAGTAATGAGCATAATATTAAAATACATGGAAAACAGTCGAGCAATCTAAAGATCGTTTAAATTATTCTATTATACTCAATTGATCCAGATCACTGCCTGAGGCCATGATTTTGTTGTCTCGCTGGAGATCATTCTCGTCTAACGAAAATGTAGTTAGCTAAATTTCCGTAAAATTAGAATAACATTTAACGTAAACTTTATTTAAAAAAATTCAAATGTCTGGCTGGCTTTAGTGTAAGGAAAATTAGGTCGTTCGTATTTTACGAAACAAATAATGCCGGACATTTCACACAGTATCATGTACTGTACACACGTTAATAAGCCGGGTCAGATAGAGATTGCACTTAAGTTGATTATTATGAAAGGCTCCTGAAAATTATAAAAAAAAAACTATAGGCAGAAAGGGTTGTTATCGGTTTCCATTCATGCCAAATATTACAAAAGTTTAGCAATTATATAAAGTTTATAACGATTCCCTTAGAATACAATTATAATCTTAAACTCCAAAGTTCTACGGAAATACAAAGTTCACAAACACATAAACGAGTGGTTTAATAGCTGTTTGGTTATTTTGATATAACCCTAGATAACCACAATATTGTAGTCAACGGTTGAAATAATGAAACACAATTGGTGATGAAAAACATTGAGACCACTGTATCTCGTAATGGTTTTTATCATCGTTTGTATTAAGCAAACATACGAGGCACATTATCTAACCAAATCCATTCATACCAATACTTACAAATATTATAAACTAGCTGTACCGTTCGCGACTTCATCTGCGCGTTTTAAAAATAATAATATTAGAATAAATTTTTTGCTTGACGTTGCTTCTATATGACACGATTTTTAATGAGCGCACAATGTCAACTGTCATATCAAACCTAACTAACCGAACATCGTCAAAGGTTGTATCAGACTGAACTTATTCTTTTTACACACATTGAACACATTTTGAAACATACTATATCATATGGCATGTACACAGGCGAGCTTAACCCAAAAAAGAGTTCTCTTCCAGCAAACCTTTGGATATGAAAAAATATTATAAACTAATCGTTGGTATGTTGCGTACAAAAGGTAGAAAGAGAAACAGAAAAGAATAAATATATAAACATACCAACAAGTAGAAGTACACTGTAAAACAGACTTAAAATTTAACATAATAAACTAAAATAACTAGAAAAACTCACCACTTTAATCTTTAATATATTTTTTGTTAATATATTTTTTTTAATTATAAAAAAACTGATTGACTTGTTGGAAATAAATCCAACAAATCAAAAATCATGAATATCGGTCCAGCCGTTTTACATTATATAAATAAATTCGATACGTTTTCATGGCTAAACGGCAGAACAGATCTTAATGTAATTAGGTACGTCCGTATTAAATAATATTCAGTCGTTAAGTTCAGCGTAAATATAGTACTTGGGCAACAGACATAGGCTACTTGTTACCGTGTGAAAAACCACGGGCTAATACTATATTATACTTTTGAAAGTGTCTCTTTGTTTTTGTTTGTTACCTCTATACTGCTAAACGACTGAACGGTTCTAAATGAAGTTTGGTTATAAAATAAATTATACCATGGGCTCCTTTTTATGTAAATACGAACGTGAGAAGACGCTGGCCGCAGCTGGTATAAAATAAAAATGTTTTTTATGTCATCATCGTCATTGGCTTTCGTTCATCCGTTGAAGGTGATTTACAGAGCAGTTATTTGTTATTGAAAATTTTCGTTCATGGATCTACTCTAGCAAGCTGAGGTGGGTGAAGTTTTATCTCCACTGACGTCACTCTGCCTAGGATTCTGTTTGATAGCGTAGGCCTTCCCAGGTACCCACACTAATCTCTCAACCTTGCCGATAGGACCCGCAGGAAAGACGAATCAGCACAGTCGGTTCGGTTGCAGGTGCATAACGGCTGGCACCGAGCCGGGGTTGTTTGAAGTTTTCATTCTTGTTGCTAGCTCTTCTGTTAGTCAGTTGGGACTAACCTCCAATACTATTAAAACTATCGCAGTCGTCTCCATCATCATTTTTAGTGTACAACTGGATTTTGATTTAACTATCACAATGGTTGCTATAGTTAATCTGGCGGCCTCGAACTAATGACCTGTTAATAAATAAAAAGCGGCTTATAATAACTGCATTACGCAATGTCAATTTACGGTACATATGACACAATAATCAATTTATTTACTACTTTTGGGAGAACCAATTAATTTTGCTTTGTCTTAATAATTTACAGGGAATAATAATGCAACGTACATTATATATACGTAGTGAATTGACAATAATGCAATGTACTGTATAATATGTAATGCAGTTATTCATTTGAATTTTGCCCCCGTACTCTATTTATTTGTTTTGGTTATTATTTACTGCCTATACTGCCCACATTATTTTGAGGTTACAAGATCGGTGGTGAAACTGTCACGTCAATGTGACATTAGATAAAAATGAAACCATTTTAAAATTCTTCGCACCGATCACAAATCTTCAAATACTGGCCTCCATCGTGCAAAGGACAAACATAAAACGTGACATTTACAAAATTGTGGTCCCCCTTCCACAAATGCCTTTAACCAAGATCTGAACTGAACTGCGATTCTCCGTTTGTCATTTCATGAAGTAACATAGCTCTGCTAATTTAATATTTTTACTCGTTTTATTACTTGTTTTATTCAGTAATCTTAGCGGAATTTTAATGAATAAATTGTGACTACACGGGACAAGCATGGACAATTGAATTAAATGTGTATCATGGTGCAATGTGATTTGAACGACGAGGAATCCCAAGAAATATTTGAGAGCTATTCCGCGTGGCATCTAGAATTGATAATTTACCATCGACTAAGACTTTAATAAACAAATTGACTATAATAGTAGATTGTTGCACCGAGCGCAAGGTGAGTTATTAATGCACGAGTGTTATGTTGATGCCTTAGCGCAAGCGAGGGCACTGAATTAACACGAGTGCATAAATTATTCTCCTTAGCAAGGTGCGTAATTTACTTTTCTTTCAACTATCAATCTACCTACTGTGATAAAATAAACCTACTCAAACTATAAATATGAAGAATCAAAGTATTACAATGGTACAAAATGCGCGCTATTTGTTTTTTTTTCACCAAGTCGGTTTTATTCAGCCGAGTTTTATTATCAGCCAGTATCTTTTTGATCTAATGCAAACATTTTATATTAAACTTAATGGAAGATATTAAACCTCTGTGGTAAATTTATATCTAAATAAAGAGTTAAAAACAGTGCAATAATGGAAAACATTGAAATAATGTGATTTCATATAACATTACTGCACTGTTTTGGTTCTAAGCAAAAAATACGTTCTTTGTGATCGGTTTCGTAGTGATTAATGATAACATTACTGCGTAGTTGAAAGAAAACAAACATAAACGCTTGACACTAACAAAATTTACATTATTATGTCACATGCCACAAGAAAAAGAAGAAGTGCTGTGCTACTATTGAAATAAGGGGAAGAATGTAAAAGATAATTTTATAATGTTATTTTATGCCTTTCATAAAACCTTAAAGTATATTTGTTGGAATAATAACAAAATGTTGCTCTGAAAAAATATGTTTATTTTTATTACGTAAAACAATTTCTACACTTATATCAAATACTAGCTATAATTTTCAGTTCCATTAGATATATTTACAAAATAACAATGTCAATCTCTTTGTTTACAACCAGCCACTCGATCTTAACATTTATTCATTCGTTCGAAGATGTTCAACTGTTGATTCTTTCCGTGATGATTTACAACTAAAAAAAAACAAGCGAGCCTTTCAGTAGTCGCATATGATGAGTAAAATCTGACATCTCACTTTAGTAATAAGCAGCGGCTTCATGTTACACACTTCCGTCCCCTTTTACGAAATCACTCCTACAGATTGCAATAAAGCTAGAGGATATCAAAAACGTAGTATCCCATTTTGTTGTCTATAAGCTATGCCATCTCAGCACCCATCTGTTATTCATTCATTCGTTCAAAGATGTTCAACTATTCGTTTTTTCTAGAGGGACGAGTGGTATTGATATCGACCTGCGGCGCGTGGACATTGACCAGTGTCCGTTGGGGCCAGGATCTACGCAGCTCAACATCTTTGCCGGCACTGATAAGTGTAAAAAGAAGACCACAGAGGTAAGTTATTCAAAATTTATTCAAGCAAATAAATAAATCCAGCGTAAGCAAAGTTAACTTAGTAAATCCAAGCTTTAGGTGATCTCTTGGCGGTTCTGCGTTCCTAGTACTTGTTAAGAGGTAGTAATGCAAGAGGACATATGTCATTAAAGAGACTAAGCCTTTATTTATCGCAGTACTTGTGAAGCGTATTTAATAAATATAAATGATATATTGTTAAACATTGCATGGCCTCATGTTGCTCTGCCCTTAGACATGGTTACTCTAAAATAATAAATAAATAAAAATCCCGGACATTTCACACAGCATCATCTGGCCTCAAAGTAAGCAGAGCTTGTGTTATGGGTACCACATGACTGATACACTACTTATATACTTTTTTTGTAAATACACACATATTATACATAGAAACACTGCGTCTCAGCCGGATCTGAGCCCACTGCACTACAGAGGTCGTCAAACATTATAGTCGTTATTCGTAGTTAAGCTTATAGTTATAAAAAGGATCACACAAAAAAGCGCTGGGACAAGGACGAATTTCTTGTCAATTCTTCTAGTTCTTGGGTTAAAAGGAATTGGTACCTAAAATCACGTAGTACGTAAGACGTTTCAAAAATTATCCGTGTAATATGATTGAGAAAAAAAAAAATTGACTTTGACTGAGCTGACATTAACTGTACTGGAAATGAAATAGCTGGGAATTATCGTTATTTTCAGCCAGTATCTTCCATGACAATCAGAATCATTCTGTTATTGAATTTCATAAACCTAAGAGAGACGGTGATAATTTATTTAATTTAGCCATGAATGCAAATTCTATTGTTCACGGGCTAGCTTGAGAAATTGAGATAAACTTTGAATTGCGTTCTTAGTGGTCAAAAGTACGTCCTCTATTTTTCCCGACGTTGAATAGATGGCGTTGTAAGAGTCGATATAAAACTGGGGCGTCTACTTGGCAAACGGATTCCGGTATATCGGTACGATAAAGTCTTGAAATGTCTGAAATGTTCAACGAACTCAGTAGATATGACAGTTGTTTTGATGTCGAATTCAAATTATCGTATCGTCGGTTGTGGAGGTTACGACATCGATTGACAAAAGTAATGTCAGTAACTAAGAGTAGATTTTTGAACGATTATTGTCCCAAAGTGTCCAGAAATTATAGTCAAAGTCAAAGATATGTATTCAATACAATCACAAGGATCACTTTAAAACGTCTTACATACTAGGTGAATTTAGGTGCCAACTTATTCTAAACCAAGCCCGAGAAGAACTGGCATGAAACTGGTCCTGATCTCTGCGCTTTTTGGCATGATCTATTTTATAACTACCTTAACCACGAAAAACGAATACAAGAGTGTTTATACATTTCAAATGTACCAGTTAACTGTCCCCCTGGATATGGCCTAAGATCGGGAAGACTTGCAAAAAACAACACAGTGAGACATATGAAATAAGATGAAACACAGCACTGAGATGTAGTACAATATAGAAAAAATGAGAAAATATGTAAGCAAGGTAATAACGAACAATTAACACTATCTTAAGTTATAGCTGATAATATAGTTAACGGGTAGGGTATTTATTAGAACGAAGTTATTTATCGCACGGTACGGACTTGGCAGAGGGGGCTAGGTGAAAAAAAGTGTAAGATTTTTCCGTCACGAATTTCCACCACGACCCATTCTTTAGTGTAGACGGTTTTGCATAGTGTGCGCGATTCTTCATCGCCGGACAAAATATCTCTGGCAAAATAACCCTGACAAAATACAAAATACAAAATATAAAATAATAATTGTGATGATTTTGACCATTTCTTATCCATAAGTTATTTCTGTGTTTCATTTAATTGCTCTCAGACGCTAGTTATTAATTCATTTGTATTTGTTTATCAATAATATAACACGTTTATCAATAACAATATACTATGATAGGAACTTCGTTCCAACCGAGTTTTCCACGACACACGCATTTTGATTGTTATTACTTTTAAATTTATTTTTCACGTTGTGTTATAACAACTGATGGCGCGAGTTGACTTGAAGCATCAAAAGTTACCGTCGAGTAGCAAGGGCAATTTTACAAAACGAGGACATTTTGGAATCTGAACCCTTTTAGGTTCCAAAATGTCTTCGTTCACATTTACGTTACACCACACTAACTGTAAGTGTGGTGTAACATAATCTAATCTAAATCGTAAACTAACCGTATCCTGACACTGATATAATAATATTTAAACGTAATACCCGTTAACTACTAAAACAATATGATAATAGAGACTTAACTTTATTAAGAACCTAAAGCTTCAGAATCTTGCAAGTTCTCAAACCAATCATAATATTTTACAAGAAAAGCTTTTGTCAATGGTATCCAATTTAGACGAACTAAGCATTGAAAGCCTTCCAGCACAATACCATCTTACAGAAGCCTGCGGCTCTTTGTTTATTGGAGTGCCTATACTGGAATCTACACAAGCCCGCCAACACAGTCTGGCGTCGCGATTATTTGTAGAACCCTATAAAATATGCCTAAAAAATAATGCGAAAGGGTTCTACAAAATTAAATAATCATCATCATTGGCCTTAGTTCATCTGTTGTAGTTGATTTAGGTGGCGTCAGTCAAGTTACAGAGCAGTTATTTGTAATTATAAATTTTCGTTCATGGATCCACTCCAGCAAAAAAATTCCTCTCCACTGACGCCACTCTGCCCTGGATTCTGTTTGATAGCGCAGGCCTTCCCAGGTACCCACACTTACCTCTTTACCTTGCGACAGGACCCGCAGGAAAGGCGAGTCAGTTTTTTTGCGGTGTCGGCTCTGTTGCAGATGCATAACGGCTGATACCGAGCCGGGTCTGTTTCAAGTTTTCCTTCTCAAAATAATAATACTGGCGGAATGGTACTAAATATTCTATGTATTCAATATAATGCCGTTGACACCAACACGTCGGGCTGTATTGGTGGCTGGACGGCTCGTTTGATGTGTCCGTATATCCTTAACCTCGACAAGAGAAACAGTACACAAAAAACCTTTGTAGTTTCGCTATGTCCATCTGTCTGTCTGTGATGAAATGCTGCACGATTATATATATATGTGGTCCCTACAAAGTTATGAATACAAATACAAATACAAAACTTTCTTTATTCAATAAAATCACAAGGACCACTTTGAATCGTTTTATTACATGCTAGTGAACCTAGGTGCCGGTTCCTCCTAAGCCCAGTACAGGAAGAATCCGGCAAAAAACACGTCTGGTCTTAACACTTTTTTGTATGATCCTTGACAATTTTGTTACGGATGCCGTGTCGAGTTGGAGTAGATTCATCCCAAGCTTTTTTGTCATCTAAATAATCAGATATTTTATAATATGCTTAAAGCATAGACAGTTTCTGTTTAATTATATTTTTAAATTTGCCAATTGACAAATCTAACACGTCGCTTGGGACCTTGTTATGGAAGCGTACACATTGCCCTATAAAAGACTTAATAACTTTAGCGAGCCTAACTGTGGGAACAGCGAGTTTATCTTTATTTCTACTGTTAATACTATAATAACCGCAATGTTCTAAAAATAAATGAACATATTTATGCACATACATTAAATTTCGTATATATACTGACAAGGCATACTAGAGGCATACTGACATAATATACTAATTTGTTTTGTAGGTTGTCTTTTTCTATTTCTTCATCTTTTATATTGTTAAATGAAACATAGATGTAACGCTTTGGATATTTCTGTAATGTTACTCTCATCTAAATAAATAAACTTGAACTTGAACTTGAAGGTATTGTCATAATATTAATTTCTTTAAACTTATTTCTAAGTGATTCTCTGGGGCCCATGTTATAAATTGCACGAACAGCCCTCTTCTGCAACACAAAAATGGTGTTAATATCAGCAGCACTCCCTCACAACAGAATACCATAAGACATAATGCTATGAAAGTAGCTGATGTAAACGAGTCTAGCGGTATCTACGTTGGTAAAATGACAGATATTTTTAACAGCGTATGCCGCAGAGCTGTCTCTTCGACAATTTATCTTTAAAAAAATGATTTTTCGTAAGTTCGGTTTAAGGTTTAAGTAGGTTGTTTTTTTTTATTTTACTACTCTATCTGAATATATTTAGATATACTGTTCGTATGCATCAGTGACCTGCTCTAGCGATGAAATCATGTTCCTTAGTTGACAAAAATCCTCGGCCGGCCAACTTACCTAGCAGACGTAAGGCGGCACCTTGTAAATCAGCTTATAAAACGATTCAAAAGCATGTGCGAAGTGCACGAATGAAGGTGCAATTTGAAAAGCGTAAAGAAGAAAGATAATGGGGACTACGACTACGTAGTTTTATTTTTCATCTTTTTATTTATAAATCTTCCGTGCGTGCGTTTATAATTAAACTCCTCCTTAACAGCTGGATCAATTTTGATTAAATTTTTTGTGTGTGTTCAAGTGAATTCGAGAATATTTTAGATTTACAATGACATTTTTTTTATATAGTTTTTTCTTTTTAAAACGCGCGGACAAAGTCGCGAACGGGACAGCTAGTAAGTATATAAAATGATTGAGCATACCATTTTCAGTCCTGATATTAAGTTTTCATAACGAATCCTACAATGTTTAACCATAACAAATTTTGAGTTTGAAAGGAGGCCTTCAGGCGGCCAACTTACTAGGCAGACGTGAAACAGGAAAAACCCCGTAAAAAGAACACGTTTTAAGCAAAATGAGTTTCCTCAATCTCATTGATTGAACGTGAACAAAGTTTGTATTTTATCGCGCGTTTTCCCGATTTTCGCTTTTTCAGCAATGTGAAAACGCAATTTAATTTTGTATATGTACTTGTCTATCCTGTAATGCAAGCTCTTCAAGCGAGGGAATATATTTCTACAAGATAAGCGTGCTCCTCCTTAGACCGCATCGCATAAGGCGATATAGCGATCATACGCATACATATCTCGAAATTAGAACCAGAAGAGTCTGACTCCAAGGGATCCTTTTTAGTCGGATTTAGTGATAAGCTTTGTAGTTGTAAAAATGTTCTCCCATACATGGAAAAGTTTGTAAAGTTTTATTTGACTATAAAAAATTATAGATTTTCGGATTTCCGTTACTTGTGTTGGGAGTTCTTGTATATTCCCAAATTTATATATTCTAAAATAATGTGAAACATGTAATCTTTATTGTTTAAACAGTTTACTTTGTGACTAACGGGTATTCATCGCGTATTGCCTTTTATATTCCAGATGTAACCGTTGAGTTGCAATAACCATGGCCGCGGGCGTCCTAAAACAAAATATACGAGTATGAATTCTGATCGCGAATGTTTATATATACTAGGTTTTAATTAATTAGCGATTTTCAGCAGCTAGTGGACTAGGATGCGAGAATAACTTTATGTTGAGAGAATCACATATGTAGTTATAAAAATAAAAATTCATGATCGGTCTTCGTTGTTACAGAAAGGTTTAAACGCTCTGGTAGCTGGTAAAGAAAACGCGCTAAAGGCACTCGGTGGGCTGTATCAAGTTAAAGCAACTTTACAAAACCTTTCAAAGGCAAATGGGGTGGCGATTTGTGAAGGCGAGCTGGGCGTCAGTTCCACGATCGCTTAAGATTACTGCGGCCCCAGCAATGGGAATTGAAAATCGGGTTTTGCGGCGAAAGCAGCTTGCGGGTTGCGACTTTTAATGTGGAAATCGTTTTAAATGTAGCATTTTATATAATATGTTCTCTTATAAATTTCTTAAAAAAAACTTATTTATTAATAGATAATCTGGCAAATAAAATGGTAGAACAAGTAAATACTACAAAAGTTTTCGTTATGGTATTTCGAATCACAAACTATCATCTACAACATGTTTCATCGAAATTGTATGATATTGTTGAATATTTGGCACGTATTTCTCAGATTAAGAACTATATTATATACTTTGACATTCCGAACCATCAAAAAATCTACACCTACTTAATTCTCGATCTGTGTTTATGTTTTCTTCTAAATTACGGGCCTCAAATATATCATGATTTAGCTTTAGCTCGTTCAGGCGGTATGATTCGATAAAACGTCAATTTTATTATTTATACTTCTTTTATTATTGACATTCTAAATACCATTCTCGAACTGTCTAATCCTGGCTTTACAAGGGCTTGATAAAGCAAAACAAAAATACATTTTAGTTGTTGTGTAATAAAGTTGTCTCTTTTAACAAATTCACTGATAAAACAGAATATCGATATTGTAATCGCGAACAAAGGATTTCCAAAATCTGTAAACACAAAGAGCAGAATCACAATAACACTGTTTCATACAAAAATAAACAGCCATCAAACGTGTTTGGATCTCCGATGGTAAAAACAAAGGAGTACAACACATTCCTATAACTCAATGCTTGATTGAATGATTTGTTTATCTTCTAGGCAGAGATACAGAGAATATAATACCTTGCTGGGTATATTAGATGTATGCCGATGATTTGCTTATTTTCTAGGCTGGGAGGATTCAGAGGCGCAAAGTAATGCTGAGATCACAATGCACTGTATTTTTTAAAACGCGAATGCTTGTACTTAGTTTTTCAATTTTAGGCTATGTTTTTATCTGAACAAAAACTTCAAAAATCAATTCATTTATAGACACATTACATAACAAAAACATAAATGTACCTTCTTGTTACTAATACTTTCGTTTGAATTAGTGGCCAACTTTGACGACGGCGCAAATAGGATGTAACAACTTTTTAAACGCCAGGAACGTCAGCTTAACGTCAGCGTTCTCGTACCAATTATGCTCCAAATTCACATATTATTAGAATGTATATATACCTATTACAAAAGCTTCGGCTCTCTCGATATTTTTCACAGTAGTAATAATGTTTTATACGGGACGTAGGTTATATGTTGAAAGATGTTAACTAGTGTTATAATAGGTTGGGGAAAAAGTTTCTTCGCATTTTTTAAGAAATTTCAAAACATTATTTAATATAGTTTATTTACATTTAACTAAAGTATGTAGGTACCATTTTGTTCGATAACTTTTTGCCATCTTATAGGTAGGGACATGATCCCATTGCTATATAAATTTTGGGACTTCTGATCAAATACCGCGACAAGTAGTTTTGGCAGTCCTCTCGTGATGTTAACCTGACACTGCCTAAAGAATTCTGAAGAGACCGAAACAGGTGGAAATCTGAAGGTGCAAGGTCAGGACTATACGGCGGATGCATTAACACCTCCCAGCCAAACTCTCTTAATTTTTGCTGAGTGGCTAAAGATGTGTGAGGTCTAACGTTATCATGATGAAAAACCACACCCCTTCTGTTGATTGATTCCGGCCGCTTTCTCTCAACTTCTTGCTTTAATCTCATCAGTTGTTCGCAGTAGAGTTTAGAATCGATGGCCCTGCCTGGTGGTAATAGCTCATAATGAATAATGCCCTTCCAATCCCACCACACACACAGCATCACCTTGTTGCGAGTTAACCCGGGTTTCGCCACAGTCTGTGAAGCCTGACCGGCCTTTGACCACGACCTTTTTCGCACGTTCTTGTCTTACGTGATCCACTTTTCATCACCAGTTATCAGCTTCTTCAAAAATGGTTCGGTTTCATTACGTCGTAATAAAGAATCACAAATGAGTACACGGTTCATTAGGTTTCTTTCAGTGAGCTCGTGAGGTACCCAAATATCGAGCTTTTTTGTGTACCCAGTTTTTTTCAAATGCGCCAAAACTGTTTTGTGGTCAATTCCCAGTCCTTCAGCTACGTCGTAACTACTGATATGCCGATCTTGCTCCACTTTTTCAAAAATGGCATCCATTTTATCCGTAATAGGGCGACCAGAGCGACGTGCATCTTTGACCTAAAATTTCCGGATTGAAAACGATTAAACCAAATTTGTGCTACTCTCACAGACACTGCACTAGGTCTATAAACATCGCAAATTTTTTTCGATGCTTGCGATGAATTTTTACCTTTTTTGTAGTAAAATTTTAAAATGTATCGAATTTCTTCATTAGATTAACTCATCTTGACGGTACGAAAAACAAATAAAAATCACACATTTTCCTAATTTGAATTTGGAATTATGTTCTTTAAAATTTAAACTTTTAATGATACCAAAACCAGCCAGATACAAATAGTATAGCCAAAGAGATTTTATTACAAGTTCATACATACTATAATTAGAAAAGACTTTTTCCCCAACCTTATTACCATTAAACGAGCAATTCTTGTATATATGTATGTATATATAATCAGAATCTCGGAAACTCGGTAGCTAGGTTTGATTTTTAGAAAACGTCGTTTTATCCGTGTCTTATACCGAGCAAAGCTCGATCATCTAGGTACATATAAATATAAGTATGCAACTTCTTGTTATTTTGAGTAAATATATAATATTTATGTTTAAATAAATATATAATAGTAATAATGTGCTTACATAGTATATATTTTTTTCTCTTTTTTACACACACACCTACCCACGTACGCACACACAAACACATAAACACAACACACACACACAAAACACAAATACCACATTTTGATTACTGTCGGTTTGCTTAAATAATTATAATGTAAATCCGTTATCGGTTGCCTTTAAAAAAATATGTAGTGTGTATACAATTTCTCCGCGACGCTAAGAAGTTCATAGTTTCGAGGAGGATAATTACTCAAAACTCTAAAATGATAAAGTCATCTGTTCATTTTTACGTCATTTCCGTTGAACTTTTCGGTTATATATCGATTTGATTTGTTGGTAGAATGGTAGGTATTTGTGTTGTTTAAAAAGCTTATGCCGTGTTTTCCGATTAACTTTTTTTTTGTAAACAAACAATTTTTACCCGCTATTTTATCTGCCGCGTAATAGCTTATTAATCGCGTAATAGCGATTTTGAATCTTTATATGTAAATACTTTCTAATAGAACATTTAATTCCGATTCTTCTATACGTGTACGCCAGTACGCCTTTTTACCGAAATTGGGATGCTCTTTGTCATTGAGTGGCTTAATAATAACTCACTCACATTACATTTAAATAAAACGAAATATATCATTTTTCTTTTTAAAATAACACACAACCGAGTCCGGTGCTAAGTCTTAAAGCTCATACTTGTATGAAAGTTAACATTAAATGTTGCGAATGCTACATTATTTCTTCTGCGAATCGTATTAAGTATCTAGGCATAATAATTGATAAAAACTTAAAGTGAGAGTCTCTTATAGATATTTTAAAGTCACTTATTAGAAAATTAATAACATTTCTTAAGAAAATATGACATTTGAGAAACGATAACACTAACAAAGTTGTGTATTTAACTTAATGCCAATCTATTATCTCCTATGGTATTTCAGCTTGGAGTGTACTAAAAACAATTCTTTAATCAAACTGACACGTACACCACGCTTTATTATTAAAGTACTGAACATCAAATCGTTTCGATATCCTACTATAAATCTATACAATAAATTGCGGGTACTTTCTGTACATTTATTTGTTAAGATTATTGTTTTAAAACAGCATTGTTATCCCTTTTCCTCTGTAACATTCAAAAGAATTTATGCATTCAGCATTTAATAAATCAGGTTCCTGCATGCAAGACTACCTTTGCACAGAGCTTTTCGTATTTTCTTGGTCCACTATTGTATGACCGTATTAAAGAGGTTATGCTCAAAGATAAAAATAAATATATTTGTTCAAGGGTGTAAGTCGAGTTCGTACTAGGCTTTGATTATGATTAAACCGATTTTTTTCTGCAAATAATAATATAATAAAGTAATTAAACATGTTTATTATAATGTATTGCTTAATTAAAATGTATTTGGCTTATGCATAAAGTATGTAGTATACGTATTAATAATAGCATATTATGAAGGTGAAGTATCCCGATCTATAATAGCTATGGCCTATGATATATCGGGCGTTAACATTCGCGACACAGTTAATTTAACTTCTGCGTAATGTTATCGTTCTTTCCATGTTTTTGTATATTCTTGTTTATGCTCCCAAATAAATACATTTTGACTATATATATATATATAATTAGGATTCAGAAGTGAAAAACATTAAAAAACAACAACAGCTTTATTACACTCAAAATAAAAAACAAACAAACAAAAATGAATAACATCAAAACATCAAATTAACAAAGAAATCACCAATTTACACAATCAAAATCGAAGGTGCTCACTCAGCTATAAAATACCACCGAAATACACTTTTAACACACTAACAACCTAGGAACAAGTCACGCCGGTTTCGACCGCAACGCACAAAGTCTCGACAAGAAGTGGCGCGCGCCGCCTGAGATCCACTTTATATATCCAGTCGGTTGCCGTCACTATCCTTATTTGTTGATGTTGTCTAATACGGCCTCTCCTGATACCCTGACGTCACTGTCAGGTTCTCCAGGCAAGTCAGGTGCAATAATAGGAAGGGGCCTATTAGGTGGCCCAGCTGTCTCTGTCTCTGATCTGCAAGTCTTGAAGAGGGCCTTGGTTGACACTACACACATTACAAAGTGACCAGGGACATATTGATTTGTGATCCTTAAGAACCACAAAACAAGAGTCCCCGACTGTACAATAAACTAGGGTCGACCCAATAAATTAACGAACACCGAGCACTTACAAAACTCAGCGACTCTTTGGCATAGGCTCTTTAAAGTTTGCATACCGAAAAGCTTTCACACCGTGTAGGTATAGGCCCCAAGTTTGCATACCAACGGTGGCTACCGGCATAAGCTCTTTAAAGTTTGCGTACCGCGTAAACTTTCACTACTACCGGAAGAGGCTACAAGTTTGCGTACCGCGTAGGCTACCGACAGAGGCCCCAAGTTTGCGTATCGCGTAGACTTTAACTACTACCGGAAGAGGCTCCAAGTTTGTGTACCGCGTAGGCTACCGACAGAGGCCCCAAGTTTGCGTATCGCGTAGACTTTAACTACTACTGGAAGAGGCTCCAAGTTTGCGTACCACGTAGGCTACCGACAGAGGCCTCACTGAATCGCGCACCTGTGAGCTAAATAAACGGAGGCATCTTTGAATCGTGCGTTTATGGAACAAAAGGACAGACAACTTCATCCTTCGCCTTCTTCTGCAAGTATCAGTGCTGGCCGATGGACTGATCCGCCATCGAATCCGCCACTTCGCTTATGGGGATAGATGAATTATTTGACTAGTCTAAACGTATTATTTTTAATCTGGTATTTTTATAAGTCAGTCAAGTGTCAGTTAACTAATTTGGAACCTTATTCAAACTAAAGAGAGAGCAAAACACATGATAAACCAAGCCATCAAGCTTACACATAATACCACATTTCATAACATAACATAATACCATCCGGGAAGGCAGCACATCACTCCGGATACCATACTCTACGCCAGGGCACCATATACTTAGCTGCCGCTTATGTGGTTTTCCCAATATACCCAATGAGTAGTCTCAACTGGTCCCGTCCGTTCACATCAGGTTTCCTGTAAACTTGGAATATTTTATTACAAAAACCAGGTCATCGACCTTCAAGCTGCGTGGTGTACGTCGTTGCTGGTTAACATAGGTGCCTTGTTTGGTCTTATTTCGTGCGAGTAGCTTGTGAGCTTGCGATCTGCGTTTGCGCCAACCTTTGCAAATCTAAGACATCTCCACGGCAAAGGAATGAATTAGTAACCTCTGAAGGGGTTGTAGCGTCAGTACCATACAGAAGTGTCAAGGCTGAGGTCTGCATAGTTACGTTGAGGACAAGCTAAAGTTTCGATAGCTGTCACGGACCACTTCGCAGTTTCATACGAATCATGTTCAGCACGGTTCTGAAGTACCTCTTGCCTTCTTCGCTCACGTTATTTCAGTGTAATTAAGGGAATGTCACAACCATAGTATTTTTTTTATCAGAATCCATTCAGCCACTTAGCTGTACACAGATATCAAACAAACACACAGACACATTTATAATATTAGTTTAGATGGATAATGGATTTAGATCGATCTAACCCCGAGAACGGTTGGACTATTGACATTGCAAGAAGAATTCAACTACATCATATCAACATCAACTAGTGCCTTGATTTTACGATAGCTCGGCTTAACCTGACCTTGAATAGTTACGCAGTTTTTAGATCACTGTCCAGTTACAGGCTCGTTACACGAGATTACTTTTCTTTTATTGCAAACCCAAACTAAACTATTGGGCGCTGCGCAAACATAGACACTCTTTGCCCTGTGGCGGTGACAGTCGCCCGTTGTTACCACACGTTGTCAGTCATACGATGGACTATTATAGGATACTGCATACTCTTTGCGATGGACGTCGATGAAGAAACTCTGTACAATTGTGAGGAAATTTGTGAGTGTTGCCTGTGTCTTCAACTGACAACTTCCAGCTTCCAGCCACCGACACCCAACACTTCTCGATCGTCAATAAGTAAGTGTTAAGTGGGATCAACCAACAAACATAGACAATGTTTACGAGTGCGCAGGGAGTGGATGATCTCATACTTGTTCTACAGAAATCAAACACTCATCTGCAGCCTGCATCTGACACAAGACATAAAAGCGTCCACGTTTGCGCCCTGCCTTAGAGCGGTTAGTATCGGGCTGAAGAATTTGGCTGACTAGAAACCTTTACGGACAGTCGAGAACTTGTGGTCCAAAACTAAAACACTTTAGATAAAGTGGGGAATAAGCAGCTGGCTGTGAAAGCTAAAAATTTAGATTTCCTTTGTTCTCTTCGCTGGAAGGCTTTACATAAATAGACAAAAATGAAACAAGATTGCGTCACAATAAGTTGACATTCGCCGATGCCACTCTAACGTGATAATCAGTAATACAAGCCCTTTTAACTCGTCATTAAGACCCATAACTATGCGTAGACGCAGTAACGTTCTCCTGGCGTACTCAGTAATACAAGCCCTTTTAACTCGTCACTAAGACCCATAACTATGCGTAGACGCAGTAACGTTCTCCTGGAGTACTCAGCATAAGAGTTATACTTATCAGAGTTTGTATGCTATTCTGTACTAGACGTTATGGCCCATTCGTTTAACCATGTACGTGCATCGCCCTTAAAACAAACAACGACTGCTCTTCCGAACCCGTTCAACCTCATCGCACCATACGTCTATTTCGTAAATCGCAAGATAATTGGAAACAAAATAGTTTTGACCTCTATTACCTACGACTAAAGTATCGACACTCGCAGGTACGTCAGGCGCAGTAGCATCAGATTGACGTACGCCTGTCATCATAGTGACATTGTCACGATCGCGAAATCTGAGTGTGCGACCTAGAAGACACGGTGCCCTGAACAAATTCGATACTCGACGGCCCATGCGTAGTACTAGACCGGACCTCAAGTGTGTTCAGTCGAGACCAGTCGAGACAGAGTCTAGTCCAACGTACGCTGCATAGTCACATCTCGACCGCGAGAGTGGCGACCCGATCGCGACCTATGTTGCGAACTAGATCTAACCCTAGAACGAATTCTACTCCGCGAGCGAGCCCTATTCTGCGACTCACCACTCCTATCGCGATGGCGTGACCCACTGTGTGAATGCTGTCGATGTGCCATATTCTACATAAGGAATCAAACGTCCTAAACAATAAATTATACGTTGAAAGCAGATTGATGTTTTTTTTTTTTAACATCGAAAGCTATAAAATAATCGTGTAAAATCAGAATGATATTACGATACGACTGGCCAGATGAGCTTTTAGATTAGTAGTCTTATGAATTTAGCTGTCAGTAGCAGAATTTATTGAAAAAAATGGAAGTACTTACAGCTGTAAACAATTTACTTCAAAAACCAAATATTACTCCGCTAGTTTTAATAATTGAATCAACACAAAAATAAAACACCAATCACACAAGAACTCATCACTTTTTATCCAACCATCTACCTTACACCTGGCTAGCACACGCGAGTGAGGTCTACTGCGTGTACGAGATCTATTTCAAAAACGGCACCCACTTGTGACCTACTCTATAGTTGACAAACGATATATCGGGACAATTGTCGTACAAAACCCTACTCTTAGCTTCGTTATGACACGTTTTTCACGATAGAACGATTGTCGTATCACAGGCGATACGATAACGTAAATTTGACAACGAAACAACTGTCAATTCGACGGAATTCTGCAAACATTTCAACGATATTATCGTTCCGATATATCGAATTCGGTGTGCAGAGTAGACACTTTGCTTTCGCTTCGCATCGACGTGACTTGTTTCCGGACCCTTATGGGTCATTAGCCACAACAATTTACAGAGATAAGATGTTTTTTACAAAGAAATTGGTGTTTTCTTGCAAAAATGGTTTGATTTTCCAAAATGATTTTCCAAAATGCCAAATGGGCTTGGAAAATTAACACAATCAAAATCGAAGTTACTCAGCTAAAAAATACCACCGAAATACACTTTTAACACAATAACAACCTAGGAACATATCACGCCGATTACGACCGCACCGCACAGTCTCGACAAGAAGTGGCGCGCGCCGCCTGAGATCCGCTTTATATATCCAGTCGGTTGCCGTCACTATCCTAATTTGTTGATGTTGTCTAATAATATATATATATATATGTATATGTGTATATATATATATATCAAATCAAATCAAAATCAAAATGTATTTATTTGGGAGCATAAACAAGAATATACAAAAACATGGAAAACATATATATAACAAGAATATATATGAATATATAATATAATATATATTTATATTATTCTCATGTGTATATCACAAAAATGTTCAATTGTTTAAAAAAACAGCGATAATCATATAATTAATACAAGAAATATAGATAAACTCGTTGTTCTCACAGTCCCACATTTAGGCTCGCTAAGGTTAATAAATAATTTATAGGGCAAAGTGTACGCTTCTATAACAAGGTCCGAAGTGACGTGTTAGATTTGTCGATTGGCAAATTTAAAAACTTAATAAAACAGAAACTGTATCTTAAAGAATATCATAACAGATTATTTGGATGACAAAAATCTTGAGATGAATGTGCACTCGACTCGTCATCCGTAACCAAATTAGACTGGATTGGAATCAAGGATCATACAAATAAGTGTATAGACCATACGAGTTTCTTTCCGGATTATTCTTGAACTGGGGTCAGGAGGAACCGGCACCTAGATTTACTAGCATGTAAAAATAGGATTAGAAGTGGACCATGTGATTTTATTGAATAAATAATGTTTTGACCTTGACTTTGACTATCTAAGTAAGAAATCTTTATTAATAGCCATTTATGGATCTGTTGGGATCCCATATTATGTTTTATCAGAATTACATCTCCTTTTTGTCTATATAATAAAACTGATGTTAAAAATATGTTTAGTTTCTCCAAGATATAAAATAAAGGTACTTGTACTTATCAACATAATATATTTGATTTCAATATGTTAACTAATCAACTAAAATTTAGATTTTTTGTTTTTGTTTTATAGATTAATCTGTTCTGCGAATGAATACTGCGATAACTTGTTTACGAAACATAACAGAGCATCAAGCTTGTTGTTGTTTTTGCTGTTGTTGTTGCTCATTGTTGCTCAACTGCACATGATGCACTCTAAATTAGAACGTATTTCTATAGGACGAGAGTCATTACCTTGCTGTAATACAGTTTTAAATTAGCACCGGAGTTGAAGTATCTTTTACTGTATGCCTACTACAATATTTTTTGTTTTAAATAGTTTCAAAATGTTTTCAAAATCTAATACCTTTAAACGAGCAATTCCTGCATATTTGTATATTTACAATCTGAATCTTGGAAACGGCTCCAACGATTTTCATAAAATTTAGTATGCAGGAGGTTTCGGGGGCGATAAATCGATTTAGCTAAGTTTCATTTTTAGAAAACGGTGTTTCATCCGTGTTTTATACCAAGCTAAGCTCGGTCATCCAGGTACTTATATACCAATAAAGTATTTATCATTATTATCTTAAGCTCTTCATCAGTCTCGCCCCAGCTCTGCTCACCACTCGTCTCATGCAATCGCTACAACAAAACAGTCATATCATATATCGTCCAATCAGCTATATTGTCGCGGTCGGGAATAGTTTACTCCCCGGGGACGCATTCGCGAAGAAAACAAACCGTTATCACTTTGATATTATGGATAAAGTTTATGGTAACATGCTCGACCAAGTTATTTCAGTCAAGTATGTACTAAACCGTGCCGGAGTCTAAGTTGCGAGAAGTTTGCATATGACACTGTGACCTCCTATTTTGGGGTTCCAAAGTCCATAGGGAACCTTATAGTTTAGCCATGTCTGTCTGTCTGTCTGTCCAGCCGTAATCAAAGCTCTAGAACGCACACTATATAAATTTTTGGCATGAAAATTTTCACGGTAGAACGTGTTAGGAGCCCTTAAGAACGTTAAGAAATGAAAACGTAAGAAAATGCTCTGCTACAGGTTAAGTAGTACAACTTTTTATTTTACTACCCAGTCATGTGGCATATTATTGGAAAGGTCTTTCAAAGATATTATGAGGTTGCTTGAACTGTTTCTTGATATAGATATGCGTATGATGAATATTAAGCTTTGATGTCTCCCCCTGCACTCACCGGCTAAGCAGCTGTTTTCAGTATCTACCTGAAAAGTTATGGTAGCATTTATGATTAAATTATAAGAATAACTATCACGGTTAGTAAAGCTTGACTAAATTATGAGTAACAGCCTGATTTGTAAGCCTTAAAAATATGTATGAAAACTCTTAATTTTGTATTATGCTCCATAACACTATTTTTTTTGGTTCTTCTTCTTAACGTGTCACTAGTTATTTCTAACCAGTGTGGTGAAAAGATTAAAGTGCGCCTCAGAAGCTCCTTTCGTGCACTTAGGTAAGCCCTAATGTAAGCTCTCGACCTTGCCGACAGGACCGGCAGGAAAGACGAATCAGTACATGCAGTGTCGGTTCGGTTGCAGGTGCATAAGCCGGGCTTGTTTCAAGGTTTCCTTCTCTATTGCTAGCTCTTCTGTTAGTCAGCAGGGGGACTTATCCCTAATAATTTTGAAGACTATCACAGTCGTCTCCAGTTGTCTCCTTAGAAATCCTCACTCGAAGTGTTATATAATTCAGCGAAAATTACCAACCCGATTTTACAGTCAGATGCGGGTGCTGAGCCATTCTTGATGTTTCTCAGCTGATCGCTATAGAGTACAGCGGATAGTAAAAGTACAAAACGTATATTTTGCTAAATAGATGATATTCTAGCACGTGTTTGGCCAATTTATTTTTAAATAACAGAGCCGTCAAACATGCATACCTTATGGGTACACGTGGCGAGTACAGTAGCAGAGCACTAAAATTATACTAGACCGAGTGAGTCAAAATAGGCGAGTAGTTGCACTCGTATGAGCGTTCGTACGAGTGCAACTACTTGACTCGGCCGAAAGTACTGTTTTGCCACTGTGCTCGCTGCGTTAAAGTTTCAAATTTAAAAAAAGAGTAACAATACAGATCCATCCAAAATGTACATTATCCTATGTTTAAAAATACCTAAAATATAAAATATACTGGCCAAGTGCATGTGACCATGCACAGTGTAGGCTTCCTAAGTCAGTATGGATGAGAATGATTAGTGGTCAGCTCCCAAGGCGATTCAATACCATCTAGTTAGAAAAACAAATAAAATTGTATGGGCTCGTACCTTTAAATCTGTCTAACCATATGCCACACGATGGGGTAGTAAAAATCAATTAAATTTAACCTAACTTGACATGTAGGAGAGATACCCTAAAATCGTTTTAATTCATTTTGATAAAAACGGGCTTTACTCACGTATTATTTTGTCGATGGAGGCACCGACACTGTTTCGATTAATCTAGAGAATCTTCATCAGGGTGAGTTTGATCCGCGGTCCGTGAGTAGCCGCTCGAGTTCACGGTTCGTACTGCGGTTAACTTATCTCACGGCGCGAGTCGTGCTTGTAGGCAAAGAGGGAAACGTTGTCACGGCAGGCGGTAGCAAATTTGGTGCTGGTACTAGACCTTCGATTTCACCACTCGTGCCCTGAACTGGTAACCGTCCAACATACAGCACTGACACTATCACTAACAAGCTCCACATCGTTACCTCTAAGATTTTACATTCTATAAAAAGCGGATCATTAATATGAATAAATAAACAAATTAAATTCAAAGAACGCAAAGACATAGTCGCTCACTCTGCAGAAAGCCTGCATAGAGTTAGAGTGGTTCCTTGTTATAATCAATTATATCCCACCAATCGCCTTATTTGTTTTTTTTAAGAAAATTATGGATGACATTTTGCATAAGTTCAGTACCAGAATAACTAGTTTATTTATGAAGCCAACTAGAATAACTGCCACTTCGGCCAAATGCATAGATAACATCTTTACCAATGTTAACGTAATAAGCAAAAATATCATTAGTAATATGCACTCTGACCAACTACTAGTCAAATAGAAACTAAATTAATAATAAAAATGTACAAAAAAATACTTATATACCAGTTACTACTGATCGCTTGGAGAGGGTTAGATTGAACCTGGATACCAACTTGCTTTTTTGTTGTATAATGATGACAATCCAAATGATTTATACGATTAATTTTTCACCGAATTTAACTTTAATTTTATTTTAGTATACAGTTCTATCTTCACATACAAAACGGTTGTGGTCTCTGACAGTTTAATATTTTGTGAGTGGGCAACAGCAAGTATTCATAAGAGTAGGCGTACTTTGTATGAACTATACAGTGAAAAACGGTATAACTTTAGTGATGAGTTTAAAGAAAAAGTAAAAAATTACTCAACATTTTTTAAAAATGTTTTTCGCTGTGCTTAATCTCTGTATTTGAGTTCAAAAATTAAAAACAGTCAAAATAAAATAAAAACAGTTTGGAAAATAATTAATAGTGAGACCGGAAAATCCAAAACACATAATAGTGTAATACACTTATATATCTACAATAATATCATTAAGCAAGATATACTTTGAAAACGGCATTCGAAACTTTTTTTACTGATATTCCAGTCTCCACTACAAAGTCTTTAAACTGTTCTCATGTAATACCATTGTTAAAAGATAGTTCACCTGAATGTGTCACACAATTTTACTTTGAACATGTGGACAAAAACGATATTATCAAGGCATTCAAACTGATTAATGTAAAAAAGACCACTGATCTCTGGGGCATTTCTGTCAGTGTTATAAAATCATTAATTGATATTATTGCACCAGAGCTACCTTTCATATATTGTGGCGTTTAGGTTTTTAGTGGCATATGACTAAATGAAACGAAAACGTCAACAAACATTAAATATATATATATATTAAAAAAAAGAAAATAAGGTCGGGGTTAACTATGCCGGTGTGGTTTGGCTTCGCGGTCCGGTACTCTCCTGATAGCTGCGGGTGGATTCTCGACGGCGGCGGAGGGCAAGAGAGGCCGGTGATGTCAGCCGTCGAGGAAATTCGATCAGCCGTCGAAGTAGGTTGGCGGTCCAAGGGATTATGTCCGAGGTTGGACCCATAGTGACCCTGTGAATAATATTCACCATAAACATTTGCGCTGACCGCTTTCCGTGGATAGAGAACACCCTGTATTGGCGAGCCTATGTGGAGAGCCGAGTACCTAGGTAAGCAGTTGGTGCAGAGGTGGTTCTCTATCAGAACGGAGTTACAAAGCAGTAAAACAATAAGGCACGATTAGAATGAAATAGTTAAGCTAAATCAAATAGGTAGGTACCTACATAGTATGCGAAATGGAATTTAGAAGAAATTGGCCAATGTAGGTACGTAGGTAAATTTAGCGGATAGAAGAATGAGAATGAATGTGCTCTAAAAACTACAATACGGAGTTCATTAAATATTTCGCCCGTATAGCGATTAAAACCAAATATTTGCATATAAGCGCAATAAATCAATAAGTGCCTAAAAATAAGTTTTCACACACAAAATAAATTACGTAAAGCTAAGAAATTCCCTACCTACTTATAACACTGTTCAACACTTACCCTATCGGGGTTCAGCACACACTTGAATATAATATTTAGGTAGGTACTGCAATATACTGATGTAACTATTTTATTTATAATTAAACAAGCTTATGTAGGTATTAGTTGCGCTAGCACGTAAGAAGACACCTTTTAATATCAGTGAACGCACTAGTCACACGTCCGATGCAAGTCGGATGAGAAGCCGTGTGTGAGGCCGGCCGCTCCAGCGCCGGTCTAAGCATTCGAGCCCGCGGAAACAAAGGAGCGGATTAGCCAATCAGCGCTCCGTTGGAATATCACGCCACCTTGCCTTGTAGGTACTGTCGCGATAAAAAGTGCTAGCAATATGTTGATGCTATGCAGATTTTTATTGTAATTATTTAATTTTATGTTAAGCATTTGGATAGGTACAAAATGTATGTTAATGTACTATGTAATATGTTTATGTTTTATTTTAGAATAAGTTAATATAAGTTTATTTTAATAAAATTTTGATTTTGTTAGCATTAGTAACAAGAAATACGTAGTATGTACGTGCAACGTTACAATATAATCAATGTTATTAACAGTGGAGTATTTCCCGATTTAAAGAAACATAGCAAGATCATACCTGTATTCAAATCAGGTAGTCATTCCGATCCTAGTAACTTTCGACCTATATCAGTGCTTCCTACATTTAGTAAAATATTTGAAAAACTTATAATAAACAAATTACAACGGCATTTTAATACCAACAATTTACTAGACAGTAAACAATTCGGATTTACAAAAGGACGCACATCTACTGATGCCGTGGTATCTGGGAGGAATCGTGCGATGCCTTAGGTAGTTTTTGTGATCTGTCGAAAGCTTTTGATTGAGTTCACCATGAAGCTCTAATCAGGAAACTACATCACTATGGTAAGGGAGTTGCACTTAAGCTTCTCACATCCTACTTAAGTGACCGAATACATTTAAATTTTCAACTCATCAATTTCATAACGATTAAACTTATAGTCTTCGAGCAAGAGTTTTGATTTGGGGCGGACAGACAGATTAACATACTTAAGAACTCTCTACTTCAGACATAAGCCTCAACATAGGTTGAGGAGAGGAGGTTGAGAATGTGATTGAGTATAGACTCAATCACATTCTCTCGCGAGCGAGTACATAATTGCATGACCAGTGTAGAAGGACTCGCCAGTGCTTTCTTCCGCATTGCAATGAAGTTCGTTAATTTATAGTATATCATTGATATGCACGAAGAAAAGTGTGGGCGACAACACTAACCCTTGAGGTACACCAGCACATACGGACATTTGTTCCAACCATTTGCAGTGCACTTCAAACTTAACCACAATAATGCTAGCATATTACTGGAGGCAGTAGGTAGATATCTGACACTATGGTGGTACCTACCAAGACGGGCTCACTGAAGAGTTCTACCACCAGGTAGTACTTAGGTTAAATGGAGTTAATAAAAATAAGTTTATGTGTGTGAATGATTGCATTTTGTGCTATATATCAGTGGCATAATGTTACCAGGTGTGCGTTTTATGCACGAACTATAAAAATTATACCGAGACTATCCTTATCGTAAAGCAGAAAATGATAATGCTTTTAATCCATAAAAGTTTTGCTTTTACTACCGCGTCCCGGACATATTTGGTAGATACGCAAAAGTTAAGGGACTTTGATTGTTCTATGAATATCTATGGGGACTGGAGTTTCAAACGATTAAAATACTTTCTTATCAGTTGAGGGATGAATAAGGGCTGAGGGTTTAGCAGTTGAATGAAATTAATCGTTCGCGCGTGAGTTAGGCTGAAAACGATCTTTACAATGACTTAATTTGATTCGTATTTGTGATGATTTGTGAATAAAATAATTATATATAAAAAAATATTGGTGGACAATGCACACGATACCATCTAGCCCCAAACTAAGCACTATGCTTATTCATCTTCTTATTGTGTCACTAGTTCTTTCGAAAACTAGTGACATCGAAAACTAGTGAACGGATTAAAGTGCGCCTCAGAGGCTCTTTTCGTGCACTTGGCACATGTCTTCCAAATTTTTAGGTTCTACGACATGCCGGATTCCTCGCGATATTTTCTTTCACCGTTTGAGAGTAAGCTATTGGGTTTCACCAGCTATCAGTCTGCAAAATCTAAAAAAAAAAACTTTTATTTGCAGAAAGCCAGACGCTTATCACGGTGTCTAGATGACTGATAAAATACTTATATATTTTTTAATACATACTTATGAAACTACAATAATATAATTGAACAATACAACATAAGCTAGTGACTTGAAAGGCGCCTTTAAATTATAGTTTCGTTCAATCGTTCAATAAATAGAACATAAGATTGTATCAGTTAATTCACATTTTCGATTTAGTACCGATTGAGAAACAAAACTAATGCTAGATGTCACCAGTTTTGCTAGAACTTTCTTTCTCTGTCTACTAACTAAGCTTCATATTATAGTTTACTCATAGTTTTATCTCATCTTGATCAATCCACTGTCATCGCCATCCTACCATCACGATAATTACACAAAAGACTTCCGCCAAGAAGTTACGAACGCAAGTTTTCCGGAACAACAAAAACATTCGTAATTCCGTTTCCGGTCGGAAGTAGGCGTAGCAAGTAAATTACTTGCTAACTGGCATTGCTATTATTTGCAGCTGGTAGTGGAATAACGAATTTAAGGGTTATTACTTTACCTTGGGTATCTTAAGGGAATTCGTTTTTTTTGTCTTTTCTAAATTAGGTTACTACAAGCTTTTTTGGCGGCTTTGTTAGTTAGTACCTACATAAAAAGTAACCTACATCCTTCTAAGACACTGCTTTTCAAGATCCGTTTATCCGTTCTGTCGTGGAAAGGCGACAAACAGACAAAGAGGCAAAGATACTTTTAAAGTTATATAACATAATAAGCTTCCTGAAAATGTATCCAGTCTACCTATTAAGAAATTTCAAGCTTACATAAAGGATAGTCTTTTGAAGAAAGCGTATATTATAATATAAATAACTATATTATTGAAAAGAATGCATGGCCTCATGTCGCTCTGCCCTCAGACAGTTAATGTGTCGGACATTTGAAATGTATATACATAAACTCCGTTGTATTAGTTTTTCGTAGTTAAGGTAGTTTATAAGATGGATCATGTAAAAAGCGCTAGGACCAGGACGAGTTTCTTGCCAGTTCTTCTCGAGTTTGGGTTAGGACGTATTGGCACTTAAATTCACCTAGTATGTAAGACGTTTAAAAATGATCCTTGTGATTGTATTGAATAAAGTATCTTTTGACTTTGACTATGACTCTTTTGACTATCTATAGATCGTTTTAAGCGGTCTTTAGCTAGCTAAACTATGTACTTCATTATGTAGTTTATATTATTGTATAACATTATTCTGTACATTTCGGTTGTTAATTGCTATAAATAAAAATGTTGAAAATAAATCATAATTATTTTCCGCTTTCCGCAATAAACGGACTAAGAAGATACAAATATATTTTTAAGATATTTAAATATTATTATTATCTAAACACATAACGGCCGTAAAATGAAACGGTTATAGCCCAAGGGTACAAGATACGCAAATTATAGCGGAATTACGGTCAGCCACATTTACATAGAAAACAGATTACCAACGTTTGTAAACATTGCCTGTTTAATCACGGCTGCCAACTGCCATCACCCAATATACAAAGCTATTAATAAGACGGTCCTGAATGTTTGTCAGATAGTGATATGACTGAAAATGCGTAAAAAAAATACCGTAAAATTACAAATGAGGCACTTACGGGGTAGCTACGTATGGGTAGCTAGTGGGAATTACCAATTTTATTGTTTCATTTACCATCGTGGACAGTATAAAAAAATATATAATCACGATTATATACCCAGGTTTAATACTGAGAGTTCTATTTATTTATAAATGTCGAAAAGGGGCTCGAGAGCCAGACAAAAAACAGCGGAGGACACTGCACACAACACCATCTAGCCCCAAACTTAGCTTAGCTTGTATTATGATGACCAAATGACTGATGGAATACATATATTTTTCGTCACTGTACATAGACTAGTTTATATTATATTCGCACTGTATTTGATATGTGACGTTTAATAAATATTTTCTATTATATTCTTTTCTATTCTATTCTATATATTTTAAAATACATTATGACAATTTATAACACCTAGACACAGAACAAGCACACACATGTTCATCACACAAATGTTTATCCTGGGAGGGAATCGAACCCTCAACCTACAGCGCAGAAGGCAGAGCTACTACCAACTGAGCTGACAGGCCAGTCAAATATGCCGAACATGCTTACATTTTTATACAGTAGTTAGTATTCCGTACGTGACAGGTTGCAAACCCATTGTCGCTTATAAAACTAACCAATGACACCCTCTTTTGAATGGGTGGTTCTAGGATGTGCTAATAATAAATCAGTAAATTCTCTCTGCACTCTGCTAAACCCATTATCCAATAAAAAAAAAACAAATGCGAGTCAGACTCGCGCACCGAGGGTTCCGTACAAAACTGTAGGTATATAAGTAAAAGTTCACCCATCACGACAATCGAGTCATAGTTGGATGATGTAAGTAAAAATTTACGGTGATCGCAATTTTTCCTTTATCTGTGCTATAAGACGTTGCTTCGTACCAAATTTCAAGATTCTGAGTTCACGGGAAGTACCCTGTAGGTTTTGATTCCCTTGCGAGTGTCGGAAATTTGCGGCATAAACGGCTGTATCTGGCTTAAAAGTTAGATTTTTTTACAGCTTTAAGGAACAGTAGACCTGAGTGTTTGATATAAATTTCTTGGGTCTAGACAGACAGACGGACGGACGAACGGACAACAAAGTGATTCCTATAAGGGTTCCGTTTATTCCTTTCGAGGTACGGAACCTTAAAAATGACAAAGATACAGCTAAGTACATTATAAACTAATAGCCGGACTATATAGTTCCTTTTTATGATCCAAGTTTATTTTCTTTTAATGCACTGGGTATATTAGGAAGGACACTTTGAGCACTTTGTTGTTTTGGTGCTGATGGCTACATTTTAAAGTTGCCTCACTGAAATGAAATGAAATGAAATCATTTATTTGCTCGAATTATGTTAGTTATATGGTTATTACTAAATAAATGTCTCACACACTTCGACATGCAAACATCAATATGGTGACCATTAGATAAATAGATTATTAATCAAAAGTATACATAGTAAAAAAAAATTACATCAATATTATATAAGTAAGCAGAATTATCTAGAACGTCAATTATTATCAAACCATTTCATCAATATCGTAAAACATTTCTGAGATACATACAAAATTTAGGACCAAGTAGATTTTCAGGTCTAGTTTTTCTCAGACTTGGCTTATGAGGGATCGGCACTTCAATTCATGACATGTAAGACCTTTTATAAGAAAGTTGACAATATAATCATTGAATAAAACTGTATCGACTTTATTGTCTGAGAAAGCTACAAACTGATGCAGTACATGAGTTGCTTTTGAAGAGTTAGTGTCAAACTGATTTTGGGTTAGCAAAATATAACCGGTTTTCTGTACAAATGAAGTATTACGGTCAGATAAACTGTTTGATCATTTAATGGGCCGTATTTTAATATTTTTGCAGATAATCTCATCGTATATATCGGGCTCGTTTTATAACTACCCGGCCCGGTACTCACTTTACGGAAAGTCGAGGCGGAGTTAAGGCGGGAGCGTGGCGGGCGAGAAATCCGTAGTCTTTGCCTACTGCGTAGGGAAACAGGCGTGATTTTATGTCTGATTTTACTAGCTGACGCCCGCACACGTGATACCTACATAAAGTAGCATGTGTCCATCCCCGTACAATCATTCTCCCTACATTCATATAGCTAGATATATATAGATAGTATGAATGTTAGTATATAAATTTGACGAACTCTGTGGCGCAGTTGGCAAAGGTTCGTCTGAGATGCAGAAGGTTGATTGATTCTCGATGCGGGACGATAGTTAGTATATAATCTGCAAATATTTATCTCGGGTTTGGGTGTTTTTTCAATACTATGTATGTATTTACAAAAAAAAAGTATGCAAGTAGTTTATTAGACATGTATTTCCTAACACAAGCAAGCTTTGGGGCTAGATGATGCTGTGTGAAATGTCCATAATTTTTATTTAACTGCGCTCACAGACCCAATTTTTTGTCCGTGGTCTCGGATCTTCAAGCCGTCATCTCTAATAATGACATATTTGTCTGTAGATAGATCCTTATGTCATAATCCTTGAGTACCTCGACTCTACCTCGACTGTGATGCCTTCACGCAATGAGCGCCTCGTTTATAGAATGTAATAACGCAAAATGCTCATTTCGATGTTTATTCCATTTCTGGGTGTTATGAGGTATCTTAAGTATGTATTTACAAGTATATCGCCTGAATACTGAAGCGTCACTTAAAATTGAAGGCTACTTAGATGACGTTTTCGTTATGTTTTTTATCCTGTAGATTGCCTGGTAGAGATCGCTTTTAGCGATAAGGCCGCCCATTGTACACATTTATTTAATTTTATTTGTGTTCTTTATATCTAGTGCGTACTCCGTTTGTTATTTATTCAGATCTAAAGTTGCGCTAAAATCAGTGATGAAAAACGATTTTTTTGAGTCCTGTATCTTTCAAACCCATATTATTTTTACAATTCTGTATTAATACAAGCATAGATTATGGAAAGACAAATTTATATCACTTTTAGTTTTGATTGTTCATCATCAGACGGTGGTGTGATCACCCTACGACGTTTATATGGATAGATAATCGACTAGTTCACTCTTAAGCAGAGTTGAGAGACGTTTATAAGTAAGGCCGCAAATGTCATAATCTATAAATTAATACGTGAAGCAAAAACTTTGTACCCCTTTTTACGAAAATTTCGCGGACGGAGAAATTTGAAATTTCGCAAACTTATAGTTTATATAGAGAAGGAGTGCAATAGTTTTGTTTTTTAATTTAAATTAATTATTGTTGAATTTTGACCATTGGGCGACAACTAGTATTCGTAATTTCATCATAACACGATAGAGTCAATCCTTTCAGTTCATCCATCGCACGTTATTTTTTAAAGGAGATAGAGGCGCGTTATTGGTTGAGGTTAGTGTGCTACAGCCTTAAGGATCAACAGTATAACCGGTGTAAGCGGCTACATTTACTTCAGACCGAGAATTCTTTTATTTATGAAGGCCCCTGTTTCCATGATTATCCGCATCAATCACTCTGAACTCGTTTGAAGACGAAGGAAAGCGGATGTGAAAAGCTTTTGAATTCTCCGTAAACGACCACATCAGATAGCTGAACGATTGCTTTTATTTAACAGATTAAAACGTAATGAACGCTTAAAGCAGTTAGATTAATAGGTTATTAATATATTAGTTCTTCATCTTCCTTCTTCCTATATGACATCTGTCTTGATAATAAATTTACCAATGTCATGAAATTTGTTTTGTCATAATTATCGTCACCAAGTCTTCTTCTTCATCTTGGTTAATAGCATGTGACATATTAATTTCATTTGGCTAGTGTTTTTATTTGTTTATCGTCAATTAGTTTTTGATTAAGTCTTAGTCGATGGTCAATTGTCAATTCTAAACGTCATCGCGGAATGACCGTCTAGAATTTTCTTGGGATTCCTCGTCGTTCAAATCACATTGCACCACAATACACATATAATTCAATTGTCCACACTCGTCCTATGTAGTCACAATTTATTCATTAAAATTCCGCTAAGATTGCTGAATAAAACATGCAATAAAACGAGTAAAAAATATTAAATTAGCAGAGATATGTTACTTCATGAAATGACAAACGAAGAATCCCTTTCACAAAGTCACAGGCTTTTTTTGGTTTGTCATTTAGCTAAGTAACATAGCACTTCTAAATTAATTATTTTTTCTCGTCATGTTTTTTCAGTAATCTTAGTGGAATTTTAATCAATTAATTGTCTCTTCATAGCACAAGTACGGGCAATTGAATTATTTATGTATTATAGTGCAATGGGATTCAATCGACGAGGAATCCCTAGAAAGTTTTAGATGGTTATTCCGCTATAACGTTTAGAATATACAAATGACGATCGACATTCGACTAAGACTATATAATCAAAAATTTTCATCATTATGACATCCTATTAACGTACGTAAATAAGTCGTTTATGGGAAACACGGTGCGCTTCTTTAATAAGCTTCCTGAAAATGCAACTAAACTACTCGAATCTATTAAGAAATTTAAAGCATACATAAAGGGTAGTCTGTTTAAGAAAGCGTATTATAATATAAATGACTATATTATTGATAAGAATGCATGGCCTCATGTCGCTCTGCCAGAGGACAGTTAACCGACACATTTGAAATGTATATACTCTCTTGTATTACTTTTTTGTAGTTAAGGTAGCTATAAAATGGATCATGCAGAAAAGCGCTAGGACCAGGAAGAGTTTCATGCCAGTTTTTCTCGGCCTTGTGTTAAGAGGAATTGGCACCTAAATTCACCTAGTATGTAAGACGTTTCAAAGTGATCCTTGTAATTGTATTGAATAAAGTATCTATTGACTTTGGATTTGTCTTCGAAGAAGTCACAGCCTACTGTTCTTTAGTGGAAAATACAATAGTATGATGCCCTGTTTTTGAGGGTAACTATTGAAAAACTCAAGAAATATGAAAAATAAAACTTGATGGATACTCCACACAACATAGTCTAGCCCAAAACTAAGAATAGCTTGTACTATGGGATGTTAATAAAGGCTGATAGAAAACATATATTTTTATATATATTCTGTTTATGCTTCTTGACACCAGACTCCGAAATAAAGGACAAACCCTTATGTTCACCACGCGAATATTTATCCTGGGAGAGACTTGAACTCACAACCTACAGAAGGCAGTGCTACCAACTGAGCAGTGAAGTCAGAATGACAGCAAAATCTCGGCAATGCTGCGTACTAGTTTTGTGCCACTGATACGGGAATGTAACAGTGTCTTTTAGTTCAATCGACTTGTTTTACTAATAAATTTTCTTATTTCCAGTGCGTCCCAGTTCCTGGATTGGGGTTCCGTCGTGGTTCCTATCGGTGTGTTTGCAGAAGAGGGTTCTACTTCCCCAACACCACAGCTGAGAACCGCTACTACAATGGAAGCGATATTGAAGAGGAATATGAAAAGCATTTATCGGTGAGTAAGATAAAACCGCGGTAGAAACAGTAACCCCTTTTGAGGCAAAGGTTCCAATCTTGATGACCTGTGCTATGTGTCATGGCCTCAAAACGGTAAAAAAAAGCATCAGCAGTAGCATATCCTAGAACTAAAAGTTTCATAAAATAAAGTTACAAGTCCTTTGAAAAATAACCCCGACGTCACTATCGAGAGGACAGGTTCTTTTAAAGATCAGGATACAGCAAGAGTTACTGTAAAAAGTTAAAAGAAATACTGTTAAAAGTATGCAAATGAACCAACTTCACGGTACGTAGTGGAATGGCCATTTTTGTGTCGGTTCTGATTGCAAAAGGACTACGTCGACGCTCGGTCTAGCACGAATCTTAATTGGGGGCTGTTCACAATACGTTTGTTTCCACAAACAAATGAAAAACGTGCCCAATACTGCCTGTCTGAACGAAACCTAAAAGTTCATAGTTGCCAATCATTTATTTTTGCAATTATCGGAATTGCAAAAATAATACGATGAATCTCATCATGATAGATTCAGAATGAGATACACTGTTTCTCGTGAAATGTTTTGTTTTTGCTGTTTTACTTTATTTGTTGAACCTTATTTTTCCTATAAGTGTTATCGGCTAATTGCCAAGTCTACAGGATGAACTCCAACATGAATTTTATGATTTCTCTTTAAAAACTTCCGTGATAATCGACATTATGAAAGACACGTGTACAATTACTCGCGTACAATTTCGTCGATAAAATTTATTATTTTATTGAGCGGACCGTGGACAGAGCGATCGGACCACAGATCAATCTATCAATCAATCACCCTGACGATGATTTTCTAGATAAATCAGAATTGTCGGAGCCGGTCTGTGAAACAAACCTATGTTTCTCTAAATGTCTGAACAATATTGATGTAATAGCTTAATACCTCGCGAACTTTCTATATAAGACTCTTAAAGACCTGGTATGCCATTAGGTCCAATTAAACCTCTACGCATTGCCTGATGAATTCGAATGTCTGCCTTGCGCGGAGGGCTGTGAAGCCTGCATCGACGGCTCCCCGTGCGTGGCTGCCCTCAACTGGGTCCTGAGGAGTAGCATCTTTGCACTAGCCTGCCTTATCACCAGTCTTCTACCCTTCATCGTTGTGTTCACCATCAAGTATGGACATGTGCGAGTACGTATATACTTTTAGAAATAGACATAAAAATATCGATTTAACGTCAAGAAACAGATACAGTGAGAATATACCTAACAGTTTTTATACCGTGACGAAAAGGCACTCAGCATATTTCGGCTCTCAGCTATTCAGTGACGCATTCAGGAGTTACTGCTACACGCCTCTCGTGTAACACATACATTGTTCTAACTATAATTGGCAAATATTATATACATGAGTTTACTTTTCGTATGAGTTAGTGGCCAACTTTGGTGAGTTTACGTTAAGGCCACAACGTGCCCTGATTAAAATAAAGTTTCTGCAAAGCGCAATCTATCTTCAAGCTTACCAAACCTAGAACCTACTATGAATACCAGGTGACTCAAGTTCACAACCAACAGAAAACAAAGCTACATTCTTAAAGGCAGGTTTTATGTAATTACGTAGATAATGAGTAACCTACATGTTAATCCAAGTTCACATTTATATTTTGGCCAAGTTTCAACCTATCGCTTCAGTCATTTTAGTGTGATTAATTAACAAACAAACATACCAACCTCCACATAAAATAGTCAGTAGGATAGGAAGTAGGGTTATTAGAGGTTGCCACGAAGAGATCGCTCTCAATTAATAAGGCCGCCTATTCGACACCTTCTATTGTATTATCTGACTATTACTATTAATAAGATTTATTCTGAATCGTAATTCTACCAGGTGGTGCGAGCAGCAAGTCCAGCACTCCTCAGGGTTATCGTCCTTGGAGCCTTCCTAATCTACTGTACAACGCTAGTGATGTACGGTAGACCCACCGTGTTCACTTGCACGGCCAGGGTATGGCTGCGGGAAGTTGGCTTCTGTCTCACCTATGGAGCTCTGATGTTGAAAACCTGGAGGTAATAGAGAACAAGGAACATCTTGCTCGTATTTTACTCTATGTGGTACATGCACATGGTCTATTCTTCGATCCATCCATACCTTATATTATTATTATAAATTTTAAAGTGTCTGATTTCTTAATGAAACTTCGTAAGAAGAAAGATTTTGTTTTGAGGAAAAAGCCTGTTTTAATGTTGGCACCATGCGTGAGATACCGCGGGCGACAGCTAGTGAGTAATTAATACCCAATAGTCAAACAGTTTTCAAGAATTCTCTATATTCCCTGTTAATAACGACGAATGCCATAGAAACACAAATGTACAGCGATTGACGACCTTAAATGCAATAGTCCAGAAACTTTTTTATGAATCGGGCTCATTGCATTTTGTACCTTATAACATTGGTTTAAATGTCACTATACGACTTTACTATTATCAAAGGTGGTGATTCTGTTGTTTTTCCAAACAAGCTAAAATTTGGCTAAAAAGAGAATGATCTTATATTGCTTTAATAAAAGTCCAAAAACAGTTTTCTTTTTTAAATGTAATAACTGATTTTTTTACCGAATTGGGTTTTTACCCAGGGTTTTATGCAGTTTTATTTAGCACAAGTTCACGCGGTCACTAAAATGAAGTAAAAAACGCCAAACCCACGTTAATTTAATCAATTTAAAAAGTGAAATTTAGAAATTCGGTTCTATTTTTGCGATTTTCCGTAAGTCCGAGGAAACAATAGAATCATGAACATTCACTATCGATATATTGTTTAAGTCATAGTTTACAAGATTACATAATTAAATATTCTTTTGATAATCGCATCACTAAGGCATAAACCACACCGTGACGGCATTTAAAACAAATAAATATTGGTGGATAATCAACACAACACCATTCAGCCCCAAAATAAGCATAGCTTTCCTAGAATAGAATTTGCCCAGGAATTACATGATCTGATTCCACCATCTCCTTTTCACAACAGGACAAGCAGACGTACCGCTCAATACCATCCATACCTTGTCAACCTACCACCCTTACGAACAAAGCGCTTTGCTTCCACATTTCTAATGCGTAAAGCTAAGGGTTGGAATGCTTTGCCGTCGCCTGTCTTTCCTGAAAACTACAATCTAGGTCTCTTCAAGTCTCGAGTAAATAGGTGTCTTCTTGACCTGCGTGCCCCATCGTCGGCCACATCGTCGCTTAACATCAGGCGAGATCATGGTCAAACGTAGGTTTATCGATAACAAAAAAAATTGCTAAAGGATTTTATTTTTATTTATTATTTTTTTATTTATAAAAATAGTTATAACACTATTACAGATGTCCAGGAATGTTATAGTTACTTTAATAAAAAACATATATTTCATATATTTCATTCATATCATTCATATTATATTCATATATTTCATATCAGAAGGTACCAACTAAAAAAAAAATGTTTCTAAAATTATCTGTGCCATTTCTAAGACTTTCGGCAGATGACTAATACAATACTAATATTTATATAGCATTTGATGCAACAACTGTAAACTGGGATAAGGCTTTATCAAATCCTTTCAGAACCATTATAAATCCCGAGTCCACTTCAATGGGTACCATCTATTTTTTCGTTAAAACAAATTTCGGAGTCATTTAACTGGTAGATTGGAATTTAGTTGCGAAGGTCGCCAGTGCTGTTAATTTTAAATGTTAACAATGAACGAAGTTTGAGAACGCGAATTGTGGCCACTGTAAAAAGCGCGACTTTTTAAGATATAAAAAAACTTTTAGAGCCTAGTTATCTAGTCTAAATTTTTTTGAAACCTTACCCAATTTTAATCAAAAACAGTTTTTTATACAGCAAGTAGATAATCGGGTTTTCAGTCCGCCTGATAAATCATCCGCCTATTGTAAATTGTTTATTGAACACCTAAGTTTAATATAGACAGACATCTGCAACACTAGAAGCATTGTAGATGCGTTGCCTGCTAACAGCTCATGTTATAGTTCAGCGGAGAAGCTCGGAAGGTAGATCATTCCACAACCTGCACGTATGCGGAAGGTTGACGTTACCAGTTTGGTAAAAAGTACATATATTTATTTGATAACATCTTTATTTAATTTTCTATGAAATAAAAATTGCTTTATTACGGGAACGAATAATATTCTAATAAAGTTGTTATACAATTTTGTTCGTAAATTTGTCATAACAAACGAGGGTAGATTGAAAAACATTGTAGATAATAAACAGAACGGACGAGACATGTGTGTGAGATATCACCCATCGGTATCCTTCTCAAATGTGACATTTTAGGAATAGTTTGAATTGGTATAGTGTTTTTAATATTTTTATTGTTTTGGGTAAAGCGTTGTACAACTTACGAAAATAGTGCTGTGTTATTTAATATTATTTGCAGTTAATCTCGTTGTGGTTGAAATCGTGGTACGAAATTGCGTCTGATATTTCTTAGATTAACTTTATCAAGTTAGAAATTAAAGAAATTGTTGAACGATTTCGACGGCGCTGGCAATTCCGGAATTAAAATCCGTTGATTTCATCTTTCCAGATATTAAGCTGTACGTGTCAGGTTAAACTTTATAATTACACGGCAATCAAGCAAAATATCAAGGAGAAGGGTACCTTTGAAACAGCGTTAATATTTAATTAATTATTTTTTAGTGTAATATTAATCGTTATTAATACACCTTAATAATTTCTTCTAATTAATAAATAAATAAATAATGCCGATCATTTCACACGACATCATCTGGCCCTAAAGTAAGCAGAACTTGTGTTATGGGTCCCATATATATATACAGGGTGGAATTTTGTAATGCCACCTGAAGGGAAAGTACTCTTAATACTGTAGATAGAAAATTTTACTTAAAGGAAACATTCCTTTATTTTTGAATAGAAAGAAATCTGCATTCAAAGATTTACGAAAATTCGCTTGCCACACCCAGGAATCGAACCGACTTAAATCTGTAAAAATTACACCCTGTACTTTTATTGCATTGATCGTTAGGATCAATTATAGGGATGAAATCTCTCTAACAAACTTGATAAATTAAATGAAAAGAAAACCATGAAATCTGGACTTATAAATTTAATGAGACAAGTTAAAGCTCTTTAACTCAAAGATCCATCTGTTTACTTGTGTTAGTAATTAATTCAAAGTACAAAAATTGCATTTTTTGAGTAACATTGTATGGTCTGACGAAACAAACTTCAGCAATAACGGCATGTACAATCGCCGCTATAACCACTATTGGTCTCGAGTGAATCCTGTTCGTGTTCATGAAACTAACAATCAAGTAAGATTTTCTTTCAACGTTTAGTGCGTAATTATGAGAAATATGCTTGCGTTAGTCCACGTGTACGAAGGTCATTTAAATACTGTCAAGTATCTTGAAATACTGGATCTTACCTGGATCTTAAGAAAAGAGTTAAATGGTTTCATATGTGAATAATCTAATTTACATTAAATCTTATGCGAATGTAAACGAGTTGAGAGTTGAGAGTTCAGAATATGATTTTTAATATTCACCACAACACGTTGTTAAAGGTTAATAGAAATGAATTCGTTAGAAGAATACATTTGTGTATCCAAGAAAATGCAGCCCATTTCGAGCAACTAATTAGTTAGTTTTCCATTGTTGTAACTAATTTAAGATATTAATGGTTTTCCTATCATTTAATTTATCAAGTTTGTTAGAGAGATTTCATCCTTATAATTGATCTTAACGATCAATGCATTATATTAGTCGGTTTGATTCCTGGGTGTGGCAAGTGAATTTTCGTAAATCTTTGAATGCAGTTTTCTTTCTATTCAAAAATAAAGGAATGATTCCTTTGAGTAAAATTTACAGTATTAAGAGTACTTTCCCTTCAGGTGGCATTACAAAATTCCACCCTGTATATGTATATATATATTTTAATATGTATATACATATTTTACATAGAAACACCAAGGCCCGCTTAAGACGCAGAAGGTTGCGGGTTCGATTTCCACCGTGGGACAAATGTTAATATGATCTGCAAATATTTGTCTCGGGTCTGGGTGATTTTCTATTTATATGTCGCCGTCCCCGGAGAACAAAATGATAACTACAAAAACACAATTTCTCAGGAAAAATAAAAAACATGTATTCGTTGATAACTTCATAAATACTAGGCGTAGACAAATGATTGTTAGCTTTAAGTAATGCAATTTTTTTATGCATTAGGAATTTATTTAATGGCACACGCGTATGATTTGCAAAATAGAGATATTTGAAAAATAAGAAGTTAGTCAAAATCAATAATCGTTCAAGTTATATAAATGTCAATTACCATTTCATTCCTCGTACTTTCTAACCAAAACATAATACTGCACCGCTGTCTTATCATTTTATTCTACGCTTTATTAAAGTGGAAGTGATTGGGATAATACTATGTTATAATCTTATTCACGTATATTATTGTCCAATTTTATTTTATTAAGGGCTATTTAATAAAACTATGGTAGTACTAATCAACTATTGCTTTATTATTTTCAAGATGTTTTCAAGTGCCTTTTGACTAACAAAACTCTTAAACATTGTTTTGTAACATTACAACGAGGCTATCATGCCTCAAAAATTAAATAATAATAAAAAACAACCATAATTATTTTACGAGCCGAAACAAACAGTCAGTTATGTTGAGTATTAACAATTTCTAGATTAGCTTTGAGTTTTACATTATAACTAATATATATTAGGCATAAAATCACATAGAAAACATTAGTTTCTTTATTATTCTTAAAAGTAAACTGCATTTCTTTCAAATAAAACAACTTAAAAGATAAAACTACAGTATTTTATATACTGTTGAATAGTATCTTGATATACTCTTGAATAGTTTTCCTATACTTACATTTGGTATTTATGAAATCAGCCTTAGGTGTTGTATATTATAATCATTTAATACCAATAAACACTATCATGATCACATACAAGAATTTCTTCGTAATTTTGAAAAATATAGTAAAGAAGGGTGATTAATCATGATCATCTTCCGTGTCACCATCTTTGCTTTCAAAGCAGCTACTGAGATGAGTCAGGGACTCGTAAAAAGAATGATAGAAGCTTGGAATATGTCCTGCCTAGGCTCATAAGATCATCATGGGCTTACATGATGATCAGCCTTGCTTTTTGGAAGAGACTCAATTCGGGCACATGGGCATGGGCAGGGCTTTCTAACTGTCTGGTACCCCGTTTTCTTCTTATTCCTCTGACAGGTTCTGTATTTAATTAAGAATATTAAGCATCGAAGTCATATTTGGATCTTTATATTGATGGCTGTGAATGGTAGTACTACCATTACTGTTGTCCACCATATTTTCTGACTCTCTTCTGAGTTTCTTGCAAGATATGGTTTTTTCTTGTGCTGTATAAAAATAGTTTGATGTGAAATGCTTAAAGTTTTCATGAATAAAATTTTACAAACTTTTTTTTTATTTTTTTTATCATCAATAAACCTACGTTTGACCACGATCTCGCCTGATGTTAAGCGACGATGTGGCCGACGATGGGGCACGCAGGTCTAGAACACTTGTACTTCCTCTGAATCTATTGCAAAGAAGTATTTGATTGATTGAGTTTGGGTTCGCTCTCGCTTTACGGTGATTCGTTTAACAACATCGGCTATTGTGTAATTTACAATATAATGCCACTGTTGCTCGTGATCTCCTATTTTATAATACTGCTGCATTTCGTGATCTCTTTGTTAGTGAGTTATCTTTTCGCCAATTTCTTTACGCACTTACAACTAGCCCTCATAACTTTTTTCTCATATACCTTCTTCGATCTGCACGCTACATGTGCTTTTCCTGTTTTTTTTTACTATTATTAACTTTCACTTAGTTTTTGTTTCCGTTTTCTCGTATTTTTGTTTTTTGTTGGTTCTTGAATTGTATTATTTAAATCTGTTTCATCTGGTTCCTCTTATCCTTCTAAGTCGGTTTGTAATTGGATTATATATACATTTAATTCTCATTGTGATCACGACTCTTGTGATGGTCAGTGCTATTGTTTATTTCTGATTAGATGTCATGCTCTTCTTGCCAGAAATTGTTTTGTTTTGTAACTATATACTATCAAAAATAGTCTCGAGTTTTAATTGTACGTCTAATCAATGATTTCCGTGCTATTTCTTCTTGTTCGTCATCCTCATGATTATGAATAGCACTATATATGAGGTTGATGGCTGATTGTCGTTATGGACAATTTTGTGTAGGCTCCTTTTTAATACATACTTTGTTTTATTCTTGTTACTCGCATGCGTTCGAGTTTGTGTCAAATCAAGGTCTACCTGTGCTTTAGAGAATCTAATAACTTATAAGCTTAAGTCAAAGTCAAAGTCAAAAGATGATTTATTCAATACAATCACAAGGATCACTTTGAAACGTCTTACATACTAGGTTAATTTAGGTGCCAATTCATCTTAACCCAAGCTCGAGAAGAATTGGCAAGAGACTCGTCTTGGTCCTAGCGCTTTTTTATATATTTGATCCATCTTATAACTACCTTTACTACGAAATACTAATACAAGAGAGTTTATACATTTCAAGTGTGTCGGTTAACTGTCTGACGGCAGAGCGACATGAGGCCATGCATTCTTATCAATAATATAGTCATGTATATTATAATAAGCTTTCTACAAAAGACTACCTTTAATTTATGCTTTAAATTTATTAATAGGTAGTTTAGTAGCATTTTCAGGAAGCTTATTATAGAAGCGCACCGTGTTCCCCATAATTAACTTTTTCTAGTCGAAACCTAGGGATGTATAATTTATGTTTATTCCTAGTGTTGATTTTATGAAGGTCACTATTTTGCTGAATCCTATCTCTATTTTTATGTGAGTATAACAAATTTTCATATATGTCGGGACATCGGGATCTAGGCTTCTATTTTCGTTCGACATAGCTGCTGGGCGTGTTGCGGGTACTCGTGCAAATTATAAAACGGTCATACAGTTACACTAAATAAGTCGTTTATTTTACAATGATTAGGTACAGAGATTAAACTGGTATGTTAAGTAATTTATGGTAAATAGACAAAAGATAGCCTAGCACGGACAGGGTGACAGTTCCGTGAAGTGTATCTGCCGAGCGCCGATAGAGGAATGCCGAGAGTGCAAGCCGCTCAGTCGCCGCCCGGGCCAATGACGTCACGACCCTGTCAGGCGCGCGCGCAGTGAAGTTCGCAGCACAGTGCCTCCGTTCGTGATGGATGCGACGTATATATATTGTGAAGCTATTGTGAGAATATGAATTTCTTTTAATATTTCTCTCAAAGATTCTCGAGGTTTCATTTTATAAATGGCTTACTGAAGCAATGATGCAATGAACTCTTATGTGTTTAAAATTACTTATGGAAACATTGGTACTAGTTTATGGTTTTCTTACTATCTTTTGAGTTGCTGCTTGTATGTAATCTGTGTTTCCTCCAATACCTACCAACTCGATAAACTTGAGCTTGTGAAAAGTATGACGATATGTTTATAATAATGTGTAAATATGTTTACAATATGTTCAGCTCCATAAGTATAATTTTACTAACAAATCTTTACACGAAACGCGAGGATGGATTTTTACGAGAATAAAATGATAACTAATCTAGTCTATCATTTTTTACGAGAACACTATTTTATGACTGTTTGTCATACTACAGGTGTGGATACATTTTGATAATATTATAGTACAACTTTATTCTTGTAACTTCAGGCATGGGTAGAATCTTCGAATATAATTGTAATATTTTGTAATTCCGTAAATAACTGTACGATAGTTACGAAAAAAATTGAGCAGATGTATGAGCACCCACAGATCTCAAATATGGCATAACACTTAAACTTAGATAATGGCAGTTATCATTTTATTCTCCGGGTACGGCGTGTATGTATTAACATAAAAAAACTACATAAGATTATCAGTCACGTGGTTCCCATAACACAAGCTCTGCTTACTTTGGGGCCAGAAGATGCTGTGTGAAATACCCAGCATTATTTACCTTGTCTGTTTCTGTTTTGAGATCCACTAGTAATAAAGTTCTTCTAGCAAACAATATAACATACTAATTCACTATAATATCATGATTTACAGTAAATAACCTTTTTTTAACTGTTTTCTCTTGAGTAGAGTGCTGGGGTGACTTTATGCCAACGACATTGGTTACAAAATGCTATAATTGACGTCTCTTCTTATATAGATAAGTCTAAATTGGTAATGTTCGATGCATATACTAAAGCTAAATTAGACTATCACGTTCTTTTAAATTGTATTAGAAAAGGACGGCAACAATGTATGTTAGTACGATTATTAGTTGAGACATGCAACATCATTAAAAAAATCATAAATTTGTTTAAGACATAGACATAAATATAGACATATATTATACTAGCTGCTGCCCGCGACTTCGCACGCGTGGTACCTACAAAAAAAGTAGCCTATGTCCTTCTCCAAGGTCCCAAGGTTCTATTTCTATGTCAAAATTCATCAATATCGGTTCAGCGGTTTAGCCTTAAAAACGTGACAGACAGACAGACAGAGTTATTTTCGCATTCATAATATTAGTAGGGATTATATATTATTCTGCACACAAACATTTGGTTTTTTTTGTATGTTTTTTTGGACGTCAGCGTTCTCGGAACCTCCACAGACCTCAGAAGATACTTATAAGAATGAAATGTTGGATAGCGGCATGCAATATGATCGCACGAAAATGTTTACATTGGATTCAAGTATCTTGTTCAGCACAACCTTTGAAAAGTCAGACAAGACAAGTCAGCTGGTATATAACTACTTCACTGTTCTAAACAAAATAAAATTATTATTTTTTTCAGAAATATTGCGTAGAACCTTTCTACCTTTTTGAAAAATTTCTAACCTTTTCTAAAATTTCTGAAAAAAAATTTGAAGCAGTTTAATGGAACAACTGTGTCGATTTAAAAAATCTTAAATTAAGATGTCTCTCTATCTATAAATACCTATAAAAATACCATTAGATTCTCTCTAAGTATTAAACAGGACTGTAAAACAGGTGAAACCGTGTAACAGGCAGCTAGTGACGAATAAAGCGGACTCATTTAAAACAAACTGTCAACCCTCGCGGGGAATTATTACGCCGTTTGCGGGAACACCATAAAAAGTTAATCCGATTCCCCCATTCCTGATTTCAATTCACACGGCGTTGGACCTGGGAAATTCGCCCTAATTGCGTCCTTAATTATAAACTTAAACTTTAATATGAGCGGAACATGGGCAAGTTAGAATTAATTTGACTATTTAATTCAGGGAGTCATTATCACTAGAAAGGCTTTTATTTTTCATTGATTTAGAGTATGTTGTTGGGGTTGGAGGCATTTTTCTATTATAAGAAAAAAAATATCTATGAATTATCTTAGAGTTAAGTGTTACAATATTGAGAATATTATTAATTATTATACCATAACACTTACAATATATAAAAAATCATATACATATTCCGCCTTTTTATGTATATAAAGGGCCAACAATATTAACTTATAGATAGGTCAATAAATAAATAATCTGGAAACTAAAGTGATAAAATTAAACTAAGAAAATGTCAATAAAACAGTTATTCATGAATAACAAACAACATGAATACCTTCTTTTTACATTAAAGATTTAAATTTAAAATATTACAAACTGTACAAAAAAAACTTAAGATAAATCTGCTCCAACAAAATTAGCAAGGATCATACAAAAAAGTGTTAAAACCAGACGAGGTTCTTGTTGGAGTCTGCTTGAACTGGGGTTAGGAGGAACCGGCACCTAGATTCACTGGCATGTAATAAGACGATTCAATGTGGTCCTTGTGATTTTATTAAATAAAAAATGTTTGATTTTCACTTTGACTTAGACTACAATAACTAGACTTTGAAGATTTTACACATCTTATACTCATCTATTGATATCTTGATACAGTAAATTTCAATTGCAGTCAAAGTAGTGATTGAAACAATGACTAAACGTAAGTTTAAATATTACGTATAGTCATTGTTTCAATCACTATTTTGATTGCAATTGGAATTCGTTTTGATATGAGATTCCACCGACAATATGAAATTGCGTACGTTCGGTTTCTATTTATATCACAGCAAGCGTTACAAAGAACACAAACCTTTGGTAAATCCAATTCACCAATATTAACTGAAAACAAGTTTTTTAACCATCAATGTTTTCTAACTATCAGAATTGCATTATCGCCTGTATTCCTGCGCTTATCATTAGTGCTTGGCGAGACTGCAAACGCAGGCGCGGGGCGGGCGTGACGCGGCAAACTTAAACATAAAGAACTTCATTTGAGTGTGGGGGAAGCGGGAAGCGCGGGCAACTCACGCCATAGCTCGTTCATACAAGTGGCCGCAGTGAAAGCGCGGGGCGTCAAGCGACAACCCGTGCGGGAGCGGGGATCTCAAACTAGTTCGAGCTAACAGCACACGTTCTTGTGATGGCGTCTTCACAAATTAATGTAAAATAATTAATAAGTTCTATTCAAGCACGACCTACGCTGACCTACGCCCCCCCGCGCTGTCAGTCTGGCCAAGCACTTACTAAAAGTATTTAACGATTTATTTAAACTTTAATTCAGTTTTTTATTTAGTACTAGCTTCTCCCCGCGGTTTCGTATTCATGTTACCTGCATAAAAAGTAGCTTATATGTTTTCACAGATTACATTATATATTTTCCGAGATGCATTCAAATCTGTTGACGTTGCAGCGTAATTGTGTTATAACAAACATTTTATATACAAACATATAAACATCTACACAAACATTCGTATTTATAATATGATAAGAAAACACATATTCAAAATATTCATAGTAGCACTTTAAAAATAACTAGCTTCCCCCCGTGTCTTCACATTCTCAGTACCTCCATTAAACTAAAACCAAAGCCTCAAGATCTTCACTATCTTCTTACTAAATTTCATCAATAGCCGTTAAGCCATCTAGCTGTGTAAACGTAACAAACAAACAGACAACAAGAGACTATCGAATATATAATATTATTCTGGAAGTATGGATGTTAGACTTATCATCATCATCTTTGGCCTTAGTTCATCTGTTGAAGAGGATTTAGGTGGCGTTAGTCAAGCTCATGAATCCACTCCAGCAAGCTGAGGTGGGTGAAGTTTCCTCTCCACTGACGCTTCTCTGCCTGGGATTCTGTTTGATAGCCTTCCTAAGTACCCACACTAAACTCTCGACCTTGCCGACAAGGACCCGCAGGATAGACGAGTCACCTGTCAGTACATGCGGTCTCGGTTCGATTGCAGGTGCATAACGGCTGGCAGCGAGTCGGGATTGTTTTAAGTTTTCCTTCTCTATTGCTAGCTCTTCTGTTAGTCAGCAGGGGGACTAATCCCCAATAATTTGAAGACTATCACAGTCGTTTCTATCATCAGTCTCCAAGCAGCACTCATCTGGGATCAGTTCCACGTAGAAATCCTCACTCGAAGTGTTATTCAGTTCAGGATTAAACTTATACTTAAACCAAATAGAATTCACATTTTGAATTTAACTCGAGTAAATACACTACAGATATAGTCCATCTTACAGTGCAAGATATTCCAAGCAGTAATGCGTAAGCATTACTGTGTGCCTGGTCGAAGGGTACTAGACCAAGGGAAATTACTGGGTAAAGAAGCAAATAACTTATGTCTATCCTAATGCAACATGCAATACTATCTGGCGTCATATGTTACAGAAACTACTTACCATCAGATGGGCCGTATAACTTTTTGCTGGCTCAGTTGTAAATAATACCAATTCTAATCAAATTTGTCCTCAGAATATCTGTAATCTTCCAAGTACGTTCAGCAAAAGCCGTTAAGATATCCGACGTGATGCTGCTCCGACGGATAGGAGTGATAGTTGGAGTCGCGTGCGTTCTACTAGCGATTAGGACGCTGGTAGCGCCACCTGCAGTTATCGTGGGCAGGACGAAGGAGGATCTGAAGGCGTATTTATGTAATACCGACTGGTGGGACCATTCTTTTACAACGTGTAAGTATTTTATAGCGTTGAGAAGTAAACTTTGGAAATTTAAAAAACCCTGTCTTCCCCGTCTTCTTAGACATATGCCTAAGAAGGTACCGTATCTATATACTTTCTTTTAATAAAATTATATAAAAAAGCTTTTATTGATGTGTAACATCATTTCTCTGCACTTCCTCTCACTTTCCTGCAATCTGTAGGAGTGATTTCGTGAAATGGAACGAAAATGTGTAACAAGAAGACGAGGAAGCGCGTTTTTTGATTTGACCAATGAGCACGAGCGTTATTTTATTTGGCCAATGACGTCGGCTTAAAAGCTTGACACTTTTGACATATTAAAGAGACTGTAGACGCTCCACGTGTTTCTGAGAAGTAAGTACTGATTGATTTATTCCACACAAATAACAGCTCAATCAGTACTTACCAATTACGCGATGTTATGAGATCATCAATCCATGTTATGCCATACAAACCGTATGGCAATGGCATCATGAACCAATTGTATAATAATACCGCCACACCATACCTCGTGATATGGAACAATATAGGAAAACTTGTTGCTCCAGATTGATCCATATAATTGCTGAGCAATTTTTACGTGTAAGCTTAACTTTAGCGAACAGACTCTATACACAAGCTGCCTTACTTAGAAACGTATCTCAACTTATGTCATAAGTCAATCGCTGTTTTAAATTGTAACATCCCTTTTTGTGAGATGGTGACAAATAGTGACAGGGTGAATCTCAAGCAGTGTTTAGGGTATTTTCAAGTTGAGAGGTGTTAATAAGAAAGGTCGATGGAGTAAATCAAGTAAATAAAAGTCCTAGTGATAACACTGTGTAGAACATCTACGCCGTAGCACACGTGCTACGGCGTAGAAGATGAAGATGAAGATGAAGCTACAAGGTAATTTATACTAAAGTAACTCTTGTTTTGCCAGTCTCGTAGCTAAGGTTTCGTAATATACAAACTATATTTTGTTTAAATTAAACTCAAAATTAGAGTTACAATTTTAAATTAATAAATTAATAATGCTGAACATTTCACACAGCATAATCTGGCCCCAAAGTAATCAGAGCTTGTGTTATAGGTTCCAAGTGACTACTATGCGATTTGTTTATATGTTTAATATTTTGTAATATACTACTAAGTAATTCTTATTTTTTCTGATTATAATTAAAGTTAATCAAAGAAATATCCAGACCCGAAACAAATACTGGCAGATCATATAAAAAATTGTCTCGCGGCGGTAATCGATCCCGCAACCTGCAAATTGAATGTTTTTAATTACATTTTATAAATATACTAAATTTATGTGTTGTTGAAGTGCTTAGCCCTGGGGCTGGATGGTGCTGTGTCAAATGTCCGGCATTATTATTATTTAAAAATTTAAAAAACTTTAGTGCAAGCTAAATAATTGTTCGTTTAATACGATTTTTCGTAAATCTTCAAAAATAATAGAAACATCGCCAATGTTCTTGTTAAGTGGTAGATTGTGTAATTATATTTTATTTTTGTCTAGTGGAGGTGATATTCCTGATGTGGGGCATACGTCTCTGCATAATGGTGCGGAAAGCGCCTTCTGAGTTCAATGAGAGCCGGTTCATATCCATGGCGATATACAACGAGTTCCTACTATCTGTCTTCCTCAATATTTCTATGTAAGTGTCAATATTTTTTAAATTATTTTATCAATATATTAGTTATATTGTTTGATTAGACCAGCTTGAAGTTTAGTTTATAGTAAACTAGCTGACCCGTGCCCATTTCGTTGGGCGGTTTTAACTTCACAAAAAATGTTAAAGTTCTAATGTTGCTATTAGAACACAAATAGCTATTCAAATTATTGTAATAATTACAGATATTAACAAAGTTACGGATAAATATTGATAGATGGCGCTAGCGGCCACCCGCCCCGTTCCCGTTCCGTTGCCGTTTTCCGGGATAAAAAATAGCCTATTTCCTAATCCAAGTTACTATCTATATTCATTTTAAGTTTCATCCATGACGGTCCAGCGGTTCTCGAGTTATAAGTGGTGTGACTAACACGACTTTCTTTCCTACACCCTCAAAAGGTCTACAAAAAACTCTCTTAGGGATAACCATTCTGTGGTATAATTATTATCAGCATTGCACCCGTGCAAAGCCGGGGCGGGTCGCTAGTTATATATATAAAGAAAGATATATATATAGATGTTATAATTATCGTATTTTTTTATTCAATTAGTGTCTGTTTAAATTATTCTGAACTTTCGGTAAATAAAATGTCTTTTATATGGATTCTAATACGAGTAAACTTCATTTATTAACAGAATAGTTTAGAATTCTAAACTAAAATACATGTGAAAAAATTAATCTATCTGAGGAGCTTTGAAAACGATCCATAGACAATGTAACTGATCCAGATCACTGGTCTGGCGTCTGGTAGAAACATCGTGTGATCCAAGAACTAACCAGCGTTATTAGCATTGCCGGGACGATATCCCTTGGCAATTATGTGGATCCGTTGAGCTACCTTTAGATTGTTTTAAACGCACCTTAGATCGCTCGACAGTTTCACATGTATTTAATATTATACATTATTTTGTACGGATTATACTGATAAAAACACTGACTGATATAAATTAATCAGTTAAAGCAATATTATCCAACTTCGAATATTTCGCAGAATTTGCACTATATATCAGCTTTCGCTCATTATTATTCGAATCACAAAGCCTAAACGTATATACTACTTGGAACGTAATCCGAAACACACTAACGCGCTTTATTTATTTCCGTAGTACACAACAGTAAATAATATAGATAGTAATTTACAAAGCCAACATTCGCAGAGCAATAAAATAAATGTTAGTGAATAACTTGTTATTAATATCCATTTCTTTTCTCTTATCTTACTACAAATAATATTATTGTGAGAGATGAGAGATTGTGTGGTATTTTTTGTTACCTACAATAATGTTATGCGTTTAGTCGATTTCAATGAAACATGGTATAGATATATAAATTATTAAATACATACCTATCTACCTAGTTGTCTGTCTAATGTATTATTATGCCAAAAATCAGTATAACCGGGATACAAGTTTCCTGAATACAGGCTTTGCCTAATGAGGAAGCCAATATTTATTGCAATAAGAAGAATAAGTTATCTGCAAAACATGAGTGTTTCCTTTGTCCTACCATTAGACTAAGTACTGCTATAGTCATAAGGATTTACTCTGTTTTTGCTGTAATATATATACTAGCTGCTGCCCGTGGCTTTGCACGCGTTATACCTTCATAAAAAGTAGCCTATGTTCTACTCCAAGCTCCAAGCTATCTCTATTCAAAAATTTATCTAAATCGGATCAGCGGTTTAGGCGTGAAAACGTAACAGACAGACAGAGTTACTTTCGCATTTATAATATTAATTGGGACTTCTTACCAAAAACCTATATTTGAATTTTCAGATCCTAACTAACACTAACTTAAGAAAATATGAGTTGCCCAAACAAACTTTCATCCCCTATTTTACCACGTTCAAGGTTGTTTTTTGAGACAAAAAGTAGCCTATATTTTTCCCCCGAATGCAATACATCTTTCCAAATGGTATCATGTACCATTCAGCCGTGCAAACGTAACAAACAGACAGATTGAGACACTTTCGCATTTATAATATTATAGTATGGTTAAGAATGGGGAGAGGCGTTTGCCCAGCAGTGGGACAGTGTGGGCTGATAATAATAATAATTATATATATATATACAACGTAAACAGCACCACCATCATCATCTAAGAAAAACAAGTTTTAACCAGTTCCATCCCTTAAATCAAGTTAAACTAATACTGATCACTCCCAGTTTACTACTCCGGGAGCTTACGCAACTTCCTATTATCTTAATTGTATGCTATCCCGAAGGATAACGGGAAATCTAATGGTAGCATTTACATACGTCCGACTGGTGATTGAGTTTGCATAACCTATCATTTAGCTATCATTAGAATTCGCTTTGATCGTACACCAGATATACTGTCTAGAACTGAGCGGTGTAATTGAGATTTTGAATAAATTATAGTCTCCTTAGATTGCGCGTCCATTTATTTTTAGGGACAGGTTCTTATCTTATCACGAAATATTTCAAACCGGTGTGGTGAGTGGATTTAAGTACGCCTCAGAGGCTCCTTTCATGCACTTGGCATATAATGTTCGATCTTTTTTAGTTTTTACGATATGCTTCCTCGCGATATTTTCTTTAAATGTTTGAGAATTTTGGTATAGTGCACATATTTTATTGAACATGAAAACCATTAGGTGCGGATTCAAACTCTCAGAACCTTAAAAACGGAAGATTGGGCCACTACCACTAGACCACCAGTGCTTTAAAAAAAACAAAAACATACATCGAATTTTAGCACCAAACTTCTTAATAAAAAAGGACAACTGTATTATTGTACAAAATATCTTAACTTTTTCTGTTTCTTTTTTTTTTAACAAAAAAAATGGACAATCCACAGACCTAGCCTCAAACGTAGCATAGCTTGTACTATGGGAAATAAGTTACTGATAGAATACATTATATAACACATACTAATGATACATTGTAACACCCAGACATAAAACAAACCTTTTCATCACACAAATATTTATCTTGAGAGGGAATTAAGCCCACAACCAACAGAGCAAAAGGCAGAGTACTGCCAACTGTGCTGTGAGGTCATTCAACCATGGGTATATTGAATACCAAAAGAATAACATAAATACATCAAAACAAAAGAAAATCACAATCTACGAATAAGATATATAAATCTGTAAATTAAACTATAAACTAATTATTGAGCACATGTAATTTTTTTATTTATTACATTCATGATTTCGTTTAAAAGTTATTTCAACACAACATAAATCTATCAACAAAAAACGACCACCGAACATGCTGAAAAAACAGACTGAAATTGTTTTCGTGTGTTATTTCAAAACAGCCAAGAGGCTCGGTCACGTACGCACTCAAGATGACGGCCCCCGGAGACACAGAAGATAAAACTTGCAAAAACTAAAAGGGCAGCGAGTATTTGAGTAATATTTCATTTTCTAGTGGCGACTTGAGCTGAACTGGTACAATAAATCACAACTTGTGAAAGTTCGCAAGTTTTGTGACTTAGTGAAAACAATGAACGACGCCGCGTGTTGACTTTACATTTCACGGTACTTTTGTATAAGTCAGGTGCCAATTCTATGACGAAACCAATAGACCGTCCAGAGGCATTCGTCATTGTCATTGTTCAAATCAAGTGCATTTATTTGCAACTACAAAAACAAATAAAAAAACATGGAATAAGTACATAAAACAAACAAAAAAAAACAATAACATGGCTTAGTTGCAAAAAGGTTCCAACTCAGCGTGTGCAGGTTAGTAACCTGCGCTGGTCTTCCGTTGGAGCCTTTATTGGGACCAAGTACGAAAAAACTCATACTCGTAAGTGGACGTGATTACTAAAAGTAGAAATTAAAGTAACAGTGAATAATGAACAAGATTACACAAGATATATAGAAAAATATTTTTTATGTTATTAGTATGAAATTATATAAAAATAATAATAATGATAATAAGAACAATAATTGCCCATTAAGTGAAGCTCTCCAATTATACAAAACAATAACAGCAGATATACATAATACTGACAGTATATTAAACATACATAAATATAATTGTTAATTGTCTAACAACTTTTGCAAAACCGAGAGCTTAACATGGTCTCAGAAGCATGGAAGTGCTTTGATGAAATAATAATAGAATAGCATAATATAGTTTGGTATGCGAGTACACTTAAAATAATCGAAATTGCATAAAAAATAATAAATAGAAATAAATAATTAACAAGTATATTTGACAACACAAGTTAGCAATGTCAATAATAGGTGCCAACAGGTGGTAAAAAAACAAGGTATTTCAGAGAATGTGCCCAGGAATTGCATGATCTAATTCCGCCATCTTCTTTTCACAACAGGACAACCAGACGTAACACTCAGTACCATCCATACCTTGTCAGTCTACCACCCTAACGAACAAAGCGCTTTGATTCGACATCTATAATGGGTACAGTCAAGTATTGGAATACTTTGTACGTCTTTCCTGTAAACTACAATCTGGGTCTCTTTAAGTCAAGAGTATAATTAGAGGTCTTTTAGACCTTCGTGCCTTATCGTTGGCCGCATCATCGCTTACCATTAGGCGAGATCGTGGTGTGGTCAAAGTAAGTCTATATATGATAAAAAAACTTTATACAAAACTATTAGTAAGGCCTTAACTCTCCCTAAACTATAATTCAATTGAAATATATATGTACCCAAAAATGCCATTACCATCCATTCAGGTATTAACCTTGCACAAAGTCGCTTAACTTTGTTAATATGTTGTTGATCTGACAAACATCACTACGAAACATTCAATCATGTCAAAATAGAAATTACATTCATACATTGCGTGGGTGTATTGTGTCCGCACGGATATGTTCCAGCACCGGCCAGCATTGGTTTTGACAGTAACTGGAGTAAACAATACGTGACTGAAATTTGAAACAAATTAGTAATGGGTGTCGTAGTCTAAAAGCTGTTTAAACTATGATTTTACATATTGCTTTGCGCGTGTCATAGTTTGAAGCATTGAAAATTGTTAACGACCGGATGCTTTGTGCTCACAGAGGCTTTGTTATTTTATGCCAGTCTCTTGGAGCGTTAGATTTAGGTACTGAAGTGGAAAGTTCTGAGTAGGTCGTGGTAGCGGAGAATAGCTGGCATCAAATAAGGCCCTATGGATAACCATAGCATTTACAGTTGACAGATTTCGTGTTTAAGAGGGTACGTAAAATGACATTGTCATCCAGCACATAATTTAGTAAAATACATAATTATAATTCCACACTTAGGCTAAACTAAATTTCACACTAAACCAAGGTACCATAATCCAGACACGGAACAATTATACGATTTCTTTTTTTTTTTGTGGCAAACAAGCTTACGGGCCTCCTGATGGTAAGTGGTAAGATGGTAAGATGGTAAACTTAAACATTCACAAATATAAACTATCATGAAAACTATCATGGTTTTGAACATAGTTTTTTACTCAAAACGGGATATCAACCATACTAAAACTCCAGCAGTAAAACTCACATATCACGTAAATATATCGTTTTGCGTTAAAATTATTTACAAATTGTCCCTTGGGAGGTGGGTAAGCCATTAGTGTAGGATGCTACTTACGTAGACACCCTGGCCGCATCCCATCTGTCGGGGACTTCCGTTAGGGCTGGTGCGGCGGCTGAATGTGCCGAGGACCTCACCGCAAATATGATGGTTTGGATAAGGCCTACATATTTCAGACTTTTGGAGTCGAGGCCCTGAGCCCGTGGGGAACAGGAGCCCACCGCGTTTTCAAAATTATTTCACGGGGTCTGGTAGATACATTGCGTGACCCAAGAGCTGGCTCCTATCTGGCCCAGCTTATTAGCTTTGCCATTCAACGTGGTAACGCCGCCAGTATCTTGGGAACGCTGCCCTCTGGCTGTGATCTGGATCAGTTGAGCTATCTATAGATCGTTTTAAACGGTCCTTAGATAGCTCAACTGTTTCACGTGTATTTTATATTTTTGTATATTATTTTGTACATATCTGTAATTATTTCTGTAAATAATACTATAATAAACATTTACAAATATGTTCATTCATATATTAAATCAGTTTTTATAACAGCATTGTTTGTTCACAGGTTATTTCTTCAATCTCCAGCGAACCCTGACTTGCTGTACATAATATTCTTCTGCCATACGCAGCTCACCGTCACTCTACTTCTGTGTTTCATCTTCGGTAGTAAGGTAAACCCACATAATACTTACGATCACGATAGTCTATATTTGTCCTATCTGTGCAAAACTTCTCCTACCAAGTTTTGTGGCGTAGGTACTCATTTTATTTAGGTTTTTTTTTATAATCACTTTTGTATAATGTACCATAACCTTAACTGTTTTTTTGTCTATTTTGTGCTGTGTCACATCATATATATATTTCATTTCATTTCATTTTATTCCTTGATCTCTCTAGTCATCTCCAAAAACGCAATAGTACCTACTTTTCTGACTGATGGCGTCTAAGAACTGGATATAGAATTATTACTGGCACAACAGCGAGATTGATAGATAATATTGCAATCCGCAGCCGTTGGATAAGGCTAGCATTGGATCGGAAGAAATTGCATATATAAAGAAAGCCCTATAATGGGAAAGCAGTGGGTGAAGTCAGGATGTTAATGCCTTATTTCCGGCTGAGACGCAGAAGGTTGCTGGTTCGATTCGCGCCGCGCAAACGTTTGTATGATCTGCAAGTATTTGTCACGGGTCTAGGTTTTTCTATGTATTTACTAAAAACAAAAAAAAGTATATAAGTAGTAAATCAGTCATGTGGTTCCCATAACACAAGCTCTGCTTTATTTGGGGCCAGATGATGCTGTGCAGAAATGTCCAGTATTATTTATTCCTATTATTCTATTCAAGTTGATTTTTCTTTCTAATGCCATGTCATAGATGCTGTGCCTGGGATATGCTTAGAAAGAGTAGACTTGCCTACGGCGTAATTTTAAGAAAAGAGAAATATTTTATTTTGGAGTTTCTTCTTTTAAATCCAATTCTTTTAAAAGTAGAAATCTTCAGGGTTTTCTTTTAATTTAAAAACAACAAATAATTAATTTTGTAATTAGGTGGTACATAAACGATAAAAAGATGAGTAAAGTATTAAAAATTATCAATAAAGAAAAAGTGTTTTAGGTATATACAATTCTACTTTATCACTGTTCTACTTTATCACAAATTAATTAATCGTGTAATATCGTGTACACCCTGTAAAATTTTTTTTCTGGATCTCAGTCCTGAAACTTTTTGGCTTATCATAATAAACCAATTTTTGTAATCAAATGTTTCTTCACCTTTTATAAACTTCAGAAACACAATCCCTTTTTATTAATTTATGCATCGTCAATGTTTTTAAAATATTTTAATTGTTTTTTACTACCGTCAAGTTCTTGTAACTTAAAACAAAGTGTTCCTCAAACTTTAGAACTTAACTATCATCTTATACTGGTTAAGGCTTTAAGCTACTTGCAGCCGTCGGTTCAACTTAGTGCTTTATGGCTTATTAAAGTTTACTAAGTATACTATAGTAACTTTGCATTGTTTTAAGTGATTTACAAGGTTATTCCATTAACATGGTAGAAAAAAATAGGAAAGTACTTGGTCTATTCAAAAGTCAAAAGTCAAAACTATATTTATTCCATAAAACCACTGCTTTAAATCGTTATCTTACATGCTAGTTAATCTAGGTGCCGCTTCCTCCTAAGCCCAGTTCAAGAAGAATTCGGCAAGAAACTCGTCTGGTCTTAACTCTTTTGTGTATGATCCTTGCCAATTTTGTTACGGATGCCGAGTCAAGTTGAAGCAAATAAATCCCAAGCAGTTTTGTCATCTTAATAATGTGTTATTTTATAATATGCTTTAATAGATAGTTTCTGTATTATTACGTTTTTAAATTTTCCAATTGCCGTAGCTAATACGTCGCTTGGAACCTTGTTATAGAAATGTACACATAGCCCTCTAAACGATTTATTAACTTTAGCGAGCCTAACTGTGGGAAAATTGAGTTTATCTTTATTTCTATTATATATACTTTTGCATTTTTTTAAATCTAATGATCATTTTTGTGACCATTAATTAGATTTTATATATATATACTGACAAGGCACTGTCATGATATTTATTTCCTTAAATTTATTACGAAATTATTCTCTAGGGCTCATGTTATAAATTGCACAAACAGCCCTCTTCTGCAACACAAATATAGTTTATTCAAATCTCATAATAATAAATTAAATATATATTGATAGACAATTAATTTAATTTAGTGCTGTTTAAACTAAATATAGCTTGTACTCTGGGAACCAGACGACTAATACAATAATTAAATACATATATTTTAATACATACTTATGATACTTTTTAACACCCTTTATGTTACTTTTAGTATGCTATACGCAGTTTTTAAGTGAACTACTTAGTTCCGGTTAGCTTTAGGCTCGTATTTCAAAACAAAACTCATTCTTTAATTATAACTTTAGATTCTGAATGAAGTGTAATAATAAAAAGGTATATTTGACACTCGAATTAAAAATTGTTCTGGAATATCGGTCTTAGGTTCTGAGTATCTAGAGATGAATATCAGATAAACAACGCAGTTCGTTGTACATTTGTTTTGTATTAGAATCTGTATAATAAAACATTAAAGATTAAAGTTTCCTACAAAATTCAGTAATTCACGATTATTTATGTATCATACAACATATATTTAACTTTAAGTAAAATTGGGTCAAAAAACTCATCATTTTAAAACCGTAGGGGCTATTACGTAAGAGTAGAGACAGGAATGGCAACGCAACAGAAATCTACAAAAAACAGTCGCGATTCGATACGCAAAATACGTTTATAACGTATTAAAAAATGATTTTGACAGCAGTGATCGCCCAATTCAAGCCTATTGTATTATCGCGAGTCACGTAATAAAAGGTCTGTATTCCAAAACAAAACGTAAACTCGGGTAACTAAGCATAAGTAGGACAGGACAGTTGAAGTAAATGCTATCAAAAATACCTGTCTTTAAATGCTATCAAAAATACCTGTCTTCGTTCTGGATACCCGATTGTTTAGTTTCTGAAACAAGGGCTGTAAGCTACCTCGAGTAGTCGAAACGTCACGAGAGCGCCAATGTAATGTCGCCTCAAGTGCCAATGAGGCCTCTGGACGTAATGGCTGCATTTGGCCGGCGCCCAGCAGTGCTAATCTGATTATGCTGAATAAACTCTTGTGATTTGAAATTTCATTTAGTGAAGCATTTGGCTAGTCCTAGAGGCTTATGTTATGTTAATTTTAGTTCATTTGTGTCATTGGAATAACAAATTAGCAATTAGTGTGCGAAATAAGTTCCAAACAAAGCATCTGTAAAAATATATAAGTATTCACAGTCACGTCACCATAATACTATGCTTCGTTTGGGGCAATATGGTGTTGTGTGCATTGTCCTCCAGTACTTATTGTTATTAAACAACTAAATATAAATCTTCATTGAGTTGGACGCCAATTTATTAATTAATTGATAATCAATTAATAAATATAGATAGGCAATGCCGGGAAATACATATTTCAAAAAAGTGCAAAAAAGTGTATGTACTTATTTTGTTATTTTAGTTAAGTTGTTTTTGTTTTTAAATTAGTAAATATGTACTTCCTGACTGTATCTCTCATTTACCTTTGTAATTATATATGTTTGTTAAATGTACACTTTTATTGTCGCAAATAAATGTATTTTAGTATGATCTGCAAGTATTTGTCTCAGGTCTGGGTGTTTCTATGTATAATATATATGAATTTACAAAAAAAAAGTATACAAGTAGTATATCAGTCATCTGGTATATAACACAAGCTCTCCTTACTTTGGGGAGAGATGATGTTGTGTGAAATGTCAGGCATTATTTATTTATTTATTTTCATTCTTTCTTTCTTCACTTGGTATTCATATCTCGGTTGGTAGGTAGCTCTACTGCGCTTAGGTGTTTGGACAAACCGTTATGTTTAATAAACATTGATATGTATTCGATGTTTGGGTGTTATAAAGTATGCAATTACAAATTTAGAAGTATTCCATCTGACATGTGGTTCCAATGGTACAACTTTCAACACACATAATCACCTAGTCCCAAAACTAGATGGTGCTCTGTGAAATATCCACATGGATGTTCGTTTTTTGTCTGTGAATTATCTATACCTATAAAAGAGCTTAACCTGACTGACTGACTGATTCATCATCGCCGAGCCGAAACCGCTGAAGCTTAAAAGCTGAAATTTGGAAGGTGGTTTAATAGCAAAACCACCCACTAAGGCAGGGTTTTTTTCAATCCCTAAGAGGGTGAAAAGAAGTGAAAACGAATGTATGCAACTTTTTAACGCGTGATGCGATTTGCTTGAAACTTGATTTGAATAATTAAAATGCAAAATAAAACAAAAAATAATGCAAAAAATTAACACGTGTTTTGGGATTTTTCAAAATAATTACAAGGGATTAAAATGGGGTGTCAAAGTTTGTATAAAAACTTTTTAATTAGAATCTTGGTTTGGATACTTAAAATGCAAAATAAATGGACACGTATTTTAGGATTTTTCAAAATAACCCTCATGAAGGAGTAAAATGTGGTGTGAATGTTTGTATGGAAAATTTTTATTGGGTTGTGGTGGGTGTGATTGGTTTGAAACATATCATAAAATTTAGTAAGAGGATAAATTGCATCCGGGGGAAGGATTTAAGCTACAATTACAAAACAAAATGCGGACGAAGTCATGGGCAACAGCTAGTAAAGTATATTTACTCATCAGATTTTTATCAGTCATCTGGTCCTCATAGTACAAGCTTTCAAATTTAAATGTAAATAGTGCTGTGTAAAATGTCCACTAATATGTATTAACTAGTCTAGTCGTCATCTCCTACATGCGAAGTGGTGTGACCACCTCATCTCAGCTCGTGTGTTTACTACATGATCCTCACTTAATACCTGTTCCTCAGGCATACATGGTATACAAAGGTCACGGGAAGGATGAGAGGGAGAAAACGGGGAAGTTCCGATCGCGGCCCGCCGACTCCACCTACACCATGACAACGAATAGAAGCACCAGGTTCTGTGATAACATGACTGAACGAGAACTTGAGGTGAGAAGTCTTTCTTTCGCTTAGAACATAGAGGTTGATGTTCTGTGTCTGGGTGTTATAAAGTATAATAAGTATGTATTTATAAATATATAAGTATTATTTCAGTCATCTAGTCACCATAATACAAGCTATGCTTAGTTTGGGACTAGATTGTGTTGTGTTCATTGTCCAGCAATATTTATTTATTATTTATTATAAACTATATACTAAGCTTGTTAAAGATGTCTTCTATGAGCTTAAATAGCGACTATGCTAATTATTAGAATATGTGCCACGTGTACCAAACCACGGACACAAGCTAGTTTTAAATACATTGCATTGCATTCAACCTGGCAATGTCGCCAGTGACGCTTAGGGACGCTGCTCTCTGGCAGTTATTTCGATCAGTTGAGCTATCAATGAATCGTTTTAAACGGTCATTAGATAGTTCAACAGTTTACTGTACAATTCTGTGATAATTTTAAAATAAATGTTTTGTATTAATTGTCAGAACGAATCTGAAGCTTTTAAACACCATATGTATCTAGCAATCCTGTTTTGATTGCTTAGATAATGTAGTTGACATAAACATACTAAGTATCCACGTTATTACGTAATTAAATTGGAAATATAGGTCTGCTACAGGTCTATAATTTTACTGAGTGAAAGACTGTTTTGAGACTAACATTAACAGAATAAGAGGTTATTCAATGCCTAAAAACTTAATAATAATATAAAAGAGTAGCATGTATGTCAAATAATTACAAATAATCAAATTTTTCTTAATTTAAAGTCATCAACTGTATAGAAACACCCCTCCAGCAAAAGCTTTATCAATGCAGACTTAAATGTAGTGGGACTTTCTATGATTTTCATAGCCACAAGAAGAGAGTTGTACAGTGCAACGGCCTGATATCTACAACCATGCCTAACAATATTTAACTTCGGACACAGTGGGGTCACAAGATCTTTTTTCCTGGCATTTAGTCTTGTAGCTCTTTGTTCTTGTGTTTCATACTTTGACGGATGCTTGATTAAGGTCCATAAGAGCTACAAGGATATTTATGCTAGATAGAAATATGGAGTTCCATGAAATGATTTCTGCATGATTCCCATGGTGGTATGCATACCATGGCACGTTTTTGCATTGTAAATGCAATCTATTCATATTGCAGTCATAGCTTACCCCAGAACTTTACACTATATCTCAGTTTTGACTCCACAAGAGCATAATAGGTCGTTTTCAGTAGTTCCATACTTACCTCGACTCTAAGACTCCTTAATGCGTAACAAGCTGAACAGATTGCGTTCTCTATTGCCTATAGCTCACGTTTCCATTTAATATACACGACGACAGCAAATCTGTATTCATATCGATTTTTATGAAATTATTGGTGTATTTTGCTGTTTGGTCCCAGACGAAAATAAGATTACAATTTGGCATTCAGCCGAATATTAAATCGAATACATTTTATTCATAAATCATATTTCGTTTCGTTTGAATACAAAGATTACTTCTACAGCACAGAACTCTGTAACAGTTTCAGTTTACCAATATTGTAATTTTATTTTCATACTCGTACTAGGCTAGCTAGAACCTTTATAAATAAATACGTCAAGCGCGTAACTCACGAGAGTACCATAACTAACTAGCATCATGTTTCTTTTATAATCGGTTACCAGCTCAAAAAAAAACGTTAAAAATATTTTATATACATAATTCCCGTTTGATACGCTTACGCTTGCCTGCGAAAAAGGGTCTGACATACAAACAGATCGACGGACAACGAAGTGATTCTCTAATGGTTTTTTTTTTCTTTTCGAACCCTAAAAAATTTGATTGAAAAATATTTATTTCGTGTTTAAAACATAAATGATAAATATTATAAAACTAGTTAATATAATCTTAGACGCATAAGCGAACAGCATTCAGCATAACGCTCTAGTACTGAGCTGCAGCGCTTGTATTCTGTTATTCCAATATACATAGTACCAAGTTATGATTATGTATAAAAGTTAAACTAGGTGTCCTTAAGTTAAGAACAAGGGAACTTTATGTTATTAAAAAGCAATAACCTTCATAAAACCTCAACCCTATAGACATAATTAGCGAGCATGCTGAGCGTGTGCCTTGTCTTTCTTATATCAATGAATTGAGATGGCGACATTTTTAAACAACACATTGGCTAGTATGTAATTATAATATAGAGCCTGATTCTATCTTATAATCCCATAATTAACTAGCATCGCGTTAATATATGTCAAATGTCAAAAAAAAATGTTTTCAATACAGACAAGGATCACTTTGAAACGTCTTTCATACTAAGTGAATTTATGATCCTTGTCATACTATTGCCAATGAATAAAAATGGCCAACAAATTTGAATAAATTAGCTGTTTGTATTATAAAGACTAAGGCTACAGGGCGTTTAGAGAACGTTTCCAGGTCTTTCTTGTTCTCAACATCACCGTTCTATTACGGACAGTATCTGACGGCCCCTGCGTCTTAGGAGCCAGGCTTTTAGAGTATTATTATTTTCTTTTCACCGACGCTTATTGAAAAGTAATTGAAATTGAACTATAAACAACTCAACCACTTAGAAGAATGTACGTTATTTTTCCTTTTGTGAAAATAATACCGAGCAAAAATACCGTGGTATCTCGATCTATTTTCATTCGATTTATATTTATAGAAACATAATATATAACGTGTGTTTGTACATTAAAGGGCAACATGAAGAATCTTCTCAAGTGGAATTTTCAGTTTTTCTATATAACTTTTATTCGCTCGAGATTATGTTTGTTTAAAGTATATATATTGATAGAAATAGACAGAAAATGAAGTTTATAGAAATGTATTCTCTATAAGTAATTATCTAATTGATAATTATTTATAGAGTTCAGTTCACTGACCGCAGGTAAAGTGCCCAAAAGGCTGGCAACGTTACCTCGATAAATAATCCTTTGACCGAGGAAAGCACCAGCCCTTTGATCATGGGTCTCGACAACCGATTTCTAGGATGTGTGATTATTTATTTTTAGATATCTTCAAAACGTCGAGACTATTGTATGAAAACTTTTAAGATTTGCGACAGTAATTTCTTCGTATAGTACGTATACCTACATACTCTAGTCTTTCTCTCGAGACTTCAAAAAGGGTACTCAGTCTCAAGGATGTGTAAGCTTTCTGACTAACCTTTAGACAACTTCGGGTTTAATTGTATATGAGTAGACTTCTCTTCTTCTTCTTTTTCTTAAAGTGCCGCTAACAGTTTCAACAACCGACAACAACAACAGTTTCAAAGGGCTTCTCAGAGGCTCCTTTCATGCATTTGGCACATGTGTTTAGATTTTGTAGGATTTTGTTGTTTTTAATGTTAATGACTTAAAGCATTAATTTTTTTAGCAGAAATATATACCTATAAAAATCATATCATAATATGGATTATGATTTATTTCTCTTAATAAAATCAATATTTCAACAGGAGGAGTTCAAGAAAATCTGCAACCAGTTAGATAAGCTGCGCGAGCGTTGCGGCGCATGCGCAGCCATCTCCCGACGAATCACCGCCATGCAAGACGCCGCTGTCAGCGATCACAGAAAACCCCCCATCACAGACTCAGCCCCTCTCAAACTCAACACCGTGTTTAGTGCCGTGGCGGACCGTCTTATGTGTACAGTAACTCCCGCGGAAGAGTCAAGCAGCAGCGGTAGAGACCTTCCTTTCGAAGCCCCCCCTGCCTACAAACACAAACCCTTCAGCCCCACAAAAAGCGTTGAAAACAGTAACGCGGAACAAAGCCACACAGACGTAACCACCGACTCACCAAAAAAAAAAGAAAAAGAGGATAAACAAAACGGTGTTTTCAAAATATCCGGCGAAACGAACTGCGGTGACATACGTCCGCCCGAAGTGACAGTGCGGAACGGAGTGAAGAGTGAAGGGCAGAAAAGCCCCGGCAGTACGGACACAGTCAAAGGTGTCAGATCCGGCCACGCTCGAACACATGCCATCGTTATAAACTTGGACGATAAAAGCAGATTTACTGAAGAGGTCACCGTTTAAAGACTGTACTTACGTTTCTATAGCTCTGTATAATGCTAGTCCTTACTGTGATTTTTAGATTGTTAATAGTTTGATGCATATCAGTGAACGATTGTAGTGTTGTGCGAGTGCTTGTTTGTAAATGGTTCAATTTTATTGTCGCTGCGATAATTAGTATTTATTAATGTTTATTTTTAAACGAATGTGTACGTGCACACAGCACAAAGCAGCTATAGAGTTATATTCTTTTATTTTTAGAGCTGCATTCAGTGACTGCAACTGGTCAAATTATTATTCGGATACCATCTCGAAATTCAAATCCAACTTTGGTGAGAGTTTCAACATTTACCAAACAGTTTCAGAATTCACCGCAAGCAGTCCAATGGAGCTCGAAATGTTTGTCATTACTTTGAAAAGTTCCGAGTTTTGCATTCGTGCATCGTACTGCGTTCAACAGCACGCCATTTTGCGGACAAGTTGGGAATTTTTCAAAGTTGGCAACAGATTAGCATGGTGCATGCAACGCGTTTTAAAGATTTGCGGTTCGAAAGTTTAATCTAGCGATTACTGCAAACGGCAATCATGACTGGCGAGTTTTGTTCTGTGGATAACTTTTGCCTCACTTTTTTTCTATACACGGTGAATTTGATCAAACATCTGGCCTCACAGCTCAGGTGCTCAGGTGCTCCGTCTGCTACCCCGAAGGTTGGGTTCCAGAAGATGTTATAATGTATATTCAGTGTGTATTTGTATTATCAGGTTCTTTCAAAACTTGACTTTATTTGCGCTAGATTGTAGAACATATATTTATTTATATTTATACCACAAAAAAAAACAATTATAAAAACATGAGTTATGTAACATACCAGTCGATGTGTTGTTTCAGAGTAAACCATAAAAACTCACCCTGTATAGCAAATCTACTTAATTTGCTTTATCTGTATATAAAACAAAGTCATGTTAGTTACACCGCTTATAACTCGAGAACGGCTGGACCTATTTTCATGATTTTTAATTTGTTGGATTTGTCTTCGCCCCGAATAGCAGAATAACTATTAAAACATTTAAAAGATCGCAAAAATTAGGTAAACAAATTAAATATTTAAAGTGGTGAGTACAGTTTGATAGGACCTTTGACGACGTTTCATTTCTTAGGTTATGACAGTTATCATTATACGTTCATTAAGAATTATGTCATATAGAAGTAAAATCAATTGTTTTAATGTGATACATTTTTCTATTTTAAACGCGCGGATGAAGTCGCGACGAGACAACCAGTTATTGATAATTCCTTGAGTTCACTGGCTTGTAATACATTGTTAGTTGCTACCAAGTGCGTTAATAATTTTAAATTGCCATTAAAGTATTAGCCTCTAACTTATGACATGATTATATAATGTGGTGTTTGAGTATGCTCTGTCTTTGTCATTTTAATGTCAGTGGATAAAGACGGCAACAGATTTAACACAACACAATCAACTATAATGGGTGATTTAAAGAGAGACTTTTACTGCCTTACTTAGAAACGTCTCTCAATTGACAAGTTTATCACTTTGGCATATCACACTAACAGTGGCAGCCCATTTTTAACCGACTTCAAAAAAAGAGGACGTTCTCAAATCGACTATTTTTTTTTAGGTTTTTATCTTATAACTCCGTCATTTATGAACAGATTTGAAAAAATCTGTTTTCATGTGAAAGGATATACTTCCCGATTGATCCCATATAAAAAAAATCAATTCATTAGTTTGGTTTTTATATTAAAATATAAAAAATATAAATTTTTATATTTTGCTTTTTTATACATAAAGTCGGTTGTCCTTTAAGTTTTTAAAACGTGATTATGTAAGATAGTGACATGGTGAATGTTATACAATGTTTAGACATTTTAATGCTAAGTTTTATTCAAGTATAATTTTGTCGATGTATGCACTGACACTTTTGAATCATCTAGGGAATCAATAAATCTTCAAATGTATATTACAACTCACGAAAGTTTGAAAGTGAAATATTTAAGTGTTCAACTTGAGAGGCGTTTATAAGAAAGGCCGTTAATGTATTAAAATGTTCTCATTCAGTATGTATTTATTAATACTTTGAAGTTCATCGCGTATCACCAAGTAAGGGTATGTTGAAGTTACTGGTAATCGACCAAGCAATGGTCGCGCTGATTGTTCAAAAATACCGTACATTTTAAATACTGGATACATTTCCATAGTGATAATATGACTTATCAAATAAATTATGTTATTATATACATTTTGAAAAACACGGGCTTTTGCTCCATTTTATCAATGGAGGTACCATTGATAAAATGGAGCAAAAGCGACACTGTTTCCATTCATCTAGGGAATCGTCAAACATCAACGAGTTGAGGGCTAGCTAGCGCTAGCGTGAGCAACCGCAGATCAAACTTCCCCTGATGAAGATACTCTGAATAAATCGAATCAGTGCCTTCATCGACGAAATAATACGTGAGTAAAACCCGTGTTTATCATAATGGTGTACATTATGATAAACACGGGAACGGAAACAACGGAAAGTTTTAAAAGTGAAAAAATATGTTATTTTTAACTCCATAAGTAGATAAGTACATAGTATTGGAATATTAAAGTTATAAAATGTCCAATAATATTTAGAAGGTAGGAACTATTGCGATAATAGTTATATTTATTAAGTTTCTAGAAATTATTAGAATTAGATATTTAAATGTATATAAAAAAACGAAAGACATGTAGTGGTTAAACATTTCTGTAAATTCTTTTGTATAGTTGTTAGGTATAATATTGACTTACATTATAATGTAAATTTCTACTTTTAATCAATTTAAAACTAAAATTCTTTAAACTGTCTAAGATTAAGTAGGTTTTTTTTAAAACAACTATGAGGTAACTGGTTTACGGCCCATCTCTTGCAGCAGTTACCGTTGGCTATCTGCAATAGCACGAGCATTGCAGATGTGTTTTCTACCTTCAAGGTCTTTAGGGATGTTTCTTAGATCTTTTTAACGGAAAACTATATAGTTATTTGTAAATATATACATTATAAAATCGAACTCATGTATTAATTAGACTTTTTATAGTAATCCTAGATTAAATACCTAATTCCTATTTACCTTCTAAAGAACAATACATTGCTATTCTAAAATACTTTAAGATTCTTAACTAAGTATATATATATCATATAAGTATTTGATGTATATATTTTATTGACAATTCGCTTGTAAGGTTGATTTTGCAATATCTGTAAAACTATGGTATTGTTAATGTAAGTTAATGTACCTTCGAAGGTGAAGAAAAGATACGATGTTGACTATCAAATAAACTGATTAAATAATTTTGATTGTTTTACTTATAATCCTGTCTGGAAAAACCGTGTCTTAGAAATCTGGTTAACAAGTTTACTTAGATACCATTTGAATCGATAAAAACTGTTTTTTTTACAAGTATCTGCTTAAAAACCTTTAGCCCTTTTATAAACTCACTGTGACGACCTCTGTGGCGCAGTGGGCTAAGGTCCGACTGAGACGCAGAAGGTTGCGGGTTCGATTTCCGGGGCAAATGTTAGTATGATCTGCAAGTATTTATCTCGGGCCTGGGTGTTTCTATGTATAATATGTATGTATTTACAAAAAAAAAGTATTTTATTAGTATATCAGTCATATGGTACCCATAACACAAGCTCTGCTTACAGGGCCAGATGATGCTGTGTGAAAGGTAAAAAAACTTGCTAAACCAACATTTTAACATTTACATTTTAATTCATTTTAATTAATACTTTTCCAGACATTGCAAAACAACTTTTTTTTATATAAGACAGTTTTAGGCACTCCCGAAAGAACAATTCTCTCAGGTTTTTTTACACATTTATACTACATACTAGCTGTCCTGTTAGCGACTTCGTCTGCGCGTTTTAAATATATATCACATTATACTACTTGACTAGACTTTAATTATATATGACACAATCACACCCACCACTCATCAAAAAGTTACCATACAAACATTCACACCCCATTTTACCCCTTTATGAGTGTTAACTTTTTAACGGGTGGTGTGATTTCTTACACACCACCCGTTAAAAAGTTAACACTCGTTAGTTCCCATACAAACTTTGACACCCCATTTTACCCCTTTGTTAAGGCTGCTGTCTTACAAGATTCACTCGCGGCGAATTATTTGCGCAACTTTGTATTTTTTCTAAACAAAAGTAATGAAATAAAATGAAATTTTATTATTGCACATAAATTATCACAATATAAGTAACAGCGAATTTTTTTTTTTTAAGTGCATTTAGTTGGATTATGTTAGGTAAATCAATTATGTTAGGTACTTTATTATTTTTTGTATATAATATTTGGAGTGTTTCGTAAATATTGAAGTTTTAATAATAGTTTTTGTAAATACTTGTGTATCAATAATAGTTTTGTAAATATGTATTTGATTTCAATATGGATCGTAAACGTAAAAAATATGCTTGTACGAGAAAAAAGAAAATGGGTTCAAACGTAGAAGTGATGAAAAGAAATAGAATCCAAAGGTAAGTAAAATTGTTTACAGTATTCATGTATGCTATGTCATTTGTGTTAGTTTCATAGTTTTCGAGGGTGCTAAAGCCGAAATTGAGGTCAAAATGTAAATTCAAGATGGCGGTCCGAAAATTTTCTAATTTTTCGTCATGGGTGTCATTTTCATAGTTTTCGATGGTGCTAAAGCCGATACTAATGTCAAAATGTAAATCCAAGATGGCGGCTGCGAAAAATTTCTTAGATAAAATAATAATAATAATAATACCGGACCTTTCACACAGCATCATCTGGCCCCATAGTAAGCAGAGCTTGTGTTATGGGTACCACATGACTGATATACAGTAGTATATCAGTCTGATATCAGTATATACTTTTTTTTTGTAAATACATACATATTATACATAGAAACACCCAGACCCGAGACAAATACTTGCAGATCATACAAACATTTGTCCCGCAGCGGGAATCGAACCCGCAACCTTTTGCGTCTCAGCCGGACCTAAGCCCACTGGGCCACAGAGGTCGTCATCGTTATCGTCAGAGAAACAGAGAAACAGAGTTATCGTCATGGGTGTCATATTCATAGTTTTCGAGGATGTTAAAGTCGATAGTGAGGTCAAAATGTAAATCCAAGATGGCGGCTGCAAAAAAATTCTTAGTTATCGTCATGGGTGTCGTATTCATAGTTTTCGAGGATGTTAAAGCCGATACTAATGTCAAAATGTAAATCCAAGATGGCGGCTGCAAAAAAAAACTTAGTTATCGTCATGGGTGTCGTATTCATAGTTTTCGAGTGTGCTAAGGTCGATAGTTAGGTCAAAATGCAAATCTAAGATGGCGGCTCCGAAATTTTTATAATTGTTTAAATTTTTTCAAAATGTGTGTGTATATTTTAGGTGTTTATGTAAGTATGTATCGCTAGTCTAATATACTTTGATCAAATTAATATTCTGATTGCGATTTGCGTGTGTGTATGTTAGTTTCCTCTAAACTCGGTTATGGCTGAATTAATTGAGATAAAATGTTATATGGAGGTAGCCTGAGACCTAGATTACACATTGGCAACATTTTCGCAGCAGAAGAAATCGCAGGATGCTGCTACGTAATATTAGTATTATGATGATTTTTTACTAACATTTCTGAAAACTCTTTTAAAAATATGACTTATTTATTTTCACAGGTCCCCTTCTGGGCCCTCATCAACCATTGTCAGATGTTAGCAACCGGCCAGAAGCCCAAAATATGAATCCTGCCTCTTCTATTACGGGAGTACCAGTGATGATTGAAAATATTGACAGAACTGAAAATGTAACAAACTCAAATAAGAAAATGAACCGGAAACGTACTCATGCCAATTAAAGACATGCAAGCATGCAATCATGCAAGCTATTGAGAAAAAAGTAAAAAATAATAAGAACGCGTCCACGTTTTCTGCCCCAGACCCTGTCGTACAAGAAAAGTAATTCCTGTATAGAGTAATCGTTACACAGAGTTACTTACAGTTTGAGAAATAAAAAACAATAATTTTGGGTTTTGTAACTACTATTTCATGAAAAATAATAATAAACTTTCTTAACATAAAAATATGGAGTAATCTTTTAACCTTAAAAAAAAACGCTTCACACTCGCATTCATAGGCTCCTGCCATCGCCACTATGATTTTCTATGTCGGAGATGCTACAGATCACACAAAAACACGGACAACTAACACCCAGACCCAAGCCTCTACCACAAATAATATAATACTAGCATACCCATTCAAATATAAATAAATATTGAATAATTCTTAGTAGAGCAACTTTCCGACCGTGTCAAATATTGTATAATAAATTACGCTAGGTAGGATGAATGCGGGGAGTGCGGGGAGCTTGCGTTCAGACGCTCGGCGCGTTGACTCGCCGCACGCGATTCTTAAATTGTGCAGTAGAAGACTAGGCCCTTAAGGTTGTTTTAAAAATCCTGAAACACGTGTCCATTTATTTTGCATTATATTTATTCAAGTCAAGTTTCAAGCAAATCGCACAACGCGTTTAAAAGTTTCATACATTCGTTTTCACCCCTTTTCACCCTCTTAGGGGTTGAATTTAAAAAAACCCCGTTTTTTTGCTATAAAGAAAGCTACTTTCCAAATTTTAGCTTTCTAGCCTCAGTGGTTTCGGCTCGGCGATGATGAATCAGTCAGTCAGGTTAAGCTCTTTTATAGGTATATATGTCACGAGCTCGTCTAATGAAATTCAGTTGGTCTTTAACAAACTTAGCTGCCTCTAAAATATGCAAGCTGAGCAAAGCCAACAGTTTTAGCTTACGAAAGATCGAGAAGAGAGAAAGAGAATAAACTAGTATATAAGTGATATAAATGCAAGACCCATTCGAATAATTCCAATAGGTGTTAAGACAATCAAAAAAAAAGACAGCCAAAAATTCTCGAATCTTGTTTTGCTAAGGTATGTACAACCCTTTATCATAATAGTATCGTTAATCTACGAACCTTTTTGAACACATACATTTTCATAAATTTGTAGACTTTACAATTTCACTCTGTATATTTTGCTCTGTTTTACCACAAAATACATAATAGTATGTATTACTCTGAAGGTTTGATGTATTTCCTTTTCGATTATGCAAAGAGGTTGTACCGCGGTTTTTTCCGTGAGATGAGTTCTAAGATTGGAAAATTATGTTGGTACCCGGTTATACCTTTTATTCACCGAATAATATTGGATTTCATATTTTTATTTTGTGGGCTTATAGACCCACAGAATTTGATAAGACGCTTTTCTATTTCTGGGTACGTATCTACTTATACTTGGATTAAAATATAATAGAATGCAATTCTTTCCTTATCTTCGTAGTAAAAACTTGTAGACCAAGATTTATCCATTACGAGAATAGATAAACATGATATTTATAACATGTTTTATTTGTACACCTTAAAACCAGCACATAAACAATTTGACAACTAAATATATAATCATAATATGATTTAGTATAGGTAAGGTTTTTATTATTATTAAATTGTTTTTGTTTTTTTGAAGTAAGATTTACCTACTTTTAATTTAAAAAATACTTAAAAAAAAAGTACATAGAAATGTACTTTTTTTAAGTATTTTTTTTCTTGCTGTTTGGTATTCCTATTTACGCATTAGATAGTATATGTAATGCTAAAATAAAGTAAAAATAATTAGAATTGAATTGAATGTACAAGAGACGGTCTTATTGTTAAGGAGGCGATTTCTACCAGACATCCATTGGGTGGATAGGATCCTAACTCGAATAGATGATTGATTGGGATGCACTAAATTATGAGCTATAATTTAAATGTGTGTATTCAATAAACGCAATAAACTTACACATCATTATTGATACCTATATATATTTACATAAACGATTAATTCAATTACAGAAAATACAGGGAGGGATTTTCAGGGAGAAGCAGTTCCTTAATCCTAATTTTGTACACGATTTATTTGATTAGATTTTGAGAAGAACACTTTTCACATTAGAAAATTTGAGAATCGTCTAGTTGCAGGTGCGGAGATATGGCTTATTCCCAAAATCTACATCGTCTCATCTTTATCCCACTGTGATAAATTGAACAACACAAAATGAGAACACAAGAAAATAATTGAAACAAAATTGTACAATGAGCGGCGAGCAACCTTTGGAAGGGCAAGATAAACAAAAACAGTACGACGGCGGTGTTCAAAAAGTTACATAGTATACCAATTAAAAACATATTATATACAAAGAAATATGGTAATGATGCCTACCTATGGGTATATTGACGACCTCTGTGTTGCGCAAAATAATGGTACCCAGAACACAAGCTCTGCTTACTTTGGGACCAGATTATGTTGTGTAAAATGTCCGGCATTATTTATTTAATCATTTATATATAATTACAGACAGAATTCTTAATTTTATTTATAAATTTCTAAGTAGGAGTTTATAACTAACTTTTTATAAATAACTACATGCATGATAATATACATTTTGATAAACACCTGTTTTACGGTTTAGTAAAACTCAACGATGATGGCACCGACACTGTTTCGATTCGTCTAGAGAATCTTTATCTTGATCCGCGTTCCGCTCGTTTACAATGATCTATATGATAGCTCAACTGATCCAGATCACTCATGACATTGGCGGCATTGACACGTTGAATGGCAATGCTAATACTCTGGGCCAGATAGGAGCCAGCTCTTGGGTCACGCTATGTTTCTACCTGATGCCGTAATTAATTTTGAAAACAGTTATTTCAATTTTTATTAATTGTTTTTTATTAAGCACATATTAATAAAAAATAATTAAGTTATTTTTCGAGATAACTTTATAGATAATATTCCACGTAGGGTTTAGAGAGTCAAGAGAAAACCAACTGTCTCACGCAGGCTATTTTTACTACAGATTAGCAATTCTTATCCGCCCGCCCACGCACCCCACGCACCTTACCGCTTGAGCCTCTAAAACACCGCTTTATAGATATTAATTAACCGATATTAATTTCCGGCTGATCGTCTGAGACCAGCCTTTGGTATTCCATAAGACCTGCCAAGGGAATTGAATCTATATTACAAGGTGTTGAACTGAGAGTTGGTAAAGGCTTCGTTCACTTACTTTAGGTGGCTTTGATTCAGTTGTCAACGACCGAGGGATGTTGTTTTAATAAATTATTACTTAGGGTCTCCGGAAATCTAAATTTACTGTAAAATCATAATAAAACGACTTACCTACTGAACTTATCAAAAAATTATTTGAATTTTTAAATGGGTCAAAACTTGACCCTATCTTATAATTACTATATTAACTAGCGTGACATTAAAGTATGGTCTGTCATTGTCATTCTTATATTAATGAATAGAGGTGGCAATAGGTTTAAACAACACGTAAGCTTATGGTTGTTATTTAGCCAGACTAATTAAAATTTCCTAAAAGAAATATTAAAAAATAACATCGATCTTATTTTGTTCGCATCAAAGTCTGAATCAGAATAACATTTGTTAAAGACATTTCTTTACTTGAGCTATCTATAGATCGTTTTAAAAGGTACTTAGATAACTCAACTGTTTCACATGTATTTTATATTATTGTATATTATTCTGTACATTTCTGTAATTATTTGTGTAAATATATGTATTTTCTTTACTTAATATGGTTATAATATTGACGGTTAAAAACAAATTCTATATAAAGTAGAACCTCGTCTAATAATCTCTATAAAGTCGTGCAAAGGTAGCTTTGGATCAAAAATGAATTTAATTATTTTGAAATGTTTTCCCTTTTATAAGAAAAAGATATCAGATCTACTTTATCGTTTTAATTTAAATCCACAAACGAAGGCAAACTTTTACACTCTCTTTTCATTGCTTAAAATAAACTACCGAAATATAAATGAAGTTCAAGATTAGGGTCTGAAGTTCTATAATGTTCTATCAAGGGCATTGCTAACAAGAGTTTTCCAGAGATTCAGGTACTTGGTATAAAATAAAGCTGTAAACTGAATTTATTTTTATGTATACTTAACAAATGTGAAAGTTCTAATAGGCCAGTCAAAATAGACGTTTTTTTTGGTCAACTTTGCAATAAATTTCCGATCCAAATTCTTATTTTATAAGGTTTAGGATCACTTACTGAGCATTAAATCACAAAATGCTGACAGATTCAGGTGACGCTTCAAGCGCCATCTTGAAAAAACGTTTTCGGCCGATATCTCGGTAACTATGCACTTTAGGGCAAAAGTTATGGAGACCATTATTGTACAGAATAAAATTTCGATGTCCATACTTTTTGAGTTATAGGACGTTTAATGTTGGACTACCGGGCGTAAAGTTGAAAATTTCAAGATACGCATAGAATATAATGGTACAAATTCAACAAAAAAATATCCCGATTGTTTATGTAGTAAAAAATCAATAGTTCAATTCCTTACCTGCAATAATAACGAACATTTTTTTATTTTATTTTATTATATTTCGTACAATTAAAAAATAGTAAGTTATTATAATTAATTATGATAATATGTTCAAATGCTATAATAAAATGAAAGAAAACGAAAGGAGAATATTTAAAAAAAATTATTCAAAATTTATTTAAAAAAAAAACATAAAACAAATACAAATTCAAAATTTAATTAAATTATTTTATTAAATTTGTGTAGCGATATAAAAGAAACGGTTACCTGCTATAGAAAACAACATTTGGGCTGCCGCGTCACCCGCCAAGCGTCGGCATTTCTACATTAAACGTCTAAACTCCAAAATTAAGAGGCCAGCGGAGGACGAATTGGCCCTACAAACGTAATACCAAAATGATTTGTAACTCAAGCATATTTCCATATTGTTTTATTATTTGTATTTAAATAATATTTATCTAGGTTCCTGGATAGTTTTTATTTCAAATTGCTTATTAAAAATGAAATAAGAGCCAATCGCATTTTCAACATTTTTTTCTAAAATTTACAAGTTTTCTTCCTATTTGTTTCGTATTAAGAACCACAATATCTTACATGTTGTTTGTCAAGGACCGTAGCTTATATTGTCTAGTTACAGAATAATATTACCATTTGAAGAATACTAAATGTTTTCGATCATAATTTTTGGTATTAAGGAACACAATTCATACCACTTTTGAACGGCTAATATTGCTATCGAGCACGCACGGGGCGGGGCCGGGGGATAAGGACACTTCGGTTGTGATAGCTCGGACAGCTACGCACGCACACACTAATGCAACGTGTATTAACACGGTACGTGTGTTCTATTGACCTGTGCCACTGACTTGGATTGAGATTTGCCTTTGTTTTTTTGTCTGATTTGTCTGATATGCCTTGTTGTTTGAAAACAATAACCAACTTTTTTACATACTACTACGACTTTGCCTTTGATTACGGAAATTTTTCACTTGACCTCTGTGGCGCAGTGGGCTTAGGTTCGACTGGGACGCAAAAGGTTGCAGGTTTGATTCCCGCCGCGGGACAAATGTTTGAATGAGCTGCAAGTATTTACAAAAAAAGTCATCATCATCATCATCATCATCATCATCATCATCAACATCATCATCATCATCATCATCATCATCATCATCATCTCCATCATCATCATCATCATCATCATCATCATCTCCATCATCATCATCATCATCATCATCTTCATCATCACCATCATCACTATAACCATCACCACCATCATCACGATCATCATCATCATCATCATCATCAAAACCATTCAAAATTAAAAAAAACCATGTGTGTAATTCACACGTGTTAGGAGTGAACTGAGTTGCCAAAAAAATGTTATCAAACATTATATTCTCAAGCGTGGTTATATTTTTTGAAGTGAAAACTTCTTTAGTATCGTTGTGATTTGAAAGTCGATGAAACGAAAAAGCGACAGTAAAAAGAGACACATAAATTCATAAGATTTAACGTGGGAGAAATTGAGATAGGAAGCATTATACAGTGTTTCTTATATCGTGGTTCAAAAATTTTTGAAGGTTTGAATTGCACACATGTTTTTTTTGTAAATACATACATGTAATACATAAAAACACCCAGACCCTAGACAAATAATTACAGATCATTTGTCCCGAAGCGAGAATTGAACCCGCAACCTTCTACGTATCACACGGCCCTTGGCCCACTGCGCCACAGAGGTCGTCCCCTCGGTCGAAACTTTGCATAGATGTAGGAAGATTAAAATACCTATGTATAATGTTACCTACTTTTATCCCAGAAAAAGGCGTGAAACTGCAGAAAGAAGCTTGTATTTTATTTACCTACCGCCTTCGAATTGGCAATGACATGAATGATCAATGACACAAATATACCTACCTACCTACACCTACTCACACACACACAAGCACTGTATTGTAGTACCGCGTCCCGCGCCTCTCCCGCGCCCCGCGCGCGCTTACATCATTTAAACAGAGAGAAATATTCGGAGCTATTTTTGCACGGCCGCGAATCGAATCTTTTTTCAAAGAAGCCCGAACCGATTTCAACTTTTTTTTGTTTTATAGGGTATACTTCCCAGGTAGTATACCCTATAAAACATTCCCATTTAAATTTTATCGAAATCGGACGAGCGGTTTTTAAAGTATCATCAAAAATAAAATCTAAAAATTGTATACATCGATGAAATTTTTAACCGACTTAAAAAAAAGGAGGTTTCTCAATTCAACCGTATATATTTTTATTTATGTGTGTTCATTCAGCATCTAAAAGCACTACTATTAAATGAAGGTCTGGAGTCGACCTGATGATGGAGCCGAAAGACAGTCGAGGTAACTCCTCTACGATTTACAGCAATTACCTGGTGTTTGGGCTTGATTAATTTGTATTGATGAGAACTTTAGACCTTATGGTTGTGAGTGTCATTAGGGGTCTGATGATGAAGACAAAGGACAGTCAAGAGAACTCCTCAACGTTTTACAGTTGCTACCTTGTGTATATACATGAAGTCGTTTGTCTTTTTAACCGACTTTATCAAAAAGGAGGAGGTTCTCAATTCGTCGGAATCTCTTTTTTTTTTGTATGTTCACCGATTACTCGAAAACGGCTGAACCGATTTAGAAAATTCTTTTTTTGTTTGAAAGGGTATAGGCTTACTTCACAGGTATATATCACATAAATTTTATCAAAATCGGTCGAGCTGAAAAATAAACGAAAATCTAAAAATTATATTCATTGATGATGTTTTCATGTACTTTCATACCTCGCTATGTCATTGGAGCGTTGCGTTTATTTGGCCTACCCATATTATAATATACAAAATACATCTACTTTCCACTAAAAATGTATTATAGGCTCAAATTTCATTCAATGAAGTCGGTTTCTTTTTAGTTTTTAAAACGTAATTATTAGTATCTAAAAAGTAATAATTATGTTTCTTTTAAACATAAAAAAGACGTAAGAAAAATATAAAACAGGTAGATAATAAAATGATTGACTACCACGACACGACAGATGCACAAACACCATCATAGAAGAGAAAGTTGACGAAGAAAAGATGAAGGCCACGAATCAGCGACATGATCCAAATGATAGAGAAGTTGTCGTGTCGTACAAAAGAGATTAAGGAGTCAACGCTGGAGAGGAACAGGTCGATAAATTTGCATCATTACCGACAAGAGCTCAGTTCTTAAGACGTTAATCTATACCTACGAGCTTAACCTGACTGACTAATTCATCATCGCCGAGCCGAAACCGCTGAAGCTAGAAAGCTAAAATTTGGAAGGTAGCTTCCTTTTACAGCAAAATCAAAATCACCCACTAAGGCGGGATTTTTTGATATTTAACCCCTAATAGTGAAAAGGAGTGAAAACGAATGTGTGAAATTTTTAACGCGTGGTGCGATCTGCTTGAAACTTGATATGAATAAATACAATTAACAATAAATGAACACGTGTTTCAAGATTTTTCAAAATAACTCTAATAAAGGAGTAAAATGGCGTGTGAATGTTTGTATGGAAACTTTTTAATGGGTGGCAAGGAGATAAAAAGCATCCTGGGGAAGGATTTAAGCTACAATTCCTTTAAAAAAAATGCGGACAAAGTTGCGAGCAACAGCTAGTAATAAATATGCTTACAACTGTGCGTAGTACGCATTAGCGATATATTACGAGCGTTTTAAGTGTCGCTATTCTGAAGTATGTAATTTTTAACGCGTTTCTTTCCACTAGTGCGTTCATTTACTTCTGATTCTATGTTTCACAGATTAGCTGGAAAAAAATCTCCGCGCAATAATTCGGGGTGTACGTAAGGCCTGGGAGCCCACTTTGAAATATCGATTTCAACCTTATATCGGGACAATAATCTCTTAGCTACATCGTTTCGCTACATTTTTAACGAAGAAACGACATTACTTTTGACAATCGATGTAGTAATTGGTCATCGAAGCATATGTCAATATATCTGAATTCGACGATCATTTCAGCGACTTTATTGTTTCGATATATCGAAGTCGGTTTGCAGAGTAGGCGCCCTGATTCCCGCTTTGGTAAACTCTTCAAATCCGCAGTTTCATTTCGCCTCTAGGCTTTTCAGTTCTGTTTGTAGTACCTTTACTGCGCAGTAGGTTTTAAGATCAAAATTTATCAGAGACGTATGATGCGCATACATGTTTGTTCTGCGTGTTTTATTATGTAACGTTAATAAAATATTTGGGTATTCCATCTTTTCCCGTGCAAGCTTCCATGCTTAGTTTAGGGCTAAATAGTGTTGTATGAATTATCCACCAACATTTATTTATTAGCTATTATTACTGACAGGAGACAGACCCAGAAGGGAAGCCGGCTTAATAAGTAGAATCGAAGATATTTTACAGACAATCGTATTACTTTCAACAAGGCTTCGTAAGGTTCCCTTGAGGTTCATTATAAAGGGCTTATTGCGAGTTGGTTTCGGTACCTACACTTCGTTCTGCTTATATCTTGTGGGAAGATAAAATTGCAAATAACTATCTAACCAAATCTATGTTCCTAGACATATAAAGTATATAGGTGCTGTCCGCGACTTAGCTCACATAAAAAGTATTCAATAAATATATTATAATACCTGACATTTCACACAGCATCATCTGGCCCCAAAGTAAGCAGAGCTTGTGTTTTGGGTACCGCATGACTGATACACTACTTACAACTACATTTTATACATATACTAGCGACCCGCCCCGGCTTCGCACGGGTGAAATGCTACTAAATATACTATATAATGTCTAATGTGATTAGAAACCTCTTAAATTATCAGTGTTTCTCTACCATATTATACATTGTATTTTAAAGATCTAAGCATACATAGGGACTGACAAACAGCGGGAAGCGACTTTATTTTATACTATGTAGTGGTACCCACACCAGAAACAAATATTTGCAGATTATATAAACATTTGTCCTGTGGCGGGAATCTAACCCTTCTGCGTCTTAGCCGGGTCTTGGCCGGCTGCACCACAGAGGTCGACTAAATATTAAAGGTCGTATTATAGTCAAAGTCAAACATATTTTTATTCAATACAATCACAAGTAACGTAAGTATGTTATACTTTTGCATGTAGTTTATTCCCATGCCGTCGTGTAACATAACTTCGTCAATGATTCTATTCTATTATTTGATTATGTCTATTGTTAATTATGCTAATATTTGCTAATTATTAATGTCATTAATGTTATATAATAATAATAATAATAATAATGTCGGACCTTCCACACAGCATTATCTGGCCCCAAAGTAAGCAGAGCTTGTGTTGTGGTTACTTTGAAATCAGTGTGGAGCTTCAGGTGCTTCTTTCGTGCATTTGGCACGTTTTTTGCCTGTAACATCTATATGGAGATGAGGTTGCAAAAGTATATAAGTAGTATATCAGTCATGGTGGTACACACATAACACAAGCTCTGCTTACTTTGGGGGCCAGATGATCCTGTGTGAAATGTCCGGTGTTATTATTATTATTATTAAGCACTTATGTTCGTCACTTGTAAGACCTAGCCTATACGAGAAAAATAAGTACAACCGCATTTCAAACAATAAAATTGATGCGCCCCTGTTGGTGATAGCGGGAGAGCAGCACATTAATGTTTCAAAAAGCAAATACGTTTGTTGTTGAAAAGTTCTCATGTGTTGAGGAGTTTCGGATTTTTATCATGTTTTCCATCATCGAACCTCACGAAACTTATACCTTCTAGGAGGTATAGGAAATCCATAAAAAATGGCTAATAATTGGCGGAGATATCAGATACAAAAATAATGACCGGTTAAAAAATAATAAGAATTTGAATACTTTTATATATTTACATAATGTCTTTTTGTTCTAAAATTTACTTACCTGTCGTTGGTTTTGAATATTCATTTAGATGACAAGGCATGCCTGCAGGGCACCCTACCTTTCAAATTAGAAGGCTTAGATATTCTTAATTTCAAATGTTACTTAATTTCAAATATTACCCTATCACCGATCTTATTGCCAAGATCTTACGCAAGTCTTAACGATCATTCGTCGGGCACTCACCAGCGTCAATGTACCAGCTGTTCTCAAACTGAACGGTCTCAAACGTGAAAATGGTATGAGGCCTGATGGTATGACTCTTGTCCATTGAAAGATGGGTAAGCTATAGGTAAGAGATGCTACTTGCTAAACCCAAGCCGCCTAAGTCGCATCTCATCTGTTGAGGAGCAGGTGAGGCGACTGAATGTGCCGAGGATCTCAAAAGGTGGAAATATGCTGGCCTTCATAGGGCCTACTATATTTGAGCCTTTCGGAGTCGAGACACTGGGCCCGTGGGAAACAGGAGCACATCGCGTTTTTAAAATTATTTCTCGGCGTCGTTTGGTAGAAACATCCTGTGAGCTGGATCCTATCTGGCCAAGCGTATTAACACTGCTATTGAACATGGCAATGCCACTGGTGTCTTAGGGACGCTGCCCTCTAGCATTGATCTGGATCAGTTGAGCTATAAATATATCGTTTAAAATGGTCCTTAGATAGCTTAAAAGTTTCACATGGATTTTATATTATTCTGTACATTTTTGTAATTATTTCAGTTAAAATTGTATTTGTTTTCTCTTATTTATATTATATTTGTAGGATTTTCCTGTTTTTTTCCATGGCTACTTAAAGGTGCATAAAAACGTCTCTAGTTATATTAATATTTCCATATTTATGAAGTGTCATTTAAAAAGGATACTCTAATTCAGACTTTGGTGCAAACAAAATAAGATCTGTTAATAAGTTTGTCCACTGAAACATCAGAATTAGGGCTGTTTTAATAAAGGTAGTGAGATATCATGTAAAATAATTTCATACTAAAATACACACGGGTTTTGCAAAAATAAAGCTCATTTTCCCGGTGCATGTCCACGGCATGATAGGAGATTCTGTCATTTATTAAAGCGTGACGGACGAGACGCGAGTCATGTGGTCCAGAGAATTACTACTTTAGGGTTGCTCCTAACGCATCATCCTACTTTCTACTTAATTTGGTTTGGACTTTTGTTACTCAATACGTACGTAATAACGCAGTGTGTCAGCCAAGTTTAGAAATGAAACGGGCGACGCACCAGCATTGTGTATATTATTATAATATGATTTAGATTATGATGTATACTGGTCAAACCATTTACCACTTGAGGTTCAATGTTCACTGGAAACTTTACCATTTACATTACAAAATATTAAACAGTGTAACAATGAATAACAATGCGAAGCATATGCGACTAAGCCGTGAGCACATCCCGTCAACATGGGTTTCCCAGGTCAAGCCGCTATCTATATGGAACCCCAGTAGTTTTGTCATTTAGACCATCTGAAGTGCTGTGTTGCCAGCAGTGAATTTAAACGGTGGGGGTGTAGAGCCGTTGAGTTAAAAACTCATAAAATTGTTTTTTTCCCTATTTAAAGCTAGGTCGTTTGTTCTGAACTATCCCTCCAGCCTTTGAACCACCGAGTTCAATCTATTTAGAAAGTTGCGGGTTCGATTCCCGCCGCGGGACAAATGTTTGTATGATCTGCAAATATTTCTATGTATAATATGTATGTATTTACAAAAAAAAGTATATAAGTAGTGTATCAGTCATGTGGTACCCATAACACAAGCTCTGCTTACATTGGGTCAGATGATGCTGTGTGAAATGTCCGGGATTATTAATTATTTATTTACTTTCTAGTTTACCTGTTGTCGGTGCGTTGATTATGGCTGCCACGTCGTCTGCATACATGTACATGTGTGTTTGATTGGCATGAGCCTTGCGGGACACCCATAGTGCTCGTAATTTTCTTTGACCTCACTATCACTCGCCCACTTTCGCCTACGTCTGTATGCGATCACTATAACAGTCTGTGTGCAGTGCATCCAGGCAGTCTTCGCAGAACGTCTCTTAACTTCGTTGATCTGATTAAAACTATTAAGTCAGCTTATCCACGAGCGTTTCTGTTAACTAATCTATGATATGTTCTCAATCTGACTTTAGGTTTTATTCTGAAATAGGGCCCTAGATATGTTAAAGATCGAATGTCTTAAGACTTCATACTTATTCCATAGCTTATTGATATCTGGATGACGATAAATTGTTTAAGACTTTACTTTACTTTACTTACTAATTCTTATCCAAAGACTTTGGAAGCCTGTGCTGAGCCGATACGCTTTTGACCAATTAGTTTCTCGCTTACATTAGGGCGTCTATTCTGCTAACCGATTTCGATATCACAAAACGATAACGTCGTTGAATTGACGGTTGTTTGTTGTTAAAATAAAATTATCGTATCGTTGCGATCTAATATTAATAATTCGAGATGATATAATTATTATTATTAATACTAAAAGTGTCATTACTTTTATCTTTTAGTCACTTAACTTGACCTGAACTAACCTAATACGTAATTACGTATTTACAAATTTACAACTAGGACATTTCGTTATATAACATTACTCTAAATAGTTTCAGTTATTGGTAAGTTAGAAATATTGGTAGCGTTCAACAGTTAGTTCAATTCAAATGACTAGTTATTACTTTTATTATTAATAATAATAATAATTGCACTGTATGTCAGCAAAGTAGTCGTTGCGGCAGAGTAACATTACGTCTAGCGACACATCAGCCGAAGGTACGGCGACAAAAGCTCAGCGGCTGAAGTTTCGGTCGTAATATTTCGTTGGTATGACAAACGCTCAGAACGCGGCGTACGCGACGGAAAATTACGTGCGTCGTTGTCAGTCGGTGTCGCTTGCCGCCGCACCCCGCACCAGAGAAGCATACGCCGAACTTTCAACTACACGCGCCGAACTTTCGGTCGCGTAACGCGTCGCGTGATGTGTCGCTTTCTATGCAAAATACATTGAATGCGTTTTGGCTGAAATAATCGCTCGATGGGAGGTTCGGCGCTACACTGAACGCGACGTAATTTCGGCTGATGTGTCATAGGGAACTTGAAAAACACTGCGAGCTTATTGAACCGAACGATCGGCGCCGTACGTTCCGCAGTTGCGTCGCGTTTGTCAAAAGTTTAATCGGTCGTTTCATCGTTCAAACGATAATCGAAACAATGTACCATAGATTGTTAGATCGCGGGCTGTTAGAAATATTGGTTTAGTAATAAAGTTAGTGTGTTCCTTGACAGAGCCAGCCCTACATACACCACAATGTCACGAAACAAATGCTCGAGTTTATGTGACGGACTGTGTACAGTCGCTTAACTCCCGTTTATGAGAGTTTAAGAGTAGAGTTCTCACTGTAATATTTTAAGTAATTTGTTTGACAAGAATCTAAAATAAAGAATTATGTATACCTACCATCCATACCTTGCCAGTCTATTACCATTACAAACGAAGCGCTTTACTTTTACATTTGTGGCGCAGTGGGCTAATGTTTGGCTGACACGCAGAAGGTTGCGGGTTCGATTTCCGCCGCGGGACAAATGTTTGTATGATCAGCAAGTATTTGTCTCGGGTGGGTGTTTCTATGTATATTATATGTTATAACAAAAAAAAACATAAGAAGTATATCAGTCATGTGGTACCAATAACAGAAGCTCTGCTTACTTTAGGCCTTGTTGTGTGAAATGTCCGGGATTATTTATTGTTTATTTATTTATAATGCATAAAGCCATGGTTTGGAATACTTTGCCGTCGTCTGTCTTTCCTGAAAACTACAATCTCGGTCCCTTCAAGAGTAAATAGGTGTCTTCTAGACCGGCTCCACAGTCGGCCTCAAAATTGCCTCAAAGACTCGTTCAAACTTAAGGTTTGGAGGAGGCATTGTGACTAGCATAAGGTAAATAATGCAATCTTCTTTTTATCGAATCACTAATTTAGAACCATCGTGGTGAGAGAGTTGCACATGAGGCTCGTGTACTCTTCGAACTTTTAAGGTTCTTCAACATGCGGGTTTCCGGAAAACCGCGCGCTCTGAACAGTTTCAGCGTGGTTTTAGCAGACTTTCCTACTTCCGATTACGAAGATAGTTCCAACTATTCTCTTATACGTAGTTTCTGTATGATGTATTATTAATTAATAATTCCGGGCATTTCACACAGGATCATCTAGCCCCAATGTAAGTAGAAATTGTGTAATGGATACCACTTGACTGGTATCATACCTACATACTTTATTTTTTTGTAAATACTAACATATATACATAGAAATATCTGGGTATTTCTATGGTATTTCTACATTTCAAACATTATACCCGCGACGGGAATCGAACCCGCAACCTTCTGCATCTGGGCCTTGGCCCACTGCGCCACAGAGGTCGTCAAAGTTTATGGGATCTTGATTTGCAAGTAACATTCCTAAAGCTATCCACAGGTGCTTAGGAAATGGTATACCTATATGTGGATAGCACAAAAATGCCCACCATTAGGTTAATCAGACTATGAATAAGTTTAGAAAAATTAACTTGGAGTTAAGCGATAACCACAATAGATGCAAGTTGGGCTATACAAATTAAACTGTCCACTGGAACCCACTTCTTGCACAGCCTCAAATAGATTATATCAGCAAACGTGTACGCAGATTCGAGGTGTGGACACAGTACAACGAGAGGCAGAAGGAAAACCTAATTTAGATAACATTAATTCATTCTGATACATATTTCTACTACCCTCTCAACAAATTCCCTTCTAATATAATAATAAATTGATAATAATAATAATAATAAAACATATATTAATGGTCTGTTCGTGTCATTTTAATGTGTTGAATGAAAAAAGTTGGCAAATTTTAACGCCATTTTAGCTATATGAGGTTTACAGCACAATTATACATAATAGGTTACTAAAGTGTATCTTCCAATACAAATACCTTGAGGTACACAGGGCTCTTAGCATAGTGACAAAAATAATAGACTTCGGCTTCATTTTTGACACCAGAATTCATACATCATCATTGGCCGACAAGTTACAGAGCAGTTATTGCTGAGGTGGGTGAAGTTTCCTCTCTACTGACGCCACTCTTCGCCTTCCCAGGTACCCACACTAAACTCTCGACCTTACCGACAGGACCCGCAGTAAAGTCGAGTCGTTACATGCGGTGTCGGTCTTACCTATATCTGACAAAATTTGAGTTGACAGACTTGGCTAGTCACTATATTATTTTTTAGGAACTAGATTAATGAATCACATACAGAATACTAACAGTGGAAAGCATGGGCATTTGCTATAATGTAATGTTAGGACGTGCTTCTGACTTAGCCTCTCTAAACACTTAGAGATCTGTGAAGATGACTACAGTCATGTGCATATATAATTTCATCAATCGATTTCAAATTGTTTGACTCAAGCAGTATTTATTACGTATATAACCTTCTTGCCTCCACTGTGTACGTTTATTACACCCGTTTGATGGCAAACACACCACAGGTTAAATACAGATTGCCTTGAGTACATCCTGTTGTATTATTATTAGTATGCGGCCCATGTGAGAGCGGGAGCGGGTAGCGGGGCGGGCAGCGTGTTTAAACAACTACTCGTTTAAACAGGGATTACTCGTGTAAAGCGTTTGAGAAAAACGAAAAAAACATGCACACGACTTCCCCAGGCTAACATCTTCTTAGATCTCTAGTTATTTAGGTATTTAGGTATCAGTCAGAGATGTTAATATATAACATTATGCAAATACAAAATACAAATACAAAACTTTTTTAATTCAATAAAATCACAAGGACCACTTTGAATCGTCTTTTTACATGCTAGTGAATCTAGGTGCCGGTTCCTCTTAACCTCAGTTCAAGAAGAATCCTGCAAGAAACTCGTCTGGTCTTAACACTTTTTTGTACGATCCTTGCCAATTTTGTTACGGATTCCGAGTCGAGTTGGAGCAGATTCGTCCCAAACTTTTTTCCATGCAGGAACATAGTATGTATGTATGTGCGATGTTTGTATCAATGCGAACGGTGAACTCGAGTGGCAATGAGTGGACCGCGGATTAAATTCTCCCTGATGAAGATTATCTAGATGAATTGAAACTATATCAGTGTCTCCATTGACAATATAATACGTGAGTAAACCCGTGTTTATGAAAATGTTAATTCTGTACGGTAGTCAAAGTATGGCCAAAAATCAAGGATAAAGTTGTAATAGGAGTTAAGCTTAGCTTTGAGGAAGGGCAAATACCTCATACTTTTAAATACCCAAGGATAATTAACTTTTGTATCAAGTATTTACAATAAGGGTTCCTTGCTTACTTTAAGTACAAGTGTGATATCATCGCAAGGCGCTGCATATCAATCTACTCCTTGAAGGACTCCGCACATAAAGATCCTAGCTTTTTAAAGTAAAACAGTCGACTTTTTGCACCTGGAATTTAAATGTTGCTTAAACCGTGGCCTGAGCATAACATGTAACATGTTACATATACCTCGTTGCCACCCTATCCGTAGACAAAGCTATCTTATTAGCATAACTAGAAATCCTGACTTTGTCTATCGTCTAATTACCGACATAAATCCATTTTGAGATTCTCAAAGGATCATTAAATTGTCTGTCTTCAAAGGATTTACAGTTAAATTAAGGTACTCTAAGTAAGGTAATATCTTTTTTTAAAGTACTTACCATTCTGACCCTTCCACCACATTAAACAGCAAGAAATTATGGCATTTCAGGCCATAACAGTGAAAAGTGATACAAAATGATACGCTTTAGTGGTGCACTCTAGCGGCTTAACACGTCTTCATAACGAGTTTCAAAGTTGAATAAAACGTAACGGCTAATCTAGTGACACACGGACTCGGAATTGTGTGAGCAAATCGTCGCATAATAAAAAAGAGGAGGCATAATAAAAAAAGAGCAGCTTTACAGTAGTCGCATATGTTGTGTAACATCTGAAATATCACCTTGGCAATAAACAATATCAACATTATACCCTGAATTCGTTTATATAACAGCACACTTTATACACAACACTGTAGGTTAAACGCATAGCTGATGCGTTCTCTTTTTCTATTTCCTATTATATTTTCACTATTTCTCGTTCTCTTCACACACTCTTGGAAAATGGGTTGGTACCATCGGACGAACATGTTTAATTTACCACCGCCCACGCTCATTGGTCAAATCAAATCAAATCATTATTTATTTATTTATTATATCTGTTATGTACTTCTGAATCTTAGCCTAAAATCCGTATATCTCGTATATAGCAAATGTGGCGTTGATGTACGGTCTGTCTTTATATTTAGAATAGTCTTGCATGCATACATAATCCTTTATTCAGGATTTTTATTAGTAAAGTAGATGTAACCAAATTTTTAGGACTAAATTTAGACAAAAAATTGAATTGGAAAACACACGTTAGTAATTTATGTAAAAAAATAAATCAATTCTCTTATGCAATGTATATGCTCCGCAAAGTAGTAAATGAGGCAGCTGTAATTACAGCATACCATGGATTTGTTGAATCTGCTTTACGATATGGCATTATATTTTGGCATTATTAATAAAACAAATATTTTTAAGTCAAAAGAAATGTGTCAGAGCCATATGCAAACTAGAAAAAACTGAGAGCTGTAAACCTTACTTCACTCAACTGAACATTTTGACATTGCCTTGTCTGTATATATTTGAATTGTCTGTTTTTGTAAAAAGTAATATGGACCTTTTTAGTAACTTTGGATCCAGACGACATAATAATAAACTCAGGCTACCCCCAAATACAACACAACATGCGTTATACAACAAAAGCGTGTTAGTTATGGCTATTCGTGTCTACAATCGTCTACCTTCATTTTTATTAGAGACTTCAAGTCCATTGGTGTTTAAAGCAAGGCTGAAGAAAATATTATTAGAAAAGGCTTATTATTCTACCTATGATTATTTAAATGATAAAAATATTGACATTTATCATTTTTATTTATTATTATTATTATTATTTCAGAACTTGACTTACATTAATTAAATTAAATTGAAAACATGTTTGTACCTACCTAATTCATTGAATTATACTGTATAATGTATAATAAATATTGCATGCGGACCACGCTGATTATGGCTGATCTAATATGTTACAAACCCATATTACGCAATAAATGATCCAAACAACTGTTACAAACCCATATTACGCAATAAATGACTTTGATTTGATTTGCTGTGCATATTTTGATATTAATCATGATGATTATTATATGCTTAGTTTATTTTGATGCTGAGCCGAAAGATGACATATTTTAACAGATTTAAATGACCCATATACTGCATATAATATATGATTATTTATCTTTGTCTTTTCAGTAGAAAAAATATATAATTATTCATAATGTTTATCTATCATTATTATATTGATGTAGTATTATTATACATAAGATGTATTATGTATGTCTCGTCCGCCCCTCTCGTCACCCTGCTTAGAACCAGCAGTCTGAAAACCAGCAGCGCTTCCTTACCATGCTTGTGAGTACCATTAAGCTGACGAAAAACGCACAAGTCCAGCGCTGTATTAAACATGAAATTTACGCTTACATTTTGTCAAAATCCAATACATTTGATATTTAGAAGCGTGGACTATACGTTATTTTAGTCACGCCTTTCTAAGCAACAGTGTGTCCGTCTTAGACCTGCTTTATTGCAACCAATAGTGAAGATTTGTACGTGGCTTTGACCCAAGTTTTACAATGATATTAGTTCTTATATTCGGTGAATTGCGTTCAGCTTTTAGGCTTTAGTGCTAGTATTTATTTTTACTGCTGTTTCAATGTTCTTTAAATGGACCTGTAAGCTGGAACAAACGTAAAGGCTTTTGGTTTTTAATACACGTATTTCAGAGTAAAATATAACGTTAGATCGAGATAGACATGGACTCTTATTTATTTGTTACTCAAACAAACACAAACAGTACAAAGAAGATAATACAGGAGAAGACAGAGAGCATGTCGTGTATTTGTGTGGCACTGTATCAAAAAAGTCATGACTCAGCATATCCCACGCCACTAGGAGGTAGCTTGGTGTTGCTATTCTGTAAAAACCTTCAAAATAATGCGTGAGATTTTTATGATCTGTGAGAATAGATTTTATGAATGAAATACTGTCAAAAATGTCAAGTTCTAGAAGAATCAGGCAAGAAATTAGTCTTTGTCCCTTTTATGATCCTTCTTATCTTCTTACAAAATTTGATTAATGAACCTTGGAATGATGGTAGGATAGAAGTTGTGTATGACTATGTAATCCCATTTTCTAAATGAACTAAGTGATTGAAAGGCTCTATAAGTAGACATGAAAAATTTTGTTTTGTCTACTGCTGTGTCACCTCTAGATGTATTTACCCTTAGCATCATTTTCTAGCTTATTACAGACCTCATCTATCTTAATGATTTACGAGTAAAAAGCGTTAATTTATTACTCACTCACAGTATGCAGCAATGCCTTGGACAGTTTTCAGGAGTAGGCTTACAGAAGCTTATCCATTCTTTGCGGTTTGTCGATCGTATACACAGCAAAGACATAGTCAGTATGTTCGGAGCTGACCAAGCCGACTTCCTTTGCCGTTTGAGAGGACGGGCACTGCATTCATTTATATTTCGAAATAAATTAAACAAATAAATAATGTTAGACACATGTTAGACACAATGGTAGACACAGCTTCTGGCTCCAAAGTAAGCTGAGCTTGTGTTATGGATACTACATGACTACATGAAAACCCATATTTAGTATTTTATAATCTTTCAGCGATCTGAATTTATAATGGTTTATCGATTTATCGGCCCGCACACACATGCACATACACACCAAAATACTTCACGAACATCACACACAACACACTCATTACTTTACCTACTTACACTACAGTCACACATATCTACAAAAAATAATAATTTAGATCATAATCTTTAGACTTTTATCTCTTATCATATTTTTCTTCATATTTATACATATTTACTTTCTCTGTCTAACGTTTGTGAACTTTTTTATTCTGCACCGACACAATATTCTGGCCGGCATACAACTTACGTAGCATAATTATAATAAAATAGCCTTAGAGTTAAGTATTAAGAGACCGTTTGACGAGCCCCTATTGTACAGGCTTTTTAGACCTAGTGCGGGGAACAAGAGCTGACCTGTGGTAATTGTTAATTATTTATTGGCATATAACTATGGTTGTTATTCTTTATCTACCAGATGAATTTACAAGACAATAAAAAAGTTTTTATTTCATATTTTTTATTATTTATCTCATAATTATTTTTAAGTTAGCCCGCAACTGTTGTAATAAAAATAGGTAAATTGAAGATTTATAAAAAGTTATTCATGCATAAGTGAATGATAGATTCAGCTACTTTTGAAGAAAAGCGTTTAGTTGTATTAATATACCCTTATAAGCAGTGACAACATTAACTTTTAGATTAGATCGACCGTACAAGCTGTGTAATAAACTATTAAAACGCAAGAAACCAGTGCTATGTGCCGGGTATTCACTTAGCGAAGTTATTAATATCACACAAAATACTTTTAAGTATTTCTTTGAACCTCACACACAAAGTCGTAAGAATGTTTTATGAAACAAAGGGATTTCAATAAGGCCTCTCTCAAAGCCAGGCTTTTAGGCATCTGAAGTTAGTTATAAGAAATGTTATGTTGCTAAGTGCAAGAGTGTAAGTCTAAGTATAGGATTGGGTAGGTATTGTAAATTCTACTAATATTATAATACAAAAGTTTGTATGGATTTTTAAATGTTTGTAAGTGCATCTCGCTGCAGTGGCCAAGTAAATTAGGATGAAACTAAGTATATATAGTTAGTGACCTTGAATGATACATAGGCTTTTAATGTAGGTACGCATACGAATCCTTGGGCAGAAACATAGCATTAGCAGTTACCCGCGGCGTTGTCTACGTAGGTAAGTAGAGTAAGTAGGATACTGATTAAAACGATGTTGACTCAACCATCTAAAGTTCTATTCCCATACTTTGATTATTCTACTCCTTGTGTCCTTGTGTCATTGCTTAGGGTCGTGACCTCCGCGAATCATTCCTTGGACGATCGTTTTCCAGTTTCTTCGGTTTTTGCTAGTGTGTAGGCTTTCGTGGACGTTCTTGTTGGTGTTGTCCGGGATCTGATCTGTCTACCGCATCGGACTCCTTCCCCTTGGTCGCCTACCCTGTATACTGTACATAGTATATACTACCTATAGTATATATACTACCTATAGTATATACTGTTTATAGTACAGTACTGTACATAGCGAAAACTGCTCATAGCGAAGCGGTCTCTACTTATCCACCAAGGGTTATCAAACATTACCAATAACTATCTAAAAGTAAGGAAGTGGGAAGCGGTTGCTCCGCTCCCCACTTCGTGATCAGGAAAGCCTCATTTTTTTAAGTGAAAACTTGTTTAGGCGCGTTGAGCACTTTTTAGGTGAACAAAAATGAGCTATATGTATACTCTGTATATATGTGTACTTCTTGGTTGAACAAAAAGCGTGAAACTCGCGAAGCGCAATCGAGTGTCTCCGTTTCTGTCCGTCCTGGTAAGTCTGTTCGGCCGGCGTCTGTCCGGATGTTCTCATCTACAGGTCGCATTTCTCAACTGATTCTTGTGAATTTTTGTGAGCAGGTTATAGAATTTAGTAGATTTAGTGTTTTGAAAATTTTCAAAGTTAATTTTATGATATAGATATGGAGGTTGCAAACGTAAAAAAAGTTATATTTCAGACATTACTAAAAATATTTGCGAGGTCTACAGCTCACAGAACTATTATATAGTTATTTTAAATACTTGAATCAGCTACTTTTCGGGAGAAATCTGTCTACAGCTTAATACGGACTTACTATGTTGATTTATATTTCTTTACAGCATTTTTTGTTCTCGTAATCTATTGGTAACTTTTATGTATTTGTTAATAATGGTAATAATATGTTCATAAATATAATAAATCAATAAATAAATAATGGTCGACAATGCACACAACACCATCTAACTCCAAACTAACTATGGCTGGTTATGGTGACCAGATTGATAGATACTAGATTACATTGACCTAATCAAAGCGTTGTATGTAAGACGTCTATCTTCTATCAGTATGCATAGAACTTGATTTGAATAAATTGAGCAAGCGGTGATCGCCAATCGTTGTGACATGAGATAATCTGTATCCATGCTGATACATGCCTGAATGGGTGAAGTACAATACCTATTCATCATCGCGTATAAATTGATGATCTGTAGCGATTGTATGACCTTTGTAATAATCGGTACAGAATCAGTTCTGTTCAGTTATTACAAAATTTGAAGTTTCTTATTTATTAGAAGTTTCTGGTGAAGTCAATATTGACGTAGTTCTGAAACTACGTCAATATTGACATCACCAGAAACTGCATAGTGTCTAATAAGAACTGTTTAAAAATCTAAATTAAAACAAATATCTCACATTGTATTAAATAATGTTTTATTAATAAACCAGAAACAAAATAGGGAGTGGATGTTTTAAGCCATGGTGGATCGTATGATGTAATAATTCACCAATATATAATGGTTCCAGTAAATGAAATTCAGATATAAGAAAAATGACAAATGGCATTGGCGCTCTAAAACATTGTCAAAAGTTCAAATAGAAATGGACCAGCCACGTCGCGTGAATTTAAGTTGATAAATGGATTAAAGTAACAATATAGCTAGGCCTACTCAATAAAATGAAAGAGGAATACCAAAAGAGAAATGGATGGAAATGATAAATAAAAAGCAAATTCAAATATATTTATTCAATAAAATTACAAGGATCACGTTGAAACGTCTCACATACTAGGTGAATTTAGGTGCCAATTCCTCCTAACCCAAGATCGAGATAAACTGGCAAACTCGTCCTGGTCGTTTTTTGTATGATATTACAACTACCTTAATTATAAAAAAAAACAAATAAAAGATTACAGTATACATTGCAATTCTTTGAGTTAACTGTCTGAGGGCAGTACACCATGAGGCCATTCATTCTTATCAACAATATAGTAATTTATATTATAATACGCTTTCTTTAGAAGACTACCCTTTATGTAAGCTTTCAATTTCTTAGTATCATTTTCAGGAACCTTATTATAGAAGCTTACCGTGCATGCAAATGATTCATAAATGTTATAGAATTTATATTGCTTAAAAGATATTTATGAAAAGTGTGTGTTTTCCAAGTTACTTTATCTTTGGAAATTCTAATGCGTCCATTTTTTCTGGGAATTCGAGCTAATGAGACTGATGACTTCTCCGCAGACCAACCAGCAGCCGATAACGTCGCTGGCCCAAGTATTTAAATTAAAGGAGACCACACCCCACTGTAGTTTTGCATCAACTTTTAAATTATAATTGTAATAATTTTCAACGTCCGTCGTTCTTATCGTATGTTCCACTACACTTTTTTAGTAGAATAATATAAAATAAATCATGCCAGACATTTTACACCTGGCCCCAAGGTAAGCAGATCTTGTGTTATGGTATTTTTACATATTTATATAAACATTAGATATAAAAATATATAATAATTTATAATGTTATCTATCTATTAACATATACTAGTGGTCGCCCACTGGTCGCCCACTGGCCCACAAAATTCAACCATAATTAACGAACGTAACACAGTGTTTTTGTTGACACTACACGCGAAAAAGTAAGAATTTTTGCATTGCGGGCTTAATTACATGGGCAAAGTATCTTATGTTTGTTTCTTAATATTATACAACAAAGCTCTTTATATAGTTCATACTTTAGATGGTTTCAAGATTAACATTTATCATGAAAGTCGGTTCTTAAAAAAGTTGTTCTTGAGTTATAAATGATGTAAGTAACAAGACTGTTGTATATACCTACTAGCTGTTACCCGCGACTTCGTACGCATTGCTTAGAAACTTTATATTTATTTTTGTAAGGAATTCATTCTGTGCATCTAAAAGAACATCTCATAAGTTTAATCCCCTATTTTACGCCCTTCGGGGATGATTTTGTAAAAACGTTGAAAAACGTATTTCTTACGAAAAGCCTAAATATGAATTTTCAGATCCTTAACTTAAGAAAATATGAGTTGCCTAAACAAACATTCATCCCTATTTTACCCCCTTCAAGTTCGTTTTTGAGACAAAAAGTAGCCTATGTTCTTTTCTCGAATACATTACATCTTTTTACAAAGTTTCACCAAGATCCGTTCAGCCGTTTAGCCATGAAAACGTAACAAATAGACAGACAGAGACATTTTCGCATTTATAATATCATTAAGGATATTATATACGAGTAGATTATAACTATGTTGAACGCACACGGTGGTTTCCATGGCAGCTTTGCTCAATAGATTACCAATTTTCTTATCTAGTCCCTTAGTTAAGTTTATGCATAGACTGTATATTAAGAGTGAACAACTCGATTATCTTTCCATACAAACGGCGAAGGGTGATCAGTTCATAGTTTATTTATTCAAGAGCTCAAATAACTTTATTTCGAATAGATACATTCAGTGGTTTTTTCATAACTAGTGTATTCTTAAGGTATATACCTACGCAACAGACGTTGCTCAACCCTGGGCAATACTTCACGACACGACACGGTGACACGACACGACACGACGTCACGACATTATGTTCCTCTTAAACTAATATAAACTAAAATTATACAGATAAAATATTAGATTTTTTGTATGTTTGTTTGTAAAAAAGTAATTCAAAGATAAATCCAAAGTAAGCAGAGTTTGTGTTTTATGACTGATATACTTATATGCTTTTTTTTTAGATACATACATATTATACATAGAAAAAGACACATAAACTACTTAATCGATATAAAAATTCTGTCACCTAAAAAGCTACTTTATTAGCGAGTAACTCCAGCGAGTATTTTATTTAAAAAAAATTGGAGATCTTTACGAAAACTACAATAATGTAACCTATGCACCTACGCAAAATTTCTAGAATTTCATGCTAGCGAAACACCTCGTGCTTTCGTTTTGCGTACAAACATTGACCTCCCATAAAAGTATTTTTTTGGGGAGAAATGTCTATACTTATCTTTAAAGGCAAAAGTTAATAATATAAATGTGATCTACAAGCAAAATTGTAAATACCCTTCAGGAGAATAACCCATAAATATAAAAATGAACAAAAAGACTTAAAACTTTTCCACTGAATTTCACTCTGATAAAAATAACCTTTCGCCAATCACTCCAAGATCAGAAGACTTGAAAAGGACCACGATTTTTGCGAAACTGGAGCCGTCATGTAGTAACTTACAGACCTCATTCCCAGTTCGACACTATTATCATTTCGACACACAATTTTATTTAAACGCTTGGGTAATCATAATAATAATGCCGGACAATTCACACAGCATCATCTGGTCCCAAAGTAAGCATAGTTTGTGTAATGGGTACCACATGACTGATACACTACTTATATACTTTTTTTTCAATAATAACACCAAGACCCGATACAAATATTACAGATCATACAAACATTTGTCCCACGGCGGAAATAAAACCCGCAAACTAATGTGTCTTACCTGACCCTTGACCTTCACAGAAGTTGTCTTAAAATAGAGGATTGACAAAAAGACGGACAACAAATTTATCCTAAATAAGATTTCCGTTTACCTATTAAGAAATTTAAAGCTTACATGAAGGGTAGTATAACTATATTATTGATTAGAATGCCTCATGTCGCTCTGCCTTCAGACAGTTAACCGACACAGTTGTTAAGGTAGTTATAAGATGGATCATGTAAAAAAGCGTTAGGACCAGGACGAGTTTCTTGCTGGTTCTTCTTAGGCTTGGGTTAGGAGGAATTGGCACCTAAATTCACCTCGTATGTAAGTCGTATCAAATTGATCCTTGTGATTGTATTGAATAAAATATATTTTGACCTAACTTTGACTTTGAGTTCTCAACCTGCATGTTCATGTTCATTCTGGAGGTACGTAACCTCCAAAATAAATTCATGTTTCCGTATGACAAAATGCATTACCTGGTTTAACCAGGGCTGTAGGTGTAAAAAGAAACTAACGAGACGAATCTCTCAGATTGAAGATATGACACGCCTCGTTTAAGATGCTACAATTTACAAAATTTATAATTCATGAATTTGTTTTGTATGGGAACATTTTAACGGGAAAGTTTCTAAGAAATCGCACCACCCGAGAGGTGTGATTTCTTAGAAACTTTGTTTGGATACTTAAAATGCAAAATAAATGGACACGTGTTTCAGGATTTTTCAAAATAACTCTCATAAAGGAGTAAAATGGGGTGTGAGTGTTTGTATGGAATTTTTTATTGGGTGATGGGAGTGATTGGTTTGAAACTTATCAATAAAATTTGGCAAGGAAATAAATTGCATCCTGGGAAAGGATTAATACTACTATTCCGTTTAAAAAAAATGCGGACAAAGTCGCGAGCAACAGCTAGTAAATAATATAAAGGCGCAATGTTTTCTTCGCAAGACGGCCAAAGATAATTCTGTCAAAAGTTAATCACTTTTTAAATTAGTGCCATCCCTTTTTGCTTGATAGTGACAAACAGTGACAGGATCTTAAGCTGTGTTTATGCAGTGTTCAAATTGAGAGGCGTTTATAAGTAAGATCAAAGTTTTTTTGTCTATATTCACTTGCTTCAGTGCCTGTCGAAACTAAACATGTACAGTAATGTTTGCACAACATGCTTGCAACATACTGCTTGGATGCAGAATATCTTCTACTTTCACTGTTAAAGGTGAATTGATGTACACAATGTTGTGAATCAAATAATAGGTTGGGGAAAAAGTTACTTCGCATTTTTTAAGAAAATTCAAAACATTTTATAATATAGTTTATTTACATTTAACTAAAGTATGTAGGTACCATTTTGTTCGATAACTTTTTGCCATCTTGTAGGTAGGGACATGATCCCATTGCTATAGAAATGTTGGGACTTCTGATCAAAATACTGCGACAAGTGGTTTTAGCAGTCCGGCGCAGCGTTTCAAACATTTGAGTTTATCTCTGTATTCGGGCAGTAATCTATTATACTCTTATTCTTTTTAAAAAAAAAAATTATATGCAGTATTTGAGCAAGCTACACCACAAACAATGTAGTCAGACAGTTTTCAAAAGGATGAAATTCGCATTCAAAATGCATTGTCACAATGCAATAAACTTACTCTACAGATATAAATCTGCAAAAAAGAAAAAGATACTGGGAATTTCATTTTTCAACGGTTGCTCTCGCGTTTGCTGACAAGAGCTTATAATGTAGTCTTGGTTTGCAGCTACTCCGATTTATTTAAGGCGAAGCGTTGTGTAGAGCGCCATCTTGTTTTTCATTTTTTGCCTATTATTTTAGTTTGTTATAGTACTTACGTTGTACATAGTTATTATTTCTGTCATTTCTAGTATTCTAACCTCAGATAGCCAAATAGTATCATTTTAGGAAAACAGGGTCAATTGGCATAAAAAAAATATCTAGACGGCCCATTTTCTTGCTGACTGTATTTTTTTTTTAAATATATGTAAATGCAGCTAAAATCATTTCCCGTGCCTACAACGGTTAGGGCTTCTGCTATTACTGCCCCGTCCCGCAACTTTATTTGAGATATCTATTTGTTAGGTTTGAATTTAATTCCAATTTATTTTACAATCATTTCTAGTACTTGTTTTGACTTTTTGGACTTAAATTGTATTACGTTTGAGTTTTCTTTAAAGAACTTGTTTTGACTTGCTAACGAAATCATACCTACTTGGAGGGGGGATAAAACATGGCGAGTTGTTTGCAGTCTGGCTAGTATGGTTGAGAGCCTGGTGGAGTAAGCAGCGCATTGACATAGACATAGACATAGACATAGACATTTGTTTATTTTTTGCTTTGCTTTGTATTGAGTTTATATCAGTTTAAGCTTTCTGTGTTCGAGTTTGTGAAGTTGGCGAATTATATGGTGGATGGAATAAAGTTGGTGTACATCTCTATATCCGGAGTATTATTACATATTAGAATACTAAATGGCGCTAAAGAAAAATTAGAACGCGCTGTCGTTGTTTTTTGTAAATATCTCGTCATACTTAACCTGTTAAGAGATTAATAATATTAGTAGGATACTTATAAACTATAACTATGATTGTCTTTTGATTTTAGCTGAACACTATGTTTTTATGAAAAAAGGTTTTTATAAATAGGTACATAAAAACTCCTTTATTCTTATACAGAAAACTCTAAAAATCATGTTTCACAATTCATTGACAGTTAATCAAACCACAATGAACAAGTTTGGGAACATGTTTATCTAATTAACAATGAGTTATTAAATAAACCAAATAATGGGTGATGAAAAATGTTGCCAAACTTTCAGAAACCTGGTGAGTTTTTACTTGAGCTATTTTTATAAACGTCATAGCCATGGCCAAACTGATTTGCATCATGCTACACAATCGTGGTTGATTTGGAGTACTTACCTTAAATTATTAAATTCAAATAAATTCTATGTAATATTTATGGTTCGCCCAGAACGTACCGAAGCAGTAAGTGAAGTTCTAGGGCATGTCGTAGAACCTTAAAATTTCGAAGATCGTCAAGTGCACGGAAAAAGCCTTTCGAGGCACACTTATCCTTTCACCTTAGGTGGTTACACTGTTCTGAAATAACAAGTGACACGATAAAAATAATATTACCACTTAATATTATGTTTTGTCCCAAATAAGCAACTATAGGAACCGGATGACTGTACGTAGTATGAATTTTAATAGATTACGTAAACTATATATAAACTAGCTGACACGTGACCACTTCGTTAGGTGGTTACATACAACTTCTAAAAAAAAACGGGTTGCACTCCGGGAGTGCCGACAGAAGTGAAAACTTATTTTGGCGCGTTAGAGTTTAGTAATAAATCACTTCAAAATCAGTAATTATGGCGACTGCCAATCAAATACTGAACGAACACAGATGATGCAATATTTTTTGTTCAGAATGTAGTATATTATCTACATTCTAACCTAAGAACCTAACTCAGTAAACTTCTCCATACAAAAGTAGACATGTGAATTAAGGTTTATAATCAAATGGGGCGAGCGCGGCAGCCGGCTGCGTCTCGACCCAGACGGTAACGGTGTCGCGAATCCAGAGGTTTTACCTCATCTAAAAATATGCGTGCCGCGCTAAAAGAAGTTTTCACTTCAAAATGAATGTACTAATATCGCTATTAAAAAAAGATAGCTATTCAAATTATTGTAATAATTACAGAGATTAACAAAGTTACAGATAAATATTGATAGATGGCCCTAGCGGCCATCCGCGGCTTCGCTTGCCCCGTTCCCGTTCCCGTTGTTTTTATGGAATCAAAAATAGCCTATATCCTAATCTAAGTTACTAACTATATTCATTTTAAATTTCATGCAAATCAGTTCCGCGGTTATTGAGTTAAAGTGGTGTAACTAAAACGACATTATTTTATATTATATATATATTGACGGCCTCGGAGACGCATAATGTTGCATTCCTGTTTCTCAACTGTCTCACCCATTACATAGCTGACCTTTGGAAATAACTGCTTTATTTATTCCGCATTAAAATTTAAAATCGTTAATCAGTTACCATTTTATCTAACAAGATAGTTGAATATAGATGTCGATTTTCCCTAAACCAAGTCCTTGAAGAGGTCTTAGTCCTAGCGCCTTTTTGTTGGTAATTGTCCGCCTTACCTACGAAAATGTGATTGATAAAGCTCCGGTGATGCTAATCATAGTACTAAGCTCAAAATACCAGCACACATTGTGAGTTTGGGGCGAGATGGTGTGCCCTACTACTCATTTTCGTAAGCAACCCTCATTTCTTTTCCTCTAATTAAGTTCCTTGGGGTTAAGGCCCGCAAATATTTAATACTAATAGATTTTACTTTTGTATAATCGATTACTATTAAATATTTAGCGGCTTCATCCCCAAGGAACTCATTACACAAAATTCATTACTCAGAAGTCAAATTAAGTCCAAATCAATTGAAATTACCTGAATAGCTAGCTATAGCTATAATAGGTATACCTACATTCAGAGAATAAATACCCATTTCTATTTTTAACATGTTTTTGTACCACTGCTGAGACTGATATTTTTTTTTAATAAATTCTACGCATAATTTAGAACTACACAGAGTAAGCTACATGTGTAATAACTACTTACCAGGGCAGAGGGTAACCTCTTACTCTCAGGAAGGCAAACTTGTTGGCTGGTTCGGTTGTATAAGAAATGTAACTTGATTTGCGCTTAGTGCTTCATGGCCAAGCTGAAGAGGATAGATCATGCAAGCCGCGATATAATAGACGTAAACTTTGCAGAGTTGTAAATTAAAACTAGATTTTTCGTTGCAGCTCGCCGCGCGCGTCTGTGTGTCTGTCTCTTTTACACCATCCAAATGATGGAAGATATCGCGGCAAACGCTTATACCGACCACAATGACTTTCGGAGATCTCATCTAGGACACAATGTAGGTTTTACAATCAGCCTCAATGTTTACCTTACTTGTTTACCTAATATTATTATGCCTATATTATCTTATTATCTTAAATTATTAAATTTAACCGATTACTGGTCGACATGAGTTCTTGAAGAAAATTAAAATAAATATTTTATATATTTAAACAATAAATTACAGCGTTCTAACGATCCCACTGATCGGCTAGTCTTGTCTTAAGCGTGTTAAAATAATAGTTTTTTAAAAACATCAGCCGATGTGTAATGTTATAGACAAAGAAACAACATACCTTACACATGAATAGTCCACATAACTATTTGTTTGTTTACTAAACCTGAAGATAATAGTTGCTTACATATGTACACATTTATTTTAATTATTTATTATTTTAATCATTGAATGTTTATTCAACACACTATCATCGAGTCACCAGTGTTGGTTGACGGTAGACAGTGTTTCAAATGTATAGTTCTTTGACATCCCGTTTCGTAATATATTTATTTATTAGATTCGTTGTACAAAATCTACCGCTCTTAAAAATAGTTACACAAAACGTGAATTTTTAACAATGATTCCACAAATAGGATGATGGTAAATAGTGATAGTAAAAAACCCATTTGGGGCACAACTGATACCGGAATTTGATCATTCAGGCTGTTAGAAGATTCCTTTGTAGGTTGATTATGGAAATTAATATCTCTGCAAAGTTTCTATCTAAAATCTCATAAGTTCAAGCTGATTGCTCGTAAGGTGATAAATCAGCTAGGTTATAGAACGCTAACCATGTCCGAAAATAAGGTAAGTTTACAGAGGTCACGTTTATCTGACGGAGGCTTCAACCCTTTGAATAACCCTTCAATACCAGGAAAACTACTCGTTAGCTACAAGCATATAATAATAATAATAATAATAATTCCGGACATTTCACACAACATCATCTGGCCCCAAAGTAAGCAGAGCTTGTGTTATGGGTACCACATGACTGATATACTACTTATATACTTTTTTTTGTAAATACATACATATTATACATTGAAACACCCAGACCTAAGTCAAATACTTGCAGATCATACAAACATTTGCCCCGTGGCAGGAATCGGACCCGCAACCTTTTACGTGTCAGCCGAGCCTAGGCCCACTGCGTCACAGATGTCGTCATATATCAGCGTGCATATCAGTGGAAACTTGTAATTGTCCATCAGCGTACATCCCACATGTTTCTACTTATTATTATATACTAGTGGTCGCCTACTGGTCAAAACTTGACCATAATTAATTAATAATTAATATTTTTTTAATCATAATTTAAAAAAAATATTAGCATTCTGCACTCCTCTATATAAACTATAAGTGTGCGAAATTTCATACTCGTCTGGGCAATTTTCGTAAAAGGGGTACAAAGTTTTCGCTTCACATTATTAACAACATATTAAATGTTGTTAATAATGTTGTTTAATATTCCTAGCTGTAATTTTTCCAAACATTCGAAAATAAAATATATGCTTGTTTGGTACAATATTTTTATTTTGTTTATTAAATTTTTTCAGTTCGGTTTGACTCAGCTGTCCTGCTCCAATGATGGAGACAGCGGAACATTGGTCAATGTCTTCAAGACCTGGCTGAGAGCTCATGAGGAGGCCCAGGTAATACCATTTTACTATTTGTGAGAATCTAGCTAGGCACTGTTAAACAACAGCAATACTCAGCAATGCTTTGCAAAACATTGCAGCTCTGCTTAACTAAAAAATGTGTTAAAAACTGTTTTTAACCGACTTTAAAAAAGGTGGAGGTTCTCAATTCGGTTGTTTTTTTATGTTTGTTTGCTACCTCTTATCTTTTATCAAAATCGGTTTAGTTGTTTGGTTTTTAAATCAAATTAGGTGCATAAAATACTGTCACCCAAGTAAAAGAAATTTCGATATTTTGGTTTCCTGTGACTGTGTTTACAAATTTCAGAAAATGACAAAGTACTAAAAAGCGTTTTTTTGAAGTCGGTTAATTTTATTTAATCAACTTCAAATATAAGAGGAGGTTCTCAATTCGCTTGTATTTTTATGGGCTCAAATTTCGTAGTTTTTAAAACGTAATTATTTTGCGTTCATGTCAAGGTAGAAACTTAGGAGATGGGTATTACCCATAAGAAGGAATAATATAAAATATATATATATTTACAGTAATAAAAATAAGTGAAGGACATAAAAATACGTAGCTTTTCCTATACGTATGTTTCTATATTCTATTTTATATACCTGAACCATACATTTTGATAAACACGGGCTTTACTCACGTATTATTTTGTCGATGGAGGCACCGACAATGTTGCCAACTCATCCTCAAGAAAACGTCAGATGTCAGTAGAGAGAGCTGCAGCTTACCTACCGTTTGTGAAAGGGGTGACGGGTAAAATTGGACACTTGTTGCGAAGGAAATGTGGCATTGAGACAATATTCCGACCACTTACTCAACTCAGACAACTGATACGCTCTCCTAAAGACAAAGACCCTTTGAGTGTACCTGGCGTTTACAAGATTCTTTGTGATTGCGGTAGCTCCTACGGTGGTGAAACTAAGAGGAACATTTCTACCAGGCTGACTGAACACATTCATGCCGTGAAGAATGCTGACATTGAAAAGTCAGCAATTGCAGAGCACTCGCTAACCTCTGGCTCTACACATTACATTCGGTTTGATAAGGCTCAGGTACTATCAAGAGAAAGATTCTTTGTACCTCAAAAGATCCGTGAAGCAATCGAAATCGGCCGTGTTCCAAACTTCAACCGAGACAAAGGTTGGTTTCTTTCTCTAGCCTGGAAAGCCTTGTCTGCACGGAACGTTTTATAGTAAAGATGTGACGCCGGTTAGTGATAGAGTCAGTGCTGTATGTTTGACGGTTACCAATGTTGAGGGCACGAGTGGCGAAGTCGAAGGGCCAGTACTAGCACCAAATTTGCTACCGCCTGCCGTGACAACGTTTCCCCTCTACCTGCACGCACTACTCGCTCCGCAAGGTAACTCATCCGCAGTGCGAACCGTGAACTCGAGGGGCAACGAGCGGACCGCGGATCAAACTCACTAACATGTGAGTACAGCCCGTGTTTATCAAAATGTATAGTACAACTCACGAACATTTTGAAAGTGAAATACCTGAACCACATTGAGACCTGACTTGGTCGTGAGCAGCGATGCGGAAAATACAACTTTTGTCGTTCACGCAAGGTCGTTTTGTTATCGCAAGTTCCAAGAGCAGTTCTAGCAGAGAACCTACTCGAAGGTTATTGGTTATTATAAGTTTTCTAGTAGCTAGACAGAGCTAGGCACATAGAGAACATCAAATGACAAGCAATTTTCTAACATGCTGAGTACCATACAAAAATTTATTTCATTCTTTCTACAAGCTCGTCGTATGTGGTTGTACCTACGAATAACACTAAGTAAAGATTCCACTTTCTGCGTATCACAGGGGTTTCAGAACCTGTCCACTAATCGCCTATTAACCGTAACCAGCTGCTAACCGTGTGAACAAGTATGAATCTCCAACCACCCATAGGACATCCTTTCTGTACAGGTAATGTTTGCCAGTGTCCTGGTGGTGGTCGGACTATGGTGGCTGGTGAGAACAGTACTGACGCTGTTTATCAACCTTATTTGCCCGCTACTGGTCGTACTGCTTGCTGTGGTGAGTATGCGTTTTTATACGCCTTCCTTACTATTACAGGTTTCGCTATCTGAGTGCACTAGTTTAGTCTTTAAACGTGCAGTTTAAAGACGAAACTATTGCATTTTGAAACTCTGAAACGTAAAAATAGCGTAAGTTTTCCTTTCTGCGGAAAGACGACGTAATCATGTAATCGTAATCACGCGTAATTTTAGCGTGAGAGTAAGGTAGAACGCGTATATAGTGGATCTGACTGTGCCGAATGAAATGGTTCCAGTTGATGGATTTGTTCGAGAAAATTCTTTTGACGCTGTTGGCTTAATGCGCAAACCACAAAAATAAGTATGACGCGGCGCCTTTTCTATTCAAATCGAAGAAGAGACGCGCCTGTGTCTCGTTTCATCTGGGTTCACATGCGACGCTTCATCTAGTGCGATTGAACATTATAGCAGCGCCAATATATGTCTTCGCGTTATCTTGGTATTACCCTCTCCTTACGTTTCATGTCTGGCCTGCACCTAATAAAAGCATGTCTTTATTTTGACTGGCCTGTCAGCTCAGTTGGTAGTAGCTCTGCCTTCTGCGCTGTAGGTTGAGGGTTCGATTTCCTCCCAGGATAAACATTTGTGTGAAGAACATAAGTGTTTGTTCTGTGTCTGGGTGTTATAATGTATCATAAGTATGTATTTAAAAATATATAAGTATTCTATCAGTCATCTAGTTACCATAATACAAGCTATGCTTAGTTTGGGACTAGATGGTGTTGTGTGCATTGTCCAGCAATATTTATTTATGTTTATTTATTTATTTATTTATTTACAGGTATGTGTCCCGCAACTAAGAGCTCCCCTTCTCGGACAAAACTATCCTATACTGGCAAATCTAATCAAAAACATCCTCAATAAAATGGCAGATAACATCAGAGCATAGTGAAACTGTAAAAAGTGTTTTTTTTTTTGTTAAAAACAATAATAAAAATTGTTACATCTTGAGCTTTTGTGAATTCTGTTCATTATCATTATCATTCATGAGTAGCTGATCCACCCGCGTTATAGTTTTAAAATAAATTTGTTTTACCGATATATTTTCTAACATTCTATTAACAACGATTCACGCAATAAATGAACATTCCCATACAAACTTTTATTTATTGATTTTTTGTCATAAAAATACTTTTAGTGTACGTAGTTTTCGACCTACAGACAATTTTAAACGCGTGTTGTAGGTAAAATTATTGAAATTTTAATTATTGTTAATTGAAGAACCATTCCTTCAAAGCATTCTTCATTCTTTGTTTCTCCTAGAGTGTTGATGGTTGTATAACTAGTATAAATTACATTATAAGGTAGTTATACTTCGAGAGTAAAAGAGCTGTGGCAATTTCAAATGCCATGCTATACTGGATAGACCTAACGGACAAAAAACCTAAACAAAAGTTGTTAAGAAAGGATGCGATCCCAGGTGCAACAGTTTATTGCTACTCATTTTTTCAAGGTGATGTACAAAACTAACAACTATCGTTTAAGGAACGTTTACTTGATGGAGGTAAAGGAGTAACGTCTAAGTTCAATGTAGGTGTGGGCTTACAATAAGGATTGGCTTTAGCTCCTTAATATCTTCTTGGTAAATGAGCTCTGACATCGAACATTCCGTCTATTCCCACCTGTTCTGTTGAGTAGTTCTGTTGGCAGAACTATTAGGTTTTGATGATGAACAGGTGGGAGTAGACTGAACATACAGGAGGAAAAGCTGGTTTATGCTGTTCGCTGACGGCATTGTTCTTGTCGAGGAAAATGCACTGTGGTACAGAGCTGGCTAGCAAAATGAGGAGAGAGCATGCGGAAAACGGCGGCGGTCTCTCCACCTTCCGTTCCATTTTCTTAGATAGTGTATTCCTACCAGTCTGCTCCGATTTCCGTTACCTCGGTTAACTCTCTCATAACGGTGGCAAAATAGACCGTGACGTGAAAAACAGAACGAATGCGGGATAGTTCTTGTGACCTGTCACAGGTGATTCGTGAATGCCTCTTAAGTTTTAAGGGGAAAATCATAAAATTAAGTTTTCAGATCATTCTTTCTGTCGTTGTAAGGACTTGAATTATTATTGTATATATTTTTAAAACAGTGTGATAACATACATTTTGATAAACACGGGCTTTACTCACGTATTATTACTATACTATATTTACTATATTTATATCTATATTACTATATTCGGTGCCTCCATCGACAAAATAATACGTGAGTAAAGCCCGTGTTTATCAAAATGTAGTGTGATAACATCTTTAAACTTAATTATATTTCAAGGGGATTCTGGTGAACCGAGGAGTTCACTGGGATCCTCTGGGGATCGGGTTAGGGGATCCTGGTGGCTGACCCTATATGGATGTGCTGGGCAACCAACGCGATGGATCAAAAACGAGTGCATGCGATGGACATGTGAATTTTAAGGTGGAAATGTAGATTTATGATGATGAATAAAATAAAAAAATGGTATATTAGAGAAAGTCAGAGAACGGAAAAGATGAAAAGCAATAGATAAGCTTAGTATGGGCATGTTATGCGCAGTGGAGAAAATTATGTTACTCTAAGAGTGATGGATATACTTGATGGGTATAAGAGTAGAGGCAGGCCTATGAAAAGAAGGATATACTATTAAAATATGGGTAAGAAACGAGTGACTACGAAGAGAACGGAAGAAAAGAAACAGTTGTGAGATGTTGTGAGATGAGACAAAGAGACATTAAGAATTCTGATCACTAACTGCAGGTATATAATGCCAAAAAGCTGGCAAAGTTACCTATTTGGCTGAGAGTTTTTTCAACAAACTTTTTTCATCACGCAACTGACGGCAGCACGCAAACTGAAATAACTAGTTGAACTAAAATTGTCGCTCGTCGGTGGCCGCTGGCCGTACGCCGCCATAACAGGTTTTACGAAATAGAGGTTCTACTACAACTACAGCAAACATCAGCTCAGCATAAATGTTAATTAGGAATTAGGATAGAATTATACATTGTGATAAACACGGATTTTATTCACGTATTATTTTGTCGATGGAGGTACCGACACTGTTTCAGTGCGAACCGTGAAATCGAACGGCAACGAGCGGGCCGCGGAAGAACTCTTAAACAAACTCACCCTGATGAAGATTCTCTAAATGGATCGAAACGGCGTCGGTGCCTCAATCGACAAAATAATACGTGAGTAAGACCCGTGTTTATCAAAATGTTCAGTACAACTTACGAAAGTTTTGAAGAGTCAAATATTTAGGTACTTTTTAATTAACACGCTTTTATTAGTTTGGTATGTAACGTAAAAGAAATCTGTGCAACGGGATCTTCGAGCGTGATCTTCACCCCCTTTAAAATGTCTTGACTTTACAACGATTGATTTGAAACTTTGCAAGTGTGCAAAGTTTCAAATCAATCGTTTCAAAATTTCAAATCAATCAATGATAATGCAATAATTTAAATACTTTGCCCCATTATCCTGATCAAGACTTTCATGATTAGCGATTTTCCAAATTCGATAACAGGTAGTGTCTTTGTTCCATCGACAAAATAACCCGTGTTTATCAAAATTTATACAATCATATTTATTGAAATTGCTCGAAAATGACATCATGTCTTGTCACTGTAAGCAATATAAATTCTATGTGCGCAATATTTAAATATACTGCAAATCGTGCTGCAATACGCAATGTATGTAGCTACACCCTTAACAAATACAAAATGTAGTTACCGTGTGATGTTACGAAGTTATATAGAGAATTTTAAATTGGTAGGTTTGATGTTTTTTGTAGTCTGTAGGCTTTTAAGCCAATATATCTATCTATACACATAAAAGAGCTTTACCTGACTGATTCATCATCGCCGAGCCGAAGCCGCTGAAGCTAAAAAGCTGAAATTTGGAAGGTAGCATCCTTTTATAGCAAAACCACACACTAAGACGGGATTTTTTTAAATTCGTTTTTTTAAACGAAAACGAATGTATGAAACTTTTTAACTCGTGGTGCGATTTGCTTGAAACTTGATATAAAAAATTAAAATGCAAAATAAATGGACACCTATTTCAAGATTTTTCAAAATAACTCTTACAAAGGGGTAAAATGGCGAGTCAACGTTTGTATGGGAACTTTTTAACGGGTGGTGTGATTTCTTAGATACTTGGTTTGGATTCTTAAAATGCAAAATATATGGACACGTGTTTCAGGATTTTGCTAAACAACTCTCATAAAGGAGTAAAATGGGGTGTGAATGTTTGTATGGAATTTATTAATGGGTGGTGAGTGTGATTGGTTTGAAACTTGAATTGAATAAAAAAATCTTTAAACACGTGTATCCCTTTACTTTGCATACAATTCCTTTAAAAAAAATGCGCACGAAGTCGCAGGCAACAGCTAGTAAAATACATAATAACAATTAAAACATTGTAAGAATACTTAAGTGGTACAAAGGCGGCCACATCGATTGATAATATTAGTCGCTATGTAAATTGTTGTTGAATACATCCACGGAATATCCTAGAAAAATCAATATATTTTCCTCGAAACTGTAAACTTTAATATATCAATGGAATCCTCATTTCCTATACTACAAATACCATCAACAGTTACAAGTAAACTCTACTGGGGTGATCGCCTCAGTTGCGATTCAGTACTTTCGGTGGCGCGCGTAAAGTAGGATGATCGTCTGCATTAAAAGAACGAAATGTAAAGTTTAACACATTTCAAAACTGTCTTTTAAAAATGTTACTCTAATGTGGACGCGGTGAATTCTATGATGATCACTATTTTGCTAAAACTCATTTCTATTTTTATGAGTGTGTAACAAATTTTCATAGAAGCAATACTAAAAACAGAAACAAATTATACATCTCTAATTTTCGACTAGAAAATTAAATAAGTCCTTTATGGGGAACATGGTGCGCTTCCTGAAAATACAATTAAACTACCTTTTAGACATTTAAAGGGTACATAAAGGGTAGTCTTTTGAAGAAAGCTTATTACAATATAAATTACTTTTACTTATCTGATTATTTAGATGACAAAAAAGCGTGGGATGAATCTGCTCCAACTCGACTCGGCATCCGCAACAAAATTGTAAAGGATCATACAAAAAATGTGTTAAGACCAGACGAGTTTCTTGCCGGATTCTTTTTGAACTGGGGTTAGGAGGAACCGGCACCTAGATTCACTAGCATGTAAGAAGACGATTCAAAGTGGTCCTTGTGATTTTATTGAGTAAAGAAAGTTTTGTATTTGTATTTGTATCTTTATTATTGATAAGAATGCCCTCTGACAGTCAACAGATTTGAAATGTATAAACTACTGTATTCTTGTATTAGTTTTTCGTAGCTAAGCTAGCTATAAAATGGATCATACAAAAAAGCGCAAGGACCACGACGAGTTTCTTGTCAGTTCTTCTAGGACTTGGGTTAGGAGGAATTGGCACATAAATTCACCCATTACTTACGTAAAATGTTTCAATGTGATCCTTGTGATTGTATTTAATACAAAAATACAATTGACTTTGCCTTAAAATAATCGTTCGTTCGATCGATCGTTCGTATTATAAAATTTTTACCTAATCTAGGGAAACAATAGAAGCACCATCAATGTGTTCCAAAATAATGTCATTTTAGGTCATCAGCATCTTGCCTCAGAATAGCTAGAGGGTTGGCATATATCAACTCATCAACAACTCAGACACAACAAGGAGGTAATAACAATTCCGCTTGGAAACATAAACATGTGCTATAAATATTAATGCTTCTCCCCTTTCTCTACTAGGTCTACGGAATTTTCTCAATGACCGACCTCATGCACTAAGAACCAAGATGAAGACGCCATTTTGTATTTTGTAACCATTTGTTACATTACATTACATTACATTACTGCGACAAAAGAGTTTTTATGACCTCTGTGGCGCAGTGGGCGAAGGTCTGCCTGAGACGCAGAAGGTTGCGGGTTCTATGCCCGCCGCAGGACAAATGTTTGTATGATCTGTAAGTATTTGTTTCGGGTCTGGGTGGTTTTTTTTAGAGAAGGTTCTCACCATGGTTATAAATTGTTATGTTTGGCTACTGAAATAAACAATTTGAATTTGAATTTTGAAATATTATCAGCCCACACTGTCCCACTGCTAGGCAAAGGCCTCCCGCCATTCTCTCCATTCATTCCTCTCCCGCGCTAAGATGGTCCAGTCAGCACGGAATTAAGTGAGGTCTTCCGACATGCAGCATATATGACCAGCCCAGTCCCACTTGAGCTTGGGAGCTTTTGTAGCTATATCGGCGGTATTCTTGAGCGCAGCTCGGTGTTGCGAATCCGATCTATTCGCTTCACTCCGAGAATACGGATGAGACGGATATATGTGTTTAATTTAAGTATGTGAGATGTAAGTCCATATATTAGGCTTTTAATTATACTGTTCAACTTTAGAATGTACTTACTAACTGAGGCTATTAGACGCGTCAAATCACATGTTTTTTTTTGAAACAGGGAACACTTTTTGTCCTGTCGGTAATTGCTTCTTGTACGAGTATATTTACGTAATTTCAGATTTAGGTACGTTTATATATGTATATTTAGTTTATGTTATAAGGATGTATTTAATATAATTATAATGTTTTTTGTCTGTAGGTGTGTAAATAGACATTATTACTATAATATTTTGTATTATTTTGTATTAGTATATTATTTAACTTTTTGTACACCGCCGTCGTTGTTTTTATCTTGGCATCTAAAGGTAGCCAGGAAGAGATCGCTTTTGGTGATAAGGCCGCCTATTGTACAATTTTATTTCTTTTTCAGTGTTTTCTTTGTTTATAATAATGTGTCAATCTATCTATATATGTATTGTATATATTTTTGTATTAGTATACTATGTATATTTTTCCTGTAATTTTGTATGTACACAGTTTCATTATAAATCATTTTTTCAAATCGTGTCACTTGAACTGTAATGAAAAGAGTAAAGTGAGCCTCAGATGCTCATTTCGTGCACAAATCATAAATATTTACAAATGATTATTATCATTATCGCCCTTTTTTCAGCTGCATTCAGTTCTATCCATCCCGAGGTTTTCTGGCAGAGATTGCTACATAGCGAGAAGACCATTGTACTATCGACTATCAAAACATTGTTCCTTTTACTACCAGTCCAGTGTATTTATGGTGTGCAATAATGTTTTCTATGTACCTTCTATCTATGTATATCTTATAATCAAGCACTAACTTATGTGTTGTTTAAATAACCAATAAATAAACTATCCTGGAAATTTCACACAGCATCATCTAGCCCCACAGTAAGCAGTGCTTGTGTTATGGTACCACATGACTGATGTACTACTTATATACTTTTTTTGTTGATTTACATTTATACATAGAAATACCCAGACCTGAGGTAATTACTTGCAGATCATACAAACATTTGTCCCGCGGCAGGAATCGAAATCGCTAACTTCAGCGTCTCAGTCAGACCTTAGCCCTCTGCGCTACAGAGGTTGTCAAATCTCCAAATGTCTTGCCATCTTTATTCATTTTTATTAAAATGACCAGGACAGACCATATATTATGGCAATGCTAGTTAACTATGTTGTTTTTAGAATAAACGGTATCGGTCCATCTTATAATAACATCTTAGCTAATGTACTGTTTAAATTTGTTGCCCTCTTTAACATTAGATGGTTATTAACTGTATAACACAACGTAATACTGAGTCGGACACCAATTTGTAATAGCACACTTGGACGATTGCGAGACACTTCTTTTTCTTATCGTGTCACTAATTATTTTTAACCAGTGTGGTGAAAGGATTAAAGTGCGCCTCAGAGGCTCCTTTCGAGCACTTAGGTAAGCCTTAATGTAAGCTCTTGACCTTGCTGACAGGACCCGCAGGAAAGACGAATCGGTACATGCGGTGTCGGTTCGGTTGCAGGTGCATAACGGCTGGCACCAAGCCGGGCTTGTTTCAAGTTTTCCTTCCCTATTGCTAGCTCTTCTGTTAGAATGCAGGGGGACTAATCCCCAATAATTTGAAGACTATCGCAGTCGTCTCCATCATCTGTCTTCAAGCAGCATTCACCTGGGATCAGTTACACGTAGAAATCCTCACTTGAAGTGGTAATTCATAATATAATTCATATAATTCATTGAACTGATCGTTATAGAGTACAGCGGATGGTAAAAGCGAGACACTCAATCTTTAGTTCAGTTTAATTTAAGTTGTCTTTTCTGTTTTTACTTTAAGTGTACCTACATATTGTTTTTTTATGTGTATGTTGTTACAAATAAATGTATTCTTTCTTTCTTTCATTGAACAGATGGACAAATATTTAGTAATATTCCGCCAGTATATTCCTTTCTCAAAAAGAAATACGACACGTGTTTCGCCTCTCCACAAGGCATCATCAGGAACACCTGACTCGCTCCGCACTTAGGCCAAAAAATACTCTGCTCTGCAGACTTGTTGTTTCACCGATCGTTGGACTGAGACTGAGAAGTCTAAGTCTTAGTACAACTATCGGCGGAATAGTACTAAATATATGTCCATCTGTTTAATGTTTTTTTAAAGGATTTCCGCAAAGTCACGCCTGAATCAATTATCTATATTAGACGGATAAACCATACTTAAAACTGCGCTAGGTATCTTTGCGATTATAAGTATATCTGATCTATCTGATAGATGGTAACTAAATAAAAATGTAAGACCTAAATATTTTTTACTCAATAAAATTTCAAGGACCGTTTTGAATCGTCTTCTTACACGCTAGAGGAATCTAGGCGCTGATGCCGGTTCCACCTAACCCCAATCAAGAAGAAACCGACAAGAAACTTGTGTGGTCTTAACGCTTATTTGTATGTACTTTGGTACTACTGTTACGAATGTCGGAGAAGCTCGAGTTGGAGCAGATTAATCCTAATTTATGTCATCTATATCTTACCTTAATTACATTTATTTTCAAATAAAAGAAAGACATGTAGTCGTCGACACATGTGTAATATATTTTTAAAATTAATTATTTGTTATTTTATCGACTATTTACTTGTAAGTGTTGTTTGTGAGAAACACAAATGTTTGTCCTGGGAGGGATTGGAATCCCCAATTTACAGCCCATAAAACTGGACTGAGTAGAGTAATATGCCAGAAACTAGTGGTGTTAAAATCCCTCTCACAACTGCACCATTTACTATTGAACTTTTAAAATGATATTTAAATCTCGCGTAGCTCAAACGTGTTTTGCCCATTCGACACTAGGTAGATTCCTCAAAAATACTAAAACGGTAGAAACCGGAGCCCAGTCAAAAATTCTTTTGATAGCGAAAAATTCGCCGTTATTGCATAGCATCATCCAAATATTTTCTGGTAACCTATTACGGAAGCGAGTGGATGCCTGACGCACTCGTCGTAGCTAGGGAGTAGAAATAGGTACATATCTACTTATTAACCGACTTCAAAAAAAAGAAGCCATTCAATTCTGTTGTATTTTTTGTGTTATCTACCTCAAAAGCATAACTCATTTATGATACGATTTGAACAAATAATTTTTATGTGAAAGAATATACTTTTCGATTTAGTCCCATAGAAATTTCATCAGAATTGGTTAAGTAGTCTGGTTTTTAAATCAAAATAGCTGGATAAAATACGTTATCCAAGTAAACGAAACTTCGCATTTTTAGGGTTCCGTACCTCGAAAGAAAAAACGGAACCCTTATTATACCACTTTGTTGTCCGTCCGTCCGTCTGTCTGTCTGTCAAGACCCTTTTTCTCAGGAACGCGTGGAGGTATCAAGCTGAAATTTATATCAAATACTACTGTCTACTGTGCCTTAAAGCTGTAAAAAAATCAAACGTCTAAGCTAACGCAATCAAATGATACAGCCGTTTATGCCGCAAATTTTCGGAAATTTTCGACACTCACAAGGGAATCAAAACCTACAGGGTACAAAAACTTCTTCTCGTGAATTCACATATAGCACAGATAATGGAAAAATTGCGAAAATCGTAAATTTTTAGTTACATCATATAATAAAAATATTTTTAATTATTTTAAACTTATTACCCCTTTTCTCATGAACGCGTATAGGTATCAAATTGAAATTCATATCAAATAATCAAGTCTATAATACCTTCAAGCTGTAACAAAATTAAACTTCTATGTCAACGCAATCAAAAGAAACAGCAATTTAAGTCGCATATTGTCAAACTCGCAACTACTCGCAAGGGAATCATAATCTAAAGGGTACTTCCAGTCGACCTAGAATCTTGAAATTTGGCATGAAGCAATGTTTTATAGCACATATAAAGGAAAAATTCCGAAAACCTTAAATTTTTAGTTACATCAAATATTTTTAGGGTTCCGTACCTCGAAAGGAAAAAACGGAACCCTTATAGGATCACTTTGTGGTCCGTCCGTCCGTTTATTTTTAAATGAAGTCGGTTATCTTTTTAGTTTTTAGAAAGTAATAATCACAAAAATATTCTTGACTGTTATATTCGTATGAATGAAGTAGTAATACTTTTTTATATACACATTATAATGTCAATACACATTTTCGTCTCGATTTAAAACTGGAGGGCGGCTATTCTAAAGTGACAATGATAATGAAATGCTGCGTAATTTTGACCATTTAAGCCCATTTCGACAATACGACTATATGAGTTTGCAGTCTCCATATTTTGAATTTTGATTACGATCAATCTGTTTCAAATCATAGATACTAAATGAGAATTGGATACGCGCATGAAGTATTATACCTTACTCATTGTGGTAATCATTACACATTATTACATTTTTATGTTGCAATTAAATCTAATTTAAAAATAATCTGTAATTTTCATATAGCCATTTAGTTATTAGTTAACTATTTATATACTCATTGCTATGTATTTTTTTTATTTCTCACCTATAATGTAACATTATCAATAAATAACTATTACGAATATAATAAATGGCACAAGTACTACTATGGGTACATCACTATAAACCACTGTTCGTTATATATACCTACTACAGCCTACAGCCAATGCCATCTACCTCGTCACAATCTCTCCAAATAATTCCAGACAAAAAACTATTCTCGGAACTGAGACAACGTCTAAAATAACCACGCCATCATATAAACCTTCAGATAAGAGGGTTTTTTTCAGTCACGTAACTAGCATTAAACCCTTGGAGGGTAGAAGACAAATATGTGGACGCTGAATTTAGAAGGTCTTTTATAATGATACTCTATAGGAAGGTTGTTTTTGCGTTAACATAAGGTGTTTTTCGTCAGTTCGTAATGAAATACATTTGGCGTTTAAAAAATGTATCTGTTTCCTTAGGAGCGCGCGAATCGCGTCCAATTCAGTTGTTTTGACAAAAAGACCTATGCTCGAATCGTGCCTAGACCTATTATATGTCTTGAATAGAGAATTGTAACCCTTCTTAATAGTTTGTGTGGTTTTAATTTTGTATTTATACTCTTCTACGTGTTATTTATAGCGCTTGTGGCACAGTTCAGCTTACGTAGTCACCCCTAACATATCAACGAAGGTTAATAACGCTCTGCGAGATCTGTTCTTGGGTTATTGACCGAAGTAAACATCCAGGTTTTTCAAAGGTTATTAGAACATGACAGAGCCGTGTATATTAACTCCCGTTACTAGAGTTGGGAAATAAGTCATAGAGTAGTTATTTTATTTAAAACTAGCGACCTGCCCCGACTTCGCACGCGTGCAATGCTGATACTAAATATACTACAGAATTTCTTTATGTACAACGTTATCTAAGAGAATAACATAGACTAAGAAATAGACATACACCATTGGGGACTTTTGTGTAGACCTTTTTAAGGTGTACTATACTGTAATCAGGAATTAAATATTTCGCGTATTATCTTTTAGTTTATGTTGCGTTAATTACCGGTTATGTTGCGGGCTGACTGAATACTCGATAACTATAAAAATATGTTATATGATTTATTTTTGCAAATGTTTATAAAATACTAGTGGTTAGGACTTAAAAATAATACTAAACCTATATGCACATAAACCGCACCAGATGATGCTGTCTGAAATGTCCGATATTATTTATAATTATTATTAACTTTACACTGCTTAATTTTCACTTACCTTTTCAAGTTGACAGCAGATTACATTTAAATATCGCTGTGAAAAGCTCGGGGTCCCACAAAAAGGTATTAAATTCCGACCGATGATGTGCGTTTTTCCACAAGCCAATACCGCCCAAACAATCAAAGATTGCAAGTTTTCTTTTGTACAATGTTTTTATTGGATTTTTGTAGATTGCCAGTTGACCCATATAAGCCGACGTGATAGCTGTTACTGCTACATAGCAGTAACGAACATTTTTATTTATGTTTTTTCGATAGAGGTAACATTTTCAAGTAATCTATAAGTAAATTGTAGAAACGTAGGAATCGAAAGTCGTACGCTGAAAGTATTTTTATTAAAAAGGGAGCAGAATACAATATGGAGAAGTGTATAAACGCGGAGACGAAGTTTGCGAGCGGACCATGTAGTCATAAATAAAAATGTTGGAAACGTCGCAAATACTCTTTATTATTTCATCATGGAGCAGTGCGTGTTAGTTCCTCTCGTTTATAGTGGAAGCTTTCCATTAAAGTTTCATTACACAAACGAGTACAATGGATGCAATATAATTACGTTTTGAAAACTAAAAAGAAAACCGATTTCATTTATATATAATACATAATTTATTTTACTTGGATGACATTTTTTTTCTATGGACCAATTTAAAAATAATACCGAATTGAGAAATCCCTCCTGTTTTGAAGTCTGTTAAAAATGATAATACATATGCGCCTACCTCGGCCTAATATCATTTTTAACAGACTGCACTCAGCCAAACACTAGACAAAGTGTTCATAATTACGGTCGAGCACTCGGCCGACGCGACTGTTTAGTCACTGTACTCGTTACGAGTAATCGAGTCATTGTAAAGAATGCTTTTCGATATCGTATCTTACAGTGGAAACAGACAGGGCCACTCAAGCCTTCGATACTTACCTATTGTTTCAGTCAGGGGGAAAATGTAAAATAATCTCACCCAAAGTTTCGATCGAGTTTCAAAGTGAACGGTTTCAAAGTAGTGAAGTAGGGAGTTCCTCATGGGTGATTATGAAGATTTGAGTAGACGTTGACTGAATATTTTAGAGGGAAAATGTTATTGATATAATTATTAATTAATTCAATTATGTGGGGATGTTTTGATGAATACTCGTACTTTGGCGGGTTTTGAAGGAGCTGACTGCGGCGAACGAGTTTTTCTAACAAAACTCTTCCAGCGAGGTCAGCACTAACATGTAAGCATTAACCCGTAATCAGCCTAGACGCAAAAACAGCTGATACAGCCCAGCGCGCGTTGGAGTCAACGGTATAATTTTTATGGAAATACTCTAAAATAATATCACCGCCACCAACCCGCTGCGCTGTCGCTGTAGACTTAATTAAATTTACCTTCTTACAAGGGTATGTAAACATGATGCGAGAAATAAGATTTCTAGCTGGAAGCAGTGTCTTAACAGCACAAAGTATTAACTAACCCGCATAGTTTTGGTCGGTACGATCGCAGTAGCAAATGTTCGGCCTCCAAGCAATTACTTATACACATGCGTTCCTGTGTTTTAGTTTGAAGAGCACTCTAGCAAGTGATATTACTGACATGAGACTTAATAAAGCAAAATGCTGACTCAGCAACGCGCGTGGAACATATTCAGTATTCCGGTCGTCTACCAACAGAAATAAATTAAGATGAAACATGCTCAGGACAGTAATTCCCAGGCTTTATTATTATTGAAAAGAATCCATGGCCTCATGTTGCTCTGCCCGCAGACAGTTAACTGACAGATTTGCAATGTATAAACTACTGTAATCGTGTATTAGTTTTTCGTAGTTAAGCTAGTTATAAGATGGATCATACAAAACGCGCTAGGACCAAGAGTTTCTTGCCAGTTCTTCTCGGACTTGGGTCAGGAGTGTTCCACCCAATATGGAAGTGTGCCTTATGTATTGAATAAAAATATTTTTTACCTTAAATTTGCTCGCCTGAATCAATTATCTAACAATGGAAATACCATAGTTAGTTAATTGATTCAGGCGTGACTTTGCGGAAATCCATTGCAAAATATTGAATAGGAGGATCTCTATCCCGCTAATCTATTCTTATCAGTTGCACACAAAATAAATTTGACACGTGTGTAAGGGTTATGAACCCTACAATACGTAAAGCTGTGGTTAAACTGCTAAGGGAAGCTAGCTGGAAGTGGTAACTCCGAAGAGAGTTAAACGACCGAACCCGATGAGTGTAATAGTACACCTGCTTTATTGTTTCCACCAATGATCGATAATAATTGCAGCGTAAGGCAATGCAAGCTAGGCTAATTTATATATAAAATATCTATTACTAAAAGTTAATTGTATCATTGTAAATGTGTGCGTTAGCTCGTACACGTGTTTCCACAAGGCATCCTCAGAAACCGACCTCAGACCGAAGAAACACCAACACCGCAAACAGCATCCCTCGTAACGAGTTTCTCTGCAGACGTGTTGCTTCGTCGAGCGCAATTTCATACCGGCAGTTTTGTTTGGGCTAACTCGTGAGAATGGATTTACTTAGTACTGGAAACTGATTTATCTGTTCAATATCTCATTTGTTTTCTAGTTGTTAAGATTTTTGAGGATGTCTAAGGAAGGTAGTCAGAGGAATCTTTATCTAAACTTTTGGCACATGCCCAGGAATTGCACAGTAGTTAGTATTCCGTACGTATGCTGCAAGCTAATCTCCGCTCATAGGGGTACTAGCTAATAAATAAATCAATTTATATTGGATAATAATTGAACACTACACCATCTAGCCCTAAACTGAGCATAAAATGTATTATCGGTACCAGAAATCTGATAAAATACTTGTATATTTTTAAATACATACTCATGATACTTTATAACACCCAGACACAGAACAAATACTCTTGTTCATCATACAAATGTTTGTCCTGAGAGAGAATCGAACCACCAACCAGGAGTGCAGAAAGCTGAGCTGACAGGCCAGTCAATAATAGGATTACACACAACTTTGAATCAACAGATTGGGCTACTTCACTTGATGCAAAGAGTAAAATTAAAACAAACCAGCCGTCCAATAAAAATAAATCCGAATACGACTCAACGCAGAGTGTTCGAACAAACAATTTTCTTTTAACGATCCCGCTAAATTAACTAACAATATAAAAATGTATATAAACCTGCTTGTAGGGGTTCTACACGCATTTACACAGGAAGTGTGCCGGTGATTGTTCATCAGCGTATCTTAGGATACTTATAGTAAGTATTTTCAATCTACAGCGTATCCCAACACTATATATAAATGAATATCGAAGTATTTTTAAAGAAATAAATACTTACTTACTTCACTATTCTTTGTAAACAATTTTCTTAAAGCCAGTCAGCACATAGGTACCATTAGTTTATTTATGAAATTCGGGCAATATTTGTCAATAAATATGTATCTAGTACCTTTAAACGAGCAATTCTTGGCAAGTATATATGTATATAAGATAAGATAAGATAATATTTATTTACCAAATAAATTTCACATACATTTTACAAGTTATATATATATGTATAACGTGAATCTCGGAAACTCGGATTTTCATGAATGTTAGTAAGCAGTTTCGGGATCGATAAATCGATCTAGCTAGGTTTCATTTTTCGAAAACGTTGTTTTATCCGTGTTTTATACCGAGCAAAGTTCGGTCATCCAGGTACTAAATAATAAATAGGCTACAGGAAATAGGGTTAAATTTTTCGAACAACAAGATTTATCTACACTTCTTAGAAGTAAAACAGTACTGTAAAATGTGGTGAAAACGGGTGAAAATTGCACGGAAATGTAGTACTAACTAAATTCCATGTTTGTTTAGTTGTGCAGGATACTAACTCCCAAATAGTGAAATGAATATCCCATGCAGATTAAATCATGTAACCGAAAAGCTCCATTTTTGGGTGAGATGATCATTATCACACTTTCATCTCACTTTTTAACCGATTTCATCAAAAAGGAGGAGGTTCTCAATTCGTCGGAATCTTTTTTTTTTTGAACTGAAAACTTTTTTTAGCGCGGTACGCATATTTTTAGATGAGGTAAAACCTCTGGACTTGCGACACCGTTACCGACACCGCGAGAGGCAGGCCTGCCGCGCTCGCCCCATTTGATAATAAACCTTAATTCACATGTTTAGTCTACTTTTGTATGGAGAAGTTTACTGAGTTAGGTTCTTTGATATATTATCAACATTCTGAACAAAAACATAAATATTAAATAAGAATATTAAATGTATTTTAAAGTTTCTAATAACTAATAAAATACAATTGATAACCCAATAACCCAATAACCCTAGTACCCATCTAAAAAATGTCTAACGCGCCAAAATAAGTTTTCACTTCTGTCGGCACTCCCGGAGTGCAACCCGTCATTTTTTTTTAATGTATTTTCACCGATTACTCGAAAACGCCTGAACCGATTTGGAAAATATTTTTTTTGTTTGAAAGGGTATTTTTTTATCGAAATCGTATGAGCTGAAAAATCAACAAAAATCTAAAAATTGTATACATCGATGATATTTTCGTGTACTTCGATACATCGCTGTCTCATTGGAGCAGTGCTGTTTATTTGGCCTACCCATATTATATTATACAAAATACATCTACTTTCCACAAAAAATGTATTATAGGCTCAAATTTCATTCAATGAAGTCGATTTCTTTTTCGTTTTTAAAACGTAATTATTGAGCATAAACAAGCGCCTGTTACCTGTTTTTTTTTAAATACCTTAGTCCAGTTTGCCCGCTGGTGAGTGGTGTAGTTTATGCCCCGAAGAGTTTATGGCTATCACTTGTTTTGTTAAGTTGTTGATTATAATTTGTATGTTATTGGCGGTAAACACGATATAATTAAATTGGAACTTTATTTGAAGCGGTTATACCTTAATTCTGCTAGAATGGGTATACAAACAGATTCTTATCATAACTTATCGCTTACCTACGCGTTCATTGCGTGCATTTCCATGACAGTTTTATATTATACTAGCTAGTGCCCGCGGCTTTGCCCACGTGGTAAATAAAAAGTAACTTATGAGTTATTCTTGGTTTACAATCCGACAAGCCGTTTGAGTGTGAACAAGGCTCATAATAATACTAGCTATTACCCGTGTTATCCGTGTGTAAAATTTTGTAGGTACTTATCTGGCGAGCAAAGCGAGCTTTGACCATCCACACACGGTTATACATTAATACCGTTTTATACGGGTCTACCTATCTGACATGCGAAGCGAGCTTTGACCACAGAGGAAAGTTACCCAAAATTACCAATACTTATCTACCTAAAAGCAAAGGCTAGCAAAGAGATCCGAGATTAACATACCAACCAACAACAAGCGAGCAAAGTGAGCTTTTTATTATGTTTCAGAAAAACGAGTCAAACAGATCCTAAAAGCTTTTCTGACGAGCGATATGAAACGCATGTTTTTTTGTATCGAGCGAAGCGAGCTCATTACTCTTTACACTATTACATCATATTTTACACTACCACAATCTACCCTAACATCATAATTAAACACCGTGCTTTCACTTTGTTCATGTCTTTGTAGCTTTTAACCATGGTGGAATGTATAATGGGTCTATTAATAAGGTCTAACCATCGCGTATATGTAGGTAGCTAGTATCATACCGGAGCTTTCAATGTCTGAAAAGGTTGGCGTGATTTTTTGTGTTGATAAAATATGTGTCATATCGAGAATTTCGAAATTACTTATACATTCGAATAATATAACACATTTGAGATTTTCGATATGACATATTTTATGAAGTGAACATAGCTCTTGATACTAATCGTTCTTAGTTGTAATTAAACCAGTAAACTCATTCAAAATGTTGTTTATTAGTTTTAAAAACGCATATATTACGTAAAACTGCACATTTTGTTGGCAGCACTGAATAAAACACTTTTTTTTAATAAAATATAAATAATTTTCATAATGTTTAAAGAATGACTAACGTTAAATGAGTAAATTTACTTGTCAAAAGTAACTTCGCTTGCTTTTTTATTATTATTTTTATGCGTACACTCCATCGCTACACATTTTACCATTTTATTGAAAATAAATTTTGATCGACGTCAAGATTGTAACTTAATGATAGAAGCGAGTAGGTTCTGCATTGGCTGCGACCCAATGCAGATCTATTATATATAAATCTATAAAAAAGACATTTAAAATTGCTTATTCGTCTTCTTCTTCGTCGTTAATGGTATGTGTCATAATGATGATAATATTTGTTTGGAATGTTTATAGTAAGACGTCACAAAGTCATTACGTTGTCGTTCGTTGTTTGTAATTTTATAAAAACTAGCTGACCCGGCCACGCGTTGCTGTAGCTCTGTCGTTCTAATAAGTTGAACCAATATACCCTAACCTCTAAATAATAATAATAATAATATAATAATAATCGTACCTACCTATTATTTTGTCGACGGAGGCACCGACACTATTTCAATTCATCTAAAGAACATTTATCAGGTGAGTTTGATCCGCGGTCTGCTCGTTGCCGCTCGAGTTCACGATTCGCATTCAATGGACATAATGTAGTTGTTTAAAAAAAGAAGATCTTCACTACATAGAATAAAACAAAGTCGCTTCGCGCTGTCTGTCTGTCCCTATGTATGCTTAGATTTTTATAACTACGCAACGGATTTTGATGCGGTTTTTTTAAATAGATAGAGTGATTCAAGAGGAAGGTTTATATGTATAATAAATTCAGAATATATTAGAGAAACACTGACGTTTTAGAGGTTTCTAATCACATTAGATATTATGTAGTATATTTAGTATCAGCATTGCACCTGTGCGAAGCCGGGGCGGGTCGCTAGTCTATCATAAAATAAAAAATAAAAATTTATTTGCTTTTTCAGGAAGATTATTAGAATCGTACCATGTTCCTTAGAATAGACATATTTCCTTTTTGTAAATGGACAACATTAGCACAGAATCGACGGATAATACAAACTCAGAAAGACTTGTACCCAGCAGTGACAGCAGTGAGGAAACTAGGGCTATGATGTTGATAATGAAAATACAACTTTAAGGTACTCTTTTAAATCAACCAAATTCATATGCATGTACAAAATATTCTATATATAACACATACGACTCATTATTGTTCTACGGTTCAATAGAAGTAGGTCGAACGAAAATTCTTGTGATCCTCGCATCGATAAAAAGCATATTATAATCGAGAGGCTTTTGCACGTCTCTTTTTAAAACTGTAAGAACTATAAGCCTATGTGGACTTAACTAAAAATAAATAGAAAAATAATGAGTTTACGAAAATCCTTCATTTGTTTTTCCAATAGTAAACCCGTATATTTAAAAGTATGTGTAATACTAGTTACATAGTCACCGATGATGGAAAATAATAAATAACAAATATATTAATACTAGCTGTTGCCCGCGGCTTTCCACGCGTGATACCTATATAAAAAGTATCCTATGTCCTTCTCCAAGGTCCCATCTATTTCTATACCAAAATTCATCAAAATCGGTTCAGCGGTTTAGGCGTGAAATACAGACAAACAGACAGACAGACAGAGTTACTTTCGCATTTATAAAATTAGTAGGGATAGTAGGGATTGGTAGACAATTCACACAGTACTACCGTGTTTATGCCTACATGTGTTTATGCCCTTTTTTTGATTGCGTTGACTAAGAAGCATGACTGTTAAACAAATATAATTATTACATATTATCCTGCAATTTTTCATATCAGTATCCATTTTTCTTCTTACCTGTACAAATAAAAAATTTTAATCCTTAATTATTTAATTTTTGATTCGTGTCTAATTTAGACTTACAAAATGAGCATCGAGTCGTTTTTTCTCGTGGTTCGAAACGACCCATTTCAAAAGAATCTTGGGCGATTCGCACCGCCGTAACCACTGCGGTGCGAATGGCCCCTTTCAGAAACAGTACTTGGGTTTTTTGCACCTCGGTTCGAATCGCTTGTGGTGCGAAACGACTAAAGACCCGATTTTTTTTTCAGCTTTTAGAGAATGAAGTTGCCTGTCTGTCTTTGGGTAATAGGTACACGTAAAAGGGAATTGACCTTAATTCAATTGTGTAATATTTATTATATGTAATACTTAGTTTAATAGGTTTTTTGCTACAGATATTCGTATGATGAATATAATATTAAGTTTGAAGTCATCTTTTTTGAGCAGTCCACCTGACCACTAGTCATTCTTATCCATACTGTGTTCCTTCACTGTGCGTGGTCAGATGCGCTTAGTTAATTTATTTCATTTTGAGGTATGGCACCCTAAAAATAATTAATAAAATAGTATACTATATTTTAGGATTCGCACAAATAAATTATAATTAACTAATGGTCGCCCACTGGTCGAAATTCAACCATAATTAATTAATAATTAATGTTTTTTTATGCATAACTAAAAAAAAATATTAGCATTGTGCACTCCCCTATATGAACTATAAGTGTGCGAAATTTCATACTCTGTCCGCGAAATTTTGGTAAAAAGGGGTGCAAAGTTTTTGCTTCACGTATTAATATATAGTTACCGGACATGTCACTCAGCATCATCTGGCCCCAAAGTAAGCAGAGCTTGTAATATGGGTACCACATGGCTGATATACTACATATATCCTTTTTTTGAATACATACCTTCTTATTATACATAGAAACACCGAAATCCGAGACAAATTCTTGGATGATATGCAAGAATTTAATTTGTCACAGATTAATCAAACATTTTACCAGCGGCGAGAATCGAATTCGCAACTTCCTGCGTCTTAGCTGATCCATGTCCCGCTGCACCACGGAGGTCATCAAATAAATATATACATGCAGTTTAATGTTCTTGCTCAGTCCGATTTGGTCATTTAAATACTGTGCGATCTCAATTTAGTGACCTTACACTCCCAAATGACATTCTGCGGCGCGCTAGCCACCGACATACCCAGCTACAGGAATCTTTGGGATTTGAGGGTTTTCTCTTTAAAAACACTATGCACTTAATATGTTTAAGACCTGGATTCATGTTCTTTTATAGTCTAAGGTGACTTGAACTATAAAACTCAGACAATAAGGTTTTGGCTGCATCAACAAATTCGATTTTTTTTACTATGTTTCTTGGCAGAAACATAGTAAAAAAATCTACTCTACTCAACTGAGGTAAAACTCACAAAATACAAAGAGCCTCCATTAAACGTAAATTTATTTAATACTACCTAGAAATTGTAATTTCCGAGCTGCGTTTTTATCATGACCAATTTTTTTTTGTTTAATAAGTAAGTTCATTTTCAAAGCGCTTGTCAACTTAAGATCTTCTGTAATGTTATATTAAGGTGTGAATAAAATATAAGATTACTGCATTTGATATAAAAAGATTATGAACCTCTCGTCGGGAAATGAGATAGGTCTACAGCAGCTAGAAATAAAACTTTTTAACAAAAAACTAAACCGCCGAAAACTCTGAAAAGCAATAAATAGTAATCCTTTTTTGTTTAATCTTAATAACTAAGTTCTTAAACTAATGTAAGTATATCTTAGTAATTTTGAGTCGCCATAAATCCAATCGCTTCAAACGAACTTTAAAAGTCAATTATGGAGTCAAAGCCGTATCGTCGGGGAAATTGAGCCACGAAAGCACTTATTTTTAAATGCAAGCAAGTACCCATACCTCATGAAGTTAGCTTCATGAAGGCAACTACTCCATGGTTTTCGCTAACATACTCTAGTTTGCCTGACAGAATTTTGAATACTCGAAAGCTCGATTACTCGAAAAGTTTTGAGAAAAACGTCGTCCTTAGCCACAGTACTTCAAGCATATCATGGTTATGTAGCATCAGTGCTCACATACGGTTTAATTCTTTGGGGAAACTCAACAGACTTAAAAAGAGCATTTATCGCACAAAAAAATGTGTAAGGGCCATTGGCGGGATAGCGCCCTGGGAATCATGCAAACCACTCTTTAAACAGTTAAATATTCTCACACTACCTTGTATGTATATCCTGGAGTCTGCTTTGTTTGTGAGAAAGCACAATCAACTGTTTGTTAAAGCTAGTGACGTATATCATAGAAGCACAAGAAACCAGGACAGAATTGTATTGCCTAAAGTTCCAAAGACGAGTATGTATATAAATAGTAGCTATGCAATATGCGGAAAAGTATATAATTCTATACCTGACTATATAAAAAAATTACCATTAAATAAATTTAATAAGGAACTCAAGACCTGGTTACAAGCTAAATGTTTTTATAACGTATCTGAATTAATAAAATGACATAAATTGAATTAAGTAATATTCCTAAGTGACGTTAATATGGAATTATTATTATGTTACCTAGTTTTTTTTTATTAATGTCTCACATTGTTAGAAAATATTGTACACCATTTATCAAATAGTAGCATAGCGAACTTAGGTATATTACAGGTTTTATTAATTGCTATGTTCCACATTAAATGAATTATGAATTATGAAGCCCAAGACGCCCAAGTTCAAAAAAAGCTTTCGAGTGACCGTCAATTTATTTTACGAGTTAGACGCCGATCACCCTTTGGGTCTACATCTTTTATTTATGTCGACTTCCTTTGATGGCTACTGAGTCGCATGAGAAATACGATCGGTTTAGGACCCGAATTTATCATCGTATTATATTCACAAATACCCACTGATATATTCACATTTGTAAAAACCTATCATCAAGCAGTTTGGCCGTAATAGCTATTTTAAAGTCAGGCTATATTAAAGTTCTGCTGATCGCGTAGTTTAAAAAAATCTAATCATAAATGAAGCCAATCTAATGGTCATGTTTGAGATAGTAGCCCATGTCCGTTCCTAAGATACAACCTATATCCATACCAAATTTAAATGTTGTAAAAAAATAAAAAAATCTGTGATTCTGATCGCTACCAAACTTCACATAATCACCACGCCAGTCTGTAGATTATGTAAAAACTTCATTGAAATCAGTCCAGCCGTTTGGGAGTCTATAAGGAACATACATACATACATACATACATCGCCTCTTATATATAGATATATATATATATATAGTTATATAGTTATCTATATAATAATAATATCGCACATTTCACACAGCATCATCTGGCCCCAAAGTAAGCAGAGCTTGTGTTATGAGTACCACATGACTAATATACTACTTATATTCCTTTTTTTTGTAAAAACATACGTATTATATATAGAAACACCCTGACCCGAGACAAATACTTGCAGATCATATAAACATTTGTCTCGCGGCGGGAATCGAACCCGCAACCTTTTACGTCTCAGCCGGACCTAAGCCCACTGCGCCACAGAAGTCGTCATAACTCTCTTTGAGAGTTATCTATATTATATTCTCTCTATCATCTAAAAATCTAAATAACTAGTGATCTCAGATACTCGTCTATCAAACTTGGGTATAACAGTCGTATGTCGTGAGTCATTAATGAAGGTTGTTTTGTTTATATTTCCAGGTCTGTCAATATATTGGTATAGGGCAGGCTTTTATGACACCCTAAATCTTACTCATGATAATAATTTAACATCCGAAGTATATTTAACATCTGACGGCCGTCATAATGTCTGCTACGTGATTTCAATTCGGATTTTCAGTTTATAGCCTTACGGGCTGACGCGTTACAAATTGTTTGCGCGAAATTACGACGTTTCAATAATGTGAAAAGATATTGTTATCTCCTGGGCCATAAAAGGCTAAATTGGTTCACCTTGACTCTGCAATTGCTTAAAAAGGCCTCGACCTCACGAAATGCAAAAAGTGGAATTCTCGCTTTGGTATGTTTGATAAATATCTAAAAACAGAGTTTGGGGTAAGCTGCCGTGTTCTTGAGCCATTATTTTCTAGTTTGAATGACAGAGCATAACGTAGGTAGGTTTTCAACGTATTCAAATTTAGTTTAACATTTCGTGTGACCTGTTTCTGTGGCAAATAAAATAGGCAAAATTATGCAGTTGAGTCGACAAAAAAGGTTTCAATGGACAACTGCTTCACTCGCCACTTGCGCTCGAGTAGACGACCCGATTCCATTGAGTCAATGATTTATTGACGCTTTACCATTTTGTTTACTAGGCTGGTATAAGAAATACCCACGTCCTAAGACTGTTTGAACACCTCTCCTAAAAATATGCTTAACTTTTGGGCTGAGACCAGCGCCCTTGAAATGTTCGACACTGTCATTGCAAGAAATGAAACCAGAACTAAAGATCATACATACGCAACGAGAAAACATGGATAAGAAAGGGAAAACGTGGACGTGACGAGTACGAGCCAACTTATTTGGGGTGACATTTGAAAAACAACGTTGTAACAACGTCGGTAACGTGTTTTACCCACAATAAATTGTCTCTTGCTCGTCAGTTTACTTTGCTGCGAACCGGGCGTGCTATTTTCGTGAATTTACTCGTAGCTCGAACCTATACATAATTTTATCATCTAGCAACAGTGAATCGAGGTCGGTCTAGGAGACAGCAAAATCACAGGCAAGATTCTTATCGATATAGGTGTACAACAAGCCTTCTGGCATGAATACTAAATAATGTCATTACACATTGTTTGTTTAATCTTGGCCTTTGCCATAATTGCTAAATTACCTTCTAGTGTTGTGTTGAAGCTTCGATAAGAACTACTGCTTAAATGATATTCATTCAGCGCGATCATCTCAATTGTCATGGATGTATGATTGCAACATGCGCACTAATGTAATCCCCAGGCTTGGTTGATATCTCTTCAGATCTCCAGTAGCTTAGATCTTTTTCACTTTCAAAACTTTCGTGAGTTGTTCTATACATTTTGATAAACACGGGCTTTACTCACGTATTATTTTGTCGATGGAGGCACCGAACTGAACTGTGCTTTGCGAACCGTGAACTCGAGCGGCAATGAGCGGACCGCGGATCAAACTCACCCTGATGAAGATTCTCTACATGAATCGAAACAGTGTCGGTGCCTCCATTGTCAAAATAATACGTGAGTAAACCCGTGTTAAAGCCCGTGTTTATCAAAATGTATAACTTAGATCTTCTTGAGGATATCTAAAGAAGCAGTTATTTTTGTATAAAAATAATGCCATGATAGTCAGAATTAAATATTTACAAAGCTTATATTTTTTTTGTTATCTATATCATATTAGTTATTATTGAGTTGAACTGTCAATTGCCAAAGTAAAAGGTACGAAATTGAGCAAACGAGGACAGCATACTGATGTGTGATTGTAGGCATGTGGGGTAATAGGCTTTGAATATTGCATTGATTTTGTATAGACCTTCTTTTGGTCCTGATTGGGAGGAAAATATTTCAGTACGATTGATTCATTTTGTCTTGTTTTATTTCGTTAATTGTGTTTAATTTTTGTTTTTGTATGCTTCTTTTTTGGATCGGTGGAATACTTTTGTTTTGTATTTTAAATAAAATCAGTTAGCTCACATTATTTAACGAGTAAAAATCTTATAGTTCATCTCATTAGACGAGTGGTTTTATAATATGAATATAAAATACGAAAATCCTAGTAAACAAATGACCCATAGTTAGAATTGTACAATTGTTTTACTAAAGTTTTTGAATGTTTAATTACTTTGTTTGTTACTGAAAAGCCTTAGAGATAATTAAAGCAGAAGTTATTTTGATTCTAATTACTTCAGAACGAACCAAATTATGAAAATACATTTTCTCAAATGAAAACGACATGAATACATACCTTAGGGTTCATAAGTAACTTATCATTCTATTGTCATATTATTAATGATGAAATAAGCTTGATTAGTATATTAACCCAAAATCTCTAAGACATTACTACGTTAAAATTATGGAGTTACAGCTGGGCTTGCAGCTCATTTGATAGTAGCTCTGTCTTTTGTAGGATTGTAGGCCGTAGATTTCGATTGTTCGATGGTTCGATATTCACTATGAACTTGGAACTTTGGTGTCTAGATGTTCTATATCATAATTTATGTATATAAATATTATATCTGTCATCTGGTTCCCATAACCTACGTGCTATGCTTAGTTTGAGACAGTGTGAAATATTCCACCAATGTTTAGATATTTTTATTTCATTAACCAAACCGTAAACTTATATTATACCAACAATATAAACTCTAAAATTAGTTAACTATAGGTTTAGCGACCTCTGTGGTGCATGCAGTTGGCGAATGCCCGTCTGAGACGCCGAAGATTGCGGGATCCATTGCTCTGCGAATATTTGTCTCGATTCTGGTGTTTTTCTATGTATCATTATGCATGTATATACTTAAAAAAGTATATAAGTAGTTTATCAGTAATGTAGGTCCCATAACACGAGCTCTGCTTACTTTGGAGCTAGATGATGCTGTGTGAAATGTCCGGTATTATTTATTATTTATTTGTATTAATACCTTATGACTCAAATTCAACGAAGTCGCTGGAAAAAACTAGTACATTGTTTCAGTAGTTAGCGGGTATTTCTCGCGTATTACCTTTTTATTTATTCCCGACATTTCTGTTACGTTGCAATAACGTTTACGTTACGTTCTGTTGGCGTGGACTGACTGGATGTTCCCTAAGGAGTTCCCGCCCAACCAATAGCGCAGTTCTTTAAAACTACTCACAAATTGGTATTTATGTTAACAGAGGTTACCTACTAAAACAATATCAACTCAGATTTAAAAAGTTTTAAAAATAATAAACTAATTCTTAATTTTCCCTCAAAACGGGATATTTACCATCCACCCGCAAAGACTACAGTTTATCTCGTGATCATGGCGCATGCAACTGTGCCGAAATATCGGGAAGCAGAAAATACTAATATATACGTATACACATAAATATCCCGTTTTGAGTGAAAATTACGAATATTAGTTAGCATTTTTTAAACTTTTTAAATCGGAGTGTTTTAATAGTTAATCTCTTTACATAAATACCAATTTGTGAGTAGTTTTGAAAAATGAGTGACAATTATGTTAAAAACCATGATAAATTTAAAAGTTTATTTATGTAATTTCCTTTGCTACGTTAATAAACAATGGGATCCAGGCCAGACAAAAAATAAATGCGTGGTCGTCACAGAAAATAAAAAATACTGCTTTGATATAAGATAATATTAGCTAAAAGCCTTCTTTCGTAAGGTTTTCTGAAGCGTACCTTCGCTCACGCCTCATAAACTACTCTGAAAGAAAGATATGACAGACACGTCAGCGACCAACTCTTGTGACGGAGTTAATAGGCCATCCACGGGCCTTCGTTAGAGCCTAATGACTTTGACAGAGAGATTATTTTTTGTCGCCTTGCTAAGAAAACATTACGCTCTTATATTGTTTATTTTCTTGAGTCATGTCCGGTTTTATTAGTAATTTTAGTGTTGGTTTCGATTTATTTTTGGTTGGTATTTAATTTAAATACAGCTAGAGTTGATTGACTCGGGTGAATAATTGGATTAAAAGCTTTGTGTCTCTTTGTGATTCAAGCAAAAATAATTATAAAATAATAATTTATGGATTACTAGCTGGTGCCCGCGACTTCGTCTGCGCAGGATTAGTACTTCGTGTAATTCTAACGGTTTTTGCAGCGCACGCCAGAATAGCTATCAGATGGCAGATTTTTTCCTACTTGACACTTATTGTTATATTTTGGACAATTCACACAATATATTTATAAATTATAGCCTATGTGTTATTCTGATGTATAAGCTGTATTATGTATTGTAAAATTTCATTAAAATTCATTCAGTAGTATTTGCGTGAAAAAGTAACAAACATACGTACAAACTTTCGCGTTTATAATATTTAGTAAGATTTTGGTGTTGGTTTTATTTAAATACAGCTAGAGTTGATTGACTCGGGTGTGAATAATTGGATTAAAAGCTTTGTGTCTCTTTGTGATTCAAGCAATAATAATCATAAAATAATAATTCATGGATTATTTATTGCCGTGGCAATGGCACGTCATTTCAGTCAATATGTTTAAAAACGGTAATTTTAGAATTTGGTATGAAGAACATAAAATCTTTCGTTCGTTACGAAATTTAAGCTGGTCCGACGAAACAACAGAATTACCTGCAATGGCGTATATTTTGACATGGTTATGCAGAAAAGGAGAGGATGAACAGGGCTCAAAATCATTCTTCCTGGAAATCAATTAGGGCGGCCTATGTCCAGCAGTGGACTTCCTAAAGGCTGATATGATGATGATGATGCAGAATAGGAAGATCTTAGATTAAATGAAACGCAAATTGAGCGGGAGCTGTTTAATTTACGTTTGTTTGCGTCATTGAAAAACCAATGCACTATTGAAGCCCGCTTTAGTAGAAAAGTAAGCTTTGGCCAGGCAGCACTAGGTCCATTTTGAAACTGTAAACTGTGCTAGCAAAGCTACAATGAGCCTGCACGATTAAAAAAGTTTTGATAAATGTGCAAATTCCTGGGACAATTTAACGGTGAAATTCAATGCTCAGGTGGCATTCATGAATTTCATTTTGAGATACCACTGTGGCTTAGTAAAATGTCTGCTATTAAGTAGGTAGGTATGAATATAGGTATTGTTGGACACTTTACACACAATGTAGCCACAAACTAAGCAAAGCCTGTAAATTTATGGGTACCTTGACAAGATCTAGGGTATGAATGAATGAATGAATGAAAATTCTTTATTGTACATCTTAAAAGTAAATATAACAATTTGATAACTAAAATTACTTACGAAACATTATATTATAAATTAGTACAATGGACGGTCTTATCGCTAAGGAAGCTATTTCTTCCAGACAACCTTTATATGGAGAGAAGCTTTACTTATTTGAAAGATTGGTGTGCACTCAATTATAAACTATAATTTATTATATAAATTAAATAAATAATAATAAACGCAATAAACTTACACAATATTATTTATACTTATATATTTACATAAACGATATACACAAATACACATACCAACACATGGTATGGGTCTAGAGAAGATTTAGTTTAAAGTTTATATAAAGAGTACCTAGTATTTTGAAGAAACCATTCTGATATAAATTTCTATGTTATTGATAATAATGTATGGCCTCATGTTGCTCTGCCCTCGGTCAGTTAACTGACAGATTTACAATGTTAAAACTACTGTTATCTTATATTCGTTTTTCGTAGTTAAGCTGGTTATAAGATGTATCATAGAAAAAAACGCTATTAATAGGACAAGTTTCGTGCCTGTTCTTCTCGGGCTTGGGTTAGGAGGAAGTTGGCTCCTAAATTCACCTAGTATATAAGACGTTTCAAAGTGATCCTTGTGATTGTATTCAAGAAAAATATTTAAATTTGAATTTAGCGTTCACAATATTGGTGGGCAAACTAAACATAGCATATTTTATGTTGACCAAATGACTGTAAGAATACCCTTTTCGCAGATGTAAGTGTAAATACTGAAAGGAACCTGATCTTATGACTGATAGAGTACTTAAAATACCTGTATATACATGACTAGTTGCTATCCACGGCTTCGTACGCATGGCACCTACATAAATAGTAGCCTATGTCCTTCTTCAAGGTCCCATCTATCTCAATACAAATAATACAAATATTTGTCCCGAAGCGGTAATCGAACCTGCAACCTTCTGCGTCTCATCCGGCCTTTGGGCCTTCAAACATAACATCTATCATTACAGGTTAGACCTAATACAATACAGTAGTCACACACAATTACTTATAATTAATACATGTCATACCTAGGGCAAAAAATAAAGTAAAAATTCAATCACACAATAATAACAAATATTAATAAGAATATACAATCACAAGTAACTAAATAATTAAATTCATAATATAAAAAACTTAAAAGCATTTGAAATAACACAAAATAATCGGATTTTCTACAAATATGACAGAGCATTCTGCATTGTCTTAAAAACAATGCTGTGTTATTTAGCAAGAAGCTCACAATATTGCACTAGTACACGTACCTCCGTACAAGAATGCTCAACTCATTTTCTAGAGCCAACGGGCCTCTGTCACTGTAGTGACGGAGAGGTACGTAGATTTTTTGAAGTGATAACTTCTTATGGCAGGGTAAACCGCTTCGTTACGTAACGCGTTACGGTGCCAGTCTGTCTGGCTTCTCTTTTTCTCACGCATACGGCAGCGGTAGGCAGGCTCCTCGCCTACACTCTCACCCACAGCGCTAGTTAGATTAGTTTATGTTATCACTTCTGTCGGCCTGTAGCCTAGTCTAATATGGCAGAGACTCATACAAGATTCACAATATTTAATTAATGAGAATGTTTTAATGTTACTCCTTGTTTGGTACAAATTGAATGATGTAGGCTATACAAATAAAAAGGGCATACTTACAATTTTTTAGAATAATATATCTTATAGTGAAAACATAATACATTTTACTTACATTTTACTCATGTATTATTTTATCGATGGAGGCACTGACACTGTTTTTATTCATTCATCAATCTTCAATCGACAACCTCTATGGCGCAGTGGGCTAAGGTCTGGCTGAGACGCAGAAGGTTGCGGGTTCGATTCCCGCCGCGGGACAAATGTTTGTATGATCTGCAAAAATTTGTCTCGGGTCTGGGTGTTTCTATGTATAATATGTATTTAAAAAAAAATAGGTATACAAGTAGTATATCAGTCATGTGGTACTTTGGGGCCAGATGATGCTGTGTGAAATGTATGGCAATTTTTTTTTTATTATTATTTAAATTTTATAGCCTACATTATATCATTTGTACCAAACAAGGAGTAACGTACAAGTCACGAGTGTTTTGTAAGTGAAAGCACAATGCTTTATTACTATTATTAATTCTGTGTCTACACAAAGAGGGACATTTTCCTCATCTTGGAGTGTTTTTTGTCATGTAATGAAATATGTATGTAGTTACGGTTAAGTACTCCTACAAAACACGCGACTTTCAACCTTATGACTATGGAATTAAGATAGTAAGTAAATATTTATATCAAGTTTGTTTGTTCATATAAGTGAGTAAACGACGGATATATAGCGGTTAGCGCGATTTGAAACATTACTATAACTACATAAGTGGTAATATCGCGTATCTGCGAGAGTACGGCGAGCGTTATATTATAATGGTTGTAACTGCGTAATAAAACAAAACGCCTACATTTCATTTTATGCACTTAGAACCACACTTTGGTATTATTAAAGGGTAGTCTTTTGAAGAAAGCGTATTTAATATCATCATCATCATCATAACAGCCTTTATAAAGTCCACTGCTGAACATAGGCCTCCCCAATATATTTCCAGGGAGAACGATTTTGAGCCCTCTCCATCCACCGACTTCCTGCGATCTTTACAATGTCGTCAGTCCATCGGGTGGGGGGTCGTCCTACGCTTCGTTTTCTTGTTCTTGGTCGCCATTCGAGAACTTTTACTCCCCAGCGGTTATCAGTTTTGCGAGCTATGTCCTAGCATATGTCGGTATGTAGCATATGTAGCTCTGCGAGCATATGGCCGGCCCATTGCCACTTCAACTTGCAAATTTTGAGTGCTATGTCGGTGACTTTGGTTCTTCTACGGATTTCCTCGTTGCGGATTTTATCACGTAGTGAAACACCCAACATAGCTCTCTCCATAGCACGTTGCGCGACTCTGAGCTTGTGTATGAGGCCAATAGTTAGCGACCAAGTCTCAGTTCCATATGTCATCACTGGCAACACGCACTGATTATAGACTTTCGTCTTGAGGCTCTGCGGTATCTGTGACGAGAAGATGTGCCGTAATTTCCCGAACTCTGCCCATCCAAGTTGGATTCGTCGGCTGACCTCTTTGTCGAAGTTGAACTTGCCTAGTTGAATCGTTTGACCCAAATAGACATAATGGTCTACAACTTCGATTATATCGTTCCCAATATGTACCGGTACGGGTGCAACATGAGCATTTGACATAATTTTTGTCTTGCTCATGTTCATTTTAAGACCCACCTGTTGGGACACGATATGAAGGTCGCTGAGCATTGTGCCAAGGTCTTCCAGAGATTCTGCCATGAGGACTATATCGTCGGCAAATCGAAGGTGAGTGATGTGTTCGCCATTGATGTTGATATCATGTCTATGCCAGTACAAGAGCTTGAAAATATCCTCTAATGCAGAGGTGAACAGTTTCGGAGAAATAACATCTCCCTGTCTCACCCCTTTATGCAATGGGATTGAATTCGTGCTCTGGTCCTGGAGTCGGATAGACATGGTGGCGTTACTGTACAGACATTTCAACACTTCGATATGCCGATAGTCGATTTGGCACCGCTGGAGTGACCGCAACACTGCCCAGGTTTCGACAGAATCAAAGGCTTTCTCATAGTCCACAAACGCTAAACAAAGTGGCTGGTAATACTCTTCGGTCTTCTATATAACCTGCCGGGGCGTGTGGATGTGGTCTATGGTGTTAAAGCCTTTTCGGAACCCGGTTTGTTCGGGAGGCTGGAAGTCGTCAAACCAACGAGCGAGACGATTAGTAACTACTCTCGAAAACAGCTTATAGACATGGCTCAACAGCGAGATGGGCCTGTAATTCTTTAAGAGGGTGTTATCCCCTTTCTTAAAGAACAGTACCACCACGCTCCTGTTCCACGCCTCTGGCGTAGTTTCCTCGAGGATGACGGAGTTGAACAGCTTCTGGAGGACCTTAAGTACCGGTGTTCCACCCGCTCTCAGAAGCTCTGTCGTTATTCCGTCTTCCCCCGGTGCCTTGTTGTTCTTAAGCTGCTTAAGAGCCGTTCGAATCTCATATAGGCTGACGTCCGGAATGTCTTCAGTGTAGTGTCGGGTTAGGCGGGCTCTTGCATCGCTATTCGTGCTTGTAGTAGGACTTTGCGATGAGGTGTATATTTGTCCATAGAACTTCTTGAGCTCTCGTAAAATTTCTGGCTTCGAGGAAACGACACTGCCACTATCAGTCTTCAGCTTCGTCAACAGACTTTGCCCAATAGACAGATCTCTCGCGAACACTTTGGAACCTTGGTTGCGCTCTATTGCGTTCTTAATACTACACGTATTAAAGGGACGCAAATCGCGTCGCATAGACATAAAGATCTGTTTATTGAGCGAGCTGTATTTCGACATGTCCACTGAAGACTGCAGTTTCATTTCGCTACGTTCTGCCATGAGTTTAAGAGTGTGCTTAGAGAGTTTTTGGGTTCTACCTTTACGCTGGGTTTTACAGAACTTTGACCCAACGGCATTTTCGTCCACGGATCCGCATTTGGCGAGGCATTGGAAGCGATTTTGGAGTTTGGACATATTTGAAATGTAAAAACTCTCTTGTATTAGTTTTTCGTAGTTCAGGTAGTACCTGGATGATCGAGCTTTGCTCGGTATAAAACACGGATAAAACGACGTTTTCTAAAAACAAAACCTAGCTAGATCGATTTATCGCCCCTGCAACCCCCTGCATACTAAATTTAATTCAGATTATGTACATACATATATACAAGAATTGCTCATTTAAATATATATATTAGGTTGGGAAAAGTCTTTTCGCATTAAAGTATGTATGAACTTGTAATAAAATCTCTTTGGCTGTACTATTTGTATCAGTTGGCTTGTTTTGGTATCATTAAAAGTTAAAATTTTAAAGAACATAATTCCAAACTCAAATTAGGAAAATGTGTGATTTTTATTTGTTTTTCGTACTGTCAAGATGAGTGCATCTAATGAAGAAATTCGATACATTTTAAAATTTTAATACAAAATAGGTAAAAATGCAACGCAAGCCTCGAAAAAATTTGCGATGTTTATGGACCTAGTGCAGTGTCTGTGAGAGTAGCACAAATTTGATTTAAGCGTTTTCAATCCGGAAATTTAGATGTCTAAGATACACGTCGCTCTGGTCGCCCTATTACGGATAAATGCCATTTTTGGAAAAGTGGAGCAAGATCGGCATATCAGTAGTTACGACGTAGCTGAAGAACTGGGAATTGACCACAAAACAGTTTTGGCGCATTTGAAAAAAACTGGGTACACAAATAAGCTCTTTATTTGGGTACCTCACGAACTCACTGAAAGAAACCTAATGAACCGTGTACTCATTTGTGATTCTTTATTACGACGTAATGAAACCGAACCATTTTTGAAGAAGCTGATAACTGGTGATGAAAAGTGGATCACGTACGACAAGAAAGTGCGAAAAAGGTCGTGGTCAAAGGCCGGTCAGGCTTCACAGACTGTGGCGAAACCCGGGTTAACTCGCAACAAGGTGATGCTGTGCGTGTGGTGGGATTGGAAGGGCATTATTCATTATGAGCTGTTACCACCAGGCAGGACCATCGATTCTGAACTCTACTGCGAACAACTGATGAGATTAAAGCAAGAAGATGAGAGAAAGCGGCCGGAATTAATCAACAGAAGGGGTGTGGTTTTTCATCATGATAACGCTAGACCTCACACATATTTAGCCACTCAGCAAAAATTAAGAGAGTTTGGCTGAGAGGTGTTAATGCATCCGCCGTATAGTCCTGATCTTGCACCTTCAGATTTCCACCTGTTTCGGTCTCTTCAGAATTATCTAGGCAGTGTCAGGTTAACATCACGAGAGTACTGCCAAAACCACTTGTCGCGGTATTTTGATGAGAAGTCCCAAAATTTATATAGCAATGGGATCATGTCCCAACCTATAAGATGGCAAAAAGTTATCGACCAAATTCGTACCTACATACTTTAGTTAAATGTAAATAAACTATATTAAAAAATGTTTTGAATTTTCTTAAAAAATGCGAAGAAACTTTTTCCCCAACCTATTACATATATACAAGAATTTCTCGTTTAAAGGTCGTATTAGATAGGTAGATATATAAGATGGATCATGCAAAAAAGCGCTAGGACCAGGACATGTTTCGTGCCAGTTCTTCTCGGGCTTGGGTTTGGAGTAATTGGCACTTAACTTCACCTAGTATGTAAGACGTTTCAAAGTGATCCTTGTGATTGTATTGAATAAAATATCCTTTGACTTTGTTATAATTATCATACATTTATTTCTATGGAACTATCTACAAGGCTTTGAAAATACCTAGAAAGCCTTTGCACGCGTGTACTTATATAATAAATTGGCCAGGCGCACGTGACCACACACAGTGAAGGCTTGCGAAATCTGTAATGATAAGAATGAGTCAGGTTCCAAATCAATACAACAGAATAGCAATAGAATAGTTCTAGTCCCTTTTTAACCGACTTCAAAAAAGGAGGAGGTTCTCAATTCATCGTGATCTCTTTTTTTATGTATGTTAACCGATTACTCAAAGACGCCTGAACCGATTTGGAAAATTCTTTTTTTGTTTCAAAGGGTTATACTTTCCAAGTCCCATTTAAATTTTATCGAAATCGGTCGAGCAGTTTTTAAATAATCAACAAAAATAAAAAATATATATATATATATATGTTATATGTACATCGATAATATTTTTAACCGACTTCAAAAATAGTGGAGGTTCTCAATTCGTAGGAGTCTTTTTATTTATTATTTGTTGAGGTTTACAATCAGGCTGTTACTCAAATATAGTAAAGCTTAACTACGCGTGATAATTTTCCTTGTAATTTAATTTTACATCCAACTATTTTGTTAAACATTTCGCGTTTCTCCAAACAGCTGTTTAGCCGGTAGGAGGCACTGGCCTCCATCAAAAAAGGCCAGTTATAAACTTAATATAAATAGAAACAAATTGTTAGACCTGAAAAACAAATCGTTTACGATACAGATATTCGTTTTAGAAAACTCATACTATATTTAAAAGATCTATCCTACAATATGCCACCAGGAGCATCACATGCTCGTTGCCGACCTTTGAGAAACCCATTAACTCCTCACTGTACCACATACTCAGAACACAACCCCTTACATAAGCGGAAGAACACACATAAAGAGACAAAGTCTCTCCTCTGACTTAAGGGATCGTCAACTACTCTCACAGCTCGTTTTTGAACCTGTCCAATACCAGATATAAAAAATTGGTTGTCTGTAAAGTTGGTTTACGGACGATAGTTTAACGTGACAACGTCATAACAAAACAGATGCGCTCTCGCATTGTAACGTTACAATGAGCGTAACGGGACAATGTGTCATCCTTTTTCGTGCGTGCAGCCGGCGTTCATCGATTTATTGGACGTAGTCACATCAAAAAGCGAATTAATAGAACTAAGTATTTTAATTAATACGATGTTGTTAATCGACATCTATTTCCCAAACAAAACGAAGGAGCGTTTTGTTTTTATACTCTACCCTTACTTCTAGTCACCCGTATTTTCACATAAAAAACGATCCGAAGTATGTTTAAATTGCTCGGCATTTTTGAAGCTCCCTCTCCAATCCCTGACGAAATTGGAAACACGTCAGAGCCATAAGAAGCTAAGTCCCCCGTGCTACTAGATCTCTGAATACCTACCGTAGCTATTGGTATGTTGCTGTCGATGTCCGCACCAGCTGTCACGTCTATGCCTAACCTAGTAACGATATGCCTGCGATTCTTTCTTTCTTTATAATATAATACCGGACATTTCACACAGCATCATCTGGCCCCAAAGTAAGCAGAGCTTGTGTTATGGGTACCACATGACTGATATACTACTTATATACTTTTTTTTTGTAAATACATCATACAATACATATTATACATAGAAACACCCAGACCCATGACAAATACTTGCAGATCATACAAACATTTGTCCCGTGGCGGGAATCGAACCCGCAACCTTTTGCGTCTCAGCCGGGCCTAAGCCCACTGCGCCACAGAGGTTGTCGGACAGTACTTACCAAATTTTCCATCACAAATGACGATAAGATGTAAAATGGTTATTGTAATGGTTGAGATTATTCAACTATCATCATCACTTAATTGAAAATTTTCAAGTTGTTTCCCTTTTCCTAATTGTTTCAAGTAAATTAAAATTATTATTTTTTCACACTAACACACTTGTTTTATGTTTCCCATATTGCTAACAGGACGATGTCAAAGATAAGTAATGACGCGAAAACAAATGAATCACTAAATTCGAAACACAAATACCTATACAAACCAAAATTTGAATTTGGAATTCGTAACAAAACGCCAGATATTTGAGATCAAAATGGCCAGTTCGACAACACGCCAATTTCATAAGTAAGTATTAGGTCCTATTAAATATTATGAGACTGTCAGCATAACATGACCTCCGCAGCCTAGAAAGAGTGCTCAGATGAAAATGTCACAGATCTGCAAAAGCGTATGCAAGCTATGTGTGATGCCAAGGACCTGCATGAGTACCCACACGGTTTTTAATGTATCCCGTGTAATTTGTATGTTGAGCTATGCGAGAATTGTATTATAGTAGTAAAATAATAAATATATACAATACTAGCTGTACCCCGCCACGCTTCGCTGTGGCACAAAAAAAATGCATAAAAACAATCCTTGATGCGGATTATATATCGTACTAAAATTTCAGCTCGATCGGTGCAGAACTTTTTGAGTTTTTGAAGCGTACACAAACCAACATAACATTTTTATATATATAGATAAATCTTATAACAATAAATCACAATCTGTCACAACTCAGTCTGTCTGTCTGACGTTTTCACGCTTAAACCGCTGAACCAATTTTGATGAATTTTGGTAAAGCGATAGATGGGACCTTGGAGAAGGACATAGGGTACTTTTTGGGTAGGTACCACGCGCGCGAAGCCGCTGTCAGCACCTAGTTAATTATAAATAGGAAAATTAATCTCGTTACTCTCCTACAAAATACATAACGCGTATTGTTTTTGTTTAGGACAAAATAAAAGCCTTCGCAATGAATACGTCGCTTGAATTGAAAAAAAAAAAAACACTCATAAAAAACAAATATTCCCGCTGTGATAATCCGGTTGCCTGTCACCGATAAGTGAAATGTTATGCAAACAAAATAAATAAATTACACAAACTCCAATAGAAAAATATGTATCTACCCTCCATTCACGGTTGTCGATGATTGCTAATAATTGTGCGCATTATAATGCTGATTTCCTTAAAAAAACAATTTAACGTAGCTTCTAAGAACATCAATCTATATGTCACAAACTTCAAATACTTGGATACGTCGTTTATCTCGTGCAATCTCGATATTACTTACAACAAACTTAGCTATTACTTAAACTTCAGGCTATCAACTTGTGCGGTTAACTCCTAGGCTATACTGAATCACAAATTAAAAGAGAGCTCAATTTATCGATAAGAACTATCGATATCGATATAAATATATTGTTGTGTTTTCAAAATGCAAAGAAAAAGTTTTCATTTCAATTAATTTTTATTTTTCTAGAAATAGTCTCAACAAACCTATGTATATTAAGCCTATGTGAATATTTAAGGGAACGAGGCAAAATAACGAGATCGTAGTGACAAGTGTTTTGTTGTGTTTTAAAGTGGGTGATAAAAGTATGTTATCCCATATCAAAAGCTTTGCTTAATTTAAGGCTAGATAGTGCTGTGTGAACTATTCTACCAATATAAAATGTATATTACTTACGAGCCCGGAGAATTTCACGCGTAAAAAATATTCCGCGGCATAAAGCTAACTCTCGTCTTGAACCACTGTACCACAGAGGTCGTCTAACTCCTTACCAAATTTCATGAAGATCCGTGGAGCCATTTAGCCATGAAAAGGTAACAAACAGACAGACAGACAGAAAGACAGCTATACTTTTAAACTTGTATTAGTAATATTAGTTATATATTTGTATGGATTATTAAAGAGTTAAGAGATTTAGGTATAATTACAACTATTATAGACAGGTGAAAAACTGTCAGCCTCGTCACTTGTTATTAAAAACAATATACATACTTATATAATATTTTTTAAATTTTAGATACATCGACAACTTTGATCGATAATATTGCACATCCCTAACGCCAAAGTTTTGGAGTCTCCGCCTGGTGGCGGTTAAAATACTAACTAAAGTCATGGATATGAAGTATTTGCATGTTTGTTAATTATACATAAGTAAGTAATTTGCACTGTGACCATCCCTATCACTGATAGTCTGAAACCCAATTCAAAATAATAATCAATATCCGTAAGTATTTGAACTAATTCGAATCCATTGTGTATTAAGGTCACCTCACAGTTCAGATCGTAACTCTGCCTTCTGAGGGTTCAATCCCCACCCTGGACTGACATTTGTAAAAAGAATCTGTCGTACAAGTATTTCTGTAAGTATTTTATCACGCATTGAATTCTATAAACTTTGTTTGCGTAGGGTCATAGTGGACCCAGAGGTAACGACGAAGCCGACGCACTGGCAAGGATGGGCTCGAATCTGCACACAATGGTGTTAAATTCGAGATACTCCAGAAAGCTCCTAAGTCTTAAACGCAACAACCTCCGACATGTGGTTCCCATAACACAAGCTCTGCTTACTTTGGGGCTAGATGATGCTGTGTGAAAGAATTATTTATTACTAGCTGGTGCCCGCGACTTCGTCTGCGCAGGATTAGTAGTTTGTAATTCTAACGGTTTTTGCAGCGCACGCCAGAATAGCTCGCAGATGGCAGATTTTTTGTCGACTTACACTTATCATTCTATTTTGGATTTTTCAACAATTCACACAATATCTTTATAAATTATAGCCTATGTGTTATTCTGATGTATAAGCTATATTATTGTTAAGTTTCATTAAAATGCATTCAGTAGTTTTTGCGTGAAAGAGTAACAAACATACATACAAACTTTCGCGTTTATAATAGTAGTAAGATTAATATCATTATATCATAGCTGACAATGACGTGAGTGGGCGTCATTGTCCGCACGTTTTAAAAGATAAATATGTATCACAATAAAACACAATCACAAATTTCAAATCGGTTTAGTAGTTCCGAAGATAACTCTTTGTATCCTCACTTACAAAATCACTAACAAAACTACAAAGTTTATTACTTTATAAATTAGTATAGACCAAGTGCTTGACCACCTCTTCTTAGTAGAGTGTAAAGAGTATTCAAAAAAAAAAACCAGCCAAGTGCGAGTCGGACTCGCGCTCCGAGGGTTCCGTACAAACCTATAGGTATATAAGTAAAATCACCTAATCACGACAATCGAGTCATAGTTGGATGATGTAACAAAAAATTTACAGTTTTCGCAATTTTTCCTTTATCTGTGCTATAAGACGTTGGTTCGTACCAAATTTCAAGATTCTGAGTTCACGGGAAGTACCCTGTAGGTTTTGATTCCCTTGCGAGTTGCGAGTTTGAATATATGCAACTTAAATTCCTGTTTCTCTTGATTGCGTTGACATAGAAGTTTGATTTTTTCACAGCTTAAAGGTGTTATTGACTCGAGTATTTTATATGAATTTCAATGTAATACCTCTACGCGTTTGTTAGATTCATATAAATACCTGCTCTAATAAGTATAATATATTACACCTAATATCAAGATTTAGAAGTTTATAATGAAAGTTAGTAAAATTTCTGAAGTTAAATACCTACTTCTCACATGAGGAATTAAAGCTAAATGTAAGCAAGGATAAATTCAATAAGAAGAGAGAATAACAAATTTACCATAGTATATTCAATTTTCTTTATTCAATAAAATTACAAGGACCACTTAGAATCGTCTTCTTACATGCTAGTGAATCTAGGTGCCGGTTCCTCCTAACCCCAGTTCAAGAAGAATCCGGCAAGAAACTTGTCTGGTCCTAACACTTTTTTGTATGATCCTTTACAATTTTACACAACACAAGTACCCTCCTACAAAATAAACACCATAAGGAATATAAGGAAACAATGACAGAATAATTAACTGATACAAATGTATGTAGTTCACAAAGATAATATAGTTTTAAAGTTACCAAATAACCAAACAGAGAATAACACAAAAAGTTAACGGTACACATATTAAATACACACAAATATATTTTAGTACAATATTATTGCAAGGCACTTATCTTTCTAGTTCGGTGGTCACTCCCAATCTACCCGTCTTAGGCTTTAACCTCGCATTTTATACATTTTTGAAATATATACAAAACATCACACCATATTCATTATTCAACCAATCACAGAAAGCCTATTAAGAATCTAAGTATAATAATGAAAGTTAGTTACTTAATAACAATAAAAAGATGTTAAAATATAATTCATGAAACAATGGATTCATAGTTTTGCTATATATGTCTTAATAAAAGAATTATAACGAATTTACCGATTTAGTAAACAATCGAATGAAGGACTTGTAAATATCAGAATAATGAGAACAGAAAATAATAAAGTGAAACATTCGTTAATAAATCCAAACTAATTAATAACTGGAAAATAGTAAGAAAGTATGTATCGAACAATTAAATTTACAATATATAACAATCATTGGATACTTTCGTTCTGAAATCCTAATTTCGTTCTCAAATGTGTGTGATGGTATAATCATTTTTATTACAATAATATTTATTAAAGCATATGTTAATTTAAACCAACTATAAAATAATAATATAAGTATAAAACTGTTTAACTGTTTATCAAAACACCATCTGTGTTTTTAGCTGTGAACTAATTGAATGACAGGTGGATTTTTATTGAATTCTTACGAGTATAATTTCAATTATTCTGTCACGTTCATGAGAAAAGAGGTAGTAAGTTTAAAATTAATAAAAATATTGTTATTATATGATGTAACTAAAAATGTACGGTTAACGCAATTTATCCTTTATCTGTGCTATAAGACATTGCTTCGTACCAAATTTCATGATTCTGAGTTCACGGGAAGTTCCCTGTAGGTTTTGATTCCCTTGCGAGTGTCGAAAATTTGCGGCATAAACGGCTATATCTTTTGATTGCGTTTGCTTAAGTTTGATTTTTTCACAGCTTTAAGGAGTAGCCTTGAGTATTTGATATACATTTTAGATTGATACCTCCACGCGTTCCTGAGAAAAAGTGTCTTGACAGACAGACGGACAGACGGACGGACAACAAAGTGATCCTATAAGGGTTCCATTTTTTCCTTTTGAGGTACGGAACCCTAAAAAAAATATATTCAATAAAATCACATTTGATTGGACTCACATTTTGATAAACACGATCTTTACGTATTATTCACGTATTATTTCACGCTCGAGTTCACTCGAGCGGCAACGAGCGGACCGCGCATCAAACTCACCCTGATGAAGAGTCTCTAGATGAATCGAAACAGTGTCTCGGTGCCTCCATCGACCAAATAATACGTGAGTAAAGCCGGTGTTTATCAAAATGTATAGTACAACTCACATTGCATCATTTTGAATCGACTTCTTACATGCTAGTGAGGTTATGAGTTCAAGAAGAATCCGGCAAGAAACTCATCTAGTCATAACACTTTTTTGTATAATCCTTGCCAATTCATCACCCCTACAACCCCTAAAAACCCCCACAACCCCTAAAAACCCCTACAACCCCTAAAAACCCCTACAATCCCTAAAAACCCCTACAAACCCCTACAACCCCTAAAAACCCCTACAACCCCTAAAAACCCCTACAACCCCTAAAAACCCCTACAACCCCTAAAAACCCTTACAACCCCTAAAAGCCCCTACACAATCCCCATCTGAAAAAGTTTCAATTTGACAGCAAAATCCCCATTAACAAAATGATCCGCCATTTATTGAATTCATTTGTTAAAAAAAATGTGATAAATGAAGAACCGCTCGACCGATTTTGTGCAAACTTAACATAAACCATCTACTAAATAGTCCAAACAAAGCCTAAACATTTGGTTTGGATAGGTGAGCCCGTTCTTGAGTTATAAAATTACAACGAAAAGTGGCATTGATTTTTATATATATATAACAAAACACACATAAACAGAAATAATTGAATTACCTAATGATGATAAAAATTATGGTTATAATGTATTTAATCTTTGATTGTACACACATACTTACGAAAGCGAAATTATAACGAAAATATATTATTAAAGTGGTGAAAAAAAAAATTCTACACCTACTGTGATAAAATATGCCTACTCAAACTAAAAATATAAAGAATCAAAGTTTTACAATGGTACAAAATGCGCGCCATTTGTTTTTTTTCCACCAAGTCGGTTTTATTCAGCCGATTTTTATTATCAGCCAGTATCTGTTTGATCTAATGCAAACATTTTATATTAAACTTAATGGGAGATATCAAACCTCTGTGGTAAATTTATATCTAAATAAAAAAGAAAAAAACAGTGCAATAATGAGATTTCATGGAACATTACTGCACTGTTTTGGTTCTAAGCAAAAAATACGTCCTTTGTGATAAGTTTTGTAGTGAATAATGATAACATTACTACGTAGTTGAAAGAAAATAATAATAATGGCGGAAAACTGTGGAGGGTGTGAGAGAAGGCTTATTGTGTGAGAGAAACAGGAGACCGGCCCCGGTCTCATCCCTACTCCGTTCTGTTTACTAGGCGAGAAGTGACACCGGTAGACGCCTGGGAGGGATAACTTACCAAGTGATAATTGATCAGTTATCGAGCGGGATGAAAAATTACTAAAACAACTATTGAAAAATAGGGGTTGGTGATAGAAGGGTGAAAATTTAGGCTTGTATGTATTTTTTAACGCCACATTACAAAAAAATAAAAAATAAAAATTTTCTCCAAAAAATTAAAAAAAATGTTAGGGGTGGACAACCCTTATCACTTAGGGATATGAAAAATAGATAGTAGCCGATTCTCAGACCTATTAAATATGCATATAAAATTTCATAAAATCGGTCAAGCCGTTTCGGAGGAGTATGGTAACTAACACGACACGACACGAGAATTTTATATATTAGAAGATTTAAGAGACAGTTTCTGTTTTATTACGATTTAATATTTGCCAAGCGACATAATTATCTTACACGACGCTTAGGATCTTGTTATAGAAGCGTACACATTGCCCTATAAAAGATTGATTAACTTTAGCGAGCCTAACTGTGGGAACAGCGAGTTTATCTTTAATTGTAGGGTGTGAGTGGTAGAGTGCTAGTGAGAGTGTTTGAGGTGTTAACTAAACACCTCATTGCATCCTTTTAAAGGTTTGTTTTTGAAAATCCTGAAACACGTGTCTATTTATTTTAAAATAGCTGTACGCGCGCAGCTTCGCCCTCGTTGAAGATTTTTCCCAGGGCAAACCAATTTTCCCGGGATAAAAAGTAGCCTATGTCACCCGGGGATAGTGTAGCTTTCCAACTGTAAAATAATTTTTCAAATCGGTCCAGTACTTTTTTTGTTTATTCGTTACATACAAAAATACAAATCTTTCCTCTTTATAATATTAGTGTAGATTTAAAGTATATAAATCAAATTTCAAGTGAATCGCATCACGCGTTAAAAAGCATGTACCTATACACATTTTAAACTCATATTGCACCTTAGTTTAGGGGTTATTCGAAAATAAAAATAGTCATTTTACTGAAATGTAAATTCAAGAAATTAGATTTTTCATATAAACGTTTAACCCTTTTTCAAACTATTAAAGAATGCTCGCCCCAAATTAAAAACCTGTAGTCTTTGTGGTTTTGATTTCCTCGTGATGAGTGAGTCAGTGAGTGAACTTTATCTATCTATCTATATATCTATCAATATAATACCTTTAAACGAGCAATTCTTGCATATATATAATTTGAATCTCCGAAACGGCTTTAACGATTTTTTTGAAATTTTATATGCAGGGGCTTCGGGGGCGATAAATCGATCTAGCTTGGTCCATTTTTAGAAAACGACGTTTTATCCGTATTTTAAACCGAGCAAAGCTCGGTCATCCAGGTAATATATATTATATTAACATTATTATACTCCTTATAATATCGCTATCTGCCAGTCCCGTCAAAATCGATTCAGCCATTTTGGAAATTAGCCGGAACTGACAGAATATAATTACGTTTTAAAAACTAAATAGAAACCGACTTCATTGAATGAAATTTGAGCCTATAATACATTTTTAGTGGAAAGTAGATGTATTTTGTATATTATAATATGGGTAGGCCAAATAAACGCCTCATCGATGTATATAATTTTTAGATATTCGTTTATTTTTCAGCTCGACCGATTTTGATAAAATTTATATGGGACCACTTGTATACCCTTTCAAACAAAAAAAGAATTTTCCAAATCGGTTCAGCCGTTTTCGAGTAATCGGTGAACATACATAAAATAAAATAAAAAAAATAAAAAAAAAAAGATTCCGACGAATTGAGAACCTCCTCCTTTTTGATAAAGTCGGTTAAAAATGTTTTTTTTGTTATAAGTATCGTATATACCTACTTTTGCATTTAGTAAAAAGCTATTATTTTAACATTACAAACTGACAATTAAATTTAATATCTTGAAACGAGCAATTCTTGTATATATGTATGTATATAATCTGAATCTCAAAAACAGCTCCAACGATTTTCATGATTTTAGTACCTATGCAGGGGGTTTCGGGGTCGATAAGTCAATCCAGCTAGGTTTCATTTTTAGAAAACGTTTCATGCGTGTTTTATACCGAACAAAGCACGGTCATCTTGGTAATCACATTGAATTGTGTTAGAATTGCGTAGAATACAGATATATTTCGTTATTTCACTCCTTATGGGTAATAAGGGGAAGAAGGACTAATAAGTTAAACAAACAAGGAAAGCAAAACAACATTATTAGGAAATATTGAGAATAACCTACATCATATATCTTTTGTCCAAATACCTATTGTCCCAAAGAAATCGTCTCTATTTCCCCTCGCCCATGAACCGCGTCTATACTAGCTGCAAACGGTCAAGCGTCCGGTTCGGAAGTGGCAATTCGGCCTCTCAAGGGACGACCGGCCAGATCGGACGTCCGAAGCCGCGGCTAAACGGTACGATTTACTGCTCTGACACACGCACGTACAGCTTTCTTAATGGCTTTGTGATTACAATAACAGAATAGGTTATCAGCTCTTCTGATATTAATGATACAACTGACCTTGCCTTGCGATTTTAAAGGCGCAGCGGGTGGCTGGCTATCTAAGATGGTGCTGGTTACAATCCCGCTGTGTGATAAATATTGCAAATGTTTAAACAGTTTATTCTCGTAAGAATTACATAATTAGGTTTTAAAAATTAAAATAAAAATGAACATTATTTATGTTATAATTACCGTATAAAAACTAAAAAGACAACCCACTTCATGTATAAAAAGCAATATATCTAAATTTAGTTTCATCCAAGTGGATGAAATTGGACCATGGAGTATAGCCATTCAACGAGCTAATGCCGCCAGTATCTTGGGAACGCTGCCCTCTGGCAGTGATCTGGATCAGTTGAGCTATCTATGGATCGTTTTAAACGGTCCTTAGATAGTTCAACTGTTAAACGTGAATTTTATATTATTGTATATTATTTTGTACATTTCTGTAATTATTTCAGTGGATGACATATTTTTTTCAGCTTTTTTGATTTAAATACGGAACCGATTTTTATGAAATTTATATGGGACCAATATGGAAGTATATCCTTTCACGTGAAATCAGATTATTTTAAAATGGTTTATAAATAACGGAGTTGTGGAGTAACAAACATAAAAAAACAGTTGATTTGAGAACCTCCTCCTTTTTTGAAGTCGGTTAAAAATACGAAACTTCGTTGGAGGACATTTATCCAGTTATTTTGATTTAAAAACTGCTTTGAAAGCATCCGCTTCACTAACTGAAACATAATAATAATAATAATAATGAATCCGAACATTTCACACAGAATCATCTGCAAGTAAGCAGAGCATGTGTCATGACTGATATACTACTTAAATAAGACTTTTTTTTGTAAATACACACATATTATACATAGAAACACCCAGACCCGAGACAAATACTTGCAGATCATACAAACATTTGTCCCGCGGTGGGAATCGAACCCGCAACCTTCTGCGTCTCAGCTGTACCTTAACCCAGCCACAGAGGTCGTCATTATAAATTACATTACTCCTACTAAAACCTTATTCACAGCCATATGTAAGTCAAATGTTTTATGGCTCGCTTACACAGTGGCAAGATAGTAAAATGATGTTAAGTACGCCGAGAGGTGGGCGAGTAGGAATATACTCTCGCCAGTGTCCGTCCGATCGAGCACTCGGCCAAAGGCAATGGCTCGGCGTTGTACTAATCAAGTATAATCAACTCATAAAACTAGAACCGTCACCGAACGTCACCGAATGCCAATTTTGCCCTTAAGTCAAATAAATAGCGTCGTAGCCAAATAGCGGCCGTGTTTTCGTAGTCAAGGCTTTAAGGTCCATACTAGTAATAAAACGGCTGATTCCGGTGTCCAACGGATTCGGCAACAATGTTAAAGGTCTATAAAATTTGTGCAAATTGCGATGTCCCACCTGGGCCATTACGGGTGTGATCTCCCCCGAGGGTAGTTAGAAAGTTTTTACCTCCGTGCGGAATACTCCCGCGAGTGTGATTGCGAATATTTAGTAACATAATGATCTTTATGTTCCTCTTATGCCCTTGAGAGCTCCGAGCGATTTGATATATGCTACTTTCATATAAGTTAGTGGCCAAGTCTGTTGATGGAGTAAATAAGCCCCCGTCATAGGACTCCATGTCCGAAGCACCCATCATGGCATCAACATTCCCCTCTGTTTATTTACATTCCATCCAAATGTTGTCTGGCAGAGATCGCTTTTAGCGATAAGGCCGCTCATTGTATTGCCTTTTATTGTAAAATAATTGTTTTTGTAATTTTCTGTGTTGTATATTAATAATGAGTTCTCTCATGGTCTCATAGTCAACCAGTTTTTGAAAATCCGAGACCGTGAGTTTAACGTGCCTTCTGAAACACGGAAGCGGTAAGATGAAATGCCACTACGTGGATAAGCATATGAGCACTACATTCGTGTTTCCTTGCTATTATGAAGGTACTCTATATGTTCCTTGGTCCGCTTCTCTATAGTAGACTGTATGCGTTGGTTAATATCTATGCTCTCAATTACAGTAATTGTAAGACAATCCTTAAAGATTCCCTACAAAGTATGTCTTACGATGATACAGAGAAGTTGTTAATTGTGTGTAAATACATTTTAATTGTAATTACTTTAGTTTTTAGAGTTGGTTAAGTTTTCTGAATTTGTACTATAAATTAAGTCTACCTTGTTTACATTATGTAACTATGCATTTAATTGTTTTCAATATTATAATAAGTAAGTGATGTTTTTTAGATCATAATTAAGCTTTTATCACCTGAAACACAGGATTACCTAATTCAGGCTCGTGTTAAGCATTTACCTTTGTCTAATTAAGGTTTTATTTTGTTATATTATTGTACTATTGGAATTTAAAAAAATATTTATTATTATTATTCGTGAAGGATCGTACAAAAAAACTGGATAGTGACAGAGCGCATACAAAAAAGACCACGTATAATGAAGGCTTCTGAAGTCAGTAAGGATAAGAATAACTAGTTGTCAGGTCTGAAATCAGTTCAACACCAAAGTAGCATAGCATAGCAATTGTTTTTGAAATTGTTTTCTTAAAATCTAGTATATATAACCTTGATAATTTTGAGTTCACGGTTCACGGTTCTATGCGAACCGTGAACTCGAGCGGCAACGACCGGACCGTGGATCAAACTCACCCTGATGAAGATTCTCTAGATGAATCAAAACAGTGTCGGTGCCTCCATTATACGTGAGTAAAGCCCGTGTTTATCAAAATATATTGTACAACTCACAAAAGTTTAACTGGTTAGTCGTTCTATTTTAAAATTATTTATTTTAGATAATAATTAGAACGGATTAATCAATCACACTGATTATAAGGAATTACAGTAATTATTACAATAATTAAAGGAAATTACATACACAAATAAAAAGAGTACAATAATTGTAACATTAATAACAAAAAACACATGAAAGGTGTTTAAAAATCAATAAGATTTTCTTAGGCAGGATAAACTGGAGTACTTAGATAGTTTGGTAGAGAAGTTATACATAAGTAGGTGTAGTATTATTTATGGTGGCGGGTAGTTTTATGACTGTTATTACATAGTACCAACAGATAAAATAAAGCAGTGTTCAATCAGCAAGCTGTGTTTCACTACATGGTGACAGCGGTGTTCTGAATTTTAAAATAAATTAATGAGTTTTCGTTAAGTTGGTCATTAAATTATAATAGTAGGTAACTAAATCAATTATAATGAAGCTACTCAGTTATTATCAACACCTAATTCTCTCACTTCTTCGTTTTGTTTTTTATACACTTTAGCCTTACTTCTAGTCACTAGACCAGTATTTTCAAATAGAAAACGATCCGAAGTATAGCTCCGTATTTTGCTGTTGTTGTTTTTTTTTTATTTGTTTCACTACAGTAGGTAGGCACTTGTCTTACGCATTCACACAACTAATTAGGTATGCGAATGATTGTGAACACTATGTATGCCAAGCGTTGCTTGCGTGTAGTACATTTTCACGTAGTACCTAGTAAAACACAATAAATAAATAAATATACATATATTATATGTATTTATATAAAAATTGGTGGTAAATGCATAAAACACCATCTAGCTATCACCATCTTGTATTAGTGACAAGATAGCATGTGCTACACGGTTTGAAACCGCAAACGTTTTCTGTCTACACGGTTTTAAACAAACCCCAAACTTCAGTATGTTTAAAACGCTCGTGCTGAATTGACGTGTGCAGAATGCTTGTAATGCACTATAACAATTTACAAAGAGGCCATGGCTCCTTATTTATCAAAATTTCTAAAGTTTGGAGTTTGTATGGCACTTTGGAATGCATTTGAAGAAAAAATACCCGGGAGGGAATCGAACCCTTAAACTGCAAAGTTAAACCTAAAGCTCAATTGAATTGCACCATCAACAAAACTTTTCAGCGGCAAAAAGTTGAGTTCGGCAGCGATTAGGACATCGCTGGAACTGCACCCATCTGTGCCGTAATGGGCCTTTTTGTGGTTCCGTAAATGTGCCTGCGGGATGTATCACTTTATGGATTGGTTCAAACAAAACATGCATACATACAACTACTTACAGCATAACATTAATGGATGGTAAATTAGTATGGTTGTATGGTAAATTAATGGATTAGAAAGAAAATAAGGAAAGAAAGAAAAACATTTATTTAGCACACACACAAAACAAAAGAGAAAATATGAGCGGAAAAAAGACTAAAAATAGACCCCATGGGGATATTTATACAAACACATACACAAAAACAAACCAAAAAAACAATCATACATAAAAAAATAGACCTTCCCGCGAATCAATCAATATTTTAGTTTGGCCAAAAAGGTTCAATCTCAGCATGTACTACTTCCAGGCACTTGTTTTCAGATTGAACCATTTATCAGAGTGACCGAGGCGAAAACAACACGAAATAATAATAATTCTAACAGTGTACCTAAACATATATTTAAAGACATAATTAAAAAATGTTATGTATAAATAATACTGGCGACTGCTACGAGTGGTACCTTTATTGAAAATAGCTTAGTAGTCCATTGAAAAGTTACATTTGGGTATGCATTTGTCAGAGGACGCAATTTTATTTTTTTAATGTGTAGGGGGGGTCAGTAGAAGCTTAAGTTCAAGTTTGTGGGGTCGGCACCCTTGTCCCCCGGCCGCCATCTTGGAAAAGGGGGTGCAAAGGGTTTTCGCGCTGTATCTCGTAAACTAGTTACCTTACAGAAAATTTAATCAAACATAAAATGTAGCAAATTAAATTTCCTACAATTTTATTTCTATTACTTTTTATCGTCAAGTGACCAACAAAAAAGTTATAAACAAAAATAAATGAAAATTTTGTTTGTTTGTTCTAGGTTTTACAGCGCTCCAAACTTAAACGGATTCTCGAATGCTCATAGGGATGCAATAAAAACTAAAAATTAGGCTTACTTTTCTATCTATATTTTTTTTATTCATACAATTTATTATGATCTTAACATTCCTATGCTATTATTGAACTATGTTTGACCCTTTTACCCACCACCTATGAGGTATAACATGGGCAAAGTCAAATTTATAAAAATTTTGCAGAAGCATCCAGAGTTAGCAAGTGGAACTAAATTATTTATGAGTGAGAAAGTCGAGTCATCGTTACTCAGTGTTGTTGGCGAACGTTTTTTCGTCTTTTTATATGGCGGAAATAAAGACGATACTCTAGACACTCTGCGATACAAACGATTTGCTAAGACAGTGACAAAAAATGCATTAAAAAATGCATTAAATTTTTATAAATTTGACTTTGCCCATGTTATACCTCATAGGTGGTGGGTAAAAGGGTCAAACATAGTTCAATAATAGCATAGGAATGTTAAGATCATAATAAATTGTATGAATAAAAAAAATATAGATAGAAAAGTAAGCCTAATTTTTAGTTTTTATTGCATCCCTATGAGCATTCGAGAATCCGTTTAAGTTTGGAGCGCTGTAAAACCTAGAACAAACAAACAAAATTTTCATTTATTTTTGTTTATAACTTTTTTGTTGGTCACTTGACGATAAAAAGTAATAGAAATAAAATTGTAGGAAATTTAATTTGCTACATTTTATGTTTGATTAAATTTTCTGTAAGGTAACTAGTTTACGAGATACAGCGCGAAAACCCTTTGCACCCCCTTTTCCAAGATGGCGGCCGGGGGACAAGGGTGCCGACCCCACAAACTTGAACTTAAGCTTCTACTGACCCCCCCTACACATTAAAAAAATAAAATTGCGTCCTCTGACAAATGCACACTAAGGCCTAAAAAATGTAACATTTTAATGGACATATTTCAGGACACAGATATCTTTACCAAATTTAAATTAATTCCGCGGGGTTTTTACGTTACAGTTGCAGTAGCGATCGCAATGGCAACGCGATAGCAATAACTACCAAAAATCTCTAGATATTAAAAAATGGCCATACAAAGCTTAATAATATTTTCAACAGACTTGCTCATAAAGTGGCTCCATGGTCACCGCAATTAGGCACAGAATGACACCCATAATCAAACATCATTGCTATAACTCACTAGTGAGTTTTTTTTTTAATTTTATTGGTTGAGGTGTTTTGTTCTTAAAAAAGATTTTATTCAAAAAAAGATCGTGTTTAATAGAACAAATAAATTAATGTTCCTATTGCTTGCTCATTTCATGCAACTTCTTATTTAAATAGATAATTTTAACTCGTACGTGTTTAATAAATAAAACTTTCACTCAAATATAAATTTTGTTTTCTCTGTAATAAAAGAAAACTTTAAATTCCCCATTTTGTACGTGGCAGAATAGGCGCAAATCCTATGCGCAAAAAATAAAAAAAAAACCTCATCCTTTAGTCTGTGGCTGATCGCAATGGAAAACTGATAAATTTTTCCCGCCATAGCGAATCATTTTTCACAACTCGTTTTCACTGTTGAAATTATAGCTATTTATTAATTAAAATGTCTACAAGTACTAGTTAAGAAGAAAATGATTTATGTTGTACACCGCCCGATATAAGATGTGAAGCCCTTAACGTTATGGAAAGTTTACTACCTGAAAACTCCAAGGAAAAATATCTATTAGCGTACCAAAATTTCATAAAATGGCAAAACAGCAAGAATACGCAGTCTTTTTCAGAAAATGTGTTCATGGCGTACTTTAAGGAATTATCTTCTAAGTACAAACCTAGCTCTTTGTGGTGTTTATACTCAATGTTAAAAAGTACAGTCCGAACAAAGAATGGAGTGGACTTAAAAACATACTCTAATTTGTCAGCTTATCTAAAGAGACTATCCGATGGATTTAGGAGCAAGAAATCAAAGGTTTTATCGTCTGACGATTTTGAAAAATTTATAAAAGATGCTCCAGATAACCAATATCTGGCTACTAAGGTTAGTTAAATTAATTTTAAATATCTACGCGACTTCAGGCTGTATTGTGTGTTGAACTTAATTATTGTTTCTTTTTTTTCAGGTTGCTTTAGTATTTGGTGTAACTGGTGCCTGTAGGATACAAGAATTAACAAATATAACCGTAAAAAACATAAAGAACCATGGCCAGATGCTTTTAGTGAAGATACTTCCTTTTGGTTGTTGATTTTAGAAATGTTTTACTAGGGCAACATGTCTTTTTTTTATTCTTATCGATTTCTAAATATCATCTTACTGTAGTATGATACTTTGTATTTAAAATAAATGCAACAGAATTTATCTTGTGATCCAAACTTTGAGAGGATCGTTTTTGCGCTTACTTTCAAGTGCTTTGTTTATTGTTCGATTCCTCGTAAACTAAAAACTTTTAACAGCTGAAACTCCGTCTGTGACAAGTATATGAACCAAACTATGGTATAAATTAATACCCTAAGCCACTTGACCTACAGTATTCTCAGAATCGAAGTATAAACAGACCCTATTTTTTGCCCGGCGCCCGGACCGCTCGGAATGACTCGTGTATTTGTAAGCCTTGTTTTACAAAAAAAAAGTTGGGAGAAAGTGTGTTTTTTGATTTTTTTGTGTGTATGTATATATTATTGTAAATACAATAGATACTTTTTATGCAAATAATTAGTTTTTTAATTAATTATCACGACTTTTGTACAATAAACTGGAATAAATTCGCTCAACCTGATTTCAAGTTGGTATTAATAATACATTGCAAGGTAAAACAGGACTAAAACATTTTAAATGTATTAGGTTATTTCATAACAATTTCAACGATATAAGTATTATATAGTAGCTCTATACAAAACTTTAGAGATATCGTCATTTTAATCAAACGCGCCGTTACCGCGCGCGACTTCCTAAAATTGCCGTCACAGATGAGCGACGCCGTGCTAAATTGCCGCCACACACGAAGGGCTATCACGAAAAATAAAATACCGAGGTCATTCACCATACACAGTCCATTCTATGAAATTGTTAAGAAGTATGAAAGTTTGCGGACACCAAAAGCAAAAACTGACCGTTTCTTTCTAAATTACCAGAATGATAAATGTACCTGTCAGCCTATAGGTATAAACAAATTTGGTTCTATGCCTAAAGAAATCGCTAAGTTTTTAGGTTTAGCAGATGCTGAGAGCTACACTGGACATAGTTTCAGAAGAACTTCAGCTACATTGCTGGCTAAGGCTTCAGGAGCTGATATAATGACTTTGAAGCGTCATGGTGGGTGGCGATCTAGCAATGTAGCAGAATCATACGTAGAAGATTCCATACAAAACAAGAAGGAAATTTGTGCAAAAATCACAAAAAGAATTAAACTTGATTCTGAGGCGCTTCCTACTGACAAAACACCAAGTACATCCAATGATTGAATTTCACCTACCTACACGAATAATGAGCCATCTCAAATTACAATAGAACATGAAAGTATTTCAATAAATAATCTATCTGATGAGACCGCTAAGCCATCAAAAACAGTTAATTATAATTTTACTAACTGCACATTTACTAATTGTTTCTCTAAATAAACTTTTTATCTACTATATAAAATGAGTTTTTATTGTTATTTTATTCACAAGTGTGTTGAAAAACGTCGTATGATACACGTGTGTATTGATGATTACCGTCCTCGGCTCTCTTAAGACCCAGTAATCACCAACATTACACACTAGTACCATAATGTACTATTATCAAATTAATATCTGTATCGAAAAATTGTGAATTCTCGTGATATTAAAAAAATCCAATAGTATACCAAACGATGGGGTGGTCTAATATTTTAAAAACAACCCTACTTTACATGTAAAGAAGGTGTCTCTAAAAACCATTTCTCTTTGATTTTATTTCATAACTTTGTAGAGGTCACTAATAAGTATTACCGTGCAAAATATAATCATAGTTAAACAAATAGTCTACGAGCAGAAGCAAGATTAGGGACGGAAAGACATATCGAAACTATAAGAGAAACTCTTATTAAATCTTATTATGCACTTCGGAACCGTAAAAAGTGTGTTTGCAGAAGTGATTGCTCAATGCACGCCTATTGCTGTTGTTATTGAGTTACAAACAAACAAACATTCAAACGGTCACGCAATTATTTTTGCATTTATAAGTAGGAAATATAAGTACCTACTCCTTCTGTCAACTCCTTATAAACACAAGCTTAGCTTAGTTCGGTAATGGTAAAATTATTATAAATTATTATTAAAAAGCCAGGCAAGCGCGCGCTATTTGATTTGACCAATGAACGCACGCATTGGTAGAGTAGCCGAGAGAGGGCTGTCAGATGGTACCAACCCATTTTCCGAGAGATCGGCACTGTCAGCCAACAGTGTGTGTGTGAGTGTGACGAAAAAATAGGTAAATAGAGAAGGAAATTACATCAGCTGTGCGCTTAACCTACAGTGTTGTGTATAAAGTGTGCTGTTATATAAACTAATTCAGGAGATAATGTTAATGTTGCATATTTCAAAGGTAAGATGAAGATGGTACACATCATTGGGAGTACTGTAAGGCTCGCTCGTTTTATTCCTCTTTAGGTAACTACAAAGGTTCTACACAAGGGTGCTTACCTAAGTGTGTCGCGTTTTGGTTCACTGTTTTGTGAGAAACTGGTGCCAGTTATAAATTAAAAGAACCTGTAATACAGGTAACCCAGCCGGGCGATTATGGAATTCCCATAATTTTTACGAATTTACTCCCACAGATTAAAGGAAGGCGAGAGTAAAGATGTTACAAGTCAAAAATAGTAATTTTACCACCACCAAACTAAGCTAAGCTTGTGTTCTATGAGAAGTAGATGACTGAAGGAGTAGGTACTTATACTACCAACATATAAATGCAAAATAATTGCGTGACCGTTTGAATGTTTGTTTGTAACTCAATATAAAATACCGGACTATCACACAGCATCATCTAGCCCCAAAGTAAGCAGAGCTTGTGTTATGACTGATATACTACTTCTACACTTTTTTTTATTATTTTTAACCTACTTAAAAAAAGAAGGAGGTCCTCAATTCGTCGAAATATTTTCTTTTTATGTATGTTCACCGATTACTCAAAGACGCCTCAAAGACGACTTGTTTCAAAGAGTATGTAATGTATACTTACAAGGTAGTCTCATTCAAACTAAAAAATCTACGAAAATCAATAAATTGTATACATCGATGATATTTTTTAATTCAATGAAGTAGGTTTTCTTTTTAGTTTTTAAAACGTAATTATTGTAAATACGTAAGTATAAAAATAAATAGTTATGAGAACAGTCGTGTATAATTGCATTTTGTACAGGACATCATTGGCATAAATGCCAGCCCACGACTCTACTTTTATCCAACAGTGGTGGCAATTCGGTTGGTTCATTTCTAAAATTAGGAATTGTCTAATATATATTAAGTTAGTCATAGCATTTGTAAAACCTATTCGGTTTGTACCATCTAACTATATTAGGAACGCTTAATTATGTTAGATAAAATTAAATTATGATAAATTGGTAGCAGCAGAATACCATAAGTTAATTTGACAGTTCAAAACCTAATTTTAGCTAAAATTAGTTAGGTTGGTGCCAACAGAATTGAGGCCATTGTAATATATAGTCTGTGTAATTCTAGGATTAAGGTTAAGGTTACACAAACAATGGTCTAGAAATCGGCAAAGAACTCAACTAATTCGACATTTCGTTGGCACAAGTGGGGCTTTTTTTTTTTTTTTTTTTTTTTTGCTTTAGGGGGGGGAAATCCTCATGGATGCCCTTGCGGGTTATGTCGGACTCTTACCGACTAAAACCCTAACCCCTGTGCGTGATGTCCTCTGACGTGATCAGAGACTTTGCTCAACATTACATGGTTTTTGACTACTTTTTACAAAATCGAAGCCCACATTGGGCGACATGGGTTAAAACTAACATTTAAGGTCAGGATTAATACTAGGTTAAAAAAGGAGCCCGGTGCAAAAGCACACATTTATACTGTTATACATTACTTACTTTTGGACTACTAGACTATATATACTTTTTACTATCTCTACACACAGTATCACAGAATCTTATCACTAAAATGTTTATCACAGCAGGGTGTTATCACTTAACTAATTATTGCATTTCCTATACTATTATCTAACATGTTTTAATAACTAGGTTTTATTTATGATTAGTAAACGTATTACACAAAATACGATAAAACATAACTTAACTACTTATTTCTAGTTATCACACGGTTAGTCAGTTGCTTACAGTAGTTCAGAAACGCAACTCTCAGCTTAGCGTCTGCCATTATGTCTGGCGCGTTTTCGCGCCTAACCTCAAGGTCCAACGCTTGCCCTGTGTCGAATCTTTCCCTCCCGAACACGGGGCAGTCGAAAATGACATGTGTCGCTGTTTCGTTCACTCCAGGCTCACAAATACAAGATGGGTCCTCTTTTCGTTTGAAACCGGTTAGGTACGCCGAGAACCCACCATGTCCGGTCATTGCCTGGGTGATGACACTAGTTGGTTCAATCTTGCGGACAATTTGGTATGCCTTAATCGCGTCTGGGAGGAAAATCTTCGTCGTTGCAGCTGTTGTTCCTTCATTATACCTCCGGTTCCATCTGTCCAGCGTGTCCAAGCGGATTTGTCGCTTGACAGCTGAAACCGGGCACAGGTCGTAGTCAGGTCTTTTTTTGAGGTTAAGCGCGGCCTCTTTGGCTAATTTGTCCGCCCGCTCATTGCCCAACAGACCGGCGTGGGCTTTCACCCAGAACAGGCGGATCTGCTTGTTCTGTGCGTGACATGTTGCAATGTCTCTTCTGATGCTATTTGCTATAGGGTGGGGAGAGGTGGAGTTACACAGGGTGTCCAGAGATGCGCGTGAGTCACTGTATATTGTGAAAGTCGTTTCGCGGCTCTGCATCGACTCTTTTATGGCCTCACGGATGGCCAACATTTCGGCCTGGTATACGGTGCAGTACGACGACAGTTTGAGTTTACGGGATTTTATTTCGGTTTGGTTCTTCCAGATTGAGAGAGCCGCCCCTACTTTCCCCTCAATTTTACTGCCGTCGGTGTAGATGTGAATTGTAGATGTGGCATGTGTTTCCACGTTGCCAGTAGCTTCGTCTACCAGACCGTCATACCGAAGCGTCATCCGTTCGGCTGGATGCGGCGTATCACCATGTCTCACCAAACACTCGACCTCCTCCGCGCCTAGTCCAGGCTCGGACACTCCTTTCTTGGCCACATACAGAGATGCAGCTTCCTGCAGTCTTAGGTCAAGAGGGAGTATCCCGGCCAGTACCAGCGCAGCGTTCAGCGAGACAGTGCGATACGCTCTGCAGAGTTTCTGTGCAAAGCCACGTTGAACCATATTAAATTTTTTCTTGATGCACACTTTGTCCGATGCCGGTGCCCAAGCGCTTGCCGCGTATAGAATAATCGGTTCTACCGCAGCCATATAGATAGATCGGACGATATCAGGGTGGAGCCCCCAGCTGACCTTTGCCGCCTTTGAGAGTTGCTTGTAAATGCCAAGCGCTTTTTGGCATACATAGGCGGCGTGCTTGTTGAAGGTCAGCTTCCGATCTATGATGAGCCCCAAAATCCTGATATCGTTCGACATTGTGATGTCAATCCCGCCCATGTGCAGGTGAGGGGTATCGTACTTTAGTTTATTAGTAATCAACATAGCGCTTGTTTTGTGTGGTGCGAATTTTAATTTATTGCAAATTCCCCACCCCTGCACATACGCGAGTGCTGAGTTTGCTTTTTGCTGCACCTCTAATGCCGTATCCCCGCTGAAGACTAGGACGATATCATCAGCAAACGCTTGACAATAGTCGCCCCGTTGTTCTAGTCCTCTGAGAAGGGGGTCGAGAAGAAGGTTCCATAGAATGGGGCCGCCTACCGAGCCCTGAACACAACCTTTGTTAGTCAGTCTGTGGCACTTGACCCCAGCATATCTCACCTGAACACTCCTGTTGTTAAGATAACTGGCTATGATTTTACGGATGTTTAAGGGGCACTGCATTTCTGCCAGTCTCACTTTAATGGCCGGCCACCAAGCACTGTCGAAGGCTCCCTCTATGTCCAAAGATATCAGCGTTATTAACTTTTTCGCTTTTAATTTCTGGCGTATGTGTTGAATCAGGGCATAGAGGGAGTCTTCGGTGCTTCTCCTGGGCATGAACCCATATTGGTTTGGGCTCAGCTTGGGGATCAAGTGCCATTTTAGTCGGCTCACAACCATCTTCTCCAGGATCTTTCCCAGCACCGGTAATAGTCCTATAGGCCTGTAGGATTTGGGGTCACAATAATCGTCCTTACCAGGTTTCCTAAGTACTACTACCGTCGCTTCCTTCCAAATGTCCGGAAAATGACCCTTTTCCAGACATTTGTTTGCAAGGGATAGGAAAAGTCCGGGATCCTGGGTGATGGCATGCTTGCATATGTCTGCGGTGAATCCGTCCGACCCCGGGGCTTTCTTCGGGTTAAAGTCCTCGTACGCGACCTTCAGCTCTTCCAATGTAAACGGTGGGTCGTTATCTACAAGATAATCCGAGCCGTTTACGAGGTCAGCTTTCAGCCTTGTGAGCCGATGGTCCGAACTGTCACCGTCTCGATCGTCCTCAGGGTAGAACGTCTCCGCCAGTAAGCGGGCTGAATCTTCTGGGCTCAGGGCTTTGCCATCCTTTATAAGTGGTACCTCCTCCTGTCTTTTCTGCGTTCTTCGTATGACCCGGTATATTCCCTCCCACATTCCTTCTCTTTCCTGTTTCTCGCAGAAACTCTTCCAGCTGCACACCTGTGCCCGTTTGGCTTCCTTCTCATATTCTTCTTTTGATTTCACGTACTCACCTACCACCTTGGCTCTACGGACCGGCGCTGCACATCGAATTCGCCGCCTCTTTGTGACAACCTCACGCTTGAGCTTGGCGAGTTCTTTGGACCACCATGGTAAGTGTATTTTTGATTGTGCCTGTTTTTTAGGGATGCCTACACCGCACGCTTGTGTTATTGTGTCCGTGTATGCTTTTACTGTATGTTCTAAAGTGTCCTGTGTGTCTATGTTATGTATTTGTTCGGTGTTAATGTTATTAGTGTGCAACAACTGGGCCATTTTCTCATGAAAAAGGCTCCAGTTGGCTTTTTTACTGTTATATATTCGTGTAGTGCGGCGTATGTCAATCCCCTTGGCATTTTTCAATCGTATGGTGAAGGTGATTGGGTTATGGTCTGAACTCACCAAACCCTCGGAAACGTGCCAGTCGTCGACCAAGTGGAGCATCTCCCTAGTGCAGGCCGTTATGTCCACTATGCTTTGGTAGGTTCTTCCGTTCCTGACTGTGTCGAAGGTGGGCGTATCTCCCTGGTTCAGGATCTCCAGTCCCATGTCCTCAAGTGTCCCTGCAAGGTCGGTGCCCTTCCTGTTGGCTCTTGGGCAGCCCCACCAGGGGTTCTTGGCGTTTCCGTCTCCTCCGACGACCATGTACTTTACATCAACTGTGCGCTTGACCCTCTCCAGCTGATTCAGGTACAGCGTGAAATCTTCACAGTTGGGCTCGAAATAGAAAGACACTACCAGGACCTCCCAGGCGCTTGATCTGACTTTGACCACAGCGATGTTATTTGTGGTCAGGTCTGGGAATTGGATAACATCCAGATCGTCGTCAAAGACCGCTATTGCAGCCTTGACGACCCCGTTTCCTTGATTAGCGCACTGATAGACCCTGACGCCCCGGTAGTCCCTCATCCTCCCGAGTGCCCCAATGTATGGCTCCTGAATTAACGCAAAAGCCGTCTTCATTCTGCTGGCCTCAATTATGAGCTCTTGTGTTGCAAGCTCTTTCCTTTGCAGGTTTGCTTGTGTAATGAAGAAGGCTTTCTCGTTTTCTGCTGTGGGTACTGTGCCAGGGACCACCTTAGCAATATGCTACGGTGGACCGGGCCAAAGCTTCCCATTTTTTTCTGACCACGCATTCATTGCTGAATGCGTTGTGGTCGGCTCTGGCTTGACTGGCATGCACACAGTTACTGCACTGCGGTGGTCCTCCCGTTTGCCAAATTTCACAGTTTATCCTCATGTGGGATCCCCCACAGTGGCTGCACTTTTCGACGGTATCTTTGCAGAACCGTCGCCCATGCCCGTAACCCAGGCACATTGAACACTGGATTAAGGGCGACTGGTCCGCAACCGTCACTCTTTGCAGGTCAATCATAGCCGACCCCGCATCGATTAAGCGCCGCCAGATGTTGGGAGACACCCTCATGATCACGTGATTCGTCTGTGTGTTACGGGTTTTCTTCTTGAACAAAACCTCAGTCTTTGACTTGCTCTCCTCGATGCCTTGGAGCGTTTTGCGGTTTTGTGCCCATAGGGCGCCGATGATGTCCTGATCGGTGTTGTAACAGAACACATTTTTCAGGACTATTAACGGGTCCTTGTTTTGGATCTCTTGCACTAAAAGATGGTCTTCGGTTTTTTTGAGTCTCTGTTTGATCTGCTCTCTTTCTTCTTTGGTTCGGCATCCTACAATCACTTTTCGGTCTTTGGCTTTTCTTATATTTTCTACCGACACACCTCCCTCTTTGGCGTTCACCGCGGTCCTAATCCTCCGGATGATCTCCTCCCCGGTCTCCGTCTCATCCTTGGCGGAGATCACCACGGAGTGCAGCGTAGTCTGTTCGGACTGCTGCTTTTTAGGAAGCCCTACTACGCTGGCGTACGACATTTTTTCCTGCTTTTCGATGACTTCTTTCAGGGTCTCCATCTTCTGGGTATTCGCGTTTATGAGCTTGGTTTGCTCCTCCAATCGATCAAATAGTCGTTTGGAGAGGCAATCCAAGTCTGCCTTGCCCAGCGTCTGTTTTTCCTCAGGAGTGTTCAGTGCGTCGGTCTGGGTTTCAATTTCGGCAGTGGTGACTTCTATCCTGGAGGGTAGCGATGGTCTTGACCGCTTTATAAGGTCGAACTCTTTTACGAGCTGACATAGCCTATCCGCTCTGTTCTGTATCTCTTTTTTTATTAACCCATTCAGATTTTTGGATTTGTCCAGCTGTCTTCCTATCTCTTTCACGCATGCTTCCGCCTCGGTTTTCCTGTCCACCGGATTTGTAGGTGCTTTGGGTGGGCTCCGCTCCACTCTGGTTGATTGCGGAGGCACCAGCCTCAGCTTTGCCTTACCGCTGTCTTCGACAGACTTCTTTGGTGTAGTTGATAGCCTCGGCGGGGCATGCGTTTCGACAGCCTCTATCTTATCGACGCTACGCCTTACTTTTGAGATTTTACTCTCGTCTGGTGTCGTCCTGGAGCCTGAGGGCCCTGCCATCACCGCCTGGACGGGGGGCTTACTGTCTTTTTTTGGCGCACTTGGGGTGCGGATGGCTACCATCTTAAGTATTTAAGTCAGAGGACTTGTCAAATTTATTAATAAAAATTATAATAAAATGTGCAATTTAAGTGTCAGTAAAATGTAAAAGTTAAAAATTAAAATTAAAATAAATTGCACAATGGTCAAACCAAATATAAAACTAAACACAAATTATACTTAACTAAAATATCACAGATGTGTTGTAGGCAATGCCTATCTTAATCGGTTTTTTTTTTTTTTTTTTTTTTTTTTTAGACTTGTAAGATTTTTCTTTTCTTACTAATATTTTTTTTTTTTTATTTTTTTTTTTATTTTTTTTTTTTTTTTTTCTTCCAAAAGGTTCTCTACAAAAAGGCAAGTCAAAAAAGCTCAGGTCAAGTTTTTTGTATTGTCAGCCGTTTCGGAAATACAACCGCTTTTGTCTATTTGCGGTTGGTAATATTACTATAAACTTAATATTCCCGCGCGCTTTGGTCTTAAAAATCTAAAAACTATATACTATTGTAAAGCTATGTGGACCTAACTAACATACAAAAAATTAACCTAGGTTGTCGCTGTAAAAAGTTTTTAAAACTGATTACCAATTTAACCTAAACCGCATAAAACTTAAAATACTAATAACTAACTCTAAACTTATCTTAAAAATCCGCTCGAAACGCCTCCTTGGTCTCCGCGGTGCCCTCTTGGGGATGGCGTTGTCAAAAGTTACACAAGGTCACTGAATCGGTGACCTCGTGGCCACGTGGGACTTGTTTTTCAGGCGATAACCCAGCCGTGGAGCGTGATAGAATTTCGTGGATGGTGTTGCCAGAAGGGGCTCCACAAGGCGCTTCCAGCCGTCGTAAAAAATTGCTATGTCGTCACTGTAAAACTCGCGTAAATTCACTTTGAACTTTTAAAATTCCCGAAAAACCACAGATTCACAAATAACCCAGCGGTCACAGCACTTGGAGCGGCGCGGTTTTCACAGACGTGTGCGCCTCGACTCTCCGCAACTTTTGCTGTATGACTTGGGTATTTTGGAGCACTTTGACCTATTTAATCGATTTTTCGGGCGCGAGGTAGCTCTCCACAAGTGGGGCTTAGCGTAAACCCGGTTGCGAAACAAACGTGCCGAAAACGAACCGGACCACGGGCGGAGATAATGCGGATAATACCTATTTAGGCCGAAAAAGACCGCCAACAGCCGGAAAAGCTAGTAAAGTGAACGTCCCCGTATTTCCTAAGAAACTCTGATCCTAAGCTACTGAGTACAGCTCTATGAAACTTATCTGTCCACGTGTCTAAATAATTACGTTTTAAAAACTAAAAAGAAACCAACTTCATTGAATGAAATTTGAGCCTATAATACATATTTAATGGAAAGTAGATGTATTTTGTACATATATAATATGGGTAGGCCAAATAAACGCACCGCTCCAATGAGAAAGCGAGGTATTGAAGTACATGAAAACATCATCGATATATACAATTTTTAGATTTTCGTACATTTTTCAGCTCGACCGATTTTGATTAAATTTATATGTAATCGAGTAATCGGTAAACATACATAAAAAAAATGATTCCGACGAATTGAGAACCTCCTCCTTTTTGATAAAGTCGGTTAAAATGGTTGATAATTCGGATGTTTTTTTTTATTGAGGTTAAAACTTCTTTAGCATCGTTGTGAGTGAAGTGAAAGTCGATGAAACGAAAAAGAGACAGACACATAAATTCATAAGATGTAACGTGGGAGAAAATGAGAAAGGAAGCATTATACAGTGTTTCTTATATTCGTGGTACTCTTTGTGCTCAACATTTTTGAAGGTTCACTTCTACCACGTTGTCTTCCAAGTTAACAAAATTTCGTATTTTTATATTAATAAAGTTGGTTTGCTCTTTAGTTTTATTAATAATAAATAAATAAATAAAATAAATAAATTTTTGACAAAGCTTGACATTTCACACTGCATCATAAAGTTGGTTATTTACTTTAATTCGTAACTGTTATTTTAATAGAGAGTATTAATTAGTATTTGTGTAGTAAAAAATTTTTTTTTTTATTGTTTTTTTTTTTAACTTTAGTTTTAAGTATAACGTAGGTAATGTTAGCTATGACGTTGTGATTATGACTGAATCGATAAATGATTGAAAAAATAAACAATAATGACAATTATGTTGTGATTTGTATTCTAGATTTGAGAAAACTTTTCTAATCTGAAGCTGTGATTTTTTTGTTGTTGTTATTACTTTGTTTTTAAGAAATAAATATTTTTAGATTTGACAGTGTGTTTATGACTGAATAAACATATTTATTTTACTCGTACATAATGTTTACGAATGATAGAGGGAAATGGAAGAAGATTACATGTTGTGCCGACCCCATATGACGTGGGAAAAGGGCAGGAAGATGATAATGTTTCATGCTAAATTCTTTTTTTGCTAACTCTACCCAAAATTTCTTGGAGCGCGGTGGAATCAATGTATGAAACTAACAATTTTTAGAACAATGGTCAAGCTTGTGTTATAGGTAGCACATGACTGATATATGTACTTCTTATACATCATACGTTTTTTTTGTAAACACATACCTATATAATATACATAAAAACATCCAGAACCGAGACAAATACTTGCAGATCATACAAACATTTGTCCCGCGGCAGGACTCGAACCCGCAACTCTCTGCGTATCAGCCGGGCCCTGGCATACGGCGCCACAGAGGTCGTCATCAAAATAAAATAGCTGGAAAAATACGTCCTAGTAACGGAAATATCGTTTATCTTTAGTTATTACATACATATTATACATAGACACACTCAGACCCGAGACAAATACTTGCAGATCATACAAACATACAACACACAAACAATAAATGAATATGAATATGAATATGAACATTTGTACCGCGGCGAGAATCGAACCCGCAACCTTTTGCGTCTCAGCCTTAGCCTTCTGTGGCTTAGGTCCTAAGCCAGAGAGGTCGTCATCACTGCACAATGCCAGAATTGTCATCGTAATGTAGACCTGTGCCATTAAATTAATAAGAAACAGGTGGTGGTACTAGACTGTAACTGTAACTGTAGACTGTTTTTATACCGAAGTTCCTTATTGCATGGTACTGACTTGGACGTGGGTTAGGCGAAAAGTGTAAGATTTTTCCGTCACGAATTTCCGTCACGACCCTTTATTTAGTGTAGACGTTTATCCATAGGGTGACACGAATTAATTAATTAGATGAACAAATGAATGAATGAATTAGGTGAATTGAATTGTACAATAAAAGGTTAATTTGTAAAAATTCGAACAAAATAATTATATATTACGAAATTTCCTTTCTCCAATTCATTAGTTATTTCTGCGTTTCATTTAATTTCTTTCAGATGCTAGTAATTTATTCACTTGTATTTGTTAATCATTAATATAATACGTTTATCAATAATAATATGCTACGATAGGAACTTCGTTCCAATCGAGTGTTCCACGACACACGCATTTATTTTATATTTCACAGGCGTCTCTAGCCGTAAGCCACCGTAAGAGTTACCGATCACAAACATGAATTTTTAACACATGGGATGTTGGGATGGGGATAGGATGGATGTTGGCATGGGAACATGGGATCCTCTTTTAAGTATATTATATACCTGTTTCAGACATATGAAACATCAAGTTAAAGGACAAACAAAAAATTAACTCTATACGAATGAAACCAAAGTTATGGATGCGGTATCATATACACAGAGCCTCAAGTGGAAATGGGCGGGCCACATAGCACGTTTACAGGACAAGAGATAGACCCAAAGACTTATGAGATAGACCCAAGACAAGAGATAGACAAGAGATAGACCCAAAGACTTATGACATGGGCAGACCCAGTGGCAAAGAGACCTAGATGGCGACCACAAGAACGCTGGGTGGACGATATAAAAAAAGCCGCCGGACCAGAATGGATGAAAAGAGCACAAGACCGGGACACATGGAAGATCTTCGAGGAGGCCTATACCCGAAAGGGGCCTTAGACTGAATTAATTAAAAATTTACCTACCAAAAAATTGTTATACTGAATTGTTATGATTAGTCAAGGAAAATAAAAAGGCTTTATTATTATTATTATTATTATGGGCGTCTCTAGAATCTGGACAGCACCGATAAAATGATATGAACAGCGCATTAGAGAATACGGCCTTGGATTAGGAAGATCTCGAATACTGTCTTTAATGAATGTTAGAGAGAACAGTGGGATTATTTCGAAAATCACATGTCGTTACCCCATGTTATGCGGTCAGACCTTCCTTCCCCGTAAGAGTCAGTAATCAAATCTAGGGACATAGGCAACGGGCCACCCATTAATTTACTTATTTATTAATGGCCTGTGTCACAAATAAATAACATAATAAACAGATAAATAACAGATGGACAAATATTTAGTACCATTCCCCCAATATCCCTAATCTAATGAGTGAGACACGATGCAGACGTGTCTAGCTCATTAGGAATATTGGCGGAATGGCACTAAATATTTGCCGCAATGTCACTGATTGTGATTGTTGATTGCATGCCTGAGTTAATTACAAATCTATAATAACTAGTGGTCGCCCACTGGTCGAAATTCAACCATAATGAATTAATATTAATGCATAATTGAAAAAAATATTAGCATGCACTACTTCTCTATATAAACTATAAGTATGCGAAATTTCATACTCCTTCGTCAGCAAAATTTTCGTAAAAAGGGGAACAAAGTTTTTGCTTCACGTATTAATCCTTACTTTTTAATATAATATTATAAACGCGAAAGTTTGTATGTATGTTTGTTACTCTTTCACGCAAAAAGTACTGAATGGATTTTAATGAAACTTTACAATAATATAGCTTATACATCAGAATAACACATAGGCTATAATTTATAAAGATATTGTGTGAATTGACCAAAATATAACGATAAGTGTCAAGTAAGTAGGAAAAAATCTGCCATCTGCGAGCGATTCTGGGGTTATGGGCTATGATGGGGTTGCGCCATTAGGATTTATAGTTATTACTAATCCTTATTAGTCTATTATACCAGTTTATCATATTTTTCTAACCATTTCGTGTTCTAGTGTGAAGTCCGAAAACATACAACTATCTACAGTGTTCAATATAAAATTTACAACTGCGTGCACGCAAATATTCTACATTTCATCTCAACCTAAAATCCACTCTAAAATCAGTGGTTCCTGCTTCCTGCAATCTCTAACATAATTCTGGACTTCTCATTTCATCACCGTACCATCTACCAACAGCACAAATAACTAAGAGGCTTAGGACTCCCACAATAAGGAATCCTAGCCTTTTACATGTAAATTCACGACCCATGGATGAAGACCTGCGGTGAGTGCTACCAGAACCATATACCCTTGCTGCATCCTTCTACCTGGTGCGTCACACCTGAACCAACACCCGGAGAAACAGTCACAGTGCTTCATCAACAACCAATATAAATCGAAGACGATTCTTGCAAGCAGTGGACCATTCAAAGATAAAACCATGGTGGCAGAGCTCCTATGGAACCTCGTAAAAAGCCATGATTAGTGACGAGGCCTGATGGCGCAACCCCAGTCAGTTAAAAACCATCTAAACGGGGCAAGCGTCTTGTTTTAAACACTAAGATAGTTACCATTACCAAATTATATTGATTGTTTACAAGATAAAATCAATCAAAATACACGACACACTTGCAAGAATTAAGTTCGTCAACCTCAGCTCGGCTTACGAGCGGACGACGCGCAAAACTGCTGACCAAGTTCTGGCACACTGCGCGACAACTATCTACATACCTACCTACCAACCAAGTTTATTTTTATATTTTTTATATACGTCATGATGACGCAAGATCGACAAGATCTAACCATAAGAAAAACCACGGACCCCACTCATACTTCACACCAGATCTTCAGCAAGACACCGAAGTCACTGGGTGAGGGACGGACCATATCAAGCATCCGTACCAGTCTGAAGTATGCCATATAGGTACTGATGACACCGAAGACTTGGATTTAGTGTAGGAGATCATCCTGAGCCGGAGCCTGCATTCCTGCGGCGCGGGGAGGACCGCTGCTACAACGCGACCAGTTTGTAGTGCAGTGCGCGGAAGCAAGCTGACCGTCAGCCAAGTGCTAGAACCAGGTGCTATGTGTTGTGCGGTCAAACGGGAATAACAATTAGTTTAAGTTTATACCATTAACTATTATAACCATGTTTTTATTCAAGTATCTTAGCGTAGTATTTGAATGACCATTTATTATATATCTGTGTAGGTAGGTAGCCTTATCAGATTGTGTGTGTCATGACTTGTACTATCAGCTCATCTCATGCGTCCTCATCTCAGCTCGGGAGCATGTTCGGGTTTACACCGAACACAGTAGTTATGCATTTTCGCCTCTCAAGCAAATATGCACAATTGTCTCATTCATCTGTCAATTGCACATTTCGTGTACTAGTGTGAAGTACGATAAATACAACTATCTACAGAGAACTTCGGACTTCTCATTTCGTCTCCGTACCAAATACCAACAACCAATAACTACGAGGCCTAGGACTCCCACCATAAAGAGTCCTAGCCCTTTTACAGGCGTGCACTGCAAAAACCGTTAGAATTACACGTATTACTAACCCTGCGCAGACAAAGTCGCGGGCACCAGCTAGTATATTAATATAAATAATATGATAGTATTGCTGGACTGATGATACAATACCATCTATTAACAAGCTAAACAATGCTTACTATAGAGGCAGAATGACGGATAAATCACTTATGTATATAACTTCTAGAACTTTCATGGTTTGAACATAATTTTTCACTCAAAACGGGATATTTACCATATATGAGTTTTCCTGCTTCCCGATATTTCGGCACATTTGCATGCGCCATGATCAAGATAAAATCAAAGCAGACAAAGCAGGGACAGAACAAACATCTTACAAACGTTTGTGAGGATCGAGGATTCTAGGTGAGGATCGAGCCCACAACCTACATCGCAAAAGGCACTCTGCCTTTGATCAACTGAGTTATGTGGCAAGGCAAGTAATAGTCTATAGCGCTCTTCAGAACAACGCGGTCAATGCGTTAATGCATGGAAGGCCCTAGGGCACATTTACACGGGCTATTTTATCAGTTTTACCTCATAAATGAGTTAAAATTTTATGAGTTGCATTCCTAAATTTGATAACGGTAAAATTGCAGTAAATTGCGTGTTGTCGTGAAATCTTAACTGTCAAGTATTGGTGGCAATTCGGTTGGTTCATTTCTAAAATTAGGAATTGTCTAAAATATATTTAGTTAGTCATAGCATTTGTTAAACCTATTCGGTTGGTAATATCTAACTAAATTAGGCACGCTTAATTTTTTAAAATTAAATTAGGATTAGTTGGTAGCAGCAGAATACCAAAGGTTAATTTGACAGATCAAAACCTAATTTTAGCTAAAATTAGTTAGGTTGGTGCCAACAAAATTGAGGCCATTGAGCAACTACAGTTGCCCGTGTACCGCCAGTGGGGATTTCTGGAACAATCCACATTATTTCTGGTCGTTCCAACCTACTGCAATCCATCATAAAGTAAAAGAAAAGGTAGGGTAGATAAAAATGACATCAATTACAAACTTGGAACTTTCGTGACGTGCTTTCTTTTATTTTTTACTAGATGGCGCCACATGAAAAATTAGAAATTCCGTTGCGTTCCGGAATTTTAATACAAACAATGCGTACAATTTACATAAAAAATTTATATCTCTTGTTAAAAATCTTAAAAATAATCGTGGGATATATTTTTCTTTCGTCTTTCTTTTTTATCTTCTTCTCTTCATTTAATGACATTTGTCTGCATTGTTATTGCTAATTGATACAAGTAACAAATCGTATGTTAATTGATAATTCGTCATTTATAAATTTACATCTAGACATCTAGGGCTGGCCTGTCAGCTCAGTTGATAGTAGCTCTGCCTTCTGAGCTGTAGGTTGAGGGTTCTATTCCCTCCCAGGATACACATTTGTGTGATGAACATAGGTGTTTTTTCTGTGTCTGGGTGTTTTTTTTTTTTTACCGTCTCGAAACGGCACTAACATAAATATATACTGTCGCTATAATATTGCGACAACCTTCCATACTTTAACTACTCCAAATCTGTCTGGGTGTTATAAAGTATCATAAGTATGTAATTAAAAATATAAAATATTTATTTAATTATAAACATGTACATCTATAAATATATATATATAATATAATAAATATATATATATATATATCATTTGATTATGGACTACAATAATAATAAATAAGTACCTATTCTATCAGTCATTTGGTCACCATAATACAAGCTATGCTTAGTTTGGGGCTAGATGGTCTTGTGTGCATTGTCCACCAATATTTTTTTATTGATTGTATTAATTAGTAGGTTTTAATTAGTAACCTATTATTTCGATGTTTGACACTATTTTATTGCATCTGTGACTTGACATGCCACAATTTTACCATTAAACGTATCGTGCGATAGCTGGCAAACATGTGGAATTACTTGTAAAGCATTTGACTGTAAGTAAAAACTATACCTAAAACTAACACCAAGTTGTGTAGGAAGCTGCTGAATCAGTTCATAAATAATTACTGTAGCGCAGAGGGTTAAGATCCAGCTGAGTCGCAGAAGGTTGTCAAATCACAAAAAGTATCATCATCATCATCATCATTGGCCTTTGTTCATCTGATGAATTAACATGATTTAGGTGGCGTCAGTAAGTTACAGAGCAGTTTATTGTAATTGAAAACTTTAGTTCATGGATCCACTCCAGCAAGCTGAGGCGGGTGAAGTTTCCTCTCCACTGACGTCACTCTGCCTGGGATTATGATTAATAGCGCAGGCCTTCCCAGGTACCCACACTAACCTCTCGACCTTGCCAACAGGACCCGCAGGAAAGACGAATCAGTACATGCGGTATCTGTTCGGTTGCAGGTGCATAACGGCTAGCACTGAGCCGGGCTAGTTTCAAGTTTTTCTTCTCTATAGCCAGCTCTTCTGTTAGTAAAAAAAGTATATAAGTAGTATATCAATCATGTGGTACCTATAACACAAGCTCTGCTTACTTTGGGGCCAGCTGTGTGAAATGTCCGACATTATTAATTTTTTATTGATTTATTTATTCTCAAAAAGATTGGAGTCCTACATGAGAACTAATCAACTTAAAATAATATTGTTTATTTATTAAGTTTTTTTTTTAACATAATATAATATTGTTTATTTTATTAATTTAGATAAGTAAAAAGTAAAAATCACGTCGTCCGAGAAAGTAGATTTAGATTAACAGTACATTTATATGTAAAATAAAAGATCACTGTAAGAAATCTATATTTTAATACGTGAAGCAAAAACTGATATTGATAATTGATTTTTTCAAGTAAAAAACCCAACAGCCAATCAAGTATCTGGAGTATTTTATAAATGCAGTTATTAACAAATATAGAATCAAAACGTTACAGAACATTATAAAATTTTCGATCCAGGAAAGTATTGGCAAAAACAAAGAATTCACTGGAATATGGAATTGATATTCTAAATCCATAAGCTGATTAAAACTTACCAGGTTTTCCATTTACAACTTTTTACATAACAACACCATAGGGTTGACACAACTGTAAATTGAAATAAATATTTACTTGCTGGTTTATGGTTGACCTGACTTGGCAACCCTAGGGCTAGATCGTTTGTGTAGCGATAGAATGATTTTTTGCGATGGCGAGTGCGTTTTATTGCGGGGCTATTCAACAACATGAGTTTCAATATCATACCTCGTGTCATATGTTACTAATATCACAGAATACTTACAAGTACAGGGCGTCTACTCTGCAATCCGACTTCGATATATCGAAACGATAAAGTCGTGGAATTGCTCTTCAAATTCAGTCGAATAGACAGTTATTACGTTGTCAAATTCAAGTTATCGAATCGTCTGTTATGGAGGATCACGGCATCGATTGTAAAAAGTAATGTCTATCGTGTTATTGGTATAATAACGTGTGATAACGTGTGATTAATAACGTGGTGATTTAAAATGGTGACCTCTGGTTCGTAGTAGCTCTGCCTTCTGCCTTGTGTGTTGTTGATTCGATCTCTACCAGGACAAACATTTGAGTGATGAACATAGATGTTTGTTGTGTCAGGGTGTTTTAAAGTTTGTATTATATATAATATTATAAATGTGAATGTAAGTTTGTTTGTTACGCTTTCACGCAAAAACTACTTAACCGATCATCATGAAACTTAGTATACATATTTTTGGAGGTATTATAAGTAATATAGAATACTAACTGTTTATAAAAAAAAATAAAAAATTTACGAAAGATATTTATATGGCAAAACAAAGTTTGCCGGTTTGAAGGTCAGCTAGTTTAATATAATACTAGCTGACTCGACAGACGTTGTCCTGTCTTAACTATGAATAAGCGATCGCGCGAACTGTCAATCGACTGACAGTTATGTCAAACGCCATAAGATTACATTAGAAAAGTTTATATTGTCAAAAGCGCTATTACCTACTTATTCTAATGTATCCTATATTAGAATAGTTATTATCGTCGTTAAGTTTTCTGAAATTTTCAAATTTTCCACGCAACTTTCTTAAGAATTTTCATAAGAACCTTCTCCTGACAATAACAACACAACAACAAAAAATTCGCGAAATCGGTCTAGCCGTTCACGCGTGATGCCGTACTAATGGAAATAGGGATGCATTTTTATATATATGTATAGATATTATGTTGCTTTGTATGTTTGCTTTGCTTGCTGTGTTGCTAGTAAAAAATTATAATGATTAATTCATAATAATAATTTTGTTACCATCAACTTCACAACTCGCGATGAACACAAATTTTATTTATAATTAATATTTTTTATTTGATATTATTTATTTTTCTTTTTAATTATTTACCATATACCATATAATTATTTAATATATTACGTGTATGTTTTTCGCCCGAAAAGTCACACCGGCCAAGGTTCAGTCCAGCGATACTTTCATAGGGGAGTAGCATAAACGCTGAGATTAGACCTGTTTGGACATACCATACACCACAGATAAAAGACTAAAAGTTTTTGAACCACAGATTAGTGAACTATTATGTTATTTTACTGTATTATATTCTTTGTGTTTTCTTATTTTTAACCGACTTCATCAAAAAGGAGAAGGTTCTCAATTCGTCGGAATCTTTTTTTTTTATGTATGTTCACCGATTACTCGAAAACGCCTGAACCGATTTGAAAAATTATTTTTTTGTTTAAATTTTATCAAAATCGGTCGAGACGAAAAATTAACCAAAATATAAAAATTGTAGGTAACATTGATGATTTTTTCGTGTACTTCGCTGTGTCATTGGAGCAGTGTGTTTATTTGGCCTACCCATATAATAATAATAATAATCTTTATTTGGAACCACAAACAATAATTATCTAAAACATAATGAAAAACGGTGATGCCCGTGGTAGTATAAATTATACTGTGTTACGCACATCAACGCCCTCCTCCGTGGTACACTCCAAATTCCAGAATACAAACAAAAAGTGATATACTCGATATTTAAATGAATAAGAGAAGTTGTAGAGTATGAGTATGAGAAATGGTATGGTATTTATTTATTTATTTATTTATTTATTTATTTACACAATAAGATCATAGCATTACAGTAGGTACACCAAGGCGCTATGAAATAACATTTTAACAGAAAAATTTAACACTATAAAATATTTTTACTAAATAATTAATAATAAAAATACTTAAAAAAATAACAAAAAAAAAGTATTAACAGATTGAACTAATTCTACTACTATCAATCGTCTCACAATACCTCAGACATTCTCTGCACACATTCGTCCATCGGTCAGCAAACAGATCACAAGAAGGTGTTGATGCCAGAAGCGCATTTAATAATTTTAGAGCCCGAACAAGAGGCGAGTTGTCGTGCGCGACTGACCGCGCCCACGGTGCAGCCAGTAAGTCGTGACTACGGGGCCTCAGCGAGTATTTAGGCACTTCGGGAACAGACAGTCTTACAACTCTAGCCACTAATTCAGGGCAGTCTGAAGTACCGCGCAGTATCAGACAAGCAGTGACCAGAAGATTGTAGTGACGCCTAGCTTCCAGAGAGTTGAAGCCTAGCGCACCAAGTAAAAATATTGTGGGGAAAAGGAAAGGATAATATCCATAGATCTTTTTGTACAAAAATCTTAAAAAAGCCTTTTGGATCTTCTCCAATCGCAAGGCGTAAGTACTCTCATGTGGATGCCATACGATAGACGCCGCCTCAATCTTACTCCTTACAAGAGCCGAGTAGACCAGTTTTATAGCACCGGCATCGTGAAATTCACGGGCATTCCGCAGAACAAAACCTAACCTACGATAACAATCGGCAGCGAGTACGTTCATATGCTCATGAAAATTCAGACGTGTATCAAAATTAACGCCCAGGTCTCTCACAGAGTTGACCCTAACTATGGGTTCAATACCTAGCAAATATTGTGCTAGGAATGGTACACGCGCGCGACTGAAAGTCATAGCACAACACTTGGCCATGTTGAAGAAAAGCTTGTTTGTAAGACTCCAATCAAAAACGGCATTAATGTCTTCCTACAGATGTATGGAATCATTAATTTGTTCAATTTTATGGACCAACTTCAAGTCGTCAGCGTACAACAGACATTTCGTATGTTTAAGAACAGCATCAAGGTCATTTATCATAATACCAAACAAGAGCGGGCCCAATATTGAGCCCTGACTGACTCCAGACCGTGTATGATAGGGAGCTGAAACAAAGCATCCATGTTGCACAAATTGCTGCCTGTCACGCATATAACTTGCAAATAACTTAAGTAATTTTGTTGAAAAACCAATATTACAAAGTTTTTTCAGCAGAACATCATTATCAACTCTGTCGAAAGCCTTTTTAAAATATAAAATCGTATATGTGAGTTATTGGGGTATGTGGGATGTGTTGTGACTTAATGACACAAGGTTGTTAATATTATACTCGTATATTTACAAAATACATATACTTTCCACTAAAAATGTATTATAGGCTCAAATTTCATTAAATGACGTCGGTTTTCTTTTTAATTTTTACAACGTAATTATTCTTATCTTATTGTTCTAATTATTTAACTGTTTCTACTGTCTTATTAACTTTCGTATGAGTAGATGACCAAATAATCGTTTATTCTATTACAAAATATATGTGTTCTATATGTGATCTGTTTCCCATAGTAGCTATGTATTGATCTGTGCTAGATGGTTTCGTGTGAATTGGTCACCAATATTGATTAGCCTAATACATCTAGAGCTGGTGCGGCGGTTAATTGTGCCGAGGACTTCAAAAGGCGCAAATATGCCAGTCAAATATGTAGGCCTTATCAAGGCTTATATTTGAGCCTTTTGAAGGTGAGACCTTGGGCCCGTGGGGAACAGGAGCCCACCGCGTTTTCAAAATTATCTCACAACGTCTCGTAGATACATTGCGTGACCCAAGTGCTGGCTCCTATCTGGCTCAGAGTATTAGCATTGCCATTCAACGTGGCAACGCCGCCAGTGTCCTGGGAACGCAGTCCTTTGGCAGTGATCTGGATCAGTTGAGCTATCTATAGATCGTTTAAACGGTCCTTAGATAGCTCAACTGTTTCACATGTATTTTATATTATTGTACAATATTCTGTACATTTCTGTAATTATTTTTGTAAATAAGTCTAATACATTGATCTAATACACTGTATACTGAAGTTCTTTGGGCACATAACCCGAAATGAAGTCTTGTAGTCCAAGGCAGAATGGAGCGCAAGAGATGCCGTGACCGCTACTCGACCACATGGGGAGATCTGATAAAATCTCTCACCAAATCCACGATGACCGACTGCTCCCACAACGCCTCCAATAGAGCCGAATGGAGACGCATAGCAAGAGCCGCCATTCATCAGGACCCACTCCTGATGAATGGTGATCCTAAAGCCCGACTGAGAAGTCCGACTTGTGCCCGACTGAGAAGAATACACTGTAGTATTACTTACGTTATTGTGTGCGAAAACCATTCGCCGTGTAAACGTAGCGTAATATTTGTCCCAGTTGCAATTTTATTCAGTCAATTCTCACATACTCGTTCACATTCATATTCAGGGAGGATTTCAGTAGAATCGTGATCAAATAAGACGTACACTTCCGGAGCTCTTGATTGGCTGAATTGTAAAGTTAAAGATTAGAGACGAAAGTCGATGCCTTCACCGATAGACGGTACGTGATATGACATTCTTATAAAACGGTAATCTCAAGATAGCAGGACATCTTTAGAAGAGATCTACCATTGTAGTTTTAATAATAACGATAAAACACTAAAAAGAAGACCAACTTCATTGAATGATATTTGAGCCCAAATACAACCGATTTAAGAACCTCCTCCTTTTTTTCAAGTCGGTTAAAAAGCCCGAGAATGACTGTCTTTCCTTGTCATTTAAATGGAATGAATAAGGATGACATTATATTTGGTCAAAACCCGCATTATTGCACAGTATTTTGTATGTCGTTTGTCAAGCACATTGCTACATATATTTACCGATGACATATCTATTAAGTTTAGTTATTTAGTTATTATTAGTTAAGTTATTCTAGAGTGTGTCGGTTTCCTCACAATTTTTGAACTGACGTGGCGCATATAGGTACCTATTTATCCTTTAGAAAGATCCAAAAACCAGGTTCAAACCCACAACTTTATGATCAGAAGGAAAGGGTGCTATACAACATCAGCGTTCAATTATAAAGCATCTATCATATGACATCCACATGAGAGTACCTACGCCTCGCGACTAGAAAAGATCCAAACGGCTTTCTTAAGATTGTTTTACAAAAAGGTTTATAGATATTACCCTTTTACCTTTTACCCCACAATATTTTGACGATTTATAGTAGTAGAAATAGTTCTATTTGTGAAATTTTATATATATTATATATTTATGCATGTAACATTTTTGATTATTAAAATTTTTTTGAAAAATTGAAAAAAAATTATGCTATGCTAATATTATGTAAAAAAAGAGTCTATAACATTTATTCAGAAATACAAACAGATAACACACTTTTGATTAGTACATTTAAATCGCTATTAATCAAGAAAAAACCAGTGAAGTTTGAATTTAAAGTTCGAACTCTGTTCTTCCATGGTGTGAAGACTCTTTGTCCCAAACATAAAAGACTCCATTCACAAGATTCAACAACATAAATTTCAGCGTTAACACAAAGCGAAGTGATTTCTCCGCAATTCACCCTCACTTATTCTATTCAGGGAATATTTTAAAAATATTTTATCGTAAGGTCCATCGTTTAGGCCGTCCAGTCCCAAATCTGATTGAGGCATCGAAAAATGAGCTTGAATATCATTACGCTAAATTTATAGAGCTATGCAGGATCGCCTTTGACTTTGCTCGCGTAGTTTTTAGGGTATCAAAGTCCACATGGAACTCATTGTTTCGTTACCTCCGTCTGTCTGACTGTCTGTCTGTCTGTATGCATGGTAATACGTATTAGTGGCCCCTACAAAGTTTAAAAAGAAATTATAACAAAAGTGGTTTTTAGGGGTAACACTCCCGTACATGTAAAGTGGGGTTGTTTGTTTAATTATTTTACTGCATCTTCGAATTTCGTATCGTCAGATGGGCTATTAAAGATACTTGTAAGTTTCTGGAACAGTTTTTACACACAGATAGATAAATAATAATAAATAAATAATGCCGGACATTTCACACAGCATCACCTGACCCCAAAGTAAGCATTGTCTGACTAACATTTTCTGAATATATATTTTTTTTACACCATCGGAAAGTAGACATTTCAACGAACAAAAAGCACACCAACTTTTTGAAGAAAGCTGATATATTGACGGGTGAATTTTCGATTGGAAATTAGGGTGCTCTTTCGATATTGTCAAAATAAGGTGAAAAAAACAATATATCAAATAAAATAAATTACAGTGTATTTGGGACATAAAAAGGTAACTTTTCACCAAATTTCGTGAAAAAACAATATTTTTGTAAAACAAACAAATAATAAACCAAAAACATGGTTTTTTGAATTTTTTACATAAATTTTGAGGTTATTTGAAAAAGTATTAAGACAAAAGTTATAGATCTTTTTATTACGTACAACTTTGCCATTTTTCCATATGACTTGTAGTTTTACCGGAAATCGAGATAAACCTTTTTTACCCTTAAAAACTCACTCCCGTCCCCTTCCCGACCTCACATCGCCCGTAAATTATTTTTCCTTCCATTTTTATAATATTCTCCTCCTTTTCCAATGGGTTTTATCCTACAATTTTTTTTTCACTTTTTATTATTTTTAAAGGTTTCTACCCTGGTCTATCACGTATTATTTAGTCGATGGAGTCACCGACACTGCTGGCAATTCGGTTGGTTCATTTCTAAAATTAGGAATTGTCTAAAATATGTTTTGGTTAGTCATAGCATTTGTAAAACCTATTCGGTTGGTACCATCTAACTAAATTAGGAATGTTCTAATGACAACTCTAATTCGATTTTGACATTTCTTAATTTAATTAACAGATAACATTTTCTTTTACTTATTTGATCGCTACTTGACGCTAGATGGCCCAATAACCATAATATTTATGTTAGTCTGTGCAGTATGTTTTTCTTTGAATTGCCAACTTGGCCAATTTTTACTAAATTGAGTAAATTAGACATGTCATTTAAAAATGCTTAAACTTTAGGATAAATTAGCAACAGTAATAACTTAGCAACAATAAATTTGCTCACGCTCCAATAATACGTAAGTAATAATAATAATAACGTTTATTCAGTAATTACGTGTTTACAAACTTACAACTAGAACATCTTATTATTTTACACCATATTATAAGATTAAATGAACTTCACAAGTGAAATTCAATCATTATTATATTAATAGCTCCATTCGAATATATAGAATTATAGTATTTTACAAGGTAGTGCTTTGTCCCACAAGGTAGCTTCGCACATCTTTTAGATCGATATATCGTTATACAACACTAACTCGATTTACTTAATCTATATAAAACAGTGTCACATCACTACAGCTCGTCTATGATTCTCTCATTACTTTAGAGTTTACCCAAAAACGTTTATTGGGTTGTGGTGGGTGGGTTTCTATATATTCGAATGGAGCTATTAATATAATAATGATTGAATTTCACTTGTGAAGTTCATTTAACCTTATATTATACTACATAGCTCCATTCTTCATATATAGAATTATAGTATTTTACAAGGTAGATGTTTAGAGTACCTACTTCTCAAAAGTTTTTGGTTGTATTATTTTATTCATATGAGACAATGTTATGTAACTAAATAAAATTCCTTTTTATTTCATGAAGCAAATGATAATATCGTTTATCAATGTTATTCATAATAATTCTATGAATTCACTGAGATGACCATATCATAATTTTATTATAATCAGAATAGTGTAGAATTAGTAGAAGTTTGTATATAATTATACAATCTTAACTTATTTTTCTATAATTGACCTTGCAAAGTTTTCAGTGACCACAGGGCAGTTGTAAAACTTTGCGAAGGCTTGCGAGTTCACTGTCCAGCCGGCTGCTTTACAGAAAGGCCGGCTGCGATGCCACTCGCCGCTAACATGCCTTTTATCCATCTGCTGATGGAGTCGTGGCTCGCATGTGTGAGCACTTTTGGGTTTTAAATAAGTAATTTATTTAAATGCTAAGATTTTTGTTGCACACAAATAATCGACCTTACATTTTGCGGGGCAACTATTAGGTTTATTATTAAAGTTGAGCAGTATTAAAGTCAGTTGCTCACATCCTGCTACTTCATTTTTTAATTACTTTTAATTACTGAAATAGTTTGTTCACAGTGACCAGTAGGTACATAATGCAAGAAGCATTGTTTTTTTTTGTATTATAATCTAAGGGTGATTTAACGTTCGGGTACCAGTCAAAAATAATGTCAAGTACTTGAAATTTGAGGATCCCATATGAAACTATATTTAATATCTGTTGGCATCTGATTATAAGCTGTTAACAAACGTGAAATTTGTTCATCTGAACCTATTTTGTTGCCTAATAACAACGAGATCACTGAACGGTGAGAGTTCATGGAACCGTATGAGTTATATGTAGTTCACTTATTTGTAGTGTTATAGGTACTGCTTTATAAGTACCCGCTGACTAACGCCTATTGTAAAGCGGCTCGCCGCGATAACGCTTGCTTGACACAATCGCAGCAGCCAGGATAGTCTCCTGCGGTAGGTGCACTCTGTAACGAGGCCGTATCGCGTAGTTAAAGAATATATTGTTAGATATTATACAACTGGCTTAAAAGAGGAAACCATGCCTGCGAGGGCGAGTAAGGGAAGATATAATTCCAGTCAGTTGTTCGTTTTCAATCTTGCGTAGGCATTTAAGAATTATTGATAGAGGTGGAAAACAATATAAGTAATATTGATGTCTAGAAAACGTGAAGGCTTAAACATTCATTGCACCTGGGTTTGAAAAAAAAAAAACTTCCATGATACGAAAGTGTTACACTTGGTAATCGTGCGGGATGCAAAAATGTCTATGTCAGGTTGACCAAACTTTGCAATAATAGTTTTAAACGCTTGAAAACAAAGTTACTTTCTAATCTTAAACTTTGCGTGACACCTCGTCGGTTTCTTTATTTTCTTTTGTGTTAATGTATGAAGCGAACGACCACAAACCTCGTATCTCGCTAAATGGATCTCGATAGTTCATTCAAATGAGTATATTGTTATCAATACGCACATATCAAATATAGCACAATCAAATTTGTTTTGAGCAAAACACTTAAGACCTAGAAAAGCATTTTATCTAAATAAATAATATGATATTTTAGTTCACTTTCTTTCTACCGATTGTTTAGCTAAAAGTATATTCGCTTTCCACCAGTAAAAATCAGGTAATAATGCTGCCGATGATTTAATTTTTGTGTCATAATTGGCAAGAGTTAGAAACTTTTCTATCTCCAACAATTTAGTATACCAAGCCTATCCAGCCGTATTTTACAGCTGGGCAGGCTGCTGTCAAAGTGTCAATAAACTAAGAAAATGAATTTAATGTATTTTTGTGTAAGTTGAAATATGTTATTACGTTTATTTTCGGGTCGCGATATGGACATATATCTACTGTTTTTTTTTTTTTTTTGAACTCGAAAAGTTTAACATATTCTCGGACATTGTGAAGCCATTCCTCATAGTTGTTTCCCAGGCAAAGGGTGTCGTCTATATAGGATACTGAGCTGAAGCCGCCATTCTTAATTAACCAAATACTTCTTTTTGTTTTTTAGTCAAGGTTCTTGGTGTGATCGACAAACCATAGCTCATAGCGTTAAGTTCGTAGGTCGTATTTTGTACATTAATATCTTCATACTGAAACCTCAGGTATTTTTTATAACCTAATTAGTACTAATTAGTGTGATTCCTGCTAGCTAGGTAACCGTTTATCGGTAATAGATTACAGACAGTTCTGTAATCCTCCATCTTGAAGTGGTCTTTTTCAACGAACTTATTAAATGATTTGAGGCTCAAATAAATCCATGAGAGCTAATTACGTTTAAATGTTAAAGTATAGGTGATCCGGAATACATCATTGCGGATCTCAGAACCCCAATGCAAACGAATGTAGAACTCTGCATTCGTTTTTATCTACCTGTGTATATCGGTTCTCAGGGATATATAACTGTTACATTGTTACGAGTAGTTATAGGTATGCGATAACAATGTAATACACAGTCTAAAACAAACAGGTTTTTTGTAATAGCTAGCCAACACTTATGGTAATAATGTAGCCTGCTTGAATGTACCTGGGTAGCTGCTACTGACATGTCGGTGCACGCTGTCGGCTGGCAGCTTGTCTAGTCTGCGGCGCCGATGCTGACGGAGTTGGTGGTGGTGGCGGCGCATGAGTTTGAATCCCCTAATAGGTTGTGCTCTACGTAGGCCGGGTCGCTGTGTACCCTCCGTGCCCTCCCCTGTTCGCCGACGTGGAGTACCGAGTAAGGGCTGACCAGTTTTCCGTCTTAGCCAGGTACGAGTATTACTCAACGCATCTAATGGCGTATTATGTTTTATCTGCAGGCTTATTTATTTATTATTGTTATTTCTATTTTATGTATAACTTTTAGAACTTAATTTTTACGGAAAGTTTTAATTCAAAAGTGATTTCGTCTCTTTCTCAGACTTAAATAATATTCAAAAAAGACTTGTCCAATTATGGTGTAATTACCTTAGAGCGTGTCTGGGTCTCTGCAAAGTATATGTATGATAAATAAATAAAATAAAATAAAACTTCTGATAGAAGTTGTTCCTTCCCCAAGTTTGCTAACCCTTTACACAGTATGGGGAGCCAGCGTTTAGCTATATCACCATGCATATTTTCTGGGTCTGAGTCTCCCAACGCAAAACGCATTTAAGTTACTAATTTTGGAATCATATCAGCCAGAGCTTCAGGGTTTGCCTTCGATGGAGGTTTGATTTTCCGTGGATAAGTTGTTCGGGCTGCGTTTCATCAGGCAATGACGTATTTTGCGTGACCGCTAGACCGTCATCAATCGGAATACCTATGTCCATCAACACCTCATTTTTGTGGATTCGATTTCTATAAATAGAAAAAGAATAAAAATAAATAATAATATGAGGGTAGTTATGAAACATTTTTGCGAGCAAAAGTTTCATTTTTGTGTTGATTTATATTCCTTGGACAGGCATACATGATACTCATGCATGAAAATGACCTTCGTGTATGACCTGAAGGTCATACACGCATTTGTCTTTAACGCTCATTTGTTTTTAACGCATTATGTCTAGCCTTCGTGAATAACCCGCAGTTAACCGCCCGGCAGACTTAGAGATAATTTCAACGAGTCAAATTGACTAACTGCATGTCTACATGCTTCATGCATAAAAATGACCTTCAGTCTACCCCCAGGTTTTTAACGCATTATGTCTAGCCTTCGTGAATAACCCGCAGTTAACCGCCCAGCAGACTTAGAGATGGTTTTAACGAGTACAATTGACTAATTGCATGTCTACATGCTTCATGCTTAAAAATGACCTTCAGTGTACCCCCAGGTTTTTAACGCATCATGTCTAGCCTTCGTGAATAACCCGCAGTTAACCGCCCGGCAGACTTAGAGATGGTTTAAAGGAGTCGAATTGATTTACTGCATGTTTAAATACATGTTCAGGCTTACCTTTAATGTCTGAATCTGATTCAGAATCCGAGAACACAATAATTCGACGATGTCCAACCAGCCTGTTGTTTTCAAGCTTTTTAATTTTCGCTTGGTATCGCTGCAATAGTTATTCTTTCTAGTCTACATTTTTCCTTTTCGACATTTTAATCTACAATTTGGAGTCGTCACGGAACTTGGATGAGCTTGTAGTTAGACGCGTGCGTTTACTACCTCGCACGAAAAATGAATGAGAGAATCATAGACGAGCTGTAGTGATGTGACACTGTTTTATATCGATTAAGTAAATCGAGTTAGTGTTGTATATCGATATATCGATCTAAAAGACGTGCGAAGCTACCTTGTGGGACAAAGCACTACTTTGTAAAATACTATAATTCTATTTATGAAGAATGGAGCATATATTTATATTTAATATAATCTAAACATTTTAGGTTGTGGTAAGTTGTAATAGTTGTAGCATCTAGCAGTTAGGTAAAGTCAAGTGACTACTCGCCGTACTGGTTTGCACTGTTGCACGGCAGATTAATCGTTGCTCTTACATGGCGGCGTAAGGCTATTCTTTTAGCGCGGTTCGCGAATTTTTAGATGAAGTAAAACCTCTGGATTCGCGAAACCATTACCGTCTGGGGCAAGATGCAGCCGGCTGCCGCGCTCGTCCCATTTGATTATAAACCTTAATTTACATGTTTACATTCTACTTTTGTATGGAGTGAGTCTGAGTCTTAGTTAAGTTCTTTGATATATTATCTACATTCTGACCAAAAAATATTGCATCATCTGTGTTCGTTCAGCATTTGATTGGCAGTCGCCATAATTACTGATTTTGAAGTGATTTATTACTAAACTCTAACGCGCCAAAATAAGTTTTCACTTCTGTCGGCACTCCCGGAGTGCAACCCATTTTTTTTTTGTTTTAATAGGTATATCCCAGGTCTCATTTAAATTTTATCGCAATCAAAATAAACAAAATAAATCTACTTTCCACTAAACATTTCAATATATATAATTTTATGGTCTCAAATTGTATCCAATGAAGTCGGTTTTCTTTTTAGTTTTTAAAACGTAAATATAGACATAAAGTTTCTTGATTGTAAGTGGATAGTTTATAAAAACTAGTACGTATGAAGGTTTAGGGACACATAATGTTATCTGATACGGGTTGTAAGACGATGTCTTTTCCGCACCCCTCGGGGAGGACAGTCAGTCGTGTGCGGAGCCCGTTGATTAGTCAATATGACGAATGTAATATTACAGAATAAAAGCGATTTATATTCGCGCCTGGACATTGTGTATGATTCATATTTCTTCCAAGAATATAGTGAAGTAAAGTAAATATATATAGAAAGAGACCTTAATTGACCGAACGAGCGCGAAGCGCGAACGAGTCTCCGTTTCAGCTTAGGCAAAAATGCTTTGGTAATTATGTCTGTCCGAACGGCGTCCGAACGGTTTCTCGTGAAATTTTGTGAGCAGGTTCTATAACTATAATATTTTTTTTTTGTCAATTCAGTTTAAGCAAATTTTTCAAAATGGCGGAGATATGAGGGTTGAAAATGTAAAAAAAGTTATATTTTAGTCATTTTGAAATATGCTCGCGTGGTCTACAGCTCACAGAGCCACTATATACAGACATTTGATTAAATTAACATTAACATTTACATCTGGGTGTTTCTATGTATAATAAGTATGTATTTACAAAAAAAGGTATATAAGTAGTATATCAGTCATGTGGAACCCATGACACAAGCTCTGCTTACTTTGGGGCCAGATGATGCTGCGTGAAATGTCCGGGATTATTTATTTATTTATTTACAAAGGTAAGAATATATAATAAAATCGTAATGGAATAGCACGTGTTTTTCAAAACCCCCCTATTTGTTTGTTGGTATAAGTATTCTATGGTACTATGGTATAATACCATAGTTTACGCCATACTATACTATGGCATTGAATCAGCTTAGGACCTGACCACTAGACATTCTTACTCATACGGACAACAGAAGCCTTCACTGTGCTTCACTCAATGTATGTTTTACCTCATGAACCCTTTCCTTAATGCATCTCCAGATCCCGAAGGATCCTCTAATACCTAGGACTTTATACTGTACGTTATTTACTCAGTTAGTGGCATTAGATTAAATAGAAAATAGATGTAAAAGATCTTTAGAAGCTTGTTCGCCGCTGACAAACTTATTTTCAAAGATAAAAGAAATCCGAGATTTACCAACCCTTTGATTTACAGTCGTGAATGCCGATGATGCTGACAGCTGCTGCTAATAATAATAAAATAAATAAATAATTTATTTTCAAAACAGAGAGCTGGTACACATTTATGTTCTTATAATAATTTTCCTATAAATGAATATAAAAGTAGTACCGCTAAGTGACTCTGTTCCCCACACTAGGACTAAAAAGCCTGTATAGTAGGGTCACAGGGACTCGCTACGGACTCGTTTAGATTTAATACTTGCACAATAAGTGTGTCAAAAGAAATAAAGAAAAACTCAAAAAAAAATGATATTAAAAAATAAAATGGAAACAAAACAAATAATGTTGGTACATGAGAAAGATAAAACAAATAAAACGTTGCCAAGTGTGCAGATAGTTGGATGTTTGCGTGTGATGAAAGTGTGAGTTTGTAGGTGGATGTGGGCTTAAGTATTTGTATGTGTGTGCGTATGTAAGGTATCCGTGCGTGTGAGTGTATGTGTGTGCGTGAGTTTATGTGTGTGCTACTATTATGTGTGTGTGGGTTTCAATGAATATTACTAATAGAATCATTCAACAGTGTCTAGAAGATTTTCCGTTTCTCTGTAAGTTAAATAAAGTAGATAGTTGAGGATAGCTTTCTTTAAATGGTTGCAATTTAGAGTCAAAATCTCAATGGTTCCACTGATGCGGTTATATAGTCTAGGTCCCATGATAGTAAGTCTTCCTTCCAAAGTTTGTGCGGGTAATCACTGTTTTAAAAATTTGGTCTTGCCTCCGCTGTGTTTTTAGTTTGTCAAGAATATTTACATTTATTAGGGAATGCTGTTTTGTTATTATTGCTTTAATAAAAAGCTAAATCCTTATACAGTTGATCAGTGGAGTACAGCCTGGGTTTAAATGTCATGACTTTTAAGAGCGCTCTCTGTGCTCTTTCGAGCTTAATAAGGTGGGTCTTGGCTGTAGTTCCCCAAGCCGTGTTACAGTATGCTAGGATAGATTGTACGAGACATTGGTAGACATTATGTAGTGATTTTAGTGGTAAGACATGTCTCAGCTGCTTAAAGATATATATTAGCTTTCTTGTACGCCCAGCCAATTGTTTGATCTGTGCTTCCCAGTTTAGTTTTTTATCTATTGTGACGCCCAGGTATCTGATTTCCTCTGTTGGTTTGAGGTATGCGCATACACAAGTATCTACGCTTACACATGTAGTCAAATGAATTTTCAATTTGAGAGGAGTATTTGGTTTGGTTCTGGCATTTATAGAAAACTTTATAAACTTGGTCTTGCTAACGTTTACTGTAAGTAGATTGTTTTTTAACCAGTTTGAGACTATGACTAGACCTTTGTTAGCCTGGTGTTCTATTTCATTCCAGGTTTTTGCTTGAAATAAGAGAACCGTATCATCTGCATATGTAATTACTTTACCATGTTCTAGGGTAGACTCACAAAGCTCGTTTATATATATTAGGAATAATGTTGGTCCAAGGATACTGCCTTGTGGTACTCCAAAGTCCATATTCGTTTCGTCGCTTTGGTAGTTTCCTATCCTGACTCTTTGTGTTCTTTCGGACTGATAGCTTTGAAACCATCGTAGTGGAGTACCTCGAATGCCATGCGACTGTAGTTTTGCGAGAAGGATGGGTATAGAGACGGTGTCAAACACTTTTGACAGATCCAAAAATACCCCCATTGCTTTATTGCCTGAGTCAAGAACCTTAATTACATATTCTGTAACGTTTAACACCGCGTCCTCTGTACATCTACCAGATCTGAAGCCGAATTGATTGTTTGACAGTAGATCTTTTTTTTCTAGGAAGTTCTTAAGACGCTTATTCATTAACTTTTCCAGTATTTTTGAGATGGTGGGCAAAAGAGATATGGGCCTAAAATTTACGACATCATCATCATCACCGCCCTTGAATATCGGACAAATGACAGATTTCTTTAGGGCTTTAGGAAATATGCCAGTATCAAAACTGGTTTGACAGATATTCGTGAGAGGGTCTAAGAGATGGGGGAGCGCCAATCTTAGTACTTTAGTCGAGATTTTGTCCCATCCTGGTGCACATTCATTTTTCAAGGACTGTACAGTAGTATAGATTTCAAAGGGGTCTGTGCCCAGGAGTCCTAAAGATTCCATAGAATTGTTATTCACTGATCTCGAAGCTAATTCAATTTCAGATATTTTTAGACCAAGTAAGGTTTGCTGGGCCAGATTTGAACCGACACTTCTGTAATAGGTATTTACGTAGTTAAGGGAATCAGCGGGCGTCTGTCGGCAGCTCAATAATTTATCTAGCGGATTCGATTTTGATTGAAAGTTACATATTCTTTTTATTGTTTTCCATGTTTTTTTGTTGTCACGATTATATTTTTGCAGCTCTTGCCTTTCGTACGTTCGCTTGAGGTTTTTTAGTATTTTGTTACAAGTGTTTCTATAACGTATGTATGTGTTTCGTACTTCCAAATTTTCAGGGTCTTTCTTGAGTTTCAAGTGCAGTTTATCTCGGCGTCTCATGCATCTTAATAGGCCTAGCGTTATCCATGGTTTTATGTTCACTTTTCGTCTTGATATTGTTTTAGTTTTAGTATAAGTATGCATAATGTTACTGATAATATTTATAAACATTTCTGTTGCTTTCTCTAGGTCCGAGTAGTCTAAGACTTTATTCCAGTCTAGCCTTGATAGAGCATCGCATATGGCGTTGTAATCAATTTGGGTAAATGTATTAACAACTTTGTTCTTGTGTTCATTTTGTGTTATTACCTGTACTAAAACAGGTGAGTGATCTGTAATTGAAGCAGGAAGTACAAGTGTCGTAGCTTGATTTTTTGTTTTTATCATACAGTGATCGAAGCAGGCATCTTCTCTCGTGGCGATTAGTAAATCTTGGAGATCTAACGACATGATTTTATATTAGATAAGTAGCGCAGATCATACAGCGCGGCCTCCAGTTTACCGTTCTTCTTCCTGTTGAACTCAGGTTTTGGCTGTGGAAAGTACTTAGATGCAGTTTGTTGCATTTTTATTGTAGATGTTTGAGGTTTGTGTATGTGAGGAGTAATTTTAAGGTGCAATGTGTGTGTAGAGTGTAAACTATTTGGCAATGTATCCAAAACTATTCTAAAAACTATTTTATAAAAACTAAAGATATTCTTATGATCTATGTTAAACACAGAATTGTATGAGGAGACTGTTATCACTAATCTAAAATGTAGAGATGGGCAAAGATTCCCATTAAGCGGGCTTAGTCAGTCGTCAATGCCCGTGGCCGATTCCAAAGCCATTAATTGGTGTTCGCTTTTTTTCGACAGCTGACTTCGGCCTTCGGCCTTCTTCTTTCCTGAAGAAAATTTTTCCATGTGCAGACCAGAAAAACTTCCAGCTAGACTTTTTGACGAGGTCTCTGGCCAGGTAATGGAGATGTCTTCCCTTTTTGGTCAAGAGTTCACTTATGTATATCGGTCTATTTTCTCCCGCAGTGCCGATGATGCTAGTACTGAACTCTTTAAAAGCTCGCAGTAGAGATATCTTCTTTTGTGTTGTGGTAAATTCAATTATGATAGGTCTTGGACGGCTACCTTTAGTTGTAATTCGGTACACGTCCCGTACATCGCGTGGGTCGTACTCAAGTTTAAGAGTTTTGTGGATATTTTCAACGGCAACCATCATTTCTTCATTGTTTTCTGTAGGCAGGTTGTTTATTTCGACGCAACTTTCTCTAATTTTCCTCTCAACATTTTCCAACTGTTCTTCGAGTGCACACACGTATTCCTGTGAGGATTTTCCTTCAATCTCCAGGTTCTCTATACGCGCTTTCAGCCCATTCTGGTCCTCCTTTATTGTTGCCAAGGTTTTTTTTATTTCGACGTTTGCGGCAAGTAAGCTTTCGTTTTGACACTTCGATGCTCCGATCTCATCTTTGAAAATTGCTCATCTTGGCTAGTCTTTAACTCCTTAAACATATGCAAGACATTACTAAACATATCATTCATTGTTTGAGTAACATCATCTGTATACACCTCTTCCTGAACGTGGTGTTACAGTCTGCCTCCTGTAGCTTTTTATTTTTTTATATCCATATATGCTCTGGGGATCCATATATGTCTGGTTGAGAAACAGCTTCACTTAGTGGTCTAGGAGGCGTGCGCTTGGTTTTACACACGGCCGCTCGTGTAGAAGCCATTGTATTGCTGTGCACCAAGCTTTAAAATTGTATGACAGGTTTCTGTTAGCAAGCGAGTACGGAAGCGTTGCGTAGCAGATATGTGTTTCGTAGCTGTTTCGTAGCGGTAAGCAATGCGTAGCAAAACGTAGAAGTGATTGTGACTATTTTCGTAGCACTACGATGTGTTCGTATGTCTTATTTTCGCGGCTGCTCACGTTGCGCTGGTGTGGTGGCCAGAGACACTGCCCTACACGCCAACTCAAATCCAGCCGGCCGTAAAAAGTCGCAAAAAAACTGACTCACTTGTGATTAGGGCTCCAGACCAGGGCAGGGGCTCTGGGGACTCCTGTGGCCGCTCCGAGGTGCAGATCTATCGTCCCTCTCTAGCCACACCTGTGGGTGGAGCCTGCCGTCCAAATCGTTAAGGAAGCAACGAGAATTATAAATCAACGAATCCTCCAATCACGCAACAGAAACAAAAAATAATAGAATAATCCGACCGCAAGTCACTGGCAACACGTCCGCTCGTTTCGAGAGCCGAGAGTCGAGTCTGATGATTATGATGAAATGATGAAAACATGAGCGATACAAATATTGTCATGTTTAGATTTGCCTTTGACTACGTATGATTAAATAGATTAAGCACTGAAAGCTCAAACTCAGAACGTCATATTTATATTTAAACATAACATTAAATAGATGGACAAATATTTAGTACTATTCCGCCAATCTATTCCCAAAGAGTAAGACACGATGAAAAGCCATGCAAAGCGTTAGTAAAGGTAAGCACACACAATCCACACATGCAACCTCTATATTTAGACATGCCAATGTATCTAATACGTAATCTTAACACGTGAGTGTGTATTATTTTTAACCGTCTTGCTAATCAAACATGGCGCTCTTATATATTTTACCGTTATTAACGGTTTTATTAGTAATTTTGGTGTTTTATTTAAATAGAGCTGGAGTTATTGACTCGGGTGTGATCATTGGAATAAAAGCTTTGTGTTTCTTTGTGATTCGAATAAAAATAATCCGTATAATTATTTTATGACAAAGACGCCATTTTATTAACCGACTTTATCAAAAAGGAGGTTCTCAATTCGTCGGAATCTTTTTTTTTATGTATGTTCACCGATTACTCGAAAACGGCTGAACCGTGGGCTTAGGTCCGGCTGAGACGCAAAAGGTTGCGGTTTCGATTCCCGCCGCGGGACAAACGTTTGTATGATCTACCGCTACTAAAATTGCGCTTGCACAATCTCTCCTTCTTCCAATCCTTGATTATGCTGACGCCTGCTATCTCGACATAACTGAAGAGCAACTTTATAAGCTTGAGCGTCTCCAAAATTACTGTTTACGTTTCATATTTGGTTTACGCAAATATGACCACATTTCCCAATTTCGCAATAAACTCAAGTGGTTGCCAATCCGTTTTCGCCGGAATGCTCACATTCTCATTCTGTTATATGTAGTCATTTCTGTATTGTTTTTTTTACTATTTATCTTTATACATATATATCTATTGAGTTCATATGTATGTATATATTTATATCAGTATTTGTTTAGTATATACATATATGTAAGTATGTAATTATATAAATACACCACACCTACCTATTCTCTGTTTATTTATAGTCCAGTCCATCCAACGGTTGCCTGGTAGAGATCGCTATTAGCGATAAGGCCGCCCATTGCATTGCCTTAAATAAGTTTAGTTTTTTGTTATTGTAATATTCCGCGTGGTAGTCAATAAAGTGTATTTCTATATCAGTCATGTGGTACCCATAACACAAGCTCTTCTTACTTTGGGGCCAGATGATGCTGTATGATATGTCCGGCATTATTATTATTATATACCTTTAATAAAGAAGAAGAAAACGAGTGAAAACGCGGGCGGAAGTTAAAACATGAGTGAAACCGTCGGCGGAAGCTAGCGAAGTTAACAACAGTAACAATGGCCCCAAAGGAAAGCTAACTTAAACTTAAACTAAGCAAATAGCGTTAGCACTGTTTAATAATTCAAACGTTAAACCTTGCTTAGCAATTCTGATATACAACTTGTGGAAACTCCAGAATATTCACTCTGTAAGATTTTGCTGAGCAATATTTCCTTTTCATAACATTCAAACATTTAAAGGTTTAGGTAAAGCCTGATTGAACCATTTATAACGTTTCAATAGTATATTTTTGAAGGTATTTTTAACCGACTTCATCAAAAAGGAGGAGGTTCTCAATTCGTCGGAATCTATTTTTTTAATGTATGTTCACCGATTACTCGAAAACGCCTGAACCGATTTGGAAAATTATTTATTTGTTTAGAAGGCTATACTTCCCAGGTGGTCCCATTTAAATTTTATCGAAATCGGTCGAGCTGAAATATCAACAAAAAAAGAATGATTCCGACGAATTGAGAACCTCCTCCTTTTTCATAAAGTCGGTTAATAAGTTAAAAGTATAAGAATGTAGCTTAGAATGTAAAAAAAAAAAAATAAATTAACGTGTAAAATTAATGAATGATTGTCGTCAAATGACAAATTAATCAGATTAGGTATATTTTAAAATCTTAAAAATCGCCATAGCTATAAAAACTTTTTTCGACAAGCCAACGGTTCACCCTATTTTTCAATGGAAACACAAAGATAGATTTTAGAACAATAAAATGATAATAATTTATGACATCCTTCGTAAGACAGAATATTAGAGATTCTTCACAAGGAATATAATTATCTTATAATTATTTCACGGCGTCTGGTAGCCTGACATTGCGTGACCCAAGAGCTGGCTTCCATCTGGCTCAGCGTAATAGCATTGCCATTCAAATAGCAAAGCCGCCAGTGTCTTGGGAACGCTGCCCTCTGGCAGTGATCTAGATCAGTTGAGCTTTCTATAGATCGTTTTAAACGGTCCTTAGATAGCTCAAATGTTTCAAATGTTTTTTAAATATTATTGTATATTTCTTAAAATAAATTAATAAATTATCATTGTTTTACTTTGAGCTGTATCAAAGATTTGACTGGTTTTCCGTTTTCTATAGAACCGCAAAGATGTTCATGTTTCACACAAAAATTCTCAACTGAAATACTGCCTTCCACCGCAAGGCAGTATTTCAGTTGAGACAACTTACATCAATTTCAGACAAAGGCTTACAGCTGATAAAATAACAAATTATTTAGAGTATTGTCTTTCACCCAATAGTGTCGGACGTCTGTTAACAAAATAATTTAAATAGTTTGACGATATACTCAAAGTCACAGACCGCAGATGGGTAAGATTAGCACAAGATCGAGGTGGATGGATGGTGGATGATACAAACTAGGGGAGGCGTAAGGAGAAGCAGAGTGTGTAGGCAGACTGTAAATGACAATTATGAGCTGTACTGAGCTAGGGCCTGCATGAGACGCAGAATTTGCAGGTCTGATTCCCGCCGCGGGACAAATGTTTGTATGATCTGCAAGTATTTGCCTCGGGTTTTCTATGTATAATATGTATGTATTTATTAAAAAAAATATATATCAGTCATGTGTTAGTTATATGGGTACATAGCACAAGCTCTGCTTACTTTGGGGCTAGATGGCGCTGTGTTAGATGTCCCGTATTATTTATTTATTTAACAAAGCAACATAATCACGACTGTAAACCCCAGAACTAATAAACACCTTCTCGGAACCTCATGATGATGATGAATGTGGTTAATTAATCAAGGACGTAGGTTTATTTATTCAACAAGATATTTTCTCGAGACGTCCCTTTCAGTTTCTCGAAAAGATGAGCCGTGTTTAGATATCTTATTACCATTAATTAACAAAAGATACAATCAAATTTCCAGGTAAATTTTGATATAATTTGAATAACAAAATCAAAACTCATTAAATTCAATAGAGGCAGAGACTCGAAGCCACCGAGCTGTTAAAACAGCCCTATAAGTATATATGACCTATGTATTAAGGAGGTTGGTTTCAATGATACAAGATTTTTTATAGAATACATGTCGGGAAATGTCCCTGGAATTGCAACATTTAATTCTACCATCTTCTTCTCACAACAGGACAACCACCTACCACCTTTACGAACAAAGTCTTTTGCTTCCATAATTATAATTCAAGTACAGCCAAGGATTGGAATACTTTGCCGTCGTCTGTCTTTCCTGAAAACTACAATCTGAGTCTCTTCAAGTCAAGAGTAAATAGGTGTCTTCTAGACCTGCGTGCCTCGTCGTCGCTCAACATCATGCAAGATCATGGTCAAATGTAGATCGAACTACGATAAAAAAAAAAAAAAAAAATAGGGGTTTGTAAATCGATAAAATACTCATGAAATTAAAGTGCTTACTAAAAATCCAAAAGAAGTCTCTTCTGAGGATCTACTATGAGTCGTAAACGAATCTTGTACATTGTATACTTTACATAATATCGTCATCCATACCCGACATCACCAATTACTGGTGGTATACATAGGCCTCTCTTTGTAAGTCTCAATTCCTTCCTCTGCCAGCCTCAAATAAGATAGCTCTATAAAAATAGTGTCACTCTATTCTCTTTCAATGCGGGTAGCCTAACTCTAGATTCGTATCATGTGCTTTTAAAAAGGTTTAGTTAAAAAGGTTTAGTACCTACATTAGACTTACAAAGACTACAAAGAGATTCTAGGTTAAAAAATATTTTCCTTATGAACATTATTTGAAAATAATGAATACCTTGGAGTGCGAATTGAAAACGAGAACGGGTGCGAGCAGTTTAAGGTCAATCAAAGAGTAAAGAATATTTTGGAGATAAATCGCGCATGCGAGCAGTTGAAGATTAATAGAAAAATAAAAATACATAAGAGTGCAAATCGCGAACGCTAGTGCGAGCAAGCAATCCGTGGATCAAATTCCTCCTTATAGAGATTTTCTAGCTAAATTCATTGAAACAGTATCGTATACTGTTACTTCATCAATATGATAATAGTAATTATGTTGTTGCATTTTTGTTAAATAACTAAATTAATCTCGGTTCCTGTAATTATAGTGCAACATGAACAAAAAAGTAATAACCTTAGTAAATTTTAGTGTAGAAATGCAACAACAGAAACACTACCACTATCAACCTGAGCTGAGCAGAATGGAGACAGTTTAAAATCGTGTCATCATCATCGTGTAAGTTTGACACAAATTTTACACACCTCTCCTCACTTCTTAGGAAAAATAGCGCAGGTAGGATACCCTTACACATCGGTGTGATTGTGCTCTAGCTGCAAGTGACCGAGAACACTCGACGCTCTGCCAACGCCTTGCAACTTCTGTAGTGCGCGAATTGTCACTTCTTTGCACTTCAAACTCTGTGGTTGCTTACTGGAGTTTATTTAACAAACTTTTTAAGGTTCCTTACCACACAACAATAAGAATATTTTATTACCGAAAACTGTGTTACATGTTCTTTAAAAGGTTTCAACAGATTCGTGCGTACAATCCATCCATACATACTAATATTATGAATTCTTAATATTCTCTGTACGTTTTGTATGTATCTTAATATCCTTATATCTCAGCCAATTATTAGCCGATTATTATGATTTTTTTTTATTATATATTATATATTTATTTTATCGAGGTGGTCCCATATAAGTTCAGTTGATGATGGAAAACATTTTACAATCCGAAACTCCTTAATGCATGAGAATGCATTTCAAATTAGTCGTTTGGAAAATATAGTAAGGGAGTACCTAAGGAGGTTCTCAATTCGTCGTTTTTTTTATGTATGTTCACCGATTACTCAAAGATGCATGAACCGATTTGGATTTTTTTTTTGTTTTAAGGTGTATACAATTTTATTATTATTATATTCCTAGGTCCCATTTAAATTTAATCGAAATCAGTCTAGTGGTTTTAAAAAAATCAACAATCAAAATAAACAAATCTAAAAATTGTGTGCATCGATGATAATTTCGTTTACTCCGAAACCTCGCTGTCTCAGAGCAGTGCGTTTAGTTGGCCTACCGATATTATATACGAGTATAAACAAAATACATCTAGGTACTTCCCACTAAAAATCTATTACAGATTCAAATTTCATTCAATGAAGTCTGTTTTATTTTTAGTTTTTAAAACGTAATTATTTCTATCAATGGTTCAATGGTAAATTCTAATGGTACCACTGTAAACTGTAGATGTACTCGTATAAGAACGATTATCCAGCAACTAACTTATCCAGCAATTTTGATAAAATTTAGATTAAGTACTTATCTTAATTCTTACTTTAGCTTCTTACAAAATAATTTTGGTTTAAACATAAAAAGAGGTTTACCATCTATCATTCCGGCCCATTGCTCTGTTCAATTGTACGTACACAGTATTTTAGCTTTATGTAGTCGATATGTTTTATAAGTTGCGGTAAATCTGTGAAATAGCTCTATATTCCACGCACGCAAACGGACACGTTCAATTTCAATTTCAATAGTGTTTATTAAGATAGATAGATAGATAAAAGCATTATTTGACATAACATTACAGACACAAAATAAGGTACAAAAATAAAATACTGAAACTTAACTACAAACACTAAAAGAAAAATAAGGAACACGAACTACAACTAACACACAAAGTAGCTAAGAAACAGGTAGGTGCAGGTAGGGAGGTCCGTGTGGTATGCCAAAAAGGACCAGTCTCAGCTTATTGTTACTCTACGCCATTAGGCGTAGAGCAACGCTGCTTTTCAGACTGAGCCTGTGTAGTGGTTACTCCACGAACAAAGAGAGAACAACACAACTGTAATTAAAATAAGAAATAAATACCTTATACACATAATATAGTAAATAGTAAGTACAAAAAAAAAATCTTTATAAGAAAAAATGAGATTCGTTAGACCGTTATAAGCCGAAACCCATGTACGTCTCTGTTAATGTCATGCACGTCATTAACTTGACATGACAATGACAGACACTCAAAAGTGCTGTGCGCGTGCACATGGTGTAACTTTTGTACTATGTCAGCAATATGAATAAATTTGGAGGTTATTATTTTTAATAAATAAAATTAATTGTTATGAGTATGACCAAAGAAACGACAGGAGCTGAATAAGAAAGTGAGGAGGGATATGGAATATTAATTAGTATAGTAATGAGCACAGGTTTTTTAGCACCATTGCCTGCCTAGCAATTCCATTTTGAAGGTGTGTCTAAACGCAGAAACTGTTTTTAAATCATGCAAAGGAAGAGGATATCGTTCCAACACCGAGTGGCTGCGAAACGAAAAGATCCACGGAAAGCTACAGATTTGTGCCTCGGCGCTAAAACTATAAAACTATGTGAGTACATGCTCGTTTCGGGTAACGTGAACTAGCATTGGCCCAAATAAGCTTGGAGTACAGGTAGCTAGGTGTTTTGCTAAACGCCAGACCGAAGAGAAGCGCAGCAAGGTATAGTTGTCTGCGAGCTTTCATTTTGAGCATATTAGCGGAGTTAAGGAAAGGAGTGACGTGGGTACGAGGAGGAATTGGGAAGCAGAAACGTGCACATGAGTTTTGAACTCGTTGAATGAGTTTTTCAGTTCTACTCAGTAGCCAGGGACCATAAACAGTGTCACAGTACTAGGGATTCACATAGGGTGACTCTCACTGCCTCACTTATATAAGGACGGATTTTGTATAACTGTTTGAGGCGAAAGAGGGACTGTCAGCTACATGTGTTTTAAACCGTAGATGACTGTCCATTACTAACCCAAGGTTCTTAGCCTCTGAAACACGTTTAACTATTCCTCCATCTACCTGTATTTGTAATTGCGTGTTGGCCATTCTATTTAGCGCCTTTTTTGTCCCAAACATAACATATTTAGATTTGGCAGGATTCAGGACTAAGAAGTTAGAAATGGACCACTGAGATACTTGTTCTAAGTCCTTATTAATTTATGAAGTTTTGGTTTAATGAAGGGAGTTTATTTGTCAATATGGACTGCAAAAACTTATGTAAAAAATGAGGGTGACATGGCAACAAAAATAGAATGATAATAAGATAAAACAAAAAGGGATAAAGTCAATATTCAAGTTAATAGAGGTTATCTTAAAATTATGTTGTAAGTTTGTATATTTCTCTGCGTAAGGTCCTATTTGCACCCACCTAGTTATAAAAAAGAAAGAGGTCAGAATAGCATAAATATTAAAGAACACAGTACAAAATGATTCTGAACATTAAAAATAAAAATAACTAAGGTATGCTAACGTTTTATACAAAAATGATACAAAAACATAAAAACATATAACAAATATAAATGAAAGTATACAAATAAAATAATATTTTAAATTTTCAGTCTGGACAGTCAAACACATGGAGACCCAAAAACCCGGATCAAGCAAGCTTCGGAACGGATCGGATATGCATGTTTACCGTCGCCCTGTCTGGCGTACACGGGCCCTCTCTTTGTCCAGACGAACCTCCACTGTAATCTCCGAGCCTCCTCGCGCACGCGATGGAATAATTGGCGGTTGGCACGAGACAGCCGTTCATTGATAAAGATCCGCGGAGAAGACGCCGCGGCTGCGCAGCCAGCGTCAGTGGCCGTTAGTGTGCGGCGCACGCGCACGCGTCTGGTCACGCAGATGGCGCCGCGCTAGGCGCACCACGACGCGGCGCGGGCCAGGCGGGCCTGTCGCCGCGCCCGCTCCCTGCGCCACCCTGATCCTCTCAGCAAATACGATGTCGCGCTCGACCAGCGCGATGCCCAGCTTAGCCGCCAGCACGGAGACGGTGTGCACGACGTTCTCCCCTTTTTCCTCCGGGAGATGGCCGATCTCCAGATCCGACAAGAGAGCATCCTGGTCCCGGTCATTAATCTCCTGTTGAAGCATCATGACCCTGGTCTGCAGTTCAGCTACCCCGGGTGGTGATTCATCCGACCATCGCTCAATAGCCACCAGCCGCTCCTCGATGTTATCCATCCGCTTAGCGAGTCCTCTGACAGAGCCCTGAAACTCCGCCATCTCTTGCCTGAACTCGCGCATCTCTTTAATCCACTCTGTGAGTTCCCTGTGCACATCCTGGACATTCAATCGCACGCTCGGCCCCGCGGGTGAGGATGCAGGGGGCGGCGCCAAAGTAGTGTTTTTGGACGCCAGCAAATCTTGCGTAGCTGCCTTCACCGGCGTATTGCCATCCTTACGCGTCCGAACTTTGCAGCCACGACACACCCAACTATTTGCAGCGGGAGATGACTCAGGGAGAGAAACACAAGCCTTGTGAAATAAGGTGGAGCAGGTACAACATGCAGCGGCCCCTGCCGCCGAGAGGTATTTGCCGCAAGCATTGCACGATTTCGGCATAGTAAATAAATTACGCTACCTACTTAACTATATGTAGATGGCGCTAAAACTAAGCGATGTTTGGATGGCAAATAAGACTAGACTGTAGTCACACCACCACTAATCTCAGCTACGCGACGTTAGATGGCGTTCCGAATAATCGATGTAGTCCAATAGATGTCACTGACAATAATTCGCGTGAAACAATGGCCTACTCGTCAAACGATGGCGCCACCAAGAGTCCAATGGTCCACACACTCAAATGGCAATGCGATTTCGATAGAACGCAAGTGGCAAGACTACCCTCCCAATATATAAAATACGCGAGTAATCTGTTTTATTTTTGCTTAATTAAACTACTTTAAATTGTATTCTACTCACACAAACACTTCCACATGCGAATCAAGCGGCAGTCAGTCAATAGCACTCACTTACAGGGCTTTACAATGAGTTAGACAACGTGAATAAGTAAAAAAGTTACAGACGAACTGTGTGCACTTTCGCGTTCGTGACGTCACTCCCATTTCGTAATCTAGTTAAATTAACCATTTCGTAATCTAGTTTTACTACAACGATTATAAATTGCTTATTTTTAGGGTTCCGTACGTCGAAAGGAAAAAACGAAACCCTTATAGGATCACTTTGTTGTCCGTCCGTCCGTCTCTCCGTCCGTCTGTCTGTCTGTCAAGACCCTTTTTCTCAGGAACGCGTTGAGGTATTAAGCTGAAATTTATATCAAATACTCAGGTCTATTGTCCCTTAAAGCTGTGAAAATATTAAACTTTTAAGCCAACGCATTCAAAACATACAGCCGTTTATGCCGCAAACTTTAAAATTTTATGCCGCAAATTTTTGACACTCGCAAGGGAATCAAAACCTACAGAATACTTCCCGTGAACTCAGAATTTTCAACAACGTCTTATGGCACGGATAAAGAAAAAAATGCGAAAACCGTAAATTTTTAGATGGATTTCATTTTGCAATAAAAATACCATAACTTTGACTCGATTGTCGTGATGGGTGAACTTTTACTTATATACAACGAGGGTCCGTACAGGTTTGTACGGAACCCTCGGTGCGCGAGTCCGACTCGCACTTGGCCGGTTTTTTCTATTACATTTCACTCAGCATCATCTGGCCTCAAAGTAAGCAGAGCTTGTGTTATGATGACTAGATGACTGATATAATACTTATACAGGGTGTCCCACGTCTATGCCACATGGAGGGAAAGTATCTTAAATATAAGATAAAAACATTTACTGAAAAAAAAACTTTATTTTGATTTTAAAAACAATTTAAACTGCATTCAAAGATTTTTGAATAATGAACCGGGAATCGAACTTGCTAAATTGTAAAAAAAAAACACCCGTTATTATACGATACGGATCAAAAGGCTCAATGTCATGGAATATTTTTTTCAAATAACATAGCATCTTAAATAAAAGGAAGACCAGGTATATTTTCAGGAAAATTAATACATAGCCTCTCCTTTCACTTTGCCGTGCTCCTAACAACTTATTTTACCATTTTAAAATATTACTAATAAGTACGCACTTGAGAAATACATATAATTTTCATATTAAAAGTGTGTGATAAAATAATAATTTGATAAAATAAATTGTAGTGCTTGCAACTCTTTACTGTGCTCATAATCACAAAACAGATGGCTGATTAAAAAAAAACTGTGTATTCCATTTTCAAATGCTTTTGTTTTTGAAGTGAAAACTTCTTTAGCATATTTGTGATTTGAAAGTCGATGACACGAAAAAGCGACAGTTAAAAGAGACAGACATAAATTCATAAGATTTAACGTGGGAGAAAATGAGATAGGAAGCTTTATACGTGTTTATTATTACGTGTTTATGCGCGCATGCGTAGTACAAAGCTTGAGAAAAGGCATCACAATAACCGTGGTGTTTTGTATACGTAATAATAATAATAATAATCCCGGACATTTCACACATCATCATCTGGCCCCAAAATAAGCAGAGCTTGTGTTATGCAACATGACTAATATACTACTTTTATACAATTTTTTTGTAAATACATACATATTATGCATAGAAACACCCAGACCCCGAGACAAATACTTGCAGATCATACAAAAATTTGTCCCATGGCGGGAATCGAACCCGCAACCTTCTGCGTCTCAGCCGGACCTTAGCCCACTGCACCACAGAGGTCGTCTGTACTGTACGTATTATAAGTTTGTTTTTTGAAGGTTTCACTGCTACGACGTGTGAATTGCACACATGTTTTTTTTATTGTTTTGTTTTTGACGTGACAACGTCTAATAATTCGATAAACGCCGGCTGCACGCCCGAAAATGGATGACTCATTGTAACGTTACGATCAGAGCGAGAGCACATAAAGTAAAAAGTAGCATCGGTCGGCGAGTGCAGTAATAATGGATTATGTTACTATTCACTAAAAAATTATGGTGATTCATATAATTGATGTTAAAAAGTTTTCATAAAAGTATGCAATCATTTCACCAATGTTTTGTTATGACGTTGTCACGTTAAACTATCGTCCGTAAACCAACTTTACAGACAACCAATTTTTTTTATTTGTGTTTTTTGCAATTGTTCAGAGAACGTTTTTACCAATGCGTAACAAAATAATTTGGATTAAATGAAAGCCTCCTTTTTAACCAGAAGAAAATATCAGTAGCTGTGCAGTGGTAACGCGAAAGATATCCCGATAGAGAAACACCTCGATTTGTTTTGAAAAGGTTTGTTGAAAAATTTAGGACGTTTTGTTCATCACTTACGGCAACCAGAGCAACAAATAATTACGTTTTGAAAACTAAAACGAAAACCGACTTCATTAGTTCATTAATTTTTGATGAAGTCGGTTAAAAAAGCGATCCTTCCCGTCCAGTATAATAATGCGTTCAGGATGGTGCTGGGGCTCCCGCGGTTCTGCAGCGCATCAGGCATCGCACGGACGGCTTCCATGTGGGTAGGCCAAATAAACGCACTGCTCCAATGAGACAGCGAGGTATCGGAATAAACGAAAATATCATCGATGTATACAATCCTTATATTTTGTTGATTTTTCAGCTCGACCTATTTCGATAAAATTTAAATGGGACCATCTGTAATCAAAGTATAACCTTTCAAACAAAAAAATAATTTTCGAAATCGGTCCAGCCGTATTCGAGTAATCAGTGAACATACATATAAAAAAAAAGATTCCGACGAATTGAAAACCTTTTCCTTTTTGATAAAGTCAGTTAAAAATAGGGACACAAAACAGCAGGAGAGAAAAAATATGTAAAAACAAAGGACAGAGAAAAAGTATAAGTAGGTAAATCTTACAGAACGAATAACAAATTATTATTTTATTTATTTCAAAAATAATCTAGTAATAAAAGGAACTTATACCTACACTAGATAATATTATGAGTATATATACACAAAATGTTTATTCTCACAGTAGGTCTCTCTATGGTCTTCCAGTCATCCGCAAATAGATCCGCCTGAAAATGTTCAGTGAGAAGCATATTTAAATGTCTTCTCTGTAGGCGGCAAGATGGGCGACTGTTGTCGTGAAACAGTGCGTGCAGTGCAGATTGACCTTACCACCTTATACATTCATCAAATTCCTACCACCTGATTCATTAGATAGCAGTAATCTAATTATTGGCTAATCAATTCACACGTGACTAGCTTCTGCTAATTTGGTTAATTCTAACAAAAGTCACATATACACAGTGAGAGTTACTCGCACGCATGTATCATATACAGTTAACTTCAATATTGTCATCTTTATATTTATTTAGCTGTCACGTTCGCGCGTTTTACAAAGAAAAATATACCACATAATATAATTACATTTCATTTTGATTAACTTTGCTGACCTCACCAATTTTTTAATTCTGCTATTCGGGATGGAGATAAATCCAACAAATCAAGAATCACAAAAGCCGGTGCAGCCGTTCTCTAGCTATAAATGGTGTAACCAACACGACTTTGTTTTATCTATATAATAGAAGACAGGACAAACAACACAAATAAACACCGCACATTCAAAATACACAGAATAAATGGGAAATAAACCTTAATAACCGTAATTATAGGGCTTTCGTGTTTGCATTAATGACTTGCATAGTTCGAATAACTAAGGCGAGGCGATCCACGCACTAACAAGTGCGTATAAGAGACGCAAGATATAGGTATAATTGATTCTGGCGCCTTTGCGGAAATCCATTACAAAACATTGAACAGATAGATGTGATGTAGATAGATTTTTGAACGTGAGACTTGATTCATAAATTAAAGTAAAGTAATTAAAAAAAACTTTGAACTAGAAACAGCAATCAATTAAATTAAATAAAATATTATTGGAATAAGCGAAATGAGAAGATTAGGATCCATCGTGCAAAGGACAAGCATAAAACGTGACATTGGCAAAATTGTGGTCCCCCTTCCACAAAGGCCATTAACCAAGAACTGAACTGAACTGAGAAGATTATGAGAAGGAATAGAAGACCACGGAAACTATATATTACATTACAAAGGAGAAACACCAGGGCAATATGGTGTTGGTTTTTTGATAAAAACGAAAATATACTGACACAATAGTGGAATTGAAAGGAATATCCGAAAGAATAGCAATTCTCAACATTAAACTTCCCGTACAGAATAGCACAAATTAACTTTGGTCAATTATTCAGGCATACTCACCAACTGAAGCAGATAAAAAAGAAGATATAGAAAAAAATTAAGATTTCTATAAAAAATTACAAGGAACTGTTGATACTGCTTACAATAATATTAATGGGTGATTTTTAACGGGAAAATTGGGGAATGCCACGGAGGAGAAGAGTATACTGTAGGAAAACACGGTAATGACAACAGAAGCAAAAATGGAGAAAGATTGGTGAGCTTTGGCTTAGAAAACAAACGTATCATGAATAGTTTTTACAAAAAGAAAAAGAGTAAGAAATGGACGTGGACTTCCCCAAATGAACTGTATAGAAATGAAATTGATTATATTATGACCAATAAACCAAGAGATTTCAAAGACTTGTCAATTATACACAATTTAAATTTTAACTCGGACCATAAGATGATCCGTGCGACGGACGTTACGAGGGACACATAAATGATGAGGGACAAAGAATTGTCGAAGGCTGCAAACTAAATCAGTACCTATGTGAACATCAAAAATGAAGCGGAGATAAGGAACAACTTAATATAAATACTGGATAGAAGAGAGGAGAATGATTACAATAAATCAAGTCAAGCGAAATATAGCGATTTTGTAAACATCCTAAAAACTGAATGTAGAAAGTAAGCACTATTATCTACCGAAACAACACAACTACTTGAAGAAAGAAAATTGCTTTTACAAGGCACAAAAAGAAAAGAGAAACGTAAAGAGATTGCAGAAATAAGTAAAAATATTAGTGAACAAATAAGGAAAGACAAAAAGCAAAACAGGACAAACACTTTCCAATATCATTTTAAAACAACAGGCGGAGTAAAGAAGGCGTTTAAAGAGTTAGAATCAAAAATTAAATTCTAAATTATGAAGGATAAATGGGGAAAATGCACTATCAAAAGATTTGATATATTAAAAATTGCTACGGAATATTATAAGGACCTGTATAAAAGCAAAAATTATAAACTCAATACGACTGTGATTGGCGAAACACAAGAATCTGAACCGATACCACCTGTTCTACAAGAAGAAACAGAAAAAGCTATCATTACGCAGAAGTTACGAAAAGCACCTGGTCCCGATCAAATCACCAATGAACTTCTTAGGATATCAATGTTTGTAATTGTACCAAAACTAACCAATTTATTCGACGAAATAATAAAAATAGAAAATATTCCAAATGATTGGACGAAGTCTATAATAGTTTTGTTACACAAAAAGGGGGAAAAAGGGGACATTGGCAATTATAGGCCGATAAGCTTAATGTCTAATATATTCTCATCCGAAGATATTCTCAGCTGTGTTGGAGATGATTTTTATGAGACTGGGTTGGGATAATTTCGGACTTAACGTGTACGGAGAGAAATTAAATCATTTGAGATTCGCTGACGATTTAATACTTCTCTCCGAATGCCCGAAAACCATGGAAAAATGCTACAACAATTATCAGATGAAGGTGTAAATGCAGGTCTAACTATGAACATAACAAAAACAAAAGTAATGAGCAATTCTTCACAAAAAGAAACTATTAGAATCGATAACCATCAATTAGAATACGTAAATGAATATATTTATTTAGGGCAGTTAGTATCACCAACAGAGAACATGCAGAAATAAGTCGGAAGAAGAATAGATAACACTTGGAAGAGATTGTGGTCGCTAAGCGAAATAATGAAAAAAAAAGAGATGCCTATGTCGGAGAAACGAAAAGTTTTTAATGCTTGTATCCTGCCATGTATGACATGACATACGCATGCCAAACTTGGGCATTAACAGAACAACAACAAAATAAACTTAATATTATGTCAGAATGGAATAGAGAGAAGCGTATTGGGAGTAAGGAGAAGAGATAGAGTACAGTTAAAAAAATAAAAGGAAAGACTGAAGTTCAAAAATGTTCAAGAAGTATGCAAAAAATTTAAATGGCGCTGGACGGGGCATATGTTGAGAGAAAAAAAAAGAGAAATAGACCAAAATAATAACTGAGTGGTAACCTAGATAAAGCGGAAGAAGCAGAGGAAGACAGTCAAAGCAATGGGAAGATTATTTTAAGAAAGTAGCAGGCCCAGAATGGTTACGTACAGCAATGGACAGAAACAAGTGGAAAGCCTTAGAGGAGGCCTTTGTCGAAAGAAAAGCTGTTATGAGGGGAGACCAACCGAATGCTTAAGTTTAGTTTACTAAAATACTAATTTAGTTAATTAAGTTTAAATAAATTCGTTTTTGTTTTTTTTTCTTACCTCTTTTTTAAACTTTTAAATAAGTTTAACTTAGCAGCAATAAAGGCTTATTAATATTATTATTATTATTATTATTATTAATAATTAAAAAAAAATATACTTGCCTCTAATCTCAGTTGGTAGTAGCTCTGCCTTCTGCGCCTTAGGTTGATGGTTCGATTCCCTCCCAGGACAAACATTTGTGTGATGAACATAGGTGTTTGTTCTGTATCTGTGAGTTATAAAGTATCTTATGTATGTATTTAAAAATATATAAGTATTCTATCAGTCATCTGGTCATCATAATACAAGCTATGCTTAGTTTGGGGCTAAATGCTGTTGTGTGCATTGTCCACCAATATTGACAAGTGAAATATAAGTGTTACAAGTGAAATATAAGTGGCAATGCTAATACGCCCTAGCTATCTAGCGCGTATTAGCATTGCCAGCGTGGCAATTCCACCAGTGTCTTGGGAACGCTGCCCTCTGGCAATGATCAGGATCAGTTGAGATATCTATAGATCGTTTTAAACGGTCCTCAGATAGCTCAACTGTTTCACATGTATTTTATATTAGTGTATATTATTCTGTATATTTCTGTAATTAATTCTTTAATTGATTCAAAAAATTTAGTTCATAATTTAAAATTACAATAATGTCAAAAGAAATATCAATACAAATTATAATCGATTTTTAGGTTAAAAACATTAACAAATTTACAGTATTGTTTGATTATTAACGAAGTCTATTAAATAATAACACATATCTAACACATAGCACATAAAATGGTTTTCATATTTTTATGAAACAATGTACGCTGTAGCTCTCTTAATGTTTTAGGAATATTATTGTATATTGTAGAAGCCATGGAGAACATGGTCTCGCGCAGTTTTACAGCTCCGTACGCAGATTTCATTGAATACGTTAATTTCACTAGTTTCTTTCATTACATTTTCTTATTTTTGAACCGCCTAAGAGCATGTAAAACCGTGTGCATACGTATCTAATATTATTATTTCAGTTATCTTCGTACGCGACTTTTTATTGGATCTGGGCGTCTACTGGGCAAACAGATTTCGATATAATCGGAACGATAATGTCTTTAAATGTTAGTCGAATTTAAACAAAATCTAGTGGATTTCGATATCGCAATCCAATGAAGGATTGCGACATTGTGCATTGCATTGCAAAGTGTCGGTTATTCTATGGTTCAACTGATACGATGTAACTAAGAGTAGGTTGTTGCACGATTATTGTCGCGATAAATCGTTTATCGTTTTGCAGAGTAAGGGGACAGGTCTAATGAAGGATTGGATACGAACGAATTACCCAAAGGAATTTAAAACACCAGCATAAAAACGTTTTCCTGTATGTCCTGCATCCTCTTTCTCCGCACGGATTTATAATTAATTTTCTTTCGCTATCATGTGAAGCAATTGTGGCATTGCAAAGAAGTTCTTAAGAGATCAACGAAGTCAAGCAACCTTCAGTGAAGTCAGAATGCTATCTTGCTTCAGACGGCACGTCAAGCTATCGGTTCCGACATATGAAATGTTGTTAAGCCATATCAAAGCCATTTTAAATGACCTAGTAACTCCAGACATAGCAACTCTTTCATTCAAAGTAATAATTTGAAAATCGAGTATTGTGTCGGCGAACAACTCGCTCTGCGAGTCTGCTTCTTGGTCGTTTTGATTTCTGACGCTTGAAAAGTCGCGTCCGAAACTTTATAATTTAACATTGTTTGGACTGCATACACAGCATTGCTTGTTATTGATAGCTGCAACTAAATTACGGCGGCTGACTGGGTAAACAGCCGATTAGCTAGAACAGTTGGATTTGATTGATATAATTAGCTGATTATGCCTGTTTATTGGAGTGAACACCAGGCTTTGTATAAACACCGGTTATTATTTGAATCCAGTTTAACTGTGATCTAGATCAGTTGAGGTATAGTTTAAAAATGTCCTTAGACTAATTTACCTTGCTTACTTTTGATAGTATTGCGATACTATTGCTTTCTTAATTCGAGTACCTTCGGTTTATACTAATGATTTTGTCGAATTTCGCAAAGTTTGAGTGATAAACACATCTGCTTCTCAGTCGGGCACTTTTGGCAGAGTGGTCGTGGTTATGGGTGAGTCCTGATGAATGGCGGCTCTTGTTATGCGTCTTCATTCGGCTCTATTGGAGGCATTGTGGCAGCAGTCATTCTTGGTGAATTTGGTGAGAGATATAATCAGATCTCCCTATCTGGTCGGAGAGCAGCCACGGCATCTCTTGCCCTCCTTGAACTACAAGACGCTCTATTGAGTTATGTACCCAAAGAACAACAATATTTGTATTTAAACAGTCGACGATCTGTCAGTAATCTCTCTTTGAAGTGAAGTTTCTTTAAGACCAAAGTATCTACTTGTCATTTTGGGAGAAAATCATTCAAAGAGTTAGGGTCACGTCCCACGTCTTGTCAAATCTCATTTTCGAGATGGGGTCCTCTTACCGAGTAAACAATCCATTAGATAAGATGAGACCCTATTATCATTGTACTCTAAATCAGTTTGTTTTAGCATGCGCGCTTCACTAATCAATCGAAATTCCTTGATAATTGCCCAAAACTCATCAGTTAGGGATCAAAAGCATATTCTCCCGCATGATCAGATAGCGACAGTAGTCAATTGTACGTGAAAACTGAGCTATTTCCGCTGAAGGAAATTATGTCGAGCAGAAACTTTGTTCTAAAGGCTTATATAGCTTTGACGGAGCTTTAGATTTGTTTAAAATACAAAGGAAAAATAATCCGTAAATTGCAAGTTAGGCTTTGCTAAAGTACTGTTCAGTAATACCTTATTTTTTTATATTATTAATTGGCTAAGCGCGTGTCAATGTGGAAGTCACAGTGGAAGCTTCCGAAGCAAGTAGGAACACGTACTATTTATTGTTCTTATAATTAATAAGTATTAGGTTATTTGTTATTTATCAGGGACTTCCAAATGTGCCAAGGATCTCCAAAAGCCCAAATATGCCGGTCTTGATAAGGCCGACATATTTGAGGGTTTTGGAGTTGAGACCCTGGGCCCGTGGGGAAGTTTTTCCCACCGAGTTATCAAAATTATTCCACGGCGTCTATTAAATACATTGCGTGACCCAGGAGCTGGCTCCTGGTCACGCAATGTATATCTGGATAAATAGATGGCTAAACTGTTTCACATGTATTTTATATTATTGTATATTATTCTGTACATTTCTGTATTTATTTATATTAAATAACAGAAGAGACACCTTAGTATTCGGTAGGGATAAATAACCAGTGGTCAGGTCCCTAACCAATACAACACCATCTAGTTATAATAAATTTTAATCAAATTAAAAATTGATGTTTTTTGAAGGTTTTCAGGCTGTTACTCGCATACTAGTTATCCTTGTAATTTCATTTATATCTCTTAAAAACATTTTAGGTTTCTCCAAATAGCGGACACTGACCTCTACCAAAAATGGCCACTTTAAATCACATAATATTTAACAAACAAAATTTCTTAATTGAAAATCTGTTCAGAAAAATTTATAATATCCGTTAAAGGATATGCCACACCATGCAGTAAAAAAGTTAAAAAAAAAAACCCATTTTACGAAGGAGGTACCTATAATCCATCTTACTTGCTCAGGTTGAAACTAGTTGGTTTGTTAGGTTATGGTATAAAAATAAAGCGCGAGGCGAGCGAGCAAAGTGAGCGTGCTGTGGCAGCGGCGTCTAAAACCAACTGAATTCATAGGGGTTTTCAGATAAGTAGCTGTTTTCAGATAACGAAAATTGTATTTTTAGAGAAAACTTTTGAGGTTTGAATGAAAATCCGGATTTTGAGATATGGAATTAGTATTATCGGTTTCGCAAAAAATTATTATTCAAAGATGTGTTAAACATTTTTGGTAAGTATTACAAAATTCAGTTTCCAAATTTTTGGAATAAAAATCTAGTCTAGTAAACACATTGTCATACACATAATTCAGTAGCGGGTCACTAATTATTGAATTTAATAATTAATTAGTGTATCGCAAACCACAGCGCCGGCAGCGACCACTGGCATTAATGGCACTTCAATTTGTATTAGTGACCTTTCTGAAAACACACTTTGATGCCTAATCATATTATTATCAAGAATCATACCTCCCACCTGGAACCCATACTTAGAAAAGAATATAATGATTGGCTTGACTTTAGTAGTGCGTCGCACGAATTGGAGGGTGAAAAGACTCGCATCTGGTAGGGTTTTGCTTTCTGTTACCACTAATAACATGGTACCAGGGGGTAGGGAGGGTCTCCCCCCTCCCCTCCCCATTTTCCTTCATTTTCGTGCGACGCACTACTAAAGTTTAACTTGATGATTCGCTATCTTATTTTGTTTAAATTATTACGTTGTTCTCTGTCCTGTACAAAAAGTAATTTGTCGAACCGTACGTATCTCTTCTTCTTCGCTAAAGGCATGATGACAATTTAGCCAATGTCTAGTGTTTAGATTGTTTATAGTAAGACATCAAAGTCGTATGTTGTCGTTCGTTGTTTGTTATTTTATAAAAATTGATGTCTCTTCATAAAATAATTCAAAACTTTCATTCCAATTATTCACACCCGAGTCAAGCTCTGGTATAATTTAGATAATATCATCAAAATTACAAATAAAACCCGAAATAACTCAATATAAAAAAAATAGGAGGAAAATGTTTATCCGCAAAACAGCCAAAAATAATCTAGCCTGTACATATCTCTTCTTTCTTTTCATCCTATAATGGCATGTCTTGTTGACAATTTTTCAATTGGTTTGTTTTGTTATAATAAGTCAATCGTCATTAGACAAATTTTATCGCGGAACGGCCGTCTTCAGGAGAACGAGGAGAAATGCCGAGAAAGTTTCTCGGGATTGCTCCTTTTTCAAATCCCATTGCAACCATAATACATTTATAATTAATTTGTACTTGTGAAGTCATCATTTATTGATTAAAATTCCGCTAAGATTTTTGAATAAAACATGCAATTGCATCGGAAAAAATAATTCATTTAGAAGTGCCATGTTACTTCATGAAATTAATTTAGACGACCTCTGTGGCGCAGTTGGCTAAGACCCGGCTGAGATGCAGAAGGTTGCGGGTTCGATTCCCGCCGCGGGACAAATGTTTGTACGATCTGCAAGTATTTGTCTCGGGTCTGGGTGTTTCTATGTATAATAAATATGTATTTACAAAAAAATAATATAAGTAGTATATCAGTCATGTGGTACCCATAACACAAGCTCTGCTTACTTTGGGGCCAAATGATGTTGTGTGAAATGTCCAGGACTAAAAAAAAAAAAAAAATTACAAACGATGAAACTAATACGTAGCTCATTAAATATAGTCTATCCTTGTCATTCTTACGTTAATGCATCAAATAAGCAACAGATATTAACGCCAAAAAGCTATGAGAAAAGTAAATGTTAATATTTGACGTTTAAATATTTTAATGTTCAAACCATCACAAGCTCAGATAATATTTCGCCACGAAAATGAAACCCGCATCTCTTGCGTTACAGCTGGCTAGTTAACCACACTGATAACATTCGGTTATTCGATTCAATAATCGATTATTGAATGGATTCTTCGTTTGACAATTTATACAATTTATACTATTTATAAATACATAGCTCTTATAAATTATTTTGTTATTCTCGTGTTATTTCATGTTTTATTATAAAACAAGATGACCCGGTGAATTACATACCACCTAAAATTGATTTTGTTGTCAAACGATAGGTCTACTACGAACGCCATCTATTGAAAGTAATCCAAGTAGCAACTCCCATACAAAATGACCAATATTAAATGTTTAGATTTTTCTGCTGTTTCTTAGGGGTTTTCCTAATGTTTTTTCATAAAGCATTCCAGAATTGAGGCTAACTACAAAAAAATCTTACAAGCTATTTCCGAGTTAATTGACTAACGCACTGCCAATTGATTTTCATACAATAGGTATAGATATTTTTTTTTATTGATTTTTAATAATACTTTTTGACTTCTCGACCTTTAATTCTTCTTACTAGCCTTCCTTGGACCGCTTTTTAATTATAGACTGAATGCCTTATTCAATACGCACTCAACTAAAATAATTATAAGAAAACCTTTAAAGATTCTCTGCAAAGTATATCCTACGATGATACAGATATGTTGTTTAAAGATTACGTTTTCTTATTTATTCACTATAATTTATTGTACATCTTGTTTACATTATAATACTAGACATTAAATTGTTCACAATATTATAAAAAATAAGTAAGTGATTATTTAAGATTCTTTGTATGCTCTTCCCACCTAAAACACAGGATTACCTATTTCAGGCTCGTGATAAGCATCTACCTTTGTCAAATTAAGATTTGGTTTTATTATATTATATTACTATTTTAGGTATAGTTTATTTATTATTATTATTTAGCAGTATAACATATACAGAATATAACCATAATGTACAGTTATTATGGCATTAATAAAATGTTGATTTGTAACCGAACAATAGCCGAACGGTCGTAAGTCTTCTACGAGATAAAAGGTCCGACGTTTGTCAGTCTTCGTTTTGTGTTAAGCAAAGTGTAAAGGAAAAGATAGGACACTCTAAATTGCTAAATAATTAAGTTTATCATATCCATTTCTTTATATATAAAAATATCACATCACGATGTTTGAATAAACAACAAATGTATATAAATCCCGGGATAAACTTTGGGATAAATTTCACTTTCAAAACTTTCGTGAGTTGTACTATACATTTTGATAAACACGGGCTTTATAGTGCGAACCGTGAACTCGAGCGGCAACGAGCGGACCGCGGATCAAATTCACCCTGAAGAAGATTTTCTAGATGAATCGAAACAATGTCGGTGCCTCCATCGACAAAATTATACGTGAGTAAAGCCCGTGTTTATCAAAATGTTCGGGATAAATATTTATGAAATTTGGCTTACTGTGTGTAAGGATAGTTATTATCTCGATTACAGAGATAAATATTTTCTTGAAGCATATTATTTGTTTTCCTACAATGAGTTCCATAAATTACTAACAGATGGCAGTGTAAATTAACTTCAAGATCTTTTGCTATCTAGGTTGTGTAAACGTATATTCCTACAATAAGTTTCATAAGTTACTAACAGATGGCAGTGAAAGTTAACTTCAATATATTTTGCTATCTAGGTTGGTTAAGCGTATATTGCTTCAACGTATTATACCTACTGGCCGGCCAGGTCAGCTAGTTAACATTGTAATTGTTGTTTTACTAACTGTTTGTTAGCTTTTCAAGGCTAACCGGTTGAACGGCTGGCTATTACGTAATAGTAGCAGTAACGACAGCAATATCTATGAAATCGGCCTCTAGGCGAAAAAAAATACACTCATTATGGAAGCCACTAGCATATTACTCGCCTGTCACCCGCCCACATGCAAACATACAGAAACAGCAGAGATATTTGCGTACAAAAAGTATGCTTGACAGGAGTTATCACGCAATTCACGCCTATTGCTTGTTGCCGCGAATTACGTAATCTGGGTATCGAATTTCATTAAATTAGGGAAGGAATTTAGTTGTTACTTGGGGACAGATATAGGCAACTTTGTATGCACCACGCATGCTAAGCCGCGGGTAGCAGCTAGTATTTTATAAAAACTGCAGTTTGCAGTTATACAATAATGTAATTTAATTAATTTCTGCATTTTAGAACAAACATGCCGCATAGCTTTCATTTTAGTTAAATAAATTATCTTTTTGAAACCATTCATATGGAAATTAGCGCTGTTCATTTGATATAATGATAAAATATTACTGAGTGGTTTTGTATAACGAGATTTTGCCACAGAGCATAAAGCCTGAACAAACGATAAATAAAATTGAATCTTGATTTAAAGTACCACGGCTATGTAATTCAACTACCCGAAGAGTGTCAAGAGCACTCTTGCCAAGCAAACTGCCGATCGTCTATTTGCCAGTCTGTCATAGAGCTTTTCTTTGTATCTCTCGATTTTTAATATAGCCAGTTACCATATTCAAAAAGCAGATTCATTACTCCAAGAGTAATCACTGAGTGAGTTATAACTCTTGTAGTAATGAATCTGCTTCACGGACACGCTTCTATAACAAAATTAGCTGGGATCATACAAAAAAGCTTTAGGGACAGCATTAGAAATACGGCACATCTTTTTAGTCTAAACGCGATAAACTCAAAAGCTACAGAACGGGTTTTCAAACGTTTTTCACAAAGGCACAGAGGGATTAACGTAATTTTTAGGTTCAGGTGTATAATTCACTCGTGCGAAGCCGGGCGGGTGGCTAGTCTAAACTAATGTTATAAACGGAAAATAGTTTGTATGTTTCTTTGTAATTCGTCACAAGCTCAAAAAACGAATTAACCGAATCAAAAAATCTAAGAAATTCACCTATGAAATATACCATATTACTTGCTGAATGCATAATGTAGCTAACACTATGCATTCATATGAGCAAGTAATATGAGATGTATTTTATTTAAAAAAATGAGATGCTAAAGAAAATTGTGATAATGTAACAGAAGGTATCAAAAATTTGCATACTAAAGTAATTATTTGGCGTGCGCTGCAAACACATTAAATATTATATGTACTAGATGTTTATGGTACTCATCATTACCCATAAAAAAGTCCCAAGCCTTTATGTCTAACTATTATTTAAAAGTATTTTTCTTGGGTCTGGGTGTTCCTATATATAATATGTATGTATTTACAAAAAAAACGTATATAAGTAGTATATCAGTCATGTGGTACCCATAACACAAGCTCTGCTTACTTTTGGCCAGATGATGCTGCGTGAAATGTCCGGGATTACTTATTATTATTTATTTATTTATTATTGTGAAATCACAACAACCGCTTTTTGTTAAAAATTAGTCAACCAAAACACGAGATGAATCGAAAGAAAACATTCGTACCATGATATAATTCAATTAAATAGATACTAATTAAGTACAATTTTAAACATGTAAATTACAATTCTAAATAGCTATTATTGAATTAAATTAATCTTTTTACTGTGATCTGGATCATTTGTTATCTATAGACCGTTTGAAACGGTCTCTAGATTGCTGAACTGCCTCACATGTATTTTATATTATATTATTTAGATGTTAATTTAACTTGATATATCGTAGCGCGCGGTCACCGCTTTCAAACACACATTGTATGTTAATATCTCATCGGCTGGCTTGTGTAATATTTTTTTTCAACCGATTTTCGCCGATATTGCTCTAGCGTGTCGTTCACGCTACTTTTACGTAATAGCTCTGCCGGGTTGTTTTGCCGTGCTCTGTGCACGATATGCTTAATTTTGCAACTCATTAGACAGTGCTTAATGTGTCTGGTTTTCATTGTTATTAGCTGTGAAGCGCGTTTGCGGCCCGATTCACTGATTGTATTGTTTAGGGAGCTTTTCATCAGCAGACATAATGCTCTGTTTATTTCCTAATTGTAATTTTAAGCCCATTATCGTACTGTACCTACGCTAAAATACCCTTTAATATGAGTAATTACTTTGTTACCTTTTCAAGGCTAAAGAGCTGAACAGGTCTTGAAGAAGTTTGGTAAGATATACTGTTCCAAATAAAGTTTATTATTATTATTATATTGTATCTTAGAGAAGCATATAAGATACTTTTAAGCCGTGTGTAGCTAGCAGTATTGTAATTTCTGAAGTTTATCTGTTTATTAATTTGTCTATATGTTTGTTTGTATGTTTGTTTGTTTGTTTGGAAATAGATTGTATCTTTGGGAAAAACATAGGCTTCATTTTAAGTAGGTAACATGCACAAGGAGCCACGGGCAGCAACTAGTGTTAAATAAAACATCCGTTTGTAGCATGTCGGTGGATATATATATGCTGTGTGTTATGGAACCATGGTCATGGGATTTAAGACAATGATTTATCCATTGACCATGTCTTTGGTTGTTTGCACAATCGGATGGCTGCCATTTTTATGAAGAGGGGAGGATGGAGAAGAAAGGGATGAACGGCAGAATGTCGTGGCGGAAGAGGTGATGTATTGTGTTGAGATCGATTTACTTTAATAATGGAAAATGACCTGTGTACAAATGCTATATCTTTATCGTTGTGGTATGGTCATAGTTATGCGATTGTTTATTAAAAGTCCTCTTAAAATACGAAACTCTTTATGTTTTATTGTATGACCGAACAAAGTCAAAGTCATAAGATATTTTAGATTAAAGATATGTTTATCAATATAATCTCAAAGATCACTTTGAAACGTCTTACATACTAGGTGAATTTAGGTGCCAATTCCTCCTAACCCAGGCCCGAGTATAACTGGCAAGAAACTCGTCCTGGTCCTTTTTGCATGATCCATTTTATAACTACCTTAACTACGAAAAACGAATACAAGAGAGTTTATACATTTAAAATGTGTCGGTTAACTGTCTAAGGGCATAACCTGGAGCAGATCGATCTAGGCGAAAGACCAGTCAAGGTCTTCGAAGGCTATAAGGGACACTTCAAAAAACGCATCGGTCAACATAATATTAAACCCAGAACTAACCGTTTCCATTAAAAAATTTGTTTACAGTTCCAACTAACAAACGTTTGCATATCAGTAGAACTCGGCAGTTTGTTTGAGCAATTAGCTAAACCTGTTGATTGTGTTTATAAATCACTCGGCAACTGCAATTGCCGGAAATAAATTGGTAGCTATTGAGAGCGACTACGCTATTAGCGCCTCTAAAATTCTGTTCCCATTTTTGCCGCTTCACCTAGTGTATTTCTAAGTTTCAACACACTAGTTTTGGGAACACGATATATAGAATAATAATAATAATAATAAGCAGAAAAATCGGTTTATATGTAAATTGACAATTTAAATGTCATTTATGAGTTAATTAAGCCATATTAAACAATAGTAAAAAAGGCTTCCGAAAAGGCTTTAACACCACAGACCACATCCATACGCTCCGGCAGGTTATACAGAAGACCGAACAGTATAACCGGCCACTTTGTTTAGCGTTTGTGGACTATGAGAAAACCTTTGATTCTGTCGAAACCTGGGCAGTGTTGCGGTCACTCCAGCGGTGCCAAATCGACTATCGGTATATCGAAGTGTTGAAATGTCTGTACAGTAACGCCACCATGTCTATCCAGAACCAGAGCACGAATCCAATCCCATTGCATAAAGGGGTGAGAGAGGGAGATGTTATTTCTCCGAAACTGTTCACCTCTGCATTGGAGGATGTTTTCAATCTCTTGTACTGGCATAGACATGGTGTCAACATCAATGGCGAACGCGTCACTCACCTTTGATTTGCCGACGATATAGCCATCATGGCAGAATCGCTCGAAGACCTAGGCACAATGCTCAGCGACCTCAATATCGTCTCCCAACAGGTGGGTCTTAAAATGAACATGAGCAAGACAAAAATCATATAAAATGCTCATGTTGCACCCGTACCGGTACATATTGGGAGCGATATAATCGAAGTTGTAGAACATTACGTCTATTTGTGTCAGACGATTCAACTAGGCAAGTCCAACTTCGACAAAGAGGTCGAATCCAACTCGGATGGGCAGCGTTCGGGAAATTACGGCCCATCTTCTCGTCACAGATACCGCAGAGCCTCAAAACGAAAGTCTAGTGTAATCAGTGCGTGTTATATGGAGTGATGACATGGAACTGAGACTTGGTCGCTAACTATTGGCCTCATACACAAGCTATGTTGGGTGTTTCACTACGTGATAAAATCCGCAACGAGGGAATCCGTAGAAGAACTAAAGTAACCGACACAGCACTCAAAATTTGCAAGTTAAATTGGCAATGGGCAGGCCATATAGCTCGCAGAACTGATAACAGTTGGGGAATAAAAGTTCTCGAATGGCGACCAAGGACAGGAAAACGAAGCGTACGACGACCCCCCCCCCACCCGATGGACTGACGACTTTGTAAAGATCGCAGGAAGTCGGTGGATGGAGAGGGCTCAAAATGTTTTTTCCTGGAAATCTATTGGGTACTATGTTCAGCAGTGGACTTCTTAAAGGCTTTTATGATGATGATGATGATGATGATGATGATGAAATAATAGTCATGCTAAATATAAACAATGTCAAATTAATATAAAATTATTGCAGTTCGGAATAAGTCTTCGACATTATAGAATGCCTTCTTGACCAGCCTTGATTTCAGTAGATATGTAGATAATAAATAAATAATAAATAATCCCGGACATTTCACACAGCATCATTTGGCCCGAAAGTAAGCATAGCTTGTGTTATGGGTACCACATGGCTCATATACTACTTATATACCTTTTTTTTGTTAATACATACATATTATACACAGAAACACCCAGACCCGAGACAAATACTTGTAGATCGTACAAACATTTGTCCCACTGCGGGAATCGAACCCTTCTGCGTCTCAGCCGGATTATAGCCCACTGCGCCACAGAGGTCGTCAATATAGTATATAATTTTCATTTGTAGTTTTAAACAGACACACACACATCTGACCTCTGTTGCCAAGGTGGGCCAAGATCCGGCTGAAACGCAGAAGGTTGTAGGTTCGATTCCCGCCGCAGGACAAATGTATTTATTATCTGCAAATATTTGTCTCGGGTCTGGGTGTTTTTATGTGTATATTTACAAAATAAAAGTATATAAGTAGTATATCACTTATGTGGTACCCATACCACACGCTTTGCTTATTTTGAAACCAGATGATGCTGTGTGAAATGTCCGGCATTATTTTAGTAAAAAACCATTCGCAATCCACTAGCTTCGAGTCTCTTCTGTTTTATTCCTAATCTTTGAGCAGCACGAGGATGCAAAGAACCGAAATGATACACGCACAGAGGACGAGGAAGCGATTATACGAAAATTGGAATATCTTTTATTACCTCATGAAAATTACTTTCTCGAAAAGCTGGTAAAAGGTAACTCTGTGTTTTCGCATGAGTGAAACATTTTCTCTTATTTTTTATGAAACTCGTTCATGTAATTTTATATATTCGATTGTTTTACTCATATCTGGCATGATTTTAATGTGCTAAACAGTTTAAGATAGTTATTTACCTTTATAATAGACATGTGACACTCAAATTATCAATTAAATATATGAATTTAAATCTGAATCTAAGGCGACAAAAATTATTTATTAAAATTCCGCTAAGACTAAATAAAACATGAGACACACGAGAAAAGAATAAATATCAAACGAAGTATCTATTATATAAGCTAATGTGTTGATTTTTAACCGACTTTATCAAAAAGGAGGAGGTTCTCAATTCGTCGGATTCTTTTTTTTTTTTTTATGTATGTTCCCGATTATACGAAAACGGCTGAACCGATTTCAGGAAAATTCTTTTTTTGTTGAAAGGGTACTTCACAGGTGGTCCCATATAAATTTTATCAAAATCGGTCGAGCTGAAAAATAAACGAAAATCTAAAAATTATATACATCGATGATGTTTTCATGTATTTTCATACCTCGCTGTCTCATTGGAGCGTTGCGTTTATTTGGCCTACCTATATTATAATATACAAAATACATCTACTTTCCACTAAAAATGTATTATAGGCTCAAATTTGATTCAATGAAGTCGGTTTCTTTTTAGTTTTTAAAACGTAATTATAATATAGAAGTAAGTTAATTTTCTAGCCGTAATTAAATTTAAACAGGTAGAAAAAATAAACTATTGGCTAGCGTAAAGTTTCCAAAAGGTTTCCTTGTCTGTATACTAATTTTGTTGTCCGAGGTCCAACCAAAATGAGGTTTACATTTTGGACAAAATTGTACTTGCATATTGAAATCGCCAGCAACAGCTAGTACTTAATAAAAACACTTGACACTGGCTAAATTGTTATATTATGACATTTACATGCCAGAAGAAGAATAGTAAGACATTTGTGTGATGGATCTTGTTGTTTTTTTGTCCCTGGGACTTATAAAGTATCATAAGTATGCATTACAATATATATTATGTATTCTATCAGCCATCTGGTCACCATAATACAAGCTATGCTTAGTTTGGGGCTAAGTGTGCATTGTCTACCTATATATTTATATATTATATTATGATAATCTATATTTAACTAATTATATTTATATGGATAAATATAATTAATAAGGTGTGGCTGATGAGTAAACTTTTTTCTCATGGTGTCATTATTTATATATATATTAAACTATTCGTTGTTTGTCCTGTTTTGTATATCCTTTTTGTGCTTTATTGGCAATTCGGTTTTCCGCGATACCCGCGATACACACAAGGAGCATAAGTATATTGTATGTCTATATCGTATGTATATTGTATGTACATAAATATATAGACGACCTCTGTGGCGCAGTGGGCCAAGGACCGGCTGAGACTCAGAAAGTTGCGGGTCCCCGCCGCAAGACAAATGTTTGTATGATCTGTTAGTATTTGTCTCGGGTCTGGGTGTTTCTATGTATAATAAGTATGTATATCAAAAAAATATATATAAGTAGTATATCAGTCATGTGGTACCCATAATACAAGCTCTGCTTACTTTGGAGCCGGATGATACTGTGTGCCAGATGATAATGTCTGGCATTATTTATTTATTTATTTGTATTTGAATCTTGTAACTTTTTTACAACTTTTATAATTAGGTACCGACCATCGAACTGGAACTGTATATATATATATATGTATTATCTTCTTAGATACCAACACACCACAGACGCGGGTGCGCCCCACGACCACAACTGTCTTGCTACTGTCAATTACGGTCACACCTTCGTCAAGAGATAAATCATTTTGTCCCAGAGGATATACTATCAGCAACAGTTGTTCCATTGACCTGTTTTTGACTAAAAAGGAAACTTACCCAAACGAAAATAATTGTATTATGCTTGTAAGTTTTTTTTTTTATGCAGTAATCATTTATTTACAGAAATAATTACAGAAATGTACAAAATAATATACAATAATATAAAAATACACGTGAAACAGTTAAGATGAGTATCTAAGGACCGTTTAAAACGATCTATAGATATACATTTTGACAAACACGGGCTTTACTCACGTATTATTTTGTCGATGGAGGCACCGACATTGTTTCGATTCATCTAGAGAATCTTCATCAGGGTGAGTTTGATCCGCGGTCCGCTCGTTGCCGCTCGAGCTCACGGTTCGCACTCGATCTATAGATAGCTCAACTGATCCAGATCACTGCCAGAGGGCAGCGTTCCCAAGATACTGGCGGCATTACCACGTTGAGTGGCAATGCTAATACGCTGAGCCAGATAGGAGCCAGCTCTTGGGTCATGCAACGTATCTACCAGACGCCGTGAAATAATGTTGAAAACGCTGTGGGCTCCTGTTCTCCACGGGCCCAGGGTATCGACTCCAAAAGGCTCAAATATGCTTGTAAGTCCTATCTATTATTTTTAACCGACTTAAAAAAGGAAAAGGTTCTTAATTCAGATCTATTTTTTTTTATTTAAGTTTCCGTATAACTCCGTGATTTATGAAACGTTTTTTTTACTGTTTCTGTTACTTAAATAACTATTTCTGAAATTAAATTTGTATAAAACTGAGCTTATCCCTGATGCACGTATTTTGTTTTGCCGCTTATCCGCACTCTAATGCAGATTTTTAGTGGCTGTTGGTAACAAAATAATGATTTAGTCTTCATCGAACTGTCGCTTAGGCAACCCGCGCACTCACGCGCATCGGACATAGTGCTTCATCGCGTAGCTGAAGTGTACTTGGTAAGTGCAATGTAAAGATTTTATGTGTAAGATTATTTATAATGCGCGCTTTGTATTGATTTCAATTTATTGTTTAAGATTCAATTAATCGAAATAGGCAAGTAGATAACATCATTAAGCGAGGGATCGAATCCGAAACGGAAAATATTCGTCAGAGAACTAAGGTCACCGACATAGCTCAGCGAATAAGCAAGCTGAAGTGGCAGTGGGCAGGTCACATATGCCGCAGAGCCGATGGCCGTTGGGACAGATTGATTCTTTAGTGGAGTCCTCGTATCGGCAAACGTAGTGTAGAGCACCCTGTAGCTAGGTGGGGTGATGATATTCGTAAGGCAGTGGGCAAGGATTGGACTAGGAGAACTGAAGACCGAGCTAAGTGGCGTGCCATGGGAGAGGCCTATGTCCAGCAGTGGACTGACACGGGCTGATGATGTAAGAACTTACAAACATGGAGGTTGATTTGACTACACCGGAAACGTTTACTGCATGTAACGCCTAAAAACAAACAGCTAAAAACACTGAAGATGGAAAGACTACACCAGAAATATATACTGCAAGCAACATCGAAGTAATTGCCAATTCTTCAAGTTTTACCATTGTGGGATGCTCTAAATCTGGTGGATCAAAAACTATAAATCCACAGAGAGGTCGTAAACATAAATGCACAACGAATGTACATTGATTACATATCAGATAATAATAATAGTTACATATTACATAACAAGTTCTATCGATTGTGAAGAAGTTACAATTTCAGATGAATGGTTAGGATCTAAATCTTCTTATGATGAAGAAGTGGAAGTAGTTTAAAAAACAGCAACCACGAAGAAAAAAAAAAAAAAATAGACAATATCTTAAAAGCAAATTACATTTTTGGATGATATTAATGAAGAACAACATTTTCTTCACAAAAGAAAAGGGCTTGAGAACGAAAAAAATAGATAAGAGAGGAGAACGGTAACAAAAAAGATCGCTGAGTCATCGCTGGACAGGAATATGTGCGAAATGGTGGTAAAATTATCAAACCTAAATCTACTCGTATTCAACCTATGCATTGGAAGGCAAAATTGAAATAACTGAAAATATTGAACCTGGAATTAGACAGAAGGTATTTGATCATTTTTGGGGACTCTCGGAAGATCGTCGTAAAGACTTGTTAGTAAGTAGGTACATATATCGCAGAAAGAAGAGATCAAGCGTTAAGAATTTCTGAAAAAACTGTTATTAGTATTGTAGGTAGTTCTAATTTGCATTTCCAAGTAATAATGCTGTAAGACTGCTGAAGAAGGTTGATCTGAAACTTAAACACTTGATGTGGTTTATTAAAATTTGGTTTAATAAGGTAACGAATAGGTAGGTCCCAGAAACCTCTTAACCAATAAAATGCCTCTGTTATTTATAACGGTAGCTTATATTATGTTCTTTATAAAATCAGCTATCCACCTTGCGAGAGATTTGACTGCAATATTCGTATATTGAAGGCTCATATAGACGTCATTTAACATAGGGTTAACACAGGCCTAAAACCTCCTGCACTAGAGCAACGTGGCGGAGTATGCTCTAATTCGTCTCTCGTCAGATGGAGGCCCATACTCAGTAGTGAGTGATTGTAGATTACTACAAGGGCTGTTTTGATGTTGATGATGACGACATCCATCGAAAACCTTTGTCCGAAAGTCTTTAATTTTGTGAACTTAAACCTAAATTATTTGTTACTTGTTCAAAACAGGCCTACACATACCTTATTTAATTTGTACTATGGTTAAAATTACCTGGCAGAAAAGTTTTTTGGTTTTTAATTCGATCATTTTACCTATGTGTCAAACATCTGTTACTTCTGGATGCATCATTTTGCTTCAAACACAATTATAAAATACTGGTGTTTAGTTAATTTTACATGTTTTATCATAAAGTTTTGTTCTCGGTAAGTAATTTTTACCAGTTTGTGATTTGGTTAAAATTTTACTAACCGACATTATTTCTTAAAGTATTGAGAAAATTCATAATCTTTAAATGCCAGTTTATAAAGCTTTTAAACTGCATTCAAAATTCCTTAGAATTGAGTAGCTATGAGTAATAGGCGATTTATTTTTGACGATTTATTTCCAAAAAAATAAACTTTAAAATGCTCTGGTGTAAGGTTGCCAATATGTCGCTTAGTAATTATTGCCTTTCAAGCGTCGATATACTTTCTGATTGGTCCCATAGAAATCATCAAAAACCGGTATAGTAGTCTGATTTTTCAATCAAAACTGGGAAAATATGTCATCGAAGGCAACGAGATTTCGATATTTTGCTTTCTTGTGACATTCCAGTGGTGTTAACCGACTTTCAAAAAAGGAGGAGGTCCTCAATTCGGTTGTATTTTTTATTGGCACAAATTTCATTCAATGAAGTCGGTTATCTTTGTTTTCGAACGATTAGGTTCTAAAACATGTCGATATTTTCTGTGTTCAAAGAGCAAAGAGAAGCAAAGAAATGTGTTGCAAAGAGATACATTTTTCGAACAGAAAAATCTGAAATATCTACTCAATTTATTTATTTTCACACAACGACACATAATTATACTTTAACACAAGCACCTTGGTGCGCCCACGTGGACATCGCAGGCACCTTGGCATGCTTGAGAGTCCTGAGCACACCAAAGGCTCTTAGCTATCAGCAAATCTTAGTGCAGCACGTGTATATGGTGATGCAAGGGCAGACCGGATTGAAACCTACAAACCTAACATCGAAAGGCAGTCCACCAAGTGCTCTCGACCTTAATAATGAAACCGACATGTCGTTTGACCTAATAAGCTCGAAGACATGTGCTAACTGCACGAAAGGCGCACTAGAATCCTTTCACCACACTAGTTTGAAATTACTAGTGACACGATAAGAAGAAGAAGAAAAAGACCCTTAATAATATTACTATAACGAGTAGGTATATACGCGCAAACAGTGCCAGTGGAAAGAAATATTAAATAAAAAATACTTTGAAGGCATGTGGAGCTTTTCGTTAAACAAAAAGTTGATCCACAAAGCGCTTTACACAGAAGTGGTGCTAAATCACACTTTTCCACAAGCACACAACTGAAATAAAACGACACACAGGGGCCGCAGACGAATAAATAGTACCACGAATTGAGGTTTCACTCCAACCTTCACGTGATGTGTGTCATGTTTTATGTCATCCCTGAGCAACAAACGCGGCGATTTAAGTTTATTTTACCATTGAACTCTTTTAATCATGGCCAAGTATACTGCTTTTTTGTTCTCTGCAATTATCTAGATCTAGATCCATCTCTTTCTAACTGTAACACAAATTTTATCTTTATTTAGACGACCTCTGTAGCGCAGTGGGCTTAGGTCCGGCTGAGACGCAGAAAGTTGCGGGTTCGATTCCCGCCGCGGGACAAATGTTTTTATGATCTGCACGTATTTGTCTCGGGTCTGGGTGTTTCTATGTATAATATGTATGTATTTACAATAAAAAATGGATATAAGTAGTAAGTATATCAGTCATGTGGTACCCATAGCACAAACTCTGCTTACTTTGGGGCCAGATGATGCTGTGTGAAATGTATTTTTATTTATTTGCAAATGTACCTCTTTAAATCGTCCTTTACACTTGTTAGCACGACGACGTAAGCCTCACTGACTCTACCTTATAATTTCACGTCGCGTGGAATCGCGTCGCGCTACCGCGTTTGTCGTTCATCTAAGACTACGGGTAACCGTTCATGCAATTGAACTAGACATTGAATAAATAAATAAATAAATTTTCGCTTTCATTCGATTATAAGCCCAAATAGAACCAGAGACTCATTATATTTGACAGTGTTTTCACTATGTACGTTACCAAGGCAAAATCTTAAGTATTTTAATCCGTAGTCATTTTACCAATGGTACAAAAAAGCGTTCGTCCACGTTTGTAACTAAGATTTCATAACTGATTATCTATTAGGATATTTTTTCACTGAACCAGTATTAAAACAAGACTTTTTATCCATTTTTATAATGAGAACCTCTTATTTATGTATGGTCTCCAGATACTCTGGACAAATTAGCGACCAGACAGAGTAGAGTCAGGAGAAAAAGTTAAATCAGATCAAAACCAGTTGGTTAGGTAATGTTACAGTATAGAGAACAACGCGCAAGGCGAGCGAGCAAAGCGAGCGTGCCGCGGCAGCGGCCGCCGAAGCACCATAAGTGCCGCTACGCATTATCGCAAGAAAGATTAATCTTTACTACCAAGAAAGATTTTAAGATTTACAAACTACCAGGAGACCATACATGACTAAGAGGTTCTTGTTGTAAAAATGGAAAAAAAAAGTCTTGTTTAATTTAGGTTATAAAACAGTGAAAAAATATCCTAATACATAACTAGTTATGAAATCTTAGTTACGAACGTGGACGAAAGGAAAAAATCACATCAAAACGATGACAAAAGTTGTATATATCTGATATTTTTAATAATTGGTGGACTTGACTTCAGGTTAAAAAAGCCAACTTAATACCCAAGTGACTCAGGTCGGGTGTGAAAAGAAAATAGAGAACGCGGGTTGCAGTCACCATCAGTTCCAATTTAAGTGGACATCTCCATTTTGTACTCTTGAGACTATTAAAAGTAACTGCTGTGAATTTTGTTCCTTTTTTGTGTTTTAAATTAATTAGCCAGTTGTAGGTAGTCAACGTTTTATTTAGATTTTATTAGCGACGACGACCTCTGTGGCGCAGTGGACTAAGGACAGGCTGTGACGCAGAAGGTTGCGGATTCGATTCCCGCCCCGGTACAAATGTTTGTATGATCTCAAAGTATTTGTCTCGGGTCTGGGTGTTTCTATGTAGAATATGTATGTATTTCAAAATAAAAATGTATATAAGTAGTATATCAGTCATGTGGTACCCATAACACAAGCTCTGCTTACTTTGGGGCCAAATGATATTGTGTGAAATGTCCGGAATTATTAAAAAAAATGTTATTATTAACATAAATTTACAGAATAGTATTCAATAATACAAGATGTGAAAAATATATGAATAATAATATAAAATGATGATATTAAACTATGTAACATATTACGTTAATATATTACGGGCTGTAAATGATAATCCTATTATATACCAATAAGTTTACGTAGATATATGTTTAGTGGTTTGAATTAATTAATTAATACTGGAATTAATTAAATTTAATATTTGGGACTAATATTTATTGTATTGTGTTTTTTACACACAACACCATCATAACCCCAAATATTTAATTATATTATTCGGTATCATTTATTTACAAATCGTATTTGAATGTCTATGAATGAATTACAATGAATTCAATTAAGATGTACTTACTATTCAATATTACTAATAGAATATACTTACATAATGTTTAAATACATACTTACGAGTATGATACTGTATAACAATTAGCTACAATTACCCAGACAGAACCAACACCTTTGTTCATCGATGCGAATCGGACCCCCAACCTACAGCGCAGAAGACGGACTTACTACCAACTACACCAACTTATTGAATAATTTTGACGACCTCTGTGGGGCAGTGGGCTTAGGTCCGGCTGAGACGCAAAAGGTTGCGGGTTCGATTCCCGCCGCGGGACAAAAGTTTGTATGATCTGCAAGTATTTGTCTCGGGTCTGGGTGTTTCTATGTATAATATGTATGTATTTACCAAAAAAAGTATATAAGTAGTATATCAGTCATGTGGTACCCATAACACAAGCTCTGCTTACTTTGGGGCCAAATGATGCTGTGTGAAATGTCCGGTACTATTATTATTATTATTGTTTATTATTCAACCACGCAATCCGATTTCAGTGGAATTTTGTATATATAGATTTGGATCTGGGTTAACATAATATGATACTTTATATTCACAACGCAAGCAAAGACGTAGGCCAAAACTAGTGACAAATAAATGAAGATTCATAAACCTGTTTGCACTGTGTATTCTACATTTGTGTGAGGCATGGTCACCCTCCATGCACCAGAGTGTTTGGAAGTCTTCCGTGGCGCTCTAGAAGAAAAAAGTATTGAGTGTCTGTGGATAGAGTACTCGCCGCTTAAACTTTCAACTTTATATATCTAAAGTTGTATATTTGTCTGGCCTGTCAGTTTAGTTGTTAGCTCTGCTTTCTGAGCTGTAGGTTCGATTCCCTTCCAGGACAAATAATATGTGATGAACATAGGTGTTTGTTTTGCATCTGGGTGTTATAAAGTATCATAAGTATGTATTTAAATATATATATAACGATGCTTGAAAGGCAATAATTACCAAGCGACATTTTGGCAATATTGAGCTTTATATATCATTGAAATCAGAAAAAAATTCTGCGTCGATTGGTCCTACTCTCGTGCCGCTAGGACGAAGTTTGTTGTCGCTTGGTAACTCTAAAAAAACGAATTTTCTAAGTTTTCGGCGTCAAAGCGACTAAAATTTTACCGATTTATGAATAACTTTTACTTAGTATGTATTCGATTTTTACTTTTTACACTTAGTAATTTTTGCTTAGACTCGAAATAACGCTTTAAAACATAAAGTATTTTTTGCCTTGCAAGGGTATAAACATTACTTAAGAAATTTTACCTGATTGAATTTTTTTTTCTCGTAATTTAAGACCTTTTAACACACCTTAATGATGTATCCATTTTTATTTAGTACTTTTTACCTAAATATAATGGACTTAAAAACGCAAAGTAGTCATATTTACCTGCCTAAAATGGATAATATTTTGTCGTTTGGTAATTTTTTATCTACCGTTTTTTTATTGTTTCTGTTACTTAGATAACTATTTCTGAAATTAAATTTGTATAAAACTGAGCTTATCCCTGATGCACGTATTTTGTTTTGTCGCTTATCCGCACTCTAATGCAGATTTTTAGTGGCTGTTGGTAACAAAATAATGATTTAGTCTTCATCGAACTGTCGCTTAGGCAACCCGCGCACTCACGCGCATCGGACATAGTGCTTCATCGCGTAGCTGAAGTGTACTTGGTAAGTGCAATGTAAAGATTTTATGTGTAAGATTATTTTATAAAGCACATTTTGTATTGATTTAAATTTATTGTTTAAGATTAATAATTAATCGAAATAAGCGAGTAGATAACATATTTAAGCGAGCTATGTCAAACGCCGGTGTGGATAGCAGGGATTTGACCTTGGTAATGTAACTGCTTAGTTAAATAATGAAATCATTTATTCTTTCAATCTTAATTAATAGAAACAACTAATAATAAAATCGTAATTTCTAGGGGCCAAGATATCGAGGATATACTCGTACTTACAATAATAAAGATGAAAGTCTACAACAATTGGAAAAAGTTCGCAAAAACTAGATTTTAATGAACTGGTAAGTTCTTACACTTAGTAAACAAATAAGTCAATGTGTAATAGGTATATATTATTATTTTTATTATCGTTTTTATAATTTTTCAGGGTGATACACTTTCATAGGAAGGCCCTTCAATAATATCCGTTTCATGTACTTCTGAGACTCTTACTGCTGGCAATAACTCTGAGAAAACTAGCCCAATTAATGATGATCAACTGATAGATGAAATTCGTTGTGGCTCATTTTGTTCTATTCTGGAAATTGTACCTGCAGATCTATCTGGGAAACAGAATACAGTCCCAGCAGATGATTATTCAGTAGTCCAAATTGGCATACCAGAAAATAACCCAGATAAAGAAATTACAAACATGGAGGTTGATTTGACTATACCAGAAACGTTTGCTGCATGTAACGCCCAAAAAGAAACAGCTAAAAACACTGAAGATGGGTAGACTACACCAGAAATATAAATACTGCAAGCAACATCGAAGTAAGTGCCAATTCTTCAAGTTCTACCATTGTGGGATGCTCTGAATCTGGCGGATCAAAAACTATAAATCCACAGAGACATCGTACATATAAATGCACAACTAATGTACATTGATTATAAATATGATTACACAGATAAAAATGATTACTCAAATTCTATTGATTGTGAAGAAGTTACAATTTCAGATGAATGGTTAGGATCTAAATCTTCTTCTGATGAAAAAAGAAGTTGAAGTAGTTTAAAAAACAGCAAACACGAAGAAACAAATAAATAGAAAGGCAAAATCTAAAAAGCAAAATACAAGTTTGGATGACATTGATGAAGAACAACACTTTCTTCAGTAAAGAAAAAGGCTTGAGAACAAAAAATTAGATTAGAAAAGAGAACGGCAACAAAAAAGAATTGCTGGACAGGAATATGTGCGAAGTGGTGGTAAAATTATCTAACCTAAATCTATTCAACCTAACCTATGCATTGGAAAGAAAATTAGAAATAACTGAATATATTGAACCTGAAAATAGACAGAAGGTATTTCATCATTTTTGGGGACTCTCGGGAGATCGTCGTAAAGACTTGTTAGTAGGTACATATATCGTAGAAAGAAGAGATCAAGCGTAAAGAATTTCGAAAAAAAACTGTTATTAGTATTGTAGGTAGTTCTACTTTCAATTCCTAAGTAACAATAGTGTAAGACTGCTTAAGAAGGCTGATCTGAAACTTAAATACTTGATGTGGTTGATTCAAATTTGATTTAATTAAGTAATGAATGAAGGTCCCAGAAACCCATTTCAACTTTGAATTTTTTGTAACAGTAGTTAGACAGCAATTTTCTTCTTCATTAAAATTGTATTTTACCTACCTATATGTACTGATTTAGAAATTTCTAACAAAAATACCATGTATAAAAATAAAATGTCTTTGTTATTTATAACGACAGCTTATATAGGGTCTTTCATTAAGCGTGTCCTATCTTTAAATTTAAATAAAACAAAGTGTGTGTGATATATTATCGAAATTATTTATTTATTTGAAAGATTTAGTAATCATGTGTGGAATATGACATCATTCAAATGTCCGCCACGGCTTCTCTGGGTGGAGGGCATGCGAGATATCCAATTTTCCATGACTTTTGCGCATAAATCAGCTCCAGTGCCCATTCAGCGAACACACGTCGTTGTCTATGGTCGTTTACCTTCAATTCCTGGGTGAACGGGTGCAGGCCCAAGTCACGACGCAAAATTCGCCAAGTTGTGGTCTGTGAAAGGCCGAGTTCTTGTGAGCGACGCGAAATCGACTGCCTCGGATTCTTCTGCACACTCTCACGGACAGCGGCGATGTTTTCGGCAGACCTTGTGTTTCGTTGACGTACGGGTGTTGGTCGATCATTTACCGAACCAGTGGACTCAAATTTATCCACCACACGACGAATAGTCCTCTCGGTAGGACGATTATGGCGACCGTAAAATGGGCGAAGCGCGCGGTGCGTTGCCCGAACAGAACACTCATTTTTATAAAACAATTTTATCATTTGCGCGTGTTGTTGAATGCTATAGCTATCCATGATGATTTGGCAAAACAGAATGAATAAATTACAACCAATTTGACAGAAGTAGCTTCAACAAGATGGCCGCTACCAACTGTCAAAGTTCGGACGTGCCTATTGGAAGACCCTTTATGTTCTTTATAAAATCAGCTATACACTTTGCGAGATATTTCTCTACAATATTCGTATGTTGCAGGCTCATATAGACGTCATTAACATAGGGTTAGACACAGGCCTAAAACCTTCACCAAGCTGCACTAGGGCGGCGTGGCGGAGTATGCTCTAATTTGTCCCTCGTCAGATGGGCCCATACTCAGTAGTGAGTGATTGTAGATTACTATGAGGGCTTTTGATGTTGATGATGTCGGTATCCATCGAAAACCATTGTCTGAATGTCTTTAATTTTGTGAACTGAAACCTAAATTCTTAGTTACTTGTTCAAAATAGGCCTACACTTACCTTATTTTGTTTGTACTATGGTTGAAATTGCCTGACAGGAAAGTTTTTTGTATTTATACGCTTTATATTAGCTTCACTTGTATGTATGTTTGTATGTTAGTATGTTTGTATGTTTGTATGTTTGTATGTTAGTATGTTAGTATGTATGTATGTTAGTATGTTAGTATGTTAGTATGTTAGTATGTTAGTATGTTAGTATGTTTGTATGTTTGTATGTTTGTATGTTTTGTATGTTTGTATGTTTGTATGTTTGTATGTTTGTATGTTTGTATGTTTGTATGTTTGTATGTTTGTATGTTTGTATGTTTGTATGTTTGTATGTTTGTATGTTTGTATGTTTGTATGTTTGTATGTTTGTATGTTTGTATGTTTGTATGTTTGTATGTTTGTATGTTTGTATGTTTGTATGTTTGTATGTTTGTATGAAAACCAAACTAAAAAATATAAAATATAAAATTTATTTTCTACAAAAAAGCGTGGGTGCTTTTTAAGATTATTATCGATTTGATAATCCTTCGACCATGCACCCCACACTTTTTTTAAATAAAACATTTTTTTCTAACTTACATTTATCAAAATTTATTTAATTAGATCATTTTACCAATGTGTCAAACATCTCTTATTTCTGGATGCATCATTTTGCTTCAAACATAATTATAAAATACTGGTGTTTAGTTAATTTTACATGTTTTATAATAAAGTTTTGTTCTCGGTAAGTAATTTTTACCTGTTTGTGATTTTGGTTAACATTTTACTAACCGACATTATTTCTTAAGGTATTGAGAAAATTCATAATCTTTAAATGCCAGTTTATAAAACTTTTAAACTGCATTCAAATTTCCTTAGAATTGAGTAGCTATGAGTAAATTTTTGACGATTTTTTTCAAAAAAAAAAAAAACTTTAAAATGCTCTGGTGTAAAGTTGCTAATATGTCGCTTAGTAATTATTGCCTTAGCGTCGATAAGTATTCTATCAGTCATGTGGTCACCATGATATGCTTAGTTTGAGGCTTAGATGGTGTTGTGTGCAATATTGACAATTATTTAAATAATAATTATAATTTTATATATATCCAAAGCTCAAAGTTTGAGCGATTTGCAATTACACACTTTTTTAATAGTATTTAAGCGTATTAGCATTGCCATTCAACGTGGCAATGTCGCCAGTGTCTTGGGAACACTGCCCTCTGGCAGTGATCTGGATCAGTTGAGCTATCTATAGATCGTTTTAAACGGTCCTTAGATAGCTCAACTGTTTCACGTGTATGTTATATTATTTTGTACATTTCTGTAATTATTTTTGTAAATAATTTTATTTTATACTAGGTGCTGCCCGCGGCTTCGCGCTTGTAGTACCTACATAAAAAGTAGCCTAAAAATGTCCTTCTGCAAGGTTCCATCTATCTCTATACTAAAATTCATCAAAATCGGTTCAGCGATTTAGCCGAGAAAACGTGACAGACAGACAGAGTTACTTTCGCATTTATAATATTAGTAAGGATTTAGTAAGTATATGTAGGTACAAGTTATAAGTATTTTTGTGAGTCATGCATCGAAGAAGACTTTAACTTTACGAAAAAATAGTGCTATCAAAAGAATCACTAAATTATACATAAATAATAATCATTTTCATAAAATAATAAAGTTTATAAAATTATAAAAGACGAATTACAACGAAAACGAACCGAATTATAAAATTAATTAATAATAACTACCTATTTATTTTCAGTATTTTCAGCCACAAAAATCAATCCTCAAAATTTTCCAGAGAGCTATATAGATCGTAGTGCTTTGGGGATCAAACGAACGTATATGGTCCGAAATACCGAAATCCGATCGAAAACGGGCATAGCGGATGTAGGTACGATGACTGCACGTTTGAAATGGGACTGGGCAGGTCACGTGACTCGAATGTATGCAAAACGTTGGGACGCGGCAGTGCAAGGAAAAGATTGCGAGACGATCTGGATGCATTCGAGCCAAACAGGTAAACAATGGCCTTTGAAGCGCAATGAGTGGAAATTAAACGGGGAGACCATTGCCCAGCGGTGGGATATAATAGGTTTAGAAAAAAAATACATATTATCATCATAATTATGTTTACAGCGCGCAGTGTTTGCAGCCTGACATCACCCACTGCTAGGTCTAAGCTTCCCAAAGATTGTACCATTATCCGCGATCCGCTAATTTTGCCGCTCATTTTTTACAGAACAAATGAAATATCTAACCATGTACCATAACCATTAGGTATTTCAAAAACATTATAATAATTAAAAAATTACAAGTAATTCAGTCTGTAATCAAGTAATACAACAAATACTTGATTTTATGTAGTCTCATAAGGCTGAGAGATAATAATATCTTATCTCATTGTTCTCTATAAAAAAATAAAAAATCGTCATCCCTTCAGGTGATATTTTACAAAAATAAATTTTATTTATAAGGTTTTTACTTTACCATCCGCTTTACTCCATATCAGCTGAGGATCATTAAAAATGGCTCAGCACCCGCATCTGACTGTAAAATCGGGTTGGTAATTTTCGCTGAACAATATAACACTTCGAGTGAGGATTTCTACGTGGAACTGATCCCAGATGAGTGCTGCTTGGAGACTGATGATGAAGACGACAGCAATAGTCTTCAAATTATAGAGGGTTATTCTCCCTGTTGACTAACAGAAGTGCAATAGAGAAGGAAAACTTGAAACAAGCTCGGCTCGTTGCCAGCCATTATGAACCTGCAACCGAACAGACACTGCATGTAATGATTCGTCTTTCCTGCGGGTCTTGTTAGCAAGACCGAGAGGTTAGTGTGGGTACCTGGGAAGGCCTGCGCTATCAAACATAATCGCAGGCAGACTGACGTCATAAATCATCTTCAACAGTTGAACGAAGGCCAATTATGATAAAAAATTGGTCAAGCGAATACGCAATAACGCACACTGATGGCTTCCGAAGTCAGCAGGGTTATGAACGACTAGTCGTTCTTATTCTTATCATTCTTATATCTGGTTGCAAAACAAAAAATAGTAATGAAGTTTTTTTATTTTTTCATGTGGCTGCTACGAAAAACCTAGTGAAGCCTTACTAATCGAAATAATTTTCCTTGTAATTTCATCATATATCCAACTTGGTTTCCCCAAACGGCGGTTTGGGGAAACCAAGTTGGATATATGATCCACGGCCAACCGCCGGGGGCATTGATCTCAACCGAAAATGGCCTATTCCCTAAATTCAACACCTAAATTCACCTCGCATGTAAGACATTTCAAAGTGATCCTTGTGATTGTATTGAATAAAGTATCTTTTTGACTTTTTTGACTTTTATTGATCATTAATATTTTCGAAAATAATAAAGCTGTAGACAACGCTGACTGTCAGGAGCTGTCAAGAGATAATAATACGTTACAGGACGTAGAGTAGGATTCTTCGTTTGTCATGAAGTAACATAGCTCTGCTAATTTTAAATGTTTTACTCGTTTTATTGCATGTTCTATTCAGAAATCTTTGCGGAATTTTAATTAATAAATTGTGACTACATAGGACAAGTATGGACAATTGAATTATACGTGTATTATGGTGCAATGTGATTCGAACGACGAGGAATCCCAAGAAAGTTCTAGACGGCCATTTCGCGATGACGTTTAGAATTGACAAATTAAGACATATGGCATATAGACATTCATATGGCAAAATTGACATGCCATTAACAAAGAAGAAGAAGGACGTAGAGTATGAACATAAGTAAAAAATGGCCCATCCATCCTACGTTATGCCACACGATGGAATAGTAAAATAATTTCAAAAACAACCGAACATTCCCGCACTGTAGTGGAGGTATACCTAAAAATTGGTTGTCTGTAAAGTCGGTTTACGGACGATAGTATAACGTGACAACGTCACGTTACGCACTCTCGCTACGTTCGTAACGGGATAATGAGCGTAACGGGGCAATGAGTTATCCTTTTTCGTGCGTGCAGCCGGCGTTCATCGATTCATTAGATGCTGTCACGTCTAAAACATTTTTTTGATGATTTTTATCTCATAACTTTGCAGAGGGTAACTAGAACATATTACGATTACCATGCAAAATTTAATTACGACAAAACAAGTAGACTGTAAGCAAGAGCTTGATTAGGGGCAGACAGACAGGCGGACAAAGCGAAACTATAAGGTTTCCTTGTGGCCTTCGGAACCCTAAACGAATAATCTCTTTTTTTTATGCCTGACATTTCACACAGCGTCATCCGGCCCCAAAGTAAGCAGAGCTTGTGTTATGGGTACCACATGACTGATATACTACTTACATACTTTTTTTTGTAAATACATAAATATTATACATAAAAACACCGAGACCCGAGACAAATACCTGCAGATCATACAAACATTTGTCCCGTGGTGGGAATCCAACCCGCAACGTTCTGCGTCTCAGTCGGGCCTTGGCCCATTGCGCTACAGAGGTCGTCTCACTTACTACAAAGCATTGCCAAAATAAAGGACTTTTCATTTAAATAATTTAATAGATTTAAATAAATACCAAGCAGATTATTTGGTCCCAGTTGCAAACACAAGAATAAGAACTTAAGGAAATATTCAACTTTTCCAGTTTTATCGTTTAACTTAACGGACACTCAGACTAAGGTGGAGTTAACTAAGTGCTACAATTTCCGCTTGAACTCCTGAAGAGGCTCTTGCTTTCATAACGAAAATATTGATGTTTTTAATTTAAAAACCTTCAGATCCTGGCAGATTAATGTAAAGCGTATTTTAGCTTGTAGACGACAAACTAGGGTAGGATAAACCATTTAAATTATTTCAACGCATTAAAACAGTTTATGTATGGTAATATATAAGTAAACTAGCTGTTGCTTACGACTTTGTCCGCATTTTTTTTGAAAGGTTTTGTAGCTTAAATCATTTCCCAGGAAGCTTTTTATCTCCGTGCCAAATGCCAAATGCCAAAAAATCCCGCCTTAGTGGGTGGTTTTGCTGTAAAAGGAAACTGCTATCCAAATTTCAGCTTTCTAGCTTCAGCGGTTTAGGCTCGGCGATGATGAATCAGTCAGTCAGTCAGGTTAAGCTCTTTTATAGGTATAAATATTCTTAAGCATTGACCTCCGTTACTATTCATTTTCGGAATCACCCGTTTAGATTTAAAACACTAGTTTCGAAACACCCTGTATATTTCAGTGGTAATCTCTGGCTGTCATATCTGTCATGTCTGTCATGTCTGTGCATAGTCAGCTATCTTAGACACTATGCGCTGAGGTTCAAGGCTTTGATTTAGAGACACTTACTTGATGGTACTTATGTGAGCCATTCTTATGATTCATATACGACAAATTATGCTCATATTTTCGTAAAAAAAAAATGAATTTTGACAAACGGTAGCATAAGCCCACTCTAAGAACCTTTGTCTAAGAGTTCACACTATTCCACGAACTCATCAATGCTTGGCCTATGGTTGCAGTCTAGCCTGCTACGCCGTAGCAGTGCTACGACGCTATTAGTAGACAAATAGTTTTCGTAGCACTGCTATGGTATCTTAATTTTACTACAATACTTCAGGTGGTTTTTCGAGTAAATAACATTATACACAGGATTAACAATTACTTTAATAACAATTTAAAAACGAAGTTGAACGCAAAATATTGAAAATACACATAATCTGTGTTCTCCGACAGAAAATACTAGTTTATAACAATATTATAATAATGCCGGACAATTCGCACTGAGCTTGTGTTATGGGTACCAGATGACTGATATACTATTTAAATACTTTTTTTTGTAAATACATACATATTATACATAGAAACACCAAAACCCGAGACAAATACTTGCAGATCATACAAACATTTGTCTCGTGGCGAGAATCAAACCCGCAACCTTCTTTATCTCAACCGGATGTTAGCCCACTGCGCCACAGAGGTCGTAAATTTTTCCCATACGAAAATTTCATTGCTTAGTTTTTTAAAGAATATGCCACAAATATGCTGTATTTAAATACATTATATACAATAAGACTAGCGATAATTTTACTGCATCGGTACAGAATACCTGATAATAAGTTCACGGTTCATGTTAGAGCAAACAATGTGAAATCCCATCACGTCATCTTCACGTACCTCAGTCGAGATAAGTCTTCGCATCACAAAATCCTCAACCTAAACATTTGATCTTAACTTAACATAAACTATGTTTTGCTTGAAGCAAAATTCGTGAGCAAACCGACACACCCTAGAACGTTAAATTCGAGGGTATATAGGAGTTTTAATATAGTCATTTATATAGAAATTATGTTTATATAAGAGGAGGGAATTCATATAGGTATTTTGGCCGCATAAGACACGTCTTCGAGTTTTCCTAAAAACGGTGGTGGCCTTGCAACCTGTTACGTACGGAATGTAAGCGTTACTTAATGTGAGCATGTGCGAAATATAATTATTTGAAGGTGCCCCTGACTACACTTTTAAACATCCTGAAAGATATCTAAGTAACTAAAGGATTGAAAGGATGTCTGTCTATCCGCCCAGAGCGTCCGAGCTCGAACTCGTAGACTATTCATCTATTATTATCCTTCTGCGCTGTATGTTGAGGGTTCGATTCCCTCTCAGAATAAACATTTGTGTGATGAGCATAGAGAATGAGAATGTATTCTGTGTTCTGTGCCTGGGTGTTATAAAGTATCATAAGTATGTATTTAAAAATATAGAAATATTCTATCAAACATCTAGTCACCATAATACAAGCTATGCTTAGTCTGAGACTAGATAGTGTTGTGTGCATTGTCCACCTATATTTATTTATTTATAGATTTTATTATTTTTTGTATTGTTATCTAGATTGTATTAAATTGATAGTTGACCATTGTTCAAATCAAAGGTTTTGGAAGTCAGTAGATATAAGAATGATTATATCTACTGACTTCCAAAACCTTTGAAATCTACTGTACGTGGTCCAATACGCGCTTGTACGTTTTTAAAAGTATTTTGCTAGGACATAATATTAATAATCAATGATTCAACCGCGCCACGTAACTAACTCTGACGGTGTCCAGTTTAAAGCGATGGAATCTTCCCACGTCCCGACCCCTTGGGTTCCCGAAGTTTCACTAACTATTTTCCCGTCGAACAAAATAGAGGCCCAGATAATAGGACGAATCTTTTCAATCGGATGGACAACAAAAGTCTTTTCATCTCGGAGCCATCGAATCTGGAAGATGATAAAAGCTCCAAAAACGAATAACTTTACAAATACCGAAGAAAATAAGTATAATAATAATAACTCAAATAAAACCTTGCTTACTGTATCGTGCAAGAGTACAATACTCGTCTTACCTAAACGCAAATATAAGTGATTATTTTATCTCATAAAGATAACCTACAGTATTGTACCTACAGTCTGCTCTTATTACTACTCTCTCTATAAATTCATGTTCAGTCTCTAGTAGCTTGTAGAACTATAAACATGTATCGTATTCTCATCGTCATTCTGTTAAACGTCGCTCTAAGCTTCGGCTGCAGACCTCCACCATGCCACTGGAACGATCCAAAACCGGTTGAAAACTACTTCCACCAGGTCGCGCAAAAGGTCATCAATGCAGACAGGAACGCGGAGAATTACTGCAACAAGCAAGGCTCTTACATCGAGGAGGTCCACGATATGACAGAGTACAAGTTGGTAATCCCCGGAGCTGATGTCTTAATGTACGATGTCAAGGTTCGGAGCCGTGTGTTGATGATCATCCCTGCCAGCTGTCAAAACCACGTGACGGAGCTGAGGATTCTGCCATCGTACGTGAACGGCTACGGTGGATACTACACCTTCAGAAATAACAACTTAGAGATTGTTTTCCCGTACAAGTATAATCCAGCGGTTGGGGGGGGTAGCTGTGAAGAGCCTAATAGAAATATCGCAACGCTGGCTCAGAGGTAAAGTTAAGGACCTTTGTAAATAATTAAGTATTTAAACAGTAATAAAGTTATGATAGGAATGACTGTTTCATTTTTTGTAGTCTGCAGTAAGCCCCTTACTAGTTATAACAGGCATTTTTAAGCACGATAATAGGTAGGTGGCTAGGTAGGTGTCTTGTTAAAAGAAAGGTTTTATTATACCTATAAGATAAACATTAAACTTTAATAATTTATGTCCATCAGATGGACCGATTTTAATGATCGGTATATTTATAAGTAGGCTCTTTTTGTAAGGAATTGGGGTAGACGTTTTTATGGTCACAAGCTCTTTAAGATCTAACATCAAGGTGTAATTTAAAAAGTAACATGTGGTCTTAGTATATCTGTAGGTATATGTCAATTACTACCAGATTATGTATGTCTAAACCTATGCAAAGTTAAGTACTCATACTATCTGAGTTTTAGAAAAAAATTCTATTGGTTTTGGTTTAACTTTAACTCTCGAAAACGGCCCGAGCTACAGGACTATTTCAAATTTGAGTCTGGAGTAGAGTCGTAAATTATTGCATTTTGTACACTCTCACTGACATATTTCACTGACATATTTCTCCTTTCACGACTTCACGAACGACACGAATCTATTTATTGAATCTTTATTTTAATACTTCATCAGGACTTGAATAACAATCAAAGTCGAGTGAAGTAAACATGTTAAAGTCAAAAGCGATACACATTACCAGAACCACAATCACTCATCATCAAAAATACGGTCATTCGGAAATCCTCTTCTAACTAACGTTAGAGTCTCTTCTACATCCTGACTGCAGGAGATAGGGTGCCAGCCCATACTGTACTTGTAGGGCATAGCCACGACGAACAGGCCATCCTTGTACGACCAAACAGCTGCATGCGTATTGGCAAAAAGTGGAACCACCTTTATATGGATGAAGGTAAGATCACAAACCCATTTATTCGGATGGTGACCATTGATATAAATAACACGATGTTTTATCTTCACATCCCAAGACGCGTTCTCGAACCCTACGCACACGATTTCCAGTTTATACACATTTCGGGAGAACACCTCTCTCATTGGGAAATCCTTGAAGTGATGGCATAATTGCTGCATGTCGCGGTCGAAGTGGCTGACGTCGTCGGAAAGAGAGTTGAACGTGCTCTTCGCAAAGTTCCACTTTCCACGGTTGCAGGGGGCCAGGAGGTCTACCCCATGCGATAGTTTAGACCCGTGCTTTCTCGCGGAGCTGACTGCTAGCAGCAAACTAAACGAAAACAGAAGTAACATGTTTATCTTCCGATTGGTTGTTACGGAGTGTGCAACTGTAATTGTCTGATGTTTACGATATTGTTTATTGTGATTATATACGAGTACCTTTGTGTTATTATTGTTTGACAGTACAATCAGTACCATCAAGCTTCATTATTTCTGGCTTTTTTTCAGTAAGTAGCTGCAACGGCCCTGGTAACTGCCCTTACTGCCCCTAACAAACTTTCCACTGTATTTTCCCTTTTTTCTTCCTTTTTTTCGTTTTATTTACAGGCATTATTATTTATATTATAATATTTTGTATTTTTATGTATTAGATTAATATGTATGTTAGTAATCTTTTTGTACTATTTTTGATTTTTGTCTATCCTGCCCATCCAAAGGTTGCCTGGAAGAGATCTCTTTTAGCGATAAGATCTGTATCGCTATCATCATATCAGCCTTTATGAAGTCCACTGCTGGCCTTCCCAATAGATTTCCAGGAAGAACGATGTTGAGCCCTCTCCATCCACCGACTTCATGCGATCTTTACAATGTCGTCAGTCCATCGGGTGGGGGATCATCCTACGCTTCGTTTTCCTGTCCTTGGTCGCTATTCGAGTATCGCTATGGTATTGCCAAAATGTCGCTCACTCACAAACATATACAAAACATCGTTCTAGTTCTTACTTGGTACTTGAGAGTTGGTGAGTGGACTGATTTCCACAACTAGGCTGCAGGTGGGCCCTTTTAGCGTGACGGGTGAGGCTGCTACTCCAGCCACCCGATGTCCTCAAGCCAGCAGCTCGCTCACGCCGGCGCAGGCTCCCTTGGGTGTCCTCGGTGTTCCAAGGTGTTGAGCTCGTTGGGATTCCACGCTACTGCACTCTAGGAGCACATGTGCAGCTGTTTCCTCCTTGCTCAAATACCCTCTGCATAGTGGGGTGTCAATTACTTGCAGATCATACAACTATTTATCCCGCGGCGGGAATCGTACCCGCAAACTTCTTCGTCAGAGGCAGGCTTTCGCCCACTGCACCACAAAGGACAAATACTTGCTTGAGCAAGTATTTTTCTCGATTCTTGGTGTTTCTATGTATAGAATATATGTATTTACAAATAAATAAGTATATCAGTCATGTGGTACCCATACAACAAGCTATGCCTATTTCGGGGCTAGATGATTCTGTGTAGCATTATTATTTTTATTATAATCGTATTAGTAGGAAGTAGGTGGAATAATCAACGCTACGAATTACTCGTATAACAAATGAAATGCGCCTTGATTTGCCCGTCTGACTGTATCATCCACAATTGTTTACAACTGTGTCTTTATGTAGTGAGATTCCATCTAACCATCGTAAAGAATTACTTTTGTTAAATAAAACATTCCGATTGTTTTTCTTATGAAAAGCAAACAAAATGATGATTGTTGTTGCTAATTGCGCTCAATGTTGATATCATTCTGCTGTTTTGAAGGATCGTTGATCTGCCCTCTTACAATTAACTGACAGATATTTCATGTATAACCTGCTACTACTACCTTGTATTACTTTTTCTTACACAAAATAGTTTAAAAAGTATTATACAAAAAGCGCTAGGTAGTTCTTGTCAATTCTTCTCGGACTGAGGTTAGGAGAAATTGATACCTAAAGTCACCTAGTATGTATCGTTTCAAAGTCATCCTTGTGATTCTATACAATACAATACAATTACGTTTTAAAAACTAAAAAGAAAACCGACTTCATTGAATGAAATTTGACCCTATAAAACATTTTAAGTGGAAAGTAGATGTATTTTATATATATATATATATAATATGGGTAGACCCAATAAACACACTCCTCCAATGAGACAGCGAGGTATCGAAGTACACGAAAACATCATCGATGTATACAATTTTTAGATTTCCGTTGATTTTTCAGCTCAACCGATTTTGATAAAATTTTAATGGGACCACCTAAACCCGGACCCTTTCAAACAAAAAAAGAAATTAATCGGTTCAGGCATTTTCGAGTAATCGGTGAACATATATAAAAAAATTAAAAAAAAGATTCCGACGAATTGAGAACCTCCTCCTTTTTGATGAAGTCGGTTAAAAAGCGCTAGGTAGTTCTTGTCAATTCTTCTCAGACTGACTGAGTATGTATCGTTTCAAAGTCATGATTGTATTGAATAATAAACGATTTTGACTTTGACTTAACTTGATCTTATATAAAGTAATTTTTATTCTAGCTAGTCAGACGAAATATTAGAAGACTAATGTTCCTGGCAAGGCCTAAGTTCAGAACCTCTTATCAGAAAACAGAAGTCGGGTACGAAGTTGTCGTAATGGGTTTTTCTAGTATCTCTGAACCCCGGTCAGGTCATACTCAAGATAATCTTATTGGGAATTTCGTACGTGAATGAACTCCGGTATCTCATTCTTGTCTATTTCGGGCTGTGGGCTGTTTACGTATACTTTGAATCAAGTTCATGTTGTTTTAAACTGGCCTGTCAGCTCAGTTGGTATAGCTCTGACTTCTGCGCTGTAGGTTGAGGGTTCGATTCCCTCCCAGAATAAACATTTGTGTCATTAACGTAGGTGTTTGTTCTGTGTCTGGGTGTTATAAGGTATGTATTTAAAAATAAGTATTCTGTCAGTCACAAGTCTTACTCCAATCATACTTGTGATGCAGATTTTCTTTTTTGATATAACTATGCCCGTTAACAAGCATACGGCCCACCAGTTGGTATGTGGTTAACGTAACCTATGACGTTTGCAATACCAGACGATATAACACGCACTTTTTCAAATTCAAATTCAAATATTTTTATTTCGGACATCTTAAATCCATAGCACATAATAATATGACAAAAGAGAGTTAGTAATATAATGATATAAAAGATACAAAGTAAAAAAAAAGAAGCTGACGCTGGTTCAGAGAGCGTTCACCAGAGTAACGAGCAGTTTTCTGGGATCACCCTGCATACCAATTTTGCCCACATCGGCGACGAGTACCTGTCCGGTATAGTTTTCAGGATGCTGTTGTGACTGTCTCGAACTCTACGGATCAGGGATGCAGATTTCTTGCGAATAAGTGGTTCAAAGCCATCAGTTTGGTATTCAGCAAACATCCCTGAAGCACTGCAGAAGCGAGGCAGCCCCAACATCATCCTGAAAATATTATTGTACTGGATGCGTAAGGTGGCCAGCGACTTTTTGGTATACTTGAACCACAGGCTTCCCGTGTACATATTCTGACAGTAGACTTTAAACAGAGTAATTTTTACTTGTTCAGTACAACGGGAAAACCTGCGGGCCAGCATATTACCCCTAACTGCTAGTGACCTACGTTCCCTTTCAATATCAGCATCGTCTTTAAGGTCGTCGGCAATGAAATGTCCCAGATACTTAAACTGAGTTACTCGTTTAACGTTCATGCCATTCAGGGCTTCATTATAGGTGTTGTTATCGGGATCTTTTCCGACGGCCTTAAAGACCATGTATTCCGTTTTCTTCACATTATAGACAAGTCCATGGTCTGCAACATAACGTTCACAGATTTTCAACATCTCTTGCAGACCACCCGCCGTTGGGCAGAGCAGCATCATATCATCTGCGTTGCTAATATTATTAATACTAACGCTATCTATTCAACATCCAATATGCATGCTGCTCAGCTCAACGATGAGATCGTTAACATACATGTTAAAGAGCATGGGTGACGATAACCCCCCCTGCCTGACCCCACTCTCTAACACATACGCTTCAGACAATGAGTTAGCCCACTTTACAGAATTAGTTTGGTTTACATACCAATATCTAAAAATATTTAGTATTTCAGTTGATACACCCCTGTCTCTCAACTTTCTCCATAGCACATCATATGACACTAGGTCAAATGCTTTAGAGAGGTCAAGAAAACAGGCGTGAACCGACGTCTTACGACGAGTATAATACTGAACAGTAGACCCTAGACATAAACTATTTTGTCTATTCGCTGGTAATTTCAATGAAGTATAAAATACTGTGTAACATTAAGACAGATAGCTTTTAATCAAACGTAGAGCGTTTTGTTTATCAACCATATGAAATTAATCATATATTCATTATAGTTTTTACAATTGCCAAGATGTTTACCATGATTAATGAGTTCTTAATATATTCATTTAAATGCTTCACTACGATTTAAGCATGTTTATTTTAAAGTTCATTTAATAATTATGTTAATAACCTATGTTAATCCGAGGATTTATTTTATTATGCCTACATAAGGTTTAAATAGAAAAAAGCGGCCAAGTGCGAGTCGGATTCGCGCACCGAGGGTTCCGAAAAACCTGTAGGTATATAAGTAAAAGTTCACCCATCACGACAATCGAGTCATAGTTATGGTATTTTTATTGCAAAATGAAATCCATCTAAAAGTTTACGGTTTTCGCAATTTTTCCTTTATCTGTACTATAAGACGTTTCTTTGTACCAAGTTTCAAGATTCTGAGTTTCCGGGAAGTACCCTGTAGGTTTCGATTCCCTTGCGGATATCGAAAATTTGCGAAAATTTACGGTATCTTTTGATTGCGTTGGCTTAGAAGTTAGATATTTTCACAGCTTTAAGGAACAGTAGATTTGAGTATTCGACATAAATTTCAGCTTGATACTTCCACGCGTTCCTGAGAAAAAGGGTCTTGACAGACAGACGGACGGACAGACGGACAGCAAAATGATCCTATAAGGGTTCCGTTTTTTCCTTTCGAGGTACGGAATCCTAAAAAGACGTGAGTGTCTTGGCACACTCAATTGGAACGAAGTTCCTATCATAGGTATATTATTATTGAGAAACGTATTATATAATTGATTAACAAATACAAATTAATGAATTACTAGCGTCTGAGAGCAATAAGATGAAACGCAAAAATAACTAATGAATTTTTTCAGTTGGGAAAATAAACATTTTATTGTATATCATTCAATTCATCTAATTCATTCATTCATCTAATTACTTCATTCGTGTCACCCTATGGATAACCGTCTACACTCCGATATTCCGTCTACACACCGGTATTCAATATCCGTCATGACCCTTCTTTAGAAGGGTCATGACGGATATTCGTGACGGAAAAATCTTACACTTTTATTCGCCTAGCCCCCATCCGCCAAGTACGTACCGTGCGATTAGGAACTTCGTTCCGAAAATCTACTTTGTCCTATTAATATTTCCCACTACTTTAAACTCGGGACTTCAATCCCGCGATCCCGGGATTGTACCAATATAAAGTTATACTCATACATTTTGAAAAACACGGGCTTTACTCACGTATTATTTTATCGATGGAGGCACCGACACTGTTTCGATTCATCAAGAGAATCTTCATCAGGGTGAGTTTGATCCGCGGTCCGCTCGTTGCCGCTCGAGTTCACGGTTCGCACTGAACCATTTCTAGTTGACTGGTTCAGTGCAAACCGTGAACTCGAGCGGCAACAACGTTGGTATAGGCAGAGCTATACCAGGGGTGCTAGGTCGGGTAACCTCCTCGTGGTGCACCCTGGTAACATCGTGGGATACTTCTTTAGTACGCTAAAGAAGTATCGCACGGTGGCCAATAACCCGACACGGAGGATCTCTCCACGTGTCCCTCTGATTAGCAGAGGGCACAGTGAGACGAGACAGGGGGAGAGGACCGCATCTGCGGTCCAGGGATGGGCTTGTGGCCATGGCTCGCAGAGCTCTGTCTTGTAAGGCGCTCTGCTTTGCAAGACAGAGTTGTGCGAGCCACGTCCGAAAGCAACAAAGCGGGGACGTGCTTGGTGTGCATTTCCCAGTCGCTTGTCGGGAAGGGACACTCGCAATGTCGTTTTCTGACTTGCGGCCGCTCGGAGATCCCCCACACTGGGTCGGGGAGACCCGTGGGCCGAGTGATCTTGGGGGCCTTTGATGGTAGGATTTAGGGCGTCCGAAGTCATTGGCCCTTGGGAGGGGTGACGGCACTTTGCGAGGAGGTGTCGTCGCATGCACCCAGGTAGGCTAATGGGGATTTTCCTCCTGGCCAGCGTTCGGCCGCTCGGTATTCGCTGGGTCGCCAGACCTTAGTGGGACCGAGTGGCGGAAGGGATGGGGGCTTCCTCCGCGCGTCTCTTCAATGAGGGTGCAGTGGTTGAAGCGGGGACGAGCTTGGCGTGTAGTTGCCTGGATAAGAATTCTGGCGGGGGACCCCGCAGTACCACTAGTTCTGACCGGCGGCGGCACTCTGCGAGTAAGTGTCGTCTATACACCCAGCAGGCTTACGAGATGGGATCTCCTTTGCCGACGTCTCGCCGCGAGGTATTTGCAGTTTCTTTTAGATTCTTGTGGGACTGAGCGGCGCACTGGGTCCGTGGGTAGTCGGAGTGAGGGCTCCCGGCTATCCGTTTGCGGGCTCGGGGAAGGCGGCAGTTAACATGTGTGACGTGTTCTGCCGTAAGCACCAGGCGGGTGTACGGGGGTGGCTTGCCACTCCTGGGATGGGCTGCGGCCGCAGCACTTTGCGAGAGGGGCACCGGTGCGTTCCTATGGAGATCCCGGAGCCCCTTGACATGCAACGAGGCTGGTCACCGGGGAGTTTTAGTGAGTCGTCTGTCGTTTTTTTTTTTTTTAGACAGCCAACCTCACATATTCCATTTGCACCCCTCAGTGCATTGGAAATCTGTTATGCAGATTTCTCCTCGTCAAAAAAAAAAAAAGGCAGAGCTATACCAACTGAGCTGGCATGCCAGTCTAAAAACAACAATAAACACCAATATTTTGGTTTAACATGAACTTGGTTCAAATACCGTAGTCTTTGAACCAACAGCACACAGCCCGAAATACGAGTAGACAAGAGATACCGGAGTTCATTCACGTACGAAATTCCCAATAAGATTATCTTGAGTATGACCTGACCGGGGTTCAGAGATACTAGAAAAACCCATTACGACAACTTCGTATCCGACTTCTATTGTCTGATAAGAGGTCCTGAACTTAGGCCTTGCCAGACACATTAGACTGCTACTATTTCGCCTAGCTAGAACATAAATTACTTACCTTAAAAAAGATCAAGTTATGTCAAAGTAAAAATAATTTTTATTCAATACAATCACAAGGTTCACATTCAAACGATACATACTAGGTGATTTTAGGTATAAATTTCTGCTAAACTAAGTCCGAGAAGAATTGACAAGAACTACCTAGCGCTTTTTGTATAATCTAATAAAGTAAAACCAATACAAGGTATTAGTAGGTTATACATTGCAAATCTGTCAGTTTACTTCTTATCGTGTCACTAGTTATTTCTAACCAGTGTGGTGAAGGGATTAAAGTACGCCTCAGAGGCTCCTTTTGTGCACTTAGGTAAGCCTTAATATAACGACTTGCAACGAGCCGGGCTTGTTTCAAGGTTTCCTTCTCTATTGCCAGCTCTTCTGTTAGTCAGCAGGGGGACTAATCCCCAATAATTGGAAGACTATCAGATAAGTTAACTGTCAGAGAGCAAATCAACGATCCTGCAAAACAGCAGTATCACCTATTAGCAGAATTTGTATGATCTGCAAGTATTTGTCTCGGGTCTGGGTGTTTCTATGTGTAATATGTATGTATTTACATAAAAGTATAAAATCAGTCATGTGGTATCCATAACACAAGCTATGCTTACTTTGGAAGCAGATGATGCTAGATCATACAAACTTTAGTCTCGCACGGGAATCGAACCCGCAACTTTCTTCGTCTCAGCCAGATACCAGAACTATTAATTACAGATGTTTATGAGTGAGTGAGATTTTTGTGCCAGCTGAAACATGTGGATTGGATAATAAGTCCTTGAGTCCTTGAGTGATTGGAGTCCTTTGCTTTCACCTTAATTTACTAACTTTATTTGTACCTACCTGCTTAGATTGAATCATGGAGTAAAAACTAAACATAATAATCATTAGATAGGTATAACACAACCCAAATAAAATAAATAAATAAAACAAATAAAATAAAACTATGTTTTTGAACTGTTTACAAACTGATATAGAACTGTTGAAAAACTGTTTTAGAACACAGGTTGTAAAGTTTGTAAGGGCAGCTACCAGGACCGTCGCAGTTATAAACTGGAAAAAAACAGAAAAGATGAAGCTTAATACTGTTCTGTAAATACAAAAACAAATTAAAATATTTATTTCTCAAAACTTAATATTTGATACATTTCATAGGTACCTACATACATACATTTCATTTCATCCTCTTTTAAGTATATATATACCTGTGTTAGAGGGTCTCGCTCTTCCGTAGTACAGTTGTATACATTAAATTAAGTTAGGCAAACAAATAAGATAAAACAAAATGTAGGTTAAATTAAATTAATGTTAGTTGCATTCATTAATGGTACTTTAGATAATATATAAAGTTAGTTAAGTTATGTATGTAAATTTACATTGATTGTGTGTACATACACATATGAGTGTAGTGTTTAGGCGCTCCTGAGCACCGGTCTGCCACGAGCATGGGTAATTCATGAGAGCCCAGGTGAATATGTATGTGTGTGTGTGGATGTGTGTGTGTTAATATTTGTGTGAGAGTGTGTGTGAGAGAGTGTGTGGGAGTGTGTATATGTTTGTGTGTGTGTGTGTTGATTTTACGAAACAATTTCTAGGAGTTTTTCAGTTTTCTCGTAGTTTAGTGTCAGTAGCCATTTACTAAGGGAAGTTTTGCATTTGTAATTATTAATAGGGTAAATATATTTTTTTTTATTAATAGTATTGTAGAGGTAGGCAGATTGCATTGATTGCAGAATGCAGATATTGTCGCGATGCAAATTGAGACCGAGCCGTAACTTGAGTAGCTATTCTACCTTTCCCCGCTTATTCAGTGTTCTGGGGTTGTACTCTAGAGTTCTGTGTAACTTCAGAACTGCGTTTAGAATGTAGAGTTTCCTGACTGATAGAAGACTAGCATCTTCATAGAGCATATCTGTAGGGTATCGGTAGGGCTTAAAATATAAAACTTTTAATAGAGGCCTCTGTGCTCTTTCTAGTTCCAAAAACTTTGTCTTAGTAGCTCACCCCACACTGGTATACAATAATATTGAATCGATTCTGCTAGAGATCTGTATTGATTTATTAGGTTTCTTGATGCTACGAAACCTAAAATTTAAAAAATCCAGATTAATTTACGTACTCTGTTCATCAGGAGTTCAATGTGAGCATACCAGGACAAACGTTATGTACAAATATATAAAGCTTAATTGCCCAAATTGACACGAGTTCACATTTTAGGACATTAAGTGCTGACTAAATTATGCAAAATTAAAACGAAAAATAAAATAAAAATATTTTTTTTAAATGTATAAACATTAGAATTAGTGTTGGCTATAGGAGGCTGAAATAAATAAACAAAATAAAATGCAAATATAAGATAAATAATTACGTTTTATGAAAAGAAAACCAACTTCATTTATATAAAAATACAAAATATCGGAATCGGAAAATATATCCTTTCACATAAAATCGATAAATAAATGACAATTTGATGTGGTGTTTGTTACCTCATAACTTTGTCATTTATTAATCGATTTGTACTAGCTAAGAGGTGACCGTTTTTTAACCTACTTTAAAAAATGGAAGAGGGTTTGTTTCCTCTTCCTTTTTTTAAAGTAGGTTAAAAAACGGACACCTCTTAGCTAGTACATTTACCTGGCAAGAAACAGGTGGTATAATTTCAGGCAGTCCAGCAAACTATCTGTTCAATAATGAATGATTGCAGTTTATACCTTAGAGGCATTGAAATAACAGTCACCCCACGACTCTCAATGTACAACAAGTATGACTCAGTCAAAACAATTCATCTTGTTAACATTAAATAAATACTGCGTTTATTTCTAATGCATCTACAGTCAGCTGCAGCTAATTGATCGACATGTACCGTACTCTCTACATTTTACTCCTAAACATAGCTTTAAGCATTGCATTTGAGTGTCACTGGAGTAACTCAACTGCAGTTGAAAAGTTCTTCGACTTACTCGCAAGACAAGTGGCCAGCGCTGACAGAAAAGCCCAAAAGTTCTGCTACCAACAAGGTACAAACAATGTCATGCGAGTGCATGATCAGCTGGGGTACAAAATCGTTCTCCCTGGAGCGAACGTCACAACATACGAAATAAAGGTACACAATCGCGTCCTGCTGATTGTTCCTGACCGTTGTCAGAACCCCGTGACGGATCTGAGGATCTTGCCGCCGTACGTGAACGGGTATGGAGGGTATTACTTCTTTGAGAACAACAACCTGGCGATCTTTTTCCCGTATAAGTTTAACATAGCACTTGGAGGCGGCGGCTGTGGAGGCGTCAATGAACATATTACGACGCTGAGACAACTCTAACTGCAATGTTGTTTTGTTAAAAACTATACAAACACTAACAAAATGAAGATGGTTACAATATAAACACTATTCAATATCTGTATTCACAAAAGACATGGTACATTATACATTAGGTAGAATTATAAAAGTAAAATGTACAGAATAATCCCTACTAATATTATAAATGTAAAAGTAACTCTGTCTGTTTGTTACGTTTTCACGCCTAAACCGATTTCGATGAATTTCGATGGTATTTACTAGTATCAAAGTCAAAAGTCAAGTCAAAAGATACTTTATTCTATACAATCATAAGGATCACTTTGAAACATTTAACATACTAGGTGAATTTAGGTGTCAATTCCTCCTAACCCAAGCCCGTGATGAACTGGCAAGACACTCGTCCGGGTCCTAGCGCTTTTTTGCATGATCCATCTTATAACTACCTTAACTACGAAAAACGAATACAAGAGAGTATATAAATTTTAAATGTGATAACTATCTGAGGGCAGAGGGCAGAGGGCATTAATAAAATAGTCATTAATATTATATTACGCTTTCTTGAAAAGACTACCCTTTATGAATCCTTTAATTTCTTATAATAATAATAATGCCGGACGTTTCTTACAGCATCACTTGACCACAATGTAAGCAGAGCTTGTGTTATGGGTACCACATACATTACTGATATACTACTTAAATACTTTTTTTTTTGTAAATACATACATACTATACATAGAAACACCCAGACCCGAGACAAATACTAACAGGTCATATAAACATTCGCCCCATGGGTGGAATCGAATAGAAAAAATGTAAAATACATGTGAAACGGTTGAGCTATCTAAGAACCATTTAAAATGATCAATAGATAGCTCAAATGATCCAGATCACTGCCAGCGTTCCTAAGACACTAGCGGCATTGCCACGTTGAGTGGCAATGCTAATAAACGTTGGACCAGATAGGATCCAGCTCTTGGGTCACGCAATATACCAGAATTATTTTGAATTATAAATAGTAGTACAGTACAGTACAGGCATTTATACTAATTAATTGTAGAAATTATAAAACATAACATAATCACATAAAACGTAATCGCTATAACTAAATTATATATCATCATATCCTATTTACCTATTTGAAATAATTATTATAAATACTTACGGGTATTTATCGCGTTTATTTACCTATTTTTCCCTACGTTTCGACAGGTTTACATTACATTACAGGTCACGGGATGACGGGTCAGTCATCCCGTGACCACGACAGGGTGTAATAGGTAATATTATAAAAATAGGTAAATAAACGCGATAAATACCCGTAAGTATTTATAATTATGTGTTCTGATCGCGTAAGTTCAAAAAACATTAAAAAAACTTTATTTGAAATAACTTATAATATTATATAATTGAAAACTGATTAAATCATTCTGATAAAAAATGAACAATTAATAATAGGTCAACACTTAAAATGATAGTTGATAACATAATAAAAACAGTAGGCTACTTAATGTATTAATTGATCCATCCATCCATCTTCTTGTTGGAGTTGGAGTAAAGAAGAAGTAGAGAAGAAAAAGAAAGAGAAAAGTATCTATTTATAGATATATAGATACTTTTGTTTTTTTTACAACACCTGTTGGACCTTACAAGAATCTAGCACCAGTTTTTGGTTAAAGATCCTAACAGCATCTTTTGTCCTTGTCAAGCCAATCTAGTCCTGACCTGAACCTAAACTTAAGGGTACCTTGTGGCGTGAGTATCAGGACCTATGAGTGCCTCACACGTTTGCAACACGTACAAGGTTCGAGGGCATCTGAGGGCGTCAGCTCAGTTGGTAGTAGCTCTGCCTTCTGCGCTGTAGGTGAATAGATATTTGTTTTGTGTCTGTCTCTTGAAAAGTATGTATTACAAAAGATTAAATAACTATTTATATAATTCCTATTTCCTATCACATCTACTAGATTCGCAGGGATCTAAGAAAAAGAAAAATAGACATAATGTAATTTATTTATTTTTCTAAAGTAATAGTCACAATATTAAGTTCTTAATTGCCGTCAATAAAAATACGCTCACTCGGTAATCCTTTTCTCACATAGATGAGAGTCTCATCTATATTCTGGCTGCAGGGGACAGGATGCGTGAACAGAGTGTACTTGTATGGAAACGCCACAATAAGCATGCCGTTATTGTATATCCAAGCACCATTATGCGTGTCGGCGAAGCTTGGCAGCACCTTTATATCCACATAGGTAAGGTCACAAGTCTTTCCTGGTCTAGGAAAGTGTCCATTGATGTATATAACGCGGTGTTTAACCATCAAATCCCAATTCGCGTAATCGAACCCATTGCACATGATTTCCAACCTAAACCCATTGTCACCAAAGACTTCCCGCGCCGAGTACTGCTTGAAGTGCTGACAGGTTTGCTGAATATCGTGGTCGTAGTTGATGACTTTGTTGGAGAGAGAGTTGAACATGTGCTTCGCGTGGTTCCAGTTTGGCCGGTTGCAGGAGGAGAAGGAATGGACAGTGCTGATCGCTAGCAGCAAACAAAGATATATTTGGAGAGACATGATGTTCTCACGGTGAGATGTCGTGGACTAGCGTGATTTAAACTGCTCTGTGTATTGGCCTGTCTGTTGTGATAAGGTATGAAACGCAAGTTCTTATCAAAGCACTAGCGTGTTATACCTACCTATATGTCTCACTGTTGGCAAGTTACGTAGCTATAGATACACTTGCATCTTATGACTGATTATACAAAAATTCAAAATTTCGTTTAATTGGATGACATAATATTTTTTAGCAGTTTTAATTTGAAAACCAAACTACTAAACCGATTTTGATGAAATTTCTATGGAACCAATCGAGAAGTATGAGTCATAAATGATAAAGTTATGATGTAACAAACATGAAAAAAAACTAATTGAGTACCTCTTCCATTTTTTTGAAGTCGGTTAAAAACCGGACACCAATTAGCTAGTGAGGATAGTACACAATTACCTAGCAAGAAACAGGTGGTATAATTTCCAAGGCAGTCCAGCAAACTGTAAACAATATATGAATCCATCTTTAAAATCATGAATCATTGCAGTTTGTACCTTAAGGCGTTGAAATAAGTCACCTCACGACTCTCGACTAACATAAGATTTGATTGTATCTCATTGTACAACAAGTACGACTCAGGCAAAACAATTCATCTTGTTAACATTAAATAAAAACTGCGCTCATTTCTATTACGTCACTGGAGTAACTCAACTACAGTTGAAAAGTTCTTCGACTTACTCGCAAGACAAGTGGCCAGCGCTGACAGAAAAGTCCAAAAATTCTGCTACCAACAAGGTACAAACAATAACATGCGAATGCATGATCAGCTGGGGTACAAAATCGTTGTCCCTGGAGCGAACGTCACAACATACGAAATAAAGGTACACAATCGCGTCCTGCTGATTGTTCCTGACCGTTGTCAGAACCCCGTGACGGATCTGAGGATCTTGCCGCCGTACGTGAACGGGTATGGAGGGTATTACTTCTTTGAGAACAACAACCTGGCGATCTGTTTCCCGTATAAGTTTAACATAGCACTTAGAGGCGGCGGCTGTGGAGTCGTCAATGTTCATATTATGACGCTGAAACCACTCTGCAACAACTGCAATGTTATTTGATAAAGACTATAGAAACATTAAGAAAATAAAGATTGTTACAATATAAACAGTATTTAGTATTCAATATTTGTTTCACTTTCAAATTGACAACCTCTGTGGCGCAGTGGGCTAAGATCTGGCGCAGAAGATTGCGTAGTTCGATTCCCGCCGCGGGACAAATGTTTGTATGATCTGCAAGTATTTGTCTCGGGTCTGGGTGTTTCTATGTATAATATGTATGTATTTACAAAAAAAAAATATATAAATAGTATATCAGTCGTCATGTGATACTCATAACACAAGCTCTGCTTACTTTGGGGCTAGATGGTGCTGTGTGAAATTACCGGGATTATTATTTATTAAATATTTATTTATTATTATATTATTTATTATTATTAAAACTATCGTGAGTTGTTCTATACATTTTTACCGCGGATCAAACTCACCCTGATGAAGATTCTCTAGATGAATCGAAACAGTGTCGGTGCCTTCATCGACAAAATAATAAGTGAGTAAAAACCGTGTTTATCAAAATGTTCAGTATTTGTATTCACAAAAAAGACATGGTACATTATACATCAGGTAGAATTATAAAAATAAAATGTACAGAATAATCCCCACTAATATTATTAATATTATTATTAAAGTTTTTTAAACTTACGCGATCAGAACACATTATTATAAATATTAACGGGTATTTATCGCGTTTATTTACCTATTTTTCCCGGCGTTTCGACAGGTTTACACTCTGTCGTGGTCACGGGATGACTGGACCACGACATCATCACCCAAACTAGTCTCCGAGTCTGCTATCTACAAACTTGTAGAAAGTAAACTTAGCGATGGTGATATTAAGGGTGCCTCCCGTATTTTATTTTCTAGTGACACGATAGCTCCAAATTTTAATGACACTCTCAAATCTCTTGAGATTAAGCACCCTCTCCCAGGGCCCAATTTTCAACTCCCCGATTCACCGCAAGAGAGTGATGACGCTGTTGATGCGACCAGCAACGACGTGCTCGGTGCCGTCATGTCATTCCAGAATGGCTCTGCCGGTGGCCTGGATGCTGTGACTCCACAACATCTAAAGGACCTGCTGTCTGGCGGTTCGGGCCATGCCGGTGAAGTTCTTCTGGAAGATATGACGGCCCTGGTCAACCTGATGTTGTCAGGTCGAGTTAACAGCGAGATCACTGAGCGTTTCGGTGCGAACCTATGCGCACTCAAAAAGAAAGACGGCGGAATTAGACCCATAGCCGTGGGTACCACCTACCGCCGCCTAGCAGCTAAAGTCTGCTGTCGGAAAAAAGCTGCATATCTTGGTGACTTTTTCCGACCTGTTCAGCTAGGCTTTGGTTCGCGTGGCGGCTGTGAAGCCGCAGTACATTCTCTTCGTACATTTTTGGATCAAAATTGCGGGGAGGTAATTTTAAAGGTGAATATTAAAAACGCCTTCAATTCCGTAGATAGGGGTGTCTTGCTCAAAGAAATTAGAAACAAAATTTCCGAAATTTATCCATTTCTTTGGCAGTGTTATAGTTCACCGTCTAAATTGATCTATCGCGACAATATTATTTCGTCTGCCGTTGGATGTCAGCAAGGCATGGACCATGGATGGGTTGGATGGACCAAGGGGGTCCCTTTGGTCCAGCCATTTTCAGCCTTGCCATCCATCCGATTATTCAACGTCTCCAATCTAAACTCAATGTTTGGTACTTGGATGACGGAACTTTAGGTAGAGATGTGGACACTGTTTTTGGTGATCTAAAGCTCATCAGCGATAAATTTCGGCAAATTGGTATAGAGCTAAATTATTCGTAATGCGAGCTATACGTTTCGGACACTTGTTTGGATAAATATTCAATTGTTTCAAAATTCAACAGCTTGGCCTCAAATATTACAGTTGTTGATAAATGTTCACTTCGCCTCCTCGGTTCCAAAATTCTTGACGAGTCTTTTCCGACCTTCATAGATGAGAAAATTAAAAATTTGAGCAAAACCTCGGACAGATTGTTTAAAATTAATAGTCAAGTTTTGTCTTTTTGTTCCAAAATTTACTTACGCTTTAAGATGTTGTCAACTGTGGAAACACAGCGAGGTGGTGGAAGGCTTAGACAACATAATAAAGGACATTTTATCGTCGGTTTTGAATATTAATTTGGATGACAAGGCATGGCTGCAGGCCTCCCTACCTGTCAAATTGGGAGGCTTAGGTATGCGCAAAATTTCAAGTGTTGCCCTACCGGCGTTCTTGTCTTCTGTCTACAGTACTAGTAATTTGGTTGAAAAAATTCTGATTCCGTCTTTTCCGGCTAGTTCTGGCATCACTCATAAAATGTCATATCTAGACGAAGCAAGAAACGCTTGAAACAGTGCTTGCCCTAATTCTGCTCCCCCCAAGAACCTTTCGGCCCAAAGGCAATGGGACGGTCCTCTATGTGAGCTTACATGGAATCATCTGTTAGAAACATGCTCAAGCTCCGTAGATCGCGCCCGTCTCCTAGCCGTTTCGAAATGGGAGTCAGGACATTGGTTACAAGCACTACCATCATTTAACATTGGAACATTATTAGATGAAAAAAAATTAAAATGAAAAAATATTTATTAATAGCATAATAACAAATTTAAAATTTACAGGTTTAGCTTTGACGATAAATAATATTTGCTTAATGCTAAGGTAGATGCTTATAAACTATCCAGCGGTCTTCACACTAGGCAAGCCTGTATCGTGAAGACCTGTAAGCAGCAGGTTAAACTATATCAATATAGAGATCACGGTCATGCGATGTACATACATATGTTATACAAAGCTATATTTTATTTTAGAAAAGGTGCGCCAAAAAGAATATAAGAAAGTAAAAACATTGTTACATAAATTAAATATCAAAAATGTGATGATGTATAAACAAAATTGCATAAATATAATATATATTTAATAATAAAATTAATATATACAATCATTTCTAAGATTTCATAGATATAATAAATAATAGTGTAGGAAACACATAAGGGTACATGTTTGTTGGTAGGGTATAGGTATTATAATTGGCTCAAATTATTGTTTTTAACATATCTTCAGTAGTATCATAAGAAAGAGATGATAACCACTTATTTATTACACGTTTGCAATCATAGACACGTTTATTTTTTATGTCGCAATGTTTTAAAACAATGTTATACACATGCGCTCGTATATATTGGCCAAAACGCTGTGCAAAGGAAGTTTTGCAGAGAGGAGTAGTTATTTTATAGTTTCTTTTTTTAATTAGTTTAGTTTTTTAATTAGATCCTACAACATTTCGAGTTGCAATTTGTCTGCGGTTGGGTGCGCGGTGCTGCGCCCCTCATCAGTGCCAGTGTGGTACAGCGGTTGACCAGCTTGGTCTCCATGGGTTATCGTGTTATAGGGCCGCCGGTAGGATTGCCCGCCACGCCAGTCTTAACGATATCATTCGTCGGGCACTCACCAGCGTCAACGTACCAGCTGTTCTCGAACCCAACGGTCTGATACGTGATGATGGTCTGTATTTTTAAAAATGGGAGCAGAGTTGGTTAACATCAATGGGAAATAAATAAACCTTACTATTGTAACAATAGAGGATGGGCGATGGCGCATGCCTTTTCCGTACGCTTTCTTTTTTGTTGTACGGCACACAAGAACGCTCTATGGATCTATGAAATTGTGCGTCATGTTACGAACAATTGGGATGAATTTGCTGCTATGACTCATTACCGTAACAACAATCATGGGACAAAAGAAGAGTATACATTCGATATGTTACAACACTCTACATATGCCCAACTAACTGCCTGTTTCTATTGTATTTTCAATTTCCGTGTGTGTATATGTACCAAATAAATAATTATTCTATTCTAACAAAGAGTGTAACCATCTTCGCTTACTTCTGCACGAGGTTAGGAGTCCATCATCCTTCGATGACTTGAAGACTGCCAACGGTGGACACGAACCAACTATTCAATTAGCTTGCATGAAATTTGGCTTGCTAGAGGACGACAAACATTGGGATTCTGCCCTAGAGAAAGCAGCCTTGTGCGAGTCGCCTTTTAAAATGCGTGAACCTTTTTCTATAATGCTGGCATTCTGTCAGATTACAGACGTACTAAGTCTTTGCGTAAAATACAAGGATAGCCTATCGAAAGACTACAAACGACAAGTGGAAAGGCTTTCTGGCATTATAGATGAACATCTGGCAGATGAAATCTACAATAAATGTTTGGTTACAACAAGAGAAGCTGTATTAGCATTAGGAGGACAAAGCCCACAGTAGTACAGGTTGCCTCAAAGTTTTGAAGGCTTACACAATAACCGGGACTACCTGAAGGAAACAAGTTACGATGTCAATTCCTTAGCTGAGCTGGTGTCAAGTAGTAAAGGCTCTCTAACCAATGAACAAAGACATATCTATTATAAAATACTTTCCAGTATCGACGCAGGTGAGTGAGATTTTTTTTTTGATGCTCCTGGTGGAACAGGCAAGACTTTTTTATTAAATTTACTGTTGGCCAAAGTGAGAAGCAATCGTGATATCGCCTTAGCGGTCACATCGTCCGGAATAGCTAACACTCTGCTGAAAGGAGGGAAAACTGCACACTCCGCGTTTTAACTTCCACTCGATTTGATACAAACTGAAACCCCACTCTGCAATATACCCAAACAAAGTAATATGGCAGAAGTACTCCGTAAAACGTTAAATTAATTGTTTGGGATGAGAGTACTATGGCTCATAAAGAGTACCTACATCGAATCCCTAAATAGATAATTACAAGATATTAGAAACATTAATTGTCAAATAGGAGTAGTTACAGTATTGTTAGCAGGTGATTTCCGGCAGACTTTACCAATAGTTCCAAGAGGAACGCGAGCAGACGAAGTTAAAGCGTGCTTGAAGCGGTCTCATTTGTGGCCTTCAGTCACAAAACTGAGCCTTACCAAATATATGAGAGTCCATCTTGTGGGAGATGTGTCTGCCGGACAGTTCTCAGACCTGTTGCTTAAAATAGGATATGGTGATTTCCCGGAACTGGATAACAATATAATTCTACCTACAGAGTACAATTATCTCCCTATAGGTACAATTGTTACCACTGTAGAAGAGCTTAGCTAAAATTTACCCAAACATTAATAAAATTCACGATAAACATTTAGAATGGTTATGCGAGCGTGCCATCCTAACTCCAAAACACGAACAAGCCTCAGTCACAAATGAAATACTTTTGAGATCATTCGAAGGGGCCGAATATCAATATAAATCCGTCGACTCAGTGATAAACAACAATGATGCCATTCATTCACCCGCTCGAATTCCTGTATACACTGAAGCCTCCCGGTCTCCCAACTCACATATTAAAATTGAGAGTTGGCACGCCAATTATGTTGATGCGCAATGTAAATACACCAAAATTATGCAATGGCAACAGATTGCAAGTGAAAACGTTGCATCGCAATCTAAGCGAGGCAACTACACTGACAGGTTGTTCTCGAGGAGAGTCTATATTTATTCCTAGAATTCCCCTAACACCATCAAATTTCCCCTTCGAATTCAAGAGAGTGCAGTTTCCTATCAAAGTCTGCTTTGCCATAACTATAAACAAAGCTCAAGGTCAAACTCTTAAGGTAGCGGGAGTAGACTTGAGAGAAAGCGGCTTCTCTCACAGCCAGTTGTATGTGGCATGCTCCAGAGTAAGCGTACAAAGTAGCCTGGAGATTCTAGCACCCGAAGGAAGAACAAAAAATATTGTTTACAAAGAAATACTGCGTTAGTTGTAGTTTTTCGATTTCGTTGTAAAAGATGATACCCCTGTGTCACTTTCACCAGATCATTTCATAATCATAAAATTCGTCATTTCGTGTTCATAAAATACAACAAAACTTTATTTTAATTTTATGTTTAATTAATCTTTAAATCCCTACATTACAAGAATTATTGTTATATTAATAATATTATAAATGTGAAAGTAACTCTGTGTCTGTCTGTCTGTTTGTGCCGTTTTTACGCCTAAACCGCTGAACCAATTTTGATGAATTCTATTATACAGATAGATGGGACCTTGGAGAAGGACATAAGCTACTTTTTATGTAGGTACCACGCGTGCGAAGCCGTGGGCAGCAGCTAGTTCTGATATAAAATGAACAATTAATAATAGGTCAACACTTAAAATACAGATAACAGAATATAAACAACTGTTTATATTCTGTTATCTTTATTTTAAGTTTACTTGATTTATTAATTGACCATTCAATTAATAAATTAAGTAGCTTACTGTTGAATAATGGGTCCTTTAGCTCTTCAACAGGCAGGTACCTAAGTCCTATTGTGAAGTCAAAGTCAAAAAGTCAAAGTTAAATGATTCTTTATTCAATACAATCACAAGGATCACTTTGAAACGTCTAACATACTAGGTGAATTTAGGTGCCAATTCTTCCTAACCCAAGCACGAGAAGAATTGTCAAGAAACTCGTCTTGGTCCTAGCGCTTTTTTATATGATCCATCTTATAACTACCTTAACTATGAAATACTAATACAAGAGAGTTTATACATTTCAAGTGTGTCGGTTAACTTTCTGACGACAGAGCGACATGAGGCCATGCATTCTTATCAATAGTAATTTATATTATAATAAGCTTTCCTCAAAAGACTACCTTTTATGTATGCTTTATATTTCTTAATAGGTAGTTTAGTAGCATTTTCTTGAAGCTTATTATAGAAGCGCACCGTGTTCCCCATAAAGGACTTATTTACTTTTTCTAGTCGAAACCTAGGGATTTATAATTTATGTCTATTCCTAGTGTTGATTCTATGAAGGTCACTATTTTGCTGAATTCCATCTCTATTTTTATGTGTGTATGACAAATTTTCATATAGGTATATATTGTGAAGCTATTGTGAGAATATTAATTTCTTTGAATATTTGTCTCAAACATTCTCGAGGTTTCATTTTATAAATGGCAGTGAATAGGTACTTATGTTTTGTAACCAGTCGGACCTTAATCCTTGATTATGCTGACGCCTGCTATCTCGACATCACAGAAAAGCAACTTTATAAGCTTGAGCGTCTCCAAAATTACTGTATACGATTTTTATTTGGTTTACGCAAATATGACCACATATCTGAATTTCGCAATAAACTCAAGTGGTTGCCAATCCGTTTTCGCCGGAATGCTCACATTCTCAATCTTCTCTATAATATTCTGTTCTCTCCTTCAACGCCATTTTATCTCAAGGAACGGTTTGAATTTCTCTATCTCTCTAACCCTCGACTCTTACGCTCCTCAGATACCAATCAACTCAAAATTCCTGTTCACTCCTCTACCTTCTATGGAAAGTCATTTACAGTGTAGGCTGTCCGCTTGTGGGACGCGTCTCCTGTAGATATCAGAAAGGCCAAGACTCTTCCCATCTTCAAAAACATGTTCATGAAACATTATTTGTCGTGCTGTTATACTTAGTATTTCTGTATTGTTGATTTTTTATACTGTTTATCTTTATATATATATATATATATATCTCTCTATTGAGTTCATATGTGTGTATATATTTATATCAGTATATGTTTAGTTTATACATATATGTATTCTCTGTCTATTTATAGTCCAGTCCATCCAACGGTTGCCTGGTAGAGATCGCTATTAGCGATAAGGCCGCCTGTATTGACTTAAATATTATTATTTTTTGTAACTGTAATATTCCGTGTGGTAGTCAATAAAGTGTTTTATATCTATCTATCTATCTGTCTATCTTAGAAGGATCCAGCACCAGTTTTTGGTTCCATAATCAAAAACCCTAACAGTATATTTTGTCCTTGTCAAGCCTACCTAATCCTGAACCTAAACTAAATGATACCTTGTGGCGTGAGTATCAGGACCTATCAATACCAGAAGGCATCTGAGGCCATCAGCTCAGCTTGTTTTGTTGTTTTGTGTATGGCTGTTATATAGTATGTATTAAAAAAGGTAACATAAATATTCATATAAATCCTATTTCCTATCTCATCTACTTGATTCGCAGGGAACTAAGAAAAACAAAAATAGACATAATGTAATTTATTTATTTTTCTAAGGTACTAGTTACAATATTAAGTTCTTAATTACCGTCAATAAAAATACGCTCATTCGGAAATCCTTTTCTCACATAGATGAGAGTCTCATCTATGTTCTGGCTGCAGGGGACAGGATGCGTGAACAGAGTGTACTTGTATGGAAAAGCCACAATAAGCATGCCGTTATTGTATATCCAAGCACCATTATGCGTGTCGGCGAAGCTTGGCAGCACCTTTATATCCACATAGGTAAGGTCACAAGTCTTTCCTGGTCTAGGAAAGTGTCCATTGATGTATATAACGCGGTGTTTAACCATCAAATCCCAATTCGCGTAATCGAACCCATTGCACATGATTTCCAACCTAAACCCATTGTCACCAAAGACTTCCCGCGCCGAGTACTGCTTGAAGTGCTGACAGGTTTGCTGAATATCGTGGTCAAAGTTGATGACTTCGTTGGAGAGAGAGTTGAACATGTGCTTCGCGTAGTTCCAGTTCGCCATGTCGCAGGAGGGATGGACGGTGCTGATCGCCAGCAGCAAACAAAGACAAGTTAGAAGAGACATGATGATCTGACGGTGAGATGTCGTGGACTGAGATGATTGAAACATCTCTGTGTATTTATGGCCTGTCTGTTGTGATAAAGTATGAAACGCAAGTTCTTATCAAAGCACTAGCGTGTTATACCTACCTATATGCCTCACCGTTGTCAAGTTACGTAGCTATAGATACATTTGCATCTTATGAACAACAGCGCCTTAGTCTAAGGACTTAGGTACGTTTGGTTGTGCAAAGATCAATGTTAGTTTATCGCCTATTATATGCGAGTAAAGCTGTGTGCACAAGCTAGTAAATAATATATTTTATCTTTGTTGAAACAAGATTCGCAAAAACGCAGCACGTAGATAAAAATAAATAAATAATGGCTAATACATAATGGCCTAAAACTAATCAAAGCTTGTACGATAAGAACCAAATTGCTGATAGTATCTAAACTTTTTTTTTGTTATATAATGTCGATGCAAGACCGTTAAACCATAATTTATTTAAGTCCAATAGTTATTTTTAATTAAACAATTTAAGGTTAGGTTATCTAAGTTTTAGATAACAATCAAGAACCTAAACTTAAATTGTAGCCTAGATAGTAGAACCAGGATAACGTTTCTAACGTTAATAGTGCGTATTGCGTTGCGTAATGTTTTATAGTTTTTTTTTTATAAGCAGCAAACATCTTGAACATTGACATTTATTTCACTAAAATTTAAACATTGATTTAAACAAATCAATGTTTAATAATGACAAATTAATCAGATAAGGAACTTATATTAAAGGTAATTTATAATCTAAAAACTCGACAAAGCTACATATAAAAAGTTTACTCGTAATTTTTAACCGTATTTCAAAAAAGGTTCTCAATTTGGCTGTTTTTTTATAATTTTTTTATGTTTGTTACCTTATAGCTCCGTCATTTATGAAACGATTTGAAAATAAAAAAAATCATGTGAAAGGATATACTTCCCGATTGGTCCCATATAAATTTCATAAAAATCGATTCAATAAGTTGTAGGAATCAAAAAACTGAAAAAAATATGTCATCCACTTGGATCAAACGAAATTTTGATATTTTGCTTCCCTGTGACTTTCTAGTGGTGTTTACGAATTTAAAAAGATGATAAAGTACTAAAAAGCGTAATAAAATGCTTTTTTAACCGGCTTCAAAAAAGTAGGAGGTTCTCATTTAGGTTGTATTTTTATGGGCTCAAATTTCATTCAATGAAGTCGGTTTACTTTTTAGTTTTAATAATAATAATATAATATACATTTTTTACAGGCAACAAAATCATATGTATAATATACAATAACAACGGCCCATAGAAAATAAATACCTTATGCTAACATGCGTATGCTAACATACATACAAATAAACTTGTGAACTACACAAAAAGTCAGAGCACTTTTTTCATAAGCGGAGCTTTCCTATACCGTCACAACCAGTAGATAACTCCTGCTGACCAGAAGTCGGGTGCGAGGAATACATCCTTGTACTTCGGCAGCTACCCGAAGCACGTACGACTGGAAGCTGGCTGGCGGGACACCTGCGCGTTACTCTTCAAACGTAATCTCTCTTACAACGTAATTATAATAATTACATTTTAAAAACTAAAAAGACAACCGACTTCATGTATTACAAGGTACTGCAAATTCCCAAATGTTCCCTTGAATGTCCTTCGTCTTCATCATCAGACATGACAGTCACAGTCACAAGCCATCTAGGTGTAAAGTTCTCATTAATACAAATTAATCAAATGAAACGTTTGGAACAGTGCTTGCCCTAATTCCGCTCGCCTCAAGAATCTCTTAGCCATCGGCAATGGGACGGGACTCTGAGAGCTTACATGTAATAATTTGTTAGATACATGCTCAAGCTCCGTAGATCGCGTCCGTTTCCTGGCCATTTCGAAATGGGAATCAGGAAGTTGGTCACAGGCACTACCATCATTTAAAATTAGCACCCTATTAGATCCCGAAACATTTCGAAATACAGTTTGTTTTGTTGGGTTAGTGTGGTGCAGCGGTCGATCGGCTTGGTCTCCACGGGTTATCATGTTCGTAACCGTGTTGAAGGATTGATTCTCTCCCAGGATAAACATTTGTGTGGCTGGGTGTTATATAATAATTTATAAAGTATCATAAGTATGTATTTTCAATTATATAAGTATTATATCAATAATCTGGTGACCATAGAACAAGCTATGCTTAGGGCTAGATGGTGTTGTGTGAGTTGTCCACAACATTTATTTATTTGTTACTAACATCTGTAATATTTATTTGGACTCTTGTCACTTGGGAGATGAGTAGACCATTGGGGTGGGATGATACTTGCGACGTCACCGTCGCATCCCATCTATTTGGGACTTCCGTTAGAGCTGATGCGGCGGTTAATTGAGCCGAGGCGCAAAAAGTGCAAATATGCCGGTCTCATCTTAAGTATGACCTAAATATTTTTGCCTTTTGGAGTTGAGACCTTGGAACCGTGGGGAGCGAGAATCCTCGCGTTTTCAGAATTATTTCACGGGGTCTTGAAGAAACATCAGATCCAAATTAGATGAGATATCTATAAATCATTTTAAAAGAACCTTAGATGGTTTACTTGTATCACATGTATTTTATATTCTGTACATTTCTCAAATTATTTTTTGTAAATAAATATAGTAGGTGTTTAAATTTAGTAACATAATTATGCATACCTATTCGATAAAAAAACATTCTTTGATAAGTGACCTAGCTAGGTCAAATACCTAAGTACGTATCAAGTAAGTATCTTGAAAATGTTGGCTAGATAGCAGTCGGGAAATACCAATGACGTATTTACTAAAATAACTAGGCACTCTTACCTAATATAGTCAAAAGTCAAAAATATATTTTATTCAATACAATCACAAGGATCACTTTGAAACGTCTTACATACTAGGTGAATTTAGGTGCCAATTCCTCCTAACCCTATACTACATCCTATACTTCTGAATACGTCCTAAATTTGACTGAACTGTCAGTTCACTTGGTAGTAGGTAGGTGGTACTCTGCCTTCTGATGTTCCCTCCCAGGACACAGTGTCTGGGACCATTTCTACTTACTCCTACTCGGTTCTCCTACTGGTAGGAGCACGAGCACCAATATGTCCTTATGCTCCTACCGGTAGGAGTATATCCTATTTTCGTCCTAAGTATATTCTTCTGGCGCTTCGGCGGCCGCTGCCGCGGCACGCTCGCTTTGCTCGCTCGCCTTGCGCGTTGTTTTCTATACTCTAACATAACCTAACCAACAATAAAAGTTCTCATCCAAACCGATCTAAATGAAAATTCTCATCAGATCTAAACAAATCAGAGAAAAAAATCACCCGTTGAATTAGGGTATGCCTATAAGTAATTCTTTTTTAGTTATGGCTCGATGCTCCTACTTAGCGTTTTACAATTTACTTTTGCACTAGGAGCATCAGGACATGGGTGTCCCGGTGCTCCTATCAGTAGGAGTATTTAGTAGGAGCACAAGGAAGTACCTATGTCTGGGTGCTATAAAGTATCATAAGTATGTATTTTAAATTAATAAGTTTTCTATCAGTAACCTGGTGGCCATAGTACAAGCCATAGTACTAAGCATACCGCTTAGTTTGGGGCTAGATTGGCTAAATTGTCTACAATATTATTTATTTGGGATGGCCAAATGCCTCCCGTTTCCCGGATGCACATAAGATCTCGATTTGTATTACCTATGCGTCCTATAGTCGCGCTTATCGTGTGCCAGCCAATTCACAAAAACAAATATGTAAAAGGATATAATCTCTATTTAGTTCCATAGAAATTTCATCAAAATCGGTTCAGTAGTTTGGTTTTTAAATCAAAAAAGCTGGAAAAAATATGTTATCCAAGTAAACAACATTTAGATATTTTGCGAGAAATTTACGAGTATATTAGTAGGAGGCTGTCAATAATGTATACACTCCTAGCTGTTACGCGCGACGTTGTCTGGGTACGTAAGTAGAGAGAATACTGAATTACGATACTGCCCAACCATTTAATCTAAGTCCTACTCCGATACTTCAATAATTATTCCTCCATCTAAAGTTTTAGTGTCATGTGTATGCTATAGCAGCAAATTGGCCCCGACTCAGCATGACGGCTACTGTTTTCACAGTAGACGCTGTTATTCTGACGATACCATAGCTGTCACAAGACTGAGAGAATATATAAATAGCGAGCAAAGCGAGCTCTGTTTTCGAACATTCAAGTTTTGAAGTGAAAACTTCTTTTAGCGCGGTACGCATATTTTTAGATGAGGTAAAACCTCTGGATTCGCGACACCGTTACCGTCTGGGGCGAGACGTAGCCAGCTACCGCGCTCGCCCCATTTGATTATGAACCTTAATTCACATGTTTACAGTCTACTTTTGTATGGAGAAGTTTACTGAGTTAGGTTCTTTGATATATTATCTACATTCCGAACATAAAATATTGCATCATCTGTGTTCGTTCAGTATTTGATTGGCAGTCGCCATAATTACTGATTTTGAAGTGATTTATTACTAAACTCTAACGCGCCAAAATAAGTTTTCACTTCTTTCGGCACTCCCGGAGTGCAACCCGATTTTTTTGTCACGATTTTCCTTCACCAGTTGATAGTACTGGTAAAGCGCACATACGTTTTTGGAATAGAAAAATCCATCGGTGATCGACCGGATTCGAACCCACAACCTTAGGGTTGGAAGGCAAGGCCACTACCTACCATTAGATCACCAGTGCTCACATTGTAACAGCTAAACCGATTTTAATTAAATATTCCCTATGGCCGTCGTGACCATACATGAACATAGGGAGCGAAGAGAGCTCATGCAAGGGTTACCAAAGATTACCAATAAGTACTATATATCTAAATATAACCGGGTAGCTGAAACTTTTCAATTAGCTAGCGAACAGATGTAACTTTATACGAGATAAAAAGCTTAAAGCTACTGGCGAGTGAAGCGAGCCGTATTTTTTTCGTAACGAGCGAAGCACGCTCATTCATCACAAGATAACATCTTACTAATTTAAATGTTTGTTAATCAATTTATTTATTTTGGTAAATAGACACTATTAATCATATTGTAACAACAGTATTAATGAAATTGGGTTTATGATTCGCGTGAGGTTATTTCACTTTTATTGCTAATTCTGTGGATCACATATCTTCTGAATTTAAATAATAAAATACTGTGTCTGTTACTTTTTGGTAGAAAGGTGTCTGCAGCCCGCTACGTACATACCTACAATTTATTTTTTTCACATCACTTTGTATACACGTAACGCCATCTATTGGCGACTTTTATGTACTAATGTTAATAAATGTTGATAAGGGTTTAAATTCTTTGTTTGAGACACAGGGTCTCTTAGTTCAGGTATATTTTAGACAGTTACCTGAGTATAGTTGCTTAATAATTATGAAAGCGCAGGAGTGCCTTCATCAAAATTCATTATACGTGTCGTGGACGCAGGTGAAGAAGCAAAACTAAATAATTATCCCCCTAATATAGGTAAATGGTGTTATTCTCCCAATTACTCTTACTTATAAAAATTAACGCTTCCAGTTGAATAATAATCATTCATAGTACTGAAATCAACACTAATTGAATCCTAATTAACTTTGATTTGCTAGATGCAAAGCGATTCGTCGCAAACTTGGTGCGCTGGCCCCTCGTCGTATATTAAGTGACAAAACCAAATGTCTTGGCTGCCTCGCTACCATCGACACGACACTCCGCTAAAGTGACATTGACAAGAATGAAAGTGACAGCCGTCTGTCACTGTCATTCTTGTCGTTGAAAATTCACTATCGCGCCGTCAGAAGGAGTATTTTTGCGATTCTTCGTTTGTCATTTCATGAAGTAGCACGGCTCTGCTAATTTAATATTGTTTTATTCGTTTTATAGCATGTTTTATTCAGTAATAATGGCGGAATTTTAATGAATAAATTGTGACTACAGGACGGGTATGGAAAATTGAATTAAATGTGTGTTGTGATGCAATGTGATGTGAACGACGAGGAATCCCAAGACAATTTTAGACGCCATTCCGCGTGACGTCTAAAATTGACAGTTGACCATCGACTAAGACTTTATTAAACAAATTGACCATAAACAAACATAAACACTTGACACTGGCAAAATTGGCATTATTATGTCTTATGCCATAAACAAAGAAGAAGAAGAAGTATTTTTGCTCATCGATATCTGAGTGCAAAAGCCGTTTTTATCTGCTAACTAGAGGATAAAGTAAATTGAATTTAGAACTTCACGTGCACTATGTTTGTGAATTCAAAAAATCATTAAACCTATTTACTTCTACCTCCATGGTGCCGAATTTATCATGCAACCATTTTTAATTTGTTAAAAACTCGGAACCTTCTTGGTTTATTTTTTATTTAATTTGCTTTGCGCGCGCCATTTTCTTTCACGTCATATTGTTAAAACCTTAGGTTAAAAACAAGGCTTCCTGATCAGAAAGTCTAACTAAAAGTTGGCTAAGAAGTAAAATGCCTAAAATGTTAAATGACTATTTTGCAGAAAACCTAAACAGAAAAAAGCTACTTGAAACCAAGTGAATAACCTAAAATGAGTGATTCTAGCGACGAGGAAGTTTATTCGACGCCAACAGAATTGACTGAAACTGTTAAAAATGCGTAAATGAGCTTTCTCCCTCAACAATCACGCTAAAGGAGCTAAAGGAGCCAAAACTTTCTCAGAAAACGTTTTGCTGGCATATTCTATTGAATAATAGAAAAAGAGCCTCATCTGGTCATCAACACAAAAAAAAACCAAAGGTTTTCACAGCGTCTGAAATTGAAAAGGTTCTTAACGAAGCACCTGATTCCGTATATTTGGCGGCAAAAGTAAGTCAGTTGTACATTCAGTATCTACTTAAGTATATTAATCAACTACTTAACATAATCTAATACGTACTTAGTAGATGTTGATAGGCATAATTATACATGCATATCAATTTTATTAATTTATCTACTACAATACTCTTTACGTTACAGGTTGTTCTTATTATTGATATAAACAGAGCATGTCAAACTTATGAACTAACACTACTTAATGTCAAAAACATTGAGAAACATGCAGATGACTTACTATTATACCTAATACAAAGACAAAAAGAGACCGCAACATCGTCATTCGCAAGGAATACGTAACAATAGTTTAGAAATATCAAGCCTTACACCCGCTTCGTTTAGTATTTTATGTGAATTCGCGTTTCGCGCCCGAATCCGCGTTTCTGTGTGAGTGCAGTGACCTTTGATTGTGATTCGACTGTCATTTGATGGTGTATTTACTGGATTTATCGATGGTAAGGGGTGTTTATTATTACAAAACTGTTTATTCTGCTCATTATAAGTATTTTTGGATAATCAATTGTAAGAAATACATAGTAATAACTTCTAGATAAGGCGGGAAAAAGTTCGTTGCCATGCTACTGATTTCGAAGTGATTTATTACTAAACTATTTATTATAAAATATAGTATTTGACTAAACACGTTATTTTTATGCCTGATAGATAGGTAATATATCTATTAGTACATTGTTTTTTACAGAATGATAAAATATGGTTTGGTTGTAGAGTTATTACATATTTTGTACAATGCAGTATTTTTGCCGCCACTTTAGTCTAGTCTGGTCTAGTCTAGAGTCTAGTGCCAGTGCTGCCAAAATTTTGAACAAACATTTTTTCGGGATTGAAGAGTTAACACTCCAATCAATCGATTTTTTTCTACAATATCGCAACAGAAAGTGTGTCAGACAGCCTATGGTTGCTAATAAAATTCGCAGTATCCCGCGAGAAATAGCAACATTTCGTGTACTTCCAGAACCCCTGTTGTACACGGGTCAAGTAACTGTAGCAACGTTAGGTACTTTCAATGTTTCTTAATTATACCTCAGTATTATTTGTTATAATTTAAAGATTATTCTGTAATACTTACCTATCATAACGTATTAGTTAATACCTGAACTGAAATAAAAGTATCTTGTGATTGTAAATGTATTTTTTTTGCATTTAGTCTTTCCTTGCTGAGGTGGGAAGAAAAGTTAGGTGTTGCACTCGAGTGCAAAGATTTTTTACCTCGTGCTCTTTTGATTCCTTCAACGCTCAGGACTCTATTTTTTTTATTCAATTTTAGAATCCTTCCCTTGTTTGGGATAAGCTCAGCAAACAAGTAAATAAGTAAGGACAGCGGGATCCAACACCAACAAACATAGGAGATCTCAAAAGGGTACTGGAAGAAGAGTGGAATCGAGTACCACAAAATTTCATTGATAACTTAATCAAAAGCATGCCGAGAAGATTGCAGGCAATTTTAACAGCAGAGGGGGTAACACCAAGTACTGAATGTATTCAAACACTCGACAAAAAGTTTTCGTAATGTCATTAACACAATCACGTTTTCAATGTGTTGATTGAAGCATTAATTCATCAAAACATCAATTTTAACATTTCTGTTCATTAGTTTTGTGTATTTTACTGAAGTAAGTTTTATTTTAATTAAAAATGGTAAAATGAATAAATTGCTATATATAATTTATATAATACATACAAAAAAATCCGACAAATAGAAGTTTATCAGTCAATCAAGTTAAACCTATAACACAAGCTCTGCTTACTTTGAAGCTATGTTGTGTGAAATGTCCGGCATTATTTATTTATTTGTTTTATTACTTAACCTGATTGAGAGATTTATTTTAGTAGGATAGTAGGATAGGATGGGATATTAATTATCTTTATTTTTCAACTACATATAATAATAATATATATGACTAGCTTCTGCCTGCGGGCAGTAGCTAGTCATATATATATACTAGAGGTCGCGTGGTGCGCGAGCTGTATACAGCTCGCGGGTTTAACCCCTACAAACCCCTACAACCCCTAAAAATCCCTACAACCCCTAAAAACCCCTACAACCGCTAAAAACCCCTACAAACCCCTACAACCCCTAAAAACCCCAACAACCCCTAAAAACCCCTACAACCCCTAAAAATCCTACAAACCTCTACAACCCCTAAAAACCCCTACAACCCCTACAACCCCTAAAAATCCCTACAAACCCCTAAAACCCCTAAAAACCCCTACAACCAATAAAAATCCTACAAACCCCTACAACCCCTAAAAACCCCTAAGAACCCCTAAAACCCCTAAAAACCCCTACAACCCCTAAAAATCCCTACAACCCCTAAAAACCCCTACAACCCCTAAAAACCCCTACAAACCCCTACAACCCCTAAAAACCCCTACAACCCCTAAAAACCCCTACAAACCCCTACAACCCCTAAAAAACCCCTAAAAACCCCAACAACCCCTAAAAACCCCTACAACCCCTAAAAACCCCTACAAACCCTAAAAACCCCTACAACCCCTAAAAACCCCTACAACCCCAAAAATTCCTACAACCCCTAATAACCCCTACAAACCCCTACAACCCCTAAAAACCCCTACAACCCCTAAAAACCCCTACAAACCCCTACAACCCCTACAACCCCTAAAAACCCCTAGAACCCCTACAACCCCTAAAAACCCCTACAACCCCTACAACCCCTACAACCCCTAAAAACCCCTACAACCCCTAAAAACCCCTACAACCCCTAAAAACCCCTACAACCCCTAAAAACCCCTACAACCCCTACAAACCCCTAAAAACCCCTACAACACCTAAAAACCTCTACAACCCCTAAAAACCCCTAAAAACCCCTACAACCCCTAAAAACCCCTACAACCCCTACAACCCCTAAAAACCCCTACAACCCCTAAAAACCCCTACAAACCCCTACAACCCCTAAAAACCCCTACAACCCCTAAAAACCCCTACAACCCCTACAAACCCCTAAAAACCCCTACAACACCTAAAAACCTCTACAACCCCTAAAAACCCCTAAAAACCCCTACAACCCCTAAAAACCCCTACAAACCCCTAAAAACCCCTACAACCCCTACAAACCCTAAAAACCCCTAAAAACCCCTACAACCCCTAAAAACCCCTACAAACCCCTACAACCCCTAAAAACCCCTACAAACCCCTACAACCCCTACAAACCCCTACAACCCCTAAAAATCCCTACAACCCCTAAAAACCCCTACAACCCCTAAAAACCCCTAAAAACCCCTACAAACCCCTACAACCCCTAAAAACCCTTAGAACCCCTTAAAACCCCTACAAACCCCTACAACCCCTAAAAACCCCTACAAACCCCTACAAACCCTAAAAATCCCTACAACCCCTAAAAACCCCTACAACCCCTAAAAATCCCTTCAAACCCCTAAAAACCCCTAAAAACCCCTACAAACCCCTACAACCCCTAAAAACCCCTAAAAACCCCTACAACCCCTAAGAAATCCCTACAACCCCTAAAAACCCCTACAACCCCTAAAAACCCCTACAAACCCCTACAACCCTTAAAAACCCCTACAACCCCTACAACCCCTACAAACCCATAAAAACCCCTACAACACCTAAAAACCTCTACAACCCCTAAAAACCCCTAAAACCCCTAAAAACCCGTACAACCCCTAAAAATCCCTACAACCCCTAAAAACCCATACAACCCCTAAAAACCCCTACAAACCCCTACAACCCCTAAAAACCCCTACAAACCCCTACAACCCCTACAAACCCCTTAAAACCCCTACAACCTCTAAAAACCCCTACAAACCCCTACAACCCCTAAAAACCCCTACAACCCCTTAAAAATCCTACAAACCCCTGCAACCCCTAAAAACCCCTACAACCCCTAAAAACCCCTACAAACCCCTACAACCCCTACAAACCCCTACAACCCCTGAAAACCCCTACAACCCCTAAAAAATCCTACAAACCCCTACAACTCCTACAAACCCCTACAAATCTCTAAAAACCCCTACAATCCTTAAAATTCCTTACAACCCAAGGTTAAGTTTGCTATGTGTATCTAGCACCGTTTAAAAGTTATGAACGTTTAAGATTTTTTATTTCTGAATCGGATAATAAAAAGGGTCTTGAGCAACATTAGTTGGAGCACCAACCCTCTCCGACTTGTAGTTTCCGAGATAATGTGGGGGGAGTCAAAAAGGGGGGCAAGGAGGGGGTGTCACACACTTTTTTTCAACTCTTCCGAGCATCCCATACGATCCCAATAAAATTTCAATTCCAACATAACGCCTTCTGGGTATACCTTAAAGGGGGGGGGGGTGAAAAATCGAGGGGGGTTCAGTTAAAAAAAACTTTTATATTTCTTGAAGCACCATCTATACAAATCCCCAAAAAAAACACTAAAATTCCTTACAACCCAAGGTAAAGTTTGCTATGTCTATCTAGCACCGTTTAGAAGTTATGTGGGTTCAAAGTTTTTTATTTCTGAATCGGATAATAAAGATGGTCTTGAGCGACATTTGTTCGAGAACTAACCTTCTCCGACTTGTAGTTTCCGAGATAATGTGGGGGGAGTCAAAAAGGGGGGCAAGGAGGGGGTGTCACACACTTTTTTTCAACTCTTCCGAGCATCCTCTATACGATCCCACTAAAGTTTTTTTTCCAACATGACGCCTTCTGGGTAAACCTTAAAGGGGGGTGAGAAAAATGGTGGGAAAGGGGAGGAGTTTTAAATTGTTTCTTAGTCTTAGGAGCATCCTCTATACGATCATAATAAAATTTCAATTCCAACATGACGCCTTCTGGGTACACCTTAAAAGAGGGGGAGCAAATTGGAGGAAGGGGGGGAGTTTTAAAATCGTTTCTGAATCCTTCAAGCATCCTTTATACGATCCCACTAAAATTTAAATTCCAACAAACGCTTTTCGGGTATACCTTAAAAGGGAGTGAGAAAAAGGGGGGTGGGGGGAGTTTAAAAATTGTTTTTTAATCCTTGGAACATCCTCTTTAAGATTCTCAAAAATTTTAATTCCATCATGACGCCTTCCGGGTACACCTTAAAAGGAGGGGAGAAAATGGGGGAGGGGGGGAGTTTAATTTTTTTTTTGTATTTCTTAAAGCACCATGTATACAAATCCTCAAAAAAAACACTAAAATTCCTTACAACCCAACGTAAAGTTTGCTATGTCTCTCTAGCACCGTTTAGAAGTTATGGCAGTTTAAAGTTTTTTATTTCTTAATCGGATAATGAAGTAGTTCTTGAGCAACATTTGATAGAGCACCATCCCTCTTCGACTTGTAGTTTCCGAGATAAGTGGAGAGAGAGAGAGAGGGGGCAGAGGAGGCAAGGACGGGGGGTCGGGTAACACATTTTTTTTCAACTCTACGAAGCATCCTCTATACGATCCCACCAAAGTGTACAACCCTACATGATGCCATCAAGTCTGCGAGATTTTAGAACACTAAAATTCCTTACAACCCAAGGTCAAGTTTGCTATGTCTATCTAGCACCGTTTAGAAGTTATGAGGCGTTAAAGTTTTTTTTTTCTGAATCGGATAAAGAAGAGGGTCTTGAGCAACATTTGTTCCAGCACCATCCCTCTCAGACTTGTAGTTTCCGAGATAATGAGAGAGGGGGGAAAAGGGGGCAAGGACGGGGGTGGGTAAAACATATTTTTTCAACTCTACGAAGCGTCCTCTAAACGATTCTACCAAAACGATTCCACTAAAATTTCAATTCTTATACAATTCATGATGCCTTCTGGGTATACCTAAGAAGGGGGGGGGGGGGAGAAATGGGGGGAGGGGGGAGTTTAAAATAACTTTTGTATGTCTTGAAGCACCATACACAGATCCTTATACAAATTCTCAAAAAAAAACACTAAAATTCCTTCCAACCCAAGGTCAAGTTTGCTATCTAGCACCGTTTAGAAGTTATGAGGGTTTAAAGATTTTTATATCTGAATCTGATAATGAAGAGGGTCTTGAGCAACATTTGTTCGAGCACCATCCCTCTCAGACTTGTAGTTTCCGAGATAATGAGAGTGGGGGGGAAAGGGGGCAAGGACGGGGGTGGGTAAGACACATTTTTTCTACTCTACGAAGCATCCTCTACGAACGATCCGACCAAAACGATTCCACTAAGATTTAAATTCCAACATGATGCCTTCTGGGTATACTTAAAAAAGGGGGGTGGGGGGGAAATGGGGAAAAGGGTGCATTTTAAAAAAACTTTTGTACATTTTGAAGCACCATGTACAAATCCTTATACAAATCCTCAAAAAAAAACACTAAAATTCCTTACAACCCAAGGTCAAGTTTGCTATGTCTATCTAGCACCGTTTAGAAGTTATGAGGCTTTAAAGTTTTTTTTTTCTGAATTGGATAAAGAAGAGGGTCTTGAGCAACATTTGTACCAGCACCATCCCTCTCAGACTTGTAGTTTCCGATATATTAAGAGAGTTTACAAAGAAGATGCAGGTGCTTTAAGATTTTGTATGGGAATGTACCTTTTTGTATGGGACAAAATTTTTTTTGTATGGCAGCCATCTTTTTTTTTATGGATTCGGATATTGAAAAGGATCTTGAGCAACATTAGTTTGAGCACCAACCCTCTACGACTTGTAGTTTCTGAGATAATGTGTGGGGGGGTCAGTTGGGGGGGGAAAAGGGGTACTTTCGGATTTTTCCCCCAGTCACCAAAACCCCCTCTATAGCTTTCTATAAAAAAAAACACACCTCCCCATTCACCATCTGGGAGAACAATTATGTCAATCAGTCAATCAATCAGTGGTAATTAAGCTATATATAGTATAATAATATGTAGGTAGATGTATATATGTAGGTAGGTACCACGTAGTACCTACCTAAACAGTAGCCTATATCCTTCTCCGAGGTCCCATGTATCTCTATACCAAAATTCATCAAAATCAGCTCAGCGGTATAGGCGTGAAAACGTGACAGACATACAGACAGAGTTACTTTGGCATTTATAATATTAGTAGGAATTAGTCTAATTACTTACTAAAGATGCCTTCGGTTAGGTATAGGATATTTCAAAATCGTAGAATTAGAAAATAAAAACTAAATGAATTTAAAATGGCAGTCTAATTAGTACTGATAACTAAATTTTTGGTTGCTACTACAAGCAGGTTACACGGTTCATTGTATTTCCTATTCCAATATAAGATAAGTACCTACATAACAAATGTATTGTTTTTAATAATTTCTAAATCTAAAATTCAATCTAATTAGTTTCCTTTATTTAAAATATTCTCATATTTATTTAGGTACTTCAGTAAGGTAAATAAGAATTTAGTAATGACGAACAGGCACGAATTCCACATCATCCTTTAAATCGACAGCGTACGTGGTCGCTTCAACCCTGTTCCTTGGTATCTCATTCGTAAACAGCTCGTTTTCCTTGTCTGCCAATCCCACGTCAGCATTTATGTCGTCTTCCAAACTACCGCTTTCCATTTCTTCTCTATCCTTAACAACAGGACGATTAGTCACATCAACTGGGGCAGCCTCAGTCTCACTAGCAGTGTTTTGATCAGCTTTTAATGGGAAAACGATTTTAAGAACGCCACTATCAAAGGTCCAAGTTCCAGTAACGTTCACGATGTTTGGCAGCGTCTTAGCATCAAGATACATTCTCTCACCTCCTTCGGGCATAACGTGAACAGCTTGAACCATTAGAAACCCTTCTTTGGCTTTGACCACGATGTCTTTCTCTTCGAATCCGGTTAGGGGAATGGTGATCTTGTACTCGTTGCCTTCGGTTTTGGTTTGGGAGACCATTGTAGGGAAGCGTTGTGAGAAGGTGGCCAGCATTTCGTCAATTTCACGCATTTCCTTGGCCATTTGCGACCAGAACTGTCTTGTGTCGAAGACATCGTCTTTGAAAGGGTCGTAGCCGCCATAGCTAGGACGTTGTTCACGGATGTTGAGCCCAGAACCATATAAGTAGCCGTGGGGGGCGGCTGCGGTGGCCGCAATACAGCCTAGTATAATAACTGCTAGCATTTTCACGTGGAATGATCACTTACACTCACAATATTAGATAGACTGTTAATGGACGAATGCGCAGCTACATTTATAGCCAGCGGTCGGGTTGAAGGTTATCATTGTTATCGGTATATTCTGGACTAAGACACAGAATAAGCTATAGTTAAAATACTGAGCAAACAATTGTCTGGACTAAACGACTTCTTGGAACGTGTCGCGTTAATTCATAAATATCTACCTACTTATTTACTTAAGGATAATTAGTTTGGTAGTTACATAAACAAACTGAGACAGAGTCCCTTCAGAATCGTGTGGGATAAGTAATTAGTTAACAAGTTACTTGATAGAAACTTTGGACGCTCCATCCACTTACACGTAGATATCCATTAAAAAAGTAATGATTGGTATGGCACCTACTGCAAAGGAAACTAGTGAGTTGAATGTCAAGATGCTATGATACGTTTCAAATGAAAACCCATTGGTGATAGGTGTTTTTCGTTTTTAAGTGTTTTTTTAACACCTGGCTAGAATGTCTGTTATTTAACTGTCAATTTGTCTATGGCCTCGCAATACTGGAACCGAGCCACTATTGTAAGAAAGCTGGTGTGGTGGAGGGTCCCTATAATTGGTAGAAATTATTACAGCTGTTTGCAGGATCATCAACTCTATTTTAACGGTACCTGATCATGCACTTTAGTTTGAGCTCCAAGTGCATTTTTTTATAAAGTCCTACTGGTACCCAGACTTCAAAATCTGATGACGATCAGCATTGAATTAAGACGATCTATATATATTTGGTACAACTAACTGGTATTTTTATATTATTGATAACTTTATATAATCCTTCCTATACAATAATAATAAATTAATAATGCCGGACATTTCATACAGCATTATTTTGGCCCCAAAGTAAGCAGACCTTGTGTTATGGGTAACATATAACATGACTGATATATACTTCTTACAAACTTTTTTTACAAAAAAAAGGTTTACAAATACATACATATTATACATAGAAACACACAGACCCGAAATAAATACTTGCAATACAAATAATAGGTGATAATATTATTTGAAGTGGGTGCCTCGTAGTTGGATGGGATGGCCACGGTAAGGATTTTCAAAAAGTTCCTAAAGCGCCATCTAACAATATCTTGTTAGACTAAAATGTAGAAGTGAATCCCAACATGTATGTAATGACCCCAGCAGTAAATTTAGTACAGTAAAATGATCATAGATGGCAGTTAGTTAAATAACAATGAAAAACGGTCTCTGCTGGAGGTATTTGGATAAGTTTGAGTATGAACAGTATTCTTTACATAGTAGGTATACGTAACGTTTTAAAATCTAAAAAATACAACCGACTTCATGTACATAAAAAAAATATTCCGACGAATTGAGAACCTCCTTTTTTGACCTTTTTTGAAGTCTGTTAAAAAATATCATCGATGATGTACAATTTTTAGATTTTTGTTGATTTTCAAAAACCGCTCGACCGATTTCGATAAAATTTAAGTGGGACCACCGGGAAAGTATACCCTTTGAAACAAAAAGAATTTTCCAAATCGGTTCAAGCGTCTTTGAGTAGGTACCTAATCGGTACCTAAACATACATAAAAAACACATGAAAAAAAAGATTCTGACGAATTCTGAATCTCCTCCTTTTTTGAAGTCGGTTAAAAATTAAGTCGCTTCCGCTGTCTGTTTGCTTAGATCTTTTAAACTACTAAACGGATTTTAATGCAGTTTTCAGCAATATATAGTGATTCAAGAGGAAGGTTTATTATGTAGGTATAATACATACGGGTATGTACATATTATGGAACAGAAAAGCCGAAAATAAAAGATTTGTAATGTGATATCGTTACAAACATATTTTTGTGCGCTTAATTAAGTCGCAAACGCTGGCTAAACCTACGATATAGATCAAATTAATGTACTAGGGACCATGCGTAAGCATCACTGACCTCTATACTACTAGTACGCGTACTAGTAGTATAGAGGTCAGTGGTAAGCATCCTATAGTTTGTGGTACTACCACAGATAACATAATACTATACTAGGTACTACGAAGGTTGTATACCTACCTTAAAAAGATCGATAAAAAATCGGCGATGGTATATATTTATCTCCTAAGGATAACCCACAATAACTATATTTATCTCTTACATATTAGAAAAAAGTATGTGTAATTTACCAAACTAACCGACCGAATTTTTAACCGACTTCAAAAAAAGAGGAGGTTCTCGATTCGTCGGAATGTTTTTTTTATGTATGTTCACCGATTACCTACTCAAAGACGCATGTACCGATTTGGAAAATTATTTTTTTGTTTCAAAGGGTATATATAGGTATTTTCCAATGGTGGTCACTTTTAAATTTTATCGAAATCGGTCGAGTGGTCCTAAAAATATCAACAAAAATCTAAAAATTGTTTACCTACATCGATAATATTTTCGTTGCGTGCAGTGGAGCAGTGCGTTTAGTTAGTTGGTCTAGGTACCTATACCTACCCATCCATACCAATATTATAAATGCGAAAGTGTCTCTGTCTATCTGTTTGTTACGTTTTCACGGGTAAATGGCTGAACGGATCTTGATAAAATTAGGTAAGATGTATTGTATTCGTGGGAAGAACATAGGCTACTTTTTGTCTCAAAAAACAACCTTGAATGTGTGGTAAATAGGGGATAAAAGTCATATTTCCTTAAGTTAGGGATCTGAAAATTCATATATCATTCATATATAGGTTTTGGTAAGAAATCCCTACTAATATTATAAATACGAAAGTAACTCTGTCTGTCTGTCTGTTACGTTTTCACGCTTATACCACTGATCCTGTTTTGATGAATTTTGGAGTAGAGATAGCTGGGTCCTTGAAGAAGGACATAGGCTACTTTTTTGGAGGTACCACGCGTGCAAAGTAGAGATAATACAGACCAGCCATAGAGTAGAGATAGCTGGGACCTTGCAGAAGGACATAGGCTACTTTTTTGGAGGTACCACGCGTGCAAAGCCGCAGGCAGCAGCTAGTATGATACCTATATAAACAAAATAGATAATCTAGGTACTCTCTTCTTTTTTAATCTACCTACTTTCCACTAAAAATTTCAAAATATAATAATTTAATGGTCTCATGCTGTATCCAATAAAGTCGGTTGTCATTTTAGTATTTAAAACGTAATAAATAGACTTACAATACAGTATTATTTCTTATCCAATTAACAGCATTTCATTAAAATGGATATATTAAAAGATAGGTAAGTACCTACCTATCAGAGATAGCGATAAGAGATACAAAGCGAAGGCAGTGAGGCACAGCGGCTGGCGCTGGCGGGCCGTACGTTTCGTCCCGGTTGGCAGCAGCGGTCGGCAGGCGGCGCGGCGGGGTGCACCATCCCTACTTATCTAACTAATACCTAGGTACCTATTATAAATGCGAAAGTAACTCTGTCTGTCTGTCAGTATGTTACGTTTTCACGCCTAAACCGCTGAACAGATTTTATGACCTGACCTGTGGGACTTTGGAAAAGGATTTAAGCTACTTTTTATGTAGGTACCTACCACGCGTGCCAAGCCGCGGGCAGCAGAGCAGCTAGTAATAGGTATTATAAATGCGAAAGTAACTGTCTGTTTGGTACGTTTACACGCCTAAACCGCTAAACCGATTCTGATGAATGTTGGTATTGGTATAGAGATAGATGGGACCTTGGAGAAGGACACAGGAGATAGGTAGGTAGGTACCTACCAACCACGCGCGAAGCCGTGGGTAGCAGCTAGTGTAGGATATTTAGTAAAATTCATATTGGCCTCAATTCTGTTGGCACCTAACTAACCTAACTAATTTTAGCTAAAATTAGATTTTGAACTGTCAAATTAACCTTTGGTATTCTGCTGCTACCAACTTATCCTAATTTAATTTTATCTAACTTAATTAAGCGTTCCTAATTTAGTTAGATGGTACCAACCGAATAGATTTTACAAACGCTATGACTAACTAAATATATTCTAGACAATTCCTAATTTTAGAAAAGAACCAACCGAATTGCCCCCATTGCCTATTTGTAAAATTTTTACAAGTACTTACCTAGGTAGGGTAAAACACCCAGTAGTCAGCCTTTTAGTGGGTAATGAAATTTGTTTCAATTGTATTTTAAATATTAAATAATATTAATAAAAACAATAGCTTTTCTCCGAAAGGTTATTTATTAGACTCACTAAATAAATCAACAAAACATTTAAATTGTAATAGAATTATAAAAAAAACAACATTAATTAAAATATGGCACTTTTCCCCAGTGCTCAGCCTCATTTCTCCACAAGTCAGCCATGTCTTACCCTGTAGTCAGCCTCTTACTTATTTTTGCATATTTGGCTGCATTATCGTCATATCAGCCTTTATGTAGGCCACTGCTGGACATAGGCCTACCCGATATATTTTCAGGAAGAACGATTTTGAGCCCTCTCCATCCACCGTCCATATACTTCCTGCGATCTTTACAATGTCGTCAGTCCATCGGGTGGGGGGGGGTCGTCTTACGCTTCGTTTTCCTGTCCTTGGTCGCCATTCGAGAACTTTTACTCTATACTTACTTATGTTAGTATGCGGCTGACTACTGGTAAAATACCCTTTTCGCCTTAAAAGAGTTATGATCAAACTAATGAGCAAAATTGGGATTAATCGCTCCGTTAATTTGAGCTAAACATAAGAAAATTACGAAAAACCCAGTAGTCAGCCACATAAGGCTGAGCACTGGATCTACATTAAAAACTCGATACCCAGTAGTCGGCCTCCTAAATTACAGCTTTTAAAGCAAATAAATGCATGTTATAGTTAATTTTATCACATAATAATCATTAAATAGTAACACAGCATCCCAATCTACCACAAATACAACAAATAGACACAAAAACATACAGAAAACTCATACGTGTCTCCTTAAGAAAAAAATTGTGACAGCGACACGCCCAGTCATGTCTGTGGCGGAGGTGAAAAGGAATGCGTGTAGCTCGCCAACCTGACATGTTATTGTTTCGTATGTGTGCGTAATAGCCAAAAAGGATACAGGGATTCGATTAAACGTAATTTTAAAGGTGAAAACCAATTTCAACACTATTTATAGAGATATAAAGTCCGTAAAGGCTGAGTACTGGTGCGGGGCTGACTACTGGGTGTTTTACCCTACATAGATACCTATTTCGTTTGCACTCTACGAGAAATGAAAAAACTAAAATTAAAATCAAAGTTTATTCTATATTCTTAAATGTTTCATAATAATAAAAAGTTTTAACTAAGATTCAAACACATTCAACTTATCAACTTAAATTAGGTACCTACTTACTTCGTAACACAACACAAAGAGATCAAAATAGAGATGTAAGACCAGTCTTATGACACTCATAAATGATCACACTATTTCAAGCTTTTAAACACATTCAAATTCAACTTAGATAGGTATTAGGCTAGAACTTTCTTCGTCTGTGGCTCCTGATTCTCCAAAGCATCATCAGCTTGTTTCTTCACAGGACCGGTATGGATAATGGGAACCACTCGTTCATTGGAAGCTTTCGGAGGAGCCTTTAAAGGAGCAGTGATGGATAAAACCCCATCGGAAGAAAGCTTCGACGTCACCATATCAGCCTCTATACCTTCTGGTAGTGGATACCGCCGAGTGAAACTCCTGCTGATATACCCGTGCTCGTCTTGCTTCTCTTCGTGCTTCGCTTCAATAACCAAGTGGCTATCGACGGTTTTCACGGAGATTTCTTCGGGAGCGAAGTGTTGGACGTCCAAATTCACTTGGAATTTACTCTTGTCTTCCTTGATCGTAGAGCCGATGTCTCTCCCAGCGGCTTGAAGGTTTCTCCAGGGTCTGGAGTAGTTGTTAGCTTGGGGGATGGCGACGATGGTCAGGTAGTCTTCTGGAGTCAGTCCCAGGCCGAAGTGCTGGTCGAGAAGGCGGCCACGCGGACGTTCGCACTTGTAGTAGAAGGGGAATGACATCTTGAATATCTCTTCAAAACGTAACTTCAGAAATTCAAAAGATTATTTGCTGATCGTTTGCAGTCGATTTCAGATTTTTGTGACAAAACGTCACTGAAGTTCACAGTTCGCTTTGCTTCTCTCAAATGATGAACGGAGGTTTACTACCCAGCGTTTTATTTAAAATGAGCGCCACCTGGTGGTCGCTGGAAATTTCTAGAAAGTGCACGGTGCTTCGCGAGTGTGACTCCGCTGCAAGCACGTGTCGTCAACATTTTGGAGATAGTACTTAGTTTTTTTAATCACTTTGATATAAATTCTTGATAAACTACTTAAGTAGGTACTTAAGTAGTATAGTATAGTATATTTATATTTATAGTTGGTACTATATTTGAAAACGATTCAGTTCAGACACAGAAAACAAGTTGTTTTATTTTCATTCTAAGCTACAGCTAGGTACATTTTCTTAAATTAACATATACATTTACAATTTTTAAGTATTAACATTTACAAATCGAATCAAAGTCATTTATTGCGTATGGGTTTGTAACAGTTGTTTGGTGATACATATTAGAACAGCCATAATCAGCGTGGTTACATTTTATATATATTAGTTTTATATAAATATAATAATCGTACCTGCCTAATTAATACCTACTTATTTGTTTAATACTACTTAATTAAATAAGTAAGATAATATACAGTCCATAAATTGTTCCTACAAATCTTGTTCATTCAATGATTGCCAAGTTGTCGCTTTCAAACGCCGGCGCCGCGCCGGCCGTCTTACCATTTTTTATTAGGTAATAATCACAACCTTGGTATAATTGCAGCGCCAACCCTTCAAACTAATGAAATTCGTATATAATACGATTGCGCTTACTGTAATTTTTTGAGATTAGTTATCTTCCCTATCTAGATAGTAGAGTAAAGTTACGTACTATAAAACCGGTTTGGTTTTATAGTACGTAACTTTACTCTTGAAGGATCCATCCATCAGTCCTTTTTTAAAACAAAATAACCTTCAGATGCCTCATGATATTCAATGAAGTAAGGTAATCAAATTAGGTTTATTGTATAGTAAGACTTTTATACATTGAAAATGTTTATGACCTCTGAGCCACCTGGTGGTGAGTAGCAAGACTTTTAAATTCACTCATTCTAGAGTTTACATCTCGAATATTCTGGAACTCTCTACTCTTTAAAAATAGTTGTGCTACTCCACAACAGATGGCGTTGGTGAGACATTACGACATTACGATTCATGGGATAATAATATTTGAATTTGTTGTTGTAAATGTTACTTATTTTTAATTTGAAACTTGTGTGACAGTTTTTTTAAGTACATATATACCTAGGTATTTTTTATTTTATTAGGTACCTAGTGTTTATTTTGTTTCTTAAACTTAGGTATCTCTACCTAGTTAAGTAGGTAGGTAAAATACCCATATCAGAATACATATTTTGAGGGTAGGTAGGTACCATGGTACAAGAGTGTCATTTAAAACTGCATAGGTATCTATAAGTAGGTAGGTACCTACGTCCTTTAGTAAAGTACTTACTTACTTAAACAAAAATAAACAAAAGCTCGAGTTTCTTTATTTATTATTTTTTATGTACTTAGGTAAGTAGGTAGTTTATTACTTTATTTTTGTAAGTAAGTACTTACCTACCTAGGTACCTTATTATGTTGCGTCTATCTAATTTTATGTCAAATAAAGCTTTTACTTATCTATCTATCTAAATATAGGTAGGTAAGTAGGTAGGTGCCTAGGTACACCTATCGTTGAGATAAACGGTATAATCTCATAGGTAGGTACCTACCTACCTAATTACTGAAATAGCGAACGTGGCGTTAACGTATAGAGTACCTACCTACCTACTACCTAATCAGAATCACCTAAGTAGGTAAGTACCTACCTATAATCTGGTCTAATGGTAAAAAAGCATAAATAAAACCTTAAAACCCTATACTTACTTCCAAGGCAGGAACTAAATACCTAATTAGATAGGTAGGTAGGTACTTACTAAACACCAACCTATCTACTTATTGTTAATAAGTGTCTATCTTATAAACACACCTTAGCTATTATAGGCAGTTAGGTATACTTATGTTACTTACCTACCTAAATCTGTTGCTATCTTTATTTATTGAGATCACACTTAAACACCACACTAACTAATAATATGTTTTTTAAGCTAGGTACCTACAGGGTTATAATTTATTTTTTGTGACCTCAGTAGATAAGTAGGTACCTACCTACCTACCACGTTAGGCATAGGTACTTATTAGTTACAGTTATAGGCAAACCTAGAAAGGACCTGAGAACCTTAGAGTTGTTTTTACTGCTTGACAACTTTATTGTGTGCATAAGGTAGATACTTAAAAATTTCTATTATCACTTATTTCCTATATTTTTTTTAAACTTTTACAAAACGTTTCCAGTTTTGCTGACAATTTGGCAGCTATTTTTAGACCAAACACAAACATAACAATATAACCTATACAATACTCCTACGCTAATTCAGTTATCGCCAAGCGCCGCCAGCGAGCATCAACTGTTTATCTCATTCTCTCCCAGGCGGCTTCTCATATATCCGTCTCTTTTTAACCCAACGTCTAAGCGCACAATTTTACATCAGTCATTCGCCTTTCATTATCAACAACACTTGTGTGTCAAACAGTTTTGGTCTGCAGCAAAATTCATTCAGTGTAAGTTTTTGTTTACAAACATGGCGCCGTCGTCGAAGCTGGGTCGAGGCAAGCCACTCAAAAATCAAACCAAAGAAGTTCTGCAGAAGATATACAGATACTTCGAGTCGGAGATCGAACGGGACCCTAACTCGACGGTCACGGCCGGTCAGCTAGTCGCACACGCGACCGGCGTATCGATTTATGCGCTCCGACGGCTGATCAACGAAAAAACAAACGTCACAGTAAAAAACGAGCCGGGCACGACGCGACGGAGATGCAAGAAAAACATCGTGGCCAACGACTACGACGCGCAGGCAATGCGCAGGATCATACACAGTTTTTACACTAAAGACGAGGAATTCCCTATCATGAAAGATTTGTACCTCATATTAAAAGGCGACCTTGACTACCAGGGCTCACTGTGCACGCTACGACGACACGTTACTAAACTAGGATTCAAGTGGATCGATAAAGCTGACAATAACAGTATATTGATAGAGAAACACGACGTCAGGTACGCGAGGATACAATTCTTAACTAAAATTGAAGGTTATCGTGCGCAAGGCCGCAACATTGTTTACACCGGCGAAATGGTCATAGAGAGTAGTCGCACCGCGTCCAAACCGAAGCCAGACGGCAGCTCCACCATCCTCAGACAGCCTGCAAAGAAGAAAGTAGTTATCCTACTAGCTGGTGACCAGAATGGTGTTCTAAAAAACACTCTGTTCATGTTCGACGGGAATAAAAAGGATATGAAGGAGGAGACCGAGTACAAGAGAGAATACTTCGAACAGTATGAGAAGTGGTATAAAATTTTCGTGCTTCCGAACTTGAAACCGAGTAGTATAGTAGTCGTGGACGGAGCGTCGCCTTTCAACAATAGGGTATCGAATCCGACGCCGCATTCCAATTCGAGGAAACGTGAGATGATGGACTATTTGACTGCAAGAAACGTGCCTTATTCCGTAGATATGTACAAGTCCCAACTGTACCAATTAGTGTTAATGAATAAAGATAAGTATGGTGATTACAAAACGGACGCTTACCTGCGAGATCACGGACAAACAGTGCTTCGATTGCCTCCGCACCATCCCGATCTAAACCCTATAAAAACAGTTCTATCATCAGTCTCGAACTACGTGGGCAAAGACATTAACTTTGCTATAGACAGTGTGATGAAAATAGCAAAAGAAAAAATATATTCCTTGGAACTTGAAGACTGGGTGGTCAGTAGCAGGACAGCTGAAGCTGAGGAGAACAATTTGAAAGCGATCGATAAGATTATCGATGAGATATCAGAAAAGTTGTTCATGATTTATGACGATGAGGATGATGATAGTGAAGATGAGGACGTGTCAGACCAGGACTCGATGGATATGGACAGTGATTGAGCCAAAGATGTTTTGTTATTTTCTTAGGTTAAGTTTTAGTTACGTTTGTACAATAAGACATTGTTCAAGGTTATGTTTAGTGTTACATAATTAATTATAGAGTCGACGAGCATTTATAAAAAGAATCTGAAGACTATCAAGGTGCCCAAAAATATTTTTAATAAGGTATTCAGTACATATGTACTTAAAATTAAATTCGTGTTAAGTTACCTACCTGTATTTATTTCCTACCTATTGATTTAGGGTAATCTTATAAACACTAATGAATTGTTTAAATTTATTGCTGTCTATATTCTTTGACATAAGAATGACAAGGACAGAGCAGACAGACAGAACATAAGCTATACCGTTGCTTATTATGTGAATATAGGAAAGATAATTACTTTTCGTGAGTTATAGTGACGTCATCAGCGTTAGATATTTATCTCACTTTTGCACAATAAACTATTACCTTAGGAGTCTTAGAAGTCTTATCTTAGGAGTTTGATCTTAGGTGTCGAACGAAAATATGTACTTACCAACATTTTTTTTTAAAATTTAAAAGAGTTCTTAATATAATGATAATTGAGATATCATTTAAGCAGTATTAAGCAGTGGTAAGTCACACAATCCTATGGATTCGTTTATAGGGACCGAACGCAACATTTGGTTTGGTTTATACGCACGCTTTGCACGCGCGGTACTTACATAAAAGTAGATGTCTGTTCCCAAGATACAATCTATCTCTTCACCTAAATGCATCAAGATCAGTTCAGCCGCTTAGTCCTGTAACAAGCAAATAAATAGACAAACTAAGACACATTCTAATTGATATATATATATATATATATATAATAGTTTAAAAAAAACGAAAAAACACGCTTTATTAAAAAACCAAACTAAAAAATAGAAAATAAATTTTAACAAATGTAAGTAAGAAAAAAATGTTTTATTAAAAAAAAGCGTGGGGTGCATGGTGGAAGGATTATCAATTCGATAATATCTTAAAAAGCACCCCACGTTTTCTTTTAAATAATTTTTAAAATTAATATTTATGTATTAAAATTTTAATAATTAAAATTTTAAAACTTATTTTCTATTTTTAGTTTGATTTCCTATATAAAGCGTGTTTTTAGTTTTTTCAAACTATTTTTTATTTTCTACTTTTTAGTTTTAGGATAACCGGATACTTTAATTCTTTTTTATGTGTTTTTTTCAAATTTTTTTTCGAATTATTGCATTGTCATCGGTCTTTGACACGTGTGCAAAATTTGAATGAAATCTGGCCGTTTAAAGTGGGTTAAAATTGCGTCCTTTTTAGTTCTAGGATAACCGGTTTTTTTTAAACATTTTTTTCTTACTTACATTTATTAAAATTTATTTTCTATTTTTAGTTTGATTTCCTATATAAAGCGTGTTTTTAGTTTTTTCAAACTATTTTTTATTTTCTACTTTTTAGTTTTAGGATAACCGGATATTTTAATTTTTTCGAATTATTGCATTGTCATCGGTCTTTGACAGGTGTGCGAAATTTGAATGAAATCTGGCCGTTTAAAGTGGGTCAAAATCGCGTCCTAAGGAGTCGGTTATATACAAACATACAAACATACAGCCATACAAACATACAAACATACAAACATACAAACATACAAACATACAAACATACAAACATACAAACATACAAACATACAAACATACAAACATACAAACATACAAACATACAAACATACAAACATACAAACATACAAACATACAAACATACAAACATACAAACATACAAACATACAAACATACAAACATACAAACATACAAACATACAAACATACAAACATACAAACATACAAACATACAAACATACAAACATACAAACATACAAACATACAAACATACAAACATACAAACATACAAACATACAAACATACTAACACACAAACATACATACAAGTGAAGCTAATATAAAGCTTATAACAAAGTCGTGTTAGTTACATCATTTTTAACTCGAGAACTGCTGGACCAATTTTCAGGATATTTATTTTGTTGGATTTGTCTCCGCCCGAATAGCTGAATAACTACTAAAACATTTGAAAATTTTCAAAATTAAAAAAATAATAATGTGGTGAGTTCAGCAAAGTCAAAATAATTTTATTTTATGTTCTTGACTTTTACCATCCGCTATACTGCCGCTGTACAGCGGATGGTAAAAGTAAAAAAAAATAAAAAAATATTTTGACTTTGCTGAACTCACCACATTATTATTTTTTTAATTTTGGAATATTGCGCTGTCCGCTGTATAACGATCAGATGAGGATCATCAAAAATGGCTCAGCACCCGCATCTGACTGTAAAATCGGGTTCGTAATTTTCGCTGAATTATATAACACGAGTGAGGATTTCTACCTGAAACTGATCCCAGATGTGTGCTGCTTGGAGACTGATGATGGAGACGACTGCGATAGTCTTCAAATTATTCGGGATTAGTCCCCTTAAACTTGAAACAAGCCCGGCTCTGTGCCAGCCGTCATGCACCTGCAACCGAACCGACACCGCATGTACTGATTCATCTTTCCTGCGGGTCCTGTCGGCAAGGTCGAGAGCACTTAATGTACGAAAGGAGCCTCTGAGGCGCACTGGCGCAAGTGTGGTGAAAGGATTAAATCCTTTCACCACACTTGTTAGAAATAACTAGTGACACGATAAGAAGAAGAAGCAAAGTCAATAGATATATACGTATCGTAGGTATATAGATATAGGTATAGGAATAAATACTTAAGGATTTTTGAATAAGAAATTAATTTGGAAATAACTTTTTATTTAAGTATAGTAGACTAGGTAAGTAGGTAGATAGATAGATAGGTAGTACTAATAATCATTATTATAATAGCGTTTTACTAACTCCAAAATTAAAAACCTTATATCAGACAGGCATAATAATAAAATTAATCGGAAAACTATTTAGGTACCTATTGGGGTATATGCAACATTTAAGTCAAAAATCCAATACGTAAGTTTCGTGGAACACTCGGTTGGAACGAAGTTCCTATTGTGTATTGTATATTATTATTGACTAGCGACCCGCCCGGCTTCGCACGGGTGCAATGCTGATACTAAATATAGGTACTATAGAATGTCTAATGTGATTAGAAAACTCTAAAATTAACAATGTTTCTCTACCTTATTATATATGTATTATACATATAAACCTTCCTCTTGAATCACTCTAGCTATTAAAAAAAAAAAAACCGTTGCGTAGTTTTAAAGATTTAAGCATACATAGGGACAGTCAGACAGCGGGAAGCGACTTATTTTATACTATGTAGTGATAAACGTAATATATTATTGACTAGCGACCCGCCCCGGCTTCGCACGGGTGCAATTCTGATACTAAATATACTACAGAATGTCCTTATATACAACGTTATCATAGAGAATAACATAGACTAAGAGATAGACATATATACCATTGCGGACTTTTTTGTAGACCTTTTTAAGGTGTACAATACTGTAGTACATTATTTTGATCTATCTCGTAGGGTTCAGCCAGCGTTTAAATGTAAGCGCAAAAAAATGAGTTTATTAACGACATCACATTAGAAACCTCTGAAATTATCAGTGTTTCTTTACTATATTATGCTTGCATTATACTTATAAACCTTCCTCTTGAATTACTCTATCTATTAAAAAAAACTGCATCAAAATCAGTTGCATAGTTTTAAAGATCTAAGCATACACCAGGACAGACAGACAGCGGGAGGCGACTTTGTTTTATACTATGTAATGATGATGATAAAAAAATACAAATGAATAAATTACTAGCGTCTGAGAGCAATTTAATGAAACGCAGAAATAACTATTTAGATGAATAGAATGATGTACAATAAAATGCTTTTTCGAGTTGCCTGTGAGCGACTTCTTCAACAATTCCTCCAATTAATTTCAAAAAACCTTTACAAATAATAAGAAATACCTACGAAGTACCTACTCAAAATATAATCACATTGTCGAGCTCTCAATACTGTACACTGTACAGGTACATCAACAGGAACATTAACTCCCCGGGGATGGGCGAGACATCACACGAATCGATAACGCATTCAGAGTACTTAGCTGCATCTAGCTAGACCTATATCTATCTAGGATTTATCCAGGGTTGAACAACATTTTATTGAGTCTGGAACCTAGTGTACCTATGGGATCAAGGGTAGCTGCAGGATGAAAGCTTAGACGAAGTGTTTTTATACGCTTTATATTAGCTTGCTAGTATGTATGTTTGTTTGTTTGTAACCGACTCCTTAGGACGCGATTTTGACCCACTTTAAACGGCCAGATTTCATTCAAATTTTGCACACCTGTCAAAGACCGATGACAATGCTATAATTCGAAAAAAATAATAATAATAAATGTAAGTAAGAAATAAATGTTTTATTTAAAAAAAAGCATGTTCTGCTTTTTAAGATATTATCAAAATGATAATCCTTCTTCTCATATCTGTCAATGAAATATTTATAACTATTGACACTATGCACCCGCTTTTTTTTAAATAAAACATTTTTTTCTTACTTACATTTATTAAAATTTATTTTCAATTTTTTAGTTTGGTTTTCTATATAAAGCGTGTTTTTAGTTTTTTTAAACTATTATTTATTTACTTACTATGTATGGACTAAATACTTATTTCCTGTTTTAGTAACAGAAACATTAATTAGGGGAAAACTTTGTGAAAACTTTTGAAGATAAATTGATATGCATTCACAGATTTTGAACAAAATGATAGTCAACGAGAACAGGGGCAATTTGAGCAAAAACTTTCTGAAACATTTTTCTTTTCTATTTGAGAAGCTCGCTCTCGCTTGATCTGTGATTTCGTGAAAAGAAACGGAAGTGTGTAACAGGAAGCCGGGGAAGCGCACGCGTCAATTTGATTTGACTAATGAGCGCTTGTGGTGGTAGAGTTGGCCGTCAGATAGTACCAACCCATTTTCCGAGAGGTTGGTACTGTCAGACAACAATTGTGTGCGTGTGTGTGACGAGAATGTGGGAAATCAGCTGTGCGCTTAACCTAGTGCTTATATCTAAAGGGTGATGTCAACACATCATATGCGATTACTGTAAGTACTTAAGTCTCGCTCGATTTTGACGTGACAACGTCTAATAAATCGATGAACGCCGGCTGCACGCACGAAAAAGGATGACTCATTGTCCCGTTACGCTCATTGTAACGCTACGCTCATTGTAACCTTACGATGGGAGAGCGCATAACAAAACAGATAGATAGATCTATCTGTTTTGTATAAAAAAGTATATAAGTAGTATATCAGTCATGTGGTACCCATAACACAAGCTCTGCTTACTTTGGGGCCAGATGATGTGGTGTGAAATGTCCGGCATTATTATTATTATTATTATTATTATTATTGTTATCATCTGTTTTGTTATGACGTTGTCACGTTAAACTATCGTCCGTAAACCGACTATACAGACAACCAATTTTTTATTTGATGAAAATTTATCCTGTTTCATGTAACGATAAATTACTCTGCTGGACTTAAGTAGGTACTAAAAATGTCATAGTCGCTTATACAGGTACTAAGTTAACTCTCTAAGCAAGCGGTAGGTTATTATAAGAAAACAATTCAAAATGGTCCTTGTGATATATTGGATAAAGAAAAATCTTCCTTTTCTTCATTATTTAGGGAACTATTAAATACTATTACCAACTATTAACTATTATAATGTTGTTTAAGCTTTTAAGGTTGTAGCAACCGTTGGTAAACCAAATAAATAAATAAACTACGTAACCATACCCATCGATGTAATGTACCTAAATGTAATGTAATGTAAAATTACATTATTTTCTGCACTATTGCGTGTAAAAATCATCAGTAGGTTCTTAATTAGTAATTTCCTTTTTATTTTATGGTGCAATAACTAATATATAAAAACATAGGCAAACATCTAGGCAAACTGTTTACAGCGTCTGGCTTTCTAGAAGGTTTTCACCCTGCGCAGACAGAGGTGCGCACTAGAATATCTCGTCTGAACATATTTCGTCTGGCTGCGGTGGAGATACCTCGCGCGATTACTTCAACGAAAGCTTTGAAAAAATCTGTCATCAATGAACTGGTACGAATCAGAAATTCAAGCCCTGAAAGACTTCTTTCGCATCAATGATCCATTTGGGGGATCGCACTTCACGGGCGGCTTGAGGCGCTACCAGAACGCGAACTCGCCGCCCTACCGGCCCTACGATATCTCGCGACGAGCCGAAAACAGAGGCATCAGCAGTTTGGACATTCTGAGACATATGCCGCTATTCTATAGGGAGCCTCTGATAACCCCATCCGACCGACTGATGTGGGGCGAAATGGGTTCAGACTCAAGGGCCCCAAACATGAGGTCGATCCCGACTTCCAGGGATTACAGAATAACAATGGACGTGGAGCACTACAGCGTGGACGATCTCGCCGTCAAGGTGATCGACAGGTTCGTGATCGTCAAAGGACAACACAACCAGAGAGTGGAGAGTCAGGACTGCTGGGCGTCGCGACAGTTCATTAAGAAGTTCAAGGTGCCGGATAACATTGATCTGGATTCTATTAGGTGCGATATCAGCACCGATAAGTATCTCACTCTGACTTGTCCTATCAAAAATCCAACGAGTCATCGTTTGGTGCCCATGCGGGTGGCTGTGGCTGGGCTGACAGGGACTATGCTGGCTCCGAGGGCCGGTTCAGAGCCGCCGCGCGCGGCCAACATGGATGCTGGCAACATGGCGCCTCAACACGCCGGCGACGTCATTCAAGTGCATGTGATTAATGCAAATGATGCGCAGGTGCAACCGCGTGCGGGGAGTGTGATTGCTGACGTGCCACTGCCGCCGCCACCGCCGGTGCCAGTGCACGCTGCCAATGCCGATGGAGCCGCCGGGCCCCTCGTGCCGCCGGCGGCGCACATCTCTAACCCAGCTCCTGTTCCGATGTAGACGTTCACTTCTTCAGACGTTCAGTTCTGATGCTCTTGTGAAAATCAGAATATTAAGCCACTTGTCTTGATGTTGTATTTCTGGAATCTCTTTACCAAGTAGGTGTCTACCTGCTAAGTATTAATAAAGTTTCATCTTCACTATCTGTGTGTTTTTTTCTATCGTAATTTTGAATCCTTGAACCTTTAACCATCCTTTACTCATCCCATGAAACCAACAACAATCTACATATAGGTAGGTAATCTATAATCTATCCTAAAAGAAATTATATATTATCTAAAGTGTTGTTTTTTACACCTGTTGTTATATATATTCAATGACAAGGACAAACCATTATATAAAACCACGCTTACTAATTATATTATTGTAGCATAGAGGGAGCCAATCTTGAGTCTAGCAGCAAACGTGCATTCATGTGTAGGCTAGGCTCTCATCTTGATATACGTGCTATGAGCACTGTGGCATTGCCAGGAAATGAAAAACAAAAAATGCAATTTAATATTCTAAAGTAGGTAGTACCTACTACTACATTAGAATATTAAATTGCATTTTTACTACTACTGTAGTAGATACCTCTGCTTTAAGCGCTGTAGGTGGGGGGTTCGATTCCCTCGCATTGTTTGTTCGGTGTCTAGGTGTTATTAAGTATCATAGGTAGGTATTTAAGAATATATAAGAAAAATCTCAGACTTAGTTTGGGCCTAGATAGTGTTGTGTGCATTGTCCTCTGCGAAAGGCGATCCAATGATGGCGAAATGTGTTTATAATTGCTTGACGAATTGGCGATTGCAAAGAAACTCCCTAAAGTGGTTTAATAACTAGTGAAATAATAAAGCAAATGACAGCAAAGACCACACCCTACAGTCAGTCAGCCATCTTTGTGTGGATCATTGGTCGTTGGCTGGTCAGGTCAGCGGGCGCTTACAAGGAGTACTGGATCCTGAACCTTTGTTGAAAAAGTAATAAAGCGTAGGTATATAATAAACCTAATAGTCAAGGAATACTCATATACTCAACTACAAACAATTTGATAAGTATCTAAATTATAGTTTTGTTACACTGAACTTAGTGAACTGAAAACTGAACTTTGGAACTGACTGATAAACTACTCAGTCCAAACCTAACCTGACAATCAAAGTATCCAGACCTACATAAGACAGATCCAGGCTACCTAAACTTCATTTGATCACAATCAAAGTAGGAACCTAGGTATCTTTGTAAAATACGGCGCACAGTCTTTTATAACGATATAAAACGCTTAGTACGTGTAGGTAAGTACTAACGGGCACTAAAGGGGAGGGGGTGAGAGGGGTGCCGGCTACCGTCTCCCATAAATCAATATCGTACCTCCTGTGTCTAGTTTTACCCACGCCTCCAGCCGGAGATTGAGCAATAACATTATATTTTAAATGATGACATATAATAACAAACCCTCACTGAGCACTGATGGCTTAGTGGTAATGGTCCCGCCTTTCGTTTATAAGGTCGTGGGTTCAAATAAAGTAATGCACTAATGGCTTTTTTAGTTCAAAAAATATACCTATGTGCGCTAATACCAGTACTCTCAACCGATGAATGGTCGTTATAAGTTCGTCGTTATGTGCCAAGTGCACGAAAGGAGCCTCTGGAGGCGCACTTTAATGCTTTTACTACAATGGTTTGAAATAACTAGTAACAAGATATGAAGATACCTACCTACCCTCATCTTTCCGAAAACAAAGTTTTTACCCGTCTAACAACTGCCTGAATTTATGTCAATACTTATTAGACTAATCCATACTAATATTATGAATTCGAAAGCGTCCCTGTCTGTCTGTCGGTTTGTTTGTTTCTTTCTTTTTCACAGCTAAACAGCTTGAGCGATCTTCATGAAATTTGGGGACAGACATACTTTGTATGTAGGTAGATAGGTGACACGCGTGCAAAACCGCGGGCAGCTAGTGTTTTTATAAAGAAAACCATGAAATATTTAAGATAAACTTTATTGATACACACAATTGAAATACTTACACGCTAATCTAATCAAATACACATTACATAGCACAACAAAATAATATAAAATAAAATCAGTCTCTTCGTTGGTATTCCACTGACAAACTTTCACGAATGACAATAAAATTATTTGTTGTGTATTTCGGCATAAAATAATTAAAACCCGAGCCTGGAAAATACAGTCTTTAGAAATACCTCACATCTCACTTTTCTTGTACGCACTTTTGACTCTCTTGCTCGTTTTTCGGCTCATTAAAATTAGCTGCACCAATCTCCATCCGAACAGGTCCAGTCTTCACTATGGGAACAATGGTTTCTCCAGTTGACGGCATTGGTAGGACTTTCGGCGCTGTAACTGTTAGCACACCATCTGACGAAAGCTTCGACTGTACGGTATCTGGCAAACAGCCTTTGGGAAGAGAATATTTTCTCACGAACCTCCTTGAAATATACCCGTGCTGGTCACGCTTCTCTTCGTGGTTCCCTTCGACGATAACGTGCCCGTCGATCACTTTAACGTTTATTTCTTCGGGTGCAAAGTGTTGGACGTCCACGTTTACTTGGAACTTCTCGTCATCAGCGGTGATATTGTTTTCGTTTAGAGCGAGGCGGTTTATGGCATTAGAAATATGCTCCAAAGGCTCGAAGAAACCTCCTGGTCTGCTGAACACATTACTCCAAGGCATTAGACCACGGAAATCCCTAGACTGGTACGGGTAGAAGCCTGGACTGAATAAATCCCGCTCCATCATCCTCAGGGGACGGTCGATGTCGTAGAAATATGGAAGCAGCGACATTTTCTTGCTTGATACTTTAACACCCTCTTTAACTGCTCTCACAAGTTTTCACAGTGAACTGAATGCGCTTTCGCGGGCGATCCCGTATATATACCGTGTTGACAATAGCGCCACCTTCTAGAAATGGTGTGTAACATCTAATTATAGCATTCGAGAAGCTTCTAGTTTAACAATGGTTTTAGCGCCATCTAGGGGGGAGTAGCAGTACCAAGCACATAACTATTCTACTTTGGTACTCGGCCTTCAAATAACATTTCGGTGCGTTAAACATAGATGGCGTGAAAATAAAATATTTATAATAAATGTTGCCAAATTGAGCTTTGTTATGCAAAAAGCAAACGACGGTTCTAAGACATCCCCGTTTTCAATGTTCAATTGTCAAAAAATTTACCATGTAGCGTGTTCCTCATCTTACCCCATGCTTTTAGGTCATAAATTTACCTAAAAGCGACCATTGTGTGTTTGGTCGATGAAAATATCGTTGTAAACATTAACATAACAGAATCCGACCATCAAAAAAAAAAAAAAATTACATTTCAGATTCAGCGGACCATTAGCATCAGTCATTAATTACATTAGACAAAATGTCTAATTTTAGGCTAAATTTATAAGGAAAACTATCACGGCCAGTAAGGCTTTTGAATATGAGTAACAGCCTATTGCCACCCTTAGTCCGGTCAATCTAGACCAAAAAATGAGAGTGAAGGTGCATAAAATCCCAACAAGCTGAAAATCAGTAAAATTGTTCAAAACATAATTATAAATAATATTTAAAAGTTCCCCATCATTCCCGTGTATGGAAAAAAATAATTCAAGGTCAAAGGTCAAAAAAATGAGTTTTTCGCGATTTTTAGCAAAACGGTAAGTTTTATCATAAAAGTACCTCAGACAAAAATTGTAGATTATAAAATTATCTATAAAAAATATATCAATACTTTTTTTCGTTCGAGCCACCGTTTCTGAGATATAACGATTCAAAAAGTTATAAAAGTTGTTATCGTCATAATATGCATGAGTACGCCACGTATATACATCTCTAGAGTTGTTATATATTATAATATATATAAAATATATATTATATGTTGAAATATTTTTCTATCGGTCATTGTAACTTATACTTAAAATATAATATATAGTACATAAGTTATAACTATGTAGGCGACTTTCCTACACAATAATTATTAAACCCATAAAATATATATTTACCCTTAATATTATACATGCACTACATTTTACTTCATATATATTAATCTCGTTTATCAACACAAATCATATTATTCATAAACAGCAGTTTTGAAAATGTTTGAAAAACAAGATTTAGTTCAATGTGCTGAAGTTTTTAAAAAGAGTAATTCAACTCAACAAGAAGTTATCACCAACGGCATCCGCTTTCTTCTTTCTATGTACGGAGCTCCTAAAAAAACTACCTGTTTAGATAAGCATAGATATGCATGTTTCGTTAAAAATACTAAAAATAAAAAACAAGTTCAATTAGCTTGTCTTGCTCCAACCTCAGTTGCTGCTCATCAACATCTTTTTCGGGTATATTACCAAGTTCAAGTGTGGCTTGGTTATCAGCTAGACCCTACAGACTGGGGTTGGAAGTTGGTCAACAATATATTAGAGCCAGTTAAAACTTTACTCCGACCTGCGCCGGTAAAACTGCTGAACACAATTTTTAGCAACTGCAAAAAGGGATGCAGTGCTAAACTGGTTGCAAAAAAGTCGGACTGTTTTGTTCTTTGCCATGCACAAATTGTCAAGGCCGGTCTTGCTCTAATGTTGAATCACAAACAATGGAGGATTCGTTTGACTCCGACGAAGTGTCATGCGATACATCGCTATTGACGCAATTCTTCATCTTCATTTTGGATGCTACTTGCATCCAAGATGAAGAAGAAGCAGGAGAAGAAGAAGAAGAAGAACAAGAAGAAGATCAAGAAGTACACTACCTCATAGGTGGCGTGGAAACGTGTGCATATCATGACGATAACAACTTTTATAACTTTTTGAATCGTTATATCTCAGAAACGGTGGCTCGTAGGAAAAAAAGTATTGACACATTTTTTATAGATAATTTTATGATCTACAATTTTTGTTAAAAGTACTTTTATGATAAAACTTACCGTTTTGCTGAAAATAGCGAAAAACTCATTTTTTTACCTTTGACCTTGAATAAAAAAAAAACCATACACGGGAATGATGGGGAACTTTTAAATATTATTTATAATTATGTTTTGAACAATTTTACTGATTTTCAGCTTGTTGGGATATTATGCACCTTCGAATGTCTAAATTGACCGGACTACCCTGTAGTTGATCTATTTTATGATATTTATTATATCATATTACAGCTATCATTACAGAATACTCATAATACAATAGCGTAGTCAACTGAATTATATTCAAATACTTACAAATTATGTCCAATATAACTTATATAAAGAAAAAAAAAGAAATGTGATCTATTTATACCATACATACAAAAGTCTGTTTTTTCGATTATAAGTAGGTAGGTAGGTACCTACTGCCATGGATGGTTAGCCAAAGCCCAAAATAGGATGAATCGCCATATTTTAGTGCTTTCAGCTCATTGCGGATAGTGACGGAAACATAAGTGTGATGGCAAAAGAAAAACAAGTCCCTGAACCGTCTAACAAATTACAGGTAATATTACTCAATGCGTTCGATATGGACATTATCACCTTAAATATATATATGTACCTACATAGTATAAAACAAAGTCGCTTTCCCATGTCTGTCTGTCCCTATGTATGCTTAGATCTTTAAAACTACGCAACTGATTTTAATGCGGTTTTTTTCAATATATAGAGTGATTCAAGAGGAAGATTCATATGTATAATACATGCATAATATAGTAAATACACACTGATAATTTTAGAGGTTTCCAATGTGGTGTCGTAAATAAACTCATATTTATGCGCTAACATTGCAAACGCTGTCTGAACCCTACAAGATAGATCCAAATAATGTACTACAGTATTTTACACCCTCAAAAGGTCTACAAAAAAGTCCGCGATGGTATATGTCTATCTCTTAGGGATAACCATTCTGTAGTATAATTAGTATCAGCATTGCACCCGTGCGAAGCCGGGGCGAGTCGCTAGTACAATATAAAAAGTACTATAGGTACACAATGAGTACAAGAACATTAAAAATACTATTACTATAAAAAATTACAATAAGTACAAGAATTATAAAAATCTAAAAGTCATTAGGTACCTATGTTGCTATTTATACATCTAAGTAAATAATAACATTAAAACTTCTCATAACAATAAATATTTTGTCATGAATGAATAGGAATTACAGTATCTTGCGCTACCTAGACTAACATAAGTGATATCAAAGTTTGCCTCATAACATAATAGAACCAACGTACTAATACGTTTCACAGAAACTGAGATATATCCTTTCAATCTTCTTCCATTCAGCAAATTCTTTCCATCAGCAAATACTTTAAACTGATGATGCTTGAGGATGCTAGCATAGTTTTACTGAAGCTGCAGACTGCAGACCGATTTCCATAGTATGCGAATACATAGATTAACTTATAGAAAGTATATATCAAGTCACATTTAATTCCTTCGGTGGTATATGATGACATCAAAATCTGGAGCCGATAACGTTGATTCTCCAGGTATGTAGTTATTGTGTGTTCAGTACAATTTTTTTTTTTATATTGACATTTCCAACAGCATCATCTGGCCCCAAAGTAAGCAGAGCTTGTGTTATGGGTACCACATGACTAATATACTACTTATATGCTTTTTATTTGTAAATACATACATATTATACATAGAAACACCCAGACCCGAAACAAATACTTGCAGATCATACAAACATTTGTCCCGCGGCGGGAATCGAACCCGCAACCTTCTGCGTCTCGGCCGGAACTTAGCCCACTGCGCCACAGAGGTCGTCTATTGAGCACGATTGTAATGTAGCCCTGCTTCTGATATTAATAATATATTCAATTAATTTTGGTTTTTACATTACATCAGTACCAGTAGTATTAGTAAAATGCTTAGTCTAAATGCTAGTAAGTGGTTATATAATTTAACTAGCTGTTGTTTGCGACTTCGTCCGCATTTTTTTTTAAAGAATTGTTGCTTAAATACTTCCCCAGGATGCTTTTTATCTCCTTGTCAAATTTTATTCATAAGTTTCAAACCAATCACACCCACCCATTAAAAAGTTTCCATACAAACATTCACACCCCATTTTACTCCTCTATGAGGATTATTTTGAAAAATCCTGAAACACGTGTCCATTTATTTGGCATTTTATTTATTCATATCAAGTTTCAAGCAAATCGCACCACGCGTTAAAAAGTTTAATATATTCGTTTTCACTCCTTTTCATCCTCTTAGGGGTTGAATTTAAAAAAAGAACCCGCCTTAGTGAGTGGTTTTGCTGTAAAAGGAAGCTACCTTCCAAATTTCAACTTTCTAGCTTCAGCAGTTTAGGCTCCGCGATGACGAATCGGTCAGTCAGGTTAAGCTCTTTTAATAGGTATAGATAATGAAATATAACTCACATAAAAAATAATCACATTAACAAAATTCATAATTCATAAAAATAACTTTGATAACTTTGATGCATTGCATATTGGCAGCACATGCATATTGGTCCAGTGCCTAAGAATGGTCTTAATTATCTATTATATAATCATCAGATGATAACAGAAGGTCATGACTGCAGGCTAACATTGGCGGTGTAAGTTTCCCCCGACTAGCTAAACTTTCATAAAATACAACCTTATTTTTCATCTAGTCCCATTTAGAGTAATACCCGTATTTTTGAATGATATTTTAAAAATAAGTTTAAATTACCATTTTGTTTCTTTATTGAATTATTTTTTCTAGAATTATTCGCAGTTTTAATCAACCTTTACATGATGACTAAAATGAACTAAAACGCATCGATCACACGTCAATTAAATAAATTTAATACAGTAAAACAGTTAAACAAAATAAATTATGGTCATGGTGGCAATTCGGTTGGTTCATTTCTAAATTTAGGAATGTCTAAAATATATTTTAGTTCGTCATATCATTATTTTCATCTTTTTATTTATTATTATTTTCATATTTTCATCGACGAAACACACAATGGTCGTTTTTAGGTAAATTTATGACCTAAAAGCATGGGGTAAGATGGGAACACGCTAGGTACATGGTAAAATTTTTGCCAATTGAACATCCGACATTGAAAACGGGGATGTCTTAAAACCGTTTGCATAACAACGCTCAATTAGGCACAATTTGTGGCACAAATTGGCAAAAATTGTCTCTTCACCCGAAACCTCTAGTGAATAATCTGGTAGGACCTACTTTAAAAAAGTTACCTAAACCACAGATAACATAATACTATACAAGTACCTACCTAAACAGACCGTAACTCAAAACCAGTTTATCGTTGATCGTCGTTTTCTGTGTAAAAACGCTCAATCAAACTTCATCTCAAGTTTATACCTAAGTATCTACTCATAGGTTATTCGTACCTAATCCGTCGCTGTCGGCCGGCCGGCAGCAGAGTCAAATCGCAAGTGGATTACAAGGTTACAGCCAGCCAGCCACTACAAACAGTGTTGTAGCACGGTTATGAACCACATCTAAATTGCTAGCAAGTAAGCAAGTAGGTAAATACTTACTACAAAAACAGAACTTGAAAACTCTCGTAATTTAATTCCCAGTGATGAGAGTTGCCGGGAGGGGATTTGATAAAATAAGTAGGTACTTATTTAGATACTTTTCCTGTAGTTACTAGCGGGGTGGCGGGTGCCGGTCGGGGGCCAGAGCAGAGCAAAGCACTACCGATAATGGACGTGCAGTGTTTACTGATTCTTGCACTCGCCGCCATCACTAGGTAAGTTATTCCGTTTTATTCGATATTATATAAGCACTTATGACATATTGCATTCGGCTTATCAGCGGTTTGCTGCTCTTTGAGCTTTGTAGTCTCGATACCTATTTTTAATATGTTATTTACTATAATCTTTGGGTAGGTACCAAGTAGGTAAGTATTCAGTGTGATTTCAATGCTCAGATTTTATAGAGGGGTGGCATCACAACATTCCTCAATGACTCATCTTTTTCCGAAGGCATCAAGATCTTCCCACTGACGAAATCTTGGTACTTAAGTAGGTATGTTAGATCGCTAGACTCTTTCTATGTCGGTCGGTTTATGTGTGGTTATGTTTCCAGGGTGGGAGGCAGTATAGATGGCTCACTGTGCTTCCCGGAGAAGTTCGCTTTTGGCGTGGCCACGGCTTCGTACCAGATCGAAGGAGCTTGGAATGTCTCAGGTAGCCTGATGCCAGCCTACATGGCTACGGTAGTGTAAGAGCCGGTTGCAGGATAAGGAATCGTGTTGTTTGCATTATCTGCAAGTACCTAACTACTTACCTAAATATATATATATTCCTGGTTTCATAGTTAACTCATTGTTTCTTTGCTGTGGCATTATTATCTCACCCGAAAACCGAACATTTCGGGTGAAATGATTATGTCATCTGTGTGAGATATTTAACACACTTTCTGACCATAAGCTCATTGGTAAATAGGTAGGTAGGTTCACAGATGACCTTATAATGAGTATGTGTCCCGTACTTGAACAAAAAAATGTGCAAATTGTGGGTCGTGTTCCTAATATCTAATTCAAACGTGTCTCCGACTACTCTCCTTAGACTTCTTTGAAGATTGAAGTCGCTAGAGGTCTGAAGAGATGTCTACGAAGCTGGGGGTATTAATAAGTGTTCTGTATCTGGTGGATACAGGCGTGCGAATTTTTGTTTAGTTTTTATAAAAGCATTTAAAGTCTACTTTACCGCCGCGTCCTCACATTCTTTATGTTGAAAAGGTAAAAGCGAGAGCATCTGGGATAGATACACGCACATGTATCCGGAGCGCGTCTTCGACCACTCCTCAGGAGACGTGGCCGACAACTCTTACTACCGGTTCAAGGACGACGTGGCGCTGATGACGAGCCTCGGGGTGGACTTCTACAGGTTTTCTATATCCTGGCCGAGGATACTACCTGATGGGCTGAGCAAGTAAGAACAGCTTTGGTGTAATCATACGTTTCAACTAGCGAAATCTATACGTAATTAAACAGAAACTGTCTATTTAAGCATATTATAAAATATCTGATTATTTAGATGACAACAAAGCTTGGGATGAATCTGCTCCAACTCGACTCGGCATCAATCCGTAACAAAATTGTAAAGGATCATACAAAAAAGTGTTAAGATCAGACAAGTTTCTTGCCGGTTCTTCTTGAACTGGAGTTAGGAGGAACCGGCACCTAGATTCACTAGCATGTAAGAAGACGATTCAAAGTGGTCCTTGTGATTTTATTGAATAAAGTTATTTTGAATTTTGATTTTTGAATTTTACAAGATTAGACGAGAAGAGATATTATATAAATAAATAATAAAAAATTTGTAATTTTAGCATGAATTATTTCGTGTCTATTAATCTCTTAATTGATTGACCTACTCACCTCTCTTTTTTACTGTATGTGAATGTTTCAAATATTTGTTCTGGAGTAAGTATTTCCATTGAGTTATAGTTATCTCTTTCCCTTCTGTTACTAATATATTTTATCATTGAATAAAACGAGATCGTTATATATAATGGATGCTCCACCGTTTTAGCAACATAAATCGAGACGGAATCAGATACTACAAGGAGTTGCTTGAGGAGCTTTCCCGGAAAGGAATCCAGCCTGTAGTCACCATGTACCACTGGGATCTTCCGCAGAGTTTGCAGGACCTGGGCGGATGGACTAACCCCGCGCTCGCGGACTATTTCGTGGACTACGCAAGGGTATTCTAACATTTATATAACCACTGTTGGCAACAACTGTTGCCCGCGGCTTTGTCCACTTGGTACTTACGTAGATGAAAAATAGGCTACTTATGTTATTCCAAGTTCACATTTACATCCATAAGTTTCACTCTAAAGAAGTAACTTGGTTCCTTACCTACGCATAAGCTTTCTTGGTTATAATATTATTGTTATTTTAGAAGCAGACTTTTATTTATCCTGCATGCCAAGTATCTGTCTTCCTGTAATCTATCTTGCCTTGTCTACCGAAAAGACAGAATTCCAATTACTAAAACACCTACCTGAATTCAAAACGAAAAATATTTCTAGTAAGTTGAGGATTGAGAATCATGCTTGTCTGACTAAGCAGTCTGAACTCCTCAGGTTCTTTTCGACAACTTTGGGGATAAAGTGACCAGCTGGATAACCTTCAACGAGCCAGCCAGCTTCTGCGGGGATGGATACGGAGGGGACGAGGCACCTGGAGGCCGGTCTAGTGGCTTCGAGGACTATCTTTGCGGACACACCGTTCTGATAGCACACGGCAGGGTGTACAGGATGTATGAACAGGAGTATAGAAGGAAACAGAATGGTAAACCATTGAATAGTTCGCAGCCAGTGTTTTGGATATATGGTGGCCAATTGAATTCTCGCCCTCGGGGTCGTATCATCTGCGATGCTGGCAGGATCACGTTTTTTCCGATGCCAATGCATATCACAATACACACAATATACACAATATTTAGTCAGTAGACATCGTGTTCGAAAAAAAATGAGTTAGGCCTTATTGCATAACAGAAGGTCAGGCAATATGGTTATCGCGCTATTCTGTGAAACATGAAATCACATGTAGGGGCACGCACAAGCGGAAAAATCGCGTTGGAAATTACATGCAGATTCATTGCGGCCTTATCGTCAGGTTTTGATGTTTTTAGGATACTTGGGAATCACCCTGTGCATCGATTGGATGGAGCCAAACTCCACATCAGACGCTGACAAGATAGCAGCTGAAACTGCCAACCAGTTTCTCGTAAGGTTTATTATCTCGAAATTTTAAGGTTATTATGATTCCGTGAATTTCTAATGTACATCCATCACTTGTTTCCAGTTTGGCTGGTTCGCCAACCCGATATACTCCAAGGCGGGTGACTACCCTCCGATCATGAGGAAGCGCGTGGACGCGATCTCTCGTCAGCAAGGATTCCCTCGCTCCCGACTACCGACCTTTACACGCGAGGAAGTGAAGTTCATTCAGGTAATTTAATACCTAATGCTGTGTCTACTCAGTAGCCGTTCAAATATTCCCACAGCTGAGATACTCTTGAACGTCAGGCTCATTACGTGTCCAGATAGTTCTTAGACATCATTTCTTTTATTAGTTGAAGCTTGAAGGTTACATTGCACACATAAGCATATTTTTTTGCTGTTACACAATAGGCTTCAAAATCACAACCATAAGATCTGAAGGTAAGAATACCACCACTTAACACCAATGCAGTACCTGTGAGAACTTAATTTATTTTTGTTTCAAGGGGTCATATGACTTTATGGGCGTTAACCATTATACCTCCCATATGGTGACGGTAGGCAATGGCCGGGTGGATCCGAAGCCGTCGTTCGGTGGTGATTTGGGGGTCACATTGATGCAGAAGGATGAATGGCCGACGAGCAACTCTTCATGGTTGAAGGTAAGAACTCTTCTACCTAGTCAGCTCATCCACGTGGGAAGCAATCATTCAAAAGTTTGTACATAGATATGCTTGGTTATTATAGTGGTCATGTTTTTGAAGAACTTTGAAATGTGTTCAAATGGCAAACATCTTTGGGAGTACCTCTAACTCTGTTAGGCATCCTCAAAAAGTACCTAACCAGATATTTGCTGATGTGTCTATTAATCCTGGGGATTTCAGTCGTGATCAAGTTCGCTTGGTTGAGTTTGTCGTTGTTTCCGATGTAGAAATTCAAACGAGCGAGGCGAAATGATTCAAATGCCTAAACGCAATTAACTTTGAAGCTTATCTTCAAATTGTTGGTTTGCAAAACAGATAAAAGCTGTCGCATTTATTATGCAGTCGTTTTTGAACTTCATGACCTTTAGATAAATACCTACATGTAGTTGAAATGAGTTGATTACTTGTACCTACCTACTACAATGTAGAAATTGAGAGGAAACCATTTGTAATCAGTACCCAGTTATGTATTTATATTGCGAATTCCCCGCCTAGCTCACGACTGGTTTCGGTTTAGGGACAACAAAACAAATCTTTAACATTTCCAGGTTTAAACTCGATTTCGGAAAGCGAAACTTTTCGTCCTGGAAATCTTGAAGCACAGAAAGATAGCGACATCTTCAGTACCACGCCAAACACTTCGAGATATAGAGTAAACACGACTAACCATTTTGACTATACATACATACACTATGCGGCTAGAGTCCACAAAACCGAGATTGTAATTGAATATACCATTAGCAAGTGTTTTGTTTTGCGATAAAGTATAAAATAAAATATCGAATATTTAGGTAGATGATAAAAAGCTTGGGATGAATCTGATTTATTTCGACTCAGCATCCGTAATAAAATAAGCAAGGATCATACAAAAAAAGAGATGAGTGAGTAAAAAGTGGCGAAAGACCAGACGAGTTTCTTGCCAGTTCAAGGAAGAAGAATCGGTTCATGACTGGGGTTAGGAGGAACCGGTAGCCGGTACCCAGATTCACTAGCATGTGAAAAGAAAATTCAAAATGGTGATTAAATAAATAGTGCATTGTACACCTAGGCGAGAAAGTGCCCAATTCCAATTGAGTGTGTCATTTGAGTTTTCTTAAAACACACAAGGTAGGAAACGCACTTTCCCCCGAGTGATACATAGTGCTTTATACTACACCTACGAGGAAAATAAGAATAAAATTACTAAAAACAAATAAAAATTTCAAAGAAATTCCTGCGGATGCCTTTATTACTTGGGTTATTGTTCAGAAATCGTAAGAGGAAAATATAATTTGGCGGACTTGGAGTACATAATTTTTGTTGTTTGACCTTAGTATAATGAAAATAGCCATAGCTACCGGCTGATCAATGAAGAAATTAAAAAAAAATAACACGTTAGAAATGGATTTCCATACACTTTTCTCTCCCGCTAAACGCGTTAATTCTATAGACTTTTCCGTCCCGTATTTTAGTAGGCCTGAAATGATGTATGTACTTTCTAAGTTATATTTAGCAAGTTTCTCAGTAGGTGTGGTATAATAGTACATTATGGTACTAGTGTGTAATGTTGGTGATTGCCGCTGAGGCGCCATTGAGACCCGAGCCGTTAGGTGAGGGTCTTAAGAGAGCCGAGGACGGTAATCATTAATACACACGTGTATCATACGACGTTTTTCAACATACTTGTGAATAAAATAACAATAAAAACTCATTTTATTTAGTAGATAAAAAGTTTATTTAGAGAAACAATTAGTAAATGTGCAGTTAGGGTTTTTTTTTATTTTCCGCGCATAGGGTTTGCGCCTATTCTGCCACGTACAAAATGGGGAATTTAAAGTTTTCTTTTATTACAGAGAAAACAAAATTTATATTTGAGTGAATGTTTTATTTATTAAACACGTACGAGTTAAAATTATCTATTTAAATAAGAAGTTGCATGAAATGATCAAGCAATAGGAACATTAATTTATTTGTTCTATTAAACACGATCTTTTTTTGAATAAAAACTTTTTTAAGAACAAAACACCTCAACCAATAAAAATTTAAAAAAAACTATACCTCACTAGTGAGTTATAGCAATGAAAAAGTCACAGTTTGATTATGGGTGTCATTCTGTGCCTAATTGCGGTGACCATAGAGCCACTTTATGAGCAAGTGTGTTGAAAAATATATTTTCATTTTTAAATTTAATTAATTCTACTGAATGTCGTCGAGTGATAGTGAGGATTTTATTTTATTTTCCTCGTAGGTATAGTATAAAGCACTATGTATTACTCGGGAGAAAGTGCGATTCCTACCTCGTGTGTTTTAAGGCCCTCGGCTGCGCCTCGGGCCTCAAATTACACACTCGATAGGAATTGGGCACCTTCTCGCCTAGGTGTACAATGTACTATTGTTTTTGATTTTGATTAGCGAATCTACTTAGTCGATGTCAATACATATTTATCATAAGAAAATGTGACTGGACTTAAAACTACGTTTTAGCCTGGAGCCAATCAACGCACATACCAACTGTGTTATACCAGCTCCAGACAGAGAAGAGAAGCCAAAGAACAGTCATAATTTTAAGAAAATCTAAGATACTTTGTATAACGTCTAACGAAATTTCCAGGTGGTTCCATGGGGCTTTCGGAAAGCGCTGAACTGGCTGAAAATCACCTATGACAATCCACTGATGCTAATCACCGAGAACGGTGTCTCCCAGGAGCCAGGAATCCACGACCCTAAGCGGGTCCAGTACATCTCGTCTTACCTGAAATCTTTGCACGCGGCTATCATCAAAGACGGTTGCAGGGTGGTCGGGTATACATACTGGAGTCTGATGGACAACTTTGAGTGGATGCGGGGGTATTCGTGAGTATTATTTTAAAGACCTAAATTTAAAAAACACATACTTAGCTAGAGAGCATTGCTGGGCAATAAATATTTTGACAAGCAACATCTAGCCCTAAACTAAGCAAAACTTGTACTATGGAAACCAAGTGACTGAAATAATACCTACATATACTGACTGGCCTATAAGCTCAGTTTCCTAGTAGCCCTGCCTTCTACGCTACACTCCAAAAACAAACATTTGTGTGATGTAATTGTTAAAGTAATTATTATTATGATTATGACTTATCAACATACAAAAACATCTATTATTAACTATCTTAAAACCTTCGTAGGTACTCTACAATTATTTACCAACTTATTTGACTAGAAATAATATGAACACGAATTATTTGAACTTACCCTATACCCATCTAATAAAAGTCAGTCCTGAAAGGTCTCTGTCGTAGCTTAACAACTTCTTTGAAAAGCGGGGACAGCGTAACATGTTCAAAGCACGGAAGCTCAAAACTCTCTCACACACACACTGACACATACGCACACACACACACACACACTCACAAGTGAAAGTAAGCATCCCGGGGCTACTCTTCGTTGTTAATCCATGGAAGGAGGCCTTTGTTCCTTTGTACTTTGAATTTTTTTTGTACCTACATAGGTACATATTATACATAAAACACCCAGACCCGAGACAAATACTTGCAGATCATACAAAGATTTGTTCCGCGGCGGGAATCGAACCCTCTACCTTCTGCGTATCAGGCGGGCCATGGTCCACTGCGCCACAGAGGTCGTCAAAGGAAAGTAGCGGCAGTGTCGGTTAGAGACTTTAAGGGCTTACCTTTGGAAAGCGGACAGGAAGCAGGAACCACTGGTTTTAGCGAGGATTCTAGATTTTGATATGAATGTAATGTGGAATATTTGCGTGCACACGATCGTATGTTTATATTGAAAAGAATGAATGTGGTAGGGATGGCAAAAATGTAAGGACGAACGGATTGGGACTAGGGTTGGCCAATCAATCAATAACAATAATTTTGTCCGATGAAATCGATAATCTGTGATTCAGTACGAATACGTAAGTAACAGTCGGTTAATTTGGAATTAGGTTTGCGTGGTATGGACATGACTTGCGAAGGAAAGAAAGTCATGTCACGAGAAGGGTATAAAGCTAGGAAATATGGATGGAATGTGTGTGTAAGAATGGAATTAATATTGAGAGGACGAATGATAGAGGGTAGTGAAAGAGAAGAAATCTTTGTGCCAAAAAAATTGTGCGATAAGGACAGGAATATGTTGAAGCATATGGATGGATAGTATAGATGAGAGGTAAATTGATTTGTCTAATTGTTTCAGAGAGCGTTTCGGGCTGTTCAAAATAGATTACACATCTACGAACAGGACGCGGAGTCCGCGCCTCTCTGCCGCTTTCTATGAGCAGATAGCGAGGACGAAATGCATCCCGGAAGACTATATAGACCTTATGTACACTGTTGATAACGTCTAGATTCCCTGGGAGTCTTCTTGGCAAAGCTGTAAACGATATTGATAGTAACCGTGAAAAACCTTAATTTCAAGTTACCTACGTAAATTCGCCTTTTTTTGACGTGATAACGTCTCATAAATCGATAAACGCCGGCAGCACGCACGAAAAAGCATAACTCATGGTCACGTTTCGCCTGAGCCGAGCGTGCAAGCGAGAGCGCGGAACAAGCGATAGAAAAGCACGATCGGTTCATCAATGTTTTCTTATGACGTTATAACGTAAAATTGTCGTACGTAAACCGACTTTACAGACAGCCTCATTTTTATGGAACTACTGACATTACCTTAGGCAATAAATGTCTTCTTCTTGTTATTACATAATGGTATCTGTCTTGTTGACTTTTTTGCAACGACGAGGAATCCCGAGATAGTTCGAAACAGGCATTCCGCGATGACGTTTATAATAAATAAATGACTATTAACTAAGACTTTATAACCAAACAATCACTCGACACTTAGCAAAATTGTCAACACAACAAGACAGATGCCATTAAAGGAAGAAAAGAAAAAGAAGATACCTAATGTGGATTATTTTTGGCCGTTTTGCGGAGTACCTAAACATTGTGCCCTTATATTATTTATTTTTCCCGAGTTATTTCGGGTCTTTGATGATTTTATGCAAAGTACCTGGATGACCGAGCTTTGCTCGGTATAAAACACGGATTAAAACGACATTTTCTAAAAATAAAACCTAGCTAGATCGATTTATCGCCCGCAAAACCCCCTGCATACTAAATTTCATAAAAATCGTTGGGGCCGTTTCCGAGATTCAGATTATATACATATACAAGCTGTCCCATTCAAGACACCGTCCGCGCGTTTGTTAAAAAAAATATCTAATTGTAAATCTAACCATTCTCGAATCCATTTGAACACACACAAAAAAATCATTCAAATCGGTCCAGCCGTTTAGGAGGAGTTCAGTGATATACACACGTACAGTAGAATTATATATATAAAGATAGGTACATAAAAAACAAGAATTACTCGATTAAAGGTATATATTATATAGATTCGATAATTAGATAAAGCTAGAGTTATTGACTCGGGTGTGAATATTGCAATGAATGTTTTGTGTTTCGAGCAAAAATAATCTGTATAATTATTTTATTATACACTATTTTTTATAAAATAACAAACGACGAACGACAACATACGACTTAGTGACGTCTTACTATAAACAATCTAAACACTTGACATTGGCAAAATTGTCATAATACACATGCCATTTACGAAGAAGAAGAAGATATTTAACAACGAAACACTCGTAATCCGACTCAACTCGATGAAAATATCAATATCGTATATCGAAATCGGCTTGTCAAGTAGACGGTTTGATTATTAATTACTTTTAATGTTGACTATACATACGTACTGTTACTGTGTAACTTAATTTTTTAAGCCAACCTAATTCGGCTCCTTTCCATCACATACAAAAAAGATTCCCATTCACATCCGGCAGCATTTATTAAATAAAAAAAAATATTCCCACTCATACAAGAAATCTTTTAGTACAGTCAACATAAGCAATGTTTCTGGGTTTTATTTATTTCTATCATGACGACGATGTTCAATCTGCGAGTCTAAAATAATGTTTGGCTCTACCATAAGGCTGATTTAAACTGTGATATAAAAATATATTAGTTTCAAGTACCTAAATAACAAAATAAATGCGAAGACAGACCTCTACTTTTTTGCTTTATGTTCTTAAATATTTTTAGTATTCGTACCTTACCTAACTATTTAAGCCTATCTATCAGACTATCAGAAGATTCTCGTGCTGACTTTACCACAACTTACGCATGAATGTGAGTGGGAACTAATGTATGAACGAAAATATTTTTAAAAATTATTATTATAAAGTTCGTTGGATGTGGTTGGGAACTAATGTATGTAAGTTTTCTTTTCCGAGGCCAATGGGTTTGGATGTGGTGGGAAGTAGCCCTTAATTAAATGGATATTCTCCAAGTGTAATGTTTGGATGTGCCTCTGCCAACCCCTTTAGATACCCAGAAATTCCTAAGTAACTAGAGGTTTGAGAGCCAGGGAATGACAAACGTGAGCATATTTGTTTTGTGTAAACTTATGCTGGCTGTATTCTTCGCTCGTATTAGTACTTACAATAAAGTCTGATATACCTACCATAACTGTGTTACAATTAATTATAAGTATCTACCTGGATGACCGACCTTTGCTCGGTATAAAACACGGATAAAACGACGTTTTCTAAAAATGAAACCCAGCTAGATCGATTTATCGTCCCCGAAGCCCCCTGCATACATTTCATAAATTTCATGAAAATCGTTGTAGCCGTTTCCGTGATTCAGATTATATAATATACATACATCTATACAAGAATTGCTCGTTTATACATTAGGTAACAGTACCTATACATTGAATATAATAATAATGCCGGATATTTCACACATCTGGCCCAAAGTAAACAGAGCTTGTGTTGTGGGTGCATGACTGATATATACTTCTTTTACATATACATAAAAACACCCAGACCCGCGACAAATACTTGCAGATCATTCAAACATTTGTCCCGCTGCGGGAATCGAACCCGTAACCTTCTGCGACTCAGCCGGGCCTTGGCCTTGGCCCACTGCGTCTCAGAGGTCGTCAGTATACAAAAGAACAGTGCGTCTCGGTACGCCTGACAGAAGGGATAACTTAAACTAATCTAATCGCTGTCTGCCTACCGTTGCCGTATGCGTGAGAGAAAGGGAAGCCAGACAGACTAGCACCGTAACGCGTTACGTAACGAAGCGGTTTACCCTCCCATACACTATACACTTCAAATTCAATTCATATACACTTCAAACTCTACAATTAATTGAGACGATTCTGAATCTAAATACGATACCTCTGTTGTAAGTTGGTGAGAATTGGGTATGTGCATGTCAGAAAGTTTCTTTGTTTGTGCAATATTATTGAAGTGAAAGGATAACAGGAAGTCAACTAGAAAAGAGATGATCTTCAAATGGCTAAATACTTTTCTTGAATCATATCTAAGAAAACGCGCAATTAAGTCATTTTTCGAAGAAATAAAACTGAATCAAATCCGTTTAGGAGCTAGGATGCCACAAGCAGACGACAACAGCCCTGTTCGCTTCGAGTGTTAAAAAGCAAAAAAGTAACAAAAACAAACAACTCGATTGTAATACATTATATTTTTCAAAAATACATTTTTATAACTTATCTTATCTAATACCCTTTGCACACGATGGCCAACTGGCGACACGTAGTCTAATTGTCCAAAGTGTCTGAGCATTATTTGGAAGACAGTATCGGTAAGGCTTATATACATTGGCCATGATTCTGTTGTTTTGCCAAATTTATTAAATTTCGTAAAATACGAAATATATAAAATCTAACTTTATTATTTGTACTAAAGTCGAAATAATAACAGTTTGAAAGTTAAAATTAACATTACAGATTTTTCTAGGATTTTCCGCATTTTTCAACACAAATATCTTCAATTTCATTCTATAAGCACCTTTGTCAATTTAGTAAATTTAATAAGTGTTATTTAGAAATATTATTCTAATTCAGACTTTGGTGCAATCAAAATAAGATCGTTTTCACGATATATTAATTTATATAGCGAAACAACAGAATCAAGCCCATTAACTAAATTCGTTTATTCATAACACACGAGTTTTTATTAATTTACACCCAATAAGGCCTACAGCTTTGAAATAACAGAGTTAAATTTAATAACCCTATTTAATAGACCCTTGAGAAATGGTTCTATTATAACTTTACTAATACTTTTACCCGTGGTTTTAGTGTAGAAAGGTGCCTTTAAGGAGATCTTTAATCCTTTCACCACACTGGTTTGTAACAAGTAGTGACACGATAAGACAAGTGACATTATGTGGTATATTCATAAAATTACGTCCCAGGTATTCTATTCTATTGTGTAGCTTGAATTTTGCGTAGCTTGAATATTGTGTAGCTTGAATTTGTGTAGCTTGGATTTTGTGTAGCTTGAATATTGTGTAGCTTGAATTTTGTGTAGCTTGAATTTTGTGTAGCTTGAATTTTGTGTAGCTTGAATATTGTGTAGCTTGAATTTGTGTAGCTTGAATATTGTGTAGCTTGAATTTTGTGTAGCTTGAATATTGTGTAGCTTGAATTTTATGTAGTTTGTATTTAGTGTAGCTTGAATTTCGTTAAAGAGGAATCAACAACGCGTGGCTGAACCACAATATATTTATCGAATATTAGCAACATTTTTTAAATTTATATAATACATGATATAAATAAAGTCTATCTTATAATCACATACTAACCAATGTGTTGTTTAAATATGTTGCCATTTTTAACGAACTTAAAAGGAGGTTCTTATTTTAATTTTTTTACCTCATTACTACGTCATTAGTACACCGATTTGGAATGGATATACTATTCAATTGGTCCCATAGAAATTTCATCAAAATCGGTTCAGTAGACGTCAATACGTCATCAAAGTAAACGAAATTTATTTATGCTTTTTTGTGACTCAAATGTGTTTACAAATTCACTCCCAAGGGTGAAATAAAAGGGAATGAAATTTTTAATTGGCTCGATTTTTTTATTGACTTATTTTTTTATCAATGAACATGGTTTTCTTTTTAGTTTTTAAAACGTAATTATTATTTATTAACGTTAGAATGATAGCGCTGACAATACTTTAACACAACGTTAACTAATTATGCGATTATAGGATAGACGGATAACATTTACATATCGTATTGTAATATTGTGATGACATTTAAAATCGATGAAATACTTTGGTTTAGAAAAATAACTATATTACTGGGTAATAACTATCGATTGAAACCTATAAAATAAATTTAAAGATTAATGGTCTATATTATAAATAAATAAATAATGCTGGACATTTCATACAGCGTCATCTGGCCCCAAAGTAAGCAGAGCTTGTATTATCATTATATTAATACGTGAAGCATAAACTTTGTACCCCTTGTTACGAAAATTGAGTTTGAAATTTCGCACACTTATAGTTAATATAGAGAAAAAGTGCATGATATTATTTAAAAAAAAATTATGCATAAAAAATACATTATTAATTAATTATGGTCGAATTTCGACCAGTGGGCGACCACTAGTGGGTATAACTGATTGTTTTACCAACAGCGCCATCTGTGTTTCAACGGCTGCACTACATACCTACATGAAGGTTCCAATACTTATTGATTGTTACCTAGTTTATACAGTCGCCACTAGAGGCGCTGTCCCAAACTATATGAAATTTTGATTTGCGATCTAGCCGGGCCTAATTTCCTCAATTGTAAATCGACATCTGTAACTTTAAAAAATAAAAGCGAATTTCTGTTATAGCTGCGTTTCTCTTCTTGCATTTTACACTGATATACTTTGTTGTAAAAACACCCAGTCTCGAGACAAATACTTGAAAATTATACAAACATTTGTCCCGCGGCGGGAATCGAACCCGCAAACTTTTGCGTCTTTTGTAGGCCTTCGCCCAGAGAGCCACAGAGGTCGTCAAAAAAAATTTTTGAACAACTCTATAGCTTGTATTATGGTAACCAAATGCCTGATACATATATACTTTAATACATAATAAACTACATCCAGACAGTACAAACATGTATGTTCATCATACGAATGTTTGCCCTGGTTGGGAATCGAACCTATAACCTACAGCGCAGAAGGCAGCGTTACCCATAACAGACAAGTATTTACATACGTAATACTAACAACGATCTCCCTCTTTTGCTTTCTTTGGTAGCAGAGAAAGAAAGCACTAAAGAATTATTTTTTAAGCGCCTGTGTATTAGATATCTATCTTATAATACCAAATTAGCTATTGTAGCGTTAAAATCGGTTGTCATATTTGTTCTTTGACATTAGAATCTTGACGTTAATGTATGCTTTAGCGCCACTATAGTTAATGTGATGATTATAAGTTAGAAGGTTTGTAATAGTTATGTTCGTAAATACTTTTAAAAATATCCATTATAATCTAATAACCCTAAATAACTGTAGCTGCTTAAAAACTATGTTCCATAAACACTAGCAACTAGCCTGCCCTCTGGCAGTGATCTGGATCACTTTAGCTATCTATAGATCGTATTTAACGATCCTTAGATAGTTAAACCGATTCACATGCATATATTATTGTAAATTATTCTAGCATTCAATAATTATTATATATTTCATTGACGCTTAATCTTCAACTAAAACAGCTGACAATCGATTTAAAGATAATTAACAAGGTGATGTTTAAAAACATCAATAGACTTATCCTATTATGGAATATCAATCACGTATTTTTATAACGATTTTGCTATGTATATCTAGTTATAGGATTGCAGGTATGAACAGGACGTATAGTCTGGTAACACTAATTATTTAAACATCTATACATGGCAACACTGTCGAAACCGCATTTTTTAATTTTACATTTGTTTTTGATAAAAGGGACGGAAGTGTGTAACAGGAAGCCGAAGAAGCGCGTGCTATTTTATTTGACCGTCAGACGGTACCATCCCATTTTCCGAGAGGTTGGTACTGTCAGCCAACAGTGTGCGCGTGTGACGAGAGAGAGAAAGGGAAATAGAGAAGGAGAACGCATCAGCTGTGCGCTTAACCTACAGTGGTGTGTATAAAGTGTGTTATATAATCTAAATCAGGATATAATGTTAATGTTGCTTATTACCAAGGTGAGATGTCAGATGTTACACGTCATATGCGACTACTGTAAGGCTCGCTTGTTTCTTGGCTATTTATTTTATTGCCTATTTTGATTATATTTTGAGGCTTTCCGGGTAATGAAGGTCAGTTTACCAGATAAGCCACATGGTATAGACATATTTATTGATAAAATATCTTAAGAGGTTGATATTTGCCAACACACTAATGTTTCGCTTTAAAAATTTATAATTTAACACGATTTTTTTGTAAAATGAAGGTGTATGAATATTTGTAACGTTGTTCAATAAATTTGTATTAATCACTACATTGTATAAAACAAAGTAGCTTCCCGCTGTCTGTCTGTCCCTATGTATGCATATATCTTTAAAACTACGCAACAGATTTTAACACGGTTTTTTTAATAGATCCTGTGATTCAAGAGGAAGGTTTATATGTATAATACATGCATAATATAGTAGAAAAACATTGATAATTTTGGAGGTTTCTAATCACATTAGACATTCTGTATATATTTAGTATCAGCATTGCACCGCTAGTATAAAATAAATAATGCTGGACATATCACACAGCATCATCTGGCTTCAAAGTAAGCAGAGCTTGTGTTTTGGGTACCACATGACTGATATATTACTTACCTAATATATATTTTTTGTAAACAAATATTATAGAATATCACTTATTAAGAAAAATAGGCTTAATATCTTTGAATTGAACTAGATGACAGATGTAAAAAGTTGCCATATACCAATATTTTTAGGGTTGCCTATTTATTCCACTGCAGAATTAGTATGGCCAGACTATATGAACTTAACTAAAATACAATTTCATACTATATTATATACTATAGTAACCATCTATAGCTGAACTGCCGTTGCAGGTATGAACAATAGGTATGAAAAGCCTTACTCGATTGCGGAATTTTACAATATCACAGCCAGCTATAGCTCGACCGATAGTTACAGGTATGAACTCATCACTGTTTAAGATATAGCTCGACGGATTGTTATAGGAATGAATAGCAGGTAAGAACTTACAACTGCTTACAAAACTGTATCACAGCCAGCCAAAGCTTGACCGATACAGGTATGAGCAGCAGGTATGAACTTACCACTGCTAACAATACTTAGCAAGCTATAGCTAGACCGATTGTTACAGGTATGAACAACAGGTGTGAACTTAACACGCCTTACAATACTCTATGACAGCCAGCTATAGCTAAACCGATAGTTACAGGTATGAACAGCAGGTATGAACTCACGACTGCGGCATCTTACACTGCTTACAGTCTTCCATCCCGTCACTGAACTCTTCAATTTGCAGCGTCATCTCGAAGAAGTTGTATTTCTCGTGGACGAGCCTTGTAGCTTGTTCTAGAACCTTCTGTGGACTGACCCCAGTGCCTGGAAGAAGGAGAGAAAAAAATATGTACATATTTTTTGGGTTCGGTACGTCAAAAGGTACCCTTATAGGAAAAATTTGTTGCCCGTCCGTCTGTCTGTCTGTCAAGACCTTTTATCTCGGAAACGCGAGGAGGTATCGAGTTCAAATTAAAACGATATACTCAGGTCTACAATTGAGGTTATTAAGGTTGTCTGGCAGAGATCGCTTTCTAGCGATAAGACCGCCCATTGTACTACCGTGTAGCTAAACATAGTTTCTTTTAATAGTCCAATGTTTCTGTGGTGTGCAACAAAGTATTTTTTATTCTTCTATTCTATTCTACAGTCTCTTGAAGCTGTGAAAAAATCAAGCTTCTAAGCTTAATGGTAAAAAAAAGATCGAATAAAAAAGATATTTCGATACTCTCAAGGAAATCAAAATTTATAAAGAATTTCCCGTTGATCTAGAACTATGAAATTTGGCAAGTAATATCGATCGTTAATAGAAAACTATAATCCAAATTTTTAATTGAGTTTTTAATTTTTAATTGAGTGAGTTTTCATTATTTTTATGATGAATAGTTTTCGACTTATGGCGAAAAATTAAAAAAAAACCTTTTCTCTTTTTAATAAGTATAGGTGGGTACTTAATAATTTTAATTTTCATTGCATGTACTACAAATTTGTACGGAACCCTCGGTGGGCGTGTCCGACTTGCACTAGTTCGGTTTTATTTTATACCACTATGATGGCAAACAAGCTTACGGCCTGATGGTAGCGGTCACCTCGGCCTATGGCCTATGGCCTTCAACACAAGGAGTATCAAATGCGCGTTGCCGACCGTCGAGAAACCTAACTCCCCTCTTGAAGTACCCCATAGTGAATCCCCTGGGAAAACCTCGGGAGCTCATTCCACAACCGGAGCGTTTGCGGGAGGAAATTCCACTGAAACCGCACTGTGACCAGTTGAATCGAAACAGTGTCGGTGCCTCCATCGACAAAATAATACGTGAGTAAAACCTGTGTATATCAAAATGTACAATTTATAAAGTGAGACAGTGATCAGTTAGGTTCCAGTGTGTATAAACACCTGCCGATGGCGAGCGGACGATGGGAGAAGGTAGCTGTGGGCATCATGGCAGACTCTTCGGAACGCAACTCTTTAAAGGGATACTAAGATCCAATGAAATGTCGCCGGAAAGGTTCGGTTCCCGGATGAGTTGGAAACATTCACGATCATTGATACGAAGATATTGAGGTGTAGTCGATATGTTGGATAAAAAAATAAGAATTACTCACACGGGAACCGAACCTTACGCACAGTACAGTAACCTACATATTTGCAGCGCTTGACAGCGTTTTAAATATGGGTAATTATAATAATAATCATAAAGCCATTTATTCAGAAAACATAATTACAACCTCTATAGGTACTTTTAAATTGATAAGAACGCTAACTCCCACCCTAGGAAAACATGTGTTGTGGCTAGTAGATGTTGTAGTTAGATTGGTCGTGGTGCACTAAATTATGAGCTATGATTCAAATATTTTTGTATTTAATAAACGCAATAAACTTACACAACATTATTTATACTTATATATGTTTACATACACGATATACACAAATACAGATAATACATAGTAAATTAGTTGTATGGTACTTACGGATAGCCAAATGCGCTGAAAGCGCTGTCTTGTCCAACGACAGAGCCCACATACGGAGGTTGTGGACTCTCAGCACTCCGGGCAGAGTCAGGAAAGTGTTCGCTACTTCCTGCAAATTATCACAATTGTGTATCTAGATAATTGATTCAAGCGGAAATTACAAAACATTAAAAAGATGAATCGCCGAGAATTGGAATGACTCGAGACAAATACTTGCAAATCATACAAACATTTGCGGGAATCGACCCCGCAACCTTTCGGCATTTCAGCCGGGTCTTGGCCCTCTGCGCCCTCTATGGCGTCTCGTATGGCGTATGTCGTCTGGTCTATGTTTTTAAAATAGACACAAAACCTTTGTTATCATTATTCATAACCAAAACAGATTATACTATAACGGCACGTTAGATGTAATTATAAGAAGGCAAAAGAACTCTCATTGCCTCTGTGGCGTATCGGGCCAAGGTCCGGTTGAGACGCAGAAAGTTGCGGGTTCGATTCCCACCTTGAGACAAATGTTTTTATAATTTGCAAGTATTTGTCTCGAGTCTGGATGTGTCTATATAATATGTATGTATTTATAAAAAAGTATATAAGTAGTATACCAGTCATGTGGTACCCATAACACAAGCTCTGCTTACAAGGGCCAGATGATGCTGTGTGAAATGTCCGGGATTATTTATTTATATTTACCTGGAAGTCGATGCCCCTGGGTGAGCCTTCCATCAACACAAGCAGAGTGTCCTTGATGATGTTGAATGTAGTGAAGAGAACCAACACTGAGAAGAGGAACGTACAGATCGGGTCCACCAGGCTCCAACTCGGCTGCAAATATTTGTATATATAATACTCCGAATCATTTAACACTTTTACAGAAATAATTACAGAATATACACTTATATAAAATACATATGTGAAAACCGATTCACATGTATTTTAGGACCGTTTAAAACGATCTACAGATAGCTTGACTGATCTAAATCACTGCCAGAGGGCAGCGTTTCCAAGACACTGGCGGCATTGCTACGCTGGGCCAGATAGGAGCCAGCTCTTGCGTCACGCGACGTTTCCAAGACACTGGCGGCATTGCTACGCTGGGCCAGATAGGAGCCAGCTCTTGGGTCACGCGACGTTTCCAAGACACTGGCGGCATTGCTACGCTGGGCCAGATAGGAGCCAGCTCTTGGGTCACGCGATGTTTCCAAGACACTGGCGGCATTGCTACGCTGGGCCAGATAGGAGCCAGCTCTTGGGTCACGCGACGTTTCCAAGACACTGGCGGCATTGCTACGCTGGGCCAGATAGGAGCCAGCTCTTGGGTCACGCGACGTTTCCAAGACACTGGCGGCATTGCTACGCTGGGCCAGATAGGAGCCAGCTCTTGGGTCACGCGACGTTTCCAAGACACTGGCGGCATTGCTACGCTGGGCCAGATAGGAGCCAGCTCTTGGGTCACGCGACGTTTCTACAAGACGTCGGAAAATTATTTTGAAATGTATTTTACGCGATTGGCGATTCCCTACGGGTTCAGGGTCTCGACTCCAAAAGGCTCAAATATATAGGCATTATCAAGGACGGTATGTATGCAGCTTTTGAGGTCACTTGACTCTGTCTTCGATGAATTAACTTGTTTCGTAAAATACGTACGATCTTATTTCGTTTGCACCAAAGTCTGTTTTTGAATAACATTTTTAAATGACACTTCTTAAATTTACTAAATTGGCGTGTTTTAGCTCATTTTAGTCAAGTTAAGTCAAGTTAAGTAACACTTTTAGTTTTATTCTAATTTGGACTTTAATGCAAACAAAATAATATCGAAAGTTATTATTCGTATCTGGGCATGCGGTACCCATAACACAAGCTCTGCTTACTTTAGGGCCAGATGATGTCAAGTCAAAAGTCAAAGTCAAAAGATACAATCACAAGGATTACTTTGAAACGTCTTACATACTAGGTGAATTTAGGTGCCAATTCCTCCTAACCCAAGCCCGAGAAGAACTGGCAAGCGCTTTTTGCATGATCCATCTTAAAACTACCTTAACTACGAATAATTACGTTTTAAAAACTAAAAAGACAATAGACTTAATGTATATAACAAGGTAGCTACTGTAAAACGTTGTGGAGTTCCCTTAACTGTCCTTCGACTTCATCATCAGACTTCTAATGACAGTCACAATCCATCTAGGTGTAAAGTTCTCATAAATACAAACGAATCAAGCCCAAACACCAGGTAATTGCTGTAAATCGTTGAGGAGTTTCCTCGACTGTCTTTCGGCTCCATCATCAGATCGACTCCAGACCTTCATTAAATAGTAGTGCTTTAAAATATTTTTCAACACACTTGCTGATAAAGTGGCTCTATGGTCACCGCAATTAGGCACAGAATGACACCCATAATCAAACTGTGACTTTTTCATTGCTATAACTCACTAGTGCGTTATAGTTTTTTTTTTAATTTTTATTGGTTGAGGTGCTTTGTTCTTAAAAAAGTTTTTATTCAAAAAAAGATCGTGTTTAATAGAACAAATAAATTAATGTTCCTATTGCTTGCTCATTTCATGCAACTTCTTATTTAAATAGATATTTTAACTCGTACGTGTTTAATAAATAAAACTTTCACTCAAATATAAATTTTGTTTTCTCTGTAATAAAAGAAAATTTTAAATTCCCCATTTTGAACGTGGCAGAATAAGCGCAAACCCTATGCGCGGAAAATAAAAAAAAAACCTCATCCCTTTAGTCAGTTGCTGATCGCAATGCGCGCGCATAGGAAAACTGATTAATTTTTCCTGCCGTAATCATTTTTCACAACTCGTTTTCACTGTTGAAATTAAACTTTTTATCTACTAAATAAAATGAGTTTTTATTGTTATTTTATTCACAAGTGTGTTGAAAAACGTCGTATGATACACGTGTGTATTGATGATTACCGTCCTCGGCTCTCTTAAGACCCTCACCTAACGGCTCGGGTCTCAATGGCGCCTCAGCGGTAATCACCAACATTACACACTAGTACCATAATGTACTATAATGAACAAATTTACAAATGCACTAGTCGACTCTACAATTTTCGAAGGTTCTCCTTGTTTTCTCTGGGATGCCATCATCAGATCCTGGTTACCTTATCATGGTACCACCCTTGGAATATCTACATTCCAACAAAAAAAGAATCGTCAAAATCGGCTCATAAACGACGAAGTTATCCGAGAACACACAAAAAATATATACACGGTCGAATTGAGAAACCTCTTTTTTTTAAGTCGGTTAAAAACTAATCTAACTTTAAAAAAAGAGAGATTATACATTTCAAAGTGTCGGTTAACTGTCTAACGGCAGAGCGACATGAGTCCTTGAATTCTTATCAATAATATAGTCATTTATTATATGCTGTGTGAAATGTGCAGCATTATTATTATTATTATTTTACGAAATTTTAGCTAATCCAGCAGCACTGTCTTATAATATGAATGTACCTTATAGTATATAACGATAGCAGCGATGAGAACCCCGAAGCTCTGTAGAAAGTCGCCGAGCACGTGTATAAAGGCCGCTCGTACGTTGATGTTCTCGGCCTGAGTGTGTTGGTGAGATGTCGAGCTCTCAGCATCCGAGTCGCCGCCATTCTTCTAAAAAAAAACAATCTAACTGTTTACATATTCTATCACCACTCAATGAAGCCCTGAGATCGAGACGGCGCCGTAGACCCAAAAAGAGATGGCGAGGTGTCGAACCATTGACAGAGCTTGGGACCAATTAGCTCACAACTGAGGTGACTGGAGAAGTTAGTTAGTTCAAAATATTACTTGATTAATTTGATTGTGTTAATAAAACTATATCTATTTTTGTTGATTTCTGAAATGTATTAAGTACTAAGATGTTCATTTAATTTTTAATATTAATCTTTAAAATTGCGAGATGATTTCCGGTTAGCCATTTCCGGTAAGCCAATTCCGTTTAATTATTTTTGTGTAATAAGTCATTCGTTTGATTTCCGAGAGTGTTGGTATTATTGTAAGTTCATTTCCGTTTCTCTTCAAATTAGTTGGGATTTGACTAGGTATTTTAAAATATCATGAAAGCGGAAACGCAGACGTTGCCAATGATTTCCGGGGCGTCTGGACAAAGCTTTTATATCTTGCTTATGAATTCGGTCAGTTATTTTGGAGAGTTGGTAATAGCAAGACGTGGACAAAAGACTTGTCTGTTACCGCGTAATTCTGTTAATAAATGCATAGTTTCTAAGTACAATCTGTGTGCAAATTCGAATAAAACTGTGAGCGTTACGTGTTTCGTTTTCGTTGCCAGGAGAACCTATAGGCGCCCACAATAATGGATGGTGAAGAAAATGACCACCTGATGTTGCACCCTGCCATGCCTGACGCGACATAAATTCAAAAATTCTAAATTCAAAATAACTTTATTCATTACAATCACAAGGACCACTTTGAATCGTCTTCTTACATGCTAGTGAATCTAGGTGCCGGTTCCTCCTAACCCCAGTTCAAGAAGAATCCGGCAAGAAACTTGTCTGGTCTTAACACTTTTTTGTATGATCCTTGACAATTTTGTTACGGATGCCGAGTCGAGTTGGAGCAGCATGGATATATAAATCTCCGATGTTTCTCTGCTTAAGGCATTCCGATGTTTCTCTGATCAAATTATCTGACGCCTATTCACGGCGCTCGAACTGTGTTTATTAACAATCTAATTACATATTTATAATTCGAGTAAGTATTACTTGTGAGCTACATTGTGTTTTCATGCGATGGCCATTTATTTATTTAAAACATAAAAGATTTTTAATATTGATATGGTCATGTATCAATATTATAAGATGTCCCGGGAGGGACCATTAGTTTATTTATTCAGTCCGTAATGGTCTCTCCATTAGGGACTGAGTAAATTAACTGACTTAGTAGAACATGGATCTCACAACTTTATGCGGTAGGGTAGAGGAACTGAGTTGAGAGACTTCGTTTTTTTACAAGTTATGTTTTTGATCGCATTTCATTTCTTTTTGTAGACAGTCCTACTTTTTACAAGTTACCTTTGAACACTTAATCCTATACATTTATATGGGATTACAAAGTTATTTATGCAGTTGGTGTATCTAGAAAACTGGAGCGAAATTGCTACACACACTAAACACTGAATTCTAAATTTGAAGCTTCTATGTCCGCTAGAATGCCTTGATGAGTTTTATGATTTAGAGTTATGAGTCTTGATGATCGGTCAGTCAGTCAGTCAGTGAGTGAAAGAGTGAGTGAGTAAGTGAGTGAGTGAGTGATAATTCTTAAACTTCTGGTTTAAATTGAATTAAATTTGAAATATAACGTGTTTATACAATGCTTGCTTGGTTACTGAAAATTAAGGCTTCTAGTTTTATCCACAACAAAGTTATAGGGGGGTCGAAAATGGGCCGAACTGTTTCGCGAAGGATGGTACGGCCGTGCCGCTTTTTTGCTCGACTTGGCGGGGGCGCTGCCGTGCCCCCAGATAAGTATTCGATAAGTCATCTGATCACCATAGTACAAGCTATGCTTATCTTGGAGCTGGATGGTGTTTGTATTGTCCACCAATATTTGGTTATCTTTATATTACCTTATTAAGCACAGGGTTGTTACCCCCGTGGCTGTGGCCGTGACCGCCCCCACCGCCGTGGCTGTGTCCATGCTGATGAAGAGTCAGCCCCATTCTGAAAATCAATAAGAAAAACTATAGGTACATATAAGGATCCGTATACTCACACACACATCGACAGATATCTATCAAAATGGCGACTTCGATGGTTAAACTACTAGCTGCTGCCCGCGGCTTTGTACGCGTGGTAACTACAGAAAAAGTATAAAAAGCCTATGCCCTTCGCGTGAAAACGTAACAAACAGACAAGAGTTACGTTCGCATTTATAATATTAGTATGGATAGCCCCCATACTTATTTAGAGTTAGAATAGTGACTCAATGTTGACGACCTCTGTGACGCAGTGGGCCAAGGCGCGGCTGAGACGCAGAAGGTTGCGGGTTTAAATCCCGTCTCAGGACAAATGTTTGTATAATCTACAAGTATTTGTCTCGGGTCTGGGTGTTTCTATGAATAATATGTATGTATTTCCAAAAAAAGTGTTTAAGTAGTATATCAGTCATATGGTAGTGGTACCCATAACACAAGCTACTTACCTACATAATTACGTTTTAAAAACTAAAAAGAAAACAGACTTAATTTATATGAAAATACGAAATTTCGTTTACTTGAATGATAATTTTTTTTCCAGCTATTTTGATATAAAAATAAAACTACTGAACCGTTTTTGATGAAACATCTATGAGAGTAATCGGAAAGTATATACACAAAAAATATCAAATCTGGTAATAAATGATGCGAGTTACGAGGTAGCAAACATAAACCAACCGAATTAAGAACCTCCTTTTTAGTTAAAAAGTGTTTTTTTTACAATGCACACAACACCATATAGCTTTGATTATAAAGACCTGACCATATAGAACTGAGGCTTGGTCGCTAACTATTGGCCTCATGCACAAGCTCAGAGTCGCGCAACGTGCTATGGAGAGAGCTATGTTGGGTGTTTCACTACGTGATAACCTCCGCAACGAGGAAATCCGTAGAAGAACCAAAGTCACCGACATAGCACTCAAAATTAACAAGTTGAAGTGGCAATGGGCAGGCCATATAGCTCGCAGAACTGATAACCAACTCCCCAACGGGAGTAAAAGTTCTCGAATAGCGACCAAGGACAGGAAAACGAAGCGTAGAACGACCCCCCACCCGATGGACTGACGACATTGTAAAAATCGCAGGAAGTCAGTGGATGGAGCGGGCTCAAAATCGTACTTCCTGGAAATCTATTGGGGAGGCTTATGTCCAGCAGTGGACTTCATAAAGGCTGATATTATGATGATGATGATAAAGACCCGATGACTGACACTTATATATTTTTATATACACTTTTATAATACTTTATAACACGCAGAGACAGAACAAACACCTATGTTCATCATAAATGTTTATCCTGGGAGAGAATCGAACCCTCAACAGCAAGGATCCCTGTCGCTTATTTACGCGAGTTACGTAATCAGGAACCCAATATGGTAAATCCATAGTTTAGCTTCCTATAATTTGTCAATTTGCCAAGATATTTTGCGTTTTATCGAACACCTGTGCAACCGTATGGTATTAACAACAGCTGTTCCAACGCGATGGTATTCGATACCTACTATTTCAATACATTAACATTTTGATTGACACTTCTTCACTTCGATTACAAGTACCTGGATGACAGACCTTTGCTCGGTATAAAACACGGATAAAACGACGTTTTCTAAAAATGAAACCTAGCTAGATCGATTTATCGTCCCCGAAACCAGCATATCGATATAGCAGCGTTTCGATATATCGAAACGATATATAATATCGTTCTATCGTTAGTTTCGTTTTCAAAATCAAATTATAGTGTTCGTTGTGGATTATATCGATTGTCATACGTTTAAAAATTAAATGAATATTTTTCGCCTATTTCGATTTAAAAACCAAACAATTGAACCGATTTATACAAAAATCTACGTGACGGATCGGGAAGAATATCCTTTCATTCATGAAAAAATATCAAATCGGTTCAAAAATGACGTTTTTTATTATTATTACTTCAAACCAGTGTGTTGAAAGGATTAAAAAGGCCTCAGAAGCTCCTTTTGTGCACGTTTTGAACTATTAGGTATTGAAGACTCACACAAGATTAACAGCTACTCCGACAGCGGACGTTATCAGCATAGCGGTGGCGTTGATCTCAAAGGACTGGTCGATGACTCGTTGCACCGCCATGTACACCAGGATGCCGGTCACCACCCAGATGAGCAGGACCGAGGTGAGGGCTCCTATCACTTCAGCTCGGTACCAACCGAACGGCATTCTGGAAAATACATTCTATTAACTTAGATAGATAGATACATACAACTTTTATATGACCCTCCCCGGCTTCGCTCGTGTGCAACTTTTGTGTGCGGACTTTTGATTAGACCTTTTTAAGGTGTACAAACAATACTGTAGTACATTATTTTGATCTATCTCGTAGGGTTCAGACAGCGTTTGCAATGTAAGCGCAAAAAGTGTTTATTTACGACAGTTATTTAGTGTTTCTCTACTATATTATGCATGTTTTATACATATAAACCTTTCTCTTGAATTACTCTTTCTATTAAAAAAAACCGCATCAAAATCCGTTGCATAGTTTTAAAGATCTAAGCATACATCGGGACAGACAGCGGGAGGCGACTTTGTTTTATACTATGTTATGAAACCAGCACACACGTACAATCAATGGTACTATTGTACATAATGGCAAATACATAATACTTTAGGTTAGCCAATAGATACTTTAAACTGAAAGCGCGTGTGTGTTTCAATTTCAATTATTATAATTAATAATTATAATAATTCAATATATTGTGTAGCTGTAGTTGAATATTGTGTTGAATATTGTGTTTTCAAAAATGAGGCTGGAGCAACAGTTACGGTGAATGGATTGCGCTATCAAGAGATGATTAATGATTTTTTATGGCCAGAATTGGATGGTATTGATCTGGACAACGTTTACTTTCAAAAAAACGGCGCTACGTGCCACACAAGCAACGAAATCATTGATCTTTTACGGGAAAAGTTTCCGAACCTAATTATCTCTCGAAGAGGTGATCACAATTGGCCACCGAGATCTTAGGTTTTAACACCTTGCGACTTCTTACACCTCGTTTTATATAAAATAACAAATGACGAACGACAAGACACGACTTTGCGAGATACTATAAACAATTTAAACACTTGGTTCTAGCACAATTGACAAATGACATTAAGGAAGAAGAAAATGATCTAGGGTGATCTATTCTGGTGAATAAAAGCATCAGACGTGACTTACCGACGTGTAGCTGGCCTACTGCCCACCCACAATGAAAACAGTGATATCATGAAGCTAGCAAAGTCTGTGAGCAGGTGAGCTGCATCTGTCGCTATTGCTAAACTGCCGGATATAACACCACCTGGAAATAAAGCCAATAATAATAATAATAACATTGAAATTAATTAATAAATAATGCCGGACATTTCATACAGGATCATCTGGCCTCAAAGTAAGCAGAGCTTGTGCTATAGGTACCACATGGCTGATATATTAGTTATAAAGCGCTGTCTCCCATAGGAGTGGCATCTGCAAGTATTTGTTGGGTCTGGGTGTTCGATTCCCTCCCAGGATAATCATTGGTGATGAACACAGGTGTTTGTTCTGTGTCTTGGTGTTGTAAGAATGTATTTAAAAATATTCAAGTATTCTATCAGACATCTGTATGGCGATTATGGAACTTTGAAACAACCAATGTCTATCAGTTTCGATTAGCAATCGGCGTAATTTCAATCATTAGTTTGATTGTAATTAGAACCAGTTTTGACAGGATGGATTAACTATTACATACGTTCGCTTTTCTATTCATATGACAGCATGTCTGACAATCAACATCAACCTTCCGTAATACCAATTCATCAATAGTAATTGAAAGCGATTAGTATCAAAGTTTTGATAGTATCAGAATTCCATAATCGCCCCACTGGTCAACTTAATACAAGCTATGCTTAGTTTGGGGGTAGATAGTGTTGCGCGCATTGTCCACCAATATTTTTTTATTTATTTACAAAAAATATATATTTATGTAGTATATCGGTCAGTTGGTATGATACTCATAACATAATTTCTGCTTAATTTGGAGCTGGATGATGGTGCGTGAAATTTGCGGCTTTATTTTTTTATTTAATACTAGCTGCTGCCCGCGGCTTCGCACGCGTTATACCTACATAAAAAGTAGCCTATGTCCTTCTCCACAGTCCCATCTATCTCTATACCAACATTCAATTCAATTTCATTCAACTGGCCTGTCAGCTCAGTTGGTAGTAGCTCTGCCTTATGCGCTGTAGGTTGAGGGTTCGATTCCCTCCCAGGTTAAACATTTGTGTGAAGAACATAGGTGTTTGTTCTGTGTCTAGGTGTTATAAAGTATAATAAGTATGTATTTAAAAATATACAAGTATTCTATCAGTCATCTGGTCACCATAATACAAGATATGCTTAGTTTGGGACTAGATGGTGTTGTGTGCATTGTCCATCAATATTTATTTATTTATTCATCAAAATCGGTTCAGCGGTTTAGTCGTGAAAACGTAACAGACAGACATACAGAATTACTTTCGCATTTATAATATTACTAGCGACCCGCCCCGGCTTCTCACGGGTGCAATGCTGATACTAATTATACTACAGAATGGTTGGATAACCATAATTATACCATGATAATTGGATAACTAAGAGATAGCCATATACCATCGCGGACTTTTTTGTATATCTTTTGAGGGTGTACAATACTGTAGGACATTATTTTGATCTATCTCGTAGGGTTCAGACAGCGTTTGCAATGTAAGCGCAAAAATATGAGTTTATTAACGACACCACATTGGAAACCTCTAAAATTATCAGTGTTGATCTACGATATTATGCATGTATTATACATATAAACCTTCCTTTTGAATTACTCTATCTATTAAAAAAACCGCATTAAAATCAGTTGCGTAGTTTTAAAGATCTAAGCATACATCGGACAGACAGCGGAAAGCGACTTTGTTACGGATAAGCAAAATAAGGCCAGTAGTATATCATATTAAGAAAGCCGCAAAACAACAGTTGAAATATTCGTCAAATTCGTCAAACTGACAGTTGTTCGTTGTACATTAAAATTATCATATTGTCTAATTGTAAAAGATTACATTGATTGCCATAATTAATGGACTGTTAAATCCTTCAATTTGAACGATTATTGACTCGATAAATCCTTATTAATTGATCGAGACCTTTCGATCGAAGGTGCTCTTAAATATCGTAAGTATTGTATAACAATCAATTTTGATAAACACGAGTTTTACTCATGTATTATTTTGCTGCTCGAGTTCACTGTTGAACCGTGAACGAGCGGACCGCGGAAATTAGAGACAGAATATATAGATGACCTCTGTGGCACAGTGGGCTTAGGTCCGGCTGAGACGCAAAAGGTTACAACAATTAAATGTAACTCACCTACAATTTCAGCTATCATAAACACTACACATAAAATACTGGCGATGATGAGTTTCCTCCGCGCTCTTTTATCTATGTCCTCGTTCCTGGATCTATGACAATGACCTGAAAAATACAATATTTTTAAATACACATATTATAGGTAGATAGATTTGAATGTGCAGTGGGCGAAGGCCTGCCTGAGACGCATAAGGTTGCGGGTTCAAATCTCGCTGGTGGACAAATGTTTGTATGATTTGCAAGTATTTTTCTTGAGTCTGGGTATTTTTCTATGTATGTATTAACGAAAAAAAGTATATAAGTAGTATATCAGTCATGTGGTATCTATAACACAAGCTCTGCTTACTTTGGGGCTAAATGACTTTGTGTTAAAAACGACTGGCATTATTTATTATTTATTTATTTATAGATAGCTTTTTATTGATATACCACACAGAAAATTACAAAAACAAGGCAATACAATGGGCGGCCTTATCGCTAACAGCGATCTCTGCCAGACAACCTTTGGATGGACTGGACTATAATTAAAGAGAGAAAGGGTATGTTGGTGTGGTGTTTATGTATAATTATATACTTACATAGGTATAATAATAAACAGATAAAATCATAGCACATAAGTGGGTATTATATTAGATATCATAAAATAAATCATTTTATATCAACAATACAGAAATAATTAATGTTTAAATTAAATATATAAAATAATAAATTAATTAAATTAATTAATAATAATGTTTCATGACCATGTTCTTGAAGATGGGGAGGGACTTGGCCTTTCTAATATGTACAGGCAACGCGTTCCACAAGCGGACATCCTGCACTGTAAAAAACTTTCCATAGAAGGTAGATGAGTGAACGGGAATTTTGAGTTGATTGGTAACTGAGGAGCGCAAGGATCGAGGTTAAGATATATGTGGAAATTCAAATATCACTAAAAATCTACTTTAAGTTTTTTAGTTCTATTATTATACAGAAATGTTATTTAAAGGAGGCGAGCGTTGATGCTGCTACTGTCTTAGTACTTTTGCAGACTCATCGTTCTATTATAATCTGTACAACATTATGTTCTAAATAAACATCTATCAAATAAAGAGATTGCGAGACGATCTCGATATCTTTGACAAAGTCTCAAAACCGAGATGACTGGAGCTGGAGAAATCAAGGGGATGCTCAAAATTAGAACACAATGGGTTAATCTTAATCGTAATTGTAATATATACACAATACGTAGCTTCTGCTTAGGGCTTCGAACACTTGGAACCAAAATAAAAAGTAGTCTCTTTTCTATAGTAGTCAGTAGAAGTAGAGACAGTAGTCTCTGTGTCTATTCCAGGTATAGACTGCATCTATACAGGGTTATTACGTAAAAATAGCAATAACGAAAGCAGTATTTGCGAAATAGATAGTAAGTCGCCAAAAAAACTTTATTACTCGTCTTTAGCCAACCTACAGGTGAATACACTAATAGCATAGATATTTAAAAGTATATTTGACAGCAGTGATCGCGGAATTCACATAATATTGCTAGTTTTGGCAAGTTACGTAACAGGGAATTGATAGCTAATAGATTCAGGCGTGACTTTGCGGAAATCCATTACAACAAATTGAATAGATAGATAAATATTTTGTACTATTCCGCTCATCTATTTGTACAGCCTTTGCATTGGCAAATGCAACATTGGTAACCAATTCGATTCAATATAGAATGATTTCTCTAAAGCCATTGACAAAGTTAGCTATAAGTTACATTGTCACAAACTTTTAATATATGGCGTCCATGATATTTAAATCGTTGGGTATGTTTTTATCTTGACACAGAAGTTAGCTCATGCCTTTGAAATGGCTTGTTTCCTCGCCGGTGCTTTTCGGAGTCCCACAGGGATCCCTTTTAGGGCCCCTTATTTTCAAATTTTATAACTGATCTGATTCAGCGCCTATAATGTAATTGTATTTTATTTATTGACATCTCTAAATATACTAAACATATAAAAAGGGTTCTAAACACTGTTTCCTAATGGTGTAAAAATCAACCATATATATTTGTAAACATTGACAAGTGTAATATCATTAACAAACAAGCACAATAAAATTATAAAAGACTATAAGATCGTGCGCATTATCAGCATTACCACATCCAAAGCCAACCAACTCCTAGGATTTGTCTTAAGATCTGAAAAACGCTCGTAGTATTTTGAGTTTGAGTTTATTATATTAGAGAGATCTTTGGCAGCCCAATATGGTAACCTAACTATAGATTTAAATCGAATACCATTGAAATAATTCAAAGGAAATGTCTCAATATGTTAATGTATGGTATACAACCTGGTCGTTCAGGCCTAAGTAACACAGATAGAAAGATCTAAATTTAGTGTACATTCGTTGTAATTTAATTCTATAAAATTCTACACTTTATAATGAACTCCTCTATGTTGTTCTCGGTAATATCGTTGAATATTAAATTTAGAGCGCGGAATTCTAATATGTTAAAGTTTTTTAGTTTCAAATCTATACAAATAATAGATCCTTTATCTAGAATGGCTCGCCAGTACAACAATTTGGCAAAGTATAACTTCTTATTATTATGTTATTTGTTTGAAAATTGAGCAAAATTCAGAATTGAAAAAATATAGTATATGTTATGTATGTAGTTTGAGAGATATCCTATATACCTATATTAACAGCATCTTTCTGAAGGAGTTTTGAATACCTAATTGCTTCCATAACCTATCACTACATTATCTACGTTTGTTTTATCTTATATTACTTGTATATTGTATTGTATTGTTGAAGTGAAAACTTCTCTTAGCGCGGTACGCTTATTTTTAGATGAGGTAAAGCCTCTAGATTCGCGACGCCGTTACCGTCTGGGGCGAGACGCAGCCGGCTGCCGCGCTCGTCCCGTTTGATTATAAACCTTAATTCACATGTTTAAAGTCTACTTTTGTATGGAGAAGTTTACTGGGTTAGGTTCTTTGATTTATTATCTACATACTGAACAAAAATATTGCATCATCTGTGTTCGTTCAGTATTTGATTGGCAGACGCCATAATTACTGATTTCGAAGTGATTTATTACTAAACTCTGACGCGCCAAAATAAGTTTTCACTTCTGTCGGCACTCCCGGAGTGCAACCCGATTTTGTTTATTTTTGTATAATATGGTTTTATGCCTTTCCTTATCCTTCCTTTACTTACTGTCTATATTTGACATCTGATTTTGGTTAAGTCCTTAATTAACCTCATCAACTCTGTTTAATTATAATTACCTGCCTACTTGTTGTTTCATAATTTAACTGTACTCGCATTTGTTCACGTTTCAATCCAGTTCAAAACCTGTAAATTGCTAGTTTTCAGTTATTTTCGTGATTATAATGTGTTTTGTGCGTTAATTAAATAAATGTAGTTGCATGTTTGTATGTTCAAGGCAAACGATTTTTCATATAAACGACAAATCAGTAAAATCAAAATCAAATTTCAAATCTCTAAGACCAGCGGTTAAGGCTGTGCGTTGTCAATCCATAAATCAATAAGTCAGTCAAGACAAATAATCATAAAACAATAGAAGATTTGAGCCAATCTATGAGTCTTTACGTAGAGATGTTTCTTACGACTTTTGCTGTTGACGGTATTACAGATTAGGTATCAAAACGGCATATGGCAGGCGTAAGTTTTAACACTCGACCATCGACCGTCATCCGCCGGTAATCAGGCGTGAAGGCTGGTGGCCTCGCGCATGGCGTCGTGTGACGCATTCGGATAACAACTCCGCTAGCCGGCGCAGACGTTTACATAAAATTCGGTGATCGGTAAATATTATGCAACTCAATCTATTACCTAAACAATTTTACAGTCGTTTTTAAAACATTGATTGAGATTTAATAGCTAGTTATAATAATGTCAGTACGTAGTTTTTCGAAGTTAACCTAGTTTTAAGATGGATCAGACAAAAAAGCCCTAGGACCAGAACGAGTTTCTAGCCAGTTTTTCTTGGACTTGGGTTAAGAGGAATAGGCACCTTAATTCACCTAGTATGTAAGACGTAAGTGATCCTTGTGATTGTATTGAATAATACTTTTGACTTTCGTCTTTTGACATAAGAGTTCGAACCCAGTCCAAGGACGACTTGACCTTTCAAAATCTTTACAACCTATTTCGGGCAGATTTTCATGTCATGGTACCTATCTATCTAATACATTTAAACAAGCAATAACAACCGACAACCAACAACCAACAACCAACAACAATAACAACCAACATGTGCGAACCGTGAACTCAAGCGGCAACGATCGGACCGCGGAACAAACTCACCCTGGTCCCTGATGAAGATTCTCTAGATGAATCGAAACATTGTCGGTGCCTCCATCGACAAAATAATACGTGAGTAAAGCCCGTGTTTATCAAAATGTAAAGCAATAACAAGTTTGCAGGAGGTTTCGGGGGCAATAAATCGATCACGCTAGGTTTAATTTTTATAAAACGTCGTTTTATCCGTGTTTATACCGAGCGAAGCACGATCTTTGAGCTTCGCGACTTCGTCCGTGCGTTTTAAGAAGAAATAAAAAAAAAACTAATTGTAAATCTAAACCATTTTCGATTCCACTAGAACAAACCAAAAAAATCATCAAAATCGGTCCAGCCTTTTAGGAAGAGTTTAATTACAAACACACGCATAGATGATTTATATATATAAAGATATTATATAAACAAAAAGGGGTTAAATCTGAATATATATGGATAGATTGTGTGAAATACACAATCTATAAGGCAAGGTAACGTCAGTACGATGACAGCTGATGAAGGAAATAGAAAATGGATACATCTGCGATGAGCATAAGGGCAAGGTAATGGTGACGATGATTCGAACAAAAACAATCTTGGTTTAGAAGGAACTACATTATGAAACCATGGTAATCCCGCTGGTATACATACCAAATTCGTTCGGTCACTGCCACTTGACTGAATGAAACATATACCTTCTGTCTTATCACATAATTACTCGTGGTGTTTAAAGACATCTTTGTAATTCTACTGTTAATGATTAAAGATGGTTACAATTACGATTACGATTAGCCCAGTGGGATACAAGTCACTGCTGGGCAAAGGCCTCCCCTTGATCTCTCCAGTCATCTAGGTTTTGAGCTAATTGGATCCAAGCTCTGTCAAAGGTGTCGAGATCACTCGCCATCTCTTTTTGGGTCTGCCACGGCGCCGTCTCGCTTTCTCAGATTATTAAAGATTGTAAAAGAGTGAAATAACATGCTAATGTTTGAAGCTTTAGTCCTAAGAGTAAAAAAAAAGTCAAAGTTAAAAGTAATTAAATCAATAGAATCACAAGGATCACTTTGAAATGTCATACATACTAATTTGAATTAGGATAATGAAATGAATGTGAATTTAGGTGCCAATTCCTGCTAACCCAAGCCCGAAAAGAACTGGCAAGAAACTCGCCCTGGTCAAAGCGCTTTTTTTGCAAGATGAGTAGTTTAGCATACAGCGGCCCAAAAGCAGATGAAATTATCAAGCGGTGGAAACAAAACCATATTTTAATGCCAATAAGGTTTGATTATCGAAACATCAATTCCCATCGCGGAACTAGCGTTCGTTTAAAAGAACAACTATAATATTATTGAAACAAGGTTATCTCAATTTTATAGCTCAGATTAAACTTTCCCATGGCCAAGTAAATATTTGAATACCATGTTGATAGAATCGGTTATAACAATATAAACCTGTATGTTATTCATCAAAACACTGTATTATAACACTAGTATTTCTTATCGTACGTAAATGTTTATTCTAATAAATATAGTTGCAGTATCCTTGTTCTACTCAAATAGTCACGATATAAGGGTCTGCGATCCCTTAAAGCCTTCCAAGCCTATTCAGACACAAGGCTCTTCAGAACCACTGATCATTGTGACTGGATTATTTTCACAAATGTAGGGCGCATTCTTACCTACATTAACATTTTGTTTATTTCTGAAATTCTGAAGATGTCTCAAAACCCAATTAATAGAATCATGTCTGAATTGCATGATCTATAATTTTAAAACGACTCTATTGGTTTACTTTCTGCTTTGTTAGATCAAGGCCCCTGATAAGGCGCCCTACAAAGAATATTGATGTGTATGAAAATCGCGTGAACCTATAAAAAAAACTTACGTTCAACCTCGCTGATACTGCCGTTCCGCCTCTCGATCTCTTCGCCAGCCTCGTTGGTCTCAATGACAGCGCAGCAGCCGGTGGAAGGGTTTCCGTGCACGCAGAATATGACGCGGCGGCCCCGGGCTGGACTGTCTGTACCGTATGATACAGCGCCATCTTTAAACCTGTGTACGACAAAAACTGCTTTAAAATGGAACTGGGATTCAATAATGTTTCCGACACTCCGCTACTCCGCAAGTTCGGCACCAATGGCTGAAGATTGACTGCTTTGACTACACGTCAAAAATCTTAGTCAGTCACTGGTATGATTTTCGTAGAATGATAAAAACATTAAATTTTATACCAGACAACATAATATGGCGAATTTTGAAGTGATGAACTGATAAGGAATATAATATCGACAGAGTATTTGAAGCCAACAGTCAAATATTCCTGTTCCAGGAATAAACTAGTAGTACTATAAGGGTAAATGCAAACATTAAAATGTTTCTAAAACTTGGGTAAAGTTGAGTAACAAGAGAATCGTTCAGTAATTATATAAACAACGAGGATCTTACACAGGTTGTATGACTTCAAGAGCTCCCATTACACCGTGTAAATGTTGATTTATGTTCTAGAAACCACATTTACTACAAAGGGTAGTAGAAGTAGACCACAAATGGAGATAAAACTGATTTACATGTGAAAAAAAGTAATTCCTTAGTCCACAACACTTGTTTAACATTATTATGTTCTCGAGTTTTCCACAACTGTAAAGTTTCATTGGAGGCACGCAAGCAACTGAACTGTTTACACTTCACGGCTCGAAGAAATGGTAAAATAGCCGTGTCTTAGTAAACTGCTCATTCTCCACGCGATGTGTAAGTAAACGTATCAATTACATACCCTTTTTGGTTGGAAACAATTTGACATACGATTCTGTGCTTTTATTAAATAATTGTTTTTGGTGACTGATGAAAGTAGGGCTATTCTACTCGCTCAATCAGAATCCAACCGCAGCTAATCGATAGCTTTTGAAAGGGAATAGGCCCTTAGATGGAAATCTATTATAGGATTAACATGTATCTGTGTGATCGTCAGTAACATCGTAGAGTAGGTCCAAACTGATGAAACTATTTACATTTCGTTTTTATATGTTTAAAATGTGAATTGATCGAGAGCTCATGAACAATGAGCCATTTGAAAATCATGATCTCTTTTATAGTTAGAATGGGCTTAATAAATAGGTTAAAAACCGATATTTTTGTTTTATGTCGGGGGTTTAAAGGGGGTTTTTAGTAAAATTAATAATTAATTATAAATTAAATTAATAATAATTGAATGAACTGTAGACAGGTACCAATATCAACTAGATAATTGTGTGGCGCGAGCGTGCGAGTGAGATAGTTCAGTACACTGAGAACTAAATGAAACAAGCAGAGCTTGTGTTAAGGGTACCACATGACTGATATATTACTTATATACTTTGGTAGTTTTTTATCCCTATAAAAAAAAATCTTGTGTCACAGTTTTCATGTTTATGCTCCTCCGAAACGGCTTGACCGATTTTGATGAAATTTTATATGTACATTCAGTAGGTCTGAGAATAGGTTTATAACGAATTTTTATACCCCTAAGTGTTACGGGTGGCTCACCCCAAATTTTTTTTTATGTTCAGTAAGGCTAAACAACGTTTGCCGGGTCAGCTACTTATGTTTAGAAATACCCAGACCAAATACTAGTATAGAAATACCCGAAACAAATACTTGCAGATATGCGTGCCTTCGCCCACTGCGCCACAGAGCTCGCCATCGGGAAGCAGTAAAACTCACATTATCATTGTAATAATCCCATTTTGGTCAAAATTATTTGAAATTGAGATGTGAGAGGTAAATTTATCTATGAACATCCGTTCAATTTCAAGTACTATCACGTAGTGTTTAGTCAACATCAAAACCATTACTGATCGACGCTGCCGGACCGTTGCGAGCGTTGTGGAAAAGAAGATTTCGGATTGCACAACAATCATTTTGACGACTTTTGCTGACGTGCGTGGTGTGTTAACATACAGTTAAATCGTGACGTATTTACCGGAACTTACAGTAACATACTACTATAGGGTACTGTAGTGTAGGGCTATAGAATATCTAATACCTTTAAGCGAGATACCTTTTACCTTTAATGTTGTAAATTTTGCCAATGTCAAGTGATTGTTTGATAATAAAGTCTAATAGTCGATCGTCATTTGTTTATTCTAAACGTCATCGCGGAATGGCCGTCTAGAACTTTCTCGGGATTCTTCGTCGTTCAAATCACATTGCACCATAATACACTTGTAATTCATTTGTCCACACTTGTCCTATGTAGTCACAATTTATTCATTAAAATTATGCTAAGATTACTGAATAAAACATGCAATAAACAGAAAAAAAATATTAATTCAGAAGTGCTATGTTACATGATATGACAAACGAAAAATCCCCCGCCCAAAGTCTCATGACTTTTAAGTCTAATGACATGACACAACAACTTTTGAGATGCAGTAGGTATCTACTGTATATCACCCAATGTGACCAATGCCGCGAGACAAATGTTTGTATGATCTGCAAGTATTTGTCTCGGGTCTGTGTGTTTCTATGTATAATATAAATATATTTACAAAAAAAAGTATATAAGTAGTAGGTAAGGTATAGTAGTCATGTGGTGTACCCATGACTACTATACCTACCTGTAGTAAGCTTGTAGTAGCTATTCCTGTAGTCATGTTACCCATAACACAAGCTCTGCTTACTTTGGGACTGATGCTGTGTGAAATGTCCGGCATTATTTATTTTTATTGTTATTAATGCCATAATATATACTTTAATTAATTAATTCTGATCTAGTTACACCTACCGAGCTAAGCCACGAGCTTCGATTTACACGAGTATGAATATTATAGTACTTATGCAATAACATCGTTTATTGCATTTTCCCGACGACCTCTGACGCAGTGGGGCCAAGACTTGGCTGAGAAGGTTCAGGGTCCGATTCCCGCCGCGGGACAAATGTTTGTATGGTCTGCATGTATCTCGGGTCTGGGTGTTTTTATGTATAATATGTATGTATTTACAACAAAAAATAAGTTATATCAGACATGTGATACCATAACACAAGCTCCGCTTACTTTGGGGCCAGATAATGCTGTGTGAAATGTTCGGTATTATTATTATTATTTATTTAGAAATCTGTGAAGTATTTTTTGATTAATCTTTTTTTCTAAAGTTCCGAAAAGATCTCCCCTTAATCTCTCTTGATACTATCAATAATATATCTATTGTGTAAATTTATTAAGTTTATTTAATACAAAAATATTTAAGTCAGTTCAGTTATCTAGTGCACCCCGACCAATCTTCCATTCAAGTTAGGCTCCTCTCCATACAAAGGTTGTCTGGAAGAAATCGCTCCCTTAGCGACAAGACCGCCCATTGTACATAATTTTCTTAAGTATACTTAGTTGTCAAATTGTTTACTAGATAGTTTTAAGGAGTACGAATTTTCATTACTTCATTAATTGAATAGGACACTGGAATACAATTGGAAATATACAGGGTTATATCCACTATAAGGAGATAAAAGAAGATGAACTTAGTCAATTAAAGTATGTACACAATAAATCGTGAAAATTCCATCACGCACCCCATTTTCGCGCTATAACATTAAACGTTATCACAAAATCCTTGAAAGCGACCCTTATAATTTTATTGTTCAAAACGATTTTAACATTGCCTTCGTCTACTTCCTCTCCTTTCCGCTTTAGTGGATAAGTGCCTTAATAAAGCGATTTGATGGACCAAGACTAGTTTTTGTTACAAACTATTCTGAAATGTGAACCATTGGACCATAAAGAGCGACCTTAGATCGAGGCTGACCAGACCATAATCTTCTTCAAGTTATAGTCAAGATTAGGTATTTAACTGTTATTTCTTGGGACTATTATGTTAATAGGCAGTGTGCTATTTAGATAAACAGCCGGTTTTTGAATATGAGTCGATTCGTACGAGGCCAGTCATGGCTGTGGAATCCTAGGTCGCCGGAAAGCTTTCATCTTCCACAAGAACGAGTGTCTATTGAATATAAGAGTCTGTTGTCTTTATACTATGCTTTGTTTTGGTGTAGATCCTCCATCCTTCTTCTTTTTCTCCTCATCATGTCACTAGTTATTTCTAACCAGTGCGGTGAAAGGATTAAAATGCGCCTAAGAGGCTCCTTTCGTGCACTTAAGTAAGCCTTAATGTAAGCTCTCGACCTTGCCGACCCTATGGTTATTGGTTCGAATCCGGTCGTGCACAAATGGATTTGATGTTCGATAAATATAATGTGCCACCAAAAACGGTGATGGAAAACATCGTGACCGGCACAACAGCCGAAAACGGGAAGTCGTAGAATCTAAAGTTTGAAGATGCGCCAAGTGCACGAAAAGAACTGAGGCGCTGAATACTTTCACCACACTGGTGTAGTATCGAATTAGTAGCACGATAAGAAGAAGACGAAGTTTGGGGGTAGATGGGCTGTGTTAATTATCCACTAATATTGATTTGATTATCTCCAGCGATTAGACATGTTATGATTATATCCACTACCTTGTAATGATAATACTTAATTCATTAAGATATCTTTGGTAAATATTATCGTGTTTCGCTTCCGTTCAAGATTTCACGACGAAAACCAAAATATTAAGGCATGTGCTGTAAATGTGGGCTATGATCCGGCTGAGACGAAGGTTGCGGGTTCTATTCCCGCCGCGGGACAAATGTTTGTATGATCTGCAAGTATTTGTCTCGGGTCTGGGTGTTTCTATGAATAATATGTATGTATTTACAAAAAAAAGTATATAAGTAGTGTATCAGTCATGTGGTACAAGCTCACACAAGCTCTGCTTACTTTGGGTTCAAATGATGCTGTGTGAAATGTCCGGGATTATTATTGTTATTGTTATTCCCTCGTTTCTCTTCCCTATTATTTAATGTCAGAAAGAGGGCTTATTACTCGTTTATTGCATGTTTTATTCAGTAATCTTAGCGGAATTTTAATGAATAAGTTGTGACTACACGGGACAAGTATGAACAATTGAATTAACTGTGTATTATGGTGCAATGTGATTTGAACGACGAGGAATCCCAAGAAAATTTTAGACGGCCATTCCGCGTGACGTCTTTATTTGACAATAGACCTTCGACTAAGACTTTAACAAACAAATTAACTATAAACAAACATAAACACTTGACACTGGCAAAATTGACATTATTATGTCACATGCCATAAATAAAGAAGAAGAAGAAGAAGGATACTACAATTACCTAAGTATGCAGTTTCTATTTAAAATGATATGAGTTTCAAATGAGTATTTAGTACTCACTCACGTCACCTGGCCACGACCACGTGTCTCAGTAACCTGTCCAAGGTCAGAAATAGGTCAATAAACCCTGTTCCGAAATGTATGTTTGAGGTTTGATGTACGTTGTTATATATATAGAGTTGTGGAGTACCATATCGGCGCCGCTGATAAGATACTGGTGTAGCAAGTAGGCGTAGCGGATTATAGACGGATTATCAACCATTTTATTACAAAGTAAGTTTGCATGTTTCAAGAAGCTATGTAGACACTTGATATACTTGTAGAGACAAGACACTAATAATTAAAAACGGTTTAAAAACTATAAAAAAAACAGACTTCATTGAATAAAATTTTATCCCATAAAAATTACAATCCTGCTTTATTACTCTTAGGGATATCTATAATCTATACTAATATTATAAAGAGAAAAGATTTGATTGTATGTTTGTTTGTATTGAATAGGCTCCGAAATGACTGGACCGATTTGAAAAATTATTTTACCGTTGGAAAGCTACACTATCCCCGGGTGACATAGGCTACTTTTTATCCCGGGAAAATTGGTTTGTCCCGGGAAAAATATTCAACGCAGGCGAAGCGCGGACAGCTAGTTCTTCATAAATCTACAAATAAAACCACCCATTTTTTCTTCAAACTTAAAAGGGACCAGATGGGAACTATACCCTCACAAACAAATGAAAAATAATTTTTCTACTTCAAAATTTATATTACTGAGTTCTGAGGTAACAAACATAAAAAAATTGAGAACCTCCATTTTTGAAGTCGGTTAAAAACTATATCCTAATCTTACAGTGTCCTGTCTCAAAAGGGTCTACGTTTGCTACTGCAGCAAGCGCCGCAAACAGCGCTTAATATGAAATGGGATTGAACTGGCTGCTGTGTGCCAGATGAACTGTGGACAACCACCTACTAGTCTTGTACACACTTGTACACACTTGTACACACTTGAATATAGACACTTGTATGTACCAAATAAATGTATATTCTATTCTATTATTACATAGTATAAAACAAAGTCGCTTCCCGCTGTCTGTCTGTCTCTATGTATGCTTAGATCTTCAAAACTACGCAACGGATTTTGATGCGGTTTCTTTTAATAGATAGAGTGATTCAAGAGGAAGTTTTATATGTATAATACATACATAATATAGTAGAGAAACACTGATAATTTTAGAGGTTAGCGTATATTGGTTCAACGTATTAGAACTACTGAGCTACGGCAATGCGTGGCCGGGTCAGCTAGTTTTATTATAAGAGAGAATGCAACGCGGTAGAACGCACAAAATAGTGGTATTCGGCGAGGATAAAGAGCGACAAGCGACCTTAATCAAGTAAACGAGGATGAAGCATTATTATGATAGTTGACAACTCAGATTCTTTTCATACTTCAAAGATGTGTACCAAAATATCTGAAGTCCAAGAGTGTTTTTTTTTGTTTACATCGCCCCGGATTCGCATGGGTGCAATGCTGATACTAAATATACTACAGAATGTCTTTATATACAACGTTATCTAAGAGAATAATATTACCTAAGACATAGACATACATATACATATAAACCTTCCTCGTGAATCACTCTATCTATTAAAAAACCGCATCAAAATCCGTTGCGTAGTTTTAAAGATCTAAGCATACATAGGGACAGACACACAGCGGGAAGCGACTTTGTTTTATACTATGTAGTGATGTAGTGAAGCAGGTCAATCTCAATAGACCCCAAATGGAATTCACCGAATTGGTTTTGAATTTTGCAAAAGTTGTACAATAGCAAAAGCAACACGATTGCGTAATAAGTTACCATTTTTGTGATATTTGCAGCGGTATAAAACAAAGTCATTATTGTACATCTTAAAAAGGTCTACACAAAAGTCCGCAATGGTATATGTCTATCTCTTAGTCTATGTTATTCCCTTAGATAACGTTGTATATAAAGACATTCTGTTGTATATTTAGTATCAGAATTGCACCCGTGCGAAGCCGGGGCGGGTCGCTAGTTTGGTATAAAACCAATCCAAATTTAAAATATTCGAAGTGCCTTAGAGGTAAGCTAAACTGCAAAGGTAGTTTGGACTAAGATGGGCGGCACTTAGCGACACACGTGTGTAAATAAATTACTGATAACAATGATAATGAGACTATTAAGCTATTAAAAATCACTCAGCGGTACATAACTGGCAGTACAGCCATCTAGGAGTTTCCTTGACGTAGGACTTAATACCAATAGACCAGAAGACCATGAAGTTAGTGTTTGGATACGATATAGGTAGCCATCAGAAATCTGGCTAGATTGTGCGTTGCCAAGAGTCTCGTGGTTTTATTGTTGAAGTGTATAACAAGTGAAATAGTGTCACGTGGTTTTATTCTTGAAGTGTATCACAAGTGAAAAATGATGAGTAAAAATCTTCATGCTGACGTCTGAGCTACTTAGTACTAGAGATGATGCGCAGTTGCGCTGGGTGCAAAGGTGAAAAAACGGCGAATATTTCAATTAAGAAACTCGCCCACTATTGTAATCCTATTAAGACACAGATAGGCATCAAATAAAGAGTACGTATCTACTTTTGTAAGCAAAAATGGCTTGGGTCAAATCATTTAAGGCAGTGTATATTTACGTATTGATGAATATGAAAAACTTACGATAACAAAGGTTTGCTGTCCACATTTGACATTTTGCACTAAACAAACACACGAGTATGAATTAATCTCAGTAGATACCTAGTTCATTTTAGGTCACGCCACTTCACAACATCACCGCATAGGCACTAATTTGAATCTAATAGTTATCAATCGTATAATTCTCGAGTTGTAGGTAGTTATAGATAAGATAATTATACCAACCGTGCAAACACTAGCGTGTGATAACAGTACGATAGATGTAAATGTGTTTGTTAATATGATAAGTGCAACGTTTTTGTGGGCCCTAGACACATGCTGGGACCAGCGGGACCAGCCGAGTACGTCAAATTTAAATCAGTTTTATTTTTAACAGACTTGAAAAATATTAGGTTTCTCAATTCGACCGTATATTTTTTTTGTGTGTTCGCGGATAACTTCGTTGTTTATGAACCGATTTAGATGATTATTTTTTATGGAATGGAGATATTCCAAGGGTGGTACCATGATAAAGAAACCAGGATCTGATGATAAAATCCCAGAGAAATCGAGGGGAACCTTCGAAAATAGTAGTCGCGATTAGTGCATTTGTTAATTATTTTCATAAAGTATTTAAAGCACTACTATTTAAGACTTTTTTACTTTTTAGATTCCTGTTTGAATTCAGCTTATTAATGTTAAAAATTATAATCAATACTAGCGAGCCGCTCCGGCTTCGAACGGGTGCATTTACATGTACATGTACAACCATGGTTATGAAACTGTTTAGTTCCAATCTACCCGTGTTTTGATACTTATTTGAATTCATTACAAATATAATAGTTACACATATAGCCTCGCCGCCTTTTTTGTGCGTAATGATAAGTATTATAAGAAAATTAATAGTTAATACCGAACATTTCACACATCATCATCTGGCCCCAAAGTAAGCAGAGCTTGTGTTATGGGTACTACATAAACATAACTGATGTACTACTTATATACTTTGATTGTAAATAAAGACATTTGTACATAATAATTACATTTTAAAAACTAAAAAGACAACCGACTTCACGTGTAAAAAAGCAAAATATAAAAATTTTGTTTCATCCTATTTTTTAGTTTGATTTTACAAACAAACATACAAAACGCATTTTTTTCTCTTAATAATATTAGTTAAAACAATTACAAGGGCTACTTTGAATCGTGTTACATCTGTTACATGCAATCAATTTCAATCAGTTTCTATTCGAAACCGGTAAGGAATCGCCAAATACTGGTAGTGTTCCTATTAGCCGCAGTTTCAATCAAAGGCTTTTTTGATTTAAACTAACGCTGATGTAATCCTAAAGCCGCTGTATTTGCCAATTTATTACCGAAACCAATTGAAATTGATTTTAACAGAAGTACGTAATGCCGTTTATAAGAAGGCTGCCATACTATCCATATAAGTCAAAGTCAAAATATTTTTTATTCAATAAAATCACAAGGACCACTTTGAATCGTCTTCTTACATGCTAGTGAATCTAGGTGCCGGTTCCTCCTAAACCCAGTTCAAGAAGAATCCGGCAAGAAACTGGACTGGTCTTGACTGGATCATCCAAAAAATTGTATGATCCTTGCCAATTTTGTTACGGATCCCGAATCGAGTGGGAGCAGATTCATCCCAAGCTTTTTTTATAATCTAAATAATCTGATATTTTATAATATGTTTTACTCACGTATTATTTTATCTATGGCGGCAACGACACTGTTTCAAAATACCCGCAGTGCGAACCGTGAACGCGAGCGGCAACGAGCGGACCGCGGATCAAACTCACCCTAATGTAGATGATTATATGAATCGAAACAGTGTCGGTGCCTCCATTGACAAAATACGTGAATAACAACCGTGTTTATCAAAACGTATCGAACAACTCACGAAAGTTTAGAAAGTGAAATAACTAGGCTTAATCATATATTTACCTAACGTACCGTTTAGGACAGAGCGTACTTAAACGCCAAGCCAGCTAATTATGTGATTTTAGTATACAGAGTAATTTATTAATATTAGTGGACCAATGCACACAATACCATATAGCCCCAAACTAAGCATTGTTTGTATTATGGTGACCTGACTCCCATATTTTCCTAGCGTGGTGTTTATGTATGCTGCTTGTCATTCTAATGTCAATAAAAAGAGATGGCAACATTTGAACAACTCATTAGCTAAAGCGAGATTATAATATGGACCCTCTGGTCCCTCTGTCTATTTATAGATAGATAGATAAAAAACTTTATTTGACACAACATTACACAGACACAATATAAGGTACAAAATTAAATACTAAACTTAACTACTAACACTAAAAGAAAAATTAAATATGTACACGAGATATAACAAACACACAAAGTAGTTAAGAAGCAGGGTAGGTGCAATAAGGTCTTTATATTATTTATATGTTAGATTTTTACGCCTAAACGGCAGAACGAATTTTAGATAAATTATGTCTTGGGGACGGATATAGGCTACTTTGTCGGTACCTCGTGCGAAGCCGCGGGCAGAAGCTATCGTATAAGGGTTAACAAGGCTGATTTGAAATGGTACGTCGAACAACACTGCTATTAAATGACGATGATCATTTAATGCTCAAGCTCAGCCCCCTTGATCTTGAGCTCCTAATTATGCGATAGAACTACCAGCTTAACACAACGTAAATCACTTTATAGTGTCATTTAGAACTAGTGTGGCGAAAGGATTAAACGCACCGGGATTTGCTAAACTATAATTGCCGCAAGCTGATAGCACGCTTTTTGAATGATGGAATCTAAAATAGGTTATTAGATATTGGTGGCAATTCGGTTGGTTCATTTCTAAAATTAGGAATTGACTAAAATATATTTAGTTAGTCATAGCATTTGTAAAACCCATTCGGTTGGTACCATTTAACTAAATTAGGAACGCTTTATTAAATTAGATAAAATTAAATTAGGATAAGTTGGTAGCAGCAGAATACCAAAGTTTCATTTGACAGTCTAAACCTGATTTTAGCTAAAATTAGTTAGGTTGGTGCCAACAGAATTGATGCCATTATATTAGACTAGGTATATACTACTCGGATGGGCAGCGTTCGGGAAATTACGGCACATCTTCTTGTCACAGATACCGCAGAGCCTCAAGACGAAAGTCTATAATCAGTGCGTGTTGCCAGTGATGACATATGGAACTGAGACTTGGTCGCTAACTATTGGCCTCATACACAAGCTCAGAGTCGCGCAACGTGCTATAGAGAGAGCTATGTTGGGTGTTTCACTACGTGATAAAATCCGCAACGAGGAAATCCGTAGAAGAACCAAAGTCACCGACATAGCACTCAAAATTTGCAAGTTGAAGTGGCAATGGGCAGGCCATGTAGCTCGCAGAACTGAGAACCGTTGGGGAATAAAAGTTCTCGAATGGCGACCAAGGACAGGAAAACGAAGCGTAGGACGACCCCCCTCCCGATGGACTGACGACATTGTAAATATCGCAGGAAGTCGGTGGATGGAGAGGGCTCAAAATCGTTCTTCCTGGAAATCTATTGGGGAGGCCTATGTTCAGCAGTGGACTTTATAAAGGCTGTTATGATGATGATGATGATGATGATGATGATGATGATGATGATGATGATGATGATGATGATGATGATGATGATGATGATGATGATGATGATGATGATGATGATAATGATGATGATGAGGTATATACTACAGAGAGTATTATTTTTACGAAAAACTATCTAGTGCCTGTAGCTTGGGATGCAGGGTATTTAGATACAAAATATTTTATTCCATGCCCACATATCTATTTATATCTAGACAAAGTTTCATCCAAATCCGCTCAGACGTTTGGAAGTGGGTAACAAACTAACACATGCATAAACTTTCATATTAATGATATTTTAATGTTATTGATATTTAAAATTTTAACACTGAAGCCAGTTCAAATGGATGTACAGACGGACTGTTATCATTATCAACCACAAATATTTGATTGGGCTATCAATGTGGCAGGAATGGTTAATAAATAATAGGTCACCCGAACACCAAGTTCCGTTCTGTTCACACTGGTTTTATGGTACACCCTAAGGTCAGTAAACTGTTTGGGCTGTGGTACTTTAAAACAGGTTTTAAACATTTTACAGAAATATCAATAAACACTTTTAGGTTTTCATAGTCAATATATTATTAGTCAATGAGGTCAATGAGAACATTCATAAAACCACATGAATGATTTTTTGATCAATCATTGCCTCTCTTCACTAGGTGAGTTTACATCAGTGTCTATACTGACACTTGTGGCGGTGTCACAACACAAATGGTGTCATGTCATGTTTAATTCTAATGCAATTTAATTAAATTGAACCTTAATATTTAATATTAGCAAATTTACCTGCCCTACTTATCTAACCAGGTTACCTTCCTAGTTTTGATATTAATTATCACTAATGTAAACACTTAATTAGAATAGGCTGCTAATAATCAATACAATGGTTTGCACAGTGCCTTTCTGAAAGTAAAAGCCAATACCCAAGCATATAAAATTATATAATAAATATTGGAGGACAATGCACACAACACCATCTAGCCCCAAACTAAACATAGCTTGTAGTATGAGAACTGGACAATTAATAGTATACCTATTACATACTTATGGTACTTTATAACACCCAGACACAGAACAAACTTCTATGTTCATCACACAACCCATATACTCCAAAAAAGTATGTCATATGTTGTTGTTTTTCATAGAGATATTATGATGATTCATTAAAATAGAAACAATATTGTGAGCTGATCAATTACATACAACAGTTTAACTAAATAGGCTATTGTGAGCTATTTATTAACATTACCACAATATGCAGTTTCCGCAATATGATTTTATTTATGAGCCACCTCTGTGGCTTGTTGTGTACAGAAAACTGTACTGCTCATGATTTGAAATTGGATATAACTACCAGTCACTCCGACTAGTTTTATTTTAGTTTTATCTGATAATTAAATAGGTGAATAAAAAGCTAAAAATGCATTTTCTAACCATCTTACTATGTAATCAATAAAAGAAAATTTTAGTAGGAAGTATCATGCTAGTAATCATGCATGATAAAATAAAAATTACGTGTAAACATTAGCAATGTTTGTTTACATAACAAATGATGACTGTCAACAAAGCAACAGAATACAGACATACCTATACCTACTAATCATCGTGATTGTTAAACTATTTAAGCTAAACAGTTACCTACCTATTAATTAACGATAACAACAGTTTTTAAATTGACCAGTGGTTCGAGTTCGAGGACTTTACTGTACAAATATTGTGGGCAAAATGCATGTAAAAGTTGAAAGGTCACTTTTACGTGTGATACGCTTAAGTATTTTTTTGTGAAAAACTGATAGTATTAACATACCCATTGACTGTAGGCTGCCCCCCTTGGTCTATCGCTCTATCTCCGATCAAGCACCTGGGGGTTTCCGACTTGGCTGTGATGTGGTGAGCCTCGACATCGTCCAAGATCGCAGCACGATCCTCGTTCGTTTTATTCAATTTATCACTAGCCAGACTCTTCGAACGATATCTCCCATTCAGGGGAGCCAAAGTTTTATCGGTAAACACACTCAAACCGTTCAATTTTGCATCATTTTGAGGTTTTTCGTTAATTAAATTAGATGACATTTTGTATACAAATAAAGGGCGTACGTCAACGCCACTTGTCAATCTCAGCTGAGACGCGCGCCGACTGACGTTACAAGAGACGGTCCGCGAACCAAACGTTTTGCCAGCAAGTACCTGCTTGGTAGCACGCGACTTGTTTCAATAGGACAATGTTTTCTTTTGATAATATAACAATAGCCAAGGATATTTAATTTTGTCGAATAGCGCATACGTCCGCCCACGATACAAAAAGTGAATTCAAGAGCAAGTACATTTCAATGCAATACAGCCTCAACAAAACAATAGGTAATGAACTTACAAAACAAAATCAATAAGAATCTCACTAAAAACTAGAACTCGGACTTCCTGAATGAGCCAATGAAGGCAAAACGGAATGTTTAATATTTTGTAAGGAGGTACATAAGTAGTTACTACTTACTATACCTAGGTATAACCTACCTGTTTGATTCGGAGAACGTAAAAAAAATGTTCAGCAACGTCTGATGCACAGGTAGTAGGTACAGGGCCGTACTTCAAAACAAATCAAATAAGTAGTATTTTAAATCAATAGATCACAAGACCAATATTGTAGGGTGGTCACTCTCGAAATAAAAGCAGCTATCTAAACAACGAGCAGACTGTGCAGTGGCGGCTTTTTCAGACAACCTTCTCACAATTATACCGACCTATTCATATCAGTATAAATTTAAAATGTAATAAACCCCTGCACTGTCACAAAAACACATCTTTCTATAACCTACACGTATTCATTGAAACCAATGAGGTTATATATAATATCATTGATTGAAACTCCTTAGTTGGTGAGAAGTTGGGTATCCTGCAGCATCAAGTTTCTGCAATATCATTGAAGTCCAATCAATCAGACCAGTGGAAGTTGCGCACATCCCATCACATCATCTACAAAAGAACTGAAGATCTTCAAACGGCTAAACTGATTTTTTTAAATCACATCTATGAATGTGCTTGATCAAATCAGCGTTTTTCAAAATAGTCGGTCCATCCGTTTGCGATACTGCGATGCCACAGCACAGCAGCACACACATACAGACATTCGTAGATCGTAGACACACGTCAAACTTATAACACCCCTCTCTTTGCATCGAGAGGTTAAATTATAAAATTAAAAAATACCAATATCATGATAATAATATACCTACATTAGAAAATATTCCTACAGAGTACCAACGTAATAATTTGTTGAGAAAACCAATGGTTCCACCGTCTGACATGGGAATTGAAATGCTGTAACCGCGTGTTCCGAGGCTGGACACTCTTGACCTCAGGGTACCTAAGTACGTGACCGGGTAACACCTCACGTATCGCATTCTTAAATAATATAGGTAATATAGAAGGTAGGTAAGTACGTTATTGTAATTAGGAGATACAATATACATGTATTTGTTACCTTTAAAAAAGGTAAAACTGCCTATCGGTCTACTTAGGCAGGTAAACCTAGCTACTTACTTATTTATTTATTTATATTAATGATAATTTATTTGATTTATTCTTAGGTACCTATGTCTAACGACTTAAATACCCATAAACATGGGAAAAAGTAGGTTAGGATTTAGACCGGTATGTATCGCGAGATTTATGTAAGTAGGTAGGTACTTACTGTTTTAAAATCTTGTAAAGCCTTATCCTTAAATTAAATAATAAAAATATATATAAAAATGCTTACATTCTTTAAATCACTCGTATTGACTGAATAATAATGGCAATTTGCTGCACCCAACTAATATACCTATTAACAAGAGACTAATCAGATGCAAGTTTCCTTCCATAACATAAAACAAAGGAAATTAGATTCTATTTTTCTATATAGAAAGTTTACTTTTATAACATGCATTCGAGTTTATGTGATCCTCAACATGACGTGTCGAATTTGTGTTACAAATACTGTTCGATATGGATTTCGAATAGGTTTATAAACTGTTGCGTAACTGACCGACTTTATTCTACACTCTACTTCAAAATACGATTCAAGTGGTGATGTTTCTAAACTAATTAAAGCTCTAGAGATTGACTTTGGTGATTTAATCATACAGAAAGTACTTAGGCGCGAGCTAATGTTTCACTGTCTATGTTTTCAGATAAAGCTGTGCCAAGGTTTTGGCTGTTTATTACCTGTTGGCTAAGTACACTTCCCTTTGCTTTGACTTTATCAAAATAAGCAGGTATTCGTAGTACGTATTTAGATAAAGTCAAAGTGTAGTGTCTATATTGAGTGTGATACTAGAGTAAGTAGAGTGATAGATTGAGTTAGTAAGTAACCTACATAGGTACAACCTGCAACCCCGCTCTCAATCGTCATTATTATCAATGAAACAGAAGATTCATGACGACTGTAGGTAAAGTTGACAGATAACGTTTTTTTGATAAACCTGTTAGAATATAATTAATTCTGGAATTACCAATAATAATTGTATGGGCAGTTGGATGAATTTGGGGAGACCTTTCCCCAGAAGTGGAACGAAATAAGTTATATAAAAAAAGTGTAAAGTGTAAAGTTATATAAAAAAAGAGTAAAGCGTTCAAGTCAAGATGGTAGTACACCGGGTTGAGTAGTTGAGTATGAGTGCTTACTTGAGTAGGCAGTACCTAACTACTTCTTTTGTTACTGAGCCAAAAACTCTTCACTGCTTTGCCTTTAGAAGCCATGCACTAAGCAGGCAGCTAAACCCTACTTGTCTCTATTAAATAGTCACTAAATATAAATCAAACGAATCGTTGAAACCTCTCCTGGTTTCTAAGATTTGATTAATTTATATTTTACCCAGTAACAGTAAAACACCATTCGACTCATCTCCAGCTCGTATTTCATAAGTTCTTAAAAAACGGTTGAGCGTAGGTGGTATCGTTAAAAATTAACTTTGTTATGTTATCGTCTGACCGAATACCGCAAACTGTAGGACACGGATTCGTGGGAAGTGTAAACAGTGGTTGCAATAATTATAAACTACGTTCGAAATGCCGTCATATTACACTTAGATGTTCAATCGGTAGAGCAAAATTAAAAAAAGAATAATACCATGAGAACTTTGATATCTAGAGCCATAGTCACACAGGTCGGTATTTTCATAATCATGAAATAAAGTCATACTAGAAAATAATTATGACTCCCTAAATAATAATTTAGCAAGTTAAATGGTTGACTGAGTACGCACCTGAATTTCTTTTATTTTTTGACTGCAGTTATTCTGACAAACATCTTGACATTGACAGACCAGAGTTTTTTTTATAATTGATATTTTGAAAAGGCTCTTCGGACGGACTTGCTTATACCAAACATTGGAATTAAATATTAAATATTGCAGCGTTTGCGTTTCTTATCGGATTGCTGGAGTAGGTACTAACTATAAATACCTACATGGGAAAAAAATCACTTTCCCATCAACCAAGATGATCGGTTTTCAAAATAATGTTGCATCACTAACATTGTGCTACCTACATCAAGGTTAGGCCATAATAACTCGTATCTCTAGAGTATGGTGCATTAACTGATTATATAATATATACCTATATACTTGATTGGCCATGATTTTGAGTGGTGCGCGCAGACAGCGTCATCTTGCCAGTGATAGCAGTATCTTGTTTTCTTTCAGTTTAAGTAATAATAATAATAATAATAATAATAAATCTTTATTTGGAACCACAAACAATATTAATCTAAAACATTAAGAAAAACGGTGATGCCCGTGGTAGTATAAATTATACTGTGTTACGCACATCAACGCCCTCCTCCGTGATACACTCGATATTCCTGAATACAAACAAAAAGTGACATACTCGATATTTAAATGAATAAGAGAAGTTGTAGGGTATGAGTATGAGTATGAGAAATGGTATGGCATATGTGAGTTATTAGGGTATGTGGGATGTGTTGTGACTTAATGACACAAGGCTGTTAAGAGCTTGATGTCATTAGAAACATTTGTCTACAGGAGAATGTAGGGTGATTCAAAGTGTAGGTGAGTGTCTGTGTGTGTGTGTGTGTGTGTGAGTGTGTGTGTGTGTGTGTGTATGTGTGTGTGTGTGTGTGTGTGAATTATATTACAGTAGTTATATATTTATTATACTATGTATTTAATGAGGTCTTCAGAATCGTCATACGATTTACATAAAAGCCATTTAAGACATTTTACTTTGCAATTATATAGAGAAAGGGGATAAATATTTAGTTCTTTGTTCAGTCTGTTATACAATGTAGAGCTTATAAACTTGTAATGTCGGCTCGCCACTGCTGTACGGCGTTTTTCAATTTGGCAAACTCTGTCAGTTCTTCTCCTAGAGACAACAAGAGATTAGTCATGATTAGAGATTAGAATGTTTACGGAGTGTTGTATTTAAAATAAAGAGTTGACGAACATTGGGAACTTGAGAGAGTGAATATAATTCGTTTGTAAGTAAGTAGGATATACGTGTAGAGAAATGTGTGTGTATTAGTGATATTAGTCCCTATAAATAACACCACACACATCGTAGTTGAAGATGATGATGATCAACTGATTAGGTAGGTAATAGGTACCTATATACCAACACACAAGATCTATCACAACACTAGGTAGGTATATTTATATTATGTTGTCTCAGCTGATCCTCATTATACAAATTGGTGGTTATGCGGTGCCTTATTTATTATCATCAGCCAAAGATGTGATGCAAAACCCAATATCTACGTGTTCCTAAATACGAACCTGCGAACTTTACAAGTTCTTTCTTTCAAGGTGATAGGTCACCCATCGACACTCTACTGTCTATTACTATACTATTAGACACTATTCTGGGAGTAGGCCAGACTCCTGGCTGACTCTTAATTTTAAACCTAGAGACGTTGAGAGGCACGCTACGAAGTTTTCTAAAGCCAGCTCCGGCTTATGCACTGTGTAGGTCAATTATTTATTTAATAAGTAGGTAAATAATGGTTGTGCCGAGAAGACTTGGTTCTAAGCCTTCTCAGATTGCGTATGTATATCGAGGCTTGGTTTTAAGCCGTCTCGGCACAATCTTGCGCATGCATATTGTGCACGCTATTACATACTTCTGAAGTATATAATATTCAATGCGGTTTTATTCGCGCCTGCGTCTAAATTCACAGAAAATTTCACAAAAAAGTGCGTTTTTTATCGAATTAATCACATAAATACTTCAGAATAGACCTCGGAATAGCGCGGTCTAAACCGCGCGGATTCAATTACTAGTACATGCTAGGCCTTAGCCTAAGATTCAGAAACAAGAAAGTAACACTAAGCTCACGCTTCCTTATGTCAATTTGCAATTTGATAAAAAAACGCTTAACAACCTTACAAAACGGTTGAAAAGACAAATACAATCATTTAACGATAGACAAACTAACTCATACCTTCAAAACCTCACCAATAGTCGCAATACTAACTACTCTCTATGGAAGGCTATTAAAAGCATGAAACAGCCCATGACTCAGATTCCTCCACTAAAAGAGGATAATGAGAAATGGGTTGTCAGTAATGAACAAAAAGCTAAAATGTTTGCAGAGCATTTAGAAAACACTTTCAAACCAAATGAAGGTCACATAAACATAGAACCCGCGACCGATCATGATAATATTTCAGACGAAGAATTTAGAATACCATCTGTCACACCCAGACAAGTTTTAGAAGAAATCCTCAAAAACATAAATCCTAAGAAATCACCAGGATTTGACTTTATTTCCTGCGAAATATTACATAACTTACCAAGAAAAGCCTTGGTTAAGCTAACAAATCTAATCAACGCTGCTTTAAGACTGAAATATGTGCCAGACCTATGGAAAGTAGCCGAGGTAATAATGATAGCAAAACCAGGCAAACCACCTCATGACGTAACGTCATACAGACCTATTTCCCTGCTACCAATCATGTCAAAACTATATGAAAAAATATTATTAAAAAGACTTAAACCTATAATAGAAGCCAAGAACATAATACCAGGACATCAGTTTGGATTTAGAGAAAAACATTCAACTATTGACCAGGTGCACAGAATCTCAACAATAATCGAGAAAATATTAGAAGATAACAAAGTCTGCTCTACCATATTCTTAGGTGTTGCGCAGGCTTATGATAAAGTTTGGCACAGAGGCCTAAGAAACGAAGACCTCCATCGGGACCTTGGCATAGACTTCGTCGACACAGTTATTACAAAGTACGCAGAAGCTCATGAGGAAAGACTTCATCATCATGTGAACGTCGAGGCAATCCAGCTCCTCGACAACACGGACATAGTGAGAAGACTCAAACGAACCAAGCCGTTTGAGTTAGTGCAGTGTAACAGTGAAAGAAAGTGAAAATGACAATACAATATATACATAAAGAACACATTAACAAAGTGTCCCCTTAACTAGAGACAATAAGAAAAGTGCTATTGGACACATTCTTAGGCATAGTTTACGTTATAAAAAGAAGTCATAGTTAAATTACTCATTGGCCTACTTGGCTAGATTGTAATAATATTAGAGTTTAATTTTTCAAGAATTATACACTAATTAAAACAAAAAACATGTCAATTTGCACTATTTTGACAAACAGGCCTAAGCGTAAGTTCACGCTTAAGCTTAATCTAGGACACTCTCTACCAGCCATCTCAAGCAGGTTGTGAATTACGGTACGGATATTTTCAGACTTTGCTTTCTATGCTTCTGCGTATATACCTACATACTGTCGGACTGGGCAGATAAAGCTTAAGAGCTAATCCATACCTACTTATCAGAGACCGATTACGAGTTTTTAACAGTTTCTCTTGTGCGACCACCTCGATCGAGCATGATTCGCCACACTACCTGAAATTTCGTAAAATACTTGTTTTGTTAATCTTATTTTTTCACACCTAAGTACAAAATACAAAATAGACATTTCAATAATGTAAAATTTATATTATGATCATTAATTTTATTCAGCAGCAATTTACATGACGACTATAATACAAACCCGCCAATTTATTAAATATTAAGTGTCTTTTCAAAATGTACCTACTCCAATTCAGACTTAGGTGCAAACACAACAAGATCTCTAGTATTTTACGTTATTTATGACGAAAAAAGAGAACCGGTTCATATGAAATTTATGTTTATTCGACGAACCGTTAGGGGCTCTGGTCATCGATAAGCATCCTTAGAGATTTACCTCGATTGAGAAATTGACAATAAGACTCTCAAACCGCTTACTGTAAGTTCTTCTTATTTCTTCTTATGTCACTAATTAATTCGAACCAAAAGGATTAAAGTGCGTCTCAGTAAAATAATTACACTGTTTTCCCATAAGTACTTTCCCTTAGCAGGCCTGCCAAAACATAGTTACATATTAAACTATAGGTAATGGAAAGTGAATTACGACAGTGATTGTCATGCGGCCCATAGGTTGCGTGCGAGTTGGTAGTGACCCACAAAATTGTTACAATTAACTAGTTTAGTTACGTAGGTACCTAAGTACAGCCAGACTAACTGTTTTTAAGTTTCCAAAGTCTACAAGGAGCCCTTATAATTTCGCTATGTTCGTCTGTCTGTCTGTTCGTACTTAATCTTGCTCTTGCTCATTTAATAGTTTTATTTTGATGAAATTTTGGATGGTAATAATCTAACCTAACCACTATAAAGTTATGAAATTAAAACATAAAAATAACGGTTTTAAGTACATGTAAGGTGGGGTTGACTTTTTTAATGTTTTACGACCCTATCATGAGCCATATCGTTGGAGCATTGGATAAATAGGGCCTCTACCCTTGAAATCGACAAACGATATATCGGGTCAATAATCGTGCAAAACCCTACTCTTACCTACATCGTTTCAACTCGTTTTGAGCGATGGAAAGAACGACATTACTTTTGACTATCGGAATCCTCCATAATAGATGATACGATAATATTAATAATAATAATATTTATCGAGCACAATTTAAACATAAACAATTATAACTATTTAAAAACTGGTTTTAAATGTAATACAATAACATTACTATTATCTAAAAGCCTCAGATGCCTAAACTAGGCTAAAAGCCTGTCCGATAGACATCTGCGTCCATTATGCATTACACAGAAAATTACATTAATTATTGTTGCAAATAGGTAATTCTATTATAAATTAAGAAAAATTACGAGAATAGTAATAACAATATATTGCAATTTAGATAACGTGCCAAAATGGCAACTAGAGATAAAAGTGAAATTGAATTGTGTGTGCGTATGTGCGCTTATGTGTGTGTGTATGTGTTTGCGTGTGTGTGTATGTGTGTGTGTGTGTGTTTGTGTAGGTATGTTTGTGCGTAAGTATGTGTATGTGTGTAAGAGGGTGTGCTAGAGTAAATGAGGATGTGTGATTGATAATGTAGTGATAATTTCATTGTGACAACGAAACAACTGTCAATTTGACTGAATATTTCAACGACTTTATTGTTTCGATATATCGAAATCCATTCGCAGAGTAGACGCCCGGTTTCGATACAGATATTCATTTGATAAATGTTCAGTCATTGTCAATGCGTGTAGTTTAATATTTAAACCGCGCGGATTAATTCGCTTGTGCGTGCCAAGCCTAAATGGATTTCAGGAATAGCTCACAATGTGCATTGCCAGACCCAAAACAATACTTTTCTACGGTTATTTATAAAGTTTGAAGCCTTTGTCTTTCACAGCAATCCGTCCCAAATCGGGAGGCCTTTTAATGATTCTACAATTAGTTAGACTAACTGGTGTAGCCTTGTTGTGTTACAAAACTGTAGGTAGAGCAGCGAGCTAATTGTGAGTTTCGCATTGAACTGCCTCAAAAACCGCTATAAACTCATCGAGGCTTAATTCCAGACGACCTCTGCGGCGCAGTGGGCTAAGGTCCGGCTGAGACGCAAAAGGTTGCGGGTTCGATTCCCGCCGCGGGGCAAATGTTTGTATGATCTGCAAGTATTTGTCTCGAGTCTGGGTGTTTCTATGTATGATAGGATGCAAAAAAAAAGTATATAAGTAGTATATCAGTCATACCATAACACAAGCTCTGCTTACTTTGGGGCCAGATGATGCTGTGTGAAATGTCGGGGATTATTATTATTATTATTATTATATTTTTATTAATGTTTAGGAGGAAATAATTATGAGTAGATGTACTTTCCTACTACACTATAAAAAAATTGAAAAAATTTTTGTCTTAACGAAAATGTCTTAAAAAAAATAAAAATTTACGTGATAACATCATAAGAAAATGTGATAATAAATTGAAATAAATTGTAGATGGAGTGGAAGACAGATAGATGCATCACAAGCCGAACGCTTAGGCCGATCGTGGCTTCAAAATATGTAATGTGAGTACTACACACTCACATTACACATTTTGAAGTGATAAAGTCTTCGTGTCACTTCGTGTAGAGTACCTGCTTAAAACACGCACTTGTCACAAAGTGTGACATGATAACTAGTCGCGTTATCAGTTGGGACTAAAATATTATTTTGAAGTCCCTACTGATAACGGAATACCGTTTGTACGGTTGCGTGTTGTCAGTCGAGACGTTATCAACTTATCACTAATCAGTTTCGCGTTATCTTTTGGGATAGACCCTTAAACAATTACATATAGCATAGCTTGTATTATGGTAACCCGATGACTGATATAATACTTATATATTTTTAAATAAATAATTATGATACTTTATAACACCCAGACACAGAATAAACACCTATGTTTGTCACACAAATGTTTATCCTGGGAGGTAATCGAACCCTCAACCTACAGCGCAGAAGGCAGAGTACTACCAACTGAGCTGATAGGTCAATCAAATGATGCTACAGGTGACTTGATGAGATCAACATTATCACTACTTTACGTGCAATGGAAAATTACTGTAGAAAATTTGTTAGTTTATCAGGTAAGTAAATAACCTATTTATATAATAACAATAAGGTTCTGAGCAATTTAACGTCTGTGCAGTGATGTAGAAACCGGAAGGCATAGTTCCTAGTCAATAAGTTCACTTTTTGTCGCGGAAGTTCGGACTTTGGAGGCTGAACATTTCTTCTAAGTGTTCTTAATTGTTAATAATGTATTTAAAAAAAAACCGAAAACTGGACTTCTGATCATAACTGATTAAGGAAAAAAAACACAGTAGACCCTTTCAAATCGTGATCTGGTTAACGGATCTAACGAGGAAATACTTCTCTGTACTCCACATTGTCAAAATATCCCACTAGATCCATCATGTATCTGGACAATGTATCTCAGATTGAAGGAATTTTTACATGAAAATATCCAATATCAAATACAATATTTGCTCTAAATAGAATAGATGAGCTGTATGTCTTTGAAGAGTTCTGTAGGATATCTTCAAAGTCCATTTTATGTCAGTTGACCACTGAAAGGTACATAGGTACACCCTTACTATATTTTCCATTATCAATATGCGATGCATTTGTTTTCATGCGTTGAGGAGTTTCGGGATTTCTTCATGTTCCTATCATCAGATCCTCACGAAACCTGTATGGGACCACCTCGGCGGTACACCCTATAGTACAAAAAAACTTCAAAACCGGATAAAAATTGATGGAGATATCAGGTAACATAAAAATACATACTTATAATAAAAAAAATACAGTCGAATCGTGAACCTTGCGTTTTTTTTTGAGAGCCGATAAAATATCTTACAATGTTACCTGAGGTGATCCTAGATTCGTTTTTATCTTTGTCTTACTAACTACTCATCACTCACGTTATATACCACGAAAGTTCTAAAGTAGGCCACAGCAGCAAAAATGCAAAAAAAAGTCCTAATATTTACCAAAATGTTGTTGATACTTATACGTATCTACAACGTTTATTTACATTCAGCTGCATTTTGTTGGTTTATTATTTCCTTCTCTTTTAAAATGAAAACAGTCATTTACGAGCAGTATGAGACATTATCGGATCACTAATCGAGAGAACAGTTCCTTAACCAACAAGACAAGCAATCGTATAGGATTGCTAGTACTTATAAGATAGGCACTTTACATAATCCTTCTAACCACTGGACAATAGATATTATATCACTTAAATAGTGCGCACTTGGAGCTGTCCTATATTCCTACGAGTATTTATCACATCACCTTCACGAAATCAAATTGTTCATTAAGGCAATGGAATGAGAACTTGACCTGAACTTGGCCTGAATTATGCTGTGACCCGTTCGAAGGTCGGACAGCCCCTGCATAGTTATGACAGTCCTATAATAGGGACGATACCGATGTGACTTGAATCAACTTTGACTTCCTCTTATCTAGGATTTCCTCATCACGCCGCATCTATCAATAATCTGAGTAAGCTGACATCCTTATTAAGTACAAAATATTGTGTAATCGGACCCAATGAATGTGATAAATAAGTAACAATTTATGTTATAAAAAACATTTCAATTTCACAAACCGCGAGGACCAGAACTGACATTGTGGTTATGTCATAAACACTATCTCAAAGACACGAACTTCCAAAATCATTTTGCGAAGTACGAACGAACAAGACGCAGTGTCATAAAAGCAGCAGCGATATACACCGACCACTTCATTCCACTGACCAGATTTAAATGAGCCACCCATTTTGGCACGGGGTTTCCGCTTAGGTTAGTAGGCCATTCAGAAGAGCTCAAGTCTTCGTAGGTCTGAGCTTGTGGTCGAAGACAGCTAAGTAAGTGTAAATATGCAGTGTGTCCAGCTTCTAAAGCAGCTGCTACATCGCCGTCTGCAAAAACATCTAAAGCTCCCCACTCTACATAATTTGGGGTCTCCTTTCTAGCAGTCAGTCGTCTCAATGCCACGTAGTTACCGCATTTAGGAATGAATACATCAGCGACACTTGTCTCTTTGTAGCTAACAGGCGTAGCAGCTTCCTCTCCAAACAAATTTACTAGCTGCTCTAGAACTTTCGTTTTAGAATCCAGCTCGACGTTTTCTTCAACCATTAAGTATCCAATCAGAGCTGCGTATCGATCTACGCTGCCAGTGGTAGACATCTTCGGCCGCTCCATAGCCCAGATGATAGGACCACGAATGCTGAGGATATCCCCGCTGTATCCAAGTCTACCCCAAAAGTTTTCCTCATACTGAACTAGGAACTTCTTTGCTAGTCCGGGGGTCATACTGCTCGTGACATCAGCATTGTTTTGGGATAGCAACTGATCCTCAACTTGAATCTTACGAAGTTCGTTGGGTTTCATCGATATCGCTAGTAAATTACAAACATATGTAGTATCCCCTTTCTTGGTTTCCAAAATAACTTGCTCATCATCATCACATGTTCTGATTTCTTTGATAGGTTTCGCGGCGAAGGTTATATCGGCTATACTCTGTAGAAGTCTACTCGCAAGTCGTTTTCTGCAATATCCTAGTAGCTTCTCTCGAAATCTGGTGTTGTCTCCATCTAGATGGTTCCTAGCACTGCTAGTTCTGAAACATTGATGGAGATAAAAAAGGACAGACACGCTATCTGCAGAAGCTCCGCATACCAGTCTGACAGTCATTCGCATTATCTCCCTTGATGTAGTGAATAGTAGTGCTCCGCAGATATGTTGCTCCATCGTGGTTCTATCGTAAAACATCAGTCTGCTTCTATCTACTGCAGAGTCCACTTTACTTGCTTGAAAGAGGTCTCTCATACTATGATCAAGCAGGGTTTGGTACTGGTTCAACTCGAACTTCTGCACGAAACATAGATAGCTGAAGTCGTGGAAATCTGTCACGCATTCGACGGTGCTACCGTTCATGTGTTGAAAGAGTTTGTTCAAAGGCTGCTTAACCTTTTCAGGGGCAACGATAGCAATCGGGAGAGGAAGGTTGAAGTCCCTAGCGTACTTGGCTAGGTAGTATCTGGCGACATTGTCTATAAACTGTCTGGTCGTTCCGTCGTCATCAACTAATTCGTTTTGTTCCGATTCTTCATCATCTGATAGCTCTTGAAAAGTGACATTGCACTTGGATTGAATCATGGCCGGTCCAGCTAGGTCAAGGACGACGATATCCATGGTATTCCCAAACCGCTTCTTCAGCTTGTGAGCAGTAACAATGCCTGGAAGGCTACATCCTAATATAATCACATCAGCTTTCACTCGGTTCTTTTTGGGGCCCTGAAACGTCGTACTCGTGGAGTTGAAATTTTTTACCATGGAAGAAGGGAATAGTTGAGTTAAAATATTATAACAAAAGGCAATAATTTATCTTATTTTCTATCTAACGTCATTATAAGTAGCCATCATGTAAAGCTGTCATGTTTTGTCATTCTCGAATACAATCTCTGTCATAAACACAAACCACTAGGATGCTAACGCATATTGATCTCTGTGGAGATAATACTCTGGTTCATAATTTTACACATTTTTTTGTAAATAAAGGGGATACCAGAGTGAAAAAATAGGTTCTCCATGGTAGTTTATTAAATTAAGTCAATAAAAAAGCTAGGATTGTATGCTCAATAAGATCTAAGCAACTATAAAACATAGTTATATTATGGCGTATCTATATATTTTTGAGTTTTTCAGTTATAAACAAAGTTATCAAATACTTACTATTTGTTAGTAGAAAATATTTCATGTTCGGTGAACACTGAGGGTATTCGCAAGAAGTTCTACACCTGCTCTGTCGTTATTTTGTTCATTCGTTTCTTTCAGGTATTGGTAGCACCCTTGTCTTCCGATTATAAAGCCATTGGTTCGAATCTGGAGGGCATTATTAGATTTTACCTTAAAAAAAAATCCAGTGCTCATAAACGGTACCTATAAGAAACATCGTGAAGAAACCGGCACATCCTAGAACGTATAAAAAAACGAAGTTATGTGTTTAGTATTCCTATAAGCGGCGATTGGCTTGTATCCTGTCACGTACGAAATATTAACTACTATGCGATGCGTGGGCATTTGCCAAATATTATGTATAGTCGTGCCTCTGGATACCCATCAATTAGTATTAGTATCCTCAAAGATATATCTAACTAAAAGATCTGAGGAGATGTCTAGAACGGATTTCCTGATTAAAATCGATTAATTACAAACATTCCACGATGTAACATAGCTCTTCCAAATTAATTAGTTTTCTCGTGTTATTTCATGTTTAATTATGTAATCTTAGCAGAGTTTTAATCAATAAATTGTGAGTACTTAGCACAAGCAAAGACAATGAAATGTTAATTGTACTGCGTTATTTTGTACGACGAGGAATCTAAGAAAATAGTAGACGAGCATTCCGCGATGACGTTTAGAATAGACAAATGATGATCATCTTCGACATTATGAAGATATTATAACTAATTATAATCATTTGACATTGGCAAAGTTAACATCAACACAGATGCCGTTATAAAAGAAAAAGAGGTATTTTTCGTCTGTCATTCCATGGAGCAACATAGCTCTGCTAATTTAATATTTTTTACCCGTTTTATTGCATGTTTTATTTAGTTTAGTAATCTTGGCGGGATTTTAATGAATAAATTGTGACGGGTATAGACAATTGAATTAAATGTGTATTGTGGTGAAATGTGATTTGATCGACGTCGATCGATCGACGAGGAATCCCAAGAAAATTCTAGACGGCCATTCCGCGTGACGTCTAGAATTGACAATTGACCAACGACTAAGACTTTAACAAACAAATTGACCATAAACAAACATAAACACTTGACACTGGCAAAATTGGCATTATTATGACACATGCCATAAATAAAGAAGAAGAAGATAGCAGGATTATTTATGGCCGTCTTGCTTAGCAAAGACTGCGCTCTTATATTATTTATTTTATCTCGAGTAATTTCCGGTTTTATTAGTAATTTTGGTGTTTTTTTTAAACTTGGATGTGAATAATAAAATAAAGCGTATAAAAAGCTTTGTTTCTTTGTGATTCGAGCAAAAATAATCCGTAATTATTTTGTATGAAAGGCACCTTTTGAATGCCGGAAATTTCACACAGCATCATGTGGCCCCAAAGTAAGCAGAGCTTGTGTTATGGGAACCACATGATTGTTTAAAACTATACTTAGATACATTATAATACATATTTATTTTTTATTTTTACTAAATATTCAGCAATATAATACTCATTGATAATGTCACATTCTAAAGAGTGTTTGAAATCGCTTAGTTTTTGAGTTTATTCAATATAAACAAACATACCTACATACATACAAAGAATCAATTCGCTTCTCTATATAATATTAGTTAAGATTGGATATCGATTATATCGTCACTACATAGTAAAACAAAGGAAGCGCTGTCTGTCTGTCCCTATGTATGCTTAGATCTTTAAAACTACGCGACGGATTTTGATGCGGTTTTTTTAATAGATAGAGTGATTCAAGAGGAAGGTTTATATGTATAATACATGCATAATATAGTAGAGAATCACTGATAATTTTAGAGGTTAGCGTATATTGGTTCAACGAATTAGAACTACTGAGCCACAGCAACGCGTGGCCGGATCAGCAAGTTATTTATGAGTTATTATTGATTATTTTTTTAAACAAACCTTTAACCAGTAATATTACAATATTATTACTAAGTATTTTAGTACCCTATCTGACTTTTCCAAGGTAAGGACTGACTTTGGAATAAATAACTTATGAATTTGAATTTGAATATATCGATGACAAACAAACAGACAAAACATTATTTAATCAATAAAATCACAAGGACCACTTTGAATCGTCTTCTTACATGCTAGAGATGCCATTCGACAAATCTAACACATCGTTCGGGACGTTAGTAGGTATATGTGATCGAAGTTCGGGACCTTCTTATAGACGCGTACACTTAGCCCTATAAAAGACGTAAGTAATATCTTTAGCGAGCCTAACAGTGGGAACAGCGAGTTTATCCTTATTCCTAGTACTAATACTATGATTATCGCTATTTTTTTAAACAAATGATGATTTTTGTAAACATGCGTTAGATTTTCGTATATATACTGACTATCTTGACTAGAAATGACTAGTCAAGATAGTCAGTATATATACGAAATATCAAGATATCAAGACTACACTGTCTTGATATTTATTTCAATGTGATTCTCTGGGGCCCATGTTATAAATTGCACGAACACGAAACTTTTGCAACACAAATATTGTGTTAATATCTGCAGCACTCCCCCACAGCAGAATGCCATAAAACATAAGGCAGGTGGTAGGAATTAATTTGAAATTGAAACGCACAGATTTCTATGTCTAATATGTATGTATTTACAAAAAAAGTATATAAGTAAGTAGTACATTAGTCATGTGGTACCCATAACACAATCTCTGCTTATTTGGGGCCAGATGATGCCGTGTTAAATGTGTACCGTGTACTGTTATTATATATTATTTTTAAAGGACTGACTACGAGTGTCACCTCGACTATCACTGATCTATCATAAACTTGATAAAACGGGCCTTAATTAGGTAGGATGTGTGTTTTATTAGCTGTAGGTATTTGTTACGTAAGATATGTCTCATGGCCGTGCCCATGACTTAGTGCGGAGGTCGATAACATTGTGACGTACGCAGTTACACCACTTGAATGTGATCGCTTGAGTTTTACATCGCTTGTTAACAGAGAAGTCACCTAGCGTCGTCACTGTGACTCGCTCGTGAGGGCCTGCTTTGTCGTTCCAAACAGTTCGTTCTATATTATACAATGTTCAGCGTGGCCATAATGGAGTGTTTCTATTGAAGCGCAGCAGATATATTCTGTAAAATCATCTTTATCTTGCTATATTAATTGTCTGACAAAGTCTTGTCAAATGCACGAAATAAAGTGATTTTTGAATTCTTTGTTTAACATTTTAAGAAGCAATATGGTAGCTTTTTTCAATTAACACATTCACTGCCACTGACACGCCTCGCGTGTTCAGGCTAATCTAAGTCTCTACGCCAAGAACACGCCAGGCGTGTTTTGAATGTTTCGGTTATATTTCCAAAACTAGGCCAGATTTTCTGTTCAAACTTTTAGTGCATCATTTTTAAAGGATAGGCTTTGGCATATTGAAGCGGTTCCCTAAAAAAACTAGTTAGTTTTTTTTACGAAAAATAGGTATTTTGTAGTGCCGAGAACACGCTAGGTGTGTTCACTTACTGAAGCTACCCTTAGGTTCCCAAACTTTTTTATTCTATTAAACGCTTTGCTAATTTCAGAGTTATAAGCTTACGATATGAGATTTTTAACCAGTATTTGATGACAAAACGGAATGTCATAATTTATCGGACCGTTGTTTTTACCGGATACAGTACTGTGTCATGTATGAATAAATAATAAATAAATAAATAATGCCGGACATTTCACACAGCACCATCTGGCCCCAAAGTAAGCAGAGCTTGTGTTATGGGTACCACATGACTGATATACTACTTATATGAAGTCGCTTATACAACTCCATACGCCATCAATGAAAAAAAAACGTACACATCCTATGTATATCTTTATATAATTATACATACACACACAGTGACATACACACGTACAGTAAAATTATCTCTATTATATAAAAATCAATTGCTGTTCGTTTGTCTCGCTAAAAATTTTGTCATTATTAATATCTTCCGTTTCCGGTACAAATTTAACTTTTCCTGAAGATAAGATAAGAAATCAATTTATTTCATTTGAATATTTTGAATTTAATTCATACTTATGTAATTAGGTAAAGCCAATCAACCAACATTATGATAATACGAGATAAATAACGTAAACAAACTTTCTGCAGTTCAAAGCTTTTTATCGGTTTAATAATTTAGATGAATTCACTCATATAAGACTGAAAATATGTTTAAATATGATTGTCACTCAATATATTATTAAAACAAATGTACTTGCACTGTTAACAATGCCAATGTTACAGTTCACAATAAAACTTTATTCATTTATGCATGGGAATTTTAGTAAAAAAAGTTTGAGAACCTTTAACTACGTTATAATAAATTTACTTACTAAAATCATTTTATTCAAGCAATGCCGCGAGCACGCCTAGCGTGTCCGCGGTTTTATACGGCGGCATCTCGATAAACTTCAAGAAAATCGTGGTGGCAGTGAATGAGTTAACTAGTTCTTCTTGTGTTATTAGATAGATAGATAGATTAACACTTTATTGAACACAAAAATAGCCCCGAAGGAATAATATAAATAAAATTGTACAACGGGGGGCCTTATCGTTAAAAGCGAACTCTTTCAGGCAACCTTTGGATGGACAAGATAAACAAAAACAGAACGACGGCTATTTGATAGTTATTTTATGTTTCATAAGATATTCTTAGCGGAATTTTAATTCATTAATTCTTTTCTTAGTACAATCTAGATAATTGAATTATTAGTGTATTATGTTGCTTTGTGATTTATACGACGAGGAATCCCAGAAAATTCTAGATGGTTATTCCATAATGACGCTTGGAATAGACAAATGATGATCGACGATTTTCTGACGTTATAAAAAACAATAACTTTGACAAAATTGACATTAAAATATGCCATTATATGAAGAGTTGAGTGAGAGTAGAAGTGATCTTTGACAACACATCATATTTTGTCTCCGCATCGCTTTATGTGGAAATACCATATGTGGCTTTTTTATCGCCTTAAAATACAGATAAGTAGGTACATAAATCGAGTGCGTTGAGCTCGTCTTACTCGCGCGCGCGCCCTCAAAAGGGTAGAATCGCTCTTATGGAGGAATTCATATGATGGTTCTTCGTGTTTTACAGTTCATCTCGAGTTCGTCTCGAGCTCGAGGGAAATTGTAAAAGAAATATTTTTTATTTTGATTCCCTCTACGACTGTATTATGTTTTTTCCATCATTTTTATCATACATTATACTACACTCGATAGTAAAGTAGTGTCAGCAAACGACGCCAATCTCTGGTAAGGTTAATCGCCGTAGTCTAATCGTAATCGTAGATCGTAAGGCGCTTTCAGAAAACCGCGAGTGATCTACACAACGTGTCGCACTATATGCGGTCGCCGTGTAAGATGATGCTACTTTTCTTTTTGTATCGTACAACGCATACCGACGTCATTTTCGCGTTAAGGGGAAGTCTTTTCTAATACAATGACGACAGCGTTTGTGTGTTTTTGTAAAATATTTACGTAGGGTAACTTACTTGTGAATGAGTTTATATTTAATGGTCGCTAGTTGAGTGTCTAATTAGATCTCAGCGTTTACAATACTTTGCCTGACCTAGGTCTCATAATCATCTGTTCAATTAATTTATTGCATTAGGTAAAACCATTACATATTTTAAGTTTTCTGTTTCCCAAAATACAAGCTCTGCTTAGTTTGAAGCTAGATTGGGATAATCTATCTACTTATTCTATCAGTGTTTTTTTAATCGGTTCAGTAATTCCTCTACATCCATACTTGCAAAATAACACAAAATTACAGACTTCTATTAAACGTAGACTGTTTGACCACCACTCCTTCGATTGCTTAGATTGTGACGTAAAGTATTCTCTCATAAATCGCTCAGTCCAGAAATCCTTTCAACTCCGTCATCGAAGTTAGCCGCTGAGATACAAAAGAACTAAGAGTAGACTAGTCCTTATGCACAGATTCGTCACGTTTAATACGATGACTCCTCCGCAGAATCCCTCGCGATGCTCCTTTATTTCCTTCATCGTTTGAGACCAATCATATAAGATAACGCAAGTATGTAAGTGTGGATAAAGTGTAAACCAAGTGAAATCACGTTATACAGGCATGGTAGATAGCGGCACCTTAATGACTCCCAAGCTGGAATAGGAGACGGGCGCCTAGCCTGTGCAAAACGTGCGCTAGCGCACGTACGCCATACGGTGTGCGTGTTTCCATTGTATTCAACGGTACGTGAATGCGAAGATGCGTTATGCTGAAGAAGGAAATGGATGTGTTATCATTCAATACAATATGGCATGCCAAAATTCAATATGTTTTTTTTTAGTATATCTAAAATTGTATTCTTTACACTTACTTTACTACTACGATACGACTACTACTTAAACGATATTTTTATAGTAGCGTAGCTTAACCGACCTAGATTAGTACAGTCAACCCTAAACCATAGCACAGGTACATGCAAGTACTATATATTTATTTTTTAGCTTATAAACCATTAAGTATTCGTGCAATATCAGAATTCATTCAAATAGATTATTGTAATGTATCGTAGAAATCGTACCGCAAGAGACAATGAAGCCGCACATTATATTCGTTCAAATGGCAACGATCTCGTTCCCATTCTGCCGGGATCATTAATACGAGTTTGCCAACTGTTTCTACCCGCGAGACCTATCTCTATAATCCGCGGAAACTCCTTAGATAAGACTTGAACGCGCTCGCTAAGCAGTGCAAGTGGAAATCGTATGAAAATTATATGCATGGATTTGTATGATTTATTTCCTTTGATATACGGATGGTAAATACTATTCTAGTTGAATTATATATAGCAGTTAGAAATTGTAATGAAAGATGTATGTTTTCGCTTAGTGAATAACGAGAAAGACAAAGTCTCCACAGTCTCCAGAATTTCTTGTTTTGTGCACTTTTACCTACCTTAAAACTTTACTTATATAAAGGGTAATCCTTTGAAGAAAGCGTATATAATATAAATGACTATATTATTGATACGAAAGCATGACCTCATGTCGCTCTGCCCTCAGACAGTTAAATGGCACATTTGAAATGTATAAACACTCTTGTATTAGTTTTTCGTAGTAAAGGTAGTTATGATCTATCTTAGATCATGCATAAAAGCGCTAGGACCAGGACGAGTTTTTTGCCAGTTCTTCTCGAGCTGGGGTTGGGAGAAATTGGCACCTAAATTCACCTAGTATGTAAGACGTTTCAAAGTGATCCTTGTGACTGGTCTGTCAGCTCAGTTGGTAGTATAATAATATAAATAAATAAATAATGCCGGATTTCACACAGCATCATCTGGCCCCAAAGTAAGCAGAGCTTGTGTTATGGGTACCACATGACTGATATGCTACTTACATACTTTTTTTTCTAAATAAATGCATATTATACATAGTAGCTCTGCCTTTTGCGCTGTAGGTTCAGGGTTCGATTCCCTCCCAGAAAAACATTTGTTGGGAGAACATAGGTGTTTGTTCTGTGTCAGGCTGTTATAAAGTATCATTAATATGTATTTAAAATATATAAGTATTCTATCAGTCATTCTGGTCACTATAATACAAGATTTTCTTCGTCTGGGGCTAGATGGTGTTGTGTGCATTGTTCACCAATATTTGTTTACTGATAGTGATAACTTAGTTCAATATCGTTTTTAACGTATCATACTCGTAAACATCGATTCAGCCGAACTGTGTGGTTTGGAATTTGAATCCTTGCCTAGCTAAAGACAAGTATTATGGCACATAAATAGTTACTGAATTTCCATTTAATTACTTGCTTCATGTAAGTACAGTTTACTGGATATGCAATAGGAATTTTCCAGACGAAGACACGTTTCGTTATCAATTCAAATATCAATTCTTAAGATTGGAAAATACCCAGTGAGCAAGTTTAATGCTAAACTTACCAGTTATATTCTAAAGTACTTGTAGGAGACGACTTCTGTGGGGAGCCGAGATCCGAGATCCGAGAGCCGGGTACGATTCCCGCCGCGGGACAAATGTTCGTATTTTCTGCAAGTACATATTTGTCTTGGGTCTGGGTGTTTCTCTGTATAATATGTATTTAAAAAAGTATATAAGTAGTGTCTTGATGATCATGCTGTATGAAGGTTCAGGCATTATTTATTTATTATTTATTTAGTCTACTATCTTCGTTTTGTTATTATAATAGATCTCCAAAAAGATTTTTATAGTTTTCTACGGTTTTCATACCTCAGTATTTTATAAGAACTTAACCAATTTTATCATATGGGTTTGACCACGATCTTGCCTGGTGGTAAGCGACGATGCGGTCGACGACGGGGCACGCAAGTCTAGAAGACACCTATTTATTCGAGACTTGAAGAGACCTAGACTGTAGTTTTCAGGAAAGACAGACGACGGCAAAGTATTCCACTGTACGCATTATAAATGTGGAAGCAAAACGCTTTGTTCGTAGACTAGATGGTAGATGGATTCGTAAGTTTTTATACAATTCTTTGACTTTGACTGGGCTCTGAGCTCAGTTGGTAATAGTTATGCTTTCTGCGCTGTAGTTTAAGGGGTTCGATTTCATACCAGGACAAACATTTGTGTGATGAACGTAGGTGTTCGTTCTGTGTCTGGGTGTTATAAAGTATCGTAAGTATATAAAATATTTAAGTATTCTATCAGTTACCTGGTACCCATAATACAAGCTATGATTCGTTTCGGTCTAGATGGTGTTGTGTGCGTTGTCCAATTATATATATTTATTTATTTATTCAACGCATAGATAAACGTTGTTTATACTACGGACAGATTGTTAACAACCAATACAAAATAAACAATAATTTACACAATGACTGAACAGTGATAAGTAGATTCATAAATCAATATTTATAAAGATCGTATTTCAACCAAGATATTGAATACTTGCCTTCTATATATGTACTTATTTACTTACTCATGTAACTTACTTACTTATCCATGTTCATATTTTAGAAAAGACTGAAACAATATATATATGAAAAGATTGATTAAATTAACGGTTAAATTAACATCATCTTCCTGCCCTTTTCCCACATTATGTGGGGTCGGCACAACATGTGTTCTTCTTCCATTCTCCTCTATCAGCCGTCATCTCAACACTCACTCCTTTCTTACTCATGTCATCCTTCACACAATCCATCCATCTTTTCTTTGGCCTACCTCTACTCGTAAATCCATCAACATTCATACTGAGCACTCTCCTAGTTACATGCCAGTCTTCCCTTCTCATTACATGCCCATACCATGCTAGCCTGTTGCTCTTCATCTTCAAGTTAACGGTACTAACCATCATTGTCAAAACTCATGCTATTACAATAAGCAAACTAAAATAAAATAACTTAATACTAATTGGTTAGGATAGTAAGTTTAAGATTTTTGTAATATCTACTCTTTTGACCTTGTTCTTTTTGAGAAATAAATTCGTTAAACACACTTACTAAATCGCTACATAGTATAAAACAAAATCGCTTCCCGCTGTCTGTCTGTCCCTATGTATGCTTAGATCTTTAAAACTACGCAACGGATTTTGATGCGGTTTTTTTATAAATAGAGTGATAAAGAGGAAGGTTTTTATGTATAATACAAGCATAATATAGTAGAGAAACACTGATAATTTTAGAGGTTTCTAATGTGATGGCGTAAATAAACATTTTTTTTACGCTTACATTACAAACGCTGGCTGAGCCTTACGAGATAGATCAAAATCAAAAACTTTATCTTTTGCAATCAGCATTGCACCCGTGTGAAGCCGGGGGGGTTGCTAGTCCTTGTTGTTGTTGTTTTTAGCCCGTACTGTCCCACTGCTGGGCAAAGGCCTCCCCTCGAGTCTTCCATTGCTTTCGGTCCAACGCCATTGTCTGCCACCGACAGTCGCTAAAGGTGTCTAGCTCGTCACGCCAACGCTTGCGTGGTCTACCGCGCCGTCTCACTGTCTCAGGGCTCCACTCAGTGGTAGCTTTGGCCCACAGTTCATCCGGCATGCGGCAGACGTGCCCTGCCCAGTACCACTTCAGTTTCGCAGCTTTTTAGCCACGCCGAGGACTTTTGTTTTGGAGCGAATCGTAGCATTTTTGATTCGGTCTGTTAGTCTGTCTGTTTCGGACTGTCTCGCTTTCACGCCAAATCTCCAGAACCGATTTAAATGAAATTTGGTACACAGATAGTCCAAAGCCTGAAAAAGGACATAGGCTACTTTTTAATTGGAAAAAATGTTGTAAAGGGTTGAAAAGGAGGATGAAGATTGTATGAAAGTATTGTCATTTTCAGAACTAGAAGCATAAAATTTTAGGCTGTTGATTCCTACTAATATTATAAATGTGAAAGTAGCTCTACCAGCCTGTCTGCTATGTTTTCACGCCTAAACCGCTGAACCGATTTTGATGAATTTTGGTATAGACATAGATGGGACCTTGGAGAAGGACATAGGCTACTTTTTATGTAGGTAGCATGCGTGCGAAGCCGCGGGCAGCAGCTAGTTTTCTATAAAATGGTGCCTTTCATATAAAATAACTATACTGATTATCTTTTCCCCAATCACAAAGAACACAAATATTTTATTTCAATTATTCACACCCGAGTCAATAACTCGCGGAATCATCGCGGAATGGCCGTCTAAAACTTTCTCAGGATTGAGATTGATTGTATATTCTAAACGATGACGTTTAGAATATACAAATGCCGATCGACTATTCGAATCAGACTTTATTATCAAACAATCACTTGACATTGGCAAAATTGTCAACAAGACAGATGTCATTATAGGAAGAAAAGGAGAAGACAAATAGTGACGGCGAATCTTAAGCAGTGTTAGGAAGGCCTCTAGTCTGACTTGCTTGATACATAATTTAAGGCACTCGTTTGACTTCCGCAATTGTTTAGTCTTCTTACTTACTAGCTCCTGCTCGCGGCTTCGCACGCATCCCAACTATCCCATGGTCCCAACTATCTCTATACCAAAATTCATCAAAATCGGTTCAGCGGTTTAGGCGTCAAACGTGACAGACAGACAGACATACAGAGTTACTTTCATATTTATAATATTATTATTAAGGACTAGACAGACAGACAGATAGACAGAGTTACATTCGCATTTATAATATTAGTAAGGATAGCAAATGACGAACGACAAGATACGACTTTGAGATATCATACTATAAACAAATAAACAATGAGCACTGTAAAATTTACATTATTTTGACACATGCCATTAACGAAAAAGAAGAAGAAGAAGAAATAACTTTTGACAAGAGTTAAGAGACGTTCATAAGTAAGACCATAGATGATCCTTTGGACTTCGTACCTCCTAAAATTGATGTGATTGACAAACGAAGGTTCACCACGAACACCATTTGTTGAATGTTATCCGAAGTGGCAATTCCCATACAAGATTAACCAATACACATATTTTAGATTTTTCATCTGCTCCTTTGGGGTTTTCCTAAATCACCCTAGTACTGAGGCGAAAATACAAAAAAACAATATTCAAATCGATCGAGCCATTTTTATGTTTTTGCAAGACTGATTTTTATACACATTTGGATACAGTAGGACCAATGAGGCAAGATGAGAGAATATTGTACAAATTGCGCGAATATATCTGTATTACATTTATAAGGTCACGATTAGATGAAGGTTGAAAAATTGAAGGCAAGCTTTATTCTTTCTCGTATTAATAGGTTAGTAACTATATCTACCTTGTGACGTAACAGTTAGTTTATAATAGCTGATGCTCAGAAAGTGAGACGAATATCTCACACATTATTACGTTTTAAAAACTAAAAAGAAACCGACTTCATTGAATGTTCTTTTGAGCCTATAATACATTTTTAGTGGAAAGTAGATGTATTTTGTATTTAGATAATATGGCTAGGCCAAATAAACGCACCGCTCCAATGATACAGTGAGGGTATCGAAGTACATGAAAATATCATCGATGTAACATACAATTTTTAGATTTTCGTTGATTTTTCAGCTCGACCGATTTTGATAAAATTTATATGGGACCACCTGTGAAGTATACCCTTTCAAACAAGAAAGAATTTTTCAAATCAGTTCAGCCGTTTTCATGTAATCGATGAACATACATAAAAAAAAGAAAAGATTCCAACGAATTGAGAACATCCTCCTTTTTGATAAAGTCGGTTAAAAAGTCATCATCTCACCAAAATGAACCGTTTTCGGGAGATATTATGAGGACATTTGCATTAAGTATTTGTCTCACCAGCAGCTCCCGGAGCATATCGTGGGAACCTACCAGCTAGGTGTAGCATATTTTCACATTATTGGCACCGCTATTTGCGTAATTGTTCGCTGTTTGCGTAAATGGCAAACCGTAACTTGGGTTTCGTAATGAGGACTGCTTCTCAGTTCAAGGATGTATGAGTGGTAGGTATCGTGCTTTACAATGCCTTACAAATACACGATATTGATTGAAATGCTCCAACGTAAATTCGATAGAAATGTATATAAAAGACAGTACGGATACTATCCCTACCTTTTTCATTTCTTATTTGTATCTGGTATGGTCGGCATGGACATACTTTAACTAAGGCGTAAGTTACAACTAGCTTATCACTACTGCCTGATTCTCCGTGGCAAAGTCAATAATCCGATATACTGAGCATGATGCCACTATATGCTCCCGATAACTACGTGCATTGTGGCAGACATCGACATCCTCTGCTTGCCAACACCGCGTACCAATTACGCTGACAACGTACCAACCCTGAGGGCGCTTACTTACTTTACTTAATGCGTTATGATCACGAGGTTCAACATACATATATTTTTAATGACACTCTTTCCGCTATTTTCAACTCTTTGAGAATGTATTTAAAATTCTAAATACATTGTAGACCTCTGTGGCGCAATGGGCTAACGTCCGACTGAGACGCAGAAGGTTGCGGGTTCGTTTCCCGCCGCGGGACAAATGTTTGTATGATCTGCAAGTATTTGTCTTGGGTCTGGGTATTTCTATGTATAATATGTATGTATTTATAAGTAGTATATCAGTAATGTGGTACCCATAATACAAGCTCTGCTTAGTATGGGGCCAGATGATGTTGTGTGAAATTTCCGGCATTATTATTATTATTATTATTATCATTCTCACTTTGGTTTTTAACCGACTTTATCAAAAAGGAGGAGGTTCTCAATTCGTCGGTTTTTTTTTTTTATGTATGTTCACCGATTACTCGAAAACGGCTGAACCGATTTAGAAAATTATTTTTTGGTTTGAAAGGGTATAGGACCACCTTCACAGGTGGTCCCATATAAATTTTATCAAAATCGGTCGAGCTGAAAAATCAACGAAAATCTAATAATTGTATACATCGATGATGTTTTCATGTACTTCGATACCTCGCTGTCTCATTGGAGTGGTGCGTTTATTTGGCCTACCCATATTATATATATACAAAATACATCTACTTTCCACTAAAAATGTATTATAGGCTCAAATTTCATTCAATGAAGTCGGTTTCTTTTTAGTTTTTAAAAAGTAATTATTACTGTAAGCTTTCTATCATAACTGTTTAAATAAAGAAGTAAATGTTATTTTAAGACAATCGTCCGCTCAACAGCGGAAAGTTGTAAATGATAAGAGCTAATAAGAGCTAATACTTACTTTCGCAATTTACAACGAAGGTAAAGTGTTGTTTGATGATTGTGAAATTACTTTATTGATTCTGCGTGTTATGATTATACAAAGTTATACACAGATGCTACATGCAAGACTGACCTCTCCGAACAAAATAATCAATAAGTCTCAAATGTTCGCGCCATTTGCGTGTAACTTGTATTTTTGTTCAATCTGCAAATTAGTTAGATACGCTACTATCGCCAGGCAACCTGAGTGTCTACTCTGCCAAACGATTTCGATATATCGAAACGATAACGTCGTTAAAATGTATGTCGAACTTAGTCGAACTAACAGTTGTTTCGTTCCCAAATTTAAATTAAACGTCTGTTATGGAGGATTACGATACGACGTCGAGCGTCTAAAGTAATATCGATCGTTCCATCGCCCAAAACGTGTCGAAACGATGAAGATAAGAGTAGGGTTCTTGGGTCCTTGGGTCCTTTGGTAGTGCCAAACGGGTAGCAACTCTTCTGGTGGTAGGCTTCGGCCGCGGCTTGTCACCACCTACTAGACAAAACCAGTCCGTGAAGCGACGTTGTCGTGTTTCGGGACTGATGTCTGGTGCAGCCACCGTGGAAGTGACGGGTTTGAGCAGTTCTTGCTCTGGATTTATGCTAGGGCAATCATGAGATCACAACAGCGCCAGTGTGTGGATAGGCTAGACATGGAGGGTAGCGGGATCCGAAGCACGGTTCTCCGCTGGCCGCTGACCGCTGGTTGTAGGGGGCCCAAGTAGTGAATTAGCCATTCATGAAAGGCTGCCCCAACACCTTGCGAAAAATACCAGAATGCTCCATCGTGCCGGTTGGCGACCGGATGTGAGGACCCGGTGGCCATTCCTGGGGGGGTTCGGGCGTCCCCGCAGTCTCCGGTCTAGTCCCTCAAATGCGCAAGGGCCTGTTGTGTATCTCTGGGCCGGCTATCCAGTGCCTTGCTTAACTACCATCTTCCCCACTCACCTAACACTCACTAAAAATATGAAAAAGTTGAAAAATAATAAGTCGTGTTTACAGCGGAAGCACGTCCTCTCGCTTGTAGTGCACCTCTCTAATATTCGAGAACTGCACTCTAATCTCGATTTGGTCCACCACCATCTTGAGACCACTAAGCCACACTTATTATTGCTCACGGAGACGCAGATCCAATGCCCTTCCGACACAGCGTACCTCACATACCCAGATTATACACTGGAGCACAATTTTAAGCCGAAAGCTGGTATTTGTCTGTTTGCTCGGGATGACATTTGTTGTCTGCATCTGCGTAACCTTGAAGAGCCGGATTTCTCTGTCCTATGGACTTTGGTGGATACCGGCCTAGATAAAGTAATCTACGCCGGATTGTATAGATCTCACACTGGAGACATTGAGACAACCAGGTTGTTTAACTACATCTGTGAAGCGGCGGATGTGGCCCAGCAACGTTACCCTAATGCCCAACTGGTACTTCTGGGTGATTTTAATGCTCACCACCAGCAGTGGCTGTTTCCATTTCAGTCTACTGACCATGCTGGTAGAGAAGCTTATAAACTTACTCTCTCACATAATCTCACTCAGTTGGTAATCGAGGCTACCAGGGTATCAGACGTTGAGGGCCACACAGCCAATTGCTTAGACCTGCTGCTGACTAACGAACCGGATCGCCATTCAGTATCGGTGTTGCCTCCTTTGGGCACTTCTGATCACTGTGTGGTTAAGTCTGTATCGTCATACTCACCACCCGATCCCTCGCCTCGAGGATGTAGGCGACTGTGGCGTTACAAGTCAGCAGACTGGGATGAGATGCGTCACTTTTTTGCATCTTATCCTTGGTGGCAGACCTGCTTTTCTTCTTGTGACCCGTAAACATGCGCTGATGCCATTACAGAGGTGGTCTATAGAGCAATGGAATATTTTATTCCATTCTCGGATGTCTCAACCTCCGGCATAGCTCGCCCGTGGTTTGGTCCTGCATGTGCCGCTGCAGAAGTGAAAAAACGTGCAGCTTACCTTGCCTGGGCTGACGCTCGCAACAGCAAAACTCCGGATACACAAACTAAGAAGAAGCCTTTAATCAAGCCGCCAAGTCCTGCAAGAAGGTGCTACGGAAGGCTCGCTTTAATCGAATTGGCCGAATGGGTGCCAAGCTTGCGACACATCAAGCTGGCAGCAAAGCATTCTGGTCTTTGGCCAAGTCGGTAGAAGCGAACTTCAGCCGCCCTTCTCTCCCTCCACTACTAAAACCAGATGGATCTCTAGCCCACACTGCAATCGAGAAAGCAAATCTCTTTGCTGCTCAATTTGCAGAAGCTTCACGATTAGACACCCCTAACGAAACCCAACCTAGCCTTCTTTGATGCGAAGCTACAATGCAGAAAATTCGCATCCATCAAAAAGAAGTGCTCAAAACGTTACGAAGTCTTGACGTGAACAAAGTTAATGGTCCGGACGGCACTTCGGCTGTAGTGTTGAAAACTTGTGCCCCTGAGTTGTCTCCCATACTCACAAGACTTTTTCGCCTATCTCTGAAAACTGGAATAGTCCCAAAATCCTGAAAGCTTGCTAATGTGCAACCAGTGCCTAAAAAAGGTAGTCGCGCTGACCCATCAAACTATAGCCCAATTTCGGTCACCTCCCTACTTTGCAAATGTATGGAACGTGTCCTGAAGACGAAACTCCTTACATACCTTGAAGACAACGACCTCCTCAGTGATCGACAATATGGTTTTCGCCGAAAGCGATCTACTGGAGATCTTCTTGCGTATGTCACGCACATTTGGAGTGAGGCTATAGAGAAACATGGTGAAGCATTGGCTGTTTCACGAGTGGTTGTTGACGGATGCTCGTCTGATCGATTGGCAATTAATGCCGGGGTACCTCAAGGGTCAGTGCTCTCTGCCACACTGTTTTTACTGCACATTAACGATCTGATTATGCCCGGAATCATTGGGTATGCAGACGACAGTACAGTTGTGGAGAGATACTTTGCAAACGCACAAGCCATTAAAACTGAAATTCAGAAACTCAGAGACGAGATGCTTATGCGTCTGAATTCGACTCTCCACATCGTGTCCGATTGGGGCGATTCCAATCTGGTAAAATTCAACGCATCCAAAACGCAAGCTTGTCTCCTTTTTTAAAAAAAGTGAGTTTCTCCAAGTCCCGGTTTTCCAAAATGTACCGGTAACTATAGAAGATCATCTCGAACTCTTGGGAGTTTTACTTATACGGACTCTCAATTTTGGCTCCTATATCGAGTCCAAGGCCAAAACTGCTGCCATGAAGCTTGGCATTCTCAACAAAGTGAGGCGATACTCACATCTGGACAGCTTTCCACTTTATACAAAGCTCAAGTCCGGTCGGGTATGGAGTATTGCTGTCATCTATGGGATGGTTCAGCCAAACACCAGCTGGCTGCCTTGGACTCGATCGAGCGTAGAGCATTGAGGATGATGGGTGAACAGCTTAACGCTGAGACTAAGTTCCAGAGTCTCGAGCACCGTCGTAAAGTTGCTTGCCTTTCGATCTTTTATAGGATTATCTTTTTTAGGAACGCTTAATTAAATTAGATAAAAAATTTAATTAGTATAATATAATTGTAAATACATACATACATATTATACATAGAAACACCCAGACTCGAGACAAATACTTACAGAGATACAGCCAGACCTTGGCCCACTGCAATGTATGTGTTAGTAGTATATGAGTCATGTGGTACCCATAACACAAGTTCAGCTTACTTTGGGGTCAGATGATGCTGTGTGAAGTGTCCGGCATTATTAATATTTATATTGGTATAAAGCATGCAGACTGCTAGATGGCGAAAAGTAGAATTTAAATTTCTAGCTTTTAAAAAAATAAATAAATGCTTCGAGGTATTCCCCGTGCAACTGGTATACCTACGTGACTCTTACGTATACACACAGGCAAGCGCTTTTTAATGATTCCTCTCTCTTGAGAAATAAGGATAACCACAGACTCATTTTCCTCAGATATCAAAACGTCCCCGTGTTTATTACCTACCTACTTGCAATTTTTCAAATGATATATTAAAATAGTAGATTGTATCATAAGGGAGGAAAATAATATTTTTACGGCGAGCGCGCTTTTTTTAATTCAGAGCAAAGTGAGGGATTCTAGAGTAGAATGACAAGCGTAGCGAGGGATTCTTTAGTAGAATATTTTATTGTAATATTATTATTTAATGAAACATAGAGTAACAACTAAATTGAAATTAAATAGTATCTAATAATAAAATAACTAAAAACATATATTACCATAGGCTTTCATATATTTCTCCTGGGATTTTGTAAGTAATAGATTATCCATCACATTTCTTGCGTTAGTTCTATTACATTCAGGAGTTAATTCTATACTTCCTAAAGCAAAAACGATCCTACTTTGTTTATTGTGTATTAAGTCTGGATTAGAATAACATTTTTAAGTGAAACTTCCTAAATTAACGTATAAATGGCGTGTTTTAGCTCAATTTAGTCATCATGTAAGGAGTTGTTGATTAAAACTGCGGTTATTTTCCGCAGTTTTTATCAACACCTCTATACATTATTTTCAATAATAGAATTCATTGGTATAAAAATTATAGCAATATGTAAAACAAAAAATAATTTTAACTTATTTTAGAACTGTGATTTAAAATGGGTACTCTAATTTGAACTTTTTTGGTAGCAAAATAAGGTCGTCAATATTTTAGAAAATTTTAGCTAGTCCGGCGAAACAACAGAATTGCCAGCACTGTCACTTGAAGAACTCATTTTTCAAAACAAAACCATTAATTTCTAACAATCCGTGAAAATTGACGGAAACGCGGGCTGTAGTTCGCGCGTTTTTAATTTGATATCTGTTTTTTTATTCAGCTGGCGGCGCGACTATGGGCCGTCGTACCAGCCAGTCTTTATTCAAACAATATTTGTGTTCGATATCTTTGGCGCTGAAGATGTTCCAAATTCAAAAAGTGCGCGGCAAAGATAATTGCGGTGCACTTAAAGAGTATCAAAAACTAATTAATGCCCGCTAAAAGTTTCTTATAGAAAACTCCACCTTTGAATGCACTTAATAAAGTTAAGTTGTAATTAATTTAAATTAACTTAAATTAAAAAAAAACACTTAAATAAGTAGGTTTAATTACAGAAATGTACAGATATAATACAACAATATAAAATACATGTGAAACAGTTGAGCTATATAAGGACCATTTAAAACTATCTATATATCTATCGATCTATAGATAGCTCACGCAATGTGTCTACCAGACGCCGTAAAATAATTATAAGTTTTTGATTATATACCAATGTTTTTTTTTTTATTTTGTTTATTTAGTACATACCCTTCTTTAAGTGAAGGCCAAGGTTATTCTGTTTTGTGCTGTATCTCACTATTTTTTACCCGTAATCACGGCTACTTCATCTTCATACGGTACGGGTACCGAGCTTGTTCGAAGAATGAAAAGCCTTTATCGACTTGCTTTTCGAAGTTCTAAACCTGATGAAAATATTACAGTGGCCACCCATCCAGGGAGACGCAGAACATTGCTTTACTTCGGTGATCAGTTTGGAAAGACTAAGCTATGCCATGAGCCCTCAGAGACTCAGTGTAATGAGGATTAAAGTGGGCCTTAGAGCCGCCTTTCCTGCACTTGGCCATGTGCTGTCTTCAAACTTTTTAGGTTCTACGACATGCTGGTTTCCTCACGATGTTTTCTAAGATGTTTCTTCGATGTCTGAAAACAAGATCGCGTGGTTCTTTGTGTTCTAGAATAGAGAAGCCTAAATAAGCATTCATAAATGAGTTACAGACTTTTTGTCCAAAAATCAGCACGTTCCAACTTGGGTCTTTATTCTCCTTTAAATAGAATAACTAAAGCATATAACGCTATCCACAATAAGAAAACTATTATTTCTGTGAGGGACAAGTCTATGAGGACGGGTAATGTGGATAAGCATCAGGAAATTGGTATTTTTTCTAACAGCTTTTCTAAATAGCTTTAGGAAAATATTGGAGTGTTTTCTTAAATCTTGATGTTCATAAATGTTTCTTTTTTTTTTGTTGTGTAATTAAAATTTATATATTTTTAATATTAATTTTATCTTAGGTATTTTTATTCAGCGTATAATTATCTACTTTTCAAGCTTTTGTATGCATGTAAACTATTTTTTTTTAAAATTTTTAGGCATTGATGTTTTATATTTGCATTGCGGTTTGTACCTGTAATTAAGGTAGCACTTAACTCTTTTTTGGAACTGGTATGTTTTTTTTCGTGTATGTTTTGGTGTATACTTTGTTGGTACAACTAAATAAATAAATAAATAAATAAATGAATGAACGAAAATGTCTCAAATTTATATATAAGTTTTTAGTTGTTTTATTATTAGATACTATTAAATTTCAATTTAGTTGTTACTCCATGTTTTATTAAATAATAATATTACAATAAAATATGAGGCGTCTTTTATTTCCTCATAGTGGGTGATGAAAAGTAGATTGTATCATAAGGGAGCAAAATAATATTTTTACGGCGAGGGCGCTTTTTTGAATCCAGAGCAAAGTGAGGGATTATTGCGGCGCACTTATTAAGAGTATTAAAAACTCATTACTGCCCGCTAAAAGTTTCTTATAGAAAACACCACCTTTAGGTGCACTTAATGCCGAACCAAGTCGTTTTCGAATAGATGGGATGAAAAGGCATTTATAACACACCTACTGAGAAACTTGCCAATTCCGTTTCCAAATATAACTTCGAAAGGAGGTACATCATTTCAGGCCTACTCAAATGCGGCTCGGAAAAGTATATGGAATTTCATTTCTAACGCGTTTAGCCGGAGAGAAAAATGTATGGAAATCCATTTCTAACTTGTTATTTTTTTCAATTTCTTCATACATCAGCCGGTAGCTATGGTTATTTTCATTATAGGTCAAACGACAAAAAGTTTTTACTCCAAGTCCGTCAAATGTTTTATTCCTCTTCTGATTTCCGAACAATATTTTGAAAAAAGAACCCAATTAATAAAGGCATGCGCGGGAGTTTCTTCGAAATTTGAATTTGGGTTTGGTAATTTTATTAATTCTACAGAATGTCGTCGAGTGATAAAATTAATTCTCCTTTTTATTTTCCTCGTAGGTGTAGTATAAAGCACTATGTATCACTCGGGAGAAAGTGCGAATTGGCACTTTCTCGCCTAGGTGTACAATGTTCTTCTATTTTTAGTAAAATAAAAATATTTTTTAATACAATTTTTTTTATACAATTCGTGAATTTTATTTAGAGGGACATCTGAGCTATTATTTTAACTATTAACCATTAACCATTAACTATCGTTAATTCATATGAAATTATATTGTTTATTATAACCACATTTATTAATTCTGATACATCTGCGAAAAAAATAAGGTAAAGTTAAGAAAACTTTAACATGCCAAAGAATATGGTAGGAATATGGAATAGACAAAGTTCTCTCACCAAATTGTATCACATAATGTGATAATGAAATAATAAAAATAAATTTAATTTAAAATTTAAGCTAGGCAAATTATAATATGGTTGGGTATCCAATTGTTAACAAATTCGGTTAAGACACACAGACGCAAAAGTATCCGAAGCTAAAAATACACTTAATTTTGACAAATGAAAGCGTAAGTCTACGTTTAGTTGCGTCTCTACTCTTAGGAACCTAAGCCTAAGGAGCCCAATGCTGGTAAACAAGTTCTTCGATCTTTTATATATTATTTTACTAACTGCTGACCGCGGCTTGAATCTGCTTGAACACACACAGAATATTTCATTAAAATCGGCTTAGCCGTTTATGAGGAGTTTTACAAGTAAACGAAATTTCGATATTTTCCTTTACTGTGACTTTTCAATGATAAAGTACTAATACGCGTATTTTTTTTCATAAAAATTAAGTCCGTTTTCTTTTTAAGTTTTAAAACGTAATTATTATATTAACAGCTTAAATAGACGCGATTTGTTCTGCATGAATTTTATCGAGTACCATAGAGTACCTACGTGCTTAGATAATTACGTTTTAAAAACTAAAAATACAACCGACTTCATGTATATAACAAGGTAGCTACTGTAAAACGTTGAGGAGTTCCCTTGACTGTCCTTCGTCTTCATCATCGGACCCCTAATGACAGTCACAACCCATCTAGGTGTACAGTTCTCATAAATACAAATTTAATTTAATTGCTGATTAACCGACTTCAAAAAAAGGAGGGCTATATATATATGGCTTAGGGTGGTGTGTGAATTGTCTATCAATATTTATTTATTGAACTAACGTATTGCATGAATATAAAATAAACATTATTTATAGTCATACATATAGATGACTATGATAATAGTATCATAGTCATCAATTTAAGCCCGGTACAATCAAATGAAATAAAACCGAAGGGATCAAACGGGAAGACACCTATTTGCAAATATCATACCTATTTACAGAAAGAGCCTTGGCGTTAACACAGACCACTGCAAAACAGTTTCAGTGAGAGAGATATAAGGTTTGTTTTTGTTGAACACATTGTTGTGTGTTGCATTGATAGAGAAGTGGGTATTTAGATTATTTGCAAAGTGCAATAACCTATAGATCACGTAGGCACGCAGGCGCAGGCGCACCCGGAGTCAAATCAGGGACTTATTTTAGTATTTATCGAATAGTTTGATATTACTCGGTACACTAATTGCTTTGCAAAATTAGAGGAAAGAGGATAATAAACAACTTAAGTTTAAACATTAATTAATTATTGGTATCTAAATTAATAGTCGGCCTTGAAAGCGTTGGAAGGACGATCTCGACACCTTTGAGAGAGGATGGTGCATGATTTCGAAGGATAAGGTTGGTTGGAACGATTTGCTGTCGCAATGAAAAAAGACAATATTACAACTTTTATTGTGAACATGGCTGTTCTTCTGTCATAAGAAGAATCTGTCGTAACCAGAAGCTGTCCTTCCGAACGAATGTCTTTGTCAAGCAGTGACGAAATATATTAAAATGATAAAAGTCGCTCCTGAGTGCGTTCGTAGGTACCAAATGTTTACAGCACCATGGTTCTTTTACGATCGGTTACAATTACTAGTCAATTATATCGTCATAAACAATGAAAATTTCGAACATTGGCTTTATTTTTGTAATGATATATCATATTTTATATTGAATATAGTACATATTAACAGTATTCTGACTTTTTTGACTTCTCGTGCTGTTCTCACAGCACCTTGCTTCTTGCCAAATTTCATGATTCTATGTCAACGGGAAATACCTAATATGTTGTCAAATGAATGAATAATAAGAAAAGTTTATTAAAACCTTCGCTTCGTCATAATAATCTATTATCTGGTGAATGTATAAACATAAGTACTAGCTCCAGTCCTCGGCTATGCCCGCGTGATACGTTAATAAAAAAATTTTGACTCTCAATACTGTCAAATTCAGTATCACGTGAGTATAAATCCGTGTTTTTCTAAAATATAAGAAAAATAGCTAATAATTATGGTATTATAGGTCCAAATCCTTTAGCAAGTTTTGTCTGAATTTGTCTCGTTATTAATATAATTATTATAAGATACTATTATTATTATTTTGGAGTCGAAACCCAGGGCCTGGGAGGCAGGCCCTGGGTTAACAGGAGTCCATCGCGTTTCAAAGTTATTTCACGGCGTCTTGTAGAGACATCGATTGACCCAAGAGCTGACTCCTATTTAGCCCAGCGTACAATTGAGTAATCTATAGATCGTTTTAAACAGTCCTTAGATAGCTAAACTGTTCCACATGTTTTTTATATTATTGTATATTATTATGTACATTTCTGTAACTATTGTTTTTTTTTTAGCTATTGTATTTAAGTACAGACTTAACGTCGCAGGCGTTTCAGCTTGTACTCGTGACGTTCATTTAATGTTTCCCATCTGTGTTTTATAACAAAAGTTTATTAACATCACGCACGTGAGTCCGTCACATGCCGGCCACCGTACTAACTGTTATGAATCTGTCACTGGTCATAATAGAAGCAGTCAGGTGATCAAGTAGGTATGTATTACGAATTCAAAATAGAGTAGGAATACTCATTACGTGCGTATTATTATTTAATGTTATTTTAGGATTCCGAAGCCTAATAAATAATCCTTAAGATGCCATGTGATGTTTGTTTTAACGCCTGGTATTTCTCACCAAAGGGTTGCAAGTCATTTGAGCTGATAGTTAGGTAAAGAAACAAAGTCAAAGTCAAAGTCAAAAGTCAAAGTCAAAAGATACTTTATTCAATAATCGCAAGGATCACTTTGAAACGTTTTACTTACTATTGTAATTCAACCTAACCCAAGCCCGAGAAGAACTTTTTTGCATGATCCATCTTATAACTACTTTAACTACGAAATACTAATACAAGAGAGTTTATACGTTTATACATTTCAAGTGTGTCGGTTAACTGTCAGACGGCAGAGCGACATGAGGCCATGCATTCTTATCAATAATATAGTCATTTATATTAAACAAAATGGCCAATGCAATGAATGTAATGAATTTAATATATATATACCAACTTCTCACAACATTCAATGATACCAGTGAAGTTTATGAAATAAATTCAATGAACTTCTAAAACTATAATGGTTTTGAACATAATTTTCACTCAAAACGGGATATTTACCATGATATAGGAGCTTTTCTGCTTCCCGATATTTCGGCACAGTTGCATGCGCCATGATCACGAGACAAACTCACAAGTTTATTTATAAAATTAATTCAATGTCAAATAATTTGACGACCTCTGTGGCGCAGTGGGCTAAGGTCAGGCTGAGACGCAGAAGGTTGCGGGTTCGATTCCTGCCGCGAGACAAATGTTTGTATGATCTGCAAGTATTTGTCTCGGGTCTGGGTGTTTCTATGTATGTATGTATGTATTTACAAAAAAAAAAGTATGTAAGTAGTATATCAGTCATGTTGGTACCCATAACACAAGCTCTGCATACTTTGGGGCCAGATGATGGTGTGTGAAATGTCCGATATTGTTATATATTTAAAATACCTTCCTTGTGTCTATTTAAATCTAAACTACTTGTAAGACATCTTGTAACTACTTTTTGGAAATAAATATATTATTATTATTACCTACGTGCGTAGTCGGTAGTGTACAGTATACCTAATGCCATCAAAAACATAACTTGTAAAAAAATCAAGTCTTGCGCAACTCAGTTCTTCAACCGTTAAAAGTTGTGAGATCCATGTAATATGTAATACCAAGTCTATTAATTTATTGAGTCCCTACATTAGGGACCTTCTGTCTTAAGTTATTACGTCATTAGCTAACCTAACAGATATACAATAGTCCTAATATTAATATGTCATATCCTAATATATCATTGTTTTGATCGTGAATTATAGATGAATCATTTTCGAGTCGGGATATCTAGATATGTTTCCGACTAGCTTACCTAGATAGTAATGTCAAAACAAGTTGACTCAACCGCATTAAAAATAACTATTTATTTTAACGTCGGTGACGCATTTTCATTTGTATACGAGTATCTCTGACAACGTTATTTTCAACCTTGTTTTATTTACACAATTCAAAACATTTGAGATATTTACTTACTTGATATAGCCTAGGACGCAATAGCGCACTAGTTCGTGTCTAACGGGTATAATTATAACTAGCTGCTGCCCGCGGCTTCGCACGCGTGGTACCTACATAAAAAGTAGCCTATGTCCGTCTCCAATGTCCCATGTATCTCTATATCAAAATTCATTAAAATCGGTTCAGCGGGTTACGTGTGAAAACGTAACAAACAGACAGACAGACAGACAGACAGACAGACAGACAGGCAGAGTAACTTTTACATTTATAATATTAGTAGAGATTTATATCAACAGCCTACAATGTTATGCTTCTAGTTCTGAAAATGACAATACATTCATACAACCATTAATCCCTCTTTTCAACCCTTTACAACACTTTTTTCTAATTAAAAAGTAGCCTATGTCTTTTCTCAAGCTTGAGACTATCTGTGTACCAAATTTCATTTAAATCGGTTCAGTCGGTTTTGGCGTGAAAGCGAGATTTTGGAATTCGTGCGCGCGTTTTAACTAGGAAAAAAAAAGAAAATTTACATTCCGTACCAACCGTAGTGAACAACATACACACACACACACACCTGCACGATCTGCTTTATATTTGATATTTTATTGTTTTTATTATTAAAAAAAAAACCTTAATCTTAACTTTTGCTATACTGTGTAAATCTCAATCAATTGTGTTGACTTACTAAGAACATTTTTAACAGCCAATAAGCTACCTATTGCGGAAAGCCCTGGTGACTTGTATTACACGTTCTGCAGAACCTATCACAGGTACCAGCTTCTTACAATGTAGGTACCTATGAAAATGTGTTCAGGTACATTAATATTATGTCCAAAGAAATTTTAGCATTACACATTGTAAGGAGAAATATATATATTTTTTATTATTATTATTATTCTCGAATCCACTTGAATACACACAAAACATTTCATCAAAAGTCTAGCCGTTTATGAGGAGTTTAATTACAAACACACGCACAGAAGATTTATATATATATATATATATAGAGATTATATATATATGTGTATAATAATAAATTGTTTCGCAAAAAATCGAAGGGGTGGTTTACAATTGAATCAATCGTAGGTACGTGGCACGAAGTTCACCTGGTCATCTAATCTTTTAATAACAAGAAACACTGTTGCAATTACTTACAGTCAGCTATTGAACGAGCTAAAATAAGATCAAGATATACCTTGACTATCCAGGTCACATAGATCTCTAGAAGCTTCCTAGACGCGTGTATGCTGTGCTACGTCACGTAGGCACGTAGACAATGACGTAGCCTTCATCTACGGGGCTACGTCTGTGCTACGTGACGATGGTAGCTGTTATTTATGAGGTCAGATTGTGCGTAGATTATTTTGCAATGATGCAATCTTTCAAGGCGTTCCTAATATATTTTCAGGGTTCTATACTTACCTCAAACGGAAATAAGTATATAATTACATTTAAAAAACCCTTAACACAAAAGAAATACATCTACGAGTAAATAACCAATTTATTTGAAGAAGAATCCAATGAAACACATTACTTCTGCTTAACAACGGTGATGGCTTCTGAAGTCAGTAAATAAATAAATAATGCCGGACATTTCAAACAGCATCATCTGGCCCCAAAGTAAGCAAAGCTTGTGTTATGGGAACCACATGATTGATATACTACTTGTATACTTTTTACTCGTTGTTGTGTTTGTTTTGTGACTGATACATTGAAACACCCACAGACAAATATTTGCAGATCATACAAACGTTTATCCCGCGGCGGGAATCGACCCCCAACCTTCTGCGTCTCAGCCGGGCCTAGCCGGCCTACTGAGCCACAGATCAAATCAAATCAAATAAAAACATTCTTTATTCAATAAAATCACTTTGAATCGTCTTCTTACATGTTAGTGAATCTAGGTGCCGGTTCCTCCTAACCCCAGTTCAAGAAGAATCTGGCAAGAAACTCGTCTGGTCTTAACACTTTTTTGTATGATCCTTGACAATTTTGTTACGGATGCCGAGTCGAGTTGGAGCAGATTAATTCCAAGCTTTTTTGTCATCTAAATAATTTGATATTTTAAATATGCTTTAGAGATCCTCCATATTATAAGAAAGGGTTTATAAATGTATAAATTCCAAATCGCATTGGTACAAGTTATACGTGTAAAACATTTCGGTTCGTGAGTCGTTTCAATCGTTTCAAATTAATTGCAGATATAGAGCTGTTTTACTTCCTATAAAAAAAGTGTTGGCAATAAAGTTGTTCAGACAGTTTACTAACGAAGCTATTAGATTTAAACTATTACAAATTCTAGCGCTTCTAAAGCTATTTAATTTGGACCATGCTTGAGTTTTTCGAACGTGAATCTTCTTGTCATACCTTTAGAGTTATTTTTGGCTCTCATGTTATGTGAACTGTTTTTAATTGACCAATGCCTAAAAATTAAAAAAAAATACTAGGGCTGTTCGCTTTAACGAAAGCTGTACGTGACTTTTCGGTGTGTAACTTTATCTACGACGCACAATTTCGAGGCTGACGTAAAGTTGAATGATTGTTTTCTTTCTCAGTACCGTTTATTGCACGAGGCCACAATAACAAAACACACGTGATATCAAAGCTGGATCCGTGTTAACCTAGAAAAAACAACATGATTCGATCAAGCTATGGTTCTGATTTTAATTACGTGTTTTATGTTGTGCAATAGATTGTGTTTTGATTTAGAATTCTTTGCGACCGATCGTCAATAGTTTTTAAGATTGAGATACGTTCCTTCCTTCAAAGTACATGCTGTTCAATTATGGAACGCACAGCTAGAGCCAATTCGACGGGCCAAATCACATGATTGTTTTAAAGCTATGGTCAGGGAACACATTTTGTTCTATCGTTAACTGTTGCTTGATTCTTTATGTTATTTTGGATTTAGATATATGTATTGGTTTATGTAGTTTATCTTATAACATATTGTAATAAATGTATTGTATATATTTTTGTATAAGTATTGACGTATCTATCTTTTTTTATCCTGTAAATTCGTATGTATACATTATTTTAATTATAAATCTCTTACTATTATTATGATCACCTTTTTTCAGCTACATTCAGTTCAATCCATCCCAAGGTTTTCTGGCAGAGATCGCTACAAAGCGATACAACCGCCCTTTGTACTACCGACTAGCAAACATATTTTTTTTCATCTACTTGCCCAATGTCCAATATGGTGTGCATTAAAATATTCAATCTATCTTCGTACTGAGTACTGAGATAAAGAGGCTTGTACAGATGAACAGATGAGCCGCTTGCTAACTTTGTTACCCTCTAATTTATAATCCCATATTTAACTAATGTGGCGTTAGAGTATGTTTTGTCCTTGTCGTTCTAATGTAAATAAATAAAGATAGCTACAGATTTAAACAACAAATTAGTTATTGTGTAACCAAAAATTTGATTATGTGGCGTTAAAATCTGTTGCCTTTACAAATGATACACTATATTAAACGTAAAATATTTTTATTAGACAAGATAGGAACAAACACACAGGGAATAATCACGTTTTAAAAACTAAAAAGAAAACCGACTTCATTGATTGAAATTTGAACCTATAATACGTTTTTAGTGGAAAGTACCTAGATGTATTTTGTATATATATAATATGGGTAGGCCAAATAAACGCACCGCTCCAATGAGACAGCGAGGTATCGAAAGTACACGAAAACATCACCGATGTATAAAATTTTAAGATTTTCGTTGATTTTTCAGCTCTACCGATTTTGATAAAATTTAAATGGGACCACCTGTGAAGTTTTTTGTTCATCGTTCTCCATCCGACTCTTTCTCTATCTGTGAAACCAAGACCCTTTATCTGAACACCCTTACTAATTAACCCTAAACTAAGCATAGCTTGTATTATGGTGACCAGATGACTGATGAAAGACTTTCATAATTTTAAACAAATGATACTTTATAACAACCAGACACAGAAGAAACCTTTCAAACAAAAAAAGAATTTTTCAAATCGGTTCAGGCGTTTTTGAGTACCTAATCGGTAAACATATGTACATAAAAGAAATATTCCGAAGATTTCAGAATCTCCTCCTTTTTGATGATGAAGATTAAGAGATTTATAATAAGATTAGTAGGATTGACGGTTAGACTGGCCTGTCAGCTTAGTTGGTAGTAGATCTGTTTTCTGCGCTGTAGGTTGAGGGTTCGATTCCCTCCCAGGATAAACATTTGTGTGATGAACACAGGTGTTTATTCTGTGTCTGGGTGTTATAAAGTATCATTTGTTTAAAATTATGAAAGTCTTTCATCAGTCATCTGGTCACCATAATACAAGCTATGCTTAGTTTAGGGTTAATTAGTAAGGGTGTTCAGATAAAGGGTCTTGGTTTCACAGATAGAGAAAGAGTCGGATGGAGAACGATGAACAAAAAAAAGTATGAAGTAAGACTTATAATTATAACACACTCTCTGCTCACTTTGAGGTTAGATAATGCTGTGTAAAAATGTCCAGCATTATTTATTTATTTATATATGGGCCCATATTACAAATAAAACTCAAATTCTGATCAATAACTGATAATTGAGCACCGAGTTTTTGATTTTGCACTAAGATCTGTCGTTACATCAGAGTTTTGTTCAGAACACTGTCTTAAATCAGCCAAATCATAAAATGTCATGCTAATTCATCATGCCGAGGTTCCAAGCCCGCAGGGTTATTACTTAAAAGTAACAGTAGCTATAGCAACAGCAATACTTGCGAAACAAGTCGCAAGGCGTAATAAAACTCGTATTACGGAAGCCGACAGCCGCCTATTTCTCGCCTGTCGCTCACCTACAGACGAAAATACGTTAATTGCGGAATAGCCCGGCCCAGCTGAGACGCAGAAGATTTCGGATTCGATTCCCGCCGCTTGACAAATGTGTGTATGATCTTGGTTTATACGTATACTATGTATGTATTACAAAAAAAGGTATATTGGTAGTATATCAGTCATGTATTAGCCATAACACAAGCTCTGTTTACTTTGGAGCGAGATGATGCCGTGTGAAATGTCCGGCATTACTTATTTATTTATTTATATAAACTTTCGCATTTTATAATATTAGTAAGAAATTTTAGATAAAGATTTATTTATTTATCATAAAAAACAAGCATATTGCTATTTCACTTTTAAAACTTTTGCGAGTACATTTTGATAAACACGAGTTTTACTCACATATTATTTTGTCGAAGAATCGAAACCGATACTGGGTGTCTACTCTGCGAACCGATTTTGATATATCTAAGCGATAAAGTCGTGGGAATGTACGTCGAATTAACAGTTCTTCCGTTGTCAAATTCAAACTATCGCCTGTGATGAAGGATCACGACATAGATTTTCAAAAGTAATGTCGGTCGTTCCATAGCTCAAAACGACTCGAAACGATGTACCTGAGAGTAGAGTTTTGCACGATTATTAATACGATATATCGTTCTTCAATTCATAATTCAAGGGAAGGCCCCCTGTTTCGATTCATCTAGAATCTTCACCAGGCTGAGTTTGGCTCGCGGTCCGTGAGTTGCCGCGTTCACGGTTCGCACATGCATAACGCTAGTTGTCGCGAGTTACGTAATAAAGGGCCCAGTTCTGAGTATATCTAACTGATAAAACAAGCTGAGATACGAGCTATTTTTACCTGAGGTGACTGCCAAGCTGCCAATGGCATTACTAAGCGCTTCCGTACTTCGGAAGACTCCTGATTAAAGAGCAAAGTTGGGGGACCTTTTTAAACACTCAATTGGCAAAGATCAGCGCCGTACTAATTAACATATTTACCTACGTAAATATAATGCTCACAACTAACCTCGAGTGTTGAGCTGCGCACGCGACGCTAAACCGCATCTATATTGGCCAGGTTTACGATTCTTTGTCGCTGTGAACACGGTTATCTCATGTTTTATGAGCTGTAAGAAATAATAAAATGGAATGATCTATTTTAGTTTTACTAAAAGCAAAAATATACTTTTAATTGTATACCTTTGCATACATACCTTCTTTGCCGCAGAAAAACATTAAATGATTATTGTATTTTGGATATCAACAAGCGTGTGTAGAAAAAATCACGTAGTTTCCTGTGCGATTACGTAAGTAGGCGCTAAATTACTAAAGCCAAAATTTTCGGTATTTTATGGAGAACCCCAACAATTTTATTTCGACAGAAAGAAAAAAGAAAGAAGGAAAGAAAATATATTTATTTGCGTGTAGACAGTGTAGACAGTTAACAAAGATGCATAGTTACAGAGACAGATGAGAAATACAGAAATACTTATTTACTAATTTAAAAAAGAATACTTAAGGCCTAAAAATAAATATAAAAAAGAATACAACTTAACTTAAACAATCAAATAAGTACACAAGTTAAGGTATTACAGAAGTGTGTATCTCCCGGCATTGACCATCTATACCTGCCTCATCGCAAATTGGCGTCCAACTTAGCATTAGTTGGACAGAAACCACGAACAACGTCACTGCAAAAAATATTAGTAAGCAGCTATATCTTGAACTTAACTTTAAAAAGCGATTTTGAATAGGGGGTTTTCATAAATATCTCTGGATCATAAGATACAGTTACATGGATAAAGAATCAGCCGTGCAACTAAAATAGCAAAAATTTGTTTTTTTTTTCATCCTGCATTTTTTGTGTGACTGTACTTGAGATCTCTCAATCATCCTAAATCAGCCTCATCTAACTACGAGCAAAATATGCTAATTTTTCTATGTTGCTATTTAAAGACTAGATTATTTCGTTAATTGTATCTACTTATAAGAAGCCGATGAAGCTCGCTCGCAACTTCAATTCGAGGCTCGCTCCGAATATCTCTATCTCTGTTTAAATAATGTAAGCGCGCGCGGGGCGTGGGAGAGGCGCGGGACGCGGCACTACAATACCTAAATACACTCGTAGTGACGTGCTTGTGTGTGTGTCTGTGAGTAGGTGTAGGTAGGTATACTTCTGCACTTGATCATTGATGTCATTGACAATTCGAAGGCAGTAGGTAAATAAAATACAAGCTTCTGTCTGCGGTTTCGCACGCCTTTTTCTGATATAAAAGTAGGTAACATATACATAGGTATTTTCTAAAGGTATATAAGGTTGCGGTTTCAATTCTCGCTTCGGGACTAATGTTTCTGATCTGCAATTATTTGTCTAGGGTCTAGGTGTTTGTATGTTTTCATCATCATCATCATATCAGCCTCTAGAAGTCCACTGCTGAACATAGGCCTCCCCAATAGATTTCCAGTAAGAACGATTTTGAGCCCTTTCCATCCACCGATTTCCCGCGATCTTTACAATGTCATCACTCCATCGGGTGGGGGGTCGTCCTACGTCCTCCTTGTATGTTTTACATGTAAGTAATTACAAAAAAAAACATGTGTGCATCGCAATTGTGCAATTCACACGTTGTAGAAGTGAAACAATTTAGAACCACGAATATAAGAAACACTGTATGGTGATGATGATGATATTAATAATAATAATACTTTTTTGCGGAACGGAATCGGACCCACAACCTTATGCGTCCCAGCCGGACCTAAGCCCACTGCGCCACAGAGGTCAAGTGAAAAATTTCCATAAACAAAGGCAAAGTCGTAGTAGTATGTAAAGAAGTGGGTTATTGTTTCCAAACAACAAGGTAAATCTCAATCGAAGTCAGTGGTACAGGTCAATAGAACACACGTACCGTGTAAATACACGTAGCTGTACGAGCGATCACACAACCGAAGTTTCCCCATCCCCCGGCCCCGCCCCGTGCGTGCGCGATAGCGATATTAGCCGTTCAAAAATGGTATGAATTTGGTTGGTTCCTTAATACCAAAAATTATGACTGAAAACATTTAGTATTCTTCACATAGTAATGTTATTCTGTAACTAGAAAATATAAGCTACGGTCTTTGACAAACAACACGTAAGATATTGTGGTTTTTAGTACTAAACAAATAGGAAGAAAGCATGTAAATTTTAGCAAAAAAATGTGCAAAATGCGATTGGCTCTCATTTAATTTTTAATAAGTAATTCGAAATAAAAACTATCCAGGAACCTAGATAAATACTATTTAAATACAAATAATACAACAATATAGTGGAAATATACTTGAGTTACAAATCATTTTGTTATTACGTTTGTAGGTGCAATTCGTCCTCCGCTGGCCTCTTAAGTATTCAGTAATTTACTTTAAAAAAAATATATGTTAAATCGGTACAGTAAAAATCAGCATTAAAATACTGGGCGTTCCCTAAACTACTTTTAAAAATTAAGTTCAAGATGTAGGTGCATACAAATTTTTTTGGTGACGCCAGTCATGGTTTCTGTTGAAATAAAATCGTTGGGGTTTCCCATATAATACCGAAAATTTTGGCTATAGTAATTTAGCGCCTACCTACGTAATCGCACAGAAAATACGTGATTTTTTCTACACACGTTTGTTAATCTCCAAAATACAATAATTATTTTATATTTTCCTGCGGCGAAAAAGGTAGGTAAGTATGCAATATAGGTGTACAATTAAAAGTATATTTTTGCTTTAAGTAAAACTAAAAAATATCATTTCATTATTATTTCTTACAAGCCATAAAACATGAGATGACCGCGTTCACAGCGACAAAGAATCGTAAATTTGTGTAATTTCATCTGGTAGAGATCAAAATAGTAGTAATTTTGAGTACAAGCCACCTTTAGCATAGCGCCTATCAAATGTTCATCCGAGATAAGAAACAATTTCTCAATAAGACGTTTGTCATTCTATACTTACGCAAGTGTCATTTTCATTTAAGTCTATGCTTATGACAGACAAATCATTTACATTATAGTCTTTCTGACTTCTGAGTAATACTCTATGTATTTGTTGTCTTTTATGAGTATTAATTTAAAAATGCTCGTTTAGAAGTATTCTATCAGTCATCTGGATCCCATCAATAGAAGTATTCTATCAGTCATCTGGATCCCATCAATAAAAGTATTCTATCAGTCATCTGGATCCCATCAATAAAAGTATTCTATCAGTCATCTGGATCCCATCAATAAAAGTATTCTATCAGTCATCTGGATCCCATCAATAGAAGTATTCTATCAGTCATCTGGATCCCATCAATAAAAGTATTCTATCAGTCATCTGGATCCCATCAATAAAAGTATTCTATCAGTCATCTGGATCCCATCAATAAAAGTATTCTATCAGTCATCTGGATCCCATCAATAGAAGTATTCTATCAGTCATCTGGATCCCATCAATAAAAGTATTCTATCAGTCATCTGGATCCCATCAATAGAAGTATTCTATCAGTCATCTGGATCCCATCAATAAAAGTATTCTATCAGTCATCTGGATCCCATCAATAAAAGTATTCTATCAGTCATCTGGATCCCATCAATAAAAGTATTCTATCAGTCATCTGGATCCCATCAATATAAGTTCTGTATTAAGCTTCGTGAAAATGAAAATAAACTAAGAAATTTAAAGCTTACATAAAGAGTAGATAGTCTTGTAAAGATAGCATAAATCCCTATATATATAAAAATCTTGTGTCACAGTTATACTCCTCTGAAACGGCTTGACCGATTTTGATGAAATTTTATATGTATATTCAGTAGGTCTGAGAATAGGTTTATAACTAATTTTTATACCCCTAAGTGTTATGGGTGGCTCACCCCAAAAAAAATTTTTTTTATGTTCAATAAGGCAAAACAACGTTTGCCGGGTCAGTTAGTTGATATATATAAAAGAAAGTCGTGTTAGTTACACCACTTATAACTTGAGAACCGCTGGACCGATTTAGATAAAACTCGAAATGAATATAGTAACTTAGATTAGGATAAAGGCTATTTTTTATCCCAGAAAAACAACGGGAACGGGGCGAAACCGCGGGTGGCCGCTAGCGCCATCTATCAATATTTATCCGTAACTTTGTTAATCTCTGTAATTATTACAATAATTTGATAGCTTTCTTTTTTTAAATATTTTTTTGTGAAGTTGTAATCTCCCAACGAAGTGGGCACAGGTCAGCTAGTTTATAAAATAAATAACTACGTATATTGTTGATATGAATGCATTGCCGCATGTTACTTTGCCCTCAGACATTTAACTGACTGATTTGTAGTGTATAAACTACTAGCTTATCCCCGCGGCTTCTATATTATATCTATATCTATATTACATACATAAAAACTAGCCTATGTCCGTTCCTGAGATACAATCTATATCCATACCAAATTTGATTGATGCAAAAAAAAAGTTCTGTTGATCCAGTCGCTAATCTTAAGATTTCCTAAAAATTTGCATCGAAATCGGTCCAGCCGATTCGAAGTCTATAGGGAACAACATACATACACACATCGCCTTTTATATATAAAGACTGTTACCTTGTATTAGTTTTTCGTAGTTCATAAGAAGGATCATATAAAAAAGCGCTAGAACCAGGTCGAGTTTCTTGTCAATTCTTCTCGGACTTAGTATTTCTCAATATGCACCTAGATTCACCTTACCTAGTATGTAAGACGTTTCAAAGTGATCCTTGTGATTGTATTGAATAAAAATCTATTATGACTTTGACTTTAACCAGATATGCTTAATTTGGGTTGCTAGATGCTATTATTCAAGATGGTGTTGTTGGTTCTCCAGTATTTAATTATGTACGCGGCGGAGATATTATTATCTATAATGTTTCATGCTGGGGAGGTGTACATATATTCAGCTAAAATGTTCAAATACTTGAAAATGGTGGCAATTCGGTTGGTTCATTTCTAAATTTAGGAATGACTAAAATATATTTAGTTAGTCATAGCATTTGTAAAACCTATTCGGTTGGTACCATCTAACTAAATAACGAATGCTTAATTAAATTAGATGAAATTAAATTAGGATAAGTTGGTAGCAGAAGAATACCAAAGTTTCATTTGACAGTTCAAAACCAATTTTAGCTGAAATTAGTTAGGTTGGCGCCAACAGAATTGAGGCCAATAAATAGGTAAGACTGTCAAAACCCAGAAATCATTTTTCTAAATTTTCCACTCACATTCGCAACTCTGTTCCTTGTATCGGATAAGATTAGATTAGGTATAAAATGATTTGATATTTTACGTCAGGATCTAAGTCGTCTCTGCCAGCCTCTTGGCTGATTTATAAAGTACTAGTTACAGCCCGCGGTTGTGCTCGCGTGGTATTCGGACAAAAAGTAGCCTATTATTTAATTCCATTCACAAGTGTATCCAAATCTGTTCAGCCATTATTGTATAATTTAATAAATAAACATCCACACAAACATTCACATAATAAGGTAAGTAGTTAAATAAATAATGCTGGACATTTCACACAACATCATCTAGCTCCAATGCTTGTGTTATGGGAACCAAATGACTGATACACTTATAGTAAATAAATAAATCCTTACTGCCTTACTAATATTATAAATGCGAAAGTTTGTATATATAAAAAAATAAATAATGCCGGACATTTCACACAGCATCATCTGGCCCCAAAGTAAGCATAGCTTGTGTTATGTGTACCACATGACTGATATACTTATATATATTTTTGTAAATACATAGATACATTTGATTCATGGAAACACCCAGACCCGAGACAAATATGTACTTTCAGATCATACAAACGTTTGTCCCGCGGCGGGAATCGAACCCGCAACCTTCTACGTCTCAGCCAGATCCTCGCCCATTGCGCCACGGAGGTAGCAATTAGTAGGATTGCTACTTTTATCGAGGTACCACGAGTAAAACCGCGGGCAGGAGGTAGTATAAACCACAAAAAGGCCCAGCGCTGATGACGTCCATGTGAAAGGTATCAGGTACTTCCCAAAGCACAGGTTTCAGGTCACCCGTCACTAAAAACCTGTTTGGAAAGATTTATGTAGGCTTTCTTAGAATAATGTAGATATTTGTGTGTTATACCTACATAAGTGTATGTAATTGATAATGTGCTCTTAGAAGCTACTATAGGATAACTAGTGGGGGTAAGATTTAGTTAGATTCAAAGCGAATAAAATAATAATTACGTTTTAAAAAATTAATTAAAAACTGACTTCATTTAGATAATTGATTCAGGCGTGACTTTGCGGAAATCCATTACAAAACATTAAACAGATGGACAAATATTTAGTACAATTCCGCTAATCTATTCCTAAAGAGTTACCTCCAAAAGAAATTCGACACGTGTTTCGCCTCTCCACGAGGCATCCTCAGGAACACTTGACTCAGAATAAGATCTTATTCTGACGTTGGTCGAAGCAACGAGTCTGCAGAGCAGAGTGTTTTTTCGTCGGGGTGCGGAGTGAGTCAAGTGTTCCTGAGGATGCCTCGTGGAGAGGCGAAACACGTGTCGAATTTCTTTTGGAGGTAACTCTTTAGGAATAGATTAGCGGAATTGTACTAAATATTTGTCCATCTGTTTAATGTTTTGACTTCATTTAAATAAAAATACAAAATTTCGTTTACTTGGATGACATATTTTTTTAGCAAAAAAAACGATTTTGATGAAATTTCTATGGGACCAATCGGAAAGTATATATATAACTCTATGTATATAGGTATGTGTATTACAAAAAAATGAATTTTCAAATCGATTTATAAATGACGGAGTTATGAGGTAACAAAAATAAAAATAATAAAAAATACAACCGAATTGATTCTTCAAAAGAATTGGTTAAAAAATAAATCATACTTGAAATAAATTGAGGCAGTTAAACTTATAAAATGAATTAAAAGTGCAAACATTCCCTCTCAGGTCAAACATTAGTGTGACGAACATTGGAACCTAAGAATCCTGTTATTGAGGGTCATCTGGACAGAAGTAGCTACAGTCGATTCTGTTGTCCAGACAACAGATTGACTGTCAGTCAGTCTGGACGTCAGTCCAGACGGAGACGGAGTTATCAGCATTGATTTTTCTTTAAATGTCGTACATATGTTTAATATTCTGTTCTAGTCTCCTTGCTCTACCCCGTTTGTATCCTTAATTTTAGTGATAGATGATTTTCCTTATTTCGTTCTCCTCATTGCAATTTTGAGTGAACTGTTTTTATCTAAACCTAGTTTTACTAATTCCATATTATCCTGATATCCTGATATCTACGTATAGGTACTTCGTTTTCGATATATTTTGTTTTAAATTCTCGAGTGTATAAAGTAAGTTATTATAATAGTTTTTGTATCAAATATCTAGTAAGTTAGTTTTTGTTTCTCTAATCGTCTTTGTTCTCTATTCTCTAATTCTCTAATCGTCTTCGTTCTCTATTCTCTAATTCTCTAGTCGTCTTTGTTCGCTTACTTATCATTACATAGTTTAAAACAAGTCGCTTCCCGCTGTCTGTCTGTCCCTATGTATGCTTAGATCTTTAAAACTACGCAACAGATTTTGATGCGATTTTTTTTAATAGATAGAGTGATTCAAGAGGAAGGTTTATATGTATAATACATACATAATATAGTAGAGAAACACTGATAATTTTAGAGGTTAGCGTATATGGGTTCAACGAATTAGAAATACTGAGCTACGGCAACGCGTGGCCGGGTCAGCTAGTTCATTAATAAAAACGTCTCGTAAAACTACTGGGTCTTGGGTTTGGATTTATAACTGAGTTTATTAGTTATATCTTTATTAAGTTTAACATTACGAGTTCCACATTTGATACAATGGATGTTAGAATACTGTGTTTTAACGTCTTCATAATATCATATATAAAAGATTATTATAAATCTGAACAAAATCTTGATCTATATTACTAATTAAAGTACTCTAATCTTATCTCATGATTGTTTGCGTAATCATGACAAGTCAGTGAATTTTAAAGTGCATCGTAATGGTTGATAGGTTGAGCTAAATTTAATACAGTTTGGTTAATTCTATGTTATAAATAATTTATTTATTGGAGAGACATCAGTCGATCTCGTCATTCGTGACCTTATCTGGGGAAAACCAGGCCCCGCGTCGTTGTGGTTTTTAAAAGAAGCTGTTACTTAATGCGACTCCCTGATCATCATTTCCCTGATTATCTGACGTTTATTCACGGCGCTGATAACGCATTTTTTTATCAGAAAATATTCAAATAAGAAATTCTGGAAAGCGTTTGACGAGTAATGTTTTAAATAGAGTCTTGTTGGCAAAGTCGAGAGGCAGGCGTTCCCACACTATGTGGGAACGCCTGCGCTATCAAGTAGAATCCCAGGCAGAGTGACGTCAGTGGAGAAGAAACTTCACCCACCTCAGCTTGCTGGAGTGGATCCATGAACGAATGTTTTCAATTACAAATAACTACTCTGTAACTTGACTGCACCTAAATCATCTTCAACAGATGAACTAACGACAATGACGATGATGAAATATTTCGGTATCCATTTTATAGTCTGTGCAGTCGTATAACAGTTTAAGAACGCAGGTGCAAGGTTTATTCACGTAGTATTTTGTCGATGGCGATGATTTATTTCGATTCATCTAGAGAATCTTCATCAGGGTGTGTTTGATCCGCGCTTCGCGTTCATGATTCCCAACTCATAGACACTCAACAGTGTCTGTGCCTTCATCGACTAAACAGTATGTGAGTAAAAAACCGTTTTTCTATATAAAAGTTTTGAAAGGAAGTAGTACAGACTTATCGGCTAATAATAATAATATATAACAGACAAGCAGACGCTACAGAGGGACTTAGTTTTGTAAAATGCCAATATTGTACAGTAATTGAATGCTAATGTGATAATGATAAGTGATAATGAGACTATTGTCATTGTAATAAAGCTTTGATTTGGTGCAAGAAGATTGCAAGTCACGGTAATATTTAACCTGTCTGAAAACCGTACCGAAAGTAATAATAGTCTAAATATAAACGAGGTCACGTGACTTAGTATGAAACCAGCTGACAAAGGCATATATTTGCTTATTGAAATGTTTAAGCAGTAGCATCGATAAATAAATATTGATAGCAGGAAAATGTTATTAGAGGTTCTAATGGCGCTAAGCTGGCGCCTAGTTGACTCATCCTACTAATATAAAGCTAAGTTCATAAGTAATATGTTAGTTTGTGGCTTTAATTAATTTCAATTCGTTGTATTCAATACAACGGCTGGGCAGTGATAGTCAGTGTTCTAGAATCTCATATGAGCTATTTTGACCTGATAACGTCTTATAAATCGACGAACGCCGGTTGCACGCACGAAAAACTGTCACGTTCCGCCTGAGCCGAGCGTGCAAGCGAGAGCGCGGAACAAGTGATAGAGAGGCACGATGGCCTAAACGTTCGGCTTGTGACGCATCTTAATTGGTTAAAAGTATGCAATTTTTCATCAATGTTTTCATATGACGTTATCACGTAAAATTATCGTCCGTAAATCGACTTCACAGACAACCATTTTTTTATGATGCATGCGAAGCTGGGGGCAGATGCCAGTTATTGATAAACTGTTCAAGCTACTCTTCTTCAACACACTTGCTTATTTTGGTTGATATCAGCCACCTATATAGGATATCACGACCTATATAAGTTGAACGGGTTGAACTTATACAGATAACCTGTCAAGTCCATGATCACTTCACCGATTTTGACCCGTACGACTATGATTATAAAGGTTGAAATCAAGAGTATGCTAACCTATCAAATTTCTCTGACGACATTTCATTATTGGTCAGCTCGCTGCGACAGTAATAATGGAGACGGAAATTGGACACCAGACTTCATGAGATAGTCTACAGTCTGGGTTAGTTTTATCAGATGATTGCTCTTATTGTTCCATCATTGTTCGTCGTTTGTAACACCATTATAAATGTGGTTGGTTTTCCTTAATTAGGTTTTATAACATAATTGTATATATTAGCTTATTGATGCCACATTTACCTTATGGAAGCAGGGAAACTATAGGTATGCACATGTTTATAAAAACAGGAAACACACTCGAGGATTTGCATATCTTTGGACGTCATTCGTTTCCCAAGACCCAAATCTGGGATGTAGGAAGTAATAATATACTTAATACAAAATAACGAGTTACAATACAATACAATACAATACAAATACAATAAAAATTCATTTATTTACCAAGAAAATAAAAATACAGTGATAACAAAATTACTGATGGTCCCCGCACTAGTGCAAGCCTGTATTGCGGGAGACCAGAGGCATAAGATGAGCGATTTCCACAAACTAGATAGAGATAAAACAAATCAGATTACACTTAAACAAGGCAAGACACAAGGAGGACAATCCAGGAGAAATAAAATAAAAATCTAAAATCTACAAAAAACTAAAAGAAAACAATATATAAAGAACACGATCAGCTGTAAGCTAAGTACCTAGCTAGTTAAGGTAAGTGTAAGCTACCTTAGTATTTTTAACCGACTGTTTTGTTGTTTTTATACAATAGTGAGTGACACTGAAATTGAATTATCATTGGAATAATCAATAATCAAATTTTGTATCGATTGTAAAAGACCCGTGATGGAAAAAAAGGTAGATGTAAGTCACGAAATACGCACCTGATCGTTTTATTTTTATGTTATCGGTCTTCAAGATAGGAGGTAGGCAAAATATAGTTAAATTTACCTACACTCAAAACGGGATATTTACCATGATTTTCTGCTTCCCGATATTTATTGACTTTATCTCGTGATCACGGCGCATGCAACTGAGCCGTATCATCAGGAAGCATAGCATGGTAAATATCTCGTTTTTAATGCAAAATATGTTCAAAACCATGATAGTTTAAAAAGTTAAAGTTCTGTTTGATTTGGAATTCGTCTCAATTAAATAAATGGCCGTCATGTCACGTCAAAAGCCCTTCAGTAAGTACCTATAACAATGGTGACTACATCCAAACTGCCCTACATTTGAGCGTTTCCGATTAAGTTTTTTTATTTACAGACGAACTTCTAAGAAAAAGTTAGCAGTGATCTAAAACTGGTTCAAAACTAACTATATACAGACTGTTCCGATGTGTGGTGCGTTATCAGCAGCGGTGCTTATGACGCGTGGCGCCGCGTGGAGGGGAGGCGATTTGCTCAACTTATATTCACGATTGTCCGCCGACCAGCGCATACGTGAACCGACCGCGATCGAGAGCACTGCGTAAGATGTGCAACATGTGTACCAGAGTCGAAAACATCGAGGCGCCGGCGCCTCCACCCAAGGTCTCAAGAATGCTGGAGAAAATGAAGAAGAAGCACAACATCATCACCGACCCCGCATGTGACGAGAAACAGAAGGAGGTTGCATACCAGCCCGATCTTCTATCCATATCGACGCAGTACTCCAAAGTGGCGTATGATATCTTCAAAAGAGGGTTGGTGCATCTGCAGGAGTCGAAGGCTTACGTGTGAGTACCATATTGATTATTGTCACACGTGCAAGTGTGTTGCTAGGCGCTCTGCACAGGCGTAATTGTGAAACTTTCGCGGTAAGGTGTTCTGCTGCTCCCCGTGAAGCAGTAAAACTACACAAATTGGTTCATAACCATAGCAATTTTTATATATATTAAAAATGTATCCTCTGTATGGATAATGCTCTTAAATGTTTAAACTAAATAAATAATAATATTCAATCAATATACTTATTCAATCACCACATTATCGAGTCATGTGAATTTCGTGCGACAACTACATAGGTTTCAATGTTGATATATTACAAAGGACTACCACGTCGATATTATCAATGGCATTGAATTTAGGGATTGTAAATTCATTTTAAGGTGTTAATATGGATAATCTGTCATTGATTGTGTCATCTAGTTGTGTCATTGAATTGGTGCATCGTTTAGCATTTGGGATTATCAGAAGTAAGAAAGAGACTCCTCCAGAGAAGTAAGAGAGAGAGAAGGTTTCTGCTAAGATATATATCCTCTTGGTAAGATTATATAATACAAAAATAAACTTAATTTTCTGCTTTGCGATATTTCGGCACAGGTGCATCGGGTTACATCATGTTCAACATCACGATAGTTTGAAAAATTGAAAAAGGACTTGCCACTTGGTGGTATGGGCAAGGTACCATAGTGCTATAGCAACTTTTTTTAAAAGGACTAGGAAGTGTTGATATCGATCGGACAGCAAGCAGTGCATTAAGTAGATTGGATTGTTTTAAATAGGTTACCTTTTTAATTGAACAGTCTTGCTCTGTTTTATTTAATAGTTCAAGCCAGGTAATCAAAAAGGAGGCTACTATAAAATTTATTACTGCAGCTACGGCTAAGTAAAATTGTATGCGCGAGTGAGTCTAAGCTTAAATATTCTTATTATTGAAATACTAAAAATACAAGTCAAGACAAGACACAAATACAAGTAGGACATAAAGATAATCCTGGAAATGGTGGCATTGTCTCTCATAAAAGAGCACCGTCCTAGTCTAAAGTTACTGAACCCTTATTTATTATAACGAAACACATTTTTAGTGAGACTGAGTTTAGTCACAAACTGAATGATACCGATTGTAGAATGTCGGCTAAGAACTCTCGATATTTTATTTTAAGGCGATTCTCTGATCAAATAATCTTGACACATATTCACGGCGCTCATCGCTATTTCTTTATCAGAGAACATTAAAATAAGGAATTCTGAAAAAATGCGGGATGTGTTTTAATTAGCTTACTCTTCGTCTATTAGTGTTTACTGCACATTAAAACGATGTCAACTTTAGATGGTAATTATTGAATATTTTAGACATTGTTTCATAAATCAATTATATAACTAACAATTACTATAAAAACACTTTGAAATGAAAAAGTAGGATTCAAAATATTGAAAATATATCTTTTATAACTAATATTTCTTCAATTGACGAGCAGCTAGCCACAAAACAGTTTTTCAATTTTTTTTTCATACTAAAGTTAATTCGCTGAGGGTACCATCTTAAGGGCCGAATTGCAAAACCAAACTCAAACTTAGGTCGAGAACTACGCTTAAATTTTCAGACAGTTTTGAAAGAATTGTTGAATACTAACTAGAGTAGTTAGTACTCTTGATTTTTTTTTAGTTTTGATAACATTGTTTCATGTATCTACGTATTCTACTCATACGTCTAATTATTTCGTTAAGACGAACTCAAAACACATCCTCTACTTTATGGGCTATCTCGCTTTTCCATCTATTACTCCACAGTCTGTTCGTTAGGAGATATGTGCTGGAATGACGTTTGTCTCACTGATATAAAATCAAAAATGCAATGATTCACGAAGATTATTTCAATTCCAATTCACCCAAAAACATGTAGTGCATAACTAAACAGACTAGACGGCTAGTAATTTGCGCGGTCAACCGTAAAAGACTGATTAGTTCCGAATGTGTCCCTCAGGCTTTAGACGAGGTCAGCTGTGGCACGGATTCGCCAGTTTCGAAAACAATTGTGAAAAATCAACAATGTCTTATACATACATTTTGATAAACACGGGTTTTACTCACGTATTATATTGTTGATGGAGGCGCCGACACTATTTCGATTCGTTTAGAGAATCTTCATCAGGGTGAGTTTCATCCGCGGCCTGCTCGTGAATGATGAAACAGTGTCGGTGCCTCCATCCACAAAATGATACGTGATTAAAGCCCGTGTTTATCAAAATGTATAGTACAACTCACGAAAGTTTTAAAAGTGAAATGTCTTATACAATCTATTATATGTAGGTACTGAAAGAAAACAAAATATGCTTGTTCTTGGGTATTATTATGAAGGTAATAACTCCCTGAAATACTAATTATACCTTGGGCATGTGCAAAATATATGTTTGGACGTGCCTCGGTCCACCCCTTAAACATCCTCAAAGAGATTAAGAAAATATACCTACACTTCCAGAAAGTACAAACTTTAATCACCGGGCTTGGTATACACAAAACATATTTTTTTAGATTATGAAAAGTATTCACTTGCATGTAGGTAACCTTATAGTGGTATAATTATGGTAAAATAATCTATCTTTATTTATATAATTCTACTGTACGTGTGTATGTCACTGAACTCCTCCTAAACGGCTGGACCGATTTGAATGTTTTTTTTTGTATGCGTTTGGGTGGATGGTTTAGATTCACAAATCAGCCCGGCAGATGGCGCTGCAGTCGGTACAATTAGATACATTTTTTTTTCTTTTTAAAACGCGCTGACGAAGTCGCGAACGGGACAGCTAGTGTTATTATAAAAACACATTTATAGGTTACATTCTCAGTTCAAACCCAAACTCCACCTACTTACTTGTTTACTGATTTATTTTATATGACCTGTAAATGATCGTCTGCATTCCAGTGCATAAGAATCAATCAACTCAATCACTTCTTACATACCTACTAACTGAAATAGGGCACACGTATCGTATCTATGGAATTAAAACCAATGAGTGTCCTATCAAGGAGTCATTTATCTAAATACACATATTATTATCTGAGAGGCGATGTGTACAATTTAGAGGGGAGCCTATAAAAAAATAACAATCATAGTATATCTAAAGCGTCAACGATTAGATAAGACTGTTGTGAAGGCCCAACAGAAACCCAGGGGGGATTACCACAAAAGAATTAGAAGTAGGTATAATAAAGTTGATAATTATGAATTATGTATGCGCTAATTTACTTTCTAAGCCATTACTTCGAAGCCTATCAAAAACTACATCTCAAGGCATCAGTCCATCTCAGGAATGAGGCCATAGTTCTATGCTTATCTTGCAAAGTTTGTGTCCATAACTTCATCTAAGCCTATCTCCCAACAATAACCATTCCATTTCTGGCCTACTAGATTGGCTATCACCTGTGAGAGCTCTCATCTTCAGGAACACCTACGTGTGGCCAGGCACGTAGTAGACGTCCATGAATGCTGTTTATACAACTTGATGATGTTATACAGTCTTGAGTCTTCAATTAACTTTTTTTCAAAAGGAAATTGGACCTAATTTCCATTGTAATAAGCATGACGCTATTGTTTTCATTCAGTTGCCGAGTGGATGGCTCGTGCCGGGTTCACACGGTATACGAACGCAGGAAATGTGATTTTATAATTGTTTATTAATCGTTGGTATTGTAGTTAAAGAATGTTGTGTATTTGTAAATAAAGAAAACAATTTAACAATTACATCATTAATAATAATTGGATTAGTATAATTGATAATGATTTTGTAGTTTTTCCAGACTAGCTTAGCTTACTTATACGAACGACAATGCAAAATTTGCATGAACCAAAGTTCAAATAAGACAAAATTTTGTACTGACAATTTTAAAGTTCGTTAAAATTTACGTTTTGTTAAGAGAGAATAGATTTTCTTAGGATTTCCCGCAGTTTTAATTAACACCTCTTTACATGGCGTCTAATATGAGTTTAAAAACGTCAATCAGTTAAAAATGTTCCTGTTACGTGTTATACGAAATCTTAGGTAATCCGGAGAAACATCAAAATCTGGTCATTGGGCATTTTTTGGTTAATAACTTGGTCTTGTTAAGCATGCATGCATACACGGATGCATGCATGTGTGACTTTATTAAAAACAAGCCCGTTTGCGTTTGCGACTTCGTCCGTGCGTTTAGTTTATTTTCATAAAATAACATTATTATACATCCCTATTTGAATTAGATTTTGTTCACATTAGATTTTTTTGGCGTGGAACCCTAATTATTTTTCTAAGATAAAAAAGTGTTACTCCTTATAATATAATAATATAATATCAGCTATCTGCCAGTGAAAGTAACTTCAACATTAGTCCAGCCGTTTCGGAGATTAGCTGGAACAAATAGATAGACAGACAAAAAAATGTTAATAGTTTTTTTTGTTATATGTACCGTATAATTCATATGCATGAATAAAACTGTTATTTTGACATTACAAACAAACACTTCAATTCTATTTCATACATATACATACATAAATAATGCTGGGCATTTCCCACAACATCAACCGGCCCCAAAGTAAGGCCGCTCCTTATTTTGGGGCCGGTTGATGCCAGGAAAAAACCAGCATTATATATTTATTTAATGTAATCAAGACATCGAGATAACTTTCTTGGAGGAAAAATCTCTACTAACGCGATAAGAAAAGATTACTGTACTGACATTTATGTAAAGGACATAAGTACAAAATGCAACGCCACAGGACCTTACTCACTGCACCTCACATTACCCAGGCACATGAGATATCATTCGAGATAAAACCAAAATCATTGGCAGTGCAGTCCTAATCAATCATTATTATCTATGAGCCGATGATGTTACTTACAATGGAAATTGTTGCGACACCTTTGGGTTTGGTACTATAGAGTTTGTTCAACTTATAATAAACATAAACATTAATTTTTACATGTCACATTTCACATTCTTACCTACATTTTAAGCCATAGACTCCTGAAGACTTCGGTTCCTGTACTCGATCATAGTCAAAGATAAAAGTCAAAAGATACTTTATTTAATACAATCACAAGGATCACTTTGAAACGTCTTACATACTAGGTGAATTTAGGTGCCAATTCCTCCTAACCCATGCCCGAGAAGAACCGGCAAGAAATTCCTCCTGTTCCTAGCGCTGTTTTGCATGATCCATCTTATAACTACTTTAACTATGAAAAACTAATACAAGAGAGTTTATACATTTAAAATGTGTCGTTTAACTGTCGGCAGAGCGACATGAGGCCATGCATTCCTATCAATAATAAAGGTAGTAATTTATATTATAATACGCTTTCTTGAAAAAACTACCCTTTATTTTGCTTAAAAAATATAAGTATACCTTAAATTTCATAATAGGTAGTTTACATGCATTTTTAGAAAGCTTATTATAGAAGCGCACCGTGTTCCCCATAAAGGACTTATTTACTTTTCTAGTCGAAACCTAGGGATGTATAATTTGTTTCTATTCTTTTGAATAGAAACAAAATATTATTCTATAGTTTAGGAAGGCTCGATAAAATGCAGAATACGAAAACAAAACCGTGTTTACTCATTGCCACAATTGAAGGTTGAATCTTAGTATACTGATAATAATATTGTTGTTTGCAGAACACATTGTGAAATACGATGAAAACCATTTGCATTCCACGCATTTATATCGTGCGTTTTAATATATGGGTTGATTTAGATCATGTATATCTGGAATAGTTGTATATAGGAAAGTAATGACGTACTTTTACTACAGTGCGGATAAAATACTTTCGTTCTATGAATATACAGAAAACCGACTTTAAGGTTTCATCTAACTAATATTATAAATGCGATTGTAACTCTGTCTGTCTGTTTGTTACGTTTTCACGCCTAAACCGCTGAACCGATTTTGATGAATGGTATAGAGATATATGGGATATCGGAGAAGGACATAGGCTATTTTTATGTAGGTTCCAGCAAGTTAAATATATATTTCTCAAAAATACATTACTCATAAAAAAATTCAAAACAAAATATCTTCCCTTATTATTTCACCTTTAGGGCTGCTTTAAATTTAAATAGGATCAAACGGGTAGTATACTCTCCCAACAATAAAATAAAGATTTCTAAATCGTTCATGGTTCTGAGGTAACAATGAAAAAAAAACGAATAAAAAACCTTTCCATTTTATGAAGCCCAGTTAATCTGTTAATAAAATACAAGTATATAAACTTGTACACTTATAGTAATGATAAGTTTATGACGTGAAATATCACGAGTAGACAGGTGTGATTCTGATATTTAATGCAGATCAAAGATAGAGAGGCCTGATGATAAAAATACTGAACTAAATGGTGATTCTAACGAAAATTCAACTTCTTCATTAAATACGAACATTGATTGGTAGAAGGTCTGGGCCTGCAAATGTAAAAATACTTTACGCATGTAATTCAAATTCCCCAATATCCAATATATGACATTTTGCTACAGTTATCTATTTATATAAAAGGTGATGTGTGTATGTATATGTTCCCTATAGACTCCGAAACGGCTGGACCGATTTCGATGAAATATTTATGAAATCTTCAGATTGCCCTAGCGGGTGATCCTGCGAAGTTTGGTAGCGATCGGATCAATAGAACTTTTTTTAAACAGAACGGACATAGGCTACTTTTTATGTATGTAATATGCGTAGCCGCGGGTGCAAAGTATTCTAGAACCTGCTATAAAACGGAAAACATCGCAAGGAAACTAGCATGTCGTAGGATCTAAAAAGTTCGAAGACATGTGATGTGCTAAGTGCATGAAAAGAGCCTGTGAAGTGCAATGTAATCCATTCATCACCCTGGTGTTCATAACTAGAGAGACGATAAGAAGAAGTATTCTAGCACTGCAGCGCTAAGCTGGGTTAAACAGCTCCAGTGAACAAGTAACCGAGTTAGATTACGTCCATGTTTTCATTTTATTTGTTGTCTACGTGCGTCACACGAGGCACGTCATTCTGTCATTCTTCATTTGTTTATAATCAGAGCTTCAAGTGTTTCAGATTACTTAGGTTAGAAATAAATAAGTGGTGTTGATCCCGTTGTTTTTCGCATAAAATTACGTAAACACAGTCTTTTTTTATTTGCACCAATGTTTGAATTAGAGTTTTTAAATGAAATTTCATATATATACTAAATTGACTGAAGTGTTTTGGTTATTTTTGCTATCATGAAAAGGTGTTGAATAAACTGCTTAATATCCTAGGAAAAAATAAAAATAAATAAAAGAATAATACTAGAACTTATTTTAGAACTGTCATATTAAAATGACACTCTTATCAGATTTTGGTGTAAACAAATTAGGTTTTCTAGGGAAAAACAGTTTGGACAATAAAAGGTGTTTATTGTCCAAACTGTAACAGTTTGGACAATAAACACTCGGTTATGTCTCGAACACTCGAACTAGACACACACCTTTGTTCGCCGTCAATCGTACTTGTACTCGTACTCGTACTCGTACTAATTATGCCCAAAACTCTCTTGTGAATCGGTTGCACACTAATTTTGACAAGAAATTTAGGTCTGCAGATGTCTTCCATTGTGACAGGGTAACATTTAATCATGATTTTTTTTTTAATCCCGGACATTTCACACACCATCATCTGGCCCCAAAGTAAGCAGAGCTTGTGTTATGGGTTATTTTATTTGTGTTGTGTGTGTGTGGGTATTTTTATTTGTGTTATTTTTGTAAATACATACATATTATACTTAGAAACACCCAGACCCGAGACATACTTGCAGATCATACAAACATTTATCCCGCGGCAGGAATCGAAACTGCAACCTTCTGCGTCTCAGCCTGACAGCCCACTGCGCCACAGAGGTCGTCTTAATTCTAAAGTTGTGTACCTAAAATTATTAACCTCTCGTTATTTTTATTTTCGTATTATTTTGTATTTTTGTACCGTGGCTTCGCCCGCGTAGTATGTTGATAAAAAGTAAGTATTTTGATGTGTAGTTTTTTGCATGAAATGTAACATAATTACTCTAACCATGTATTAATTGTATCACTAAACATTTTACCTGGACTACTACTGGTCCTGTTTAACCGTCAACTTAGGGGTGGGGTGGACTGATAATGTTTATTGTAGGTATTAAACCTACTCGCTATTAGTATTGCCCTATTTATATATTTGTATGTAGGTATGTATTTAACGTTTCCTTTCTAGTTTATTTTTTTTTAGTTTAGTTTATTTATTTAACCATTTCGTTACATTAACATAACATTGGCATGTCAAATTGTACAATACATTGAATTATTATTATTTCACTTTTATTCTAAACTATTGCTTATTGCTACTCACGTTTGCAAATCGGAGAACGAACAACTCATGTACTCATTTGTATGGTAGAATGGGTGGCATTCAATGAATGACTTTAATTTTTGTTTGAACTCATTTAGCGGGAGCCTTGAGATTTCTAAGGGTAGCTTATTGTTAGCGTATTGTTTTCTTTAGTTTAAATAATGTTTATAATGTAAATAATGGTTTTAGGAGCCTTCAGTCGTTGGTAGTATATATTTTTACTAGCTGCTGCCCGTGGCTTCGCTCGCGTGGTACCCACATAAAAAGTAGCCTATGTTCTTCTCCAAGGTTCCATCTATCTCTATACAAATGTATCAACAATTTTGATAAATTTGTATGTTCAGCGGTTAAGGCGTGAAAACGTAACAAACAGACAGACAGACAGACCGACAGAGTTACTTTCGCATTTATTAACTCTGCCTTCTGCGCTGTTGGTTAAGAGATCGATTCCCTCCCAGGATAAACATTTGTGTGAAGAACATAGGTGTTTGTTCTGTGTCCGGGTGTTATAAAGTATCATAAGTATGTAATTTTCACTCAAAACGGGATATTTACCATGATATATGAGTTTTTCTGCTTCTCGATATTTCTGCACAGTTGCATGCGCCATGATCACGAGATAAACTGAAGTCTTTGCGGATGGATGTTATGGTAAATATCCCGTTTTGAGTGAAAATTATGTGCAAAACCATGATAGTTTTAAAAGTTATATCATAAGTATGTGTTTAAAAAAATATAAGTATTATATCAGTCTGGTCACAATAGTAAAAGCTACGCTTAGTTTGGGGCTAGATGGTGTTGTGTGCTTTGTCCACCAATGTTTATTTATTTACTCATATTAGTTAGGATTTACCACACTCGGGAAATTCTATGATCACTTTCTAATTAAATGGGTTTTTAATCAACATCTAATCAACTTATCAAGTGCAGTTGAATGATAAGAAGTAATGAACAAGCAGGTTTTTAGAACACTTGAAGGAATTATGATGGTTTTATGCATGCAGTCCTCTTTTTGCGTTTGATAAGATCTCCGGCAACCAATTAATCGCACATTCGCATTCATTAAAGCTCGTCTGTCGGCAAATACACAGAGCTGCAGCAACATACAGATATAAATATCAGGAAATCATTTTCCCTACACACCTTATAAGCAATTTGTGTAGCGTCGGATTTCTTCAAGATTTATTGCATGCCCATGACAGTCTGCTCGACCTACATAGTATTTATTGAACGTCGATGGCATTTAAACAAATTACTGGGCGATACAATTTATTGTTACTAATGAGCAGGTGCGATCATTTTGCAAGATACCTAAAGATTTGTGCGATGTGATTTTAAGATGGTCAGGTCTGAATGTACGAACACCTTTTTTTTGTTTCTCTTAACTGGACATTACACAGAAATGTATTTTTTTTTCAATTCTTATACTTGGAAAGTAGGCCTGATGTTGCCTGAGGAGCGGGTTGAAAGTAGTACTTTTCAGCCCTAGTAAAAAGTACTTCTTTCAACCCGTTTTCCGAGTATAAGTAATGAAAAAAGTACATTTCTGTGTAATGTCCAGTTAAGAGAAACAAAAAAAAGCCCAGAGAATCGGTTTCAACAGTCAGTTGTCAACAGAAATGCTAAATCTGCATTCCACTGACTCAGTGCAATCAAGCACTTCAAAAGATTATCCGATGCAATCCAAAAACATTGCTGTAACAGCTGAAGAAAACAGACAAATATCGATGTCCCCAACATACACCCAAGAATCCCCGGAAACTGCAGAAACTCAATTTTCCCAGAAAATATCATATATAAATATAACATATAACATACCCGGAAAAAAACCTTTCACTAACAATAATAATAATAACTTTATTGAGAACACTACAAAAGGAAATATGAAATTTAAGCCTTAGTGCATATACATAAATTAATAGTGTCCTGCAATCGGCGGTCTTATCGTAGTTTATCGTAGATTTCTACCAGACTACCGTTTTACTTACTGACTAATCTTAACTTATTTTAACTTAACTTAAAGATACATTTAACAAAGGCTACGCCATCGACAGCGAAAACTGAACGGGTTGGGTATTCACCAACCGGCGAACTAGTTTAGAACTGTGTCTCGGAGGTAGTTTCTATGCTTATCGCCCAACCTCGCCATCCCATGGCAAGCTTTGGATCCATGTAGATGCATTTTAGAATATATTGGCAGACGTGCCATTATAACTTTTACTTCATGTAAAATTACATATTATAATACACAGATGTACTAGTAAAAAGGTGTAACAATTCGTTTTTACTACTATAACTAATTGCTCTTATTTTACCATAAACTTTGAATAAATATCTCACCAAAGTCGTTGATTTAAATTAAATAAAATACACAATTTTTTTCTTTAGCTAATTCTTGTTTATATTTCTACTTTCCTTATATTCGTAATGAAAAACACAGTGTTTATCTCGGGTGTAAAACTTATTTAATCCCTCTCAAACTATTGGGAACCCCGTACTTTTAAACAATATAGTAATAATTTATTTAAAAATACATAATAAAAATTATTACTCGAGTGTATGACCTTCTAGAAGAGAACAGAAAATAAAATCTTAAAATATCTACTCTTTTAATTAAAAAACTAAACCCATGTATATTTATTATTACAATGAGTCGGAAAAAGACCTAGACTTACTGACAAAAGCCTTATAAAATATAGGTATACCTCTACTAACCCAATGATCAAAGTACGTAACATTGTAAAGGCGGCTAAAATGACATTGCGGAGTGACATTGTAAATAGCTATATATATTTTACAAATTAAACCAGTAAAATGTGAAATTCATATTTTGAAAAATAAGATCAGTAATAAATTGTAATAACTTTAAATATTATAAAAGTGAGTGACAAGTCATAAATATTATCTGTATAGGTATAAATAGCTAAAGAGTATCAGCATGATTAGTTGTTTGCTAGATAACTCGATCTGCTGTCAACTGACAGTACCTACTATTATGATAGATCGTTTTCATTGTTTGAGTGCAGTGATGTAAAAGCAGCAACTTTTGTTGTATGAGTTATAATTTTAGGTAGACATTGAACTTTACATTGCTTGTCGATTTTCTTTAAATCTGTGACAATTTCAAATTATCTACATACCACATAATTTTAGGTAGGTACGCGTTGTAATATGTTGAAAGAATTATAGCTTTGTACGTCAACTAAATATTTAACCATCGTTTCTATGTACTCCGCGTGCCAAAAAACATTACACAAATTGCAGAACTAAAAATAATGTTCTTCATATAACTTTTTTCTTAAGCCCACGTTTATATTCAAATCTTCAAATATCATTTGAGATCACACATCAATTAATGAGTTGTTTTAATCTGATGCCATCTCTATTCTTTGACACTAGAATGACAAGGACAAAACATACTTTAACGCTTGCTAGAGGGATAGGATAGATAGATAGGATAGAGGATGGATAGAGGGTAAATCTCATGTGAAAAGAGAACCATACTTAGCTAGTGTCTCTAGTGAGCTGTAGACCTCGCGAACATTTTTCTGAAATGTTCGAAATGACTGAAATATAACTTTTTATACGGTTTCAACCGCCGCCAACTATCTCCGCCATTTTGAAAAATATCCAAAATGTGAATCGACAAAAAGAATCTATATAGTAACATTTATGGAACCTGCTCACAAAGTTTCACGAGAATCGGTTGAGAAATGCGTCTTGTAGAGGAGAACATCCGGACAAACGCCAGCCGGACAGAAAGACATACAAAAGCATTTTTGCCTAAGCTGAAACGGAGACACTCGTTCGCGCTTCGCGTTCGCTCGGTCAATAATGACGAAATATAATGTCAATTATATATCTGGCACAACTTTTGCCCGCTACGCGAACCGTGGTTCAAACCAAACAAGTGTACCACGTCATAGCACGTCATCACAAGGTCACAGCATGCTGGTTGCTGACCTTTATATCGTGTGTAGTGAGCACATAGTTACAATAAACAGGCACTTCGCACATTTGTACATATTGCTACCGTTTAGCAATAAACCAATAACAGTTAGTTTATTTGCTGACAGTTATTATACCTATACTATACCTGTTAGTTGTGAGATCAGAAATACCTAATGATAGCCAAATCTGATGGCAAATTTGTAGTTTCGTCGAACCTATGTCAAACTAACTAAATTTTCATAAAACACGCCCTTATTTTGTTTCATTCAAAGTCTGAATTCGATTAACATTTTTGAGTAACACTATGTGTTTTAGCTCATTTTAGTAAAGAGGTGCTGACTGCGGAAAATCTAAGGTAATTAAGTACATATCAAAATTAACTTATTTTAGAACTGGCATTTAAAATCGTTACTTTAACATTAAGGAATTTTACAGAATCAGGGCCAATATCTAGGTTTTAGATCTTTTTGCGCCCCTGTAAAAGATTACGAACAAGTTTAAAGTGTAATATGAACTATAAGACATTGTGTATAAGAGCTATTATTCTTGATTCTAACTAGCTTAAAGCTACGTAACTATAAAGCATTGAAGCTTCCAAAAACCAGCCGCAAATCACTTAAGCCCATGCTTAACTATAGTTTAATACTATATACGCTACGCTTGGAATTCCGTAGGTAAAAATGCACTGAATTTAGGCCAACAGATGTTTAGTAAGCTTAGTTTTGTCTCTGAATTTAGAATAGAATAGAATAGAATAATAGTTTATTTGACACACAACACGAAAAAGGTTACAAACATAGAGAAACAAATAGGAGAATGATTAGAGTAGGTAGGCCAAATTACAAACTATAAAAGAGTACATTTTCGCTTGTGGTGCCAAACAGGTCCAGTCTCAGCTTTAATGCCACTCCTATTGGAGACAGCGCTGGTTTTAGATACAATCATGAAATCGACGAGTAGATAATACCATTACTTTCGTATGAGTCTCTTTGGCACGAAGGCCTCCATAATGGCCTTGCAACTTTTCAAAAGAGACCGACTGCTTAAGCAGTCAGAGTAAACTAGTGATATCAATATGTCTCGTCATGATCTTTGTTGTAAACCAGATTCGCAAAAAAATGGGTATTTCAACACTGACTTTAGTGCCATTTTGATCGTAAATAAATAACACACGGAGCATGCAAACTTCAAAATGATTTTGAAACAAGTATAGGTTATTTATTAAAAAGATTAAAAACCATTATTTTAAATAGATACATTCAGTAGTTTTTTCATGAGAACCCTTGAGTCTGATCATTATTTTCACGCGGTCGTTTAATGTACAAATTAGTATGATCGAATCATATGATTAAAAACCATAATCATACAATCTCCTTACTGCACGTCTATTTTTTTATTCACACTATGCTAGGTGAAATAGCATGCATTTTAGAAGCACCCGCTGACGAGTTTGTGCCGCTGACTAATGTCTTTTAAAGTGCCCTCCGAAGCACAAAAGCACTCAGATGCAAATGCCATTGGGGTCACTCATCTAGGTACTGACAGTGCACAGCATTGTGTAACTTTATGGATTTTTTCACTTTCAAAACATTCGTGAGTTGTACTATACATTTTGATAAACACGAGCTTTACTCATGTATCACTCACGGTGAGGACCGTGAACTCGAGCAGCAACGAGCGGACCGCGGATCAATATCACCCTGATGAAGATTCTCTAGATGAATCGAAACATTGTCGGTGCCTCCATCGACAAAATAATACGTGAGTAAAGTCCGTGTTTATCAAAATGTATACTTTATGGATCTGTTAAGAACTTTGCCACGAGCAAATTTATGAGTGTCTTCCCCGTCTAATGCTAGGTCATTCATTATCTTACAAGTGGCTCTAATATGTAAGTCTATTAAGTGGTATTGATCTCCTCATAAATGAAGGCCGGCCGATCAATGAAGAGAGATAGAGATATTTTAAAAGTTTTTTATTAATTTGTTCATTTTATATTTTGAAAGTTTCAAATTTAACATCTAACATAATTTAGATATATGAATAAAAAAAAACAATGGTTTATGTTTATAAAAAGCCAAACAAGTTTTTATTTGTCATCAAAGATGACATAGATCCTTATCCAAAAACAAAAAGAAGGTTTATTTATAAAACAAAAGAGGTTATCATTTAGCGTCATAGATGTTTGAGGTTTGAACTCAGGAGATCCAGCATGCCAGGCAGAGACTCTACCACTGAGTTGCACCCCCTGCGAATTTAATGACTAAATAGGGAAACGTATGATCTACCTTTCGTAAATTAACTTTATTCTGTGTTTTAAATAGGTAGGTACATAAAGTATAATTGTTAATACTCATAATATACCTACAATGTATATGTATGTATACGAGTACTTATTTTCCTTTAGGTGTAGATTTTATTAGGAAATATCTGTCAGCCGACAAAAACGTAAAATATATAGTGTATTGTCCTGCCTTTTCCCTGTGTTCAAGTTCAATGGCGAATTTATAATCGATTTTGGCGAACCGTGGGAAATCACGAAATGCTTTGTCTCGACAGGTTGAATCATTCATGGTATTTTATTGCGACATGGTGTTTTAGTATGAATTCAATGGAATTACATAAATAAGCACATTAATGAGTCCTGGAATAACATTAAATTTAACTTTTTATCAAAGTTTCTACCACGAAGTCAATGCTGGCGGAAGTTGGTATCATATAAAAACAAGTTTAAGTACATCAACAAAATCTCTCGTTCGTACGTAGTGATTTATTTAGCAAATAAGTTGCCTACTTTAACTTTTTGACAATTCCTATTGTTTTTTGCTACTCCCTCTTAATCATCAGTAAAATAAAGCCTTAGTAGTATTGCAATCATGCAAAATGTCTTCATATCTTAACATCATTTGTTTGTTTCTCTCTTTTAAGCGGGTGATCCATTGGCGAGCCGGCGAGCTAACGGTTTAAATCGTTGGCTCATTGGTTCGTCGATCCATTAGCGTACCAAACAGTCTACTCTCATCGTTGGCGATGTCATGACGTGCTCCCAGACGCAGTTACTTTGTTACTTGGGATACTGTTACATCAGGAGAAAGAACAAAAAAAATTAAAAGAAGCCATAATGTGTGGTTGAAAATTGGCTGCAAGAAAGACAACGCTTGTCCCATTTAAATTTACTGTCAGAGCGTTTTTTTGGCGTTTTTTTGCACCGCTGACTTAGAATTTCAAGTATGTACAACGAGCCAGCGAGCAAGTTCGCAGACTTTTATGTGCTCCATTAGCGGTTTAGACCTTTGGCTCGCGAGTTCGTTGGCATCCCGGCGGTTTTGCCCGCAAATGGATCACCGCCTTTAGTTCCACAATGTTAACCAGTTAACCGTCAAACTGCTGTTGGGACGTTATCAATTTATTTTACCAACATGCAACGTTGGCTTATTTTCTCAGTCCAAATTTTTTACAAAAACTTAGTTTGTTAAGTTGATTGTTTTTGCTCCGTATTATTAGCTACCGTAATGGCCGTATCAGCGTGATTGCAAATATCGTTTTTGTTATCGCAGGCCGCAGTGCCTTACGTGCCTCGGCACACGTCTACTAGGTACTTTCTAACACCTTGGAGTTAACTCGAAGGAGGTTAGCAGTGTTTGCAGCTAGACTGAGATGTGCGTTAACAGAAACGCCGAATAGCCGAAGCAAGGATGGCCACGCAAGTGGTTACATAAGCTATCATTTATGACGTAATTTTCGTAGTTATCATTTAATCGCAGTAAAAATCTAAACATGTGGGTTTAGAATCGCAATTTAAGTGAAATTAGGCCTTATCTACCTACGATATGCAAAGAACCACTTTCGTGTTTTTCTGTATTTAAGAGTGGAGTATGCAGGCGCATATAAAACTTCCAGCTAGACCTGAGAAACACAAACGAATCAAGTACTAATCCAACTTACATACTTACAAAATACAAACTACCGAAAATTACCAAAGAACTAAGGTCAAGAAAGTGGTTACCAAATTATTCATAATCATGAGTCAAAAATAATTGATAACTGATAGTTATCAATCATTGTCAAAAATCAAGATCATGTATCAAAAATAATTGATAACTGATAATTGTCAATTATTAATAAGTTTTACTTGATTACAGTAAAAATCTAAAAAAGTTGAATGACATTTTATTCGTAATTTATGCGAAACTGTATAATTTCTTTCTACGATTAACAAAGAACCAATTTCGTTTCGTACGGCATAAAAAACCGTCCACGAATTTAGCACCTGATAAAAATAGTTGGGAGACTGGGGAGTCACGAGGTGGTGGCGAGAAGCCAAGCACAGCTTTCGCCAAATGCACTTTTCGGTAATATTCAGCAAAATATTTATACAGAGACCTAAATATTAAAATAAACAAGTATCTAATGAAACTGTTACTGCACTATATCAAAGATAAATTAAATCGTTTGAGCAAGGAAAATAAATAAGGAATCAAATTATTTTAGTAAAAACATTGCGCATGTTTAAAGTAAACATTAATTTATCATTTACAGAAATAGTGAAGAACCTTTGTACTGTTTAATAAATAATTAAAGATTGCTCATTGACCCATATTTTATCTACAAATATCTATGATACATACCTAACGAAAATAAATGTTTAAATAAAAAATCTATTATCAATGTGACGCAAGAATTACTTATCAGCGACCTATGCCGGTGCAGTTCATCAAATAGTACAAAACCTTATCTTTACCCACGCAAAACCAAAGCGTAAGAAGTTCAAACAAGATGACGATGTGACACACCCAGCTTCAACAATAGCCTATGTATACTCGTATCTACCTAATATACGGTTACGGTTAAGGGTTATTTATTTCTCATATCAAATATATCACTTCCTGAGAAACCTTAAATATACTAAACAAGTATGAACTATGTTTTATATACAGTGAGCGTTCTATACGATATTCTTATATAATAATAAAATTAATTCAATTTGCATTAACAAAGAAACTAGGTTAGAAAAAAAATGTGAGGTAGTTTTGTCGATCATGCAGACAAATACGTAAAATCGAAGCAGAACTTTTGTGCGCGGAACCACTTGCACCGAGAAAGTGTGTGAAGTAGGTAACGCTCTGAGATATCTACCTAATATAAAAATAATATATGTAGAGTAAGTATTATTTTATGTAGAGGTATTATTGCGCAAGGAAGCTAATGCGGTGGTACCGTGGAAATTGTTATACGCGCTGAGTTAGGTAGGTAACAAAAACTTGCGGTTTTTTACTTGTGGTATCTCATTTATTTTAGCCAGAATTGTGGTTTGAACTATAAAGTAAAAACATTTATTTACAAGCGTTTACAACTTCACAGGTTGTAAACGCGCGATAAAATTGCTATGATTCAATTATATGCTTGTGGTTTAATAAATTGAATTGAAAAACTTGCCGGGAATAATTCAAGAGCCCTGTTTTTCATGTTTATGTTGCTTTTTGCGGGTTTGAACCACAAGACAGATAACACTCAGTGTTGTGGCATTTATCGTAGATCTATCGTAGAGGTACTACGATGTCTACGATAGCTACGAATTTTGTATTGATTCAATTGTTTTATTTATCAATTTTAAAACAATTCTTCGCACGGGTGAAATATTCCTAAATATTCCTAAACCTAGAACGGTGCTAAAAAACGTGTGAAAATTCATTCGATAGTTTTTTATCTCAGAGGTTGCTGATGCGCGGTTAATGACCATAGATGCTGTTTCTAGTGGAGATCTACTTAAAGTCGTCCGCCGTCTTAAGCCTTTGTCGGCCGCTGGTCCAGATGCCATGCCTCCATTTGTAGTTAAAGACTGTATATCCGCTCTAGAGGAGCCACTTTTATTCTTGTTTAATCTTTCCCTACGGACAAGTTGCTATCCCGCTAGATGGAAACTATCTAGAGTAACACCTGTCCCTAAAACTAAGTCATCTACTGACGTTACTATGTTTAGACCCATAGCTGTATTAAATGTATTTGCCAAAGTATTAGAATCCATTTTAAATTCTCATCTAACTCGTCAACTTGATCGTACCTTGGACGATTCTCAGCATGGTTTTCGTTCTGCCCGCTCTACAACTACAAACCACGCCATCTTCCTGGATTTCGGGGCGACACAAATGGATGCACGCCGGCAGGTTGATGCTGTTTTCCTCGACTTTAGAAAAGCATTTGATGTTGTGGATAACGACCTCCTACTGGCCAAGCTCTCGTCTATAGGTACCTCTCCCAGACTATTGAGTTTTTTTGCAGATTATTTGAATGACCGTAGGCAGTACGTGCAACTTAAAAATTATAGATCTGATGAGTATTACACTAGGTCAGGGGTCAGTCAAGGCAGTATACTTGGACCAACTCTGTTTTTGGTTATGATCAATGACCTCCCTAGAATCTTAAACACTGCCCGCTGTCTAATGTTTGCAGATTATTAAAAAGTTTACCATTCAGTGTGTAATGAATTTGATGGCCAATTACTCCAACAAGACATTGATACTTTGGAAAGATGGAGTTGTTGTAATAGACTTGCATTTAACGTCTCAAAATGTAAATCAATCACTTTTACCAGATTGCAAGTGCCTACATTAACACCTTAACACTAACATACCTTGGCAGATACCACATTAGAGCGAGTTAGTGGTATTCGGGATTTAGGTCTCCATGAGGATACTCGTCTGGACTTCCGCGATCACATTATTTCTATGTGCAAAACCGCTAACCGTAACCTAGGTTTCATAATGAGGACTGCTTCTCAGTTCAGCAATGTAAGAGTGGCAATCATGCTTTACAATGCTTTCGTTCGAAGCAAGCTCGAATTTGGCTCTATACTGTGGGATCCACGTGAGGACAGATATACGTTATTGATTGAAAGGCTCCAACGCAAATTTGCTAGATATGTATATAAAAGACAGTACGGATACTATCTTTACCTTTTCCCATCCTTATTCGTTTCTGGTATGGTCGGCATGGACACACTCGAACTAAGGCGTAAGTTACAATTAGCTTATCACTACTGCCTGATTCTCCGTGGCAAAGTCAATAATCCGACTATACTGAGCATGATGCCACTATATGCTTCCGACAACTACGTGCGTTGTGGCAGACCTCGTCATCCTCTGTTTGCATGCCACACACCGCGTACCCATCACGCGAACAACGCACCAACCCTAAGGGCGCTTATCTTACTTAATGCATATGTACACGAGGTTCAACATATAGATATTTTTAATGACAGTCTCTCCGCTATTTTCAACTCCTTGAGAATATATTTAAGCTTTAATTTAAGATAGAAAGCACTTTGGTTTTAACTGTAAGCTTATATCATAACTGTATTAAATAAATAAATAAATAAATCGCGTTTAGACAGACCAATAAACACGGCGCCCCCCCCGCCGTTATTGGTCGGCGTTGTTCTTTGTTTTAAAATATGTATACTGATGATCCTTTTAGGTTTATAACTTTGTTTGGCCCGAAGAGGTTCTATCTCGCAAGTAGACAGCCTTTACTAACTTTGTATTGATTCAACAAACTAAAGAAATATATTTTTTGTCCACAGAATCGCAACTCGGACTCCTCAGCCTTTCCACATAGCGCTCGCTATCTTGGTCCTTTTACTGTGGCTGACCCGGCCGGGCTCGGCCAGCAACGTTCGCGGATGGAGAGCATTGTACGTCGGCGCAGTGGCCACGCATTTAGGAGCACAAGTCTGGATGACGCTTGTTTCCGGTAAGATTACTTCTGCACATAATTTACGTAATATTAGAAACTTTCAATAACTTTAAATACCGTCCAAAACAATTACACAAAAATCAACTAATTATTAGGACAGAAATAGGCTACCAATCATTAAAGGAAAAGGATAGAAGCTAAGCTCTTTGGCTTTTTGTAGGATATCATTTATACAAGTTCCATTATGGCATAGCCCCATTTGTCTTAATAACAACGGAAAGAGCCCTCATTTAGAGAGAAAGTTTCGAGTGGGTAGATCAATTGAGTGTCTATTTGTACTTTCTAGGTGGTCCAAGGTACTCTGTAAATAAAATCTCTTATTAATTTGGTATAATTGTAATAACCTGTAGTCAAGTAAGCGAATAGTTAAACCTTAATCAGAAAAAGTCTAAATTTTACATTATTTGAGCATTAAAAAGATTATTTGAAGATGTAATTTCTTTTTTACATTGACTACATATCAAAGGGTGGGTCCCTTAGCCAACTGTAGGTATGTCTGCACAATGTTTCAAAGAAAACAAAAGATAATTATCGCATTTCATTCTGGCATTATTCAACATTAAACAATTTTGTTTTATCTCTCTGCAATATACGACCACACATCAACATTACAAATTACATAAATGGCCATCCTCCCTTCCTCCGTGTTTTTCTTGCAAACCAGTTGTTCTCCATCGATAAGCCGGTAGCCTGTATAATTGGATTTCGGCGTTTTGAGATCTTGCACGTCGCAATGCGGATGCAATGGTTTTAAGAATCGCGTGTTTAACTGATTATTGACTTCAGGCTATTTTTTGCAATTAAACATCTTGATAATAATCTCTTGAAATAGTAAGCTCATAATGGTCAACGACGTCATTAAACGAAGTTTTTTGGGATTATAAATAATTGAGCATTGAACATTTATACGGAATCTGAACTAGTTATGGCGACCACTTATTGGGATAATATCAAGGAACATGAAAAATATTATCTCAAGAACTTGGCAAAAAATCTACACATCAAAATATTAATATAATTAGCACCTAAAATCCTAACAAAGATGGTTTCCTTGTAAATTGGTCGTTTAGCGTGAAATTTTAACGAAGATCGTGCAGCTTTAGCCATTGTTTTGTATTTGATTTATTTCATTTATGTAATTACAATTGGTCGCATGCTTCATGTCACTCATATTACGTTAATAGGAACTCGGCACTGGTTTTTTTTTGTTAATAAATGCAGTGCATGAGTTGGTATGAACGTATACAGTGTTAAAATTTGTACTTGCCAATACATTATCGGCAGCTTTTAAAAGGACAACCATACTTATCGTACATTTTATAACTGTTCAAGAACTTTCTTTTTAGAATATTTTTATAAATGTTGGCTTGTCGCTTAAAATAAATTTGGTACCAAAGCAAATACGAAATAAAATGTTATAAACTTGTTAATCGGGTTTCAAAAAACTCGTTTATATATTTTTTGTCTATTATTATAACGTGTCTATAACTTGCTAGGCTATAACAATGTATCGAATAACGTGATATTCATATCTAATCAAGATATCACTATTACTTCCTTATTCGTCAGAATCGTTTTAGGAAACGCTGTATTTCCCGTGTGGTCCCATCGCGAATTGTTTTTCACGTGTGATATAACGATGTATTTTATTGATAGGGTCACATTAACACTTCCTGGGGCTAGTCGTATTTATTTGACCTCTGCGATAAAGTTTCATTATGCCATAATGCCCACATTTTATTTGACAGAAATAATACCTACATTCATTTCTGTGTTTAATTTCGTTGTTTCGAAAACAGAAACATATTTTTTGTTTATTATTGCCCTGAGCGGACTGGTCATTAAAGTCCCAAAATTCACTTATTGTAAGATATAGATAACTAACTTACATTTACTTTTAACGTGGTTGAGACAGAGTGGCAGAATTTCATACAGATCACAACCACAAACAGAACATAAAAACCACAAGGAGGCTCTGTGACTTGTTTTATGCAAAATCTACATTTTGTATTTCCCATATTTTATCTAAATATATATAGCTTATAGCCTTATTGAAATCTTATTATATTTTTGTTACAGGAGTCGTGCTATACTTCTCCCTGCCTCGGCACGAGTTCGGACGCGTTCAGACCGTGTTGTTCCCCGTCTACTACGCGTTCAACGCTGCCATGAGCTTCATCGCGGTTCTGGCCTATTTCAGAACTCAGTGCCTCACTAAGTTCGATCATAACTCTTGGATACAAGTGAGCAAAACTACTATGTCTCACTACGTCTATCAGAACATCACTCAAGCTCAGATCATAGAAAAAGAACATAGTTTTTTTTGAAAATTTCTTCTTAATTTATGTTAAATGTATATTGGCAAATTGGTTTAGGAGGAGTTTTGTTCTGAAATACCTTTGAAGAGAATGCTATTTAGGTGAACAGTTCACGGCTACGATGGATAAAAATTAGCGCATAATCACATGTCAATGAAATTAAATGGCGCCAAGTTGTGTACATACTTGCCTTTCAAGTCGACAGCTCATAATTTGTAAGCAAATAACCTCGAGCTTATTTTGTACATTTAAAAAAAATATTTCTTAGATTTACTAAATGTACGTGTGGTTGTCGTGGTTTGGTGTGGAATAAAACTGCGAAGAATCTTAGGAAAATGTTTTAACATATTTTAAGTGTTATTTATAAAAGTTACTAATACTAAAATGTAAATAATACCAAAAACAACCTTTCGTATTATAAGAAATTTTAGATAGTCCATCGAAACAACAAAATCACCACCAGCAGTACCTTATACTTGTACATACTCGCTTCTTTTATATATGTCATTATTATTATTTTTGCACTCAGATAAATAATTGATCTGAACGTGAATCATAATCTTGCAAAAGTAAATGCGAGGGTCTTTGCAAAGGTCAATGCGGATTTACGAGTTAAGTTGGATTATAATATGAATACAATTTATTGATTAGTGCTAATTATTATCGTGCCAAAATGTAACTACCTACTTATAACCGGATTTCCGGAAGAACACACATTTGACGTAATTTTTTATTTATTTTCCTGACTTTATAAATTTATAAATAAATGATGCAGTACATTTCACACAGCATCATCTGGCCCTACTTATATCGTTTTTTGTTAATATTATTATTATATAATAGAAATGTTGTTACAGTTAGCGCTCCTGCTAGCAGTGTTCAGTATAGAAATATACGTGCGCCTGCGCCTCGTGAGCCCGATGCTGCGCGCCAAGCACGTGAAGACTCAGATGGAAGACGCGGCTGGAGGTGGCCAAGAGGTAAATATTACACTCACGAGTCACGAACACGAAACATTAGGAGGGACAAGTGTTTGTATGATCTGCAAGTATTTGCCTCGGGTCTGGGTGTTTCTGGTTGTATATATAATATGTGGTCATATGCACTAGTAAGTAGGTAGGTAAGCACTTATGTATTAGGAGACTAATTACAAATTTTTAGAAAGTTTACTTATGTTGGGTGGAGATGCTAGCACACAATCAGCTGATTCTGAGCGACCAACTCGATCAATCGAAGTTCACCGTTATTAAGAAACTGTCGAAAAACATTTAATCCGCTTACAGAGTATGTATCTAGTGGCGTTGTAGTAAAATACACCTACCTACGTCCAAGTAGCAGTGCTATCAGTCAACAACACAATGCAGATTACAGGCGCGTGTGCTGCCACGTTACCCTTATCGAGAACAATAGTTTCCGCCTTTTATTTTAGGTGCTTTTGTCAGTTTTAAAAGATAGGTAATCTACTTACATAGAGCCATAAACCAAAAGATGATCTTGCTAGTAATAATAATTTACTAACTTGCGTAAATAACCTTTTACCTACAATAAGTTAGGTATATAAGCAGATACCAGATCAGACAATCAGATATCATGACAGTGCCTTGTCAGTATATATACGAAAATTGAATGTGTTCAATTTTTTATTTTTAAATTGCGATAGTCATAGTATAAACTATAGAAACAAAGCTAAACTCGCTGTTCCCACAGTTAGGCTCACTAAAGTTAATAAGACAAGTATTTTACAGGGCAAAGGGAACGCTTCTATAACAAGGTCCGAAGCGACGTTTTAGATTTGTTGATTGGCAAATTTCAAACGTAATTAAACAGAAACTGTCAAATTATAAAATATCAGATTATTTAGATGACAAAAAAGCTTGGGATGAATCTGCTCCAACTCGACTCGGCATCCGAGACGAGTTTCTTGCCGGATTCTTCTTGAACTGGGTTTAGGAGGACCCGGCAGCTAGATTCACTAGCATGTAAGAAGACGATTCAAAGTGGTCATTGTGATTTTATTGAATAAAGAATGTTTTGTAATAATGCCGGGCATTTCACACAGCATCATCTGGCCCCAGAAGGGCTTGTGTTATGGGTATCTACCACATGCATGACTGATATAATACCTTTACATTTTTTTGTAATACATACTAGATAATTGATTCAGGCGTGACTTTGCGGAAATCCATTACAAAACATTAAATAGATGGACTATTCTAGTACGCCGCGCCGCTAATCTATTCCCAAAGAGTTAGACTCGATGCAGACGCATGCACCTCCCTCCCGACTCCCGCCCGCAATTGAAAAGCCATGCAAAGCGTTAGTAAAAGGCAATACTAAATATTTGTCCATCTATTTAATTTTTTTTAAATACATCTTATTATACATAGAGACACCCAGATCCGAGACAAATACTTGCAGCTCATGAAAATATAAGTCCCGCGACGCAACGAAAGTCGTCATATTATTATATTGCTAAATGAAAATAAGTACAATATTGTTATGGAAGATGAACGAATGGAGAATAATCTAAATACATACTTACTTAAACCTTTCTTTGTCCACAGATAGGCAAGCTCGTCCTCGGCGAGTTAGCTCACTGTCCGCGCTACCTCCGCGTTCTGCGCACCTTCCGTACTTACCACTCCACCATCGCCATGGGAACCATGATCACGCTGGGCTGCTCCATCTACTCCACCATGATCATTGTGGACTCCATGTGCCGTTAGATACCCAACTGTGATAGTTGAGCTGTGTAAAATCTCGATATTAACGTCTTGAAAAGCTTGCCGTGCTGAAATCTAGAATGTAGTATTGATGCCCAACGTTTGTCTACTGTAATCTGGGTACTTCTATCATAAGTGTTCTAGATAATAAGACATTGGTAGTGATTTTCCTGCGTAGCATTAGCCCTGTAGACATCGCTTTCTCCGTCGCGAGAATAGATGAAAATTACATTTGGGTATAAAAGTCATACCGTTAGCGAGAAATACGTTTTTTTTTTCCTGAAGAAAGTTTGTTAATCGCCAAGCTAAGTGCTTCTTAAGACCAACGATATTTCTGCGCAGTAGCTATTTATTCCGATTCGATAAAAAAATAAAAAATATTGATTGAAACTCATACTTGATTAATTATATTCATTTGATTAAGATATTATAACTAGTTTACATTACTACTAACAGATTAAAAACTTTTCTTCCTACCTACTTGGTAGAAAAATCTTGGATCGAATGGGAGTACCCGCGAAGTTATAGATGCAGAGAATACTGCGCAGATCCGCTACCAATGCGTATGGGCCAGTGTTGATTATGATGATATGCAACAGATTTTACATAGCGTTACATTATTCTTCAGTGTAAGGCGCTGTTTTTTGAATGCAGATAATGTAAATAGGCTTTAATATGCTGTAAAGTCTAGGGTCTATCTTATCACGCACTAGCTAATTTGTTGATTATATAGGTTGTCACCACCCATCCCTATTATTTGACATTAGAATGACAAGAACATAGCATACTTAAGCGCCACGACAGCAAATTATGTGTTCATAAGATAGAGGGAATGTATCTCTGAGATAGGTGCATGCAAGTATTAAAAAGAATTAGCCAATTTCAAAGTGTTATAAAATTGAACAGCGCTGGTCGCTTCTATTTTAGTTAATGATGTGTCGATTAGACGCGGAATTGCGATTAATTTAAGTTAGATTACTCGTAGATTACTGAAGTGTTGAATTGTATTGTCTTAACTTCAGTAACTTGCCAATAACCTAGTATTAAGTTATTTAAGTTCGTATGCCTCAACGTAGGCCGCAGCCAGCCCATCTTACAGCTGCTTGATTTGAAACTCATATTGTTTGGTGACTACCCCCCTAAAATAGCGTCAAAGATGTCTACGAATCTTGGGGATTGAAGTCGTGAGCATGTATGTTTTGCTGTCTGCTCTCTAATTTCCTGCTGTACTGCCATAAATATAGTAGTAAAGCGTAATTTAAGTAGTTGTAAAGCTCTGCAAAGCTCTCGCCATTGCATTTCGTCGGACAATGATCTTAAAGATGCACACATGCAGGAAGTTACGAGGCTTGCAATCCTTTGGATGCACTATTGGCTTTGGATCGCCTTCAATTTGAGCTGTAATGTATTTGAATAAGTAGCGTAGGTACACACCTACTTCTATCTATGTATTGATGGTTGAGGTTTGAAGAATTCTTAGAGACTTGGTCAAGCAGCTTTTCCAGAGGGATATAGTTTTAGGACTTAGATTATTTATATAGGTACCTATTGTCTAAGTAAATGTAGATATATGTAAGTAAACAATCAAATTCATTTAGTAACATGTGTTAGTGATATTTTATAAACGATCTGAGTGATTTTAGCAGTTATTTATTTGTGACTGAAACAATTGAGCGAGAATAGGGATAATAAAATATTCTATAGACGTAAAGCGCATTGAAATTTCATTCCCCATCCCGATCCTTGGCAAATTAGTGAGAAAGGAGAAGTTAGTTGTATGATCTTATAGTAAGTGCTGTATTAGTCAAATAGGTGCATAATACCTAAAGAACTTGGAATCTGGGAAGATTGTGGTGGCTTGGTGTGAATTGGGTTGATTCGGTTATAATAGCTACGTACCTACCAACCCACCTATATGATAGTAGGTATGTACATACTGAGTACTTACCTATGGCATATAAAACTAGAAATATTTCGTAGGTTTTTATTCAAATAAAAATTAAAATAAAATACTCACATTTATTTCGAGCAAAACATATAGGTAGGTACAAGAAATACACTATTAAAACATAAAAAATCAATGTTGGGTTGCTGGACAGGTGTCGCTCACAGCAGTGCCTTGTACAGAGTTACTCCACCCTGACGGCTATCATTGCCAGAACGGTATTCAAATTCAAATTCAAATTAATGTTAGAGGCAACCTGCACACCAGAGACGCGGCTCGTTTGCGCATGGTAGTATAGAAACAATCAACTCGCGCCGCGCCCCAAACATCCCCGATGCCCTGCAGTAGCGGGGCAGCCCCTAACACCGCACTGAGACTAAGTGCATTGTTGTGCTGGTCACAAATGTACTGTACGTCGCGAGCTAAGTGCTTCAAACGAACAGAAGGGATGTTTACCAGCCCTTTTTAAGCAGCCTCTAAGACCAAGACCCAATATTTCTTAAGTTATACACCAGCCCAGCCCGTGACCGATAGCATATTCCTATAGCATGTTTTAATGAGCCCCCTAAACCTGTAGATCGACACGCTCAGCAGCACGATATCATCAGCATAACCGAGATTGTTACACCAGTAGAGGTTGAAAAGGGTCTGTGAAGTCAAGTTCCCCGGCCTCACCCACACTCCAACAAACATTGCGATCCCCCAACCCACACTGTTGATCTAGAGATTGTAAAAATATTTAAATATGTTAACAAGTTTAGGTGGTAAGTTTATACTTTCCAGCTTCTTCCATATAATGTTATATATAGTCTACCAGGTCAAACGCCTTAGACAGGCCAAGGAAGCAGGCATACGCCGGAGTCCCACGAACAGCGTTATTATTAAATTAGATAAAACTATTTAATTTTGTTCAGTCTATGCTTAGTAAACTGTCACTGTCACTGTCCTTTTGCAGATCTCAAAGTCAGATTGACGTAAATATCAGCTGTTGTTTTTGTCAAAACAAAAATGGACTTACGTGGTTGTAAGCTATTAGAGTTTAGAAATATTATTACATTTAGCAATGCAATCTAAGTCGTGTCAAATGACTAACACGGAGATTTCATCGCGAAGCATATGTTTCAGTTATCGTGGTGACCATGTTGATCATAGGTAGGCTCAAAGAACCCGAAACGATGACGGGTGATAACAAGACGCATTTATTCACTAAAATGATATTGGATAGATGTAAAACAGTGTTGATACTGTCCAGCGTAGTGGGTACCATAGCCGTAGTGTTATCTCTTCAGAAGTTATTGAGTTATGATGTCAGATATTCGAAGCCGTTCTCACCCCTGCCAGAGGGGTTTTACGGAAACTACATCGAGACTGTGTCGGATAGCGTTCCTTCGCGGGCATCGAGCCATTACAATGGAGCTGGTGATGCAGAGGCCGTGGTTTCCCTCAACGCTGCTCTCGAAATGAAGAAGAATGGTAAGGCAGACAAGGCACTGAAGCTCTTCCAACATGCCTTTGCACTATCCCCCAAACATGCTGACATTCTTAACCACTATGGGGAGTTCTTGGAAGACATCAAAAATGATGTAGTCAAAGCTGACCAACTATACACTCTAGCACTGACAAATTACCCAGAACATACCGGAGCCCTTATGAACAGACAGCGCACTGCTAGCATAGTTGAGAATCTCGATAGAGAGATGCTTAGGAAAATAGATGACAAGAGAGATGCATTACAATCCATACCTGATAATAACTCAGCACTCCGTAGAGCAAAGAAAGAGGCTTACTTCCAGCATATTTACCACACAGTGGGCATTGAAGGAAACACAATGACTCTGTCACAAACTAGAAGTATACTAGAGACTAGAATAGCAGTGTCAGGGAAGAGTATAGATGAACACAATGAAATCCTAGGCCTAGACGCTGCTATGAAATACATCAACTCAACCTTACTGTACAGGTTACGTGATATAACTATGGGAGATATACTAGAGATACATAAGAGAGTGCTAGGTCATGTGGATCCTGTCGAAGGGGGTCAATTCAGGAGAACCCAGGTGTATGTCGGTGGGCATGTCCCACCTGGACCATCAGAGATTCAACAGCTAATGAGACAGTTCTTGGATTGGCTTAATTCTGAGGATGCTTTGGACTTACACCCAGTTAGGTAAGAAAGTATTTTCTACTGTAGAAGTAGGTACTCTAAATAGCAAAGCACTTGTTTCAATCATAATGACTTTAATAACACACTTTACATTATAGCCCTTAACTGAACAATCTTTCTGCCTCATGGTTTAACAACAATTGACTCTCTATTCTTACTTCATTCACTTTCGAAAAATGAAATTATCTGCATTAACAACATCAATTATTATTTATGATGAAGTATAATAAAGTCAGTTCCAGGCTAAACCATTAAATAAACTACACATAATTCTTACAGAAATAATGTTAAATTTACCACATAACTATTAGTTAAATACTTAAAAATATTTAAACAGGCAACAACTGGGTAGCGACCAATCAATTTAGCTCTTATTTTATTTACGTACATGTACTTACTTACTTACTTACTTACTTGGTACTTGGTGCGCGGACGATTTTCCGCAACTAGGCCTCGTGTGGGCCCCTTTTGCGTGACGGGTGGAGGCTGCTATTCCAGCCACCCGGTGTCTTCCAGGAAGGCCAGCAGCTTACTGTATTTCACAAAGTTGTATGTTTAATATCAATAAAATTGCAATCATATAAAAAATTGATAAGTTTTTTCCGGTCTAAATCTATATCTACACAAAGTTTCATCCAAATCTGTTCAGCCTTTATTGCGTGATTGTAACAAACAAACATCTTAACATCAACATATATATTGAGAAGGGTTTTTAAGAAAGAAGAATGATAAAATTGTGCGCTTTGTTGGGGAAAATGACTGCAATCCTATAAAGATGCCGATAGAATTAGAATTAGAATTAGCGTTTCTGAAAAGATTTGAAAATACTACAGTCATTGTTGTCAGCAATACAAATAATATCTACCTTAATACTGAGATGTTGAATAAAAGAATAAAAACCATATGTAATCATTTCAAAAACTGCAAATTTATAGACCTTCAATTTGAGCCACATAACTATTTTTATTCGGACTATGTGTGTAGTAAACTTAATTTTATAATTTTGTCTATTGATTATGACTGTAAATACTTAAATTTTATAAAAAACAAGCTACTAAAAAAGGTTTGTACTAGATGTAAGAATAGAGCTTCGGGTGTTAAATATTTCACACAAAGATCATTCCTAGACTATTATCCGTCTAATAAGAATACACGAACCACAAAAGCGAATGCCTTTCAAATGACAGTTGAACCTAATGTAAAACCCACAACAATCAATCATGATACAGGGCATAACTGCTCCTTTTGCAAATAAGATTACCATATTCCACCAGAATATCAGTAGCTTGTTATCTAAGAAGGAGTTGTTGGAAGTATGCTTCAAACAGTACAATGACAGTGGTACCTATTTGGACTTTATATGTTTTTGTGAAACATTTAAAAAATCTGGTGATGAAAGCAATGTCCATTTAAAAAATTTTCAACTAGCATCCTCTTTATCCAGAAAAACACAAAAACGAAAAAATGTAATACTAATGGGATAAAAAAATCATGTGCTAGTAAGAGACAGTTAAGATTTTCGTACTATAAAAAACGAAAGACCTACTAAAATCAAAATATGCGAACTACAGTAAATTGCTTAAAAAAGTTATATCGCATTCACAGAAATTGGTTAATGCAAATTATATTACTAACTCTAAAAATAAATGTAAGGCTTCATGGAATATAATAAATAATACTAAAAAGATATTAAATACGGTTACTACTGACCTAAAAATAAAATATAACAACAACCTTATTAATGAGCCTATTACTATTGCTGAGATTTTCAATAATTTCTACACTACTTTGACATCTAATAATTCTGATATTCTTAATAATAATGACATTAATATACATTCACAAATCTCATCTATGTTCCTAAAACCTTGTGACAATCTAGAAATACTAAATATTATTAACTCTCTTAAAAATACCGAATGTGTAGGGTATGATGGTAGGTACTTATATGCACCAAAATAATTAAAAATTGTTCAGCAGAAGTGATAGAATTTTTAACCTATTTAGTAAATCTATCATTTCAATCAGGTGAATTTCCGTTAAAACTTAAATATTCGATTATTAAACCTATTTTTAAAAAAATTACCTAACTGACATTAACAACTACCGTCATATAACATTAATACCCATATTTTCTAAAATTTTTGAAAGAGCTATGCACTCTAGGATTACTAATTACCTTAACAAACATAATATTATAAAAAGTAACCAAAACGGATTCCAGAAAGGTAAATCGACTACATTGGCCGCTTTTAATCTAGTTAAAGCCATACTTGAGAATGTTGACCAAAATAAGTTTGTCTCAGCAGTGTTCTTTGATATGAGCAAGGCGTTCGATTATGTTTGTCATAAAAGACTTTTAGCAAAATGTGAGTTGTATGGTATACATGGTCTTACTCATGATTGGATCAAAAGTTACCTGGACAAACGGACACAATGCGTAGAAGTTAGAAAATTGAATGACAAAAATGAACTTATTGATTCCAGGTCACCTTTTAGACATAATACACTAGGTGTGCCCCAAGGCAGTGTTCTTGGACCACTGTTGTTTTTATTATACATTAATGATTTACCAGACATCACTAATAACCATTGTACACTTTTTGCTGACGACATCTCTATAGTAGTAACTAAAGAAAATGAGCCTGAACACATACATGACTTAAATAACACAGTCGGAATGTGTATTGATTGGTTAAGCAAAAATAATCTTAAAGTAAATGTATCAAAAACAAAGTTCATTAAATTTTATAATAGAAAACGAAAAGGAAGTGCATTTAAGGTGACTTATCAAAATGATGAAATTCAGGAAAGTGATACTGTTGTGTTCCTTGGTCTAAAACTTGACAATGTATGCTCATGGGTACCACACATTGAGCATATTAAATCAAAAATAAATAGTTTCATTTACGCGTTATGGAATATTGCAAACATAACTGATCATAAAACTGCTTTGCTAGTCTTTCACGGTTATATAGCATCCCTTCTTAGGTACAGTGTTATAATATGGGGGAACGCAGTTAATGCCAAGGCTTTATTTATAGCGCAAAAAAAGTGCCTTCGTGCAATATACAACAAGCCACCTTGGGAACCTTGTACACCACTATTTAAAAAAAATAAGATTTTGACCTTGTTGTGTATGTATATTGTAGATGTGTAAATTTGTCAGATCACATGCGGAATTATTTGACACTTTCGAACAGGTATACAAATTTAACTCTAGGCATAAGGACAGACTAGCAATACCTGTTCATAAAACTGAATTGTTTAGTCGCAACTGTTACACCATAGCTATCAGAATTTACAACAAATTGTCAAGTCATGTAAAAGAGCTGAGGGGGCCCTTATTCAATAGAAAACTATTTAATTTATTAATTGATCATTGTTTCTATTCTGTTGACATCTATCTTCATTTTAAGTTTTGACCTATTATTAATTATGTGTATTATATCAGAATGATCAAAATTACTTGACAATTTTAATTTATAAGTTATTTTAAATTGTTATTTATAGTGACATTGTATGTTATAATTTCAATTGATTTGTATGATAAATGAAATATATTCACGTGCCTGTACTCGGGCTAGATATGACAATTCAACCTAATGTATATTATAACCATGTCTTATGTGAATAAACGTACTGAATTACTGAATTACTGAAAGCCAACTATAGTATCAATTAAAAAATGTAGTGACAAGTTTGTGAGCTAGTCAGATATGACTTATCAAGTGTAACTGGTCACAAACCAAAAATTTCAAATTACCCTCCTTTGTTAAAGTTGAGTTGTTAAGACGTGCCACGTAAGTACCTAACAGTCTTACAGTTGAATAAAGATAATTCGGACCCTCAAGACAAATCCTACTTACTTATATTCAGCGAAGCTTTTAGTTGTGAATTGTTGAAATTCGATTATAATTAATTATTTTATTATGCATAATTAAAAAAAAATATTAGCATTCTGCATTCCTTCACTATATTAACTATAAGAGTACGAAATTTCATACTCCTCCGTCCGCAGCAATTTTCGTAAAAAGGGGTAAAAAGTTTTTGCTTCACATGTTAATATATAGATTATAATGATAAATAAATATTGGTGAACAATGCACACAACACCATCTAGCCCCAAACTAAGCATATCTTGTAAAATGGTGATTGGAAGACTGATAGAATACTTTATATTTTTAAATACATAGGGTCATTGCGCCAGTTTGCTGAGTTGTCAGATTCAAGAACCATAATGTATATGTTTTTGTAATTATTTCGATCAAAATTGTTTTTTACCTTATAGCTAATATACTCTAATTTTATTTTATATAAAGTGTTTGACAATAAAACAATCTGCAAATTTTTTACAAATATTTAAAGCTCAAATACCCATTTTTGCCAGTTTTCGACCAGAAAATTCAGTTTTAAAATCATAGGAGTGAAAATTGTGTGTAGTAATAAATTAAACTCATTTATCGTGAATTTTTATTTTTCAATATTCATATCATAAAACTTATTACTTACTAGCCGTTGCTCGCGACTTCGTCCGCATTTTTTTGAAAGGAATTGTAGCTTAAATCCATCCCCAGGATGCAATTTATCTCCTCGCCAAATTTTATTGATAAGTTTCAAACCAATCACCTGACCACCCATTAAAAGTTTCCATACAAACATTCACACCTGTCCATTTATTTTGCATTTTAAGTATCCAAACCAAGTTTCAAAGAAATCATACCACCCGTTAAAAAGTTCCCATACAAACTTTGACACCCCATTTTAACCCTTTGTTAGGGTTATTTTGAAAAATATTGAAACACGTGTCCATTTATTTTGCATTTTATTTATTAATATCAAATTTCAAGCAAATCACCATGCGTTAAAAAGTTTCATACATTCGTTTTCACCCCTTTTACCCTCTTAGGGGTTGAATTTCAAAAAATCCCGCCTTATCCCGCCACTTTTGCTGTAAAAGGAAGCTACCTTCCAAGTTTCAGCTTTCTATCTTCAGCGGTTTCGGCTCGGCGATGATGAATCAGTCAGTCAATCAGGTTAAGCTCTTTTATAGGTTTAGATTTATTTAAATAATCGTAAATCAGTCTACTCACAAAAACAAGACACCAATTTCAGAAGAGATCTTTCTTTGGATTTAATTAAGCACATACCTGTGCTTTATTATTATTTTATTTAGGTATATTACTTTGATATTTAGTACGATTACGATTTGCCCATTGTGTTCCACTGCTGGGCAAAGGCCTCCCCTTGATCTCTCGAGTCATCTCGGTTTGAGCTATTTGGTGGGTCCAAATAACTCAAAACAGAGATGACTCGAGCTCAGTCAAAGGTGTCGAGATCATCTCGCTATTTCTTTTTGGGTCTAACACGGCGCCGTGTCACTGTCTCAGGGATCCACATTTTGGCCCACAGCTCATCTGGCATGCGACAGACCAGCCCAGTTCCACTTCAGCTTCGCAACGTTTTGAGCTACATCAGCAATTTGGGTTCTGGAGCTCAGAGTTGTGTTGCGTATGCGGTCTGTACGTTTAACACCGAGAACGCTGCGCTTTACAGCCCGCTGACAAATCTCGAGTTCGGACTTTTGGATGTTTGTTAGAGACCAAGTTTGTGCTCCATAAGTTAATATGGGGAGGATACACATATCCATTAGCTTCCGTTTTAAAGATAACGGAAGAGTACCCTTCATAAGATCTTTCATTTATTCATTTAACTTTGATATTTATTATACAATATTATATAATCTTAACATTATATAATATATGTAAAGCAAACAAATTTTCACTCAAAATGGGATATTATATAATTTACCATGATATATCAGTTTTACTGCTTCTCAATATTTTGACGCAGTTGTGCGCCATTATCACGAGCTTCAGTTTATCTTGATAAATCAATAATTTATTAAATGGTCGAAAATCGATCGGATGTATCGGTTTCCGACCACAATAATATTGAGAATTTTAGAAAAAAATTCTATGGAAAAAAGAAACACCTGACATTTTTTATAAAATACACATTACTTACATATTATTTTATAGCATAAAAAAAACATTATTTTATTGATGTTTTCTACCATTTATTGTATTACTTAAATCATGGTCGAAATCTTGGTGGTCTTTTTACCCAATTCTGTTTCCGACCGCTAGCAATTATTTAAAAAATACGACATCTGTATTTTTTTCATTTAACCGTAATTGCCCTGACGAAAACTGGCTTTTAAACTTGGGAGGGGATATAATGTATAAATTCATTAAAAAACATCACTTGTTTGTCATACATACATAAAAAATATAAGATACCACCTTCTTGATATGATATAGCCAATCTCCGACCATGTGGACGAAAAAGGGATTTTCGTTTAAAAGCGTGGTACAGTTCTCGACCATGCAGTTTTCATAATTTATATTTAATATTTGACTCCAAATACAATGAATGTATTCTGTGATCTAATATATAGGTATACACATAATCAGAATACTAAAATCCATAAAAACCTGTGAGTAACTTACCGCTAAAGTTGCATCACACCACTTTTTTTTTGCTGATTTTAATGTATTTTTACCAGTTCACGACCGACTACTTAATGATTATATTATTTATATTGGTTTTGATTGCGCTGGTGGATTGAAATTTGTTCGTGTTTTTGCTTAGACATTCAAGATAGTGCCAAAATGCACTCCCTCAGCGTATGTGTGTTATATAAGCTATTTTTCGAGATGACCGAAACATCGTTCGTATGGCAAAACAAAATCCTTTTAAAGGGTCCAATGAGCTGAGAAAATAATATTTTGGTGAAAACAACCCTTCGGCAATCTTAGCACGCACTATTCGAAGACGTTTGGTAGAAAAAAAATTGCACGATAGGATAGCAAGAAAGGTACCCATGTTGAAACTTTGCCACAGACAAGCCCGGCTTGCATTTGCGAGAAAATATTAAAACTGGACTGTGCGACAGTGGAAAAATGAACTTTTTTCTGACGAAACGAAAATAAACAGAGTATGTTCTGAAGGAAAACGAAATGTACGAAGTCCCCCGAATACAGCCTTCGACCCTAAGTACACGAAAGTTACATTAAGGCACGGTGGTAGATGTGAAAATTTGGTAATTCTTTTCTGGTCATGGTGTTGGACCTGTAAAGTTTATAGAAGGTAACATGGATCAGTTCCAATACAAAAATATACTGGAAGAAACAATGTTACCTTATGCTGAAGACGTTCTACCGGTTATTTGGATATTCCAGCATGACAATGATCCAAAGCACACTGCACGCACCGTAAAGAAATTTCTTACAGCGCAATCAGTTTCTGTCTTAGACTGGCCAGCTAACAGCCCAGATCTAAACCCAATAGAGAATCTTTGGTAAAATAAATAAAATGTGAAAAAAATAGTTTGCGATTTTATACTTTATTCCTAAGCCACGTTGCTCTATTAATGTGGTTAATATTTTATAACATAACTAGTTGACATAGACATAGACATAGACATAGACATAGACATTTGTTTATTTACTGAATAAGCACACAAACACATCAATAATAACAAAGAGTAACAAAATTAGGTAAAAAGGAAGTGACACATATCAAAAAGTATAAGGAGAAAAGACATTTAAACAGCTTAAAATTATTCTGCGTACTTACCTACCTAACAGTGCTATGTGCTACAGCAGCAAAAAGATCTCGACTCAGCGTTATGCTTCCCTGTCGGATGACAGGTCAGCGCTGTTATTCTGCCGAGACCTTCGATCCAGTCACTCAACCTTACGAAACGCCAGAAATAAAAGAAATATATAAGAAAATAAACAAATATGAACATAAACGAAATGGTTATTATGCCTGCCTTATACATATACACAAAAAAAAAAAAAAAAAATTACAATACAATACACATACGCAATATCCATTATAACTTTTCAACTAACGCGTAACATACATACATAAATGGTCATCAACAAGCAAAGGGTGCATCATAAGTGTGGGTACCAGACAACCCAGTTTTCTGCTGCTTCAATAAATAGTTTTTGTAATTCTTTTTGAAAGAATACTTAGATTTAAGCAGACGAAGTGGTGGTGGTATGTTATTCCAACACTTGGTCGCCTGGTACCGGAAACTGCCCCTAAAGGCCACAGTTTTATGTTTAGAGTAGTGCAGTAAGTCCCTCGTGGGTCTTGTGCTGTACTTACTCCGTCGACGATTGAGCTTAGCATAGAGGTACTCCGGGGTTTCAGATGTCATAACGCCATGAACCAACACTGCCAGATGCATAGCCCTCCTTGAAGCCATATTGAGGGTACAGGAATGATTTAAATATGGTGTGATGTGGGTTCGCGGAGGTACATCATAGCAGAATCGACAACAGGCATTCTGGATTCTCTGTACAAGACGGGAAGTTCTCGCCGTCAATCGTGGCCCGTACACAAGATCTCCGTAGTTAAGCTTTGAGAGTATTAGAGCTTCACAGGCTTTTATTCTAATGTCCTCATTCAAGAAAGCTTTGATCCTATATAGCAGTTTTAGCCTAAAGAAACAACACTTGACTAATCCCAAAATGTGACTTTCAAAACGGAGCGAGCTGTCAAATGTTAATCCTAGGTTCCTAGCTTCGTCAACTCGTTCAATGCGCTGACCGGTAATGCTCACATCTATACTATGGGCAGTAATACCATCAACCAGGCGAGTAGAACCAAGAATCATGTACTTAGATTTGGTTGGGTTCAATACAAGGCCATTGTTGCAAGACCAGGTAGCTATACGATCCAGATCCTCATTTAGCTTAACCAGTGCGCAAGTAACATCCTTTGGACTCATAGACAGATATAACTGCACGTCATCTGCATAAAGATGGAATTTACAATTTTGAATTTGCCAGGAAATATCTGCACTATAAATGATGAAAAGTAAAGGACCTAAGATAGAGCCCTGGGGAACTCCTCGATTCATAGTCTTGGTGGATGATGAGAGCTGAGACCCGTTTGAACGATTAATTTTCACAAGTTGGGATCGATTACTTAAATAACTATCAAACCATTTAACCGAGGGAGCATCTACACCATAATATGATAACTTAGAGAGTAACAAAGGTATGTTCAATGAGTCAAATGCTCGAGAGAAGTCAAGCAGAACCAATACAGTGCCAGATCCTTGATCCTCCTCAGTTAGTACATTGTCGACTACATCTAATAAAGCCGTAGCGGTCCCTCTTCCTTTACGAAAACCGGACTGAACATCAGGTAGTAAGCTGTTTAATTCAACATATTTACTCAGTTGGTTATAAACGACTTTCTCAACCACTTTAGAGAGAACTGGCAGAATGCTGATAGGTCTCAGATCCTTGATGTCCTTTGGGTTTTGGATTTTTGGTATAGGATTCACCGTCGCGACCTTCCACTGACTAGGAAATGTAGACGTTTGAATAGACTTATTTACAATAGTGGTTATTAAGGGCAAGGTAAAGGGAAGCGTCAGAAGTATCATGTCCATTGACAACCCGTCAATACCTCGCGCATTTGTTTTAATAGATATAAGTATCTTAGCAACTTCTTCTTCAGACACTTGTTCAAGCGAAAACGATAAATTTTCTTTATGTTTATTAAATTCAAAAAATGTTACTTGCGAAAATGGTACGATATTGGCACCTGGGACATTTAAGAAGTGATCATTTATGTCATTAGGGTTGTCAAAAATATGCGGTAGACAATCGTCATCATTAGCACTCGATAAAACCTCTCTTTTTAGATTTTTCCAAAGCTTTTTTTCATTTTTTACCTGTGAATTAATACAATAATCATAGTAAGCACGCGTTTCCCTATAAATACTTTCCTTCACAAATGATTTTAGTTCCTTATATTGTAATTTATCTTTCTCTAATTTGGTTCGTCTAAATTTATCGTGTGCCTCATTTCTACATGATATAATTTTTTTGACTGTGTCCGTTAACCATGGAGCAGGTTTATGTTTTAATTTAATTGTTTTAGACGGAGCGTGTTTGTCTAACAAGCACGAGATAATGTTCGTAAACGAGTCCACCATTGAGTCAACAGTAATTGCACCTGTTACTGTACTCCAGTCCATTCCCAACATATCTTCGTCAAATCGTTTATGACAAACATCCTTAATAGAACGGAGTTCAATGGTTTTTGGAGCAATACCCTCGCGCTTTATATTAAGAACCACAGTGATAAAAGCATGTCCCCATGATCCCTTTATACTAGTTACCCCAACATCCCGAAAGCGACAGTCCGTGCATACTAGATCTAATAGTGTATCAGCAGTTGATGTAAAGTGCGTTGGTGTTGTCACTGCCTGCGTTAATCCAGTGTAGTTCAAAAATTCATTAAATTTCTTTGTCATTGTACAATCCTTATTTAATAAATTAATATTAAAATCACCTAGAATGACAACACCATCACAACCTGAAAAATGAGCAACGGACTCAGTTAAAGCATCAATCAAAGCATCATCTTTGATCCATTCTGGACGATATGCCGTACCGATTGCTATACGAGAGCGGTTTATCGTTACCACCAGCCACATCTGTTCAACATCAGCAACAGGATGATTGTGTACACGCGCGTTAATCCCTCGCTTAATATAAAACCCTACACCTCCCCCTCTACCACGCTTCATGTGCAATGGGCGTGCTTTGTAACGGAACTTATAGCCCGGTATCTTTGGGGTTAGTGCCTCCATGCCATCCCTTATCCAAGACTCATTAATTGCCACAATATCACAATTCATGGTATCCATTGCAAAAATGAAATCACTGTGCCCAGTGTTCAATGATTGTGGATTATAAAGACCTAACTTAAACAATCTTGACTTAGAACTCATTAAAAATACTTAAACCTTTTTGTTTGCATTGAATAAATGTGAAAGTGTGGTGATTATAAGTACTTTTTAGTATTAATGAGAGGTTTTTCCTATATGTGATTGTAATTATATGACTGTTGTATTTTATAATATAATGATATAATGAGATTATCAGTATTACGTGACGATAATTTGTATTAGATTTAAAAAAACGAGATATATTAGTTCTGATAGATACCTCATGTTTGAAATATTTAAATTCAGTATATATATGCAATATAATAATATAGTATATAGTATTTTCAGTAAATAATAATATTAAAGAATTCTGCGTTAGGCGTAGGTCAGTAGCGAGTTTGGCGGCTGCTGTAGCAGCAGCAGAACACAAAAGAAATAGCCAACCATAAACCACATTAACGCTATAGTTAGCTAGGCAAAATGGTAACACGGTCCACATTAAGTACATAAGCGTTACATAACCACAAGAACACATTTGACAAACATTATAGCACAAAGTTTTTATCAGAAGACCCAACCGCACTGTCTCCAAAAACCCTAACAAGATCTGCTTCCGATCGCAATCGATGACGTGGGGAATCCTCGCCTTGATGCTGCCGGGCATATACCCGACCGTCCTTCGACCAAATGAATCTCCATTTTAATCGCTGTCCGATTTCACGAGCTTTTAGGAACAATTGTCTATTTTCACGAGTAAGGCGCTCGTTCACATAGAAGCGGCGAGACTCACCGCTCAAGCCGACATCAGCAGTTGTAACACCACGGCGCACACGCGCGGCGCGCAGAAGGTCATCGCGCACGGCGCGGCGTACTAACCGCACGGCAATCGGCCGTGCACGCAGGCTGCCAGTCGTTTCGTCGCGCGCTGCACCCACTCGATCCGCACTGACAATCTCGTTCTCACTCAAGGTGACCCCGAGTTTGCGTGCTAAGGCCAACACGACATGGACAACAGTTTCTGCCTTGGCCTCCGGAACACCAACAAAGTCCACGTCATTCACCAGGGCTTGCTGATCTGCGTGTCGGATGTGCTCTTCAAGCCGATGAACATTTTCCTTAAGTTGCCCATTTTCCCTTTGCAAGGTGTTTATTGTACTAGTCTTTTCAGCTAGTGTCGACTTTAGAGTTTGAAATTGGGCATCTATGGATGACATCGAGCACTGAAAACCACTCAACGTTTCATTAATGCACCGAAGCTGCTCCTGAACAATTTTTCCCACCGACTCTGCAACGGCCTTTTGTATTTCTTTGCTTATTAGCGAAAGTAATCTCTCAGAAGGCTGATTACATTCCTCTTCAGAGTCATCTGAGATTTGTGCCTTTTTCCGCTTTGTGACATTGCTCTCTGCAGGGCTAATTTCAGCCTGGGTGGCTGAACGTACAGGTGTGTTAGTATTGTCGACCTTACGCTCTTTACTGCGACATGCCTGACACTTCCAAATGTCTTTTAAGCTTTGTCTCATAGACTTATATGAATGCTGGGTCACATTAGCGCATTCTAAATCATAGTGGTTACTACAGAATGAACATTTGAGAAATTCCTTCCCAGGCACTGCCCTTAGACATCCTGTACAAGATATCTTTTTAAACTCCATAGTAAAACAGCAAAGTGAGGCAAATAAAATAAAAAAGTAAAATATAAAAAAATGCAAAAAGTATTGCGGTTGAGTAGGTTTGAACGCCGTGCCTCTCCGGTACACAACTAGTACTCCAAAGTCTAACGCGCTAGGCCACGAAGCTCGATGATGCACGCAGTAAAATATGAAACTGCAATACGCCAGTTAGCCGTACAAGCTGGTGACTATGTCGTAATCTGTGCTAATGTGCAAAGTGCAAGTCAACTGTGACCGGTTTTCAAGGTCAGTGCAACACAGCCATTCACTTTGCGTAGTAACAGTTTAACGTAAAACTTTTGAAGATTTTATACTTGCTACCACAAAAGTAAACAACACTATGGGGTATACTTTGCACCAATCGATAGGTAATGTCACTATGAACACACTGGTAATAAATTCTCCACTAAACAGTCACTTTTTTCTAGGATTATTTAAATAATTTAAAGAGCAAAGTTGTACGTGTCTGCGCTTCACAAGGTCGAACCACCGAACCCTAAAGTTGCTTCTCAGAAGGTACACATCTCTGTGTATGACACGATTTAAATAAAAAACTTCTAAAACTTCAAATCGTTCTTAATTATAATGACCACAAAACTGTATAAGTAGTATATTAGTCAGTTGGTAAATCCATACCCATAACCAATAACACAAACTCTGCTTACTTTGGAGCTAGATGATGTTGTGTAAAATGTCCAGCATTATTTATTTATTAAATATATAAATATATCTATGTATTTACCTAGATATATCTCTATATTTATTTCTGTACAACATAATTTATTTAATTATTTCAGGTATGCAGCACTGGCACATTACAAGCTAGTTCACATCCATCCATTCATCGACGGCAATGGCCGCACGTCTCGGCTGCTCATGAACTTGGTGCTGATGCAGGCTGGCTACCCGCCCGTCATCATTGCCAAGCAACATCGCCATCTTTACTACCAGCATCTTCAGACTGCTAATGAAGGGGATGTTAGACCTTTTGTCAGGTGAGGAACTTGTAAGCTTTGCGGCTACTTGCTGTTCAGAATCGTTTCAAGAAAAGCTATTTTATTAACCGACTTCAGAAAAGAAGGAGGTTCTGTATTCGTCGGTTTTTTTTTAATGTGTGTTCACCGATTACTGAAAGACGCCTGAACCGATTTAGAAAAATATTTTTTTGTTTCAAAGGGTATAATTCCCAGGTCCCATTTAAATTTTATCGAAATTGGTCGAGCGGTTTAAAAAAACAACAAATATCAAAAAATTGTATAAATCGATAATATTTTCGTTTACTGCGAAACCTCGCTGTTTCATTGGAGCAGTGCATTTAGTACATTGCATTTAGTATAGTTGGCCTACCCATATTATATATAAACAAAATACATGTACTTTCCACTAAAAAAAGTTATAGGTTTCAATTCAACCTATTCAATGAAGTCGGTTTTCGTTTTAGTTTTTAAAACGTAATTATAGTATTTGCAGACCTCATTGGTATTCGTCTCCTTGGATTTGCAAATCTGGCAATGTTCCTATTATGTTGAATCAATTTGAAACCAAGGTCCATCTGAGATGCAGAAGGTTGCGAGTTCGATTCCCGCCGCGGGACAAATGCTTGTATGATCTGCAAGTATTTGTCTCGGGTCTGAGTGTTTCTATGCATTTTAACAAATCAAATCAAATATCTTTATTTGTAACATAATAAAAGTACACAAAACAAAAGTAAACAATTTGGAAACAATGATACTCACAGAAGTATAAATACTATGTCGCAAGTACCAGCGCCCTCCTACATAGGTACCGAAGAGATCCGGGTTCCAATTGTACAGGACGTTTAAAACTAAGATTAAACTAATATAAAGCTACTTATTACCTAAGTAGGATACAAAAAATGAGTTTTCGAGAGTGACGGAGTGTGTGTAATGTTTAGTGTGGGTGTGTGTGTGTGTTTGGATGTGTGTGGATGTTGTGTAGTGCTGTGCGTTGGTAAATTTTTAGTAATATATTAGTAGGTACATAATTATTCAGAAAACTGTAAGACGGTTTCAGTTTCTTTATATGATAAAGACAAGAGCCATTCCAAACACTTTAATTTGTATTTAAAGTGCGGTAGCGAATAGATGTTTTTTTTTTTATTTATTCTGTATAACGACGGACTGAGGTAGGTAATGGAAGTGTCGACTCGCTAGAGCTGTGCGGCGATTTTCAAGATTACAAACAATGTCAGATCTTCTAGCATTTACAGAGTCAGAGTCATAAAATAATTGAGATTATTTATAAAGAATGGTGTGTGGAATAAAACGTTGTCGAATCGAAGGAACTTTGCATAGCGAATAGAGGTCAAAAGTGGGGAAAAGAATAGGTTTTTGGTTGAGCTCTTTCAAGTCGTGTTATCGTATTTTTGACTGCACAACCCCATGTTATAATACAGTATAAAAAAATGGGTTGAGCCAGTATATAGTATATGTATGTACATATTTATAAAATATATATATAAGTAGTATATCAGTCATGTGGTACCCATAACACACGCTCTGCTTACTTCGGGACTAGGTGATGCTGTGTGAAATGTCCGGCATTTATTTATTTATTAAATTGCACCAACAAAGTACATACTAAACCATACTTACTCAAAAAAAAAGATGATGTGTAAATGAAATGTCCAGCTTTATTGATTTATTTATACTATTATAATGTTTCAGATTCATAGCTCAATCAACAGAACGTACTCTAAACCTTTACCTATGGGCGACAAGCGAATTTTCACACATGGTACCGGCTATAGGAGAACCACACATCCTCACTGGAGAGCCCATGGAGGAAGAAGATCATCTATTATAACAGTTATAATAAGGAACTCTAGGAAATTATTTATTCAAAATTTAGTTTTGTAAGTTGGTAGGTTTGGGTCATTTGCATGGCCTGTGCAAATACTTGCTCAGAGGGTTTCGACAAATATGCTTATTTACTTCATACTGTCTTCTTCTTCGTTAATGGCATGTGTCATAATAATGTATATGTTGCCAATGTCAGCCATCATTTGTTTATAGTATGATGACACAAAGTCGTATTTTGTCGTTCGTCATTTGTTATTTTATATAAAATGGTGCCTTTAATATAAAGTACCTACGGATTAATTTTGCTCGAATCACAAAGAAACACAGTTTTTATTCCAATTATTCACACCCGAGTCACTAACTCTAGCTAATTTTGGTATTTTTAAATAAAAACACCAAAATTACGAATAAAACCGGAAATAACTTTATAAAAAAAAAATATAAGAGTTATTGACTCGGGTGTGAATAATTGGAATAAAAGGCTTGTGTTTCGAGCAAAAATATTCAGTATAACTATTTTAAGAGACCAATTTTTATAAACTAACAAACGACGAATGACATCATTTTGATATATGCCATTAACAAAGAAGAAGGATCTTGTCCAGACCCTCAGGGTGATGCGATGGTACCTGCGGATTTATGAACCACAGGGATGTCCTAGAGAACTATGTATTTCTATGTTGTGTGTTTATTTATTAATGACTAGCTTCTGCCCGTGTCTTTGCCGGCGTGGTACTTAGATAAAAAGTAGCCTTTAAGTTACATTTTATAGAATTTTACATAATTAGCTCGCGTGTTGTTTAAGTATGGTTTATCCTTGTCATTTTAATGTCAAGGATTAAAGATGGTAGATTTAAACAACATATTTGCTAGTGTGTTATTATAAAATGGACCTTTAGATCTAAAATAACTTGCAGGTTCAAATCTATCTATAAATTGTTTCATCCGAATCGGTTCAGTATTTTATTGCGTGATTCAGTGACAAACAAACATCACACAACTTTCGGATTTGTAATATTAGTAAGTTATTATTATGCCCGCCTTATATATAATCTGTTATAAAGTATCATAATTAAGTATGTATTTAAAATATATAAGTATTATATCAGTCATTTAGCAAATTAAGCATAGCTTGTTTATACAAGCTATGCTTAATTTGGGGCTAGATGGTGTTGTGTGCTTTGTCCACCAATGTTATTTTGTTACTCAACAGAATCGCTAGAGGGCGGAAGCTAGGTAGGTGCTTGTGTTTTGCACACTGAATGAGATTATACTTTGACTATAAACAGTAGCTTCCAAGCTTCACTAAGACAGGTGTGAGGCGAAACCATTTGCGCCTCGACTGTCCGTTCAATAAGAGTTTTCTGTGATGATCATGTAAATATGTAATTAAAAGTATTTATTTAGGTATTGGACGAACTTCCAGTAGCTACAGGCCTGCAGGCAGGCTTGTGTAGCTTTTATTTAAGTCGACTATAGTTTGATTCGGACCAAACCAAATGGTATTTAAATGGTATGTTCAAATGAACGCTAATACCGCACGCTACGCAAACTGCACCCGCCCGATGATTATCAAACGTTCTTCAGAGAAAAGTAACCACCTACTTTCTCAATTACATTGTATGATTTGACAATATTATTTCAATAGTGTCTCTATATCTAAATGTATGACCCGGCCTGAGTTCTGTCGTATATCGTAATGGCTATGTATTATGTTTGAATGCACAACCGGACCGACGCGATCGCAAGAACCTATGCAGTTGATAAAATGCGCCTCGGGCTTATTCCGTTTATGCGTGAACGGAAACGGAATAAGCGGCGCCTCATTGCCATAAATGAGACTCGCGGGGTGATTTTGCCTGAGCGGAGCAGATGTATGCAGATTAAATTAACTACATAATCAATGTTATAATCGCGCAATTTTCTCTGCTGAGACTGCGTATGTGCTTGGAAGATGGCCTATGCGCGAGGAAAAAATTGAATCGTATCGCTGCGCTGAACAAGCCTAGGAAAATTAAGTGATACTATTTGTGTTGTTTTTCCTCGTGCACCGTTCAGCATAATCCAACATATCTGGTAGATACGTATCTAAGAGTGTACAAACACAGTGATGACACGACTGCAACCAAAACCCGCCGCTTGTTTTTGACGCGCACTAACCGCGCTATGTTTGGATACGTCTTTACGCATCAGTAATGATTTACTTTGGTAGAAGTGTGTTGTAATCAGAAACTATTTAATACCATTGTCCACCGCCTTCGTAGGTATTCCTAAGAAATTTTGATTGGTTAAAAGATTAAAATTTCCATTTCCTTACTATTCTGTCTCACTTCACGGCACGCACGGTATACTTACGTACCTATACAAGACAAAAACAAGTATTTTTAGAAAAAATATTTAGAGGATAAGTTACTTAAGAACTTACTAATTAGCTTAACCAACCAAAGACAAATGTTTATAACTGTTGTGTGACTAAGTACTATTTTGTATTGTGTCGTCTTCCAAAATAATGAAGAATTTAATTTAATATTGTTTATATTTATTGTTTTGCATTTCCATGATACCAGTACAAACTGTACATTATTGAATAAATTGTATTACAAAACTTTCAAGTTTTTGTACTTCATAATTCCTATAGCATAGTAAATTAGTACTAGACTGTGTTCCCAGTAGGCAAACTGTTAGCGGCCGACTGAGTGAGCCGCAAATTTGTGGCGAACTGAAATTCGAGTTAGCTGCAAACTCGGATCAATTTGCGTGCGTCGCCAGCAAACTGTTATGAGTTAGCCGGTTATTTAGTTCGACCGACTGAATTTTCACTTTACTATTGTTGGCAAAATCAAAGAGCATCTTGGACTTTCTGTGGCGTGTGTGCGTAGAGATTAATTAGGTAAGCGATGCAAAAAACACGTCCGGACACGTCGATAGCTTCTTTCCAACTGTCCGTCCGCGTCCGCGTAAACAGTTTGCGGCAAACGGACTCACTACGCCGGGCGAACAACCATATCCCCGCCGCCGACTGGAACCGGTTTTGCTGCGAGTCGGCCACTAACTGAGACAGTCGGCGCAGGTAACGCTCCAAACTGCGTAAAGTGAGCGCAAAACTAGTAAACTGTTGACACTCCATTTCAAATATATGGAAGGGCGTACTAAACCGTTACGCCGCAAACTCACTCGGCCGCTAACAATTTGCCTACTGTGGACACAGCCTTATAGTGGGTATATTCCTAATGAAAACTGTTTAACTTAGTATTTGAGCAAGTAAAATAATAAAATGAAATTCCATTGAAAATAGCTTCGATTACAAATAATACTTCAAAAAATCAATTTCGATTAATTTATTATAATGTGCGATGTTAAAATATGTTTATAATAATAAAGCATTTCAACTAGACAAGTATCGGACCTCCCGCGCCAGCCGACACACTGGTCCGTTCGCATACACTTCACTAACGAGTTCATTCCAAGGAAAATAAAGGTACAATACAATATTACAATTATAAAAAAAAATACAATAATAAGAGAGATTTCGTTCGGCACTATCAAACATCGGCGCATACAGTCACTCTGATACAGAGTACCGATCTAGTTATCATTTTAATTAATTTATTAATAAGCGCTATCTAATATTTTGTAAGCTAGTATACATTTTACTTGACAGGATTTAGCAGGCCACATCCCACTTGCGAAACAAAACCATACCACTATGAAAATAAAGTAGATTACCATGCGAGCGGAAGCAAGCGATAAATCTAGCACCAGAATTATAACACCATATTATTTGTTATTCATTTTTATTAAAAAGTAATTTACACACAAACTTCTACTTTTGAGGTGTTGGAGCCCAGATTTTAAAATAACATATAGCAAACTAAATGCTAACTGAATTCTTCACGAAGCTCATTTTAGAATAAGGCGCAAAGGAGCACCCACTGGCAAAATGTTGACACCGAAAAGCGCACATCAACTCCCATGAAAAATTAAATTATCACATTAAATAAGTCACGTTACAAACCAAATTAAATAGACTTTCATTAGTTTACTATTTTTATAAATTAATTACAAAATAAACACGTTTTACGATTTTTACGGATGCAGGTTTCAGTTCGACTGGTGTCGACATCTGCGTATAGAAATTTATTTCACCGTGTAATGTCTGTCGGCTCGCGTTGTTCGTGCAGGCGAGCCAAGCCGCGGTATAGAGCTAAGCTCTCGCGTTTCGTCTAGTCCTTGATTCGTGATTACATCGCCATTTCATGGCACCATCACGATACCTTACTCTGCGACGATATCTCAATAAAAGTTGGTTTAAACCAAGTCTATGATAATCCGTGCATTTCAGAAACTCATCCAGTGACGTTTATATCAACGATATAAGATACAAAATTCAATTACTCACGCGTCTTTCGTGAATGTTTCTATGCTTGGTGTTAAAAAGCACTTTTAGTGAGCTAGTGACTAACTCTTGCCATTCTCAGGCACCGAAGGTTAGTACTTCGACATCTCTCAGTACCCGAGCACAATACTAGCGGAAAAGTCTCTGAAGCATTAAAACGTCAGTTGTAAGTAACACTACATAGCAGTCAATAGCAATTTAGAATTAAACGTGGTTTAAACCAACTGGTACAAAATAAGATTAATCTATTACGGTAAAATTAAAATAGCTAAGATTCTCCTGAGATTACAATATAGAGAATTATCCAATTCTAAAAGATTTTCGTTGAGAACTATGTGAAGATGCAATCACTCTCAGGTCTAGTAATGTTAATGTAATTTACAAGCTATCTATCTAGCTATCACATTTCCGCGTCAGCCGTTTATAAAGTAATAGTGTAATAGTAATTGAAAAGGCAAAAGATATGTGAATCACCAAATGTAACCTAGCATTTTTACAATAATTTTATTTACAAAGCAGTTGTAGTAACGATTTTTTTAAGGAAAATATGGAAACAATATTAAAAATGTCTTTATTTCTGAATATGTTTATTTCGAGGACAACACATTCACCATTCACAGATATCGAATGGAGCTAACTATCAGGCATAATTAATTGTTTTAATTCGATTCGTATTGTCTGTACTAGTAATTTGTAAAATTGGTGTCTTCATTAAAATATAAATAATTAGTTATAACTATAAAATTAAATTGATAAATTGACATAATTTTGAAATGATGCATGAATTTCTTTTTGTACTTCTGATTCTCTCATTCTAATATTTACAAACACGTTACATATAGGCCATCAGTTAAATGCAGTTCAGGACAGAGACTTAATTGTTAGATGAAAAACCAAATCAAAACATTATAACTAATTCGCACCTCAAAAATAAAACTGACGATTAAAAAACAGTTTCGTGCCTACGAGGTTTCATCGATTCACAATCAAACATCGGTGTCTCAAACTCAAACAAATTATAGTCAAACATTAAGCAGAACACTGAAGAGGTGACCTCGTGTTTACGCAGGTAACTAATGGTTCCACAATTATCCAATAGTTAGTATGGACCGGACAAGTTTTTGTGCAAAAACTCTTACAGTAAACAGTCTCTCGTTTCCAACGGCACATCTTTACATTAGGGTATACGAAAACATCCAACAAAACACAACCTCCCAGCAGTCGGGTATGACCAACACAACACAATCAGCAGATCTCAGTAGGCCAGCTACACGCATTCACTTCCACAGTTGCAATACTGATTTGCTTTGATTTTGCGTCAACGCCATTTTGTGATGACCGCCATTTTATGGCTGCAATGCGTTATAGGTTAGATTTTAGTTTGTTACAACATAATTTAGAGCTACAGCAAATTATTTTCATCTATTAGTCAAAGGGCTTCGCCACATCGGTAGTGATGGACCGCAACCGTTCGTCGCGGTTAACTCGCAGACTGCGCGCTTTGTAACACAACTTGTAGTTCGCTTCGCTCGTCGGCGACAGTTCAGTATAAACACTACCGCTCGCTACCGAGCTGGGGATTGCTTTCGAAGACCGAACCGACTCGAAGACTCGTGATCGATTAACTTGAGTAAAAACAAGACTGGCACATCAAGTTTAAAAAAAGTTGGAATACATGCAAAATAAACGTCCCAGATTCGAGCTATCTCCTTCAATTCTGTTATTTTTTGCCAGGACTTAATAACCGTAATCTATAAGAAAGCAATCTCCAGCTCTTCAGAATAGTATAAGAATGTACAAGTCGGTGTATCTGGCCTAGAGATGACGAGGCTGCATACGACGAGACATATGTTCCTCCTGCTGCATCTTGGAACGGAACTCGACGACCTGGTCACGTGACTGCGCCAACACGGCCAGTTGCTCGTTCAGTAGCTCTTCCCACTGTGTCGCGTACGCTGAAACAAATCCAACGAGTCAGTACATCATTCTTGGTTGTATGAGGGAATGAGGTGCTTTATAGTTTCCCACAACCTTTATAGTTCCGCATAACGGAACCGTCTGTCTGTCTGTCCGCCCCTAGGGGACCATAAGACTATTAGTTATTAATAGTATTAGAATTAGACCACTTAGCCTCAATAACCTATGTGAATCTGCGATGGATGTATGTTGCTACACAGTATGTGCACTTAGTGTTTCCTCCATTGACGTTTTCGTGTCTCTTACTGTTAAAAGAATGTAATTGAAATATAAAAAAAATATAACAAATAGTCTGCAGACTATTAGTTTTATCGTAATTAAATTTAGCACGGTGAAGTTATAGACATTTAACTAATACAAACATAGTTACAGCACAACACAGCGCGAAGATTATGTGTTTTAGTATAGAAACAATTACAAGTATTGCGATTAAAGGTTTATCACCTTAGTAGTAACAAAGTAACAAACAAGAAATATATCCAGATGATGTTGTATGAAATGTCCGGAATTATTTATTTATTTATTTATTTATATAGATATCTAATATAATATCCTATCAAGGTAATAAACAATAAATGCACAAAGAGCAGCAGAGTAGAACTTTATACATAAGCAATGTAAATTAACGAACAATCAAACTGTTAACGGTACATAGTGTTTTTTTTTTTCAGTTGTTGCTCAAATAACTATTATTTTATTTACATTAGTCATACATTAGAGCCTCAAGAGGAAAGTCTACAATCAGTGCGTGTTGCCAGTGATGACATATGGACTGAGACTTGGTCGCTAACTATTGGCGTCATACACAAGCTCAGAGTCGCGCAACGTGCTATGGAGAGAGCTATGTTGGGTGTTTCACTACGTGATAAAATCCGCAACGAGGAAATCCGTAGAAGAACCAAAGTCACCGACATAGCACTCAAAATTAACAAGTTGAAGTGGCAATGGGCAGGCCATATAGCTCGCAGAACTGATAACCGTTGGGCAATAAAAGTTCTCGAATGGCGACCAAAGACAAGAAAACGAAGCGTAGGACGACCCGCCACCCGATAACTGATGACTTTGGATGGAGAGAGCTGAAAATCGTTCTTCCTGGAAATCTATTGGGGAGACCTATGTTCAGTAGTGGACTTCTGATGATGATGATGATGATGAGTCATACATTAAACATAAGTACTAAATAGGACCCACTTACGTTATATGTAATAATAATAATATCTATTTGAGTATAGTCTTTTAAATATATTTATATTATTATTGTCGTATTTCGAGGTTTCTATAACAGTTTTTTGAAACAGATATTCGTTAAACAACGATATATATATTCGATAGATATGCTTTGGAATTGACATTTTTGATAGTCCAGGGACATTTAAATTTTCTCGTACTTAAAATGACCAGATGTAATCAAGACAGAATAATAAAGTGTGACAGTACGAGTGCAGACTTGAAACGGAAATGTATAAGGTTGGTGTCTGATTTGTACGAAGCAGCATCCAAGAAAATTTACAGTCATCACAATAAAAACAGATGTCATTAGATGACGAAGAAGAAAAGTCAATGCAGTACTAAAGTTTACTACTACTTTATTCATGTGATCATCAATAATTGATGATGTTACCGATGTTACTAAAGTTACCGAACATATATTAGTTATAATTATCAACTTTAGTAACATCAGTAGCATCATCAATTATTGATGATCACATGAATAAAGTATCAGCATTTTAACACCAGCATTTTTTAGTTAACGATAGCAATGTAATTAAACTATTTTCAAAATCGTAAGTCTATTAGTTTCAGGACTTAAATTTCACCCAAGTCTAAAATAAATAATATTAGTAGCTTATTTACTAACCCCATGAGCGACAGCATTGGCATTAACGTCCCAAGCGATGAATAGGCGCGAATGTTACGGTTGCATTACATTATACCCCGCGAATGTTACGGTTACATCACATTACACCTCGCGAATGTTACGGTTGCATTACAGAACACCCCGCAAATGTTACGGTTGCATTAGATTACACCCCACGAATGTTACTGTTGCATTACATTACACCCCGCGAATGTTACGGTTGCATTACATTACACCCCGCGAATGTTACGGTTGCATTAAATTACACCTCGCGTATGTTACGTATACGAATGTTACGAGCGCGGATGCTAGCTATACCTAACATCCGGTAACGTCGAGTGCCAGTGCCGTGGCTCGCGAGGAAACGCACTCGCTTCATTGGTGAGCGCCACATCCCTGCAAAACTGTGCTATGCTACACTACACAAACATGCACTTGGATGACTAGTGTATGGAGTATTTAAATATGGCTTCAGTTTGACATGTATATGAATATAGCGTGTGTTTGTCAAATAGTCAAAAATAGTGATAAGTTATCTTACCCTCCTGGTCGTAGTCGACGTCACGTGTGAGTTGTAGTAGTTGCGCGGTGCGTTGTAACGCATGCGCCATGTAATCGGAGATTGCTTTGTGGTTATCGAGCACTTCTTCCTCCGCGCGTTGCATCTCGTCAATGGCCTCGTGGAAGTTGTACATCTCGGCTGACATATCGCCTTCCTGAAATCGCATATATACTTGAGGAAGTAGTAGAGGATACCGTCAATGAGTAAACACAAACTTCAACAAGTCTGTGTTTTTTTAATACTCCATTGTGTGGCATATCGTTGAATAGGATTCTTGGACAGTTTTTCGATACTGATATTCAATTGATAGCTAGAATACAATCGTGTCTGTAAGTCTATAGTGGAAAGGTTTTTTTTATAGGTGCGCCGTTTTAGGCGAAAGTGGTCAAAAACGGTTCGCGTTTTCAAAAAAATAACTACTAATACAAGATAGTTATAATTCTACTTTCACAGACATTGATATTTTTGCATGCTCTAAATGGATGTTTAAAATGCATATTCTCAATATTCTTACTACCAACTCTAATGTTCAATAATAATTTCTGCCTTACATTTCTTATATATTTTTGTTCTTGTTATGTTTGCTTTCCTAATTCTATTATTGTACAACAATTCACGATACCTAATTACTTAAAATTAGTTTAAGACCAACTATTTTAATAAAAGCCCCTATTGGTGTACTGTACTACCACAAAAATTCAATGCTGTTATACCTAATATGTGGATAATGTAGTGGGCTATGATATTGTTACTATATTTAAGTTATCTTTTATCTAAAATCTTGTATATTGTGGCTGTTTATTGTCCCTGAATAAATAAAATAAAATAAAATAGCAAAGAAACACAATCGAGTTATCGAGAATATTGTTGCGCCCGCTACATAGCTCCATTTGTTGGCGGGCGGACGCAATAAAATAATCAGCACAGCGCTATCAAGTATCGTTAGATACACAACATAGTACGCGTATTTTTGATTTTTAGATGATTAGTTATAATTAGTTATAATTTTAAATATTTTTGCAAAAGATTGCGACACGTCTGCTTCGTACGATGGCTGCTAGCATATTTCTAATGTATAAGAGCGAAAGAGATAGATATATCTTTCTCTTACAAGCGAATATATATCAGCGCGTTCCGGTTCGTTCTCGAACGTTCGAGTAGCGCCTAGGTTATACGCGACGCACTCGCCGCTCATATAAAAGCGATGGTAATGTGTGGACACAGTCGAGCCTATTTTCGGCTTAACAAGAGATACAAGTGCGATAGTTTAGAAATATTAGAAATTATCAGTTGTGTTGTGGTGTTGTGACTTTTATTGTGTTCTATTGAGAAGTTTACTTGTAGAATCAGTGGATTTAGTTCTGTGTTAGTTAAATTTGAAATAAATGTTATAATTTGGTAAAATCGAGCGGTTTCATTGATTTATCAGTACCCGGCTCGTAACAATACGAATCTCTTTGCATTTTATTGGACCAGCCAAGATTGTTTGACCCAGACGAATGGAGTCAAGGTCTCCGAAGCCTACAACTTACAAGAGACTGACGCTGACAAATCTACACATGGAAAACCAATCATCCTTCTGTTTTACTTGTTGTATTAATTAAATAGATAACGCTTTGCAGGCAGGCATCTGTTAAAAATAAACTTGAGTATATAACTTACATTGAGTGACCGTAACTGCGCCAGATCGTCATTTCCCACTTCCATATCCACATCTCTGTCGGCCGGAGACTCGGCTCGCGCGCCCGTTCTCGGCTCCGATGTCCCGAGCTCCTTCACTCTGCAACAAACAAACAACACTTACAGTTACTTAGTGAACTAGCTGCGAGTATTTGAGCTGGTAACTGACTGGAGCTATCTGCTCCAACTCGACTCAGTAATAAATTAGCAAGGATCATACAAAAACGAGTTTTTTTCCCGGATTCGGCTCGAACTGGAGTAGTAACCGGCACCTTGATTCAGTAGCACGTAAAAATTTTATTCGAAATTCGATCCTTGTGATATAAAGAATATTGTATAAAGTATAAAGAATATTTTGATTTTAATTGATTTGATTAGACAAAAATGAACATTTGCGTAGATATAGAAAGTCATATATTTTATTGAGAAATTGTTAATTTCTGACGGTATAAACCTAACCGGCACCTAGATGCACTTAGTATGTTAAAAATGGGCATTTATGATCTTTCTTTCATCTTCCAAACATAGCAAAACATTACTTTTAGAAAAAGTACTAGAACAAGAACCTACGCAGAGCAGACATGTGTGGAATGGACAACAGAAGCATATACGATGGTCGGTCTCACCCCTGTCTAGTACAATACACCTGCGTCAGCTTGTATAATGTGCAATGACTCACCTGTCTAGTACAACACACCTGGGTCAGTTTGAACAATGTACGTCACACAAGTGAGCAGTACAATGGAGCTGGTGCAGCTTGTAGAATGTAGAATGTAGAATGTAAGATGACCCACCTGTCTGCATATCTAAGCGTGTTGAGCGAGTGTTCGCAGGAGGACATGGTGGGAGAGATCATGGCGATCATGCAGGTGCGCGACTTGTCTCCGATGAAGGAGTCGCGCAGCACCTGGGTCAGCTTGGACACGCGGAAGGGGAGATGGTTGTTGCCCTTCATGCCGAGGGCGCGGATGCACTCCTTCAGAGCTAGGAGAGACTTGTTGATCTCTGCGCTCTCCATCCCTGGAACAAAATCTCCGGTTAAGCTACTACTTCCTACAAATTACGCCTCAAACCCTTCTATTAACTGTTCCGTGAGCTTTTAATACCGATTTGCTTTTCATGTTAGATATTTCTGACCTCTTCCTTTCTAAATTTAAACACGACATCGGCGAACGACTGCTATCTTTAAACTAACGGCTGCTATGCTCCCCTTATTACAACGGTTGTTGCAACATAACCGAATTGTCAAATATAAATAAAAGATAATACGCGATAAATTAATTAACTCTATCTTATGACACATTGGCTTATCATGTATCCGTTGACTTAGGAATCTTCTTTTTATCGTTATTTCACGAGTTATTTCGAACCCTAGTGGTAAAGTGCGCCTAGAGAGGCTTCTTTCGTGCATGTGTCTTCGAACTATTTGAGAGTACGGGTATAGCGCACTTACATTTTTGAAATAGGAACATCCAGTGGTGCACAACCGGATTCTAATCGATTGGAAGGCGGGGTCACAACCATCAGAACTCTCATTACATTACAATTACATTACATTAGTACAGATATTTATTTATTTATCATAAATAGATACGTTAGACCACGATCTCGCCTGATGGTAAGCGACATTGCGGGCGACGACGGGACACGCAGGTCTAAGACACCTATTTACTCTTGACTTGGAGTGACTCAGATTGTAGTTTTCACGAAAGACAGACGACGGCAAAGTATTCTAATCCTTGGCTGTACGAATTATAAATGTGGAAGCAAAGCGCTGTTTTTAAAGGGTGATAGACGGTGGATGGTACTGATCGGTACGTCTGCTTGTCCTATTGTGAAAAGGAGATGGTCATGCAATTCCTGGGCACATTCTCCGAAATGTATTCTATAAAAGATCGAAAGGAAGGAACTTTACGGCGGCTTGAGACTCTGGAACTTAGTCTCAGCGTCCAGCTGCAAACCCATCATCCTCAATACTCTACGCTCAATCGAGTCCAAAGCAGCCACCTGGTGTTTGGGTGAACCATACCATAGGTGGCAGCAATACTCCATACCCGACCCGTCATAAGCTTTACATAAAGTGGAAAGCTGTCCCGGGTGTGGAGTACCGCCTCACCTTGTTGAGGATGCCAAGCTTCATGGCAGCAGTCTTAGTCTTGCACTCGATATAGGAGCCAAAATTGAGAGTCTGTGTAAGTGAAACTCCCAAGAATTCCAGATGATTTTCTACAGTTACCTGTACATTTCGGAAAACGGAAACTTGAAGAAACTCACTTTATTTCGCCGAAAAGAGACAAGCGTTTTGGATGCGTTGGATTTAAGCTAGATTGGCATCGCCCGAATTGGACACGGCCTGGAGAGTCAATTCCAGACGTTTAAGCATCTCGTCTCTGTGTTTCTGAATGTCAGTTTTACTGGCTTGTGCATTGGCAAAGTATCTCTCAGACGAGCAGCCGTCAACAACCATTTGAATGGATCTTTCGGAGCTTTGTTCACGTCAAGTGCAACGTTTTGAACACTTTATTATAAATATTTACGGGTATTTATCGCGTTTATTTACCTATTTTTCCCGACGTTTCTACAGGTATACACTCTGTCGTGGTCACGGGATGACTGGAGTACTGGAGCTACCGCCTCTGCGAAGCGGAGGCAGCATTTTTTGCAACTACCCTCACTTGTTTTTCCGAAATAGAAATGTCCATCTGCACACTCGGACGACACACAACACTAACCGTGTCCATGACGCATTGAGAAACCGGTCTACGCTGAGTACACTTAGCTATAACTGGATTCCATGAGGCAGAGAGTCTGAAACCGTCTTCACGATTGAAATTAGATTATTTCTTAATTTCAATCGCTTCCCGAACCATTCTCTTGTAGTAATGTAATGCCTTTCATTACATATAACTTGAGGTTTATGTAATTCAATCCAGTGATTTGGTCCTGAGTCCACTATGTGCTCTGCTATTGCAGACTTGTTTACTTGTCGATTTTTGACCGCCGCTATGTGTTCTTTAACACGTTCCGCGACCGTGCGTTTAGTCTGGCCTATGTAGGAACGCCCGCAGCTGTAATCTATTTTGTAAACCCTAGGAACTTGCAGAGGTACGACGTCTTTTGGTGTTCGTAGATACTTCGTCATCTTGGTGAGTGGAGTGTAGATCGACTTGATTGAAAATTTACTGAGCATGTTACCAATTTTGTCCGTAACTCCATTTACATAAGGCAAGAACGCAGGCTGTCTTTTCACATCAATGTGTTCCTGTTTGCGCCTCCAGTTAGAACGACATCCGATTCGAGTATTGTAGCCATTCCGTTTCAGAACCCCTTTAACATGATCTAGCTCACCCTGCAGATGTTCAGGATCGCAAAGGTCATGATCTCTGTTTACTAGTGAGGAGACTACTGACTCCAGGTGTCTTGGATGGTGGTGTGACGCTGCATTCAAGTATCTGTCCGTATGTGTAGGTTTTCTATACACTGTGTGTGCCAAGGTCCCGTCACATTTTACCATCACTTTAAGGTCGACGACGGGACGGGACCTTGGCACCGTATCCGTATCCGTGTATCTGGGGCTTTGCTGTTGCGAGCGTCAGCCCAGGCAAGGTAAGCTGCACGTTTTATAAGCTTCTCTACCAGCATAGTCAGTAGACTGAAATGGAAACAGCCACTGCTGGTGGTGAGCATCAAAATCACCCAGAAGTACCTGTTGGGTATCAGGGTTGGGCATGTTGGGCCACATCCGCCGCTTCGCAGTGTAGTTAAACAACCTGGTAGTCTCAAGGTTTTAATTGTGAGTCAAGTCAAAGTCAAAGTCAAAAGATGATTTATTCAATACAATCACAAGGATCACTTTGAAACGTCTTACATACTAGGTGAATTTAGGTGCCAATTCATCCTAACCCAAGCTCGAGAAGAATTGGCAAGAAACTCGTCTTGGTCCTAGCGCTTTTTTATATGATCCATCTTATAACTACCTTAACTACGAAATACAAATACTGAGATCTATACAATCCGGCGTAGACTACTTTATCTAGGCCAGTATGCACCGAAATCCATAGTACAGAGAAATCGGGCTCTTTAAGGTCACTCAGACGCAGACAACATATATCATCCCGAACAAACAGACAAATACAAGCTTTCGGCTTAAAATTGTGCTCCAGTTATACACTGGAGCACAATTTTAAGCCAATTTTAACCTGGGTATGTGAGGTACGCTGTGTCGGGAGGGCATTCGATCTGCGTCTCCGTGAGAAATAATAATGTGGCTCAGTTGTCTCAAGATGGCGTTGGACCGAATCGAGATTCGAGTGCAGTTCTCGAATGTTTGAGAGGTGCACTTAAAACGAGAGGACGTGATGCATCTGTAAACACGACTTATTATTTTTGAACTTTTTCATGTATCGAGTGTATATATTGACCGGATACTGCGGAGACGCTGGTCCCCTAGGAATGCCACGGGGTCCTCTCATCCGGTCGCCAACCGGCACGATGGGGGCATTCTGGGATTTTTGGCAAGGCGGTGGGGCAGCCTTTCATGAATGGCTAATCCACTACTTGGGCCCCCTACAACCTGCGGTCGGCCAGCGGAGAGCCGTGCTACGGATCTTCGGAGCACCAGACATCAGTCCGAAATACGACATCGTCGCTTCACGGACTGGTTTTGTCTAGTGGGTGGTGACAAGCCGCGGCCGAAGCCTACCACCAGAAGAGTTGCTACCCGTTTGGCACTACCCAAGGATCACGTATACGGTCACTAAGAGTATGTTTTTACGGACATATTTTAACGCTACTGTTGATGGAGGTTTCAACAATATTCGTTCCGATTGCGATAGTCTCAGGACATCTCAGGACGTCTCAGGCGTGATGATGATGAACGTGACATATGCCAAGTAGCTACTTTTTTCTGTCATTTCATTATCATGACTTCACCCACTGCTAGACCTCCCAATGTTTGTAACATCTAGACTTAATCTTGTCCGCGGTCTGCAACTTCACTACATAGTATAAAACAAAGTCGCTTTCCCCTGTCTGTCTGTCCCTATGTATGCTTAGATCTTTAAAACTACGCAACTGATTTTAATGCTGTTTTTTTAATAGATAGAGTGATTCAAGAGAAAGGTTTATATGTATAATACATGCATAATATAGTAGATAAACACTGATCATTTAAGAGGTTTCCAATGTGGTGTCGTAAACTAAACTCATATTTTTGCGCTTACATTGCAAACGCTAACTGAATTCTACGAAATAGATCAAAATAATGTACTATAGTATTGTACACCCTCAAAAGGTCTACAAAAAAGTCTGCGATGGTATATGTCTATCTCTTAGGGATAACCATTCTGTAGTATAATTAGTATCAGCTTTGCACCCGTGCGAAGCCGGGGCGGGTCGCTAGTTGACTAACAATATCGTATAAACATCTACGAAAACGACGACATTATGACGACAAAATATTCATACGAAAGGACATTTTGTCGACATAATTATTTTATTATTTATAGCCACCTAAGTCACATTTTTTGAAGACCAAAATTAAACATTTAATTATTATTATGGTTTATAATTGATAAATCTAGCTACGAGAAAGGTCTTAGATATGGATGGACATGTAGAGGTAGGCCGAAGAAAAGATAAATGTTATTGTAAATAATTATTTAAAATACCAATATGTGTTATTTAAGATTTATTATTTGTGTCATTTTATTTATTCTGTTTTGATTTGACTATGATTTTATGTCAACTGATTTTAGTATTATGATATTTATTTGTATATACAATTGTGACTAACTACTCTATTACATTAGGTGATACCTGTAATAATAGTCGTAAGTGAAATAAATAAAAAAACGTGCGAACTTACAGTAGTTGCATATCATGTGTAACATATCACTTTGGTAATAAGCAACATAAACATTAAATTCACAACACTGTAGGTTAAGCGCACAGCTGATGCGTTCTCATTCTGTATTTCCCTTTTTTTTTCGTAACAGACACGCACACACTGTTGGCTGACAGTACCAACCTGGAGGATAATGGGTTGGTACCATCTAACGAGTAACATTACCACCGCGCCCGCTCATTGTTCAAATCAAATATCGCGCGCTTCCCCGGTTTCCTGTTAGACACATTCGTTTCTTTTCATCAAATCAATCAAGGAAAGCAAGAGGAAAGATATTAAACATCATTAAAATAAATAAACTAATTACATTTTTGTGGACAATGCACACAATTCCATCAGCTCCAAACTAAAAATAGCTTGTATTATGGTGTCCAGATGGCTGATAGAATACTTATATATTTTTAAATACATACATTAGATACGTTCTAGCACCTAGACCCAGAACAAACATCTACGTTCGTCACATAAATGTGTCCTGGGAGGGTATCGAACCCTCAACTTACAGCGCAGAAGTCAGAGCTACTAACCAACTGAGCTGACAAGCTAGTCATAAATAAATGGTTCGTTTAAAAGATAATATAAGAAAGGTGCTGGTCCCGAGATGAGGGCTGTAAGAGGGATATGCAGGACGAGCCCAGTTAACGTGGGATAAGGCGGGTGAGTAGAACACAGTGAGTGCAGTGAGTGAGGTGAGTACTGACTGGTCTGTCGGTTGGCGCAGGAGTAGAACACAGTGAGTGAGGTGAGTACTGACTGGTCTGTCGGTTGGCGGAGGAGTAGAACACAGTGAGTGAGGTGAGTACTGACTGGTCTGTCGGTTGGCGGAGGAGTAGAACACAGTGAGTGAGGTGAGTACTGACTGGTCTGTCGGTTGGCGGAGGAGTAGAACACAGTGAGTGAGGTGAGTACTGACTGGTCTGTCGGTTGGCGGAGGAGTAGAACACAGTGAGTGAGGTGAGTACTGACTGGTCTGTCGGTTGGCGGAGGAGTAGAACACAGTGAGCGAGGAGAGTACTGACTGGTCTGTCGGTTGGCGGAGGAGTAGAACTCAGTGAGTGAGGTGAGTACTGACTGGTCTGTCGGTTGGCGGAGGAGTAGAACACAGTGAGTGAGGTGAGTACTGACTGGTCTGTCGGTTGGCGGAGGAGTAGAACACAGTGAGCGAGGAGAGTACTGACTGGTCTGTCGGTTGGCGGAGGAGTAGAACTCAGTGAGTGAGGTGAGTACTGACTGGTCTGTCGGTTGGCGGAGGAGTAGAACACAGTGAGTGAGGTGAGTACTGACTGGTCTGTCGGTTGGCGGAGGAGTAGAACACAGTGAGTGAGGAGAGTACTGACTGGTCTGTCGGTTGGCGGAGGAGTAGAACACAGTGAGTGAGGAGAGTACTGACTGGTCTGTCGGTTGGCGGAGGAGTAGAACACAGTGAGTGAGGAGAGTACTGACTGGTCTGTCGGTTGGCGGAGGAGTAGAACACAGTGAGTGAGGAGAGTACTGACTGGTCTGTCGGTTGGCGGAGGAGTAGAACTCAGTGAGTGAGGTGAGTACTGACTGGTCTGTCGGTTGGCGGAGGAGTAGAACACAGTGAGCGAGGAGAGTACTGACTGGTCTGTCGGTTGGCGGAGGAGTAGAACTCAGTGAGTGAGGTGAGTACTGACTGGTCTGTCGGTTGGCGGAGGAGTAGAACACAGTGAGTGAGGTGAGTACTGACTGGTCTGTCGGTTGGCGGAGGAGTAGAACACAGTGAGCGAGGAGAGTACTGACTGGTCTGTCGGTTGGCGGAGGAGTAGAACTCAGTGAGTGAGGTGAGTACTGACTGGTCTGTCGGTTGGCGGAGGAGTAGAACACAGTGAGTGAGGTGAGTACTGACTGGTCTGTCGGTTGGCGGAGGAGTAGAACACAGTGAGCGAGGAGAGTACTGACTGGTCTGTCGGTTGGCGGAGGAGTAGAACACAGTGAGTGAGGAGAGTACTGACTGGTCTGTCGGTTGGCGGAGGAGTAGAACACAGTGAGTGAGGAGAGTACTGACTGGTCTGTCGGTTGGCGGAGGAGTAGAACACAGTGAGTGAGGAGAGTACTGACTGGTCTGTCGGTTGGCGGAGGAGTAGAACACAGTGAGTGAGGAGAGTACTGACTGGTCTGTCGGTTGGCGGAGGAGTAGAACACAGTGAGTGAGGAGAGTACTGACTGGTCTGTCGGTTGGCGGAGGAGTAGAACACAGTGAGTGAGGAGAGTACTGACTGGTCTGTCGGTTGGCGGAGGAGTAGAACACAGTGAGTGAGGAGAGTACTGACTGGTCTGTCGGTTGGCGGAGGAGTAGAACACAGTGAGTGAGGAGAGTACTGACTGGTCTGTCGGTTGGCGGAGGAGGTGTCGGCGCCGCGTTCGTTCCCGGCCAGGTCGATGAGGCTGAACTTGCCGTGCACGCGGTGCATGCCGGGCGACCGCACTATGATCTGGAACACGGCGTGCGACCGGGACGAGTTCGAGTTCGCACTCGTCTGGAATGGACAAATTAAACCGTTCGTAACTTGATAAATAAATATTGGAGGACCATCCGCACAACGATACACCCTTTATACTTATGATACTTTATAATACCCGGTCACAGAATAAACATCTACGGTAGACAAAATATGCCAATATGAACGTGCTCGCGATTGTAATCAAGACATGTGGCATATATGCCACATTTTTCCATACCAATTAATAATTATAATATTAAATATTGGTGGACAATGCACCCAACACCATCTAACCCCAAATAAAGCCAAGATTGTATTATACACCTATGATCATCATCCAAATGTTTATCCTAGGAGGGAATCGAACCCCCAACCTACAGCACAGAAGGCAAGCCTACTCTCAACTGTACGGAGAGGCCAGTCAAGATCGTATTCAATATTCCATACGTGATATATTGCAAGCTGTTAACCAAATGCTAAAATCAGTTTTATCCATATCTCTTAAAGTTACAGACGAAGTAACACATCTAAAGCACGTATTTTAGTTAGGCCATGGCATCGTTAGAATCACTCGACAACCGAGAATGCAATTTAATGCAGTAAGAGTTAATTATTTATGTATACTAGTTGGTGCCACACACCTTTTAAAACTTGTCCTAATAAATACACCAAACACACTTAATTCCACCATAAATAGGATCTAATCTCACCTGTCCAGACGTCCTCGCGGCGTTACCGTGGTGAATAATTTTCAATACTTCGTCTACATTATCTACAACCTTCTCCGTGAGTCCTACTATTTGAACTTGCTGCTTCCCGTCTTCTAATACCCGTAGCTTCGCCTTGTCTGCTAACAAGTCGAATACCTGAAAATAAATAAAAACTCGTACATTATTATCGGATACTTAGTTCGTATTTTAACTATGTTTCACACTTTCAGACTCTCACACCTTTTCTTTGGCTTACCTCTACCTTCATGATGGACCTATGGCTATCCAAAGTATATAAGCATATACTGTGGCCATCCAGTGTTTTTTATATAGAAAACGACAAAAATATTAGATACGTAGGTATATTTTTATTGATTATTTATTTATTTATTTATTTGCAGAAAATTACATAAAAATGTACAATCATATAAAATACATCACAGGTGGTCTGGTAGTTAGTGGTAGCCACGCCATCCAAACCTAAGGTCGTTGGTTCGAATCTAGTCTTGCACCTGATGGATTTTTCTGATCGAAAAACAATTGAGCCATTTACTAGTCTACATCTACATAAACGATCTATACAACTAATCCAGATCACTGCCGCAGTCTCGAAGTCTTCGGCAGCATTACAATTAATATGCAGTGGTTTTTACAGTACCATGCTTCCAAGGTTAGAGCCGAGACTCAGGGTTCTTCTAAAAAATCGAAAGGAAATGTGTAAAATCAACAAAGATTCTACAATGATCTTGATCACAGAACGATTCTGTTAGTATATTTTACACAATATCTTTACTCCGCTCACTAGATACGTTAATTCAGATACTTACTGTGTGTACGTATTGTTTACCTTTCCGGAGTATATTTCGAAGAAGGACGCAGACACAATGAGGTTTAGCGGCTTGTACTTCGGCGACTTGAGAAACGCGAACACGTCGCGCGCCGCCATCGCGTAAATACCTTTCTTGCAGTCCTGTGTTTTACCCTGAAATAACATATTATATTCACTTCTGGTTTTTATTGGTTATTGAAACAGGAAAAGGGATCTTTGTTGTCTATTGATTTTACTCAATTTGATCCCTTTGTCAAATGGCATTCATGTAATATTTCCTCCTTTAAGAAAAAAAGGGATCTCGGATAATGACTATGGATAACTAGCGACCCGCCCGGCTTCGCACGGGGGCAATGCTGATACTAATTATACTACAGAATGGTTATCCTTAAGAGTTATACCATATAACATCAGGGACTTTTTTGTAGACCTTTTGAGGGTGTACAATACTGTAGTACATTATTTTGATCTATCTCGTAGGGTTCAGCCAGCGTTTGCAATGTATGCGCAAAAATATGAGTTTATTTACGACACCAAATTGGAAACCTCTAAAATTATCAGTGTTATCTACTATATTATGCATGTATTATACAAATAAACCTTCCTCTTGAATCACTCTATTATTAAAAAAAACCGCACCAAAATCCGTTACATAGTTTTAAATATCTAAGCGTACATCGGGACAGACAGACAGCGGGAGGCGACTTTGTTTTATACTATGTAATGATGATAAAGAAGATGTAGTCCCGAACTGATGTTTTAAAATAGTGCCATCTATTAACACATCTGGAGAAGCATTGAACTTATTTACTAACGGCCTTAGTGATTTTAAATAGTGATAAGCTTTTGACAGAAGTTGAGAGCCGTTTCTAAGTAGAGGGATATCATAGAAGTTTTTCACAGAAACTGTCTTCCAGTTTGAGTTATTCTCCAATAAAACTGCCTTTATGTAATTGATATAAGATGAGATTACCTGGAAGTCTCCGCCCATAGTATGCGTCTTGCCGGAGCCGGTCTGTCCGTACGCGAAGCACGTCGCCATACCGCCCTCGAATATTGTCGCTACTAGAGGCTTCGCTGTGTATCTAAAACAAATCGTCATTTATATCTTACTACATGGATGTATATCTTACTTACCCAGTGAACTTCATACAAGCTAAAATTGATTAAAACGGTCCCCTAGGTTAAGTATAGGCCCACTACGAACGCCATCTATTGAAAGTAATTAAATAAATAAATAAAGTAATTAGGCAATTTCAATACAAAATGTTCTTGGTTGATTTTTCTTAACTACTCAGTACTTCAATACTCAATATTGAAGCGAACAAAACAAAAAAGATATATTCAAATCGGTCGAGCCATTTTAGAGTTTTTGCAAGACAGTTGATTTTTAGGTACTATGCGAAGCGGCGTTTAGCAATTAGCTAACTATAAAACAAATATTGGTGAACATTTCACATAATACTATTTGGCCCCAAACTAAATCAAATTTTTAGTGTTGAAACCAATTACTCATTACATAGTTACGAACACTCAAAACTTAAAAACCTTAGTGATTTCTTAAGCCAGGTTTCATATGTAAAACTGGTAACACCCGTCAACCATTTTAATAAGAATTAAAATCGTTATCTAGTTCTCTGCTAGTTCTCTATGGAAACATATAGAGAGCTAGCCGTAGCACGCGGCTTCGCATTCGCACGCGTGGTACATGGAGAGTAGTTGTCCTTTCTCAAGATAATTGTATATTGAGAAATCTCTTTAGCAAATTTGATTAGGATCCGTTCAGAAATTTAGCAGAGTAAACGTAAAAAACCAACAGGCAGAGACACTTTCAAATTTATAATATCATAATAATTTATAATATCAGCATGACGTATGATGGATGATTTTATATCAACGAATTTCGCATGAAAGTTTATCAAAACAACTCACTTATAAACAATTTCGTTAGAGCAGGAGTCGTCAAAGGCATAGTCGAAGCGGAACTTCTGGTTCTCCAAGTATTTTGTAAGGTCCACTTTGTTCTTGGGCTCGTGGACTATCATTGTGTCCTTTGTGGGCACACTGATCACGTCCACCTGTAACAGAGTCCACCAATATTGATTATTATTTATTATTATAGTGTGCGGTTTTAAACATATTTTGAGATTAGTTATGCCGACGGCTTTTGTAATTTTGGATAAATGTACGTAAACTACTTGTGAGTGGAAAGCGTTCGTTCTTATGGTGTCCAAGAAGGCAATCGAACATCTTCAACTCTTATCGAGTCCCAGGCGGCAGGATATTAGCTCCAGAAACGCAGAAAATCAGCTCCAGACATGCACGGCACGCTGTAGATAGTTAAGGTGGAATTCTAGGATTAGCACGGCTTTCCTAGGTTCAAGGGATCTTGCAAGACGCACATTACACGGCAGTACAACACAGCGAGTCTACAAACACAGGATGGTGGCTAGAACGTCCAGCTTAGAGGCATTTACACAATCACAATTGAGTTGAAACGGAACGTCCGGCCATCACCACAGCGCACCTGCCCCGTAACCAGCGGCAATCAATTGAAAAGAGTTCGGTAGTGATTTACCAAACTACCCTCAATTCAACAATAGAAATCGAACATGTAGCATACCTCTTTTTTGTTCATCTCCTTCTTGTTGAGCGGCCGTTTCCGGACGCAGACGGTGATCTGATGGTCCTCGACCAGCTCGGTCCCGGTGAGCGGCCGGAAGTCGATGGTGTTTGTGTATTCGCGAATCATGGCGAGGAACTCCCAGTTCGGATTGCCGGGATCCATATTCATTAGCGCCTCCTGGAACATATTATATTTCATCATCATAATGGCTCATGGGATGTTTAAGGATGACGAATTAACTCCATCAGAAGAGATGGCCGCCGACTCATCCCAGGTAAGGCGACCTGCACTTTAAGTGCCAAGATACAAGTACATTGGCGCTCCCATTGGTAAATTGGCTAAATTGGTAGAAAATTGCCGCGCCGGACGAGATAGAGTTATAGAAAGATAGAAAGAGAGGCACTATGTAGGCACTATGTAGGCACATGTAATGTTAGCCACTAAGCGTTTGTAAGAAACGCTATTTATATAAATATTTTTGTGAAGTACGTCTTCAGTACTTGTACCAATTATTCTGAGCTCGTACGAAGGATCAAAATCTTAATTTCAGCTTGATTTCACCCTCTGCTTGGTATAGGCCTCGCATTTGTCTGTGCCATCCAGATTGACCCTACGTTCGTCTCAATTACATATACGGCTTATCATCATTTAAAATAAACAGCAAAACCAAATATACAAAGTTGTGAGGACCGTAATCCTCAGGCTCGGTACATCCTGTACAGATCTCTAGTTAATTAGGTCTTTGAGAATATCTAAGAGCACGTTGCAAACTTTACAATCTGACACATGCCCAACTATTTGCACAGTAATAATTATGGTATTCCGTACGTGACATATAACAACTTCAATGTTACTAAAATAAATACGCATGTCTTTGGATTCTTAGTCTCAAAAGAGTCATAAAAAGGCTACCACATTATGAATACCTGCATTTTTGTATCTGCTATCAAAAAGGCCACCCGAAAAGGTTTCATGCAATAACCTTTATAGACCTTCACGAACGAACCTTTTCCTCCTTAAGTTCAGCTTGCCGCTGCCGCCTCTTCTCGCGGTTCTCCTTGAGTCGTTCGACCTCCTTGACGACGTTGGATCTCCTCACGGCGCCGGCGCCGGACGCCACGGCGTGAGGCACGGACACGGTGGACGACACTCCGGCCGCCCTGGCCGATGAGGCACCGACGCTGGCTCCGCTGAACTGGAAACCAACATCGTTTTATTCAAAATTTGACATCTGTGGCGCAGTCTGAAATCCTGTTTGAAACGCAGAAGGTAGCGGTTTCTTCTAGAGTGTTTTTCTAAGTATAAAATATATGTATTTAATAAAATAAAATAAAAGTAAGTATATGAGAATTATATCACAACCATCGATTCTAATATGGAGTAGCTTATTAAGTTAAGTTTCGTTTTGCCAGTTCAACGTATATTTAGCAGTGAGTGATCATTAGCAATATGGTGAGCTGGCTTCTGTTCAAAAACGTTGAATAAACTTATAAATTATAATAAATAGCAATTCTAAGTTATAATAAATATTTTATTTTATTTTTTATTTTATTTTTATTATATCTATTATAGTATCTTACAATAAAGCTGTACAACTTCGAAGGGTGTCATTTTATTCCGTAGTTTGTTTGGATTTTGGATACAACAATAAAATTGGCTCGGTGAGAGTACAAAACGGATGTAATTTGCTTACTTGTGGTAAAGGCTAGGTTAGTGTGGATTGATTTGCGTAGAAGAAGAATAATTATATGAGAATAATAATAGATTTGAGTAATAATCGATTAATCATAAATAATAAATATTGGAGAACAATACACGCAACACTATCTAGCCCCAAACTAAGCATAGCTTGTATTATGGTAACAAGATGACTGATAAAATACTTATATATTTTTAAATACATACTTAGGATACAATAAACACCCAGACACAAAACAAACAAACGTTTGTCCATCGATTCCCCAACCTACGGCGCAGAAGAGCTATTACCAACTGAGCTGATAGGCGAATCAATAGGCCAATTAGTATTATGGAAGGTTGATGTTGTTTACAAAACATGCAATGTAAGGCGTGTTATATGAATAGAAACCGAACGTACGTAATACCAATCCATTCAATAATGCCTATTGCTAATCTAAGACATAGATTGTATGAAGAGTTCGCAAAATCGCAATCTATATCATCTGAGGACACCATAAATTTACTATTTTGTCTGGGATGGAAAATAAGGAAGCTACTGAAGGTTGAATGGTAAAGAGCTACAATACGACTATCACAATAATAAATGCATATAATAAATGTAGAAGTGATGTTATAGGATTTAAACCCTGAAAAACGAAACGATATGGCAAAATTTGTAAGCGAATAAAATCACGGTACGTACCACTATTAAGTACATAAACTTACCAAAAAGGTTATACCTACCAGACAGGAAGATTAAATTTAAATAAAATCTCGGTGATTTTGCCTAAAGGAGCAGAACTCAAAGTACAAGATCAGCAGAAAGAAAAGAAAAACAGAGTAGAACTTAAAATACTCACAGTAAAATTATTTGACACCTAACGCGACTACATAGAACAACAGATCACTAGACTAAGGTCTCCTAGGAATGTAGTGCTCTAAAATAAAAGTGACATCAAAAACGTGTGACGTTCGCGAGTGGGTAGTCAAAACACACAAAGTAATCAGGTTCTTTCCAGAATTGTCCTCCAGATAAAATCCATAATTTACACAGAATTAAAAATACAATTAAAATAAATAAAGTCAATGATAAAAAGAACAAATAATAATACAATTATAAATAATTCCTACTGAAACTATAAAATTAAAAATTAAAATACTGATGAAAGATGAAAAGGATCATTTAGGCAAACATTTACAGTTCTTAATTGTGACCACTCACAGTCACGCATCACGCAAAGTCAACTTTGTAACACAGTTAACTTTAATTTTAGAGTCTTAAATCTAAATCACATTAAAATTAAAATTAAGGACGAACAGTGAGTTGGAAGTGGAATGGTTTATTCCACTTCCAACTCACTGTTTAACCTTTAATTCATTGTAAACAAAGTCGTAGGTAAAAGCTAGTACATAAAACTTCAATCTAGGTAAATATACCCATAAATGTAATAAAATGTACTTTTTGGAACCAGAATTGATTCAAGTCTTTCTCTGAATAAATAATGGACTTATTAAAAGCACCTTGAGTCTTTCACTGACCTTAATTTACCACGAACTTGTTCCATTTTTGTTACTTCTTTTGGAAAGGTCAGAAACCTTTATCACAAAACAATATCTGACAAGATTCATATCCTACATAAACTGGAGATAGTCAATCTGTATGCTTCAGAAATACACGGCCATGTGATGGTGGCGTCACTGAATATCAGCGATACTCTGTTCGTCAATTGTTCGTCTTCGGATTTCAGTATTTCAAACTCACAGTGAAACAGTAAACAGTTTTTTTGGTAAAAATTTTGTACGATACCAGGTCAGGAGTACTCTGCACTTTAAGTGCGAAGTTACAAGTACAGAGGTGCATCCAACATACTAGGCAAATTCGTAGAGAAGTGCCGTTTCAGACGAGTTATGCGATAGAAAGAGATACACTATGTAGGTACATATAATGTTAGGCGCTAAGCGCTTGTGCGAGCTGAATTGCACTTTGTTGCGTCGTAGCAATTCGCTATTTTTATCTTTTGTAGAGTCCGCCCTACTGTATTTGAATTTAATAAGTATTCTGTGACCATACATAAATTAAAATAAATAACCTCCTTGACATATCCGCGTCTCGGGAAGTACGGCCCGTGAGTCCCTTGTTGCATGGAGGCGGCGCTGGGAGTGCTGCCCGAGCGGGAGCGCCCGCCTGATGCCGGGGGCTGCAAGGGGATGGGGGTGGCTGTGAGGGGAGAGGGTTACGGGAAGGAGGGGATGCCTAACTACATACTTACCAGGATACCATAACTTAACCTGATAAGAAGATATGACAGGGGAAGGGGAGCGTTTCTACCAGGGTATCATAATCTAGTCGGACTATCCCCTACAATTTGCTAACCCAACTTCTCTGGTTTTGATGAAGGCAACCTGCTTACGTAAACTGATAACTGTGTTGCTACAGGGTCTTGTCAGATCTACAGACTCGAGATCTCTATAGACTTGTCGATTGGCTTGGTGGGCGTGAGTATGCAAGGCCTTTAACGATAGTCGCCACACTTCCTGGTGTATCCTTTGCAACTGAACCCACATTCACTGCACCTTACCAATCAAATATGTACCTACAAGTAACGAGATAAACTACATGAAGAGGTTACCTTCTGGCTCTGCTGCGAAATTCTAGAAGATGAACAACCAAGGGAAAGTCAAAAGTAAGAAAATTGTCATAGGGAGAGTCAAACAATCAATGTTGGTTGCTGGTGTAAGTAAACAGATTTTGGCGAGATATGAGGCGGATTTGACGTAAGTTTTCCCAAAGACATTTTCTAGCTTTTCCGAGCATGAATCCTCAGAACTGGTGACATGAAGGTACCTGCTGCGTGATCCTGGAGTTGGGCACGGGCTGCGGCAGCTGCGGCTGTGGCGGCGGCGGCACGTTCTCAGTGCCGCGGCGGCCTGTCGTGTCGCCTCCGTGCCCATTCGTGTAGGTAGCCGCAGCGCCCATAACTGGTGCATTCGAGAGACGCATCTGGTTGTTACGCGTCACTCGGGAGGGCGCTGTAATTGGAGTTGGAACATCTTTAGACATGCTTTAGATACTGCAAATATGTGATTCAGGTGAGGATGTGATGGTGCCATGCGATAAAGAGCGAAGAGCTCTACACAGTCAGCAGCGAAATGGATAATGGTACTGCATTCGCACGTAAATCGATTTCGAAGCATCAGATGTGTTCCAAGTTTACGCAGATTTTTTTTTGGCATACCTTAGGAAGTTAGCAAAATAAAAAGTAGCTTCTAAAAATAATGCGTTTTGACGATATAAAACACAAGGATTCAAAGTCCATGAATCAAACAACTGGGGCAAGAGTAAATTGAAAGAAACTAAGAATAAATCCTAATAAAAAGGTTCTAGCGGTAACCTAAAAAGTGCACAAGCGACAACAAAGACTATCATCCAAACATGGTGTGATATTCTCTTACGTGACTTGTCATTCTGCTCCTCTTCCCATGCCGCTTCAGTAGAGGCTGGTTTCTCAAACGCCTCGTACGGAGCGTTTTGTTCTGAGTCCGCTACGCGATGCCGCCATCGCAACCATGAGCAACACATTTTTGGGATTTATCAGTCCATCAATAATAATTAATAATATATTATCCAGCTACGGTAGAGCCAAATGCTTTTGACAGTAATGTATTCACTAATTCCACCGTAGAGTTCCAACGTCTGTACCGGTTTCAACAAACGAGGTATCGGTCAGTTCATCTAATATCACGAAAGAGGTATTACAGTCGGTAGTTTATAGGTTTTAAGATTAAGAAGCTTAAGAAGTTTTTAGGTTTTAAGATTCTTTGTTAATAGCGCAGATAACGACTTAGTCTGTGGTTAAGAACGTAACATGTGCTTGCTAGACTGATTCGGAATGAGAGCTGCGTTGGCCGCAAGGCGATCTTGCTTGCGACCGCCATATTAGGAGCTCTTTCCGCACTTAAGGCATTGAACCATGACGCATGTGCCGCCACAATGCATAATGAATTAGTAAATAACGACAAACAATATTTTGATATAGTAAGAGATACTACATGTCGGCGTAACGGGCTTGATCGGGGAAAGATAGATGCACTGAATGGCTCAACACCTATACGACACAATACTAGGGCCTGTTTCAAAACTATGTCTTTGTCGACCCACGCCACGAGACTGACTGCCTCGGAGTTCAATTACAGAAAATGCTTGGACAATCAACTAAAATTGGAAAATAATGGTCGTTCATTTATAAACATCAAGAACCGAGCAACCGACCCTTTGTCCTGTACACTAATGAAAAATGTACGAGTGACGTCGTGAGTTTCAGACCTATCTACGGCTCCAATCGGTTCAACACAATCAAACATTCATTATGAACTTGGCAATGGATGACGGACTTTTAAGAATGCTCCGAATGCTCAGCAAAATAGAACAGGCAAAATTTCTGTAAGTAATTTACTTCGTAATCTAAAAACCTGACATTAAAATGAGAGAGCAGTAAAATATGTTATTAACGTAATCTGACGTTCAATTGGCGGACTAATAAGGCCAGCAGCTAAGTAAGCTAGCCATTTTAAACTAATTGAATTTTAAATAGGCTTCACTTTTGTGATAAACTGATGGATAAGCACAATCACGTCAAGCCATAGCAAAAACCATTCAAAACCACACGATAATCAACCTTATGGACATGCCGGTTCATGACCTGACTCAATAGAGCTCACGATATGCAATTTTAGACATCACTACAAACACCGATCAAATAATTATTTTAGAAACACAGGCAACCAAAACAATTAACAATTTTAGAACTAAGAGTAGGTATAAAATGAAATAAGTTTGGTGTTCAGAAACGAGCACAGGCAAAGGCACCATTCTTGAGCAAGATACGAAAAGAAATTGAAAAGAAACTGGTGGCGCATAGCAACGGTTCACCTGACAACGGTTAATATGCCACTGATCAATAGGTATTCATTCAGGTCATGAGTATACGTACGATAGAGTATCAATTAGAAACAGTAAATCATTAAGCTCTAGCGTAGCTTCACTAATTTAAACATTCAAATTAATTATGCAAGCGAATTCAAAAAGTTTCTCTGACAGCCACCTTTCCAAATAATAACTTCAAGTCAAGATTGCAATTAGATAGAACCCTGCAATTAGATTAGACACGCACTAATCGCACGCCAATTAGTAGCAACAATTCGCGAATAACACTGACTCGTGAACAAATTTGCAAGCGAGGATACGATCCAAAGATTTATAGCCATGACCTGGCGTGACCTGCAAACCCTGCAGTACCAGCCGTGCTTATCGCGAGATCGCGAGCATTATCCAGGCAAACCAGCCCACAGTGATTGCTAGAAGTGTTCTTTCCTTCTTCTTTGATAAGAACAATACTTGATTATGTGCCAAAGCATTTAAGATAAGTTTTCCAAGAGTTGGAGTAAGAACAAGGATATAACTAAGCGTAAACACCATTTGGAGCTGATAAGAAAAAACAAGCTGCGCGGAGGCGCCGCGTCACCAGCCAGCACTACCAGCACTACCACCACTACCAGCGGTTACCTTCATACTCTGAATATGGCTGTTGGCTGTGACCAAGGGTTTTGTTATCAAACGAAGTTTATTACGTGCCTCTGTATGCCAATGACATAGGTACCTGTGCTCCAGATACGACAAATTAATTTGAACTATTTGACTTCGTGAAATGAAAAACGACTGTAACGAAAGATAATTGAGCGAGCATAATGTTTAGGCTCTGGTAGAGGATCTCACGACCTTTTATATATTTTTCACCATCCCAGGTTCGTAAATTAATGAACTTGAATAAAATACTAGACATTATTGGTTTCTTTAGAGCTGACGGCTTGTCAAATTCTAGCCATGGCTTACAAGATCGTCGAAATATGTTTATAGGACGTATATTTTAATTGTTTTGTTTATAGTCAATGGCTCAATCATTTACATAAGTATGTAGTATATTATTACAATATCCCTGGCAGGGGTCGCGGGCTTTGCAGGTCGTTAGCCAGCGCCCACGTGTCAGGTTGACTGATTCACACGGTGCGATATCCTCATTCTTGGAGCATCATAAACAAAAACTATGTAATTGTGCTGTTTTAAGGCACGTGGGTAGACCCCGTCAGCCTCTCTGAAGCATTTAGTGATCAATGACCTTACAAAATAAGCTACGTGTATTACGAATAAACTATGTTCAAAAAACTAATAAAAATGTTTAAATCATTAACATCAATAAAGCATTAAAAAGTATGACTGCTAGAACTTACTAAGAACAAGTTCAGCCACGGAGTTTTTCACACGATATACTTCTTCCCACTTTAGGAAATGTTCAAAAGCCCCAACGTGAATCATGATACAAATTCATGTAATATACTTCTTTGTTGTTTATTTATTTAAATAGGCTATGAAAATAGCTTACATTCCACTTCGTTTATAGCTTTACCATAAACATCCTAGTGAAGGTTGATCAGCTACCGAAATAGGTAATGTCAACAGCTTCGATTCAGCATAATACCTTGACGACTTTCCGAAACAGGAGACTTTCCCCCCATCAGTACGCGACACACGTAGTCCGGAAATCAATTCCCTGGAGCAATCCACTGAGCACAAAGGAACTTGAGCAAGAGAAGATAAGAACGAGATTAGAACGACAGCATACAGAGGGTTGTTAAACTTACGGCCTACGTTCGCCCGCCGAGTCTGCACATTTTGGCGACCGCATCTCTCGTACAACACTGGCATATTGGTTAAAAACAAATTTACAAAGGTCAGGTTCACTAGACTATCCTGTTTAATCCATATAGAGTTTAGAATTTCGTCGGTGCCAGCCAGTGGTGTACACGGCCGGCCGCGCACTGTCCGCGCGTACCACCTACCTACACTTATAGCGGGCGATGGAACTAACGGAGTCAGCTTCGCCGCCCCATGTTAAATTCAAACAACCCCAAAATACATTGTTATCGTGACACGCTATCGTGTGCATTAATGATAATGTGGAAAAATATTGCCATAAGTACACCATGTAGGAAGGCGTTTATCAGCAGAAAGGAAGGAACTGAAAACTCAGTGGAAACAAACCCCGGTACTGTAAAGGTCAGGATTTGAATAAACTGTAATAAGTTCTGGTTGACCCTCTGACTTTGACGATCTCTCGTGCTGCTATTTTGAATATTCCGGTTATTGATAGAGTTTTTGAAGAGTAGTTCAAAAGAAGCTAAGGTATCGACAGTTCCAATCAAAAGGTGCTGAGAATTTTGTTGTTTGTCAAAAGTTTAGTGCGTGTTCGCAGCTTACGTATAAAAATATCTGGCATTCTTTTTTACTAAAACTAATTAGTGCTGTTGTGAAAGTTGCAAGTTAGCTACAGCACCATTAATCATTGGATCATGAAGGTACAACGCATTTGCCGTTAACACCACATGCGTCTTTGGGAAACCACCCCCAAGCAACTCGCATGAGAGAACAATAAATTATGTGAATTGGCAGTTACGGAAACATAGCAACACTTCATATTTGTATGATCAGAATTGTATTGGAATTAAAGATTATCTTGCATATTTATCACTCACGCACAAGAACATACTATGCAAGGGTTGTAATGTATGAGTATGAGTGGTAGAGAATCGCACTAACTCTTATCAAATGAAAAAAATAAACTCCATTTTACAATGGACGGTGAATATAGCTTTTTTTTAATATTACAGGAATGTCAAGATCACATGGGTTTTATTGGCCGTAACCGTAACCTTGTATTGTGGTGTGGACTGTTACCTTTAATACGGATGTCAGCTGCCAGTTAAAGAAAGGAGTTACGACTTGTGAGACATCCGAAAGGTAATATGATTATTTTGAAGACGGGCATGTGCTGCAGTCTAACCTAATGGTTCAGATGGAAACTAGTAGAGCGTTATCACATTGTGACAAGTGATATACATAAATTAACAGATTCAATCCTAAGACCATTACTTTCAGTTTAAAACAAAAGGACCATACCTATACTACCGCAGCATAGAACACGTAATGAGGACAAGATACCGATACAAGATGGACCGAGCGTAGTGACCGAAGTCCCGATCGCTGCCAATTGTATGTTGTGCAATATTGATCGACGCAATCGCCCCCTGTGGAATTTCAGACACTCCACTACATCAGTAGCTTTATTTACCAAACCAACAAGATAAACATTACTGAAACGTTGCATTTCAGCCTAATTATCCCCACGGGAACACCTGAGGACATAAACTCTGCGCGCGAATGTAGGTTAATTTTTAACTCATAAAAATAGAAGGTCCGAAGTCCTATGTCCAGGTCATCATTTTAAAATAATATGAACTGATAGTATCGTGACTGTTTCAAGTTTTTCCCACAGGAAAACATAAACCCTTAAGCTTACACCCTTAAGCATATATATAAAAACACTAAAATTACCAAAGATTTGTATTTAAGTAGATATTTACTCGATTTATTACGGAATAGTTAATGTTTCGGTCAACAAGTAGCCAAATATCAACGATATTTTGCGTAACTGTCCACTTGTTTTGGTTAAGATATAGAGCGAGACCGTTGACCCCGTGCAGAACTAACCTTACTTCATGTTTATCTCTTTCTAATCGAAAGCGATGGAGGAGCGGAAACTGGGTTAACGTGATGGGTACCGGTGAATCACACCGTGATGGGAACTGGCTTCAAACAATGGCAATATTGCAAGCTCCTAGTCTACCTTATTGATCGCGTCAATCAATTTTCCACAATCAAGTACGGTACTGGCATTGGAATCACTTCGAAAGTTAAAAGGGTTGACGTAATTAACTTAAATCCATTACCTAATGGAAATCGGTTTCATAAAAGAGGAAAGACAAGACGTACATCGATGCATGGGAACATTTTTTCAAGACAAAGTTAAGTGTCCTTCAATCCAACATATCTTTTCGCTAGAGCAATTCTCGGTGCTTTAATCGTTTATGACGGTGTAGTTGCTCTGAATTAGACTAATTATGGTGAAAAAAGGAGGTATGTAGATAGGTAGCTCTGTAAAGGACCAACCGGTTTAACTAGCCAAAAGGACGGTAACAAATACAAATCATAATACAAAAATAGAATTCTAAAATCACGGACAAAAGCACGCAAAGCGAAAGATTGCAATTAAGATAGTGTGTACAACTGGTACAACACATGTGGATGCATTAAGATCACAGCTGTGGTTGAAGATAGACATGTAGACTGCGATGACGCAGTTCTTATTGACAGCGCATCAACCAGATAATTAGATCTAAAACTAACACTGAGTGACTGTAGATGCTTATTTATCTGCTATGCTATAAATATATATATTTATATAAATAAAGTACATCAATATTTCAGGAACCTAAACAAGGTAACATTGCAATGCAAACTGGCAAACTGGTAACTAGTAGCACGTTATATTTTGGAACTTGAACACAGAAAATATTTTTTTTATTAACTTTGCGAAATGAAGTGCTTCATCAGCTAGCATTTGATAATTTCAAACACGCCATTGCTCGAAACGTTTGCAACAATCTGTCATATCTGTAATTATACAGATATGACTAATATCTATATTTACCTTAGTTTAGATGCAGTAGGATTAAAATCTCAGCTTGCATGATTCATGGACTTAAGTTTAAATAAGACTTGAACGCGTATGAACAAGAATCCACCAGACTGTCCTTATTTAATAAGAGAAATTGAGGCATTACTTAAAAAAAGAAACACTCACCTTTTGTAGCCACTGGAATAGATTGTCGCGTCATGTCCTAAAACAGAAAAAATATATTAGAGAAATATACGCACAATATATTCTAGGCAATAAAACAATAAACATTACAATAAGAAGCCATAGAGACAATAAAAAAGTAAATAGATTAAGTAAAACCCGCTACATAATAACTACGAATCTCTCGAGCCATCCCAGATTCAAGATATTTCAAGATAAAATAGATTTTGTAAGCATAGTAACCGTGAATATAATGTATATTACAGAAATTCTCGCAGACGAGACGTGGATAAATTGGAGAAAAGGCAGTGCTTTGTTGTTGGGTCTGCCAACGGTATATTTTGAGCTAATACTGCAATCACATACAGAATCGTTTACGTGCGTGTTCGCGAAATTGTAAAATGTTACTGAAATTATATTTGCAGTGATGATGACGATTGACGCCAAACTCTTAGATCAAAACGTACACAACACAGAACGTTGAAAATATCTTACGAAACTGAAAACACAAAATACACGATACCCGACACAAGTGCTACAACAAATCCGCCCTGGTTTCCCCATGCTATATTTCAAAGCTGCCAAATTACCTGCTACTTACACTCTGCATCCAGAAATCTAAAGTGATATGTTTAATTGATGTTTGTTTTGATTTACCTAATTTAATTTCTTTTTAGTTTTCAGAAGTTTATTTTTTTATCTCTGGCTTCACGCAACGGGTTTGCCCTAGTGCGGGGACAGCAAGTTATTAATTTATGCATTGTTTTTTCTTTTCGTAGAAATTAAACGCATTTGTATTTGTGTGACTGTCATAAAGTGTCAGACAGTCTGCTGCGACTTAAAAAAAAGAAGAGATAATGGGCTAAACTTGATGAAATTGAAGATATTAGCTTCTCCCTCTTTCCAGCACTGACATAAAATATAGTTATAGTTTAAAAGGCTGCTAGCATAGTAAACAAGAGTGCGTTTCTTATAAATTCCTGTTTTCCAGGAAAATTTTGAGATGTGTGGCGTATAGAAAATGCGAAGTATGTATGATAGTAAACGGTTTTTTAAGGCCAGATTTCCCCTGGATGAGGTGCGGCCAGTAGAACATTAACTAATATATCAATTTATAGGCACGTAGTAGTACCTACATCATTTTGGAACAAAATATTATTTGAAACATTTTACAAACATCGATATTTTTCGATGCTATAATTTTTAAGGTGTAAAAATGGGTGAAGATGGCAGGCAATGAGGACTTATCAATTGAAAAACTTCATGAAATTAGTTTGCAGAAAGCATTTTGATGATAAAGCCTTCCAAAAAAAAAGATACACAGTTAAACAGTGGTAAAATTAAGCATCAAAGGTTTGAAAAGCCGCAAGAGTTAGTTCTATAAAGTAAAAATTTAATTTCTATCTGAACGTTTTTTATTTCAGTTATTATTATGATAATCAGGAAGAGGACGTAATTATAAAAAATATTTTTTTAAATAAATTTGTTTGATTATTGTAATGACGTTTGATTATTGAACCCAAATCTATACTGAGCCTAGCATCTTGTTTTGTGGTGTTAATGAGACTAATGGAGTTTAATTTACCACCACAAAACCAAAGTCAAATCAACACCACCTAGGAATTCCAAACGTGGGTAGGTCAGGTCATTCATCGATATCGATAAATTTTAAATGCTATTGCTGCTCAGCCCTATTTCGTTTTTGTTTGGTTGGCTATATAAGTTAGCAAATTTTTGACATTGGCGTAAGGGTTAGTATACTTTAATCTATGGTGTCCCGTCTCTTCTTATAGGATATTGCATACTCTTTGGTGTCAGATGTGATAAAGTTTATATATCGGATTGACTGATCAAATTTATCCAGGTGTCATCATGAAATGCAACCAACAAATAGTCAGCCATTACCAGCCCATCCTAAAACCCCAACCCCATAGAACTAGTTTACAATCTTTAGTTTTGTAATTGATTGCAAAATACCTAGTTGATAAGCCTATCGCGCAATGCGGATTATGCCATGGTGAATATTTTCGCAGCTGGCAAATTCTTCTATTTTTTCCACCGCCCGCAGTTTTACCCCCACTACTCACGATCTTTTCTGCAAACTACTTACCACAGTTAATTGCGATTTAAAGAGCGATAAATGTACAAACCTGCTAGCTTGGAGTGGTGGGAAATTCCGCTACTGCATGCGCGCGCCTACATTCATTCAGTGTTCCATAGAAAAGTACGAAAAATTCGTTACGGATTAATCCGCATTGCACACTAGGCCTTATTTCAGGATGCATTTGTACCTTGATGAGATGTTTCCTGCGCGGCACTTTAATCTGATTTACTTAGACGTTGATTGCAAAGCTGACGCGGTTATCTGTTTGAGGTGGTCTGATATGTTTAGAGGCGTTTCAGTACTGGACATTCGATTGGAATTCAGTTCTTAAACTTGATTTTCAGGTATTGTAAACACGTTTATCCAAACTACAAATATTCTAAAGAACTTGCAACAATACAGCGACAATCAGTTTTCACGCTATTGTTTAAGATAGGAAGATGAACATTGTTGCAGACCACGTAACATTCGTGACAACATTCAAAAATGTATTTCAAATTAACAAAATTTTCAACCTGTGTCGTTTTTCGCCAAGCTAGTTTTAATCGGATTCAGATAAGAAAACAAAATTCTATACAGTAGCAGAGTAAATAGTTTCGTCGTGATTTTTACTCAATTTGTGCCATGCCATATTGACATTGTAACTTGATTATTCAAGTAGATACCAATTCGTTCTATAGGTCGGTTTTATCATTATTCATTTGCAAATGTTTCTAAATTTCGTGTTTCCTTTCAATCAAATTCATTGCAAAGCCCTTCGAATTGGCGCCTACAGTGTAATCAGCAACTAGGGCAATTAACGAGCATCGTTAATCACAGACAGACGACAGGCAAACCTTGAATTCAAGCTCTATCCTATCTCTTCCACTAAACTGGTTCTACCGTAATTTACTCCCAACGATGTTCAGGCGAGTAAACCCGAAAGACTTACTGAAAGTTTAGCAAAAAGCCAGACGTAATTTTTTGCCTCTTAAAGACTTTAATCTTTGAAAGGTACAAGAAGGAAGAAATAAATCAGTTTGTTACCTTTATTGGTGTCGTATCGCGGAAAATTTTGTATGGTGAAAGTGTATTTTACATTAGAAGTATTTTAAGCGAATGTTATCGCGTTTATTCTTTAAATAATTTAACAGTAAAAAATATATGATAAATTGTAAAAAGCGCCATCTATCACCTTTTTTAGAACTTAAGAAAACAATTAACAACATGCTTCAAATGAATGATAGAGGCCGCTACTAGTATTTTAGGACACAGAATTTCGTAAGCACTTTTACTGAAGTTAAAAACTCAAGTGACATGAGCGAGAAACGCCACAGATTTTTACTATATTTCAACGAAATACCCTGCAACAGTTGAGCCCAAATACTAGGAATAATTTATCCCGGATAAGAGCAGGAAAATGATGGGCATAGTTGGGTACATTGGACATAAGCCGAATTGCAATTTGCGAGCCTGCCTGTATATTGCGAGGAAACTCACACAGTGGGTGCTGTCGGCTACTGAGTGAGCCATTCATCCATTGAAGCTAGATGAATAGCGGGTTGAATACCCAGCGGTGTTTGCGCGATGATTCATACCCGTGCACTTGCCTGGTTCAATGGAGGTATTGTGGTGGTGACGTTCATAACGGTAGTACTTCATATCAAACGCTGTTGTGTCTTTTAGTTTTTACGATGCAGACGTTTAGGAAAGACGGTGCCTACTGTTTTTTAAGACCACATACTAGATCACGGCAAACTTTGTTTGAGAATTTATAAGATAGGCAAGGCACTACATTTGAACGTACACATACCCGTAAACAACAACATTAGCCGTCAGCTATAATTAAGCTATACCAACCACCTCTAGCGTTTCAAAACGGTGCGACCTTTTATGTAGTTTACCCCATAAGCCGGTGGTGATTCAATTGTTCCCAAATAGGATTGCAATTGGCTATTTAATTTTACATCATGAGCAAAATTTCCGTTAAAAGTTACATTCGACAGCTGCTGCGCGTGGGAAGGTGAATCATTGAAGGTGATGTCACTTGTGATGTCCAAATTTACTAGTAAACAGCAGATAATAACAAACCAAGTTATATTTTACACATACACTATTATGTACACAACACATCGATTGATAGAAGTAAATCAATCAAATTACAATACAGTACAATATTTACACAAATACAGAAACTGGACTGTGTTTTTGTGACGCCGGCTTATGGACAAAGCAGATCTAATCGCGCCTCGAAAGCGTTGAATCGGGCGGACAGACGTGACGAAAGCACAGTCCATACAACCAACAAAACACCATAACAAGCCGTTCGTGTGAAAATCATAGATCGTGGAACGTGGAGCAACGGAATCGAAAGTGAGAGAACAAAACATGGTGTCAGCAGAGTGGACCATAGCCCCTCGTGTGTATGCATTGTGTAGCGTGGAGGACTGTACCGATCGTGAGTTGCGCACGGGTAGCGTGTGGCCGGAGTCGCCGGCTCCGGCGCCTTCGCCCTCGCCGGCCGCGAACCCGCCGTCGTCCGACGAAGACCCGGAGGGATCCTTGCCGCAAACAATCACGTGCCAATCAAACAGAACATAACACAGTGCTAAACTTACTGAATGTCCCGCAGCACGGTCTGTCCCTGTTATAATAAAATAAAAGAAAAATATCGCGAAAGTGTATCCCTAATGGTCTACGAGTTGAAAGTGAAACTTGAAAGCGAGCAACGTCTAGTGTGAAAAATCGATGAGACCGCTGCTGTCCGACGCGCGTCAGACGTACCGTACCATACAAGTTGGAAGGTCGCTTGACCATCAATCATTGAAGATCGTACCGCCGCGCCGGCCACTAGAGGGGATAACGCATCTATCGGAAACTATCGTTGGATAGTATTCACCGGCAAACTACTCATTTTCGTGATCTCCTAGGTGTTTAGCATGCTTTAGCAAACGGTTGCCTTGGTAACGGTGCAATTTAACAAAATAAATAACTATTAGTCAAGCTTTGATCGCTACTGTGCGATGTAATGATCACCTGCCAGCTGATGATGTATGAGAACATTTTCTACATTTTCTCTTCGCGACCGTGGGACCGGATATCGAGTTGTTCCTTCGTATATTTCACTGCACGAGAGAGATGCTACACCGCGCACCGGTGTAGCGACAGTGACGTCATTGTTTTCAACGTTACCAAGGGAGTGCAGGGCGTCATTAGCAAAGCACATTCGCCTATCCAGGGTATGCCAGTACAACTGTGGCGGTGTCGATTAACATCAGGTTCTTCGCAGGCCAAACAATGAGAGTGGTCGCGGGTTGGTACGCGGACGCCATCGTTAATCAATAACACTCGAGCTTCCGTTCGATTTTATCGCAAAACGAATGTAAGGGTATGCATGCATGGCACATACGATCTATCCGAGAGTCTACCAAATTGATATACTATTGGTTTTTTTTAAGCGAGTAAGCTAAGGCATGGTATGTATTTTGCCGTCAAGTTATTGCGATTTTTACAAAAATGTAACACATTGCCTATGCAAAGGTTATACGAAAGCAATGGCTGTTTATATTTATTCTATTAATAATATGAGTTTCAAAACAAACATGAGGTAACGTTAATATGAGCAAGGGATTAGTACACGCATTGTTGTAAACATGTGGATGGTAATGGGAATTGTTGAATCATACTCGTAGTTACGATTACGAGCTCGCGAGTGAAACTTACGAGGTTTAGATTGGAAGATTGTTTTACTACAAGACCTGGTCATTGCACCGAAACAATACTTACCTCAGTTGCTCAATCCTTAAAACCTTGGGAATTTCCCTAGCGAGATATTTATTTTCAAATGGAATCGTACAAAATCTTCATTTCGTTCCTCGTTAAACACCAAATTAAATAAAGAAAATGGCTGTTCCCCAAATAGATTCAGCCGTCAGTCAAATTTCTTGGCAATCCAAGCTCTATTGGGCTATGGGGATTAGTAGTGCTAGTATAAAAAGTATAGCTAGGAGAATGAATAGTACATCGTAATAAGGCATAATTCTAAAAGTGTGTTAATACAGAATGATGATAAGAAACGATCCGACAAATGATTCCATTTGAAAATAATAACCAAAAACGACAAGTATCGCAGAAGTACTTACACCATGTATGACCATAATATGTTGAGCTGTCATAAATGCCTCAATACTTGTGCCACGACACAACGATAAAGCAAGACCATTTAACATACCCTGGCCAGTTTGTTGGGCATGGACTGTAAATGCGCAGTGTGGTGCCTGGGTCCTGCGTTCAGCTCCGGGTTGAGAGCGAGGATAGCATCGATCTCCACCTCTTTGCCCTTGGTCTCGCCGCGCTCGTACCATTCCACGGTAACAGACCGCGTCTCCTGGTTGACCCCGGACACAATCGCTGAGTGGATACGGCCTGGAATAAACATGGAAGTTGAGTATAACCGCATTTAAATTTGCATTGTTGGACGAATAAGTTTCATTCAGCATCCTTTAGGTTAAGATTCTCTCTGCCCTGTGACAGTTAACCGACACATTTGAAATGTATAAACTCTCTTGTATTAGTTTTTCGTAGTTAAGGTAGTTATAAGATGGATCATGCAAAAAAGCGCTAGAACCAGGACGAGTTTCTTGCCAGTTCTTCTCGGAGCTGGGTTAGGAGGAATTGGCATCTAAATTCACCCCGTTTGTAAGACGTCTCAAAGTGATCAAGTGAAAAAAAAAACTTTTGACTTGACTTAAGACACATAGACAGAACAAAGGCTTACACGCTTACGTTTACGCTATTCAGTGTATTTTGATGTAAGGACACGCATGCTAAGTTTCCGTAGCGGAGTCTTTCTAAAGTGTGGGTAATTATAGCGGTCGGTTGACTTGCTAATACTGATAAACCACTAAGTATTCGTACCAAGGTACTGCTTAACGCTTTTAGAAACAAATACGCAAATCGCAAAATCGAACATGAATGTACAGTTTCACCTCTTAAATATTTAACTAGTTACAATATAACTAAAGTTGTTGGTTCGAATCTATTTCAAACAGACTTACGACACTGAATTTAAAGAATCGTCATTATCACAGAGCATAGTTTGCAAAAAGATTTGATATATCAAATTTCCGGGAAGATATATAATTTCAATGACACGACCAAAATCAGTGGCCGTGAACAGGATTCTCAAAGGTACTCATATATTTATGAATACATAATATTTTTAGACACTTCTACTTATAATACCCACTTAGTATAATTTGTCTAGAGATCATATTTTTTTGGATTTGTTTCAGATTAATTAATTCAGGCCAGATATAAATAAAACATTATGAAAAATAGTAAAATGACCTCGTAAAGTGAATAGGTACATTATGTTTAGAATACGCTGTTTATTAACCCAACAACAGGGCACGCTCTGAAGATAAGCCGGGTCACAGTTTAATGAATTCGATAAGCAAAATTTCCTAAAGCATTCCCCCACACTTTTACGCCATACTGTATGCAGCTGAGGTACTAATAAAATAACCTTTAGGGGAAGTTGTCTGATACAGGGGGGTGACTAGACGCATAAAACTCCAGTAATGTACACAATAGGTTCACTATACTACGAAATTGGAATTTAAACGTGTTGATTATAAACAACGCAAAAATGGATTCAATGTATCGTTAGAGGCTAATTTTAAATGCAAGAAAACAATCTGAATGCGTACCTAGACTATAATACGCACGAACCTATCAATATGCAATTATAGGCATCTCTCCCATCATATTTATCATCCTTTGATACTACAAATTTAAAAATGTCTTTATCTGTATATATGATTCTGATGTCGGATCTTGATGAAATTTGGTAAGGAGATAAATTGTATCTTGGGGACAGACATAGCCGACTTTTTATATAAGTGCAACGGGCGAAGCTGCGGGCAGGTGCCGGTACCTAAATAATTACGTATCCGAAGCCCCTAGCACGTAAATAAAGAAGCCAGATCATTTATGACTTTTCTCTTAGCTCCATTCATTAGTGCTTTCCCTTTTTCATCTCTATTGTGTTGTGAACTTGTGAGTTGAGAGCAACGCGAATAGTTTAAACAAAGAGCTAATAATAGTGCCAGGACAAGGTCGCCGACCTTTCTCATTTCTGATCTGAGTCGGGTGTGTTTACTGAGTCTGACAAAAGGATAAGACAGGAATCCATGAAGCCAATGGAGGCTTTGACGTCATAGAATACTGTCACTACGCTACAAATACTTAAGAAAATATTGTCATTATAGATTAATTGTTATATAGTATTGAACTACGTTGATGCATAACGTGTTATCTGATGACGTGTTAAAGAACAATAACAAAGAGTTCAAGCAGGTAGATAACATGCGTGCAACCAAGATAATACGTCAACTACTTTAAATGTTCCGGTTTAGTCAAGAGCGAGTCATTCATTTAATTGAATACATCAATAACTCATTTAATTTCTGCTTTATACTATACCAAAAATGAGACAAAAACGTGAAACGAAAACGATTGTAAATATTATAATAATTTACTTTTATGTCACACTTGTCGCATTGTCCGCTAGTTTTATAGACTAATACAATCATTAAAAATTTTTCGTTTGGCCAAATGTATGCGAAAAAACGTAAATTCCTCACCTTGCGAGAGATAATAACTGAAATGCATAAATAATAATAAACATTACAATGATTTATTTCTCGACACAAAGGGTTACTTAGAATAGGCTATAAAACAGGCATAAACGCATTACTTTTATTTTGAAAAGGCTTCGCGTAAATGAACATCACAATAAACAAATAAAGCAAAGTTGTTTGAATATGCCCGCATAGTACGTAGATCAAAAGTATGACAGTTATACCAGGTTCAAATTGACATCTATAACCATCTATTGCGTGATTAAATAACAAACAAAATAAATATTCAACTAAACTTTCACATTATAATATTACTAGAATTGGATAGTATCATCTACATGGTTTCACACTTTCAAGAAACCACTGTACAGTTAACGAGTTGATTGAGACTATTTGAGACATTCATAAGCCTTGCGGTATAGCAATATATGAGTTTTTCTGCTTCCCGATATTTCGGAACAGTTGCATGCGCCATGATCACAAGTTCATGGTTCTTGGATCATGGTAAATATCCCGTTTCGAGTGAAAATTACGTTCAAAACCATGATAGTTTTACAAGTTATAATAGTAACAATCCTTAGAACTCTTTTAAGAAAGCTCCATCCAGTATATTTTTGTTGATGTGTATATAAGCCGTAGTTATTTAGAAATATTTTTTTATCCCTACATGCGAACATAAACGACATGCTTCTACTCGCAGTTTTAAAAGGATCTGCAGAAAAAATACGAATTAATAGCACAATTGTAATAAAGAAGAAAACAAAAGCCACTCAAGAAGGAACAAAACGCATTCACCAAGCGCAAGTCATCAACTATTACGCCTGAGAAAACAAAGAGTCTGATTGAGCATTCGGCAGTCGACATAATAACGAACTGCAGCAGAACCAGCAAAATAAATAATACACCTAATTACATGGAACTTCACACTGAGCCAGGGAAAGTGGAACGAAACACAGAAATAAACAAACTTGAGTAACAGTAGCTGGATAATGTTTGCGTTGTTATTGTGACACTACAAAATGGTCACGTCTGAAAATAATTTAGTGAGCGCCTAAAAATGCAACCTTGGTCCAGCCTTATTCGTCGTAATTGAATAATATTCCATATCTATTAAGCAACAAAAGAAAATCCGTTACTGTGTGCACAGCCAACCTTTACAACAATTGTAGTGTAGTAATTATTAATACACTAACCGTCTCTCTTGTATTCCTAGCAAACATTTTAATGTTTTAGACTTAGATTTTATTTAGAATTAATTTAGATGACATAATTTAAGCTAATTTGTGATTACGAGATCCATCTCAACAAAAAAAAAATGTCAAAATGTTCATAGGGTTCACCCTATGAACATTTTGACATATTTTTTTTTTTGTATCGATCAGTGGGGCGACTATGGAACTTTGATACTATCAAAACATTGATACTAATAGCTTTCAGTTACTATTGATGAATTGGTATTACGGATCGCTACGATTTCTATCGCTAGTTACAATGTGAAGTTGGTGTATAACTCGACCAATTTACAAAGTACGATTGTGGTGGGAACCGTGTTTAGCGTACTAAGCATTTAAATACATCGTATATGATTGATTGAAATAATGCCTATTGCTAATCGAAACTGATTGACATTGATTGTATCAAGAGTTCCATAATCGCCCTACAGTTCATCTAGAACTAGAATGCATAGGACAAGTTTTAAGCGATTTCTGTTATTTAGTAGAAATTCAGTACTCTAACCTGAGTTGGTTTGATAGAGTTTTTTAATCCTTATATGAAACAAACTTTCATGAACGAATAGATCCATAAAAAATAGTATTTATGTAATCCATCGCCCATATCTATTTTTTTTTAATCTGTGAATGCAGGTCAAAATATCATCTTCAAAAGTAAAGGACAGTCCCCTAAGAACGTTTTTCTGTACAATGTTTAAAGTAGCTTCACTACCCTGTCACAAAAAACCCTGTTTAGAAGGCAAGACATAGACAGTCAATTAAGAGTTTTGAAAGTTATTGAATATGTATATGTATATGTATTAAATTATATAAGGATGATTTAAGGAAATATTGTGATAAATCAGTATCCACTAAGATATGCTGAATATTGAGGTCAAATCATTGACGCGAAAGATGAAAAAGTGTCCAGAAGCTGCAGATTCACGACAGAACTCAAACAGGACACGATGGCTCTACCACTGGTTTGAATAGTCATTAAATGAGTTCAAGTAAGGTAGGCGTAGTCATAGGTCCTTTATTGGTGGAACATTTGGAAACTTTTGCTCATAATGCAGAATTGGTGTTGTTTTGCAACCGCTAAGCAATTTGGGAGTTCGAGTGACATTATAACTCGTAGCTTTCTAAGGAGCGCTACGTCATCATAATCGAATTGGCATGAATAGAACAAGAGGCGGTCCTTATTAATTTTGTGGGCTTAAAAATACAATTTCAAAGCGATTCCACATTTATTATGATTTCTTAAAAGGAAAAGAGAACGATATGTTTTAATCTCTCAGAAGCAAACCGTCAATGTTATGATTTCTGGGAATAAGATAAACAATCATTCTCAATATATCTTCACGATTTACCATGCTACTCGTAACATCCGGTTTCCGCAGACATGGTAGCCATGCAGCTATTGACAAGTTGTCAGAACAGAAAAACTGGCACACCGATAAAATAAAAACTTTCTAATACTTACAATTAATTAACAGAGAGAGGAACGAATGATGAGATATAAAAAGATTTGTTAACAATATTTAATTTAATTAAAAATCATTATTAAGATGTGAAATTGAATAATAATTCAAAAATGCAGAATTATCACCATAATTAATATTGAAATCAATAGTCTAAGGACAGATATAAGCCGATATAAGCTAACTTATAAGTATAACCGAGAAATACGTGGCTCACTGCCAAATGAAACACCTGTGTCTCCAACGTCCCAAGACCTTATTCTCCGTTAAGACAATATGCATAAGAGAGTTCTAATTAAAGTGGTAGAGAGATGCTGAGGCATTTTTATTCGGTCGCGATGTGATCGTGTCATTGACCTCTACATGCATCGGTTCTAATTCTAAGCTAATTATAATTGCGTTTCCTTGAGAGACCGTTCAAATTCTCAAGTCTACAAACAGACAAACCTATCGACATTTCCTCAATTAGCGAGCATAAAAAAACTAACGTCTGCAACTCCAATTGTATAATTTGAGTTTGTCGACGTAAATAGAAACACAAGCTAGGAATAGGAAATCTAACGTTTCAAAGCAACATAAATAGTTAATTTACCGTAAAAGGAATCAGTTGGTCGTGTAAGCTGCTAAGTGTCAAGAGACAAGAATAATCTCTAGACGTCTACATAATTTAAATTCGATTTGAAATAGTAGGCCAGTCAAAATAGACGTTTTTTTTGGTCAACTGCACTAAATTTCCGATCCAAATTGTTTTTTTTTTTATAAGGTTTAGGATCACTTACTGATCATAAAATCACAAAATGCTGACAGATTCAGGTGACGCTTCAAGCGCCATCTTGAAAAAACGTTTTTGGCCGATATCTCGGAAACTATGCACTTTAAGGCAAAAGTTATTGAAACCATTATTGTAGAGAATAAAATTTCGCAAAGTTCTTTGTTAACTTTTTTGTAAAACTTACCGTTTACGATTTATGGCCCATTTAATGAACCGGTTTTTCTATCGCGGCCGATAACTTTTAAAATATTAGATTAATCATTAAAATGCATCAAACTATTTTTAAAGATCAGTTTATTTTCTACAACTTTTGTTTTAAACTTTATTTTCTAATGTCCATACTTTTTGAGTTATGGGACGTTTAATGTTGGACTACCGGGCGTAAAGTTGAAAATTTCAAGATACGCATAGAATATAATGGTACAAATTCAACAAATAAATTTTAAAATATTCCCGATTGTTTATGTAGTAAAAAATATATAGTTCAATTCCTTACCTGCAATAATAACGAACTTTTTTTTATTTTATTTTATTATATATAACAACTAAAAAATAGTTAGTAGTTATAATTAATTATGTTAAGTTCAAATGCTAATGCAAATGCAAAGTTAAACGTCCTATAACTCAAAAAGTATGGATATTAAAAAAAAAAGTTTGAAACAAAAGTTGTAGAAAATAAACTGATCTTTAAAAATGGTTTGATGCATTTTATTGATTAATCTAATATTCAAATTTATCGGCAGCGATAGAAAAACCAGTTCATTAAATGGGCCATAAATCGTAAACGGTAAGTTTTACAAAAAAGTTTATTAGAAACAAAAGATGCGAAATTTTATTCTCTACAATAATGGTCTCTATAACTTTTGCCCTAAAGTGCTTAGTTTCAGAGATATCGGCGAAAAACGTTTTTTCAAAATGGCGCTTGAAGCGTCACCTGGATCTGTCAGCATTTTGTGATTTTATGCTCAGTAAGTGATCCTAAACCTTATAAAAAATAATTTGGATCGGAAATTTAGTGCAAAGTTAAATGCTATTTTGACTGGCCTATAGGTACAACGATTTCGACTAAGCAATTTTAAACACAATACAAACGGTTTAAAATAACGAGTAAAATGAGGTAGTCATTAAAATGATCAAAGTTATCAATTCAATGGTAAAAGTGGAAAGAAACCAACGCATTTCCCACGGCAAAGTGCAAAGAAACGGACAGAATAAAAGGCAACAAAGTACTCACTCACTCAACGCATAATGATCCGCAATTGAAAGTTGAAGAAAGGCCATAACTCAATTTCAATGATACATACATCTAATTCAAACTAAATAAGGTACTTAATAAGTTATTCGGTTTCAATTGACATCTTTACGTCAACTTGCTGTTTTCGCACACTTATTTTTTAGTGCCTTTTTAAAGTCTTCAAGAGTTTAGATCAATATCTAGCAAACAAAATGACTTCCTCGCAGCAACAATGACAGGGGTCAAAGATCTCAAAGCAAGGCAACATTACGTCTCAGTATAAGGTCAAACTCGTGAAATGACGGCTAAGGCCACAGTGTCGGCTTTCCCCACAAAGCGTAATAGACGAGTTCAGAGTTCTGACTTAGACAAAATCTGAAGTCACGTGAGAAGCCGGTTGCCAGGGTTCGTCATCGGTAAAACATTTCAAAAAAATTCTAATGTGGAAAGAAGGTTATGAAGTTAATACTTCGAAAACTTAATGAACGACGGTGATGAAATTAATAATCTCACAGAAGTTCCACAATCAATATATGAAAATTTAAAATACACTCATAAAAATAAAAATAAGGGGTTTCAGCAAAACAGTGATCTTCATAGAATCAATACAAGGAACAGAAACAAATAATACATCTCTATGTTTCGACTAGTAAATAAGTCCTTTATGGTGAACACGGTGCTTTTCTATAATAAGCTTCCTGAAAATGCATCTACACTATAGTTTTTCATAGTTAAGCTAAGACCGGGACGAGTTTCTTGCCAGTTCTTTTCGGAATAAGAGGAATTGGCACCTAAATTCACCTAGTATCTAAGTGATCCTTGTGATTGTATTTAATAAAAATATTTGTTTTTTTTGTATGTCAGCCGGCGGCGACAAAAATTCAAGCAGCTCTTTTGGTTTCGTGCGACAAAGCCGGTAGCGGTAGTAGAACAACATCAAACTTTATTTAATCCACACGCACACAAGTGAACAGATCTCTCCGTGGTGTGAGCTGGTATTAGCAGCATAACGTCACGAGTGCACGACAAGACAAGCGAATGGTAACGGTAAAATTAAATTGGCGTAAGGGTTCATGACGCGCACGACACATGCCAATTTGAGACCTTTACTCTGTATTTTGCTGATTCTAGCTACTGCCAACTATTCGAACCATAAACGTTGCATTCAGCTTCTGAGATACCACTATATCTATAGAGGATCTATAGTGGCACTATATAGGATGGGCACTCAGGTTTTTCACAAATTCTAATTTTTGCAAAACCCGAGTGCCCATCCTTCCTAACAAAAATGTTTGCAAGGTGCAATAAATCCTTTTACAATTTAAGGTCAAATAATAGGATGTTCAAGAAATAACCAATGCCTCATCCACTGAAACTCCACCTTGCAGACAAAGTAAAAGTAGCCTGTAATGAGCCGGTTACGCGCGTAGTAATTTCGCAAAACGACCGTGGCCCACATAGGCAACAATTGCCGTTTTGATATTAACATTATTTATAGACTATCTTCCGGTGTTTTCCGGTGTACATTTCAGGCCTTCTGTTTAAGCTTGTAGATTTATTTTTTATATTTATTGAAATTAAAGATCTAAATATTTACATAGTAGAATTATAAGATTGATACATATTTTTCTATGCAGATTTAGAATCAATGAACCGAGAGTTCGCTACTAAAAACAAATACAATGTCTGTGGTTTTCCGTTTAATTCATTCGAAGTAAGTTGTTTTTGCATCAACATTTTCCTTGATGAGAAACAAAAACAAAACAAAAGGCTTGGTAGACACCAAAGTCAAAGTCAAAAATATTTTTATTCAATTCAGTCACAAGGATCACTTTTATACGTCTTACATACTTGGTGTAAGACACATTTACTACAACACACTTTCATATTTCTAGTTATTTATCTATAATCTACTAAGTTCTTTGGTAAACAGGAAACAATATATGCAAACTAGAATACCGGTGAAATATTGCAATGAAAGAAATACTTCTATCCTATAGAAAGGATCACCATCTCCGAAATGACTGGATAGCGTTTATTGATTGGTTGAAGAAGGAAAGACAGTTTGATGAAAATTCAAGCCAGATAAATCCAATTCACACATAATTTTTGAGTCATGTAGACCGCGGCCACATTATAGTCGTGAATACGCCACAGCATACTGGTTCAGCCGATACACGTTGCATTGTGTGGAGCTGGTCGTGAGTCAGCGATCCTGTGCAGACGTCCGGCGCCCGCGCAATCGAGAACAAGTAATTCAATCACGAATTCTTATTACCCACAGCTTTGTTTGAATAAGTAAGTAACTCACATAAAGTAATCGTAAAAGCATAAAAGGTAGAGCAACAACGCAACGGCTCAATATACCATTGCATTTCCATTTGGTCTACTTATGTATTTAAGTCAATACAATAATAATAATAATACCGGACATTTCACACAGCATCATCTGGCCCCAAAGTAAGCAGAGCTTGTGTTATGGGTACCACATGACTGATATACTACTTATATACCTTTTTTTTGTAAATACATACATATTATACATAGAAACACCCAGACCAGAGACAAATACTTTGCAGATCATACAAACATTTGTCCCGCGGCGGGAATGGAACCCGCAACCTTCTGCGTCTCAGCCGGACCTAAGCCCACTGCGTTACAGAGGTCGTCAATAAAAAACAAGGACCGCTTTTATTCCACTACATTGTAAGTGAATTTAGGCGTTGATTCCTCCTAAGCCAAGTCCGAGAAGCATCAGACTGAATCAGATACTTGAGTTTCCAGAAAAAAATTGTTCCAACAAAAAAATGTTTTGAAGGCTCGTGATTCATTACTTCCGTTAAATATGCGGTGTAGGTATAATTTAATTGGAAGGTGGGTAAATATTGCAATAAACCTACTTTAGACATGAAGGTCACGAAAGTAGGTCGCGATCTGATTGCAAAGCTGAAAAGATAAAGTGGCAATTTAAATTTATGCTACTTTTCAAATGCAATCATGAAAGTTATTGTAAAAGCGAATAGAGGGTTATTTTTAAAAACACCGGGATTTATCCTTACTGTAAGTTAGTTACTAACAACACCATTAGAACAAGTTTTTAAATATAGTGTTCATGAATAACCCGCTTGGTATGTGAAGCAGCACCGAAAACGCCAATAAGCAATGTGGTTGACTGAAAATCTTAAAGTATTGTAGAGACGTAGAGAAATACGCTTTGGACAGTATTTTTCTTTCGGAATTTAGATATTATGCTGATTTCAGAAATTCAACCCCTAACCCTTAAACGTAAGTTACGTGATATGCTGCACATAACTTATGTTTATTATATACATATTTAGGCCAATAGATACTAAAAAGTATATTTTCTATACACCGGCATGGCGCAACCGACTAACCTAACATAATATAACCCAAAAAGGCATGGGCGCCAAATGATACTAATATATTTTATGACTTAGATTTATAGACGTTTATTCAGACAATAGCCACCTTCCTATTACAGAAGCCATCATAGAACTATAACCGTTCCACGTGTCATGGAAGTCGATAGCATCGATTTGCATAAAAAGCTGGTTATCGGTATATTGTTAGCTACTATTATCTTTGGTCATTTATCGACGGCGATATTATGTAGATCGGTGCGAACAGTCAACTGAGCAGCATAAAAGTGCGTTCACACCAGGAAGCGCCACATACGAGACACAACAGTTGCATAGAGGAACCATTTTTTCTATGTAAATGTGGCCATGGTAGAGCCTGCTGACGTCAAAGATAATAAAAATGAAATGGAAATTGATTCAGCTGTGTGCCCTCTACGATGAAAAGAAAGCAATGAATATTTCAACAGGCTTTGTCAGATGATCAAACGCTTATAATTTTGAGCTATATGCTGAGCTTCTTAGATCTTAGATAAATCTAAGGGGCTTTTAAATTTAGCACATGCTCACGTTTTTCTACATTAGTATATATTCCCGTACGTAACAGTATCGAGCAGGTATCTTAGGAATCATAAGGATAAACTCGAAGTGCGACATCAAACTATACTCGTACAATATCGGACGGAAGTAATCTTCAATGCCGTCGTTCTAGACTTATTAAAAATCATTAATATGTTAAATTAATGAGGCAAAATGCTGACAATTATATACCAGGAGCGCTTAAAATCAATTGCACCAACAAAAGCACGTAGCTTGGGGCTAAGAACTATGAAGAATGACATCAGTAGACGGAACTACTTGTCACCCACACGCCGCCTACGAACGCTAGCCTTGCAAAACCCTGTGTGATTGGCGTTCGGTACGAGACATTTGCGAAACAGAGTTAAGCTTTGCTTAATTTCACTTTACATTGCTGTTCAAGGAACCTTTATAATGATAAGGGTAGAAGGGTCCTTTTCTCATGAGACTAGATGATGTAAGAAAACCAAATCGAAATTAGTCAGTAGGTAAATGACGAAGCTGCTTTTTATTAGATGACTAAAACGTAACCGAAAACCGATGATTCAAGTCTAATAATAACAAACGAAAGATACGATAATTGCTCTAAACGTCGCCAGCCAATTGGGGATAACGACTTGAGTCGATGAACTGAAGTCAAATGTCTCGCCTTGAGGTATTGTATTGCGGATCATGCCGAATACTAAAACAGCGCTGTATGAAATTGGAGGCACGAAAGAAAGTTGTAGTTGAGAATTTTCACAGAACAAATCATCACGAAAATTAGATTTTTCTTTAATAAAAAAGAAGCGCAATACAACTAACTGCTATCAAAAAATGAAAAATAGTACCACCCGGCTACTTAATAATACGATTGTAAAGCAGACTTTACAGTCTTGTGATAACAACAAGATAATAATCCTGACTTGACGTAAAGTCAAAGTTGAGGCACGAAAGAGTGTAACGGTTACACTCTTTGCACCAGCAAACAATGTGAACTTATAGACTAGACAGTCGACCTAGACACCTATTAATAATTCTTACCTAATATTGTCCATAATTGCAGAAGCCTTCGAAAAACCCAAACAAGTAATTTTTTAAGACAACCAAAACAACGAAACATGTTCATGATCTGTTGTTGAAGATGGACTGCATTTTAAATCAATTAACAAGGCTAAGCGGCTACTCGGTTAATTCTGTAGGCGTTGAAGGTTCTTCGCGGTCCTCAAAAACAATTGAATCTTAGATCTAACATCATAGAAAACACACAAATTGGCCAGTTCTATATTCAATATATTAATTAGATGGCTCCCGAATCAGCATATCAGATCACACACCTTAAAGGTCCTTCGTATCCTTATAACAAAATATATCACATAGTGTTTCAGTGTAGTGTTATGATTACGCAATATGTTTCAGTAACTGGCATGAAATCTGTATATGGAATGTTACCAGCTGCTGCCCGCGGCTTCACACGCGTTACACAAAAATAAGCATGATTATGTCTTTCCCCGAGATACAATTTATTTATGTCTTTACCAAATTTAATCAATGCTAGTGAAATTAATTCAGCCGTTTAGCCGTGAAAAGGTAACAAACAGACATACAAACAGAGACGCTTTCGAATGGACATAAAGTTATAAACTGCAAGTCAATGTGATGTCACACTTGATTAGGTAATACAGGCAATAGGAGATGAAGTGACTTCCTCTATTCACGCAGACTCATTTCCTTAGCAATTTGTTAACCCACCTATTTTCTGTTCTTAAACAATCACATTCCTATGCTTTGTTTTATAGAGATTAGGAAAATTACTAACTTATACTTTTATATACGGTCTATCAATTTGACATTGAATAAAAGCATAAATTAGTAATTTTCATCTAATATAATTCTTCTGTCACGGGGTGCGTAATCGAACTCCTCCGAAACGGCTCGACCGATTTTCGTGATCCTTAGCGAGGATATTAGTCAGGGGAAGGAGAATCGAACAACATCTATTTTTCATCCCCCTAAATGTTAAGGGTGGTCCACCCCTTAATTTTTTTTTTTTATTTTTCAGACAACATTTTTTGTTTTTATTTTTTTATGATACATCATACAAAAATACATGCAACCCTAAATTTTCACCCCTCTACGATCAACCCTTATTTTTTAAGGCAGAACAACGTTTGCCGGCTCAGCTAGTAATATCTATAAAACAAAGCATAGGAATGTGATTGTTTAAGAACAGAGAATAGGTGGGTTAACAAATTGCTAAAGATAATCCTTTCTTTACTAATATTATAGACGCGAAAGTTTGTATGTATGTTTGTTACTCTTTCACGCAAAAACTACTGAATGGATTTTAATGAAACTTTACAATAACTTTACATAGCTTATACATCAGAATAACACATGGGCTACAATTTATAAATATATTATGTGAATAGTCCAAAATATAACGATAAGTGTCAAGTAAGTAGGCAAAAAATCTGCCATCTATATTTTGGCGTGCGCTGCAAAAACCGTTAGAATTACACGAAGTACTAATCCTGCGCAGACGAAGTAGCGGGCACCAGCTATTAATATAATATTTCCTAAAGAGAAAAGATTTAATATTATGATTGTTTGTAATAGATAAAACTGCTTCATCTAATTAAAAAAAATCTTTCATCTATTGTAGTTCCATTATCAAGGTACACGACATATTAAAAATTAGAAATCCCTACGAAAATTGTTGCATATAAGGACATATTTAAAAAAGTAAGCAATTTTTGATACCTTGGGTTGTCAAAAATTTCCGTTTACATGTCATTCTATTTAATCAAATAATGTATCATGGTTTATAGTACTACAGTATAGTACCTACATTATTAATTGCCCACAAAAAAGTCCGCGAGGCTATAGATCTATCTTTTAACTGGTAATTAGTTTAAATCTATTGCCATCCTTATTCATTGACATAAGAATGACAAGGGCAGACGATACTTAAACACGGCGTTAGCTAATTATCTAATTATAGGATAGAAGGTATACGTCTAACAATTATAGTAAGACACAATAACCGCTTTTTGTTCAAATTAGTCAACCAAAACACGAGATCATCTTTCGATTCTCGAAAGGTGTTGACATCGTATTATGATATTCTTATCCAACTAAATATTTTCTAAATCAAGGTTGATTATGTACATGTAAATTACAATTCTAAATTGAACCCGTGTGTAACCGTGGCGCGTCGCTAGTAAAAGCATAAGATAGAAATTTTTCAAATTATCTAGAACTTACATCATTATTTGATAAGGGTACACAAAATGAGTATTATAAAAATGATTATTAAAAGTTTTCTGAAAATTCAATATTTTATGAGCAGCTTATAAGGAAAGCGGAACATGTATCGGATACGGCGCGAACGAACTAGTCCAATCGTTGTTCGAGTTTTTGTCAATATTTGTCTACGTCACCCATTAACCTGAAAGGCTCTGTCCTTGGTTCTAATTCCAGCTCATAACAATAGCTTGCTTTTACTCACTTTGATGACTACAAAATAATGAACTCCGTGAGTGCCAGTGGCACATTTCCGTGACCCTAATGTCATGAAAATTAGTTAGTGACACAATAACAAAAAAATTGATTGAAAACGCGATGTCCCAATATTATAATGATAAAGTATTCGTTTTTTTATGTTTGTGTTGTTGGTAATGGATAAACAAAAAAACCACTTACTAATACCTACATATATAAGGTACCTACGTATTTTTGATATCACCCTATTACCCAGGCCCTGACTCAAAACCAGCGTTGCTTTGCATGATATCCTATACTATGTAAGGCAGCATAATGCTGGGTTCAGGACCTGTTTGGCTGCACATGCGGTGCGGTGCTAGTTGGGCCAAAGAATGGCCTTCCTGAAGTATATGGGGATAGGTAATCAGTTCTGTTTGTTTGTTATTTAAACTCCTTTAAGTATACCTATCTTCTCTGTAAACAATTTATGTTAATTTAGGTTATCATTGTACCTGTCTACCGTTTTGTTCTGAGCTGTAAAATAACTTTATTCTTTCTTTCTTACTACTCATCATTACCCTCAAAAAAGTCCACGAGACTATTGTGTATTACACAGATTAAAATCAGAATAATCAAATCAAATTGGTCAAACAAAACACGAGTAGAAGTACACCCACCCGTGCGAACCCGGTGCGGATTAGTTATTAGGCTAGTATAAGTAAGATTCATTCTTAATAGTCCATGTGTAAACTGGTATTACTTGTTATTAAAAAAACATTACACACAACAAAGCAAATCCCACACACGAATGGTGACTTCATAAAGTAAAATCGAAAGCGACTCCTGTCTATTCTTGTAAGGCTATTGCTGCAGATGCAGAGTATTATCTAAGATCGTAGCTTACCTATTTGTGCCAGCAAATAAAATATTGATTCATAAGTGATATTAAATTTCATGTAAGTAAAGTCAGTAAATGGCCTACATGTTTCCGTCTGACTAGAAGGCAGAGATAAACAGGCTATTAACTTACTGTCTGTGTAAAAATACAGAGTCAAGAACCACGGTAAAAAACGTTGAAAGAAATTGCAAAAGTATTATAAATCCAATTCAAACACCAGCGCCAGTAGACGGAGGCCTATGACCCATACGAACGTATAGTAGATACATGTACGTTTCTGTTCAGTCGACACGATAGTTTAGCTAAGCCTGCTAAGGCTCTGAGGCTGAGGACATCCGCCCACGTGGCGCTAACGAAACGGAAGGTCACTAGACCAGTCTGTTGTAGTCTTGTTTACTGCAGCTTGAATAATATAGCCTTAGGACGTTTTTAAACGAAACAAGTAATGGTGACAGAATTACTATCTTTAAGAATTTCAAAGATCTTTTTAGAGTGAGATTTTTACGAAAGGTGAAATTGTGGATGTAACTACCGATTAGGTAGATGAATAAGTTAGATCCTGGTAAATTATATTATTAATAGGGTCCATAAATTGCCTAGCTGCCTGTCAAAAATGTGCATCAGTCTAGCCAATAAATATTCCGATAGAAACTATACACAAATAAATGGTAAATAGTCAAACATTTAGAGTTTTTCACACCGTGTCTGGCGCGGCACTTCTTTGCGAATTTGCCCAACAGGTTGGGCTCGCCAATGTACTGTTAACTTCGTGCCTAGAGTCCGGAGTACACCTGGCCAGTGGCCTGACTAAAACCTAAAACGCTGTGTTCATTTGTTTTATTTCGAGTAATTACTTAAACATTCACTTCATTTAATTTACCTACTTTATTCTAGATCTTTTAATATAAGTCGTAAAGACGACGCAATATTATCGATGAAGCGAACCGCAGTTAAGAAACATTAGATTATTAGAGAATACCTCATTGGAAGAAACAAGTTTATCAAGATATCGGATTCTTACATGTATGCTGTTGAGATACCTTAATGGACATAAGCTTTGATTTTTTATAACCGATCTGTTTCATAGCAAAAAAAGATTATGACAACATAAAGTAAGTTAGATCCAATTCGCCTAAATATATATTTGGCAAATCTAATAAATATCAACGGAAATTGTTCGAGCATGTACCTCTGACAGAAGTATTTAAAAAAGAAACAGATGCGTAAGGTTGGTTCTGCTATTTTGCTATCGATTTAACAATAGTATGAGTATGAGCTCAGCTCTCGACATGAATAATATCTTACATTAACTATAATAATATCAAGAGAAACCCTGCCAAATATCTTCTTAAGACTCAATTTGAAACCCGTGTTCTAACCTAAGGTTATCGCAGTTTGAACAATAATATCGAAAACGTCAATACGTTGAAGAGAACTCTCTGATAAAATTTGACAAGCTCCATACTAATACCAGCAGTACCGTTTCTTCTAGTTCCCACAGAATAGCGGGCATCGACTAAAATGAGCGGATAAAAACTCAACGTACCAGTTCGCTAGTCTTAGTGTTTCCGATATCGGTCACCGCCGCCGCGTTACTGAGCGAGGGAAGCCGCTCTCCTATGAGTCACGATCACGACTTGATGCTCGATTGCCACGCGTACGAAACAAAACAGCCTCAACTCGACTTATTTGTTTAAACAGAGAGCGAGTTGATGGTAATTTGTATGTGCATAGGCAATTCTATGCTCGACCACTTCATTGAGTCGAACATTAAGCTCAAGTGTAGAAGTTTCACGAGAAAGCTTATTAGTTCATCACACATTTGATAATTGTCGTATGGCATCTGGCAGTATGCGTTTCAGTAAACAAGGGCTTTTGCAGAAAGGATAACCTATGGTACTCTCCATAGATTGTCATAAAGTATTCTTGCAAGCGAGTTATTTTCCTCTGCCACTGTTTCCAACTTCACTGTAATAGCGGTAATAACACTTTCTCTCGCATTGCTTGCCATCATTTCGACATAGTAGCTTTGAGTTACTGGTATCAAATTGAGTACCATGGTAATGGTATTGCTAATTCGCCGTGGTGTTAGGCTATGGTGAATAGCATGTCGAATATGTCCAGAGATAGAGGTTTTCGGATCGATGATGCAACCTTGGCCTTGCAAAGCTTTGTGGGCGGCACGCCATCGCTATGAGCCGGCCGCAACCAGGAAGTGTTCTCGACTCGCCCTCTACAATAATGGTGTAATGTTGTCCAATTTTTAAAGCTGCATTGTAATATTCGATGTTATAACTTTAAAGCCTAGCTGAGTTTTTTGAAGTAACAACGATGACACGATGATCGAGTACACACTTATACATTTTGATAAACACTGGTTTTTCTCGAGTATTATTTCGTCAAATCTTTACGATGGGGAATCAGTTTGATTAAACATCTTCCGGATGAAGATTCCCTATATGATTCTCTAGATTCTTTAAACGTGTGTAGAACCCCTGTTTATATGTTGTGTATGTTTAGTACTGTGTACTAAACATTTTGATAAGCAGATATGTGTGTTGTGTAGAGTACACAATACCCTTGGTAAAACATGTCCCTATATAAGTAATAGGTACTTAAAAAATTGCATTATGGCATTAGCTTTAAGGACAACAGACGCACTTATGGTGTTTCCTACAGCGCTGTCTGATTTTGGTCACTCTATTTTGAAAAGGGGGATTGTTTATATTATGAATGATCATTGTAGCCAAAGAAGGATCGTAGCAAGTGGATATCCGTGGTATCTGCCTACCCGTCGGGACTCGGGAAACAGGAGTGGTTATATAGATGTATCTATTCAAGGTCATCTTTTATTTATCATCCTGGCCATACCTATCACACAGCCCTACATTTCCTAGAACTTGCATCTTGTGAAAAACATCCGTCCGAAAGGAAAATGTCTGATCTAAATTTTCGTCAAGAAATCAGCTGATGGATGCTAGAGTGTTTTTTTTATAACATCTTTATACACTGGATACACTAGTCAGGATCTAATGGGTGCATTTAAAATACATGCTGTTTCACCAATAATAGAGAAAGAAAAGGATAGTGATGACCAATAAGATAAATTATGATTTCTAATATTATGATTAGATTGATTTCTACATAAAACGACAGCGACAGTCTGTTCGTGATTTTTATCACGAACAGACTTTTGGCTCAAGGGTTCTTATGAAAAAACGACTGAATGTATCTATTCAAAATGAAAATAATTAAGTAAGCTCTTGAATAAATAAACTATGCTTCTATAAAAAACATTTTGGAGTTTGTACTCTGTATGTTATTTATTTACGCCCTTTAATTATTTGTCTTGTCATTTATTTTATTTATTACTTATGTTACCTATGTTATTTATTTATTTTCTTTAAAAATAGTTAAAATTAGAGTTAAAATACGATTATTTAGATATTATACCTATTTCAAACCCATTTTTTTTACGTTTCTGTTGCGATACAAGTAGGTATAGGTTATATCAAAACAAATTGATAATCATTCTTAGTTTTGGTTGTTCAAATTCAAACATTGGAGTGATCCTTCGTCGTTTGTATGTAAAGATAATCGGCTAGTTTACTATAAGATTTATTCCTAAATAGATGCGAAGTAAGAATGTTCAAGGCTCAATCATGTTATATCTGAACCAATTGTGAGCAAAAGTAAATATAACGGGATTAACGGGATATTTACCATGATACCTACGTGATGCACCGTGCGGAAATATCGGGAATTAGAAAAACACATAAGTATCATATTAAATATCCCGTTTTGAGAGAAAATTATATTTAAAACTATTATAGTTTCAAAAGTAAATAGATATAATTCGTTGCCGTGGTGCAGCAAATAGGACAAGGACAATGACAGAAGACGCAGTCGAAAGCCAGTACAGTAGGAATACAGTTCCGTTTCTTGCTAAACCCAACAGCTTGTAGATTTTAGGATGTTAGCGATTATTATATATGAAGTACCTATAAGCTGCTGGCTAGCAAGATACTGCGGCTCGGAAGATGAGATCTAAGTTTCCCTTGAACTAGATGGTTGTTTGACCTTGTCTAAAAATAATGTGAGGCGCACCGGCCGTATTGATGGCTTCCTGTCAGTGCTCATCTACTATAATGGTTTAACTAGGATAATATATTGTTTCAACTCTACTAAAGTTGCATGTTACTAATGTTGTAAATCCTTATCTTTATTAAATTCAGGATCGCCAGTTTAAACTCGAAATATCTTTCGCAGTAAAAGTATTAGGTACGCACGTATACTTTTATACACGTAGGTATATTATGTACACTGTCGGCGAAATTGTCCGGACGTGTCTTCAAATTCAAATTAGTTTCAGTTAATACAAGGATCACTTTAAATCGTCTTACATGCGGTGATGTACATTTAGATGTCAATTAATTTCCCTAACCCAAGTCCGAAAGTGATGTCGGTCATTCAGTATCATGGCCAAGCACACCCAGCAACTCGAGTGCTTCATAGAGTTCGAGGTAAAGCGGCGCGCGTCCTGCTCCGTATATGGTAGCACGCAACACAAGGCCGCCAACCACGCCAAGTCGCGCTCCAAACCGTAATATTAAGATGAGGATAATTAAATAATAAATATTGGTGGACAGTTCACACAGCATCATCCAGCCCCTAAGTATTATATTCAACTGATAAGTAGGTACATGAGTGCATCATACATACTGTCACACCTTTTAAAAAATTTAAAAAGTTCAATGGATTTGAATTTTACTGACAATCTTCATCTTTCTTCTATTATCATGAGGTAGTCTAGTGGTGGTGGCCCCGCCTTTCGTTTTTAAGACCGTGGGCTCGAGTCAGGTCAGCACAAATGGCTTTTAATTACCAGTACTCTCAAACGATGAAACGAAGGAAAACATTGTGAGGAAGCCGGCATGTCAAAGAAGCTGAATAGTTTGAAAACATGTGTCAAGTGCCCAAAATGAGCCTCTGAGGCGCACTTAATTCTTTTCAACACACTGGTTCCAAATAAATATAAGAGATCCAACTGAGGTCAGCATAACAGATTCATCTTTTCCACTTCAATCTATCATCCATCCAACTCAGTAATCATATGCAGCCGTTATGCACTGAACCGACACCCCATGTACTAATTTGTCTTTCCTGCGGATCCTGTGGGCATAGTCAAGAGCTTACAATACCTGAGTGCATGAAAGGAGCCTCTGAGGCGCACTTTAATCCTTTCACCACACTAGTTAGAAATAACTAGTGACACGATAAGAAGAAGTAGTAATCATATAATTACATACAATATTTCACACAGTCCATCATTTTTAAGTCCTACCTGTATTTTTAGTCTTTCAATCCATTGATCCACACAGTTTTAATAACCTAATGACGATTTAAATTTTCTGGACCCAATCAAACACAACAAACACAACTCCTTGCAGTGTGAACTCATCTGATCCTGTCTGGGAGCATTTGGCAACTCCAGTGAACAATGCAGAGTGCAGATGTTTAACGGGTTCACAAGATGATATAATTCAATAAATGTGATTCAATGTGAATTATATGAATTCAATATAATTCACATACAATATTTTTTTTATCAGGAATTCACATTCAATTATATAGATTCTTCTCTGTGCAGTTAAACTTCTGATAGACTTCAGTATAAAAGTGATGGAGTATACCATAGTCATGTATGTATTCAGGATAAGGATAGCCAACCTATAATAGTGTAAGCAATAGATTTTCACTTATAAAAACTATGAAATATACAATTTATCAGCAACTTGCTAACATTCTTTCAATATATATCAAAGCATTTGACATTTGATGTTAAATATTTACTGAAGCTTATTTACTTCTCTTTAGAAACTGATTGTGGTTTATTCTTGATGGTGATGTGATGATAGAAAATGGAACGGGCTGAAGTCTATGTAATCCTAGAGTACTTGGTAAAATTTTTATTTAAATCAATTATGAATGAGGAATGCCATGAACTCTGAATGATTTCACTTTTGCAGTAAAGTTCAAGATAAAGAGTGAGAGACAAACTCACAAGGCGAATCGGCGGACTGCTGTGAATCATACCTTGGGCACAGCGTTAAAACGGCACGACGCAAACGCTGCAGCCACACATGCACCTGAGTTTGGAAACTCATTAGAAATTGGTATATTCATGTGGTTGTCTTACTCACCATCTGTTCTTTTGATGTTGATGTTAATTCCAGACTGGATCTTCACAGTACCGTCATCCATTTTTGCACTGATTTAGACACCATATACTCTATAGAACATTATCTTGAAAAGATCCCTTATTCAAAAATAGTCTAACACATAGGGAAATTACACATGAGAACCGGTGAAAATTACAAAATAAATTTCTACACCCAGATTGACAGTTATATCGAGCTAGCTACACACTTCAGACTGGAACGTTTGAAATTTGTTTCACTACAAGAGTCAAATCAATCACTTTCAAAAACCATAACTTAAAACTGTAGAAAATGCGATTGGTTTGAAATTTGTAAAAGTTTTTACAAATAAAAATGGAAAATTTCAGAACTGTTCAAATTATTTCGGTTGAAATCACGATATAAAAACAAACGTCCTGCCATGCCACTGCTGAGTGTTGAGCGACGTTTTTTATCGGTTTGGATACTAACTGTTTGGCCAGGCCAACAAACAAACAATAATTGATATTTTTAGTAATTGCCACAATACATAAAAAATACAGGCTAATACAAAATATTTATTTATTGTACCTATTTATGTCATTTAAGCGTTGTATCTCACCAAAATTATCAATACACCTAACAATTTTTGTGGAATGGAAATACATTTTTAGTGCTTGTAAAAAAACATTTTTTGTTCGTTTTAGCTGGCACTTTTTAAATATTTATGTGTATCGTACATAATCGGTCGATTATAAAGAAGAAGGTGAGCGCAGCACTATTTATACCATAGACAACGCGAACAGGCCAAAAGCTTAACCAATCAAACTATATAAGTCGAATCAATCAATTTTTGTCAAGGAATCAAGAAATATTTGTTTCCAATATTTGTTTTAACTCCTGAAGCTCCTTAGCATCTCTAATTTATATCGTAAAAATGTATAAAAAATTGTAGAATGATGGATATACTAAATGCTTTAATATATAAAGAAGAAAAACAAAATTATCTATAAAGTTTTGACAAAAAAAAACCCGTTATCAAAGTTATATTGCATTTGGGGTTACTTTGATACCACCTGTTTTTTCAACTAATATTGATAGACACCCCGACAAGGAACAAATTACAAAAAAATTAAAAAATTGAGACTTACATACAGTTTTCGAGGTATGTTTTTTATATTATTTTTGGGGCTACTTTGATCTAAGGGGTGAAATTGATAATAAGTGAATGTCAGATAATGAAACAAAGGCATATGTATGTATCATAAACTTTTTTTTATCCATCTAATCAGTAATCAACATCAGCCTTATTCAGCCATCAATTTTAAAAAAGCGAAGATCGAATAGTGTCAGAGGAAATCACCAATCTGCACATGTAGCGGTGGCACGCAAGATTGCAATTTTTTCTTGATGACTGAAAACTGATTGTCCGCCGGGATTTTTTCCGTGCATGCCTTTATATTTATTATACAATGTCCCAAATGAAATTTTGTAATGTATAGAAGCAGCGTTTATTGTCATTTTATCATTGGTTATTTTCTCAATAGCTTTCTCTAAAGTTTCTTCTGATATTTTTTTCTAGTTGCGTTACCAGCTGTCTTTTTATAAGTCCGGACCATGATGAAACTAGAAACAAATAAGATTTAAAAAAAAATCTACTTGTGAATTATTTGAATTTACTGTCAATCAAATTGGTTCGCTGTGCGCAATCATCGCATTCTGACACTCTGATCATTTTTTCCTTCATCATTACTACTACTACCCTCATCATTTTTCCCTAATGCGCCAAAAGAAACAAAAAAAACAATCAAATAAAGTTTTAGGGGCGAGATTAACTACTACTACTTAGATAAATAAAACATTTTAAAAACACTGGGGCGATATTGATCAATGTCGCCTCGTGGAGCCTATCAATGTAGCCCCGGTTTATAAAAGTACTCATAAAAATCAAAATGGCAACCGCAACTTGATGACGGCATTTTTTTTATATTCACAAAGAAACATACAATTACGGTGTGTATTTACTATGAATCAAATTTAAATACATACCTTTGTACATTACAAGCTTTGCAGGTCGGATTTTCTTACGTTTTTATACAACTAACTGTAAATTAATAATTTTGGCATACACAGACACCTTTTTGCACGGACACTTTGGGAAAAGATCGCCAGAATATCAGTCTTGTCAACACAAAAAAAAACAATATTTATTCCGTCATGTTTTAAGGAGAAAATTTGAAAATAGCATACATTTTGAGTAATCATCAAATTCACCCCGGTTCTCAAAGACATCCCGTTTTACGGTGCTTTATTGTTTCACTGTGTACCTAGTTATAGTTAGGTACAAAGATGGAGAATGTTTTCAAGCATATTATCAGCATATTCAGCATAGTACTAGTACTAATAGGTAGTAAGTATTTTTATTTTTTTCTCTTGCTGTTTTGTGTTCCTATTTTCTGTAATGTTAAAATAAATTATAAATAAACTAAATAAATCGAACTAGTCAAAGTCAAAGTGAAAAGATACTTTATTCAATACAATCACAAGGATCACTTTGAAACGTCTTACATACTAGGTGAATTTAGGTGCCAATTCATCCTAATCCAAGCCCGAGAAGAATTGGCAAGAAACTCGTCTTGGTCCTAGCGCTTTTTTATATGATCCATCTTATAACTACCTTAACTACGATATACTAATACAAGAGAGTTTATACATTTCAAGTGTGTTGGTTAACTGTCTGACGGCAGAGCGACATGAGGCCATGCATTCTTATCAATAATATAGTCATATATATTATAATAAGCTTTCTTCAAAAGACTACCTTTTATATATGCTTTAAATTTCTTAATAGGTAGTTTAGTAGCATTTTCAGGAAGCTTAATAGAGAAGCGCACCGTGTTCACCTTAAAGGACTTATTTACTTTTTCTAGTCGAAACCTAGGGATATATAATTTATGTCTATTCCTGGTGTTGATTCTATGAAGGTCACTATTTTGCTGAATCCCATCTCTATTTTTATGTGTGTATACAAATTTTCATATATATACTGTGATCTGTGAATATTTCTCTCAAAGATTCTAGTGGTTTCATTTTATAAATGGAACGTATTGCCCTTTTTTGAATTACAAATATATTACCAATATCAGCTGCTTTCCCCCAGAGAATGATGCCGTATGACATAACACTATGGAAGTAACTGAAATAAACTAGTCTAGCTGTAGCTTCATCAGTGAGCCACCGTATCGCACGAACTGCATATGCAGCGGAACTAAGCCTACCAGCAAGTGTTTCAATTTGTAGTCCTCACTGTAGTTTTGCATCAATATTAAGATCGTGGAATCTACAAGATTCATTGTCTCTCCATTCATTTCAATGTTGGTCGGGCTATGAATAACATTTGGCAAAGTGAATTTGATACATTTAGTTTTTTTTTAATTAAGCAAAAGATTACTCTCACCACCCACGTCGATTTTCTGGACTCTATTGGATAGATAAGTATGAGTATACTGTATGAGGTCAATCGCCTGGTTTTTAATGCCATAATATTTTAACTTTGTGGTTAGGGTTGCATGACTCACACAGTCAAAGGCCTTAGATACATCGCAGAATACCCCAACTGCATCCTGTGACTTCTCCCAGGCCTCAAATATATGCTTTAAGAGCGCTATGCCTGCATCAGCTGTTGATCGACCTTTAGTAAATCCGTATTGATTACTGTGTAGCAGGCCGTTTGATATAATAACTGATTCAGAATTATTTTTTCAAAGATTTTACTTAACGCAGGTAATATCGATATCGGTCTAAAATTAGCGAGATCACTTTCATTTCCAGACTTAAACATAGGAATGAGTTTACTGTGTTTCATGAGGTCGGGAAAAACTCCCTCGTCGATACATCTATTAACGATTTGGTCACAATTTTTGCTATATCTGAGAAAAAACTATCAAATGCATTCGCAACATCCTGTTACTTTGTCAAAATTGTACCATTTATATTTAATTTGAACTGTATATTGCGAGCCCTTGATTTACCTGTTTCATTATTAATTAATTTCAAAGTTGCTTTTCTTTTATTTGTAGAATATTCTATTCGTTTTCTGAAAAACAGTGATTTAGCCGCATGACAAACTTTTTTGAGTAGTTCTTAACATGTAAAACAAAAACTGGATCATCTAACATTGTCTCTCTGGAAGCATATAATTCGTAGGTACAATGTATTCCTACTTCTATAGATACCTGGTGTAGCCCAGTCCGCAAATCTAGTACATTTTTTTGCTTTGCATGTTTTTACTCTTAAGTATGTCAGCGTGTTCTTTAATTATTGAGTTAGACAATGTGGTGAAAAGATCATCTGGATCATCGATGCATGGTATGAGGGAAACTTTGTGTTCAATTCTACTTTGAAATGTTTTGATGCGGCTCTCTGATAGGTCGGTAAGTAAAGTTCTGAGCTTCAAATAAACGATCACATGAAATGGTGGCGCAGTGACCGTAATGGTCAGAACTAAAATGTTTTATTTAATACACACTTATGATCTGGTGTGCAACTGCAATTAATGTTATCTAGACAAGTGGTTCTTGTTGGTTCATCAAATAGAGGACTTAAATTGAAACACTTAAATAAGTTTAAAAGTCTTTCAGATATTGGATCAATCGGAATATTTAATATTTATTTAGTATAATAGTGAAACTATGACATAAAATATAAAATAATATTATGAAAAGGTACCTCTTCGTTAGGTTAGGTTATAGACATGAGATATGTAATAAAGAACTAAACGTTAAAGTATTCACTAAAATTGGTTTAGAAACTGATAATTTTTTTTAATGCAAACCATTTCCTAATGAATCGTTAAAAGCTTTTAGAGGAAGAGATAGAGATTATAATAGCACTATGGAAGGAACATTTTTTTTACAAGGAACAGTTTGTTTCCAGAAAACAAATATTAAATGCTTATAATAAGATGTTTTTATCAAAAAAAATAGCTTTACCTAATATATTTGACAATTATATAAATCTCATGAATATTTATTACAGGTTACAGTTAAGCTAATGTTTCTAAATAGGTTGCGCAGTGTATCGGTGCTGCTGATATTTAAAATAATACGTAGTCATCTTTTTTGAATTATGTGAGTTAATAAATTCTACATTTACTGAGTTTCCGCAAATTACAATGTCATAACTTAACCGAGGATGTAGATACATAACCACAGTAGATATTTATGGTTTTTGAAAATATACTAACTACAACGAATTCGTTCTTATATTGTTGTAGTTGTTTGTATGTTTTAATTTGTGTTCTGTAGGTATCGAGATAACTATGAAATCTTATGTATGTACCTTATCATTATCATAATATTTTGTTTATTTTTGTATTAGTATGTCATTTTTTTATACACCGACGTCGTTCTGTTTTTGTTTATCCAGTCCATGCCTGGAAAATATCGCTTTTAACGATAAGTCCGCCGATTGTATATTTTTTTAAAATAAGTATTACTTCTTATATGTGTTCTCTTTGTGTACAATAAAGTGTTAATCTTTCTATCTATCTATTAATTGAATTTATGTTGGACAGTTTAACTTAGGTTAGCTTCAATGTCACTAAAATAAGCAGAATACAAAAATATTCTACTAGAAAATAAAGTAAAATATTATTTTCTTCAACAGATATAACATTTCGCGCATAAGGATCAATCATGATCATGACTTAGATGTCCGTGATAAAAAAAAATAACATTTTCATTTTCTTAAGGATATTGCATACTCTTTGATTTTCTTTGTCGTCGTCGTCGTCGTCGTCTGTGATGTGATGGTTTGAATGAATAAATAGATTATTGTATGACAGCGATTGCTGGCAACAGTTGGCAACTTATAAAGTTGATTTTTACCTTGCTTTGGTTGAATTTTTGCCTGTTCCTCTTATCCTAGGCTTAGGTTGGGGTGGTGGTGGTGGTGTGGTATTTATTTAATTTTATACTTACTTCTAAAAGTGCAGCTGTTCATTCATTTTGTTTATTTTTATTGCGTTAAACCGATAAACTGCATTTGAAATACACTAGAAGAAAATGGATAGTGAGCTCAAACTGTCTCACAAAACCAAGAAGCGTATCAAGGAAGTGAAAAGAAAGGCTCGTCCCGGTAAGTAATTCATCAATTGCATTTCTAATTGACATTTTTTCTCTATGGAGATGATCAGTTTGTTGGAGATTTCATGGATCTTGGACCCTTGCTTCCGGGCCTTCCATGCGATCTTAGGGCATCATATCAGAAATAACCTACTCCAAATGACAAATATTGACACAGGCAACGAAATCAATTTACTGTTAGAAGTAAACTCCAATAATTCCTTCCTTCTGAAAAGTAGGACACCAACCAACATAACCTTGTCCTGAATAGGTATGGAGTGAATGTATGTTAAATCAATAAATTTACCAACTATAACATGATTGATGATTCAAAGTGATCCTTGTGATTGTATTGAATAAAATGATTTTAATTTGACTATTAGTTATAGTTTTCCAAGTCTTGGATCTTGGGATTGTTAGGCTGCTTATTTAGACTAGAAAATAACACAGTTGTTTTAAGGTCACCCTTACTGCTAAGGGATCCTCTGATGATGGTGGTTATGCCTTGAAATATTACACAATTGATGTTAATCTTGTAAATATTTTCTTTAACCGCAGAGCTGGCTGACAAGTGCCAATGGACAGCCTTGAAGTATGCAGGCAACTTTGATGAGTTCCTCAAATGTAATGACAATGTTGACAGAATCAATGAAAATGAAGTGCCTCCTATGGAATTCATTGACAAGTATGAGAAGATTTACAAACCAGTTGTAATCACCAATGTCCAGACAAACTGGAAGGCAAATTATAAATGGACATCAGATAGACTTGCCAAAAAATATAGAAACCAAAAATTTAAGTGTGGAGAAGACAATGAGGGGTATAGTGTTAAGATGAAAATGAAGTATTATGTAGAATACAGCAGGACAACGACTGATGATAGTCCGCTTTATATTTTTGATAGCAGTTTTGGTGAACATTTGAGAAGGAAAAAAATTCTAGAAGATTATGAGGTCCCTCTTTACTTTAGGGATGACTTGTTCAAGTATTGTGGTGAGGAGAGGAGGCCCCCATATCGGTGGTTTGTAATGGGACCACAGCGTTCTGGTACAGGGATCCATATTGATCCCCTGGGAACAAGTGCCTGGAATGCTTTAGTCTTTGGTCATAAAAGATGGTGTTTGTTCCCTACTCAAACACCTAGGGAGCTTATCAAGGTGACGGGAACTATGGGTGGGAAGCAGAGGGATGAGGCAATCACTTGGTTTAAACTTATCTATCCAAAGACACAGCTGGATTCTTGGCCTAAAGAGTTTAAACCGGTGTGTATTATAAAATGGTTCTCCATTGTTTAACAATAAAAATAATTAGGATGGTTCTGATTTTGATCCGAGACTTTTTTATATCACTTTTTAATATCTTTTCCAGGTGGAAATACTCCAAAAGCCAGGGGAAACAGTGTTTGTGCCAGGTGGCTGGTGGCATGTAGTCTTGAATCTTGATGATACAGTCGCTGTGACTCAGAACTTCTGCAGTCGTACCAACTTCCCAGTGGTCTGGCATAAGACAGTCCGTGGGCGACCAAAGCTGTCTAAAAAATGGCTGAAAGTTATAGAGGCCAATGAGCCTGACTTGTACAAGGTGGCTAACAGCATGGACTTAAGTCAGGGCACTGGTGTTGCTTCAGACAGCTCATCTAACAGCAGTTCTTCAAGCAGTGACAGTGACAGCAGCTCGACAGGCAGTTCTGGAGAGGACAGTGGCCAAGAAAGCATCACAGCACACAAAAAGAAGCGCAGAAAGAAATTATGAAAGGACCATCTAGCCTTATCTACCTATGATTATATTTAGAAAATATAGTTTACATGAATTATCGTATTATTATATTATATCTAGTACATATTGTTGTAAGTGTAAACTCGTTTTCTACTAGCAGATTATTTAATGTGACTAATAATTACATACATATTTAGTTTTCTGTTAGCAGACCACATTTGTAAATTAAATAATAAAGGAATTCCTTAGCATAAGTTTTCTTAATTATGAAGCCCGTTTGTTTCCTTTCCGAATCCTTTGTGTAGCGAACCTAAATCTAATCTAGGAATGAATTAAGTAAGGCAAACTTTATATTCTAGTTTTATTTTTCAAAACTCCACAAGGTTTTTGTGTCTATTACATCGATCGACTCGTACATGCTTGTTTCGTGTTGAATGAAATTCACCACTGTCCTATTCGAACTGGCAACATGGTTTGCCAAAAATAATAGTCCAAAAGTACTAGAGCCATAACTTTTTGTTTTTGTCTTGAATGATCTGCCAAGCGTTTAGCTGCTTGTTTGCTTGTCTTGTCTTCAGTCAGTCAGTCAGTCAGTCACGTCAGTCACTAGTCTACCTCCGCCCGCACGCACGCAGCCATTGTTATCCTTACTTGTCAAAAAAAGTTCTGACTTCTGAAATATCTGCAAAATGCTGAAATCAGCTTCTAGTGCCCTCTTTACGGTGCTGAAAAAGTCCGTTGCACCTGCAACCAGGATCAGCGCTATCTCCGTACGCAAATCCCATGGCGGTCCCGTCGAATCTGATGAAGAATTCGATTGCAGGTGAGCCTCTCTTGTTGGGAAGTTTGACGTTATGTAACTTACTAAAATTGTGCTTGTTTCACCGGTTAACATTCAATAGCATCTAAGTAATCAAGTTAGAATTATCATCATTTTTCGTTTTAGTGTGAACTTACTAAAAGAAATTGTCTTTTTACATCTAAGTAGATGAAATTCTTTGACAAAATAACCTTTCTTGTTTACTGTAGTTACCTACAATAAGTAGGTAATTACAGTCCTAAAGTCTAATATGTGTATATTTATTTGAAAGTAGTCAATACCTAAGTAGATACCTAGATTTTTCAGTTACTTACTCAAATCTATGTGTAGGATTTCTTCCATACTAGCTTCCATAAATCCATCCTTACTATTTTTTAGATACGAGATGTTCTTCAATAGACAAGACATTGATGGCTGGGAAATCCGCAAGGGAATGAATGACCTGTGTGGCATGGATTTAATCCCTGACCCTAAAATTATCAAAGCCGCCATGCACGCTTGTAGAAGGGTGAATGACTATGCATTGGCCGTCAGGTTCATTGAGGCATGCAAAGACAAGTGTGGCCCCAAGGTCAACGAAATATACCCCTACATCATCCAAGAAATCAAGCCTACACTTGTGGAGCTTGGAATCGACACACCAGAAGAACTTGGCTATGATAAGCCCGAGTTAGCTTTAGAGAATGTTTATGAGATGTAAAACTAAAAGTTATTAACAAATAGCTGTAGATAATTTTTATTTTGTTGTTAATTTGTTGAACAATTACAAGGCACTGCTGTCACTAGATGCTTTTTTGACTACCATATAAAATCAACAAGCTCATAATATAGCATTGTCTGTCTATAGTATGAAAATAGATTGATTACCTCCACAAGTGGCTTTTATTTTACTTACTTTTTATCTTTTTACATATAGGGAAAGGTTATTGACATTCTAACTTGCATAGTTTATACAGCTGTCGTAACAAAACATGAGTGCCATCACTGAATGAGTTAGTGCAGAACCTACCCACCAGAGGCAAGATCTTTAGTAAGTTGGATCCTACAAGTTAACTTCTAATGGCCACAGGGGAGCTTATTTAGTAACATAGAAATGAAAATAAACATTCTGACATCAATACTTTAATTGTAGGTAATACATACACACAGTCATACCATATTTACACAAAATTGTACTTAACAAACTTAGTTGTGCTCTAAGTACTCATCCTAAGAATTTAATTTACGAATCACATGAAAAACATAAATAATGTACCTATGGGTAGGTCGGAACACAATAAAATTAAAAACAGAAATAAACTATGAATGCAAATAAATAAAATTCGACATTTACCGTAAATAAACAAAATAAATAAAAACGTGTGTCGTGTCTACATACAGAACAGAAAACCTTTTCTCTTTTCTGTGGTCTACCGTTGTAATTTCTATTTATAATATTTTGCTAGACAAGAATAACAAATGACCGAAAATAGCAGTCTTCTGCGAAGCCTGTGCGGTATTATTTTATGTACACGATACAGGCGCAGCGGTCACCCATCTAAATGATGACGGCGCAGAACAGCTTATCCGAGTAGATTTTTAGAAACGACGAAAGGGAAAACGTGTCATTAATCTCTGTACACACGGCATTACAATTACACCAAACATGTTTTGCGGTCATTGAAGTGGCGCGTACATTGAAAATTGTTTTTGTTCCTATTTACAATGTAAGCACCACAATTTTATGCTGCAAAGCATGTGTGATGTAGATAAACATTATCGTGTTAACGGTGGCTTAGCCTGTCTCTACCTCAGCTACCTACGTCAAGTACGAAGACAAGGACCTATTGTAAGTCCAAGGGCCGTATTTCAGAACAAAACTCGAGTGCAAGAACTGAAGCAGACAGAAAAGCAGTCAAAAATTCTATGCTTACCTACTTAGTTCTTGATCCGAGTTTGAGTTTTGTTCTAAAATACGGCTTATGTGTTCAGCTTGAAATATCTGAAACTAATGTATATCTTACCACCGATATAGCAATGACGCACTAGGAAGAACCTGGGCAGCATCAAAAGTATTCTATTCTATGTTAGTTAGTAGTTATGTAATGGATCAAAATGTAATGTGTAAAGTACAAGGAAGAAGAGTCAAGTCTAAGTATCTCTATTAGACAGACACAGTTAAAACTGGACCTATGTATTTTTTTAAATAAGTAATTTAACGAAATTACAACATGGACTAGGTAATACGACGTACTTACCTATGTATATTACAAAACATTTAGCTAGGTATATTATATTACAAAACTTATAGAAATACAAAAGTATTTAGTAAGTACCTAATATATCAACGCGAATATTTCAAATATCTAAATCTACATTACAGGTTTATTAAATAGTAAGTACTTATTTAGGACTAGAATTATTTGTTCATGACTCAAGAAGACTAGAATTATAAAATTAAATGTTGGTAGGTAAGGTACAACAACGAACGTAAAATATGTTCTAGTAATTTTGTATTAATAAATTAAAACAATCAACAACGCAACACAACTCAACAAACTTTCTCTATATAAAATAAAATTAAAGGAATGTAAATTGTGAGGATTATTGTTACCTCGTATGCTGGCACAGTCAGCGACAGTTGTATAACAATTTGAGACTACAATTGAAGTTAATATATCTCTATTAGTAAAACTATGTTACCTAGTAGAAAAGAGCCCAGCGCCAGCGGTTTATACAGTTGTGAATGACAAAGAGTAATAATCTTTACAACTATCTGTATTATCTGATAATTTAAATGTGAATAATTTGATTACTACGAATAATTTTATGTAACCATACATTTAAGTACAATACCTATAATGTAATACGAACGCACTTTTGTCTCTATAATTAAAATTTGCTATTAATGAAGGGATTGCTTTTTCAATATTATTGCAACAGCATATTGCACAAAATCTGTTCTCGCAACTTTTTCCTACGACTTAATTTGCACGCTCAATATAAAATTTAATGCGCTATTTGTGTCATTTATTTTATCTTAGTTGATCAAAATCATTGACAAAAGGGCCAGCAGCCTAAGTGCGGAAGCCGGTCCGCAATCCTAATACCATCACCCATCAAATAATAATAGGGATATAAGTACCACCTATTATATTGGTCGTACAAATACATCCTATATTACAAATAAAGTCTTGTCATTTGAATAAATTAAACATGAGTTGAGATATAAATAAGTTTCACCATTAGCATTATTTTTTTCTGCCATGTAGGTACTAACACCTAATTATGGAAAAATCACTAACTCATTAGTATCGAGAATCAGATGAATTTTCTCAACAACACTGAACTGGCTATATTGCATGTCTGTTACAAGCAACGCCTTAGTATGGAGATCGAATTACTTTTTTTTTTTGCCTGATTTCAACGCCCGGCCACTATATCCTTTTGCGACAAATTATATTGCGCTAGTTGTCTCAAAATATAACTAAATAATATACGTTTCTATGATACCAGGCTAGGAGCCGGGTACCCGACGAGGGCCAGTGTAAAGATATCTGACATTAGATGTGCGTTTCTGACTGACCTATATGTCTGGGCGCTCAGATACCGATTCGACTTTACAACAAAGACATTATTGTCTTATTGTATTCTACTACTGAAGTTACTTAACCGAGTTCGCTGTCTGTTCTCAGGAGATCACATTCCACCGCAGTTTCAGAACGATTCGACATTCAACCGTTTTCGTGAAACTAAACGTGATATTTACTATGATTTGAGGTTTTCTATTTTCCAATATTTCGGCACAGTTGCAAGTAGTTTACTCCGTGATCATGTTGCAACTGTACTGATATACCGGGAATTAGGAAATCTCATTTCATGTTAAATATCACGTGTATAACCATGGTAGTTTTAAAGTTAAATAACTATTGCGGAAACGTATCTATGACTATGATAACGTATAACGTAGTTATTATATTGCTATGCCCTTTGAAGACTTGTCCTCAAGTGGTGAGTGTTGTCTCCTCGCATGGACCGGCAGTGGGCAGGCTGGCAGGCTCCCAGATTAGTGCAGAGAAGGGCGACGGGAGAGCGGATGGCTTGGAGGCTCTAAGGGCGCCTCACAAGCCGCGGTAGAGCGACCGGCGCCGCGGACTGCTAGGAATCCGTCACCACGGCCTCACGCTCCGATTTCACGTTCTGAATTTCATAATTCACATTATGATGGGTGCGCTAGAATATTAATTTAGGTTCCATTATGAAGCAGTAGCGCAGGTAACGTATCTGTTCATATCCCTCGGCTCGTAGGTGCTGCGGTCGAGTAAATAGTGAATGAAAATGATGCAAACGTGATTTAATGAAGATGATGAAATACGATACCGATCCGCAAAATCAAATCGGTCGACACACGATCCGATTATGAAATTCGTAAGCCTGTCAAAGGCATTGTTTCTTGTTTCTTCCAATGATTTTGTCATGCAGTGGAACTCCGAGTATACTTTTAATCTTTACGTTTACATTCCGTCTATAGGTACTAATTTCATAAATATTAGATTGTGTCTCTGTTTTATGTTTTTTCACGACTAAACGGAAAAAGATAGTATCTTATGGAAGAACATAACTTATTTTAATGTAGGTACAACGCATGGATGATGAAGCAGTCAGTAATGAGTTAATGGATATGTTGGAACTAATCTACTTCGCGAGGGAACTATCGAGCGAGCAAAGCTAAGAACATGCGGTACTTATTATTTCACTCGTTTGATTGACGTGAATATTGGGTGTTGACATACCATGGCCTTGGTGAGTACAGTAGCGTCCTTGAGACTCAGTACTTGTAACACTTGCGTGTCTGAGCTCATCATCATCTGAGCGACGCCTCCGCCCATCGAGATCGTCTCTATAGTATCGCCGTTCTGATCCACCTGTTATCAGAAATTTATTGAGCACAATTCTAGGTATTTTACATTATTAGAGGCTTTTAATTGTATAAGCTTCACTAAGGTAGATATAACAATTTTAACGTAATAAATAAGTATATAAGGGCACCATTTACACAGCACCATATGAACGATGCTTAATAACACTACACATAAAAATAATCGAACGTTACATTGTCCTGGATGGGAATCGAAACCACATCCTACACCACAGAAGGAAGTTACTGCCATGGAACTGTACAATTAATGTCAATGGGAAGGTATCGAAAAATACTAAAGCGCTATATGAGTAAAGTTTTAGCGTATCAGGACGGTTTAATCACTTAATGGCAACGAAATGTTGCCACCTATCAGGTTTTCAAGTATGCAGTAGTTGCATAAATATCTAAATAAAAAAAATACGTATGCGGCTCGGGACGCCCGACAGAAGCGATAACTTAAACTAATCTAACTAGCGCTTTGGGTTAAAGTGAGAGAGGAGCCTTACATTACACACGAGGAGCCGGCCTTACGTAACGAAGTGGTTTACCCTCCCATAAAAATCACTTCAGAAATATATCGATTCAAATTCTGGATCTTCGTGCTATCAACTGATGCTTAAACTTCCTGCATACTCAAAATTCTGAAAGCATTGCTAGGACAATACGTAAAACAAAGCGAAATAATAATAAAACAGTACACACCTGCCATGCAGACAAACAGTGCAAATCTGAAATCGTGCAACATTACAAATAAAACGAATCATACACATTCAGGTTTTATTACTAGCAATAATCAACATTCACACAACAGGATTGAAGCTAGTATTTTCAATGTGATAACATGAATTATACATATCCTTTAAATGAAACAACCAGCTTCAATACGGTAAAAATAAAATTAGAACTTGTCAACATGAAATAAATTATTCTACATAAAAACAATTAACAAACAAAAAATAATGGAGCTGTTTACGCTTCAAGCTAAACAATTATCAGAACAGAACATTATTATCATACAAACCTGTACAACAAACTCGAGGGAGTTTAAAATGAATCCAGGTTTAGCATTTATCCGTTTTAAGTACCAAATAATTAAACAGCTCCAAATACTATGATGTAACTCGATAGAACAAAAATTGTACAGCTAAGCAGGTATTTTGTACCTTGATATTATAAAGTCAATAAAATTGCACAATGCAACGCAATGCAATGAATGCAATGCAACAAAATAATAAAATATTTGCATAAAAAAAATATAACGTAACAACATGCATTGTGTACTTAGTAAATAAATAAATTTGACACAACATTATAGAAAAAATAGGTATGTAACATTTGGCATAGTCTATGTCGACTTACATAATAATTTGTTGACTAAATTAATACTTCTTTGTTATGCTTAATTTTTTAAAGCATTATTTTCTACAACTACTTCATTGTTCGAATATGGCTTAGTTTCGAGCATTCTATTATGCTATTCGATACATTAAAAGCGTACTTTTTATAAGTTTTAAGCACTCAGAGATCTTTGCATTAATTAAGTAAAAAATATCACAAAAACTCTCACTGGTACTACTTTCTGACTAATAAATGGCAGTTTACTAACCTTTGTATAAATAAAAAATTAAGCTAATATTGTATCATTTTCTTTGGAAATTTTTATATTCTATACAAAATATTGTCATTGCTTAAGCATTTTCTCTCGTAGATATTATGCAAATATTGCGAGGCGCAAGTCAGTCTTGCGTCTTCAGTCATTTTTGAGTCAGCCTCATAAAATAAAAAATACTCTAGCGTTTGTGAGTGGTGGGGGATGATATGCTAGCACAGTAGGGGTCGGATGAGTCTAGCGTGGTCTAATCGCTTTAATTAGCATGGTAGCAATCACGGTATCGGCTGTGGTCACTATTCACGGCTAAGGTATTAGTTTTGGAGTAATGATATCCAATACGGTATGGAATATTTTTAGTGGTGTGTAACTGCAGCTAGCTTCATACGGGTCTATTAAAGTTATGGCTACCCATGGTTCCAAACTAGCCGTATTAGGAGAGATAGGTCTAAGTTATGTCTAACAGGGGTAACATAGGTTTTAGTAGTATTTAGGCTAGCACAGTATGTTCGAGCTAGTAGTATTCGCGTCTAGCACGGGATAGGACGGCCTTGGCAGTCGCGTGTAGCCTGCGAACCTGCACTAGTGGAGTTACACAGACGCCTTCCCCGCCCGCCATTTGTGCCACCATCTGCTGGTACATCGGCAGTGTCACCACCTGAGACAATGGACGACCTGAAACACACAAATACAACGTTCAGCCCACTGAGATCTTCAGGCTTGGTGATATTGATAACAATTCTTAAGGTTAAGGTGCGTTTTAGTGGCTTTTTAAAAGATGTTAGGAGGATTTAGAGCGGCTGACTGACTCGTAGCCATAACTACGATGGAAGGAATGGGGGAATAATGAATTCGTCTACTGGGCAAACCGATTTCTATAAGAGTACATAAATTTTGCCAATGTCAAGTGTTTAGATTGCATAAAGTAAGACGTCACAAAGTCGTATGGTGTCGTTCGTCGTTTGTTATTTTATAAAAATTGGTGTCTCTTCATAAAATAATTATACGGATTATTTTTCCTCGAATCACAAAGTACTTAACGCAAAAATTTCATTAAAATTATTCAAACCGGAGTCAATAACTCTAGCTTTATTTGAATCACCAAAATTACAAATAAATACCGAAATAACTCGCGAAAAATAAATAATATAAGAGCACAATGTTTACTTCGCAAAACGACCAAAAATGATGCATCGGAAAGTCATTGAAGATCATTGAAGTCACTGAATCTTTGTCAGTTTTGTCGTTGTCAAATGCAAATTATCGACATCGATTGTCAAAGACATATCGGTCGTTCTATCGTTCAAAAATTATTAAAAAGTTGTAATTAAGTTTTGCATGATTTTTGATTACTCTTTAGCTGGGCGTCAAACGCTAGATTAATATTTCTTGCTATTTTTAACAGCAAAGCCTACAAATATACCAAGCTCTTTATGTAGGATAAAGAGCTACTCACACTTGTTGAATTGTATTCCCGATCCATAGCTTTATTTCTGGGAGACATGACCCCAAGGATACAACACCAATTTTGTTACAAAGTGAGGTATCTTTGTAGATTATAGATACTAACATTCTCCATCCTCGCCGGTGATGATAATCTGGTTATCCCCGAGCGCCTCGACAGAGTTGATGTCGAGTGCGATGGCGTTCCCGTCCGCGTCCAGCGTCTGCACCACGCTGCCGGCGCCCACGTCGCCCGTGTGGATCTGTAATGTACGTCCGTTGATTCATATCATGACGAAAACTTATACCGTTATAGTTTGCGGTAATACATAAATTGATAGCACGGCAGTGGTTTCAAATTTGTCGAAAATGTATACAAGGTTAAATTAAAAGTACCTTAGGTCAACTTGACTTTTCAAGACTTCGGAGCCGTGACTCTTTAAGACGCTACCCTTCGACGGTCAGCTGATGGAATTGTAAGACAGAATGTGTTTTACTTTAATATGTCTCGCAGCTTACACGACCAAGAAAATATCCTACTTAAAACATTGCCCGTTCAACACCATCGATGAAATTCTTTATTGATTTTTTCACGGTTTTAGGCTAAGGTAATCTAGCCTTAGGTAGGTTGCGTAGTTAGTCATCTTAAAATAATCCAATCGCTCCGGTCTTCGGCTATCTGTCACCTACCGCTCATCGGTATCGGTTCGCCAACGGCTTTTCCGCCGGCTCAGTTGTCGTCTTCCATACAAACCATTGCCAAACGCCACATCGACCGGGATAAGCGTAGCCTTAACTAAGTGGTTTAGTTCACAACAGATCAACGTTCAGCAGGGTAGGTGCAATACGAAGGGGTAGTTGTAATGATGAGGGGTTGTTGGGGTCTTGAGGATGGCACGAAGCTAGGGTACTCTTTAGGCCGGGTTCGGGGTAAGGGTAAGGGTAAGGGTAAGGACAGTATACTAACACTGACCACCTGCGCCGTGGTGCCGTCGGGTAACGTGATGATGGGGTTGTTGGGGTCGAGGTTGAGGATGGAGACGGAGCCGTCCGGGTTGGTGATGGAGTGCAGCACTGCGGGTGCGTACTGCATGTTCTGTACAAACAACAAAAATATAATAATAGATCGTTATCTATGAAGTTGCCGCTCTACTTATTTATATCTCATTTGAATCTATTTCGTCGTGTTAACATTAGGAGTGATTATGCAATACGAGTTCCGCTGTGGTAGCAATGCGGTGCAAACGGCACGCACCATAAACGACGTATCCTGAGCGAACACAACCAATGAACGCCCAGCCTGTTATTGACTTGAACGATTCCGTTCTGAAAATGTTGATGTGAAAAATGAACCCTTTCGCCTCAAAACTATGATCAACAACGACGAATTAAAAGCGATTGTGAAGTTGATGATACTCTATGTACGGCTGAGTTAGCAGCAGCTTTGCTGCTAAATCGTTCGCTAGTTTTGGGCCTTTGAATTGCATTATCACTCGAGAGCAAAATTTTTTTTTTGACAATCGTAAGCACTCCTTATTTAGCTGGGACCTAGGCAATGCCCTAAACGAAAACTTAACCCTAAAAAAGTTATGGTGACTGTTTGGTGGTCTAGCGGCGGTATGATTCATCAGTTTCTATCGTACCAAACAGCACGAGTATTACTTTAGATGTGTACTGTGAAGGACTTTTTATAAGTCCTACTAATATTGATCGAAAGAAGAAGCTCGCAAATCTCAAGCTTTGGTCGATCGTTCGTCCCCGCTGCTTTTGCGTGACTACGCACGACCCTACACAGCACTTGTGGTAAGGTGACTTGCGACTTATTTTGAAGATATTGGTGTCGCTATTGCTACTTAAGCACACTGTAAGCTATCGATGAATCTCTTTAACTCTACTTGGCATCCGTAACAAAATTAGCAAGATACAAAAAAGTGTTGAGATCAGACGAGTTTCTTGCCGGATTCTTCTTGAACTGGAGTTAGGAGGAACCGGCACCTATATTCACAAGCATGTAAAAGTTAAGACCAGACGAGTTTCTTGCCGGATTCTTCTTGAACTGGGGTTAGGAGGAACCGGCACCTAGATTCACTAGCATGTCAAAAATAAGACCAGACGAGTTTCTTGCCGGATTCTTCTCGAACTGGGATTAGGAGGACAGCACCTAGATTCTAGCATGTAAGAAGATTAAAATTTCTCGTTGTGATTTTATTAAATTAAGAATTTCTTGATCTTTTATGCCAAGTGCACGAAAGGGGCCTCTAAGGCACACTTTAATTGTTTCACCACACTTGGGTAATAACTAGTGAGGATTACTTCAACATCGGAGAGCGTCATCTGGTCGATGCAGACTTGTTGCGTCGTGAGCACGGCTTGTTGTTGCGCCTCGTGCTCCCGCTGCGGAGGCGAGCCGCCGCCCTCCATGCACGACGACATCTGTGTTCGCGACAACCCAACGACGATCATATACAAACCCAACGATGGTCATATACAAACCCAACAATGTTCATATACAAACCCAACAATATTCATATACAAACCCAACAATGTTCATCCACAAACAGAACAATGTTTGTTTTTATTTAATTACATTTAACCGCGCACGAGGGTCCGTATACAAACGTACGAATGTTGAATACAAAAGGACCCGTTGATATTATAAATTGAGCAATGTTCGTTTATTTTATTTAACCGCGCGCGAAGGTCGGTATACCAACGCACCGATGTTGATATATAAACACAAACATGTTGATATACGCACGAAGCATGCATTAATAAGGATGCAGAACGTTATTTCAAGAATAAATACGAATACACGAACGCACGAATGATTGTAAATAGACAAAGTCAGATAGACGAACGCACAAAAGTGTATAGGTGAACGTCGCAAGATGTTGTAGCGAGTTTTAAGTGTAGTGTTACGTTACCGAATCCAGGCAGCGTTCCAAATGAGACAGCAATAGTAGACAGAGAAAGGATTAGTAAGTAAAAACATTTTGTTAGTAAGATATATGGTTAAACATAGTATGAATTTTTTTCAATCAAATATTTTTGTCTTAAATTTAATCAACCCTTGGGTATTGGCAAACTTTGAGAACGTCTAGGAATTTCAAAATGACATGACCGTTCTAGTTCTATAAATAAAAATAAATAAATGACTTTACAGAACAAAAGTCTTGTGACTTGAGGTAAGTTGAGGTAATGGAATTGACTTACAGACATAGAAGGTTTGTCATCTTCCTCATTGAAGGCAGGTAACAAGTCCTCGCGACCATGGAACTTGTAGCAGTTAACAACGATCTGACGCAAAGCGTGAGTCCACGACATCTGTGGACCAAAAAACTGTTTGTTCAATATTACAATTCCATATTTGGGTGTTCCACAGTGAAACAGATTGTTGGGCAACTAAAGGAATGGATGAAAGAACAGTATATACGACAGAAATGGGAATTTTGAGATCGATGTGAGGAGCTACAAGATGGACAATATATAATTATATCAGGGGAAGTTTGTAGTGCCAGTGACGGACAAGATACGAAGCGGTAAGCTAGCGTGGTACAGGCATGCCATTAGGAGGGATGAATATCATGTGATGAGAAGAATTTTAAGTATGAACGTGGAGGTATATAAGCTAAGAGGGAGAGCAAGATTCAATTCAATTCAATTCAATTCATTCAATTCAATGAATGAATTGAATTGAATTGAATTATGAAAGAAATGAAAGAAAATATGACATGGGTAAAAAAGGAGTGGAGTGGAAAAGATACAGAAATTACAGCTGAGAGTAGAAAAGAAGAACATGTACTAACCCCATATAAAGTAGAGTAAGGGCAGAGAATGATGATGGTGTTAACGCCCCATATCACCTGTTTTTCTATTGCGGTCTATATACAATTCCTACATGTTGGCATTGCCTGCTAGATGTAGTCGTGACGTCATAACTGGCAAGCATTGCCCAGGATGGAGCAATTTCAGTTGCTAGAGTGAGCGTACCTTAATATCCAAGCACTATTCCTATGAATCTAGCAATTTAATAGTACCTACTGACTCTGGCTTTACAGCGGTTTAGCTAACTCCAGAATACTGTATTGCTCTTGCAATACACTACAGCATCCTCTGTAAGTGTATAATAAAGTCATGTAAGTTCTACTTGACGCTGTATAAATCTAGAAGGCCTGTTTAGATAACTTGATCACCAGAGCTGGGCACAGAGTCATAGGAACTCGTTATTTATTTGGAAGGATGTACTTAAGGTAGTGCGGCGATATCGTACAGGGGACTGAGATCTGGACTCGATTAGCACAAAATCGATCACAGTGGAAGCCGTATAGTGAACGCCTTGATACTTTATAACACCTCAGACGCAGAACAGTTAACTATATTCATCACATAAACATTTGGGAGATAACCAAATCCAAAATAGCGCAGAAGGCAGAGCTGAGACCAGTCATCGCAGAATGTTTATGTACAATAAGGGATTTATGGAGGTAAGAGGTACCTTTTGCTTCTCGTCGTCAGTCCGTGCGTCCATGCGTACGTTGGCCCACGGCAGGTCCTTGGGCCACCACGGCGGCCGCGTGGACTCCCGGCCCCAGCCCGGCTTGCCGCGTACTGCAACATCACATTGCTCTTGTACCACTATTATCCAACCAATGTCAACTGACCTATGAGGCCGTTGGATAACCAACAACTAAATCGCCCGCCCGAAGGTATTGTCCGGCATAAAATGTATGTAATTACAAAACCACGTATATAAGTAGTGGTAGCAGTCGTGTGGTACCCGTTGCAAAAGCTCTGCTATTTGAGGCCAGATGATGCTGCGTGAAATGTCCGGTATTATTGTTAAAATTGGTCATAACGGAAGACCAGCGCGAATTGGTTACGCTGCAATTCGCATATGCTGAGTTAGGGTCCATTTTGCGAAAACCGTTACTCATGTTAGGATGTATAGGTTTATTGTAATTTTTAAGTGTTGATGCAAATAAAAAGTTATTCTATTCTGATTATTACATAGGTAATAAAACAAAGAAAAGCCTCACCCATGGAGTACTTGAGCATGAGCGGGATGAAGGCTCTCAGCTGCGCCTGCGTCATCTTCTCGACGGGCGTGGGGATGCCGTCGATGATGAGCGGAGGCAGCTCGAACAGCGAGGGGTCGTCGACCGGCGGCGGCGGCGCCTGCCCGTCCCCGCCCAGCCCGAACTAAGGCTCGTTACTCAGTACATCCACACGGGAATAATGGAGGCTGGCAAGTGCCAAGTGCAGTGCCTCGTGTCCGGTGACACGGTCGAGGCTACGACACACTACGCCGTCGGCATGACGCGAGAGACTCGCCTTATGATTCCTCCCTGGGCAAATAACCCTTTGATTCGCAAAGTCGCGTCGCAAAGACTCTCAAATCGCGTTTTTTTTGCAGAAATAAGGAATTAAAAGTACGGGAAATGTTTTTATTATTGAGGCTAGCTCTTTATTTTATAATTATTATTCTTTCCATTAACGAGCAACTATCCACTTGATAATGGCAAAACAAGACACATTTTTTTTTTCATACAAAAGGTCATTTGCTGAGGTTAGTCTCAAAAACGCGTTACAAAGCACACGATGCACAGAGACGGTTCTTCAGTGAATCTGAACGCCGAGCACCGTTCGCTAAACTCACGGTCGCCGGCGCCGATATCTGTGTCGCAGAGCCCGGCGGCCATTCCTGCGGCATAGTGTGTAGTAGCCTTCGCACATTACATCGGTTGTACTGCCACGTACTATAATCCGTTCGGTAGCAGTGCGAACTATCACGAATTTACTATCATGATTTGAAGTGAACCTGTCACATTGTAAGGTATTTTGTGCAGCGCCTCTGATGGGGATTAAATTGTCAGTTCAATATACGATTGTATTTGGTACGCTAGTTAATTTGTGAGAGTTCGTGTTCTACTACGAAACAGAGATAAAATTTAATCAAGACATTCACGATATAAATAGTCTAAATCAATCATATCTTGAGAAAATTTACTGTTCAGGCAAAGATGGCGCAACCTTCGAAGATGGTCCACTTTCACCTGAACAGTTCGGTTAGATACACTGTACAAACATTAAATCCAATCGTCTGAAAGGCCGTAAACATCATAATAAGTGGCATTATTTGACAAAATGACTTCAGTATTTCAAACAAGACTATAGCGTGAGCTAATTTCGATACCAATTCCAGTAGATCTGTAGTACCTATAGGGCCCAGTTAACCAATGTAATGTCTCCGCATGTGGCCCATTGCCAGCCCCAGCAACATATTTTAACATGCTTCTAGGGATTGCAGAGATCAAAAATATCATAGCCAATATTATATTATAAGCAAAGAATTAAAACTAAACACGTAAGCTTTCTGGAAAAGGTATAATGGTTATTAAAATGACGACCGTCCTATAATAGAGAAATATTGAGTTCTACAAACAATCATAACATGGAACATGTAACATGCAGAATATTGAATAAAGGAATACATTACTTGATTTCAAAGTTAAGGTATTATTTTGAAACAAATCAATAATCAAAATGATGATTAGTTATTAACTTTTGAATACAAGTGACGTATATTCAATAAAATTATGCTCATATTAAATAAACCTATGTTACTTTTAATTCAAACTGTTCCTCAAGGTAGAATGAATACTGTGATGCTAAAACTTGTATTAGTAACATTATCAAAACAAAAAGTACTCAATAGAAATGCTAGACATTATTACAATTTTTGTTGTACAAGAAGACGTAACTTCCAAATTGATTATAGACCAATTCACAAGGATCTTCTACAAAGGTGAGTATCTACCAAAGCGGAGGAAAGGTAAGATTCGCGTCCCTCATCTCCGCTTCGGTGATCCAAGTCATATGCCCGCCTTCCACTGCGAAGCTTTGAACGGACTCCGTTTATCTCGCGACGGTAAACTTTATAGAAATACTGCCACTCTCACAGAATACTTATTGAAGTCAAAACTTCTTTAGCATCGTTGTGATTTGAAAGTCGACGAAACGAATGTAAAAAGAATGACAGTGAAAAGTGAATTTATGTGTCTGCCACATAAATTCATAAGATTTAACGTAGGAGAAAATGAGATAGGAAGCATTATACAGTGTTTCTTATATTCGTGGTTCTAAAATTTTCGAAGGTTTCACTTCTACTACGTGTGAATTGCACACATGTTTTTTTAATATAGGCTGAGCAGAGCAGACTATACGAGTACAATGAGTTGTTGTAAGGTACCTGTGCTGTGATAATGGATTTCTGATACAAACAAAACTTAGATACTTACTAACTTGTATATGTTTATATCGAAGAATTGGTATTACGAAAGATTGATGCTGTTTGAATAGTAACAGGGCGAAATACAAATTAAACAGTCGATGGAAACACCTTTCTCAAAGCTTGGTCCAGTTGTAATCAAACTAATGATTAAAACATCGCCTATACGTTATACCTACGAAATCTACAGTTGCGTCTACTGATAGTAAATTATTGGATTAAGACATCCTAGCTATCGAAGCCCTAGTTTACAGTTTACAGGAAATTCATTTTCAGAAAGACAAGGTATTGTCGCTTACATGAGAAAAAGTATGAAAGCTTTAATTTATAGCTTAGAAAAAAGTAGGACGTTTGAGCACCTCATTGAGACCATCGCGTAAGTAAGTAGGATTAGTATTCACTCATCCGATGCATCACAAGCTCTCAGAAGTACTTGGTGTAACCAAACCCCAAACCAAACATATTAATAAACTTACAATTGAGAATTTACAATCTATGATTGAGAGCTGTACCTTCGACTATTGTTATAATTGTCGATGTCATAATAATCATTAAGAACGCTGTTACTACTTGGCGACAATGGTTGAGTATGTTGAGACTACGAGTATGAGGCATTTAGCAGTGGAAGGCGGGCAGTGGTAGACTGCGGGCTGGGTGTGGGGAGTGAGGAGTGAGATATGCAGGTTACCTGTTGCGCCAGCGCGTTCTCGAGCTCCTCCATGATCATGCTGCGAAGGTTGCGTACGACGTCCTCGAGCGGCTTGGCGCCGAACACGCGGTACGACGCGTTCGGCTTGCCCGGAGTCGCCACCAGGACTATGGCTTGCTGACCGACGCGGGTCGCGAACTCTTCTATGGTTTGCTGTGAGATTAAGTAAACTTAATATTGCGTGTGATAAACGTAGTGGTGGTATTTTATTGTGCACTATCCTGACACTGTTTTAATTGATGCATAGAATGTTATATGTTAAAATTCTAAATTAAAACAAGGCAAACGGAAATTTCGATACAAAATATAAACAATTAATTATATTCATATATATATTCACTCGTTTCACAATATTCCATCTCATCTTATCTTATCTATCGTATATAAAAATAAATCCCTATTTCCCATGGCCACGGCTTCAAGTGTGAACGGCTAGACCGATTTCGCTAATTCTTTTTTTATAAGATAGAAAATTAGAAAATTTAAGAAAACATAATGACGATAATGGCCTCAATTCTGTTGGCACCAACCTAACTAATTTTAGCTAAAAAGTTTAGAATTTCAAATATAACTTTGGTATTCTACCAACTTATCCTAATTTCATATTAATTAAGCGTTCCTAATTTAGTTAGATGGTACCAACCGAATAGGTTTTACAAATGCTATGATTAACAAAAATATATCTTAGACAATTCCTAATTTTAGAAATTAACTAATCAAATTGCCACCATTTACTTTTCTAATGTAACCTTATGGCGTTTAACATAACTGTCAGTCGTTTGACAGCAGTTATAGATTATACTAATACGAATTCAATAAACAAGACAACGGGTCAGCTACTTCATATTAACAAATTTTACGAAATTTACTCTCATCTTATTGTTCCATAAATAACTGTCATAACTATGCTCTACCTTGTCATATAAATGTTTATTCAGTGTCTGCATGTTGCAAAATATAATATATATTCTAATATAATTCTAATAATACAGTCATCTGGCTATGCTTAGTTTAGGGCTATATAGTGTAGTGTTGTGTGCATTGTCCGCCAATATAATAATAACGATTATTATTTAAGCAACGTCGACGCAATGGGCGATCGGCTTAATCCGATCTTTCGTAAGCAAAAAAGGGTTTTGTATGATGTTTCCATGTACTAAAAGCAAAGAGCATGTGCGTGGATATATAAAATAAAGCACGAAGCATAGAACCGCGGTCTCGTTTCCATTTCGTTAACCGCGGTGCTCCGTCTATATATTTATTTGGTCTGAGGTTTTCTATATTTCTAGAGTCAGCTAAGCTTGTTTAAGAACAACCAAATTTCTTTAATGTAGTAGAACTACACTGAAGTAGTTGGTACACTGACCCACGTCAGTTTATTTTACATTATCATACAAATTCACACAAGTATTTATTACAAAAAAATAGGACCACATAGGCGCCGAGGAGATCGTTCGACGTAGCGCGTACACATTGAACAAACCACGCCCAACGAGACCCCCACTGGAGTACGTGTCTCCCATCGTAGTGTGCAACTTCATTCACAAGGTACCTCTCTGCTGGTCGGCGCCGTCCCCTACCTGCCACACTGCCCCCGCTGAGACCTATGCATGCCTCTGCGCTACGTTTTGTGTGAGTCATTTCTACTATTAAAGACAATTTCTCACCGCTCTGCATTGCTGAGCGCCTGGTACTTCGAGCGCAAACCGCACCTGCTTACTGGCTTACTGGCTACATTGTAAGCTTATAGAAATCTTACTCACTACTCGAGCGGCTCTGTGCGCCTGGTGATTTATTCGAACAGAACGAAATATTTAATTTAATAACTTTAGAAAATGCCGCTAAATCGCACTCCGCCACCAGAGTCGCCCTCCGGAAATGTTACCGCATTGGGTGCGGCACTACCGCACTGCTCGTCGGAACCAAATCTAACTTATGAATCTGCTGCTGACTTTGGGACTCCTAGAGGTAGTACACCGGTCCAAACTTTTAGAAATACTAAACGGAAACGAAATGACCGGGACCGGGATGATGATGCCCTCGCCAAATTTATGACCGACATGAAACAAATGATGTCACTTCCAAAGTCAGCAAAACTCCAAGTATGAGAAGTTGTGCGCTGTGGTGGAAGAGTTCCGCTCTGCCGTGGACTTCTTGGTCCAGAAGATAATTTCGAGAGAACTGCGAGATCTACATGTCTAGAGATAAGAAATCTACCAACGGTTCAGGCTGAGACAATAACTACATTGGTGGAAAATGTCATCCGAATCGGCAAGGAGATAAATGTGCAAATGCTGGCATCAGAAGTCAAGGATATCTTTAGGATTAGAACAAGGGATCCGGCGAACAGGACCGTGATTGTTGACTTCACGAGTGTCCTCCTGAAGGAACAGTTTGTCTCGAAGTACAAGAAATGCAAGAAATGCAATAAAGAGAAAAACAGGCTAACCACAGAAAAACTCAGAATTTTTTTATTAATAAATCTTACGTCTAAGCTCAAAAAGCTGTTCTTCCTGGCTCGAGAGCACGCAAAGCCAATGATTTTATGTTCTGCTGGACTTCGAACGGCAAAATATATCTGCGTAAGCGGGAGGGCTCGCCTCTTTTAAGGATTACCAATGAAACAAACTTCACAAAATCGCACGCTGATAAATGACTAGGCATTAATTTTTCATCCCCAGTCCCAACATCATAGAATATTAACTAGCCTATTTGTATACAACTATTTTATTATTATTTGCTACTTTTTTTACATACCAAGTAAGAATACTGAGACACCACACACCCACATTACAAATCATACATAAGTCTGAACACCTCACCCAAGTATACCACATTACTAACACCAAGAGTAAGTCAATTATTAATCGTCAAGCTGATTGGATATTATATAAAAGTACAGTTTATTGTACAGCTCATCTGTTTCTCTCTTGAACCTCTGCTTAAACTCAGCGCTCACAATGGATGATATAGTTACATTATCTAATGACATCGAAAATTTCAAATTATCAGACTCCTTCGTCTGTTCCCCCGAGGCAAATATCTTATGAACGGAAACACCTCTCTTAAAATACTCCACCTTAACATCAGAAGCATAAATTGTAATTTTGATGCTCTATATGATATTCGTCTAATTTTAAGACTCAAAATGAAGGTGTGGTTGCGTATGTACGAACCGGACTGCGTTGCAGCGTCGAAACCACAGTATTTGCTCACGCAAATTGTCTACTACTTGAACTAGATGACAAACTAGCTGTTATCGCTCTCTATCGCCCCCCTTCATACAAAAACATTGATGACTTTCTCAATAGTCTGGACTCGACATTAACCCAACTAAATAAGTTTTCGTCTATTGTAATTGTAGGTGATATTAATATTAATATAGCTCCAAACACCAACGACGCGAACTCTGATGATTATTTGAATTTAATAGCCACGCAATGCTTCCTACTCACTATTTGCCGACTCGCCTTAATAGCTGTTTGGATCATGTGATCTTGAAATCACCTTCCACGGCAGTGACCTTGGTTCTTAATTCTTTGGTTACTGATCTAGCCCCAATTATGCTCTGTATAGCTTTATCACCTCAAACAAAGACCCAAAAATTATCAACTGTTAAACTAGGCAAGTCTGGAATCATTACAGAAATAGAAAATACTGACTTTTCTTCAGTTTTATTATCTAGTTGTGCAAATCGTGCTACTCAAGAGTCTCGTTGACATCCTATCTTCAATTGTACAAAAACATACTCAAACTTTGACTATTCCAAGTAAAAAACGCATCATTAAACCATGGATTACTCCTGGCCTTCTAAAATGCATCCGACATAGAGATCAGCTCTACAAAAAACACAAAAGTAATACGAATAACGATATTATCAAAATCACATTTACACGTTACCGCAATTTTTGTAACAATTTGTTGAAGAAAGTTTAGCGTTAAAAATAATACTTCCCTGTGCTAATAAAGTACCTTCGAATAGCTCTTCTCATGCCGTTATGAGTAATTTAAATTTCTCTCCTGTTGACTCGATGGCACTTCTCCCTACTGACTTCAAAGAAATCGAATACATGATTCTCAACCTTAAGGATAAATGTGCTGTTGGCTGGGATGGCATTCTGTCATCAAGGACGCCAGACATGTCTTAATCCCAGTTTTAAATTATATCTTTAACCTTTGTCTCCTTACTGGCACTTTTCCTAATCCATTCAAAAAGGCCCTAGTACACCCAATATACAAAAATGGAGATAAACATAATGTTAATAATTATAGACCTATTTCGGTTTTGAGTGTACTCTCAAAAATCCTAGAGAATTTGATCAACCGGCGTCTTCTCGGATTCTTAAATGATAAACATATCTTATCTGATAATCAGTACGGCTTCAGGAGCGGAAGATCCACCGAGGATGCAGTAATCGAACTCACAGCCGAAATTGCCAAAAATATTGATGGAAAACTCAAATCAGCTAGTGTTTTCCTGGATCTCTCTAAGGCTTTTGACACTGTCTCTATCACCATATTACTCGATAAATTGGAGCTAATCGGTGTTAGAGGCAGTGTCAAGGACCTTTTTAGGAGTTATCTAAACCATCGTACACAGGTAGTGGTCGTTGGGGATAGGATTAGCGGTGAGGAACAGGTAGACTTTGGCGTTCCGCAGGGAAGTGTACTTGGCCCCACTCTATTCCTTGTGTACATTCATGATTTGTGTAATCTGTCACTTCCAAACTGCAATATTTACACCTATGCAGACGATACAGCACTCCTCATCACTGGGAATACCTGGGAAGAAGTGAAGTCACTCACCGAAAACGCCCTAAAAGCCGTATTAAACTGGCTGTCATTGAATCTTTTAACACTCAATGTCAATAAAACAAAATTCGTTACATTTTCTCCTAATAGTCATACCCAACCGAAATCATTTTCCCTACATGCACATACCTGCCCAGCCCCTAGTAGTCCTACCTGTCTTTGCCTGTCACTTGTACGTACGAATTCAATCAAGTACCTTGGTGTTCTCCTAGACAGTACCTTATCATGGATTCCTCATATTGATTCTACAGTGGCTAGAGTACGTAAGTTAATCTTCGTCTTTAAAAACTTAAGAAGTGTCGCTGCCTTTAACTGCTTGAAGACGGTTTACTTTGCCTTAACACAGTCAGTGCTGAACTACTGCTTAACAGCATGGGGGGCTTCCACCAAAACCCAAATGCTAAGAGTGGAGCGCGCACAGAGGGTAGTATTAAAAGTGATGTCCTCTAGGCCGAGACGATATCCCACGACTTTAGTATATTCATTTTGTAAATTACTTTCTGTTCGACAACTCTTCGTTTTAGCGACTGTATTACGGAAACACTCGCATCTCTTGTTCGATCCTCATCTCAGACATTGTTTGTAAAGTTGAACCCCGGAGAACTGCTTTGGCAGGCCGTCACTTCCATTATTTAAGCCCTTCGCTCTACAATAAAGTTAACAAAATCCTCGATATATCCTCTCCCTCACCATTAGTGCAAAATAAAATGCTTAGCGTGGCTTCTTTCCCTCTCTTATGAAGAGACTGAAGGTCTCCTCACAACATTGAGATAATTTAAATAAATATAATAATAATATCATATATATATTATATATAAATCTATCACCTTGGTAAACTTTGGTACACAACACTGGCACACACACACAACACAATACTCTTACTTACATCACCTACCAATAGGTACTAACTCACACGAGCTACTCCAAAGAAACCCAGACTTTATAAGACTTGAGTTATCTGGGAGAGCTCACATCAATACATCACTAAACACAACACTCACTTCATATATTTTCACACCCTACACATACACATTACTTACCCCTTCATGCACACTTACACACTCTCAGTTTCCACTATTGGTATCTCCCTTAGTTTTATATTCTTGTAAAACATTTTTATTTTTTTAGTTAGTACCTAGTACCTACATAACTTGTTCAATTCAGAACTTTACACCATAGGTTAAGGAGGTGGGCGTTGAGGCTGCTACACAGTTTTTCAAAACTTTTGCAGTTTCATCGTTGTATTTAGTTTTCTGCACACATTGTACATTGTTCTGAATAAATAATTTGTATACTTTATACTTTTATACCACCTACTAGGTGTACTCTGTTGAACTACTAGTAATTCTATGCGCGATATATTAGTTTAGCTGTCGATGTGGTTTGCGCTACAACGCTGCCTAGGACGTAGGTTTATCTATATATTAAATCATAAATATTAAATGTATTAAGAGCATTGGTAGTCTAATAGTAGAAGAAGCCCCGCATTCCGATCCTACGTTCGTGGGTTCGAATCCGTAGTCGTGCACCATTTTTAACCGACTTTATCAAAAAGGAGGAGGTTCTCAATTCGTCGGAATCTTTTTTATGTATGTTCACCGATTACTCGAAAACGGCTGAACTGATTTGAAAAATTCTTTTTTTGGTTGAAAGGGTATACTTCACAGGTGGTCCCATTTATATGGGACCACCGATTTTGATAAAATTTATATTTATCAAAATCGGTCGAGCTGAAAAATCAACGAAAATCTAAAAATTGTATACATCGATGATGTTTTCATGTGTTTTCATACCTCGCTGTCTCATTGGAGCGGTGCGTATATTTGGCCTACCCATATTATATATGTACAAAATACATCTACTTTCCATTAAAAATGTATTATGGGCTCAAATTTAATTCAATGAAGTCGGTTTCTTTATGTACCTGTACACGAGAACATCCAGAACATTCCTAAGCTGAAACGGAGACGCTCGCTCGCGCTCGCGCTCGCGCTCGCTCGGTCAATAATAAATCTGTACTATTAAGTAGAGCCCCAAACTAAGCAAAGCTTGTATTATAGGAACTGAGGAGCATTTTAATCCTTTCACCACACTGTTTCGGTAATTAATGACACGATAAGAAGAAGATCTGTAACAACTGACAAATCAATACCTTTAACATCTTTATATAGATGTTACATTGCATTTACATTGCGTGACCCAAGAGCTGACCCTTATCTGGCTCAGCGTATTAGCATTTCCATTCAACGTGGCAATACCGCCAGTATCTTGGGTACGCTGCCCTCTGGCAGCGATCTGGATCAATTGAGCTATCTATAGATCGTTTTAAAAGGTCCTTAGATAAGCTCAACTGTTTCACGTGTATTTTATATTATTCTGTACATTTCTGTAAATAAATGTATTACTTATATAGATTAATTATAACTCACTCTCAACTTCCGGAGAAGTCTGTTTTGATGACGTTTCCTGACGGAGGGGTTGGTTTCGAAGGAATGCGGTCTCTTCCTCTTCTTAGAAGAAGCGATTGCAGCCGCCGCTGCCATGCCGACCGGACCTAGGGGACACGAGATGCGCTGAATATTGATTAACAGTAGGTAAAGATACATAAATAAGTAATGACGAACATTTTACAGCATCATCCGGTCTTAAACTAAGCAGAGCTTGTGTTATGGGCTATAGGTACCACATGACTGTTTTTTTTTTGTAAATATAAAATATACATATTATACATAGAAACAACCAGACCAGAGACAAATACATGCAGATCATACAAACATTTGTGCCGCTGCGGGAATCGAACCCGCAACCTTTAAAACCTCAGGCGGGCTTTGGCCCACTGCGCCACAGAGTTTGTCATCCTACCTACATAAATATATCCTTAGAAGTGATCATAGAACATTGATCACTTTTAAATAGGATTTTATTTAATACAATCATAAGGATCAATTTGAAACCTCATACATATAAAGCGAATAAAGGTGCCGACTCTTCTTAATCCAAGTTCGAGGTGAATCTGGCAAGGAACTCTTATATATAAGATACTAAACTTGTGCCCGCGGCTTCACACGCGAGGTACATACATAACTACAAATAAAGTAGCCTATAATAATAATACAGACCGACAGATAGAGATACTTTTGAATATATATGTAGGTATATCTATTAATATGGATATGGATGTAAGAAGTAGGATACGATAAATATTTGTAAGCTTCTGTTTGGTGAAACAACTGGTAGTTTCATGGTAGCACCCTGCTTTCCGATCATAAGATCGTGGTTTCGAAAGCGCTCTGCTGTAGAAAAAGTGGTCAACCCTTTTAAATTCCTACTTCTAACCTTAACCCACTGCTGAGTATGTACTATATTCAGCAGTGGTTGTTCCGTAAGTGAGAAATATTCGCCGTGATCCTGTGCAATAATACAATCAACACAAGTTAAAACCTAGAGATTTATAAACCTGGGACTATATTATCTAGTACAGAGGATAATAGATCTACACTAGTCTAGTGTCGAAATGCATTCATTGTCCACCTGCTAATCCTAATCTCAGCCAACTATCTTAAAGTATCTAAATAACACATTATCTCGTCTTATCTGCTGCTGAGATGAGGCGACAAAACAAAATTACTGGCTGGACTCCGGACCCTATTAAATTCCTGGAGTCTTGGTCTACCTTCACTGGTTAAGTGCCACTTACCAGCCGCAGCCAGGGTCTTGGTGACCTCGTCACTAATGGCGTTCTTCCTTATCTCCTCGTCTCCGTAGTTAGATGGAGCTGGTGAAGACACGCACTCGTCGTCGTCGTCAGAGCCGCCGCTCAGGCCGCAACCTTCCACTTGGGACATCTCCTGAGAACAGATAAGTTCATACCTGAATCAATTATGGAGCCTAGGCTTTTTAACATTTATCTATACTTAATATTATAAAGAGGAAAGATTTGATTGTATATTTGTTTGTATTGAATAGGCTCCGAAACTACTGGACCGATTTGAAAAAATATTTGACATTTGGAAAGCTACACTATCCACGGATGACATAGGCTACTTTTTAATCCGGGAAAATCTTCAACGCGGGCGAAGCTGCGCGCGGACTGCTAGTTAATAATATAAGAAAGAAAGACAATTCGACGGCCCCATCGAATAAACGTATAAAGTAAAAACAGTAACTTTACAGGAGCAATTAAAAAGGTAAAAAAAAAATATTACTCGGTGATTATTATTTAAACCTATAAACAATATATTACTAAATTAATGGTGAAAAAATCTACTTTTTTCTAATAAAATATAAAATACGGATATACTATACGGATAGAATTTGAAATATTAAAAAAAAGCCTTTTAAATTTTTATTCTAGTTAAAACTTTTCAAGGTTGGTTCGTTTTCAATGTTTACACTATTATTCGTCGGAAATGTTATAGTTCCTAAAAAGTGTAACAAAATATTGACCTGGTTTACTAAAGGGTATTTTGATATGGTAATGTGGTTATTAGATAGTTACATGGTTATTCCAGTAATTGGGTTTATATTTTAGAAATGAAAAATTGTATTACTGTTTTATTCATTTAGCTTTTTATTTTACAATATTGAGTAAAATGCGTTTGTTTAACTACAAAGTACTGAATATTTAAAATATTTTAGATTAACTTGGAACTTACATGTTATTCTAAATTATTTTGAGGGATAAAACAAGTTTCTTAAACCGTCGGTACTTAATTATAAAAGTACCTATTCATATATGTAGTATATTATGTCGTTTTTTACTGATAGCAATATTAAGTTTAAAATAAGTCATTTATTGTTAGTCATTTGGTTCTTAGCACAAATTTTACTGAAAACAAGATGACACTTCAAAACAATGTTTTTTTTTATCATAGATAGACCTACGTTTAACCACGAACTCTCCTAATCGATGGTGGTCGACGACGGGGCACACAGGTCTAGAAGATTCATATTTACTCTTGACTTGAAGAAACCCAGATAGTAGTTTTCAGGAAAGACAAGACGACGGCTGTACGCATTAAAAATGTGGAAGCAAAGCGCTTTGTTTGTAAGGGTGGTAGACTGACAAGGTATCGATGGTATTGAGCGGTACCTCTGCTTGTCCTGTTGTGAAAGGGGTGGTGGCAAGGGGCATGGTGGAATGAGATCGTGCCATTCCTGGGCACAATCTCCAAAATGTATTCTATAAAAGATCAACTCAAGCAACTCTACGCCGGTGCTCGAGACTCTGGAACTTAGTCTCAGCGTTTAGCTGCTCACTTATCACCCTCAATGCTTTACGCTCGATCAAGTCCAAAGCAGCCAGCTGGTGTTTGGCTGAACCATCCCATAGATGGCAGCAATACTCCATACGCCCGGTCGCGTAAGCTTGAGCTTTATATAAAGTTGAAAGCTGTCCTTGAAAGCTGAAGTATCGCCTCACCTTAATGGAAATGCCAAGCTTCATGGCAGCAGTCTTGGCTTATGACTAGATATAGGAACCAAAACTGAGAGTCCGAGTAAGTAAAACTCCCAAGAGTTTAAGATGATCTTCTACAGTTACCGGTACATTTCAGAAAACGGGGAACGCCGAAAAGTGACAAACTTGCGTTTTAGATGCGCTGAATTTAATTAGATTGGCATCGCCCCAATCGGACACGACCTGGAGAGTTAAATCCAGACGCATAAGCATCTCGTCTCTGTTTTTCTGAATGTCTGTTTTACTGGCTCGTGCGTTGGCAAAGTATCTCTCCACAACTGTACTGTCGTCTGCATACCCAATGATTCCGGGCATAAGCAGATCGTTTATGTGCAGTAAAAACAGTGTGGCCGAGAGCACTGACCCTTGAGGTACTCCGGCATTAATTGCCATTCTATCAGACGAGCAGCCGTCAATAACTTCTCGAATGGATCTTTCCCTCAAGAACGCAGCAAGCCATTAGTAGAACTGAACTGGCAATCCCTAGGCTGGAAGCTTACCAATAAGGCTAGCGTGCCAGACCTTTATCAAAGACTTTTGAGATGTCAAGTGAAACGGCTAATGCTTAACCATATTTCTCTATAGCCTCACTCCAAATGTGCGTGATATACGCAAGAAGATCCCCAGTCGATCGCTTTCGTCGAAAACCGTATTGTCGATCACTGAATAAGTCCTCGTCTTCAAGGTATGTAAGGACGTTCATGTTCAGGACACATAGTAGGGAGGTGACCGAAATTGGACAGTAATTTGATGAGTCAGCGCGACTGCCTTTCTTAGGCACAGGTTGCACATTAGCAAGCTTCCAGGATTTTAGGACAATTCCAGTTTTCAAAGATAGGCGAAAGAGTCTTGTGAGTATGGGAGACAACTCAGGGGCACATTTTTTCAACACTACAGCCAAAATCCCATCCACTACCACTAGCTTTGTTCATGTTTAGACTCTGTAACGTTTACAGTACTAATTTTTGATGGATGCGAATTTCTTGCATTGTCGCTTAGCATCGAAGAAAGCTAGGTGAGGTTTCGTTAGAGGTGTCTAAACGTGAAGCTTCAGCAAATTGAGCAGCAAAGAAATTTGCTTTCTCGATTGCATTATGGGCTAGAGATCCATCCGGTTTTAGTAGTGGAGGGAGAGAAGGGCGGCTGAAGTTCGCTTCCACCGACTTGGCCAAGGACCAGAATGCTTTGCTGCCAGCTGGATGTGTCGCAAGCTTGGCACCTATACGGCCAATTCGATTAAAGCGAGCCTTCTGTAACACCTTCTTCAAGGACTTGACGTCTTGATTAAAGGCTTTCTTCTTAGTTCGTGTATCCGTAGCTTTGCTGTTGCGAGCGTCAGCCCAAGAAAAGAAAAGAAAGAAAAGTAAGCTGCATGTTTTACCACTTCTGACCTTGTGTGATGTAATGACTCAATGCATCCTCCCCGCTAGGATCTCCATCCTCTAGGACCAGAGCACGAATCCAATTCCATTGCATAAAGTAGTGAGAAAGGGAGATGTTATTTCTCTGAAACTGTTCCCCTCTGCATTTGAGGATGTTTTTAAGCACTTGTATTGACATGGTATCAACATCAATGGCGAACGCATCACACACCTTCGATTTGCCAACGATATAGTCCTCATGGCAGAATCGCTGGAAGACCTTGGCATAATGCTCAGCGACCTTAATATCGCCTCCCATCAGCTGAGTCTTAAAATGAACATGAGCAAGACAAAAATCATGTGAAATGCTCATGTTGCACCCGTACCGGTTACAAGTTGTAGACCATTGTCGGGTCTACAACTTGTACCGGTATTATACCGGTATAATTCGGGTCAGACGATTCAACTAGGCAAGTCTAAATTCGACAAAGAGGTCAGCCGACGAATCCAACTCGGATGGGCAGCGTTCGGGAAAAATATGACACATCTTCTCGTCACAGATACCGCAGAGCCTCAAGACGAAAATCTATAATCAGTGCATGTTGCCATGATGACATATGGAACTGAGTCTTGGTCGCTAACTATTGGCCTTATACACAAGCTCAGAGTAGCGCAACATGCTATGGTGAGAGCTATGTTGGGTGTTTCACTACATGATAAAATTCGCAACGAGATAATCCGTAGAAGAACCAAAGTCACCTAAATAGCACTTAAAATTTGCAAGTTTAGGTGGCAATGGGCAGGCCATATAGCTCGCAGAACTGATAACCGATGGGGAATAAAAGTTCTCAAATGGCGCACAAGGACAAGAAAACGAAGAGTAGGACGATATTGTAAAGATCGCAGGAAGTCGGTGGATGGAGGGCTAAAAATCGTTCTTCCTGGAAATCTATTGGGGAGGCATATGTTCAGCAGTAGACTTTAAAGGCTGATATGATGATGATGAGGATCCTCCTCCCCTCGCATTTATTTATTGTCCATCCACCTTTTACGGAATATATCATAATTTTTATAGGCAATAAAATGCTTTTACTAAATCGATATGTAAAAAAAACAACGAGAAAATGTGTGTAATAAAAATAACACAGTGAAAGTTACCTACTAAAGGCAAACTCGAAAATTCAGAAAACACTTTTACGATTATTATTTTGTTTCCAAATTCCCACGAATAATATTACAAAGCTAGTTTGCAATAAACGAGTGAGAGTAGACGGTGTCCAAAATACATACTTGCAATATTCGTGCGAGATTGGCGTTTTTATTTTCCGCAGAAAAATAATTAATTAATTAATATAATTCCATCTCCTTTTCACAACAAGACAAGCAGACGTACCGCTCAATACCATCCATACCTTGTCAACCTACCACCCTTACGAACAAAGCGCTTTGCTTCCACATTTATAATGCGTACAGCCAAGGATTGGAATGCTTTGCCGTCGTCTGTCTCTCCTGAAAACTACAATCTAAGTCTCTTCAAGTCTCGAGAAAATAAATGTCTTCTAGACCTGCGTGCCCCATGGTCGGCCACATCGTCGCTTAACATCAGGACAGATCGTGATCAAACGTAGGTTTATCGATAATAAAAAAAAAGGTTCCGGTGGACACGGTAGCGACTCCTAGCGTATCAAAACAGGGCGCGTCTGTCCAAGTGTTAATGTGGTTTGTTTTCTATACCTAACTACGGAAATTACATTACCTATAAAAACCTCTTACCTCATCGCCAATATCCATGGACTCTGTGCTGACAGCAGAGTTCATTTCCCTCTCGTCCTGGACCACGTCCAGGTCCATTAACTCCAATGCCGATGGTCTCAATGTGGTTGAGGACACGCTCAAGCTTTACTCGGTTCACACACTGAGGATGAATTAAATAAGTCAAGTGTACAAGTTTAAAACTAGTAGTTTGCACCGAACTAAGATCTCGCGATGTCCGTATTATATAGGTATGTATAGGTAGGTACATATACGAGTATCTTGCTGATACCCGCAACGTCTGGGTAATTTGATAAGAGTATAATTGGATACTAATTATTGTCCAATGTCTTCCCAAAATATTTAAAACTAAACATAAAAATAGTGTGATAAGTTATTATAATGTATCCACCAGATCTCTGGAATGTAACCTACTTAAATAACTGTTAGTTATAAACCTAGTTTTTCTGTTTTAGCTCATTATAAGTGAACCCTGTTCTTTTATAAGTCAATAAATTTCTCTAAATTAAATTCAACCGATATAAATTAATAATCCATCACTTCAATTCTCCAACTTAATATTACACAAAATAGAAGAAACTAAGAGATGACAGCACCTATCTAACGAATGGAGCATGCTCTTACCATTCAGAAAGAGATCCCCAAAATTGCTTATAACTACCCAATAGTAACCGGTGACCGAAGCGAGCCACTATTTTTTTTATTAGTGAGCCTTACCATGACTATCAAACCATAGGAAGCGAATTGTGCTCTTTAGTATGATATAATAACAAATATGTATGTATGTATAATAAATATGATGGACAATGCACACAACACCATCTAGTCCCAAACTAAGCATATCTTGTATTATGGTGACTAGATGACTGATAGAATACTTATATATATTTAAATACATACTTATGATACTTTATAACACCCAGACACAGAGCAAACACCTATGTTCTTCACACAAATGTTTATCCTGGGAGGGAATCGAACCCTCAACCTACAGCGCAGAAGGCAGAGCTACTACCCACTGAGCTGACAGGCCAGTCATGATGTTATTATTTTTAGAAAATGCAAAGTAAATAGCTTCTAATAGTCAAGTGGAGCTAATTTTTATTGTAGTGAATAATAGAGCTCAGTCCCCATACGCCATAATATAATCTTGACACTAACATATTTCACAATTTGAGAGTTTAGTTACTTAAAACATTTTACTCATGACAGCTGAGCCAATTTCAGAGACATTTTAATTGTGTGATGTCAATGATATTACATCTAGTACTCTGTAATATCATTGCACGAGGTCAAACCTTTTTTTTAAATTTATGCCTATTGCAAATAGAAAGGGAAGCTACTTAATTTTAGTATGTTATTTAAAAATATAACATATTCTATCAGTCATGTCATTTCAGATGGTGTTGTGTGCATTGTTCACTAATATTTATTTATTTATTAAATATTGGTGGATAATCTTAAAAAACACTAATTACACCAGCCCTAAGCTTAGATTGTATTATTTATTTAATTTAATTGATAATTCTTTCATGGGTGAATTACTTATTGTACTTTCGATCTTATATCAATGACATAACAGTCATTGCACACATGTTTGTGAAATTAAAGGAACACATTGCAATAAATATATCTCATCCAACTAGATTTTTTTATTCTATTTTCCCCAAAGAAGAAATTAGATTAAGGAGAGGAGAATGTAAAAATACTGATAAAATAATACATATTTTACAATACAATACAATATTTTTATTTATTATTTCAGAAATAGTTAAGTTCACAATAAATAAATAAATAAATAAATAATTGGCAGGTACTTATTTTATTTTTTCCTGTCATTCTGTACATTTCTAGTAATAAAATTGTTTCTATTGAATGTGCACCGCAGACATGAACAAAACATGGATAAGTATTGTTTGGACACACAATAAATTAATATATTAAATGTGTTGTATAAAATAGAGTATCTGTATGTAAGGTGCTATGAAGGGATTTGAATAATCTAGGAACTGACAATGGTAGCAGCAACATACTTGGCAAATGTGCAAAAAAACGACTGTCCAAGCACAATTTTAAATAATTACACATGAAATAAAATAAAATATTTTATTTAATTTTTTTATTTTGATCAAACATAGCAAAGACAATATAGTAAATGATAAAAGAGAAGAGGAATAAATAGGTAGGTACTTATTGCCCCTGAGTCTATAGTTTCACTGGACCAACTAAAACTTCGTAAAATAAGAAGAACCTTATTTTATTTGCATGAATATCTGAATTGATAAAAAAAAATTAAGTTAAACATCATGAGCTTACTAAATTTACATGTGATTGTAGTGTTTTAGCTCATTTTAGTCATGTGTCGATTAAAACTGTACAAAATCCAGGAGTTTTAGCTAGTCTGATGAATCATCAAAATGACAAGCATAGTTTGTATGTTTTTTACAACTTTGCAACTACTATGAGGATGTATGTAAGTACATGTTTATGTTTGTGGTTAAACTGACCACATTCCTGATTATTACATGTTTGTTTCTAGTTTAGTCATAGTAGAATTAGTTTGCACAATCATTTACCTCATACCAGAAAAATTACTTTCTGAAAATTTTATGTATTTGATAAGTATTTTGGTAATCATAACTAGTTCTACTTCAGTTCACTCACATGTATTTAAAAAATAGCTTGATAATTAATGCCAAGCACCTAACAAAGGGCAAAGGTATGATATTTATGGCTGTATAATATTCTTGGGCATATTTTAAGCCTTAGTTAACAAAATGCTGAAAAAGAGATTAACAGATAGATGTCCATAAACTCATTCCTGGTTTGATTGAGAACTTAAAGACAAGGGAGAACTAAGTAGGTCAGCCATTTCTATTCTATTGATTTTCTGGGTGGTACTAGAAATCTATTGTAGTTTTAGATTCTTGTATTAGGTCAATGAATTATGATCATCTCAGTAGTAACACTGCTAAAACTCTAAATGAACTTGTTTCAGGGCTTAGTTCAAAGATTCGATTGTGTAGTCAGCTAGCAAAAGAAAATCAATAACTAGGCTTCCCACACAAGTAAGTAGGAAGAAAATAAACTAGATAAACCCTCGTCAATCCAAGAGTAGAAGCTAGTAATGTGGTGAAAATCACAGATGTGGTTATTACCATTTACGCTGCTGATGGTATTTAATACAAGGTTTACTATAACTTGTATAATTTGTACGTAATCTGCGAAACAATGCAACGGTGTGACGCAATTTGTTTTGTTTATGTGGTGCATGGCGCCGGAGGGATATTTCGAGTCGACGCATGACACAAACTCTTTGCGGCGGCGTAAAGGGTAAGTCCAAAACGAATAGCCATCATGGGGGAACCGCGCATTCGAGCAGGCCCAGACAGCATAGAAAGACTACGGCTGCGTACGCACCTGCGTGATTTGAAGCACATTTTCCAATCCAATTAGAAGTTCAGCAGACTCCTTGTGATGTAACCGGTTCAAAACAATATTTTTTAGAACTATTGCACTTGTTTTATCACTGATTTTACGCAACCCACACAGAGCACAAGAGACCCCGAAAATTCTGTGTCCTCCATTGATATCGATCGGTGAACGCGAAACGAGGGCCGTATTGACTTCATAACCTGAGGAAGCCATTTTGTACGAGTCTGCGCGGTGCAGTTTTCACATGGAAAAGGAAATCGCCCCTCGGTGTGAGGGGGGATTTGAATTTTAAATTAGCAAGTAAAATTGAGCTTATTGCACAAAACACTTACCAGCTATTAGTTTCAAATATTTTCGTAGGTTTATTAGATCGTTCTGCAGCCCCAGTCATCCAGGAAAACCCAAGTTTATTTTCGAAAATTGATCAAATACGTCACTGCGCAAACGCCATCTGTTGCCATTTTCCTTGACTACTTTTGACGTTTATAAAGTAAACAAACTTCCGTCCGGTCCGGCTGACTTGCTGTCAATATTTATTCTAAGTTTTTGTGAAAAATAGAAGCGTATAATATTAGTTTATTCACTAACCAATAAAGGTAAGATTTCAATATCCTCTTTGCCTCAGTCCTGAACTCGTTCTGAATTTAAGTTAGAGTAAATTGATTTGATTACCTAAATTATGATTTTGGCTTTAGGCAAACCAAAATATATTAGACTAGCTACTGCCCGCGGCTTCGCACGCGTGGTACCTATATATATTTTTTTTTTCATGAAAAGTATTCTATGTTACTTCTAATACCTCCAAGAATATGTGTACAAAGTTTCATGATGATCGGTTAACACTTTCACTGCCACTGACACGCCTCGCGTGTTCAGGCTAATCTAAGTCTCTACGCCAAGAACACGCCAGGCGTGTTTTGAATGTTTCGGTTATATTTCCAAAACTAGGCCAGATTTTCTGTTCAAATTTTTAGTGCATCATTTTTAAAGGATAGGCTTTGGCATATTGAAGCGGTTCCCTAAAAAAACTAGTTAGTTTTTTTTACGAAAAATAGGTATTTTGTAGTGCCGAGAACACGCTAGGTGTGTTCACTTACTGAAGCTACCCTTAGGTTCCCAAACTTTTTTATTCTATTAAACGCTTTGCTAATTTCAGAGTTATAAGCTTACGATATGAGATTTTTAACCAGTATTTGATGACAAAACGGAATGTCATAATTTATCGGACCGTTGTTTTTACCGGATACAGTACTGTGTCATGTATGAATAAATAATAAATAAATAAATAATGCCGGACATTTCACACAGCACCATCTGGCCCCAAAGTAAGCAGAGCTTGTGTTATGGGTACCACATGACTGATATACTACTTATATGAAGTCGCTTATACAACTCCATACGCCATCAATGAAAAAAAAACGTACACATCCTATGTATATCTTTATATAATTATACATACACACACAGTGACATACACACGTACAGTAAAATTATCTCTATTATATAAAAATCAATTGCTGTTCGTTTGTCTCGCTAAAAATTTTGTCATTATTAATATCTTCCGTTTCCGGTACAAATTTAACTTTTCCTGAAGATAAGATAAGAAATCAATTTATTTCATTTGAATATTTTGAATTTAATTCATACTTATGTAATTAGGTAAAGCCAATCAACCAACATTATGATAATACGAGATAAATAACGTAAACAAACTTTCTGCAGTTCAAAGCTTTTTATCGGTTTAATAATTTAGATGAATTCACTCATATAAGACTGAAAATATGTTTAAATATGATTGTCACTCAATATATTATTAAAACAAATGTACTTGCACTGTTAACAATGCCAATGTTACAGTTCACAATAAAACTTTATTCATTTATGCATGGGAATTTTAGTAAAAAAAGTTTGAGAACCTTTAACTACGTTATAATAAATTTACTTACTAAAATCATTTTATTCAAGCAATGCCGCGAGCACGCCTAGCGTGTCCGCGGTTTTATACGGCGGCATCTCGATAAACTTCAAGAAAATCGTGGTGGCAGTGAATGAGTTAAGTACCTAGTTTTCTCGCGTGAAAGCGTAACAAACAAACTGAAATTCACATTTATAATATTAGTAGGATTTGGTCTGAACTTGAAGCTTCTGTAAAACCGTACATGTATTTTTTTTATAAACAATTCTAGTCTAGAGTGGTTTGATCCACAATAGTTCATACTTTAACATTGGTGAGGTATTACCCTAACTTCCTATCATAGGTTGTGGATGCACTCAAACTGTTTTGTTATAGGTATTCTTGTTATTTATTATCAGCTTGTTATATTCTGTAGAATAAGTTATACTGAGTACCTAGGAATCATAAGCAGTATAAATTAGGATTCTAGCAAGTATAAATCCGTGGCTTCTACCTGCCCCATCAGGAATCAGGCCTGGTTTTATGTAGTCACTAACCTGCTTTGATCAATAGGTGACTTAGGTATCTGGGAATATTAAAACACAATGGTGTTACGTAAAATTATTTAATATTATAATCTCTTGATTTCCATTTAAAATATTGCATTATATTCTTTATACCTAAGTTCAAAATATTTACTTAAAGACATAGCACTTACAGTCTAAATGACTAAATTATGAAAATTCCTATTAAAAGTAATAAAAATCACATTATTAAGTAGTTCTGCTCAATTAATATTATTATGTATTGATTTCTTTCACCGTGGCCGTTTGAACTCACTGGATTCTTCAGAAGATCCTGTGAACAGATAACAACTTGCTTTAGACTTATGGCCTTACTCATAAATGTTTCAAGTTGAAAGGCGTTTTTAAGTAAGGTTCTTAGATTGCAAGTTTCAGTCGACCAGGCATGGGTAATTATAATTATAATCAGCACAAGACTGAACTAGTTGGAAAAAATAATTGATAATTAACATGTCCGATTGTACGGAAACTTACAGAAAGATACCTAGTAATATTCAGTCAATATATGATTCTCGCTCAGCCTAAGGCAGTAAGTTTAATTGAAACCTAAATATGACTAGCTTCTTCACGCAGCTTAGAACACATGGTACCTACGTAAAAAGTCGCCTATGTCCTTCCCTAAGATACAATCTACAAGATTCATTTAGTTGTGATAATGTTACAAACAAACAAACATGAACAGACATAGATACTTACAAATTTAAGTATGGATTTGATTGAATCTAGAACTAGAGATCAGCATGGCAATTATAGAACTCTTATTACAATCAATGTCTATCAATTTTGATTAGCAATAGGCATAATTTCACAGATTCGTATTACATACATTCTATTTATATCTTAGTTTCTACTCAAAGGTATAACAGCAAGTCCTACAATGTACCTACATCACCCTTCACTAATACCAATTCATCAATAATTTACAAAATATATATATATATATATATATTTTGAAAAATTATGTTTTTTTGAAATTAGGTTTTGAACTGTCAAATTAACCTTTGGTATTCTGCTGCTACCAACTTATCCTAATTTAATTTTATCTAACTTAATTAAGCGTTCCTAATTTAGTTAGATGGTACTAACCGAATAGGTTTTACAAATGCTATAAACTAACTAAATATATTTTAGACAATTCCTAATTTTAGAAATGAACCAACCGAATTGCCACCAGATCAGTCATGTGGTGCCACTACATGACTCCCCCTACAAGCTCTGCTTACTTTGGGGCCAAATGATGCTGTGTGAAATGTTTGGCATTATTTATTTATTTATTATTGAATGCTGTTATTATCAGAATGCAGGTGTTTTTATGCGAGAGAAAACGAAAGCTATGATCTTCCAGGTTACTATTATGGGTTGACCTGTAGAGCGATGACAGTAGCGTCCGCGCCAGCCCGGCTCGCAGGCGCAGACCCCGGAGACGCAGCGGCCGTGGCGACAGGCGCGCCCGCACTCCCCCCCACGCCTCCCCACCTCGCAGTGGTTCCCCCCCAGCCCCACGGGGCAGCGGCACTTGTTCACGCCCTTGCATCTGCCCCCCGCTAAGCAGGGTATCACGCATTTTGCTGCAAATGACGAAATATACAACAAACTATATACCTAGATGCTACACGTAAAAAGTAGCCAGGAGTTACAACATGTTTGGGCCACAAGAAATCATCCATACAAACTTAAGTATTAAGGATAGGATACTCTTTTTCACCTTAACACTAAACCCCAGGCCACACCATGCTAAGCATGCTTTTGTACGAATACTGGTGTCAGACTAGTGTCGTAGTGTACCTACGGTAAAGAAAGATTTTCCTATCTTTAATACTAATGTTTCGTAGAGGACATTTTCATCCTAACCGCGAGACCAGTGTGCCAGAGCAGTGAGAAGGTGACTCGGACAAGACATCGTTGAGTTAGCCGGCTTACATTGTGCATAATATAGTGCAGTTAAATCTCAGTGTGGCCTGAGCTTAATTGAAATGCCCAAATCGGTGGGAAAACCCGGTAAAGATCCTTGTCACACTCTAATAAAAAAAAGTTTTGGGAACGGGACGAGTTTCTGGTCAATACTTCTCGGACTTGGGTTAGAAGAAATTGGCACCTCAATTCACCTAGTATGTTACTATCAAGACTATCAAAGTGATCCTTGTGATTGCATTGAATAAAGAAAACTTCGACTTTGACTAATCCATTTGTGATCTAAGAAAAATGACCTAAGAACTCACAAAATTCACATCGCCTCCCATAGTAACCCTTCGAACATTCACACTTGTCCTTCTGTATGCACTTTCCGCCGTTCAGGCACTTCTGAGAGCATATGCCTGAAACAATAATCAAACATTATAAATAAATAAATATAAGTGGATAAAGCACTCAACACCATCTAGCCCCAAACTAAGCATAGCTTGTATTATGGAGACCAGTTAGCTTTTTTACTACAAACTAAATACAAACCATACTTTATAACATCCAGACACAGAAGACACGCCTGTTCTTAAGACAAATGTTTGTCCAGAAAGCAGAGAGAGCTACTATCAAATGAGCTGACAGGCGAGTCAAAAATGGCGAGAAACTGTATTAGTATCGAGTAAAATTGATATTTAAGATTCGTTTCTGTCTTGAAACAGGTACCTTCCTAAAGTGATTCTGAAATGAAGGTCTTGGATTAAAAATAAATATAAACTTTTGTTACAGAATAGACCAACATGCGTCCTACGATGCTCCAGCAAGTCAGAATGGCCCACAGCAGTGCCAGGCCTTATTGGAAAAAGAATCCTCATGTACGTTGTATGCGCATAAATATAGAGTACTAGCGGCTTCGCACGCGTGGTACCTACATAAAAGGTAGCCTATGTCTTTATCCAAAGTCCCATCTATCTCTATACTAAAATTCATCAAAATCGGTGTAGCGTTTTAGGCGTGAAAACGTAACAGACAGAATTACTTTCACATTTATAATATTAGTATAGAATATAGATCAGCCTACAATGTTATGCTTCTAGTTCTGTAAATGACAATACTTTCATACAACCATTCATCCCCCTTTTCAACCCTTTACAACACTTTTTGTCCTCTCTCAGGCTTTAGACTATTTGTGTACCAAATTAAATTAAAAATCGCTTTAGTAATTTACGCCAAAATTACTAAAGCGATTTAAATTAAAAGCGAGATAGACAGAGTTACTTTCGCATTTATAATATTAGTAAGGATTTTTGGCATAGTTTACTAAGTCGTTCGTTACAGAACAATGAAGTAAACAACCTTCTGCGTGCCCAGTACTTGGTTAGATGAACGCAGTGGGATTTTCATCTAGCGCATCCGTGCATTGGAGGGTACCTTTCAGTCCCTTGTAAAAAGTGGACTAGGTTCACAAAAGTCTTCGTGTGGCTTAACTGTTCCATCACCAGAGTTGGTAGTAGTCAACATTTATTTCAATATACGCGGGCCTTCGATCACATAATACCTCTACCTCTACTACCTAGAGGTATATGTGATCGAAGACGCGGGCACAATAGCTTGGTACGAGTACAATATTTGGGTTATATTATAGCCTCGTTATTTCCTTGATAACATATTAACAAATCCATTATTATGTAAATTTTAATTGTAATTGTATTTTTATAATATTTATATGTAGGCACATTTTATTTTATAATTATAATACATAATATTAAGTACCTCTCAACAAGTAAAGGCCTCTTCCATTTTGTTCCAATTTTCTTTATCTTCCAGCCTTTCAATCCTTCGACAGCTGTTTTATTTATCTCGTCCATGCATTTTTTATTTATTTACTATATATATATATATGTATATATATATATATAGTAAATAAACCAACAAGTAAACACCGCAAATTCAAAATACACAGAATCAATGGGTGTAAAACCTAGTGTTCCCGTAATTTTAGGGCACGACATCATCGGTTAAAAAAGGAAGGCAGTTAAATATAGAGAACAAAAATTAAGTAAGTAGTTATATATAAAATAAGTAGGTAGGTAGGGAAACAAAAAAAAAAGATATCATCACGAATAATATTTGTACGTACCTAATAAATAATATTTGTGTTGACATCATATTTTTTATAAACTGATTCTCGATCTACCTACTTATTTTATGTATGACTACTTATTAAATTTTTACTACGATAGGCCTGAGTATGAAATGAAACAAATATGTCACACTGCTAACATTTAACATGCTTGTAACAGTTCTAATTAAATTGCACTTATTAATTATTATTTTATAATTCGGGCCGGCGCATTTCCATTTGAGCTTATTTACCGAAAGGTTGGGTTATATTCAAATAATAATGACAAGTTAATAGTGACTTACGAAGTAACAGAGCCAAGTGAAAGATAAGGATATGTTCATTCGACAGTTGGATAAAATGATTCGCGTAGACCACGCGGGTGAATTGGGCGCGGATCGGATCTACGCCGGTCAGATGGCCGTTCTTGGACGGACGGCGGAAGGGCCGCTCATACAACACATGTGGGACCAGGAAAAGCAGCATAGAGCCAAGTTTGAGTCGTTGATCAACGAGTATAGAGTGCGACCGACAGTGATGACGCCGATATGGGATGTAGCTGGCTTCGTTTTAGGAGCTGGTTAGTATAATAACAAAACAGAAACGGTAGAAACCTCCTCAGGTCTTCAGATGTATAGAACCTTGAGGATGTCTAAAGGGGGTAGTCTAGCCAGAGGCGTACCTCTGAGCTAACATTTTATTTGATACGTACCATGCACTGTTGTAAGTATTCCGTACTACGCCATAAATACCTATACCTAATCGAATCAAACTTTCTTGTCTACATTAGGATGTATTAAAAGTTATTTATAACACGTTAAGGCGATTGTAAAAAGTGTAAAATTTCGACCGACACTAAATTTCAAATATAATACCGAAACTATGACTGCAATTAATGAACTGTTGTTGACGGTTGACTGTTGATTAATTTTGCACACGTGTTTATGGTCACTGTTGCTGAGCGGTTAACAACGCTGACTGTTAATACTGAGCCTGAGAACTAAGTGATTGAATCCTAGTTCCTAATCATCATCATCATCATCATCATCATCATCAGCCTTTATGAAATCCACTGCTGAACATGGGCCTCCCCAATAGATTTCCAGGAAGAACGATTTTGAGCCCTCTCCATCTACCGACTTCCTGTGATCTTTACAATGTCGTCAGTCCATCGGGTGGGGGGTCGTCCTACGCTTCGTTTTCCTGTCCTTGGTCGCTATTCGAGAACTTTTACTCCCCAACGGTTATCAGTTCTGCGAGCTATATGGCCTGCCCATTGCCACTTCAACTTGCAAATTTTGAGCGCTACGTCGGTGACTTTTAGTTCCTAATCTGTTTGTGTTAAATACATCATTTTATTTTACATCTTTTATGACCCGAGTATTGACGTTAACCATTTGTATGAATTTCAATTACCGTTCCTACCTGGGAGATATTTTTACAAATTTTACAATTTATTTTACAAATTTTTGTTAGTTTGATTAGAATTGAACCGCAGCTGAACAGTTCAAAAGCTGTCGCTTTTGACGTGTTTGCGTTCATTCTGCTAATGAACGACTCAGCTTACGCTACGTTTACGAAACCGTCAACGATCGATCGAATGTTTTCTTTTATTGGTCATAGAGATAACAGATTAGGTTTTTGGTAAATTATTGAACGAATTATATAATTGGAGCCGAAACTTAGATGGATTGGAAAGGAACGATAACCGTTGTAAATTAACAGAATTACCTCCAGGTGTCTTGCGACATCTTTTTAAGGTTCCGGAGTTCAATAAAGAATCCATATCCGTATGTCTGTCTGTTTGTTTTGTCTGAAATGATTTTAGGGGTACCTTTACATGTAAAGAGGGGTTGAAAGTTTTTCGATAGACATCCTATATCTATTCTATAAGAACTCACATAATTCATCATTCAAAATCCAGCTGAGACGCAGAAGGTTCTTTCTGGGTTCGATTCCCGCTGCGGACAAATGTTTGTATGATCTGCAAGTATTTGTCTCGGTTCTGGATGTTTCTATGTATAATATGTTTGTATTTACAAAAAAAAATGGTATATAAGTAGTATATCATCTGGTATAACACAAGCTCTGCTTACTTTGAAGCCCAGATGATGCTGTGTGAAATGTTCGGCATTTTTTTATTTTATAATTAGCTTGTGTTGCGCTTAAGTATGTTATATCCTTGTCATTCTAATGTCCACGAATAGATAATAGAGATCATATTAGTTTGTGTAGATATAAGATAGACCCATCGTTTGAGAAATATTGAATATGAAGTGTTAAATTTTAGATAGAGGTCAGCCATACTATTATAAATTAGTAAGTGTCTCTTGTCTGTTTGTTTGTTACCTTTTCACAGCTGAACGACCGTACGGATCTTGACGAAATTAGTAAAAAGATAAAGTGTATCTTGGGGAAGAACATAGGTTGCTTTTTTTGTAAGAACCACGCGTGCAGAACCGCAGGAAGTCGCTAATCTTTTATATAAAAACTAGCTGACCCGGCCACGCGTTGCTGTAGCTCAGTAGTTCTAAAACGTTGAACCAATATACGCTAACCTCTAAAATTATCAGTGTTTCTCTACTATATTATGCATGTATTATACATATAAAATCCGCTTCCTTCCGCTTGAATCATTCTATCTATTAAAAAAGACCGCATCAAAATCAGTTGCGTAGTTTTAAAGATCTAAGCATACATAGGGACAGACAGACGGCGGGAGGCGACTTTGTTTTATACTATATTTAATAGTGATAATGCTGGACATATCACACAGCATCATCTGCAAATATTTGTTTGCAAACCTGCAAACAAATTTGTTTGCATGGTCTGCAAATATTTATCTCGGTTCTGAGTGTTTTTCTATGTATAATATATATTATGTATTTACAAAAAAGTATATAAGTAATAGGTATATTACTGGTGCTAGGGGCTACTAGCACCAAAGTAAGCAGAGCTTGTGTTGTGGGAACCAAATGACTAATATATAGTTTTTTTTTTAAATTACAGATAGATCATACAAACATTTGTACCGCGGCAAGAATCGACGCCGCAACCCTCGTGCCATAGAGGAAATCATAATAAAATAACAGATTTTGATGTTTGTTTAGGCACAGCCCTCCTCGGTAAAGAGGCAGCGATGGCTTGCACTGTAGCCGTTGAGACTGTTATAGTAGAGCACTACAACGATCAGCTGCGAACGCTCTTAGAGCATCCTGACGTGGACCCTGAGATCCTCACCACCATCACCAAATTCCGGGATGAGGAGCAAGAACATCATGATACAGGTGATGTAAAAGACATTTCTAGTAGGTACTAGGTGGTAACCTAGGTAGGTTAGCATGATCATGACTGGGCTTTTAGTTTGAAAGATAGATAGATGATTATAAGATAGACCCTTATTATAATTAGGTGACATTAAGAAAGAGAATTAATTACAGAAATGTACAGAATAATATATAATAATATATAATTACGTTTTAAAAACTAAAAAGGAAACCGACTTCATTGAATGAAATTTGAGCTAATATACATTTTTAGTGGAAAGTATGTGTATTTTGTATATACATATATAATATGGGTAGGCCAAATAAACGCAATGCTCCAATAAGACAGCGAGGTATCGGAAGTAAACGAAAATATCATCGATGTATAACATTTTTAGATTTTTGTTGATTTTTCAGCTCGACCGATTTCGATAAAATTTTAATGGGACCACCTGGGAAGTATACCCTTTCAAACAAAAAAAGAATTTTCTATATATATAAATACTATGTATGTACCATGCCTGCGACGATGCCGCAGGACGCAGCTAGTAACAAATAATAATTAAACTGAAATTGCAGGGATCAGTCACGGAGCGGAGCAGGCGCCTTTCTACAAAGCGCTCACAGAGGTCATCAAAGCTGGCTGTAAAGTCGCTATTGAAATATCTAAGAAAGTATAAACTTCAGTTTAGTGCTCACAAAAAAAAACTAATCAACTGTACTATTTAAAATAACAGTACCAACAAACCTACTACTATTGCAATGACACAGAACCTGGCAATTTCAACGAGCTACGCTATGTTAACTCTACCCTATGATGTCACATTAGTTAATTGCTCTGCTTCAGCCAGGTGACTAGGATTCTGATACTATCAAAACATTTGTTTGTTCTGTGTCATGGTGTTATAATTATCATAAGTACGTATTTGAAAATATATAAGTATTATATCAGTCATCTGGTCACCATAATACAAGCTATGCTTATTCTGGGGCTAGATGGTGTTGTGTGCATTGTCCACCAATGTTTACTAGTGGCTCTATGAGCTGTAGAACTCGCGAACATTTTTCGAAATGACAGAAATTAATCTGACTCTGTGACAGATCTTCAAGTCTGTAAATCTGTATTCTTGTGTACGCCATGTCTGTATTATTTTAAGCCACATAATATCTGTTTATTCGTTATGTTGTAGGTTAGTTACAAAATATATATGTTAAATTTACCTTAAATGTTAATTTCCGATCTAAAATAATTCCTATTATAAATACCAAAGTGACTGTTTAATCCGTTAGCTGATTTATCTATGAAAATCAGAACGAACCGTTTCTGCGGCTGAGGTAAAAACAGATTTTTGCATAATACATAAACCAGGCATTCATTACCCACACATAATTACGTTTTAAAAACTAAAAAGTAAACAGACTTCATTGAATTAAAAAAGAAATACAACCGAATTTAGATCCTCCTATTTTCGAAGTCGGCTAAATTTTTTTTTAATTTAAGCTTTTTAGTATTTTATCATTTTTCAAAATTCGTAAACACCACAGGAAAGTCACAGGAAAGCAAAATACGAAATTTCGTTTACTTGAATGACATTATTTTTCCAGCTATTTTGATTCAAAAACCAAATGATGAAACCGATTTTGATTAAATGCATAGACAGTTCAATCGAAAAGTATATCCATACATATGTTTTTTTTTCAAATCAGTTCATAAATGACAGAGTTATGAGGTGACAAACATAAAAAAATTAATATACAACCGATTTGGATTGGTTTTTTATTTATTTTAACTTTTTTTGAATTCTACAACTACTATGTAGGGCACCTTTCATTTGTATTTTTTCTGTCAGTCAGTTAGTCAACCAGTGGCGCAGTCTTTTACATGGCGCAGTCTTTTGTCGTTGTGCGAAGTAACTGTGAGTTTTTGGTGTGTTCTCTGATAATTTATTCTGAACCGGCTTATCATATTGGACTGATCTTACTCTGATGTTTACCTGGCTATAATTTGGATTCCGAATTGGATTTAGGTTGCTTAAAGATTTGTGCTTTACCATGTCAAAACCAGCGAAAACGCTGAACAGTCAATCTCGTGAACTGGTAGTAAAATTGAGCGATTATATCGAACGTGAATCTGTTAACGGTGGGCCTCTTTTACCTGTGACACAACCGAGGGAACGCGTTGCCGAAGCATTAGGATGGGGGAGAGGACAGTTATCCAAATTCTCAAAGAGAAATACGGACCATCACGCTTAGAAGAGAATACTTTACGTACACCGATAAAAAGAAAGAGAGAAAAGAAAATTGTTGGCGTTGACAATTTTGATGCAACTGCAATTCACATTTATGGATATTACTCAAGGAAGGAATATCCTACACGGAAAAAACTAAAAGAGGCAGGTTTATTTTCTGGCGGTAAATCGTCACTGGTTACAAAGTCGTCACAAAGGTTTTAATAAAATCAATTGGCTTCAGATATAAAAAAAAACAGACAAGCAAAATATCCTGCTGGAACGATATGATATTATTTTAAAGAGAATAACATTCTTACGGCAAGTAAATAAAATAACCGATTGGGACAATGTCGTGTTTATTGACGAACAATGGTTAAATGCAAACCATACCGTTTCACAGACATGGACCGATGACACAGTGGCCTCCGCCTCAAAAGTTCCATCGGGAAAAGGAGCTCGCCTTATTATAATATGTCACGGGGGCTCAGCTTCTCAAGGATTTATTCCAGACAGCCTCCTCGGATTCGCGTCTAAAACTACGAGTGTAATTACCATGACGAAATTAACTTTAAGATTTTTAAACAGTGGTTTGAAAAGCTGCTACAGCCTAGAAAACCCATCGATAATTGTCATGGACAACGCTCCGTATCATTCTGTTCAAATTGATAAGCCAACAACGCAAGCAAATAAAAAACTGGAAATTGTCTCGTGGCTGGAAAGGAATGGTATGAAAGCAAATCCAACTATATTAAAAGTTGAGTTGTTGAATTTGGTAAAAGCAACTTAGCCGCCCAAGCCTCGCTATATAATCGATGAACTAGCCCTAGAGCATGGACACGACGTTATTCGATTACCTCCCTATCACTGCCAGTATAACGCTATCGAGCTTATTTGGGCACGAATAAAGGGTCATGCAGCGCGTAACAATACTGAGCCACCCTTCAGTACTGCAAAAATGTTGGCACTGCAACAAACTGCGTGTGCATAAGTCACTACCTAAGACTGGAGAAAAGTCGTCGAGAAAACAAAGAAAATAATTTTAGATGATTTTAAACGAGATGTGAGAATAGACAATATAGTTCAAAATTAATTAATCATATCGGAGTGCGGACAGCAGTGATGACGATGACAACACTAGCTATTATTCAAATAGCTCTCTTATTCTAGTCTTATTCTGTTTCCATAATTTACGATCGAAAATCGATAGATAATTTAATTTAATCGATGTTTCTAAGCAGGTCACCTCACTATGAAGCTAAAACAGACATTTTAAATTGGCCCTACTATAATATATCACTAACCACTACTTACAGTAGATCAATTCATAAAAGTAGTATTCTTATCATGGTACCAGATTTTGAAATAAGTGTGGTGAAAGAATTATAGTGCACCCCAGAAGCTCTTCGTGCATTTGGTAAATGTCCTGAACTTTATATGTTCTACGACATGCTGGTTTACTCACGATGTTTTCCTTTTCTGTACAAGAATACTGCGCACATAAATTTATTGAATAAGGAATCCATAGGTGGACGACCAGATCGGAACCAACGACCTTAAGATCACTGGACCTCATGTGCTCTCAAGAGATACGTCACTAGAACCTAATAAAACCTGTTAAATTAATAAATATTGGTGCTGAGTTTAACACCATCTAGCTCCAAATTAAGCACCGCTTGTATTATGGTGACCAGATGACTGACAGAATACTTATATATTTTTAAATACATACTTAATATTTATGTATTTAGGTGAATATTTAACGCGTCCGCCTGCCAACAGATGGAGCTATGTATCGAGCGCAACACTATCCCCTCCTAAGACATGCTCGTCCCGAGCATCGTTAGACCCGTAATATTGCGCTAATCGATCCACAAGGACAATCGTAGGCTTGCCTCGTAGCCCCTTTTTAATCCGGTACGTGACATCGTTAATCCTGTTCACAATACGATATGGCCCGTCCCATTTCGCCTGCAATTTAGGACACTTTCCTTTACTGCGTACAGGGTTATGTAACCACACCAGTGATCCTTCACTAAAGCCCAAGTGGTTTAATTTTCGGTCATATCTGGTCTTCATTTTCTCAGACATTTGTTGGCTGTATTGGCGAACGTGTTCGTGTACATCGTTCGATTTGTTGCGAAGGTCACTTGCGTACTCTGTTATATTGCGCGGAGACTACGGAGGAATGCCTGTTATAAGGTCTGCTGGCAACCGTAGTTCTCGTCCAAAGTTCGCTAAAGCTGGAGTGACACTTGTACTTTCGTGAACTGCACTTCGATATGACAGTAAAAACGGTTGAATGTGCTTGTCCCAATCGGTCTGCTTGTTTCCAACTACTTTTGCCAGATATCTTTCCAACGTTTGATTGAACCTTTCAACCATGCCATCGGATTGTGGCCGATAAGAGGTGGTTCTTGTCTTATAAGTACCCATCACTTGACATGTTTCCTGAAATATTTGGGACTCGAAATTCCTCCCTTGATAGCTGTGAATTTCCAAGGGTACTCCAAAACGACAAAAGACCACATGGACTAACTTATCGGCTACTGTTGACGCTTCTTGGTTTGGGATGGCAAAGACCTCCGGCCACTTTGTGAAATAATCCATAACAACCATGAAATACTTGTTTCCATTTTCTGTAGCAGGGAATGGTCCCGCAATGTCCAAAGCTATCCGCTCCCATGGCGCTCCCACGTTATAAATCTTTAATGCACCTCTGCTGCGTGTATGGGGTCCTTACACTGCTGCGCAACTCGTGCACTTTCGGCACCAGTCTTCCACATCATCTCTGCAATGGATCCAGTAAAATCGCTCACGTATCTTCAACAGAGTTCTCTTTACCCCATATGCCTCCCGGAGCATCCTTCATGGTAGAGTTTAAGCACTTCAGATACTTTAGCCTTTGGAACAACCATTTGCAGATGACAGTGATCTCCGCAAACATTTTCCCATTTACGGCACAATACTCCATCGTGGATAACCAGACTGTCCCATTGTGCCCAGTAGCTTTTTGTTGTTGTGCTCAATCCAGCCACATCACTCCATACAGGTTTAGAAGTTCCAGCCCTTATCCATTCGATTCCATTCCTTAATATCTGAGTCATCTGTCTGCGCTTTCTGCAGATTTTCCTTCCAATCATGACTTAGATCCGTGCTCAACATTCTGACGGGTACCACTTCTTTGGACTCTTGTTTTACACAAGAAGTGTAAAACAAGAGTGCTTACATTCCAGAAGAATGTAAGCAACATTCTTCTGGACAAGGTCTCCTTTACAAGGCATCTGCATTTCCGTGAGATTTTCCACTGCGATGCTCAGTTTCATAGTCAAACTCCTGTAGCTGTTCAATCCACCTTGCCACTTGTCCTTCAGGATTTTTGAACTGTAGCAGCCATTTCAATGCAGCATGGTCCATGCGTAGGTTAAATTTACGCCCCAGCAGGTATTTACTGAAATGCTGCAAAGTTTTTACTACTGCTAATAGTTCCCTTCTAGTGACACAGTAGTTTCTTTCCGGTTTAGATAAAGATTTGCTTAAGTAAGCTATCACGATCTCTTGATCTCTTTTGCGCTGGGACAATACGCCTCTAATACCAGTATTACTTAACTTGAACTTATTCTCGGTGTCAGGGAAACCAAGAATAGGTGTTTCACACAGACGCCGTTTTAACTCTTGGAAGGTAATGTCGCATTCTTTGTCCCAGCTGAACTGTCGCTTCTCCTCGGTGAGTTTATGCAAGGGCTTAGCAACAATAAAGCTTGGTCACGCAAGGCTAATGTTAGTGCTCATAGCCTGCGACTTCGTCCATCCGTTTGCGTTTAGGACAGCTTCGAACTGAATTTTATAGGCGGACCACGAAGTACCTCCATCAAATGGTGGCACCTTAAATCCTCGCGCTGACGATGAAGAGACCACAGGAGCAATATCTCTATCTTCGGATTTCAGCAGATTCATAGCTTTTTTTACACTTGCAATCTGGGTTTCTGCTTCAGAAATTCGGCTATCATGGTGCTGGATTTGCTCCTTAACATCCTGAAGCTCCTTGCCAAAGGCTCCATGCAGGTCCTTTATAAGGCGAGTCTGTTCTTCTTGCCGGCGAAACAGTTCTTCCTGTTGCTGGCGAGCCTGTTCCTCCTGACGACGAGCCTGTTCTTGAAGCATCGCCATTAAAGCAGCAAGGTCCCCAGCAGCAGGAGCCTGAGCCACAGATGCTGATGGAACTCCCGATAACTCACCAGTTGACTCCATTGTTGGCTGAAGAATCATTTGAGATTCTTGTGATGGAGAACCCCCAAACCGTCTCTCATCCATTTCCTGTTGACGCTGACTCCTTGTCCGGATACCGTCCGTGTCGTCCTTTGGTAAAACCGGCATTTCTTTATCTCCGCTTCTGACACCAATTTGTTACGAGCCGGGTACTGATAAATTATGAAACCGCTTGATTTTACCAAATAATAACTTTAATTTCAAAGTTACCACACACTGAACTTTATCCACTGATTCTACTAGTTAACTTCTCAATAGAACACAATAAGAGTCACAACACTACAACACAACTGATAACACTTCAAAACTTTCGCACTTGTATCACTTTCTTAGCCGAAAATAGACTGACTGTATCCGCAAACCACCGCCGTATTTATACGAGCGTCGAGTGCGTCGCGCAAAACCGCGACGCAACTCGAACGTCCGAGAACGAACCGGAACGCGCTCAAATGTTCGCTTGCAATAGAGAGATATTGCTATCTCGTTCACTCTTATGCATTCGATACGTGTACTGTAGTTTGCATCTATTCGATACCAGATGGCGTTGTATGTGAATATTTAACGCGTCCGCCTGCCAACAGATGGAGCTATGTATCGGGCGCAACAATATTTACAAAAAAATTATTATATATAAGTAGTATATCAGTCACCTGGTACCCATAACTCTGACTAGCTGACCACTAGCCATTATTATCTTTATTGACTTCGGAAGCCAACAGTGTGCGTTGTCACAAGGTCACAATTATATTTGTTCTGTGTCTTGGTATTGTAAATTATAATATGTATGTATAAGTATAGTATCAGACATCTGGTTCCTGTAGTACAAACTATACTTAATTTGGGGCTAGAGGGTGTCGTGTCATTTTAATAAAAAAAAAAAAATCCGGACATTTCACACAGCATCATCTGTCTGTCCCCAAAGTAAACAGAGCTTGTGTTATGGGTACATGACTTATATACTGTACCTATACCTATTTTTTTGTAAATACATATTATATAGAGAAACACTCAGACCCGAGACAAATATTTGCGTCTCACCCGGCCAAAGTCAAGTCAAAGTCAAAAGATACTTTATTCAATACAATCACAAGGATCACTTTGAAACGTCTTACATACTAGGTGAATTTAGGTGCCAATTCATCCTAACCCAAGCACGAGAAGAATTGGCAAGAAACTCGTCTTGGTTCTAGCGCTTTTTTATATGATCCATCTTATAACTACCTTAACTACGATAATGCAAGAGACTTTATACATTTCAAGTGTGTCGGTTAACTGTCTGACGGCAGAGCGACATGAGCAAGCGCGGATCCACCGTTGTGGGCACGATGGGCATGCCCACAACCCTAATAGGTTTATGACTTCACACTTTTTTGATGATATTATACCCAATGCCTTAAAAAAAACAATGAATCGTGAATCGTGCGTGATTCGGAACGCAGCAAATAAAGTTATTAAATATTTTTATTACATTTTCTTACAAATACTGGCAACTCTCCTCTTCTACTCTTCGCAGAATAAAATATTGGTTGCAAGCCTCAATGGCACAGGAAAGTATATCCTGACTAGCTCTCCTAAATATCGAGATTCACAAAGATGTGAATCTGGATATCGATAATATTATCAACGTTTTCGTGAAAAAGATATGTAAGCTTGAATTTGTAATTTAAGTAGGTACGTACATAATCAAATTATTGAATGTAAAATGTATACTAGCGTTTAATTTAATTTGATATTTTTTGAAGTTGTAAGAAATTCTCCAAAGTCGGTTGAGAGTCTATTTACCTATGTGACACAGTGATGTGCAAACAAACACACATTTACTGTAGACAATGTACAAAATCTTGGTAAGGGCGTCATATACCTATTTCGTAAACATCTCCTTTGTGGGAATGCACAACATTCTGTTAAAAAAATTTATCGGGAATGGATGATTTGTTTAAGGTTCCAAATTGTTTTTTTTTTTATTTCATTTTTGATGTTACTTAGATTAGTAGATACAGTGCTGTTTTTAGTTAGATCATATCTAGTGTGTATTGCGAATTGAATACTGGACAAACACATTGATCAAAGAGTTTGTCTAAAATTTTGCATCGCCAATGGAATTTTGTAAAAATCCTACAGAAGCCTTACTTCGAATTTATCAAATTCGAGTGGTAGAAAGCGTTCAAAAACGGTCGAGATAAGATGGAAGATTTGCCTCGCTCTCGTAGGCCATCAACGTCTTCAACTGAAGTTAACATCGCAAGAGTGAAGGAAATAGTGACTGAAAATCCTCATTCAAGTTTGAGAGGGATAGCCGCTGAATTTTCTGTCTCACGAGTAGATCAGTACCATTTTAAATAATCACTTAGGTATGAAACATCTTGCAGCTCAGTTAGTCCGAAAATACTTGAATTTTCTCCAACAACTCAATCGCATAAGAGTCTCTGAGGACATGCTAGAACGAGTCAATTCCTACCCAACATTCATGAAGCGCATTGATACTGGAGAAGAGACGTGGGTTTACCAGTACTAGTCAAGTCGGAGTGGCGCCTTCCAACTGAACCGAAACCGAAAAAACCACGCCAAACAAGTCGATTAAATGTCATAGTTATGTTGATTGTTTTCTTTGACTATCGCGGTGTTGTGCACTCGGAAATCTTGCGGGAAGGTCAACGGTAAATAAAGAATATTATTTGAGCGTTATGCGGCGTTTAAGATAGCAAATTCGACGAAAAAGGCCAGATTCGTGGAAAGAACATTCTTGGATTTTGCACTACAATAATGCACCTTCGCACAAGGCCTTCATGGTGAACGAATTTTTGGCCAAAAACTCAACAAATACCATCGAGCAACCTTAGTCACTAGATATGGCTCCAGCCGACTTCTTTCTTTATCCTAAACTCAAATTATCACTTCGTGGTAGGTACCCGTTTTTATTCGGTAGAAGACATACAGGAGAATTCGCAGCGAGAACTGAACTCAATTCCGGAAAAGCGGATAGCTTTAAAGACGATAAAATATATTTGGATGAATAACAAACATTTTGTGTATTATTGATCGTTTCCCGGTACTTTCTTGACAGAGTATATATCGATCATGAGGGAGTTAATACTCCAACTCGCACTTGGCCGATTTTCGAGTGGCTGTGCCCACAACCTTTGTAGAGATCTGGATCCGCGCCTGGACATGAGGGCATGCATTCTTATCAATAATATAGTCATTTATATTATAATAAGCTTTCTTCAAAAGACTACCTTTTTATGTATGCTTTAAATGTCTTAATAGATAGTTTAGTAGCATTTTCAGGAAGCTTATTATAGAAGCGCACCGTGTTCCCCATAAAAGACTTATTTACTTTTTGTAGTCGAAACCTAGAGACGTATAATTTATGTCTATTCCTAGTGTTGATTCTATGAAGGTCACTATTTTGCTGAATCCCATCTCTATTTTTATATGTGTATAACAAATTTCATATATATATTGTGAAGCTATTGTGAGAATATTAATTTCTTTGAATATTTCTATCAAAGATTCTCGTGGTTTAAATAAATGGCACGTATTGCCCTTTTTTGAATAACAAATAATTTACCAATATCAGCTGCTTTCCCCCAGAGAATGATGCCGTATGACATAACACTATGGAAGTAACTGAAATAAACTAGTCTAGCTGTAGCTTCATCAGTAAGCCACCGTATCGCACGAACTGCATATGCAGCGGAGCTAAGCCTACCAGCAAGTGTTTCAATTTGTGGTCCCCACTGTGTGGCCCTTGGCCCACTGCGCCACAGAGTTCGTCAAATGAATCAAAATAGTGTAAAAAGTAAAAAGGTACTTAATTTACTTAGTTAATTACGATTACGACTACGATTAGCCCATTGTGTCCGACTGCTGGGCAAAAGGTTCCCCTTGATCTCTCCAGTGATTTCGGTTCTGAGCTGTGTGCACCCAAGCTCTGTCGAAGGTGTCGAGATCATCTCGCGATCTCTTTGTGGGTCTACCACGGCGCCGTCTCCACTTAGTAAATACAAAATAAAAATATACAACTAACTGAAACGGGTAGCGAAACTATAAGGATTCCTCGTGGACTTCTAAACCGTATAAAGTAGTCGTGAATGACTGACCTCCCTCACAGTTCCGTCCCTGGTAGCCCGTGGGACAGGAGCACATGCCGGGCGCGGTGCAGTTCCCGCCGTTCATGCACTGCGGGTAGCACAGCGCTGTGCGACAGTGCTGGCCCATGTACCCGTCCGGACACTGACATATCTTCTCGTGGTTACACCATCCTTGGTTCGCGCATTTTTTATCGCACTCCGGATCCGGCCCTGGAAGTACAACTTTATTAACTATATGCACTATAATAGATATTCTAAAATTAATAAGCAATTATGAATAACTTAAATATTTTAAAGAAACTTGTAGGTATGAATGGTAGGTGATCGTTGATTTGAATAAATGGTTTTCATGCGAGTACCTTGTCATAAATAGGGCACTTACACTCTGTACTGAGAGTGAGTTACTGCGCACACACTGATTAATGTTACGAACCTAAAAAACTGAATGCTGTGAGCAGAGGTACCGTGTGGCCAGCCATCTTCCGACTCGGCGGCACCCGGAAAATAATGCATTTTGTTAATAACGCCTGCAGATTATATAGAGAATGCAGATCAGGTGGGGTTTGCAAAAGTTTTAGAGTAAGTTGTATAGCTGCTGACAGCTACTTAGTAGTAGTCTAGCTCAGCTTTGACAGCTAATAGTCGACCGCAGCTGTTGACAACTAGTATTCGACCACAACTGTGGACAGCTCTCGACAACTAATAATCGACCACAGCTCTCGACAACTAATAATCGACCACAGCTCTCGACAACTAATAATCGACCACAGCTCTCGACAACTAGCAGTCAACCTCAGCTGTTGACAACTAGTACCTACCACAGTACAAAACTAATACAAACATGCTTAACAAATCAATTTTGACAGACTCGTGATTGAAAAATACTTGTTCTACTTTTGTAAATACAATTCAAAAAATATTTTTTAATTACACATTGTTCGTTCTAAAACCATGTTTTGACGAAATCAGAAATGTTTATGAGAGAGGGTAAATTCTCATAAATCACAAAACAAACCGCAATGAAATGTCAATCGCTGTATTGTTCCACTTGTAAGTAAAACTACGTGGAGGTAACCAGTGGTTACTAAACTCGTGGTTATACCGACTACCATAAATTAGTAGCGTAAGCAAACAATTCGAGTAGGTACGAGTATGATCTGTAAATAGAATGAAATGCAATGTTATTCTGGACTTCCACATACTGGCTGCGGCTCTCGGTCGTTAGCGTGATGTATGTGGGATTAATAAGCTTACACCAGCTCTCGTAGACTAGTCGGAAGGGTCGTTTAAATATTTAGATTTGTTAAACTTTTATGAAATAAAAATAAAGCGTTATATCTGTGTTTCTGAAGCGGTTTTCAAGCCACTTTAGGCTTTATCTATGTTGTATTTATATAATTATTGATGAACTTTTTGAAAACAAAACACCCGCAGAAACGCAGATATGTAAGTGTTAAAAATGCGTTGGCGATACAATACCTGTCCTTGCTAAATACACACCTCTCTGTGCGCATTCCTTCTTTAGGTTTAATCTTAATGGGGTGCCTTTTAAGGGTAGCCCTCGGCCATTTTTCAGAACCAAACCTATTTCTAATGTTGCAGTACCACTGCTGTTGCCTACGCAGGGCAGATTTATACTGAATTCTGAAAAATCAATACACTTTGATTATGTATCCTACTAATAATTAAATAATCCTGAACATTTCACCCAGCATCATCTAGCTCAGAGCTTATTATTATAGAAACCACATGACCAATATAGGTACCTACTACTAATCTTTTGTTTTTTTTAATATTATACATAGAAAAACATCATTTATCATCATTTATCCCGCGGTAGAAATCGAACCCGCAACCTTCTGCGTCTCAGATGGGCCTATGTCCACTGCGCCACAGAGGTCGTCTCTGTGTGCATTACTCGATCACGCGGCTGAACCGATTTCAATGAAACTAGATTTTTATTAGATACTAACTGTTGCCCAGGGCTTCACACACATGTGGTTCCTACGTATAAATTATCCCATGCCAATTCCCAAGAAACAACCTAATCTACCTCACAAATTTCCACACAAATTGTCACAAATTTCATCAAGACGTTAACCCGTGATGAAGTAACAAACAAGCAGAGACAATTTCTAATTAAAAATATTTGTATGGATAGATTCGAACCTGGAATAACTTATATGCTAATTTTATCTATATTTTAATAAACACGGGTTTTACCATTAATCTTGGTTATCAAAAAGGTAGGTCACAAAAATTTTGACAATGAAATACTTTTATCTGTGTGTATCTACCTACTACGCGGGCAAAGCCGCTAGCAGCGGCTAGTAAGTAAAAAAAATTAATCAGATTCAGAATAAGATGATTTCGTAAAAAACAAAGATGTTCTCAAAGTTATTAAGGTTTGCGGTTCGGATATAAAAATAATAAATCACCTTTAGGCGTTTTGGGCACCCGACCCTGTGTTTTAATGGACAGCACCGGCGGTTTCAGTACTTTAAGATCGGATGATGTCAGTGTGTCGAAGTTGTAGGAGTATCTCTTTTTTGATCGCCACGTGAAGTTGACGTACCCTACTTCTGAGGGTATTGTGGGCAACTTGTGGGAAAAGTGCGGGTCTAAAACATATGGCGACACGTGTCCGTTCAATATTGCAAATACTTGCATTGATATGCCTGGAAAGAAGGTGATTAGGTACAGATAATTTGTGACATTAATTTAATCTTTTCATTATCTTATCTACTTGTATAAACATAAAGATATGCCTATGTATAAACAATAAAAATGAATCAGCCATTTCAGTTTCATTAATACACTTCAGGACTATCTCATGTACTGATTCGTCTTTCTTGCGGGTCCTGTCGGCAAGGTCGAGAGCTTACATTAAGGCTTACCTAAGTGCACGAAAGGAGTCTCTGAGGCGCACTTTAATCCTTTCACTACACTAGTTAGAAATAACTAGTGACACGATAAGAAGAAGAAGAAGAAGAAGGACTATCTCGTAAACATATACATATATTGGAGGACATTACACACAACGCCATGTAGCCCCAAACTAAGCATAGCTTGTATTATAGTGACCAGATCAGTGACAGAATATTTATATATTTTTTATTACATACTTATGATATTTTATAACACCCTGACACATAATAAATACCTATGTTTAACACACAAATGTTTATCCTGGGAGGGAATCGAACCCTCAACCGCAGAAGGGAGAGCTACTACCAACTGAGCTGACAGGCCAGTCTATAATTAGCTAATGTGTTGTTTAAATCTGTCGTCATCTTTATACATTGACATTAAAATGACAAGAACTGTGGGCGATTATGGAACTCTTGATACAATCAATGTCTATCAATTTCGATTAGCAATAGGCATTATTTCAATCAATCATATACGATGTATTTAAATGCTTAGTACGCTAGACACAGTTCCTACCACAATCATACTTTGTAAATTGGTCGAGTTATAGTTTGACACCAACTTCACATTGTAACTAGCGATAGAAGCCGATAGATATCACAGCGATCCGTAATACCAATTCATCAATAATAACTGAAAGCTATTAGTATCAATGTTTTGATGTTTTGCTGATCATACGTTAACACCACGCTAAAAATGTTGTTGATATAGCGGTCGAGGATTATTTTTGGTCGTCTTGCGATGCAAACCGATAATCGATAACCGATAATTTATCGGTAATCAGTAAATTTTTGTCAGCGATAATTATCGAAAAATTTTGATAAAAATACCGATAAACGATAATTTTATAAAGGTTTTATGTAATCATTCCCATCACTACCGCGAGTCAAATAAACCCCATTATCAACTCAGACCGAGGTAAATATAAAGACGCCTCGCCGCTATCAACCAAAATGAAGTCACAATTTGTTAAATGGTTCCCTATAATTAGGTAAATTTGTATGAATGCGTAAAAAGTTGTGGTGGTTAATTCATTTACAAATCAATTATTATGTAGTGCACTACTACAACTAATAACGGTATATTTTTTTATTTTTTTGTAACTTTCTCGATCAGGGTTCATGTTGCTTTAGTAGTTAACGGGTATTTATTGCGTGTTACCGCGTATTTTAATTTATGCTTAATATTTCGGATAAGTATGTTTATTACATCGCCATTTATTGAGCTATTTAGAGTTGATTATTTTTAAAATGCTTTTCGAGATATCCGGTAATGGATATTCGCTTTTGATCACACGATAAAGTCAAAAACTAGTTATGCACAAGTCATAAGATTTTTATTTTTTTATTTTTTTTTGTTATTATTTATGTTCACCGATTACTCTAAAACGGCTGAACCGATTTGGAAAATTCTTTTTTTATTTGAAAGGATATACTTCACATGTGGTCCCATATAAATTTTATCAAAATCGGTCGAGCTGAAAAATCTACGAAAATCTAAAAATTTTATACATCGATGATGTTTTTATGCACTACGATACCTCGCTGTCTCATTGGAGCGGTGCGTTTATTTGGCCTACCCATATTATATTATACACAAAATACATCTTCTTTTCACTAAAAATGTATTATAGGCTCAAAGTGTATTCAATGAAGTCGGTTTCTTTTTAGTTTTAAAACGTAATTATTTTTGTTTCACTGTTGCTGCTTGAGAACTTAAAACTTTGGGAATTTTATTTTATATCAAAATAATCTATACCTATAAAAGAGCTTAATCTGACTGACTGACTGACTGACTGATTCATCATTGCCGAGCCGAAACCGCTGAAGCTAGAAAGCTGAAATTTGGAAGGTAGCTTCCTTTTACAGCAAAACCACCCACTAAGGCGGGGTTTTTTTGAAATTCAATCCCTAAGAGGGTGAAAAGGGGTGAAAACGAATGTATGAAACTTTTTAATACGTGGTGCGATTTGCTTGAAAATTGATATGAATAAATAAAATGCAAAATAAATGAACACTGTGTTTCAGGATTTTCCAAAATTAAGGTTATTTTGGAAAATCCTGAAACACAGTGTTCATTTATTTTGCATTTTATTTATTCACAAAGGGGTAAAATGGAGTGTCAAAGTTTGTATGTTTTTAATGGGTGGTCAGGTGATTGGTTTGGATCTTATCAATAAAATTTGGCTACAATTCATAAAAAAAAATGCGGTCGAAGTCGCGAGCAACAGCTAGTATAAGATGATATCATTGACTAGGGAAATTTTAAAATATATTCTGGCAAGCATCGCGTTTTATGCCAAGTGTGTCAATGAGGATTTGTGTTTCAAATGACTTTAAAACTAACGAAGTAGGTATATTTAATAAAAAGGTGTTATGAGAAGTACTTACAAGTGAAAAGTGATACCGTGGCACTATTTTTTAGTTTTCACCGAACTTTTCACCGCACAGGAAGGCATAGTGTTTTTTTGCTACGATATTTACTGTATGCGATGTGACGTGTACTAAGAGCATGGCTCACGGTTTGGGTGTCTGAGTGTGCGTGCGTTCTTGTATTAACATAAAGTAGCACGGTTTTATGGCTTCACTATGGTTGATAGCGGCGAAGCGTCTATATATATCCCTCGGTCTGATATTATCAAATAAAGAATTGATGAACCAACAAATTTGCAAAATTGGCTATGTAGACACGTCGTCTTCAAAATGACTGATTTGATTGGTAAAATTGTTAATTCCAAATAGATACGAAAGTACGAACTAATAAGTAGCTTTACTACCTTGGACTGTTTTACTACCTACCTTTACTGTAATTATTTCAGAAAAAATATTTTATTTTGTTTAGTTTTTAATGGTAGGTAACCATGACTAGTGCTATTTAGATTCAGAGTTGATTTTTATGTATAAATTTGTAGTTTAATTGAAATAAATCCATATTATCGAAAAAATAATTATTTTAATTCAATAATAAAATACGTAAACTGTTCTTGTATACTATGGATATGGACAAAGAAAGCAATTCTACAAGAAAGTTATTTTTCTTATATAAATCGGTAATTATCGGTTTTTATCGAAAAAAACCCGATAAAAATCGGATTATCGGTTATCGAAAAGTTTCGATAATTGCAAACATTGCGCACTTATATTATTTATTTTTCTCGAGTTTTTTCCGGTTTTATTAATAATTTTGGTGTTCTTATTTAAATAGAGCTAGAGTTATTGAATCGGTTGTGAATAATAATTGGAATAAAAGCTTTGTGTTTCTTTGTGATTCGAGCAGAAATATGTCGTGGTTATTTTATTTCATTCGTAGTTTTTTAACAAGGTTCCAAGCTATGTGTAAGATTTGTCGATTGGCAAATTTAAAACGTAATTTAACAAAACCTGTCTATTACAGCATATTATAAAATATCTGACTATTTAGATGACAAAAAAGCTTGGGATAAATCTGCTCCAACTCGATTCGACAAAATTGGCAAGGATCATACAAAAAAGTGTTAAGACCAGACGAGTTCCTTCCCGGATTCTTCTTGAACTGGGGTTAGGAGAAACCGGCCGGCACCTAGATTCACTAGCATGTAAGAAGACGATTCAAAGTGGTCCTTGTGATTTTATTGAATAAAGAAAGTTTTGTTTTGTTTTTGTTTATGAAAGGCACAATTTTATATAAAATAACAAATGAATAACTAAAACAAATTAATAGTATGTCACAAATTCGTATCTTGTCACGTAAACGATCTGCTTATTCCCGGAATCATTGGGTATGCAGACGACAGTACAGTTGTGGAGAGATACTTTGCAAACGCACGAGCCAGCAAAACTGACATTCAGAAACTCAGAGACGAGATGCTTATGCGTCTGGATTTGACTCTCCAGGTCGTGTCCGATTGGGGTGATTCCAATCTGGTTAAGTTCAACGCATCCAAAACGCAAGCTTGTCTCTTTTCGGTGAAAAAAAAGTGAGTTTCTCCAAGTCCCCGTTTTTTGAAATGTACCGGTAACTGTAGAAGATCATCTCGAACTCTTGGGAGGTTTACTTACACGGATTCTCAATTTTGGCTCCTATATCGAGTCCATGGCCAAGACTGCTGCCATGAAGCTTGGCATCCTCAACAAGGTGAGGCGATACTTCACACCTGGACAGCTTTCCACTTTATATAAAGCTCAAGTCCGGTCGGGTATGGAGTATTGCTGTCACCTATGGGATAGTTCAGCCAAACAACAGCTGGCTGCCTTGAACTCGTTCGAGCGTAGAGCATTAAGGATGATGGGTGAACAGCTTAACGCTGAGACTAAGTTCCAGAGTCTCGAGCACCGTCGTAAAGTTGCTTGGCTTTCGATCTTTTGTAGGATACATTTCCGAAATCTGCCCAGGTCATGATCTGACATGATCTGATTCCACCATCGCCTTTTCACAACAGGACAAGCAGACGTAACGCTGAATACCATCCATACCTTGTCAACCTACCACCCTTACGAACAAAGCGCTTTGCTTCCACATTTATAATGCGTACAGCCAAGGATTGGAATGCTTTGCCGTCGTCTGTCTTTTTTGAAAACTACAATCTAGGTCTCTTCAAGTCTCGAGTAAATAGGTGTCTTCTAGATCTGCGTGCCCCATAGTCTGCCACATCGTCGCTTAACATTAGGCGAGATCGTGGTCAAACGTAGGTTTATAGATAATAAAAAAAAAAAAAAAATAAGATGTTCAGTGTCATCTTAATTTAATTACCTTAGCAGTTTTCTAATATAAAGTTTATAAAATATAGGGACAGTTTTCTTAGTTTATAGCTTTTCTTAGTTTAGTTTATTAAATATAGCTATATCTTCTCATAATATTATTGAATGTAGATGTTAGTTCCTTTAATTATTAGATTGTTTTTATTTTTAGAAGTAAAATTTACTCATACTTTTTCTTTGTAGGGACTAGGGGAAAAAATTTTTTCCTGCTGTTTTGTGTTCTTTTTTTTAACGCATAGGTAGGTAGTATCAGTAATATTAAATTAAGGTGTAAATAAACTGAATTGAATTGTTTAGGACATGAAGTTTTATGCGGGATAGTCGCAATAATCTAGTGTTTCCTTCTCTTTCTACCAGCGATATCACTGTGGTATCTACAACAAGCCGGACTCTCTTGTTGAATAGTCCCACCACCAGATAATTGCAACAAAGGTTATACTTAATAACATTTACAGAGACACCTAAGTATCATCATCATCATCTACAGCTGAGTTTAGACCTCCCTTTTCGTACAATCCACCTCGATTCTGCAATCCTGCGCTAGTCTTAACCATAGCCAGCGGCTATGATAATGTCATCCACCCATCTCACTGCGGATGTATATACAAAGTATAGCCCATGGCAATATTAACCACTCACCACTGAACATCCGCACCTGTCGCTCGTCGATCCACATAGATATGTCGTTCTGCTTGGCCTCGGGATCCCGGTACTCGCGGCGACCGGCGCCCAGTGTCAGCGACATGGCTAGGGCAACGCCGGCGCATACTCGGGCACCTAGAGACGCTGATTGCCACATGCTGAAACAGGGGATTAATATCGAGAATGTAACACGTAGGTACTTATAAATAAAAAAAAATCGGGTTGCACTCCGGGAGTGCCGACAGAAGTGAAAACTTATTTTGGTAATTATCAGTAATTATGGCGACTGCCAATCAAATACTGAACGAACACAGATGATGCAATATTTTTTGTTCAGAATGTAGATAATATATCAAAGAGTCTAACTCAGTAAACTTCTCCATACAAAAGTAGACTGTAAACATGTGAATTAAGGTTTATAATCAAATGGGGCGAGCGCGGCAGCCGGCTGCGTCTATATCAAATAATCTAACTCAGTAAACTTCTCCATACAAAAGTAGACTGTAAACATGTGAATTAAGGTTTATAATCAAATGGGGCGAGCGTGGCATTTGATTATACCGGCTGCGTCTCGCCCCAGACGGTAACGGTGTCGCGAATCCAGAGGTTTTACCTCATCTAAAAATATGCGTACCGCGCTAAAAGAAGTTTTCACTTCAAAAATAACCTGCACAAAAAATATCTATCTAAAACTTATCCATTCCAGTGACTAAACACGATATCTTTGCTGTAAGTTGGTGAGGAGATGGGTTTTATACAGATCCCAGGTGTTGCTGAAGCATTAGGTATCACAGGATAACAGGATGCCAAATTCAAATAGATCTGTGGAAGTTTCTCGCATGCCTTCATCAACACACATGCTTTTATTCTAGAAAACAGATGATCTTCATGGCTGAACATTTTTTCTTGAATATCTTATACATCGAACGATCAATATTCAAACGAAAAAAATAACATCGATTCATCCGTTTGGTAGCTAAAATACAACAGACAGATATACAGATACACACGGTAAGTTTACCTATACACCCAAATATTTATTTCGGGAGTTAAAGCAGCACATACGTGTATCTACTAAGACATTGTTTTTACGCAAGTATATTTTCAAAAAATCAATGTTCCATTGGTTTGAAAAAAAGAGTAAAGAAAATATTCACTCAACTTAAAAAGTACAAAACCAAATGATTAACCGTTTAACTAGCGTATAATTTGTTTGTCGACCTTACAGAATCCGGCTCGGAGAACCACAAAAAAAACGAAGAAAAAAGAAATTATCACAGTTAACATAATTGATTGGGACCGTTTGGGACGTGCTCCCACAATGAAATTATCGTGAGAAACGACCGGCCTACGTAAAAAACCGACAACTTCATTAAATATCCCTTGTCAAAATGTAATGTGTATCTACTAGTTTTTTCTACTCACTCCCGATGTCAAATTATACTTACAAAAGGTGTTAACAAAAAAGAATGCTCTACACTAGAGAACCACTAACACTGCTCTTAGGGATGACAAACAATTTGTGCATAATTACGTTCTAGTCTGCCATAGTTATATAAATAGACTACCTACGTACTTCATTACATATCAGGTTCAGATAAATAAAAACAAACTACAAAACCATTGTTCGTTAGCCAGAAAAGTCAAAACTGTGTTTTTAATACAATCTTTTGAATACGATAGCCTAACCACCTACTGAAGTTAATTTAATGCCCGTCTTACTAGATAAGATAACCCCAAATTAGCACAACGTTGAGTGTCGTAAACATATCGATAAATTTAAGTTAATTAATATAATACTACAATAATACACGATACAGTATAGTAATAATACAATATTCCAATTCATGTGTTTATTATTTTTATAATTTATGCGTTTATAATCATCGTAAAATACCTACGATAGTATTCAAACACTGTTTCATTCCTACATCAGAAACAATCCTCTAGAATCTAGTTGTTCAAACTTATCCACCTTCTATTCTTCTCGGGCTTGGGTTAGGATGAATTGGCATCTAAATTCACCTAGTATGTAAGACGTTTCAAAGTGATCCTTGTGATTGTATTGAATAAAGTATCTTTTGACTTTGACTTTGACTATTTTTATAGGTACCTAGGTAGTAAGTAAAAAAATAAATTATTGTACAAATTTGGTCTTTGAGATTGCATCCACCTAAGTCATTTCAAATATTTTTTTATTGCACTTAGGTACTTTTTAAACTGTTCTCGGTTCGGAGATATTAGTACTAAGTAGGTACTTACCTATTATATATAATATAGGTATATACTTTAAAGGTGGTTTAGAGACCGACAACCTTACTAAGCTCTAGATCACAATCAGAAACCCGTCCAATAAGAATCGAACTCAACATGAGCAGCATTTAAAAATGGTGGTGACTAATTACAGTTGTACGAGTATAAAGGGAACACCGTATGCTAATTAATGACCGATTGAGGCCGTTCGTGTATGGGACATTCGAGATCTCACTTGGCGAAGCTCGCCGACGCATGCGCATCCTGTCGATAACTTGTGCGAATGACCGGGCTTGCGAAGTCGTAACTTGACCGAATATATTTAGCCAGACCACAACCGCGTGCTAAAATTAACCTGTCACCCCGTTCTAAAACCTAGTGGCTGGTAGTGTAGGTAAGTGAGGCCGTGTTTGTCTCACTTGACCTAACTAAATATATTCATACTAATCTGGTTTTGCCCCGTTTTGTCAATTCTTTAGCTGGGCTTTTGTTGTAAGTCATCATTTTATGAATCCTATCCATTTAAAACCCTATTTACTTAGCTATTGGTGACAAATTATCACCTGTCAGTAAGTAGGTACCCACTACCTACCATTATTCACTTCCCATGACCTGTAGGGCGATTATGGAACTCTAATTACAATCAATTTCTATCAGTTTTCATAGATTTCTGATAGACATTGATTGTAATTAGAGTTCCATAATCGCCGTACTGAACTTGATCTGTCCAATCCTTGAGCATAGTCTAAAGATTGGTATCACCCAATTAGATGTACCTAGGTACATACCTAGTAAAATTTTCTTCAAATTTAATGGTCTGTTAAGTGTTTTTACATCTGTATCATCGTTTATAAATTGTTAAAGTAGGTACCTACTTATTATTATGTTCCAAATAAAGATACTTGAAATCTTAGATTAAATAAAACTGTTCTTCATCCCTGGCCAATGCACTTGTTAACCTAACCAGCCGCTCAGTCGACTTGATACCCGTTGAGGGAACAGGTAAGAGTGTAAAAAGAAAAAAAAACGAGTCCGGCTGACGGGCAGCGGTCGCCTCTGTCCTGCGCCTCCAACCACAGCTTTTTGCTTTTTTATTCATTTTATTGGCCATACATTACGGTCACAATATTATGTTTCATGTCATTAAGTTACCTGATAAATTGCATCCATAAGATTCTATGTTTATACTTGTAAGAAAGAATATGTATTAAGCGTCATCGTCATTATACTCAATCATACTTAGAATCATTTTAATAAAATGATAGTGTTAAATTATCAGCTCCAGAAAAAAAGTCAGTTTTGAATTCGGAATTGGAACATACTAGGTACCTACCTACAATAACAAAATTATTTATTCCTCTTGTCTTATTTGTCAAGCACGAAACAATACATCGTTTGAGTAATTTCTTCAATACAATTATGAACTTAATTTGTACCTACTTAATTTTTTTAACCTTCACTTACTCCCTAAGTCCATAGCGAAATTGTTACCGAAAAGTGGAACGGCCCTACTTACAAACCATAACGCCGTTATTGATTCGAGTATACGTACGAGTAAGTCGTTTTTCGGGATTAAAATATCCTGTCATAATCATAATAAATATCCGGTTAAAATCTAAATACCTAGGTATACTAAGTTTCATTGAAGTCGATTCAACTGTTAAATACGTCGTAATTGAGAAACAAACAGCTAAACTGTGCATGAATGTAATATTGATAACTGATAAAGGTAAGATAAAACCTACCTATGTATTAATTAAGTTTAACTTATGAAATAATTTGTTGATTATGTTGAATTCATCTAAAGAGCTAAGTAAGTAATACATACTCTTAGAATAAAACCTTGTGCCGGTGCATCGCACTTGAGCCATAATAATAATAATGATCCCATAGTTCTTCTATTAATAACACTTTGTTTAGAGTAGGTAGGTACACCAGATATCAATGTTTACGTGTTTTAGCTATAATCTCCGGTTTCAAAACGATTAGGTACCTATTACACTAAAACATGGATGTAACTGAAAATTAAAACCCTTAGACATTGTTTACAGAGTTAAAACAATGTTTAGTATAAAAATACTTTTAGAAATGCAATTAAAAATAAAAAGCTTTCCAATAAAAACATAAGCGGGAGAGAACAATGCAGTTAAATTCCGATTCGATTCGATCAGACAATTAAGTTTTAAGTGGGATCAACGATCCTTTATTTACTGAGTTCCGATCAGTTATCAAAATTCGCAATATGTAGGCTCTAAATGATAAAACATTAGAACCAGCTTACGTGTTTAAATAGTTCCACTCAGTGCAAAGTAATCACAACACACACGATCATAGTTTGAGTCACAGCACGATTCGCGAACTCGTAAGTGAGAAGCGGGCGAAGTCTGGACGACTGTGCACTACGGAGTCTGGGCACTGACTGACTGACTTGACTGTGTGATCTGATGTGAATGTGAACTATTGTACAAAAAGGACTGAACTATCTGCTCGTCTACAACTCCACACACATTATATTATTATGTTCCTTGAAATGTTTCTGCACACCCATGCATAGTGTACCTACCTAAACTCACCTAGCATGTAAGACGATTTAAAGTGATCCTTTTGATTGTATAATAAAACATTTAAATATGAAATTCTTCTGAATCCTGTATTTTTTTTATATCACAACCAATCTTCAATTTAGTAAAGTTTTTAATATATCACGTCTCATGCTTCAAGCATGATTTAAAACCAAGTTTGAAACGTCCCAATGGCATCTAATGGCGTATACCTAATACCTACCTACTTATCAGTGTTTGTCGTCTACCCGGGATTTGGGATTAAGGATTGTAATGTCATGATTTAAAACCAAGTTTGAAACGTCCCAATGGCATCTAATGGCGTATACCTAATACCTACCTACTTATCAGTGTTTGTCGTCTACCCGGGATTTGGGATTAAGGATTGTAATGTCATGATTTAAAACCAAGTTTGAAACGTCCCAATGGCATCTAATGGCGTATACCTAATACCTACCTACTTATCAGTGTTTGTCGTCTACCCGGGTTTGGGATTAAGGATTGTCGTTTTGTTTCGTCATCAAAAAGCGTCATAATTATAATTGCAAAAATGACAAGAACAAAAAGCTGAATTGCGTGGGTGTAATGAACTACAAAAGGGAACCGTTTTATTGCCGGTTACTGTAATAGCTGGTTTGCGAGAAAATGCCGATTATGACCACTTAATTCTACCTGGCGCGGGTCCATTGTTTAGTCTAAGCCCATAAATTAACTGAGAATACAATGTCTGCCGTTCGGTCAATATTTCCAAATACATCTACTTCATAGATAGGTATGCTATTTGATTAAAGTAAGTGATGGAAATTAGATTTAAATTATGAGTACCGACTTACTTAAACATACCCAATTACTTCATTATTTAACTCCCTTTTCTTAATAAAATAATACCAACAAAAACTATGTTCGTCTACCGGAGTTAGAGAAAAGTGAAGTCTCTCGGCTGACTGTTCTAATGTGACGTGTACCTACACTATTTAGGTATCTACGAGTATCTAAAGATAGTAGGTAGGTAGTTACTTAGACAGACATTATTATTGGTGTTGAGCAAACATTTTATTTACTTCGTAAAGAGTTTATATAATAAATAAATACATAATACTGGATAGTGGATACTACACACAGCACCTAGCCCAAAACAAGCAGAGCTTTTGTAATGAGAACCACATGACTTATATACCTACTACCTACCTAATTAACTTATAAGAGTTTTTTTAAATAGATACAAATTATATATACACTCACAGGCACAATTAACCGCCCACCTAGATTTTTTATGTTTTTAGTGTAAAAAATATATTTGCCAATACTTTTGCATGATGTCTTATTGCGTAGGTATTTTGAAGTAAAATAAAAGATGATATGTTTTTAATGATTGCTGTTTTAATGAAAAAATCTTAAAAAACACTTTGACCTGAAATTACAGTAAATTAGCAAATGTAACAAAATGGCGTAAAAATAAAAAAACACATAAATTAATAAAGTCTATTAGTGCGTATTTCCACCTCTAGCTCTTAATGGAAGTTTCCATTAAACGGTTTGGCATGCTGTCGATCACATCTTTATTGTTGTGGAATGTTGTGCCACTCCTCAATCACGGATTGTTTTAATTTATCTATGGTGGTTGGAGCTGATACACGTCTTTTTAAATTGTCCCATATGTGTTCAATGGGATTTAAGTCTGGACTCCGGGGCCATGGTAATTTAGGAATACCGACAGTTTCCAGGTACTCGGTAACAACTCTAGCAACGTGGGGGCGAGCGTTGTCCTGCATTAATAAAAATTGTCCGCCAATAAATGGAGCAAATGGCATTATATGAGGTTCTAACACTTCTGTACCTCTTCTGTTCACTTCTCATACCTCTGAGCATTTATTCCACCTCTTTCGGAGATAACCAAGTCGGTGCGGGCTTCGTAAGTTATACCGCGCCATATCATGATTGAACCACCTTGGTAACCTACTGTTTCCACAACAGTACATGGTGCAAACCTTTCATTCTTGCGTCTGTATACACGCTGGCGACCTTCAGGACCGTGCAAGCATATTCTTGTCTCGTCAGAGAACATAACATTCTTCCATTGTTCCATATTCTATTCAGCGTGCTCTCGGGAAAAACGAAGTTATCTCTCCGGTGGCCTACGAGCAATTGTGACACTCGAGATGGTCGAAAAGCTCCAAGGTCCTTCTCTCCTAACCTTCTTCTCACTGTTCTTTCACTTACATGTACATTGCGAACCTCACGAAGTTGGTTTCGTGCTTCAACAGCTGTGGTGAACCGATTTCTGAGAACATTGGTCACAAGAAACCGATCCTCGCGAGCGGAAGTGCATCTTTTTCGGCCTTATCCTGGTCTTCGCTCATAAGAGCCAGTCTCCCGGAACTGTTTCACTGCATCCCGTAAGGTAGTAAGTGCGATACCAAGTTTCCGCGCCACGTAACGCTGACTAAGCCCTTCGTCGATAAGTGCGACAGCTCTCGCCACTGAGGTAGCATCAAACGGCATGTTTATGACGTCAAAACACTTCTTTTAACTTACGAAAGCAAAACAAACTCAATTGTTTACTTTCAATGCTAATGAAACAATGTAAGCAGTATGGCAACGAGAACGTCAATGAGATGAAGTTCGATATTTACCCTATTCACAACTTATGCGTATGAAAAAACAAAGTTAAGTGGGTAGTTTTGTTATTTTTTGTCCCTAAATATCTATCACACTTGACTAATTTGAGTACAATAACTTACAACTGCGATAACATCAAAATTTTCCACTTACTTAAAGGGTGGGCGGTTAATTGTGCCGCTGAGTGTAGAAAACTCCCAGAACCCGAGCCAAATGTAAGTCATACAAACATTTGTCGTTTGTCAAACACCCGCAAACTTCTGCGTCTCAAGCGGGCTTTTGCCCACTACGTCACAGAGATCGTATCATGAGTGTAAGCGATATCTCTTTATCAAAATTGAAAAGGATCTAAAAACGGCAACACTGTGTATGCGTAGCGTTACGATATTGATCTATGTAGGCAGTCTAGCTTTTCAAGACCAAATCACACTTTAATCCATTCACCACGTTGTTTTCAAATAACTAAAGACCCAGTAAAAAGTAGAAGGTACTTTGTGGTAATGAAATAAAATAAAACAATAAATAATTTCTTAAAATTTATTTTCTATGCAACATAAAAAAATATTCATCATAGTTACAATAAATTACAGTTACTTATGCGAACTAAAATGTAAATTATTATAATTCGTGAACAGAAAGTGTTCGCACGAGGTCAGATCAGAATTTCACAAACCGATAAAGAAGACTCACATACACATTGTCATGTTATAAATTTTAGTTTACTAAAATGCAACCTAATTATCTAATTTTAACAAATACTTCAATACAAAAGCTTGCTTAGCAATATTGTTCATGAACCCTTTGTATCCTCGCGGTCGGCTCATTTCACAAGACACCAAAACAGAAACGCGTTAAAACAGTTACATAACACTGAGAAAATGTACCTTACAACAATAATAACTACAACCACAATACAATGTCAAGATATTCGGCTATTTTTTCATTAAACGCGAGCTGTTTAATTATGAATGTTAGGCGCTTACCTATTTGAAACTAATATTACTAGTAATATCGAAATACAGATGGTAATTATGTTGATCATGATCGATTGTAAAGTCAAAATATAATCATATTTTTTTGATTAATAGGTAGTTTGTCTCACTCGCGTCAGTGTCTCGACTAATGAATTTCCGTGAAATGGATAACTTCCTGAAACCTTGTGACAACATTATAAATGCAAACATTGTGCAGATTGAATTTCAGAACATGAAAATTACATTTTCATCGTTTGTAGATACAAAATTTTAAGGCAAGTATTCTCCTAGATACAATTTAAATAAAATGAACACACTGTATAATTCTAAGAATTTGGAGGAAAAGGCAGTGACGATTATCACCGAGGTCGGTGAGTGGAACAACAATGGAGTTTTGAACCGTAACAAATATCAAGACAAATATTAATTCAACAGCGCGGCATAAGAAGCGATAAAACATACGAGAAATCGAACGAGGCTTCTACCGTAGTAATATAATATTAAAATCTTACACACATAGACATGATAAAGACTTTCTTTAACAAATAACTTAAAGGGTTACGATAACAGTGCCTTCAAATATAAATACGCAATGTATAGGTACCAATAATTACAGAGTAAGCTCTAAATTAGAACGATCAAACCTTGCCAAGTAACTCTGTTCTTGCATTTAATCTATATTAGACTATCTCCGTCCACACATTGTAATAAGAAAGGGACACAATTTTAATAAGTCTTCGTCTAGTAATGCAACAACAGAATTAATACACAATAAATTAAACCGAAATAAATAAAATTGAACTTAATCAAATACTCTATCAGTAAGAACTGGTGTTCTCTTACAAGAGTTACAAGCTTCAACGACGTTCAGATTACATCTGTTTCGAGCGATGTTATGACGTTGCATAAATTAAAAGTTACCTACATCATTTTCAAAATCAACATGGTTTGACCGCGTGGAATGTATTGTAAAGGACCCGACACCTTTCAGGCGAAGAAATAAATATACACAAATAAATGGAATAAGGACGAGTAGAGCTAAATTATAAATGGACAAAACTGACAGTGCAACGTATAAGGAAATAATAATACCATAGTATACAGATGCAGAAAGCGAATGCGTTAACTACCTAAGATTAGTTAACACAAGAGACCCTTATGATCTAAGTTTGATTGAAATACGATTCAGATATTTTTGTAAATACCGGGTAGAGACAGCGTATTGAATCCTTCATTCTTTATAGACAGCTAACACACTGATTTTACTCATATACTTGGTCTATCTCTACCCTAATCGACCCTTAAATAATTAATTTTGGATTGAGGGTGCGAACAAACTTCATAAATTTTAATAATAAAAAGATTTTAGTATTGAATAAATACACAAGCCTATACATTTAAAAAGGTCTTATAACTATACAAGAGAGACGATATATTTCAGCTTCGAGATTTGATAGAGATTAGTTTTAGCCTGTTTTAAAATAAATATGCCTTCTTACAAATATGCAGTTTCGTAGAAGAATATATATACGACAGTTGTTCAATCCGCAGAATGTTATAATTGCCTAAATAGATTCACATTCAACATTCATAAATACTTAAACTAGAAATGTTCTCAAAAAGAGATTCAGCTGAGATGAGATTCAATATAATATCGTTAATATTCAGATACGTGATATTTAGTGGCGCAAATGTTCATAATTTTTTGAATTTATTATTTATCTGAGCTAAATCATGCTTTACAGAATACCGAACAAACCCTCGACCGCAACATTTCAAACCGGAACTATCCTATCACGTCACAACACCAACATTTTCCGCGCGCCTCGCTCTCAAAGCACCAACGTACGCCCGGTGGCCAGACCAATAGTATCAAAAATATTATTTTATTTATATTAGCTAACAGAAAAGAAAGCAGGGAGTTCTGTCTCGCGATCAGGAATACTATAAAATCGCAGGCAAAGAACGATTTTCGTTAGTGATCGCAAACTATGTCAATTAATATGAGATTTTTTACAGCGCCTCTGTAGAGCGTATAACGAACTAAATCACGTACAAATTGACATCTCGTCGATACAATAAAGTATTTGTGATAGCGACACTGCTTCTCATGTTGACTGCGTACATTATTATGTTATGCAATGTAACTTTCCGTACATTAATGTTAAGTACCTATACGATTCGTACAGGTTTTATAACATGTCGTTCATGTACGCAATAAACATTACGAGTTTTTCAAGTGTAGAAATATAAATTTTGAACGTCAGACGATACGACGCCGATAAACAGTTTAATCATCGAAAATAACTCTTTAGTGGTCCATAGTGTGAAGGTACTTGTATTATAACGATAGCTTACAAAAATAATTATAGCGATAGTAATAAAAATACTTTGATATTGTGTCCGAATAATGTTAAGTTCTAACTAGAACCCTGTTGACAGATAACAATATTAAGTAAAAAATATAATTATGAATTTAAGGAAGAGTCCGACCACCGGATACCCGAGCTTAATTACTTTATTCCCTTGACAAAAATAGCTTTTCTTACATTTCGATTCTCTTAATTACGCGTAATTGATATTTAGCCGACATCCTACCCCCACAACAAAGCTAGAACGATTCAGAATACAGTTCCTGTTTCCTACTAGCGTTTCATATTTGTACAAATATATTCTTTCACCAGTTACGTAAACCATTATAATATATTTCAAGTTTACATATCCAGTGTAATAAAAGTTGTACTATAATAGGCTAGTAACGTTTGATGTATACAATACCAATGTAGTGAGAAATACAACAACATTAGAGGGCCTAATACTAATTTTGAGCAAGCATACAAACAAACATTACATTGGCAGTGATCTGGATCAGTTGAGCTATCTATAGTTTTGAGCGATCCTTAGATAGCTCCACTGTTTCACATGTATTTTATATTATATTATTCTGTACATTTCAATAAATAAAATTATACTTGCAACATTACAACAAAAGAGCGTGTATGTTATGTGCAGTTAGTTTAATGTATTGTACGGCCTGAGTTCCAGAAATTCTCCGCTAGATGGCGCTGTTTTCATTTTAACAGACTACCCGCGGTTTAGGTTATGGTGTTCAAAGTGTTTATCTAATATTGTATAAAAATGCATTGATTTTGACTTGTAGCGTAAAACTAGCATTAGACCCTCAGGAAACAGAGAAACAGTTTTAAACACACATAGATCTTGAAAAACTGGTGATAAAGCTTTATAGCAAAGACATGGAACGTTAAAGTCTTAACAATATTGAAGAATAGTAAAGTGATTTTCTAATGATATTTTAATTTTAACAGTACAATATCTACGTTATAGGTAAACTGGGTTAAATACTGTGCTATCTACCAGAAGTTCCAAAACCTAGTGCAGAGTAAGGTTATGATGACTATTTTATTACTTAAAATCAGTCTCATAATAAAATAAATCAACATTCATACTGATTTGCGCGATCACTTGCATTTCTACTCTTCCAGTATAAGCTTGTACACTTTATCTTTACGATTGATATTTATAATCTACCCACTAGGTATTGAGTTGTTTATATCTGTTGCTATCTTTATTCTTTGACATAAGAATAACAAGGATGGAACATACCTAAATGCAACAATAGCTTAAAAACAACAGCAGTTCAACGGGTAGTGTTTATTGTTCTGTACCGTTTACGTAGTAAGATTCGCTTATAATAGGCGATTTGTCATTCGTCATGATAAAATGTACTATGCGTTAATGAATGTATAACAAAAAGTGATCACGGGCCGTCAAAGAACAATTCTAATTCGTAGAGCCCTATGACAGTAAGGGCAAAATAGTAGGCGTCGTCTTATACTAACTTGGCCCATATTCTAATATATTTTAACTAAATGATAAACTGCCTAAATGATAAAATATTTTACAATCCGTACCTTCGTAAAAAAAAGCGCCAAAGAAAATGGCGTCTTTCAAAATGGCTGCCTCATTTCTATTGAAATTGCATTCGTTCATTACTCAATAGTTATTACGGATAAACCCGTGAATACAGATTGGACAAAAAAATCGTTTTAGTAACGCAATGGCAGATATAATTAAGCTGGTATTTTACTCCTAGTCCACAGATTCAGGCTAGGTAGCGATAATACCCGTTACTGTGGAAATTGTGAAAATGCACCACAAATTCAAGTGCTGTCAAAGCTGTCAATGTGTCCACCATCACTGTAGAATGCACTCTTGTAAAGCGCTTCTTCGTACATTTAACACCGTGAATAGCCATGAAGTGCAATACATACGAGTACCTATCTTATTTCAGCTGCGTTCGATTACAGATCGTCAATTTAAAACTAAAATATGTTTCTTTCTTACATAAATTTGATGACTGATAGTCAAGTCAGTAGACGCTCTTTCAGAGTACATAAGTATAGGCGATCTGAAAGGAGCGTCTACATTCTCTCATACAATTCAAATATGACTGGATGCTCATTACGTCATCACATCACCCACATACACGTCCAATTTCAATAACGATTCAGACCAGACGGTTCATTCGGAATTAATGTTTTCTGGAGTTACAGTTTATTTTGAATTTACATGGTTACAGGCTTTGTTGACATCAATCATCAGTTACTTAGTTCTTTAAGGATATAAAGAAATAAATAAATATTGGTGAACAACGCACACAACACCATCTAGCCCCAAACAAAGCATGGCTTGTATCACGTTGACTAGATGATCGAATACTTATTTATTTTTAAATACATACTTATGATACTGTATAACACACGGACACAGGACCAACATCTATGTTCATCAAACAAATATTAGTCCTTCGTCTGTATTGAATTTACTCAGATTCACATTTATTATTTTGTTATTTTTTTGTGTGAGTGTTTCTGACGAAAAGTGAACCGTCTGATTCTTTTTAGACGTGAGCGTAGGATAAGGTTATGTTTCCTTTAGACGTATGTGGGGGGCTGCGAGTTTCCCCCGGTGGGCGGGGCGGCGGGGCCGGGGGCGGGGCCGGGGCCGGGGGGCGGGGCGGGGGGAGGGGGCAACACCCGCGCGCCCGGCACGTACTGGCCGATGAACGAACCGTCTTCCGTGAAGCGACCTGCAAATAGTTACAAATTTGAATTTTAGAACAGGATACGACCGATATTTTCATTCTCTTCGTAAAATGAGGTTGTTGATCCGTCGGACTAACTATACATTTTTTAATCTTATTTTTTAGCACCAAAGAGTTAGGAGTAACATTTTAAATGAAAATTTAATTTGTCTCCCTGCTCATATGGGCACTTTTAACTTATTTTGGCACTTATATCCCAAAATAAGTTCAAATTTATGGTTTGTTCCATTATTGTATTGATTTTACCAGTAGCAGTTTTAGTCAACTCCAAATTACATGGCGTCTAAAATGAGCTAAAGCATGTCAACCACACGTCAATTTAGAAAATTTTGGATACATTACAACAATTGTATGTTTGTCCTAGTAGGTCCTAAACGAAGGCCCGATTTCAATGAAGATATCTTAATAAGAAAGTTAAAGCAGATAACAGAGTTTAGTCTAGCGCGTGTACAAGTAAAGCAAAACTATAAAACGTGCAACTAAACTAGCTTAAAGACTAATAAAAAAAATGCAAACAAAATCATACCTCAAAAAATAAACAAAAAACAATCGTCGCTCGTGCAAATGCAAAGGAGAGAAAGGGACGGAAACAGGAATATAATCAATATCCAAAACTAACATAATTAAATGCAAAAACCAACAAAGCAACGCGTGTATTAAATATAAAAAGTAGGAATACACTGCAACTCACTCTAAAATAATATCATTTTTACAACCTAACTCTCTTAACGTATGTAAAATGTACTTAGATGCCTAACTTATGTAAAATAAGTAAAGAGATTCTGTGCGAAATTCTAGATCCAATAAAGACACGTGAAACAGCCTTTACTACAACTATTTTAGAAATAGTTCAATAAAGACCCTGAACGCCCGGTGTTCACCTAATAGATTCCTAATAGCACAGTAAATATACTGCTAAAAAATATAATTCACAACTAAATTCACAAACTTGATCTAAAAAACAAAAAAAATTTGGCGGGCGATTTCACTTTTAGAAAACCAATCAATACGAAGATGAATACCTTGCGGCGATTGGCCAGCTGTCCTGCTGTTCTATTTCTCATAATTTAAAAATGTGATGTCATGAGCACGTTTTTTTTTAACGCGGTTTGTATTCAGCCAGTGAATATTGATTTGATATAAGATTCTATTTTTAAACTGGGATTTCGCGTCATAGCATAGTGGTGCTGACACTGTTGTTTCGTTGACACAAAAATTTCGCAAAACACGATCTTATTTTGTTTGCACCAAAGTCGGAATTAGAGTTTTCCTAGAAAAATCCATCGATAAGAGTACAAAGTTTCGATTTTAAAAACTGTTATTTCAACATTTTGAACTTTGGTAAAACAAAAACGTTCGTATTTTAGGAAATTTTAGCTAGTCAATCGAAACAACAGAATGAACACTGAACACTATGTATAAGAAGGATGGAGGTTCAGGTAGAGGAGGGTTCAAACGAGCGTAGCGAAGGCTCCCGACGCGGAATCCCCCTGGGCGGACGCATTGGGCGGGCGTCGCTTGCGTCCGTACTGGCCGATGAACGATCCATCCTCGTTCATACCCGCTGTAAACCGACATGCATACAGTCGACAGTCGAGCGCACACAAAAACAAACTCACATGCCTTCGGTGTAACGTCCAAAGTAGAAAAACAAAAAATAAATTAGCGTTACAAACGATTACATGCTCAAAAAAATTATAAAGTAAAGCTGCATTTAAACTACGCGAAATTAAATGTGGCATCGCATCTGCCCTTATTACAATAAGACCATAGAGTACTTATTAGTACAAGGCGTACTCCTTGAAAACATTTATATAAAAAGCGACTCTTGCTACGACAGTAGTAGGGATTCGTTCATTCTGGCTCACCAAAAAAATGGATTCGGATTCATTAGTTTTCACACACACAAAAAAGCCGTGACGGGGTGGTCTTGGCCAAACCGCCGGCTAAAAAAAAAAAAAAAAAAAAAGTTTAGACTCTTTTTGTATGTTTTCGCACACGCCTGATCGATTGCGCTCATCCATTTTAACGTATCTCGTTCCGTTCAAAAGTTAGAAAGCCACTGTTGACTGACCCAACCTCAACCTTCAAAAAAACCCAACCTTTTTTTGCATCGTCCGGCTTGCGCCGCAGGTAGCTCAGACCCAAATCCTTGAGAGAAAGAATTCGTGTGAATTAAATTTAAATAATTATAATATCATATTATGATAATATGATAACCAATATATTTATTTTTTATTTTAATTTTAATATATTTATTAGCAATACGCCAATATATATTTTATTCTATGTGTATAATATTTATTATTGTACGGCCCCCCCCCCCCACGATACATATAAATATGAAATTATTATTTAATAATTTAATAAGTATTAATTATTTAATTGTTATTAATTATATTTATTATTTAAATAAACCACCTTTATAATAAACTAACCGCGATTACATTCAATGCAAATATAAAAAAAAGCCGGCAGGGAGGCGCCATCTAAACAAAAACTTGTCGGGGCATGACGTCTTGCTAAAACGATGTAAGATAACATCTTCTATCGATAATTCATCATGAGTTTTTGTGACACTGCAAACGCCCACCCACAAGGCAAGTTTACTTGTCGAAACATGTCGTGAGTTTTTGTGATGCCTTTCTTCTATAAATTTCTAAAACTCTCGAGTTACTGACACAGTCTTACACCATTCGTGCAGTGAACTACAGATAAATATTGTTATAACGTCTGCTATTATATCTACGTGTATTCTAAAATTATTCGTTACTCAGCACACAGTCTTGTGCCACAATAAATAGTGTTTCCGTGTTCTACAGTATAAAATGGAGGTAAGTTCTATATTACTTATTTACTTAGAACCGATTTCACCTTTGCGATTAAACTATCAATATAAGCTAAACCGAGTTCAAGATACCCTTGATGATAAACTGTTGTAGCACAAGTCACATTTGACACAACTTTGACTTTATTTGAGTTCGATTAAGCTGAACTTAGTTTTGTTGATCTAAGTTTTGCCTGCAAACGGTGAAATCGACTCTTTGTGATCTATGATTTTGCATTTATGTTGTGCACCTACTTGTATCTATGTATTTTATAAAAGTAACATGTCGTTACAGGACACACCAAGTTACTCTCCCGTGGAGGAGGTTGAAGAACATAACACTTTCAAGCAATTCTATTATAATACTATATCTGATGAAGAGGACACCACCAATTGCGTGCCATACCTATATATATAATGAAGAGAAGACGATCAAAGGAACAAAGCCATTTGGAAACACCATCAACATCGCGGGAAGCATTTGATCCAATTTTCGATAATGAATTACTCAATCTTTGCATGGAGGCTGAAACTGGAACTGTGAATTGCACTGCCTGCAAGTTGCCAATAAAGAAGAGGTATCTAAATAGCCATTTTAATAGTAAACAGCATAAATATAACTCTGTTAAAATTCAACATTCTTTATCGAATGTTGATCTTATACAATCAGCTTTTGGAAACCGTGTTTATACATACAAAATAACATCTAAAATAGATAAAACGAAAATAGATTTTGAAACTCCTGAATTATTCGTGGAATCAATCACTGAAACAATTTCCGTTTTAATCAATGAAGCTATCAAAGAACTCATAATTTTTAAAGTTAATTTTATATTGTACGCTGATTTTGTACAACAAACAAAAGAAATAAAAAACTCATTTGACTTTCAAACTAGTAACTTTATAATCATGCAAGGTGATGATTTAGATATATTCTTAAAATCATTAAAGGACACGTTATCCAACAAAATAAGCGAATTTGAAAAAAAGGATAGTGGTTGGAGTTTATCTAAAATTGTGAGCATTGATATGAATATCAATAAATTTAACCCCCTACGTGGTACATCATACATCGAATTGCCACATGATATACAAACAAAAAAAGCGGTAGTCAATGTTAAAAACGCAGACGTTAAATGTTTCCAATGGGCATTACTGTCAGCATTGTATCCAGTTGCAAAAAATGCTGATAGAGTTACATCATATGTAAGAAATGAAAATAAATTAAAATTTGATGGGATTTCTTTCCCTGTTAAACTGTGTCACATCTCAAAAGTTGAAAAATTAAACAACATCAGTGTGAATGTTTTCGGATTAGAATATGATGATGTTAAGAAACAAAATTCTGTTGTTGGTCCCTTATATTTCACAAAGTGTCGAAAAAGTTGTCACATTAACTTATTATATATAACAAATGATACAAATGGTCATTATTGCTATATAAAAAATATGTCACGCTTAATAAGAAGTCAACTCACCTCGCAACACGCTAGAATACATTTATGTGATGGCTGTTTATTGTATTTTCCAGACAATGAGCACTTATTGAAACATCAAGAGCGAGATTGTAATCAAATTCGTACTGACTTACCTTCCGAAAAAAAATGCTTAAAGAATTGGTTCGGTGAAAATGTCTCCAATAATAAGGCTTCATTTGATAAATATCAAAAACAACTCAAGGTTCCATTCGTTATATATGCAGATTTTGAATCATTTCTGAGACCAATCGCAACCTGTTCAAATGATTCAGATTTACCTCATACTGAAAATGTTCAAAGACATGATGTATATAGTTTCGGATATTACATTAAATGTGCCTATGACGACAGTCTCTCAAAATACAGATCTTATGTGGGTGATGACTGTACAAAAAAGTTTATGGAAAGCTTACAGAAAGACATTGAAATAATTACCAAAATAAATAACTTTCAAAAATGTCCGTTACCTTTAACAGATATGGACAAAATTAAAATAGATGTAGCTACTACATGCTACATTTGTGGGAGAGATTTAAAATCCCAACAAATAATAGACTACGATTGGTATACAGGCGTTTTTCGAGGTGTTGCTCATGAAATATGTAGCAGTAAATTTAGAAGTCAATGTTTCGTTCCGGTTATCTTACATAATCTAAGTAATTATGATGGTCATTTTATTGTTCATGCCCTAAATTTTGCTGAAGGCGCAGTAGAAATAATCCCCCAAAGCAAAGAGCGTTATATATCTTTTTCAAAATTATTAAAAGTTAATAACCATCGAGTAAGTTTACGGTTTATAGATTCTCTGAAATTTTTGCCATGTAGTTTGGAAACACTAGCAAATAATTTAAACATCAATCAATTCGATGAATTGAGGAAACATTTCCCGAATGAACAGGATTTTAAACGATTAAAAAGAAAAGGTGTTTATCCTTATGAATTTATGACCGGGTTAGAAAGTCTTAAACAAACATCTCTTCCCACACAAAACCAATTCTTTAGCTCAATAACAAATACAAACGTTTCAAATGAAGACTATGAACATGCCAAAGATGTCTGGCAGCATTTTAAATGTCGTTCTATGAGTGATTATTCGGATTTGTACTTAAAGACAGATGTTTTATTGCTAAGTGACATTTTTGAAAACTTTAGAACTGTTTGTATGAGCACTTATGGTTTGGATCCTGCGCATTACTATACAGCACCAGGTTTAAGTTGGGATGCGATGTTAAAATACACAAAAATAGAGATAGAGTTGCTAACAGATTTTGATAAAATTGCCTTTATTAAATCTGGTATTCGAGGTGGAGTATCACAGTGCAGTCATCGATATGCCAAAGCAAACAACCACTATATGAATGATTACGATAAAAATCAGGCAACATCATTTTTAATATATCTTGATGCTAATAATTTGTATGGTTGGGCTATGTCACAGTATCTCCCGGTTGGAGGTTTTCAGTGGGTTGATATTGAGACAAATTTCAAAGTTGCAATCGATTCTGAAATCGGATATATTTTAGAAGTAGATTTAGAATATCCTGATAACCTACATGATTTACATTCTGATTTTCCACTCTGTCCAGAAAATGTTTTTATAGGAAATACAAAAGACTTTAAACTGGTTCCAAATCTAAATAATAAAAGTAACTACGTAATACACTACAGAAATTTAATACAATGCTTAAATATGGGATTAAAAATTAAAAAAATTCATAGAATTTTAAAATTTGATCAAAGTCCATGGTTAAGCAAGTATATAGAATTAAATACAAATCAAAGAACCAAAGCCAAATCCGACTTCGAAAAAGATTTCTATAAGCTTATGAACAATGCAATCTTTGGAAAAACAATGGAAAACATTGAGAAACGGGTAAATGTTAAATTGCTCACTCACTGGGAAAATCGAGGGAAGATTCAAGGGGCTCAAAGTTTAATAGCAAGACCTGAATTTCATAGTCTTTCCATATTTTCAAAAGAATTAGTTGCAATACAACTTCGTAAAACAAAATTGGTTTACAACAAACCCATCTATTTAGGATTGTGTGTTTTAGATATTTCCAAAACTTTGATGTATGATTTCCATTATAATTACATGAAAAATAAATTTCATACCAATATCAATCTGTTATACACAGATACAGACAGTTTGGTTTACCAAATATTTACAAACGATTTTTACAGAGATATTAAAGACGACATTCATACATACTTCGATACATCTGATTATCCACCAGATAATGTATATAATTTTTCACTTGTTAACAAGAAAAGAGTAGGGTTATTTAAAGATGAAAATAACGGTAAAATCTTTACAGAGTTTGTGGGCTTACGATCAAAAATGTATGCAATGCTGGTTGAGAATAGAATCATAACAAAGGCTAAAGGAGTAAATAAATGTGTAACTAAAAAACTTACAATGGATAACTATAAGACGTGTCTCTTTGATAAAAATATTCAATTTTCGCACATGTATAGATTTAAGTCAATAAAGCATGTAATTTTCACACAAAAAATTAACAAAACATGTCTTTCACATAATGATACTAAACGTTTTATTTTATCGAATTCTGTAAATACTTTAGCATGGGGGCATTATAGCTTAAGAAACTAAGTTTAAGTAATATTAGAATTTAAGTATCTAGTTAGGTACCTATCTACCTTACCACAACTTTGTAAAGTACCTAGCTGTTAATGTAATAATATAGTTATAGAGTTCCTTTATTATATGACATAATTTTTTATCCTATTTTAAATTTAAGTATAAATATAAATATATATTTCTAATTTTTAAAACATTGTATCATTGCCTTCATTTACCTCATACCAGAAACACGTGTTGGTAGTAAAAAAATGTTTCATTTCAATCATCCATTTACTGCAATAGTGGCTGGTCCAAGTGGGTGTGGAAAATCAAATTTTGTCACAAACTTTATAAAATATGTAAAAGAAGTTTGTAGTGTGAATTTTGCTCAAACCACATGGTGTTTTGATGAAATGCAACCGTTGTATAGTTTGAGAAACGTAAATTATTTTCAAGGAATACCAGATCTTAGTATGTTCGATGGAAAGGATCCTCAACTAATAATTATTGATGATCTCATGAGGGAATCCGATGGACGCATTGTTGATATTTTTACAAAAGGTAGTCATCACAGAAATTTGAGTGTTTTCTACATAACACAAAACTTATTTCATCAAGGTAAAGGCCAAAGAGACATATCGCTGAACTCTAGTTATATCATCTATTTCAAAAATCCTCGTGATAAGACTCAAATTCGATACCTAGCACGACAAGTTTCACCAGAAAATATTAAGTTTATGGAAGATTCTTACAAAGATGCGACTAATGAAGCTCATGGATACCTAATGATTGATTTAAAACAAGATACTAATGACATGTGTCGTTTCAAGACAAAAATATTCCCTTCAGACGGATATTGTACTGTGTACATACCAACAAAAGTGTTTAAATATGCTAAGAATCAACAAATTCATATCAGTCATAAATAATGCATCGAAGACTAAAGACGCATACGGATTTACTTAGAGCTCTGCGCACACTAAAACCAAAATACGTAAAAGCTCTTTTAAAATCGTGTGATGAAGAAGAAATTAATTGTATTTGTGAATGCATTCATAACGTTTTAAAAGGAAAAGTGCCCTTAGAAGAAACAACTAGAAAAAACTTAAAAAAATATAAAGACATACTTCGCAAACTAGTAAGTAAAAGTACAAACAGAATTCGCAAAAACATAATCATTCAAAAAGGGGGTGCCTTTTTACCAATGATATTGGGTTCAATTTTAAGTGCATTAGTTGGCTCACTTGTTTGAAAAATGGAACATGCTAAGAAAATGTTGCTTGTTGATCCAAGTGTAATAGAAAAAATTAATCAACATAATACGGCTGATAACCCCCTATCACGATTAGATATGGAAATGCAAGACATTTTAAAAAGTGATATGGAAGAAAGAAAAAAGTGTACTCTATACCTGCAAGTTTTGCAGCGATATTTACATTTTGCTGAAGAAGGACGTCGTCCAATTCAATTACCCATCGTATCAAATATTGAATCTGATATGGATAATAGTGGGTATGACACAGTTGATAATAAAAACAATGAAATCAGTGTTAAAGATTCAGTTACTGTTCAGTCTTCAAACGAAGGTGAGGAACAGGTAAATATTACTGTTTCTCATGGAAAACCAACTCCTTACACCCCAAAACACATACTCAGTTTGGTACCTAAAACATATATAAGGAAGGGTGAGAGATTATTGTTTTTGTTGGTATTGAACAAAAATAAAATTAATTGGGATGCTGATGGTGTAATTACTGTAGACAAAGAAAAAATCCCTGGGAGTAATATTGTTGACTTAGTAAATGATTTTTTGAGACCGCTAAAAAGAAGTGCTCCAATAGGATGGGAGAAATTTGCAAAAGCACTGAAAGATATTAAAATACCAATAATTTATATTGGAAATCCACAAAGAGTCGACTATATGCAGCAGCTTCCGATTACACCATATAAAGAACACACACCGCATGAAGAGGACGAAGAGTTTTCAACACCAGTTACTAGCAAAGCCAGGCAGAAGATAGATTGGGAAAAATGGAATCCTTATTAGAAATAAACAATATCTACTATAACCCTTCACACCCAGCGGGGTATGGTAGTATTGATAAACTGGCTAGTGCTATGAAAGGTAAAATGAACAGAGAAGATGTTAAAAGATGGTTACAATCACAAGAAACATACACACTACATAAACCGGTTCACAAAAAATTTCCACGAAACAAATATATCTTATCTAATCTCAATGAACTTTGGCAGGCTGACTTAAGTGACATGAGAACTTATTCAGAATATAATAATGGTTTTAATTACATTCTTTGTGTTATTGATGTTTTTACCAAATTTGCCTATGCACGATCAATGAAAAATAAAAATTCTGAATCGATTAAAACATGTTTTGAAAGTATATTTCGTGAAGCTGATATAACACCTACCCATATACAATCCGACAAAGGAACCGAATTTGTATCGAAAGATGTTCAAAAATACTTTAATACGAAGAATATCAATTACTATACTACAAACAACCCCGATATTAAGGCTAGTGTAGTTGAAAGATTTCAAAGGACACTCAAAATGAGGATGTGGCGTTACTTTACACACAAAAATACATATAAATACATTGATATTTTACAGGACTTAATATATTCATATAACCACAGTTACCATTCCAGCATCAAGATGTGCCCTTGTGATGTAAACTCAAAAAATATAATGACAGTGTGGAACAATTTGTATACACGTAAACATGTTCAAAATAATAATACCAATACATCCCCAACACTACCCAAATTTCATATTGGAGACTATGTAAGAATAACAAAATATAAACATATATTTCAAAAAGGATATGAATCTAATTGGAGTGACGAAATATTTGTAATATCTTCAGTGATAGATCGGGATCCATGGATTGTGTACACACTAAGAGATTTACGGCAAGAAAACATTATTGGAACCTTTTATGATAAGGAATTGCAAAAAGTGACGTACGACCCCTCTCTAAATTATAAACTAGATAAAATAATAAGTTCCCGCTATTCTGGTAACAGAAAGCAAGTGTTAGTGAAGTGGAAAGGTTATCCAGATAAATTTAATAGTTGGGTTCTAGTTTCCGATTTAAAACAAATATGAATAGAGAAAGTTTTTATTTAACATTACCTAGTAACAGTTCTATGGAATATTTTCCAGATAATGTTACTACAAGATTTTCAACTAAATTACCAAAACCCATAAAATTGGAGGGACAATGGACCGTCGGAGTTGTTGAATTTCAATATCCATGTACCATGTTTACTGTTCAAGAACATGAAAATATTATTTACATAACTAAAACGATGTTGATACCAAATGAGAAAATACCTTCATTGGTTTATTATAAAAAACACATTCCAGCTACAAATTATGATAACATTAATCATATTTTAACAGCGTTGAATCATATAAAGGAAAAAGTAACGTTTCGCTATGATGAAATATCAAAGTTTGTGTCAGTTTCGGTGATGGATAATTCAGTAAAATCGCTAACGTTAAAACCTAAATTGAGTGTTCAACTCGGTTTTGAACCTAATAGGAATCTTGTAGATAATGGTCTTGGAAAATGCCCTGCAAATTTGCATTTAGGATTGCCATCACAATTATTTGTCTATTGTGATATAATCGATCCTCAGATAGTAGGAGATGTTATGTCTCCTCTCCTGAGAATCATTCCTTTAGATCCGGCAAAGTATATATATGGCGCAAATAAAATGCATGTTTTCTCACCTCCTCACTATTTACCAGTTATGCGTAGAGAGTTTGATACCATCGAAATAGATATAAGAACCAGCACGGGTCAAAAAATACCATTCCAGTTTGGAACAGTGTGTGTTAAACTTCATTTCAAAAAATTATAATGTATCCCCGTGACAGCATAACTTGTCCATATGAACATTATTATTCTCATCAAGCTGGCTCTGGTATTGGAGTGATTTATAAAGGGGCGCCTTATCAACGTGGTCATGGGATCGGTAGCTTTTTAGGAGGGTTGTTTAGATCGGTTTTACCCTTACTTTCTAGTGGTGCTCGAGTAATAGGCAAGGAGGCACTAAATACTGGTGTCGGTCTTCTATCAGATATGGTTAGTGCCCGCCCCATGGAAGAATCAATTAAAAATCGACTAAAAGTAGCTACTTCAAACTTGAAAAGAAAAGCTCATGATAAAATTGATAAATTAAATATGTCTGGTTCTGGATATATAACCAAAAGGAAGCGTCTTAGTTCAGTCATTCCACCGTCGACAACCAAAGTGAAAGCTCTAAAAAAATTACGAGTTAATAATCAAAAAGATATATTCTCATAAATAATTTTTAAAATGTCATTCTTACATAGCCATTCCTGTGAATGTATAAAATCAGAGTTAGATTTATTTGCTCTACCATCCACGCAAACTAGCATAGAAAACGGATTATGGATACACTACAAACCCATTTCATCCCTAGCTGATGATGGCCCCATAGAATTTCAAGTACCTGGAACAGGTGATGACTACATGGATTTATCCCATACATTGCTGCACATAAAAGCCAAGATACAAAACCAGGATGGTACGAAATTAACTGAGTCAACTGTTGTAGCTCCAGTAAACAATTGGCTCCATTCTCTTTTCACCCAACTAGATATTTATTTGAATCAAAAGCTAGTATCGCCGCCAAACAATACATATGCCTATAGAGCTTACATGGAAACATTATTAAATTATGCTCCTGCTGCTAAGGAATCTCATCTGACTTGCGGTCTTTGGTATCAAGATACGGCTGGGAAAATGGATTCAACTGATAAAAAAATGAGGGATTTGTTAAAAGACGAGAATTAGCATGTGAAAGTAAGGAGATAGAAATGATTGGTCATCTTCATGGTGATATATTTAATCAAGAAAAGTTTTTAATAAATGGTGTTGAAATGAGTGTTAAGTTAGTTCGTTCAAGAGAAACATTTAACCTAATGGCTTCTACAGCCGACTTGAAATTTAAAGTATGCATTACAGATGCAACACTCATTATACGTAGAGCACGAATCAATCCTACTGTATTACTTGCACATCAAAAGGTTTTATCCTCTACTACAGCTAAATATCCTATCACTCGAGCTGAAGTCAAAGTTTTAACTATACCTTCAGGAATTCAGGGTAAAACTCTAGATAATATTTTTTTGGGGCAAGTTCCCAAAAGGTGCATAATCGGATTTGTGAACAATGCAGCGTTTAATGGGGGTCTAACAAAAAATCCATTCAATTTTGAAAACTACAATATAAATACATTTTGTTTATACATTGACGGTCAACAAATACCTTCGAAAGCTTTGCAACCATCATTCGATAATAATATTTACACAGCAGCCTATCACACACTATTTTCAGGGACAGGTATACATTTTCTGAATGAAGGCAATGGTATATCTAGGGAGCAATATGCAAAAGGATATTGTATGTTGGCGTTTGATCTAACAGCTGACCTCAGTTCAAATTCAAATACTCATTGGAATCTTATAAAACATGGTAGCGTTAGACTGGAGGTTCGTTTTGAATCTACTCTTACTCAGACAATAAATTGTATTATTTATGCAGAGTTCGATAATGTTATTGAAATTGATAAGAATCGTAATGTAACTGTAGACTATAGTAGTTAGGATGTAATAAAATTGTATTCCCATTCACAGACTATCTATCAATTGTCAAGATTGAATAAAATTGTATTTAGTTATATAATAAATAAAACATTGACGTGTGCATACGTACATATCGTTTTATTTCCTGAAACCTCTTTTTTACTTTTTCACTATAAAAAGTAATTTACATACTTCCTTTTAACATTCTTGATTTGGAGATTGAACTTGACACAGCTTTCCTTATTAGGAATAATGGATACAATTGATATTCGAAAATATTTACACTACATTCACCCAGCTTTACACAAAAATGTGTATGCTGCAAACAGGTTACCACTGCATGTAAAAAAACCGATGTATCTAATAAGCAATTTAGACCCGGACAACAAACCAGGATCACATTGGATAGCCATGCACATAGATAAAAATGGAGTTGGCCAGTATTTTGATTCATATGGACGCGCACCTAAAGACTACCACAAAAACTTCCTGCGCAGAAACTCAAGACAGTGGGGTTTTAATAGATATAGATTGCAACACGACTTAACTACAGTATGTGGAGAATATTGTTTAACATATCTGTATTTCAAGTTTTATGGTAATACTATGACAGACTTTATTGAATTATTTAGTAACAATACTATCAATAACGATCTATTTTTACACAAGTTGTTTAATGAATGCTTTAAAAATTAAAAGGACTAGCACCTAGATACAAATAGTTAATGTTAGCTAAATTAACTAAGTTTACTAATTGATAAATGTGGTTAAAAGTGAATCATTAGACTAATAAAACAAAGTTTCATGAAATTAAAAAGTTTTTTATTCAAGTATAAAAATAAAATACCTGATGACCAAGAAAAATCATGACAATGTTATTATCTATTCTAAAAATCATTATTTACATTTAGTTATTACACCTAGTTAGTTATTGTTTTTTAAAAGAATACATTTTGCTGTCTTCTGATTCCGATATCTCCTTGGTGATTTGATAGACAATTTTTTTCAAGTTTTCATAATTTTTGTTATTCAACTCCTTGCAGTAGTATTTGACACGAATGTCAGCGTGTTTCCAATGTTGGGCAGAAGGAATCTTGCTCAGCTTTTTCACATCAAACACATCAATTTTTATAAGATGTGTAGCATTAACACTGTCATCTGTGTTTGTTGATATGTATGATGTACCACCCTCTTTGTTCATTCGTCCAACGTTTGATGAGTTTTTTGCTTTCTTCTTTTTTGGTGACTCTTCCGGAAAGAACTCATCTATGTTGCTGAGACTACTGCGGGGGCGCTTACATGTAGATTTCTTTGCAAGGTAGTATGGCACGCAATTGGTGGTGTCCTCTTCATCAGATATAGTATTATAATAGAATTGCTTGGAAGTGTTATGTTCTTCAACCTCCTCCACGGGAGAGTAACTTGGTGTGTCCTGTAACGACATGTTACTTTTATAAAATACATAGATACAAGTAGGTGCACAACATAAATGCAAAATCATAGATCACAAAGAGTCGATTTCACCGTTTGCAGGCAAAACTTAGATCAACAAAACTAAGTTCAGCTTAATCGAACTCAAATAAAGTCAAAGTTGTGTCAAATGTGACTTGTGCTACAACAGTTTATCATCAAGGGTATCTTGAACTCGGTTTAGCTTATATTGATAGTTTAATCGCAAAGGTGAAATCGGTTCTAAGTAAATAAGTAATATAGAACTTACCTCCATTTTATACTGTAGAACACGGAAACACTATTTATTGTGGCACAAGACTGTGTGCTGAGTAACGAATAATTTTAGAATACACGTAGATATAATAGCAGACGTTATAACAATATTTATCTGTAGTTCACTGCACGAATGGTGTAAGACTGTGTCAGTAACTCGAGAGTTTTAGAAATTTATAGAAGAAAGGCATCACAAAAACTCACGACATGTTTCGACAAGTAAACTTGCCTTGTGGGTGGGCGTTTGCAGTGTCACAAAAACTCATGATGAATTATCGATAGAAGATGTTATCTTACATCGTTTTAGCAAGACGTCATGCCCCGACAAGTTTTTGTTTAGATGGCGCCTCCCTGCCGGCTTTTTTTTATATTTGCATTGAATGTAATCGCGGTTAGTTTATTATAAAGGTGGTTTATTTAAATAATAAATATAATTAATAACAATTAAATAATTAATACTTATTAAATTATTAAATAATAATTTCATATTTATATGTATCGTGGGGGGGGGGGGCCGTACAATAATAAATATTATACACATAGAATAAAATATATATTGGCGTATTGCTAATAAATATATTAAAATTAAAATAAAAAATAAATATATTGGTTATCATATTATCATAATATGATATTATAATTATTTAAATTTAATTCACACGAATTCTTTCTCTCAAGGATTTGGGTCTGAGCTACCTGCGGCGCAAGCCGGACGATGCAAAAAAAGGTTGGGTTTTTTTGAAGGTTGAGGTTGGGTCAGTCAACAGTGGCTTTCTAACTTTTGAACGGAACGAGATACGTTAAAATGGATGAGCGCAATCGATCAGGCGTGTGCGAAAACATACAAAAAGAGTCTAAACTTTTTTTTTTTTTTTTTTAGCCGGCGGTTTGGCCAAGACCACCCCGTCACGGCTTTTTTGTGTGTGTGAAAACTAATGAATCCGAATCCATTTTTTTGGTGAGCCAGAATGAACGAATCCCTACTACTTACGACACAACAAAGTGCAATTCAGCTCGCACAAGCCGTAACATTATATTTACCTACATAGTACCTCTCTTTCTATCAATGTCAATGAATTTAAAACTGCTGGTCTTTGATTAATTAAATTTAATAATAATTGATTTCTAGTACATTTCCATCAAGGAACTAACTCTTACTTTACTCACACAAAATAAAATCCATACTAATATTATGAACTCGAAAGTGTATATTTTTTACGTTTCACGACTAAACGGTAGAACTGAACTTTATTGAAATTTGCGACAAGTTGTACTTTGGGGTAGGACCTAGGTTACTTTTTATGAGTTACGCGGGTCAAGTCGCGGGCAGCTAGTTGATAAAAAAGAAGTTATCATGTTAAGAAGCTTAATAATAGAGGCAAGTCATACCTGTCTCTCCTTCGCCGTACTCAGCCATGGAGTCGGTATCACTCTCGGGGCCAGGCTTGTTGCCGCTGCTCATCGAATGGCGAGATTTGTTGTCGAGTCTGCAATATTTGTTACCGTTACTAAACAAAATATTAAGTTGTAACATTGTACGGCTGCCGGTGCAGTCTGTTTTCCCACATTATCTTAACGTGTCACTGGTAGTTTCGAACCAGTGCGGTAAAAACTGTGCGGTTCAGAGGCTTTTTTCGTGCACCTGCCACATCGTTCGAACTTTTTAGGTTCTGCGAGATGGCTGTTTCCTCGCAATTCACGAGGCGATCAGTATTTGAGAACAATGGTACTCACGGGTGCACGTGGTACTTCCCCCCGCGGTTGTACCTCGCGGCAGGTGCAGATGCAGTACTCACGTGGTACTTCCCCCCGCGGTTGTACCTCGCGGCAGGTGCAGATGCAGTACTCACGTGGTACTTCCCCCCGCGGTTGTACCTCGCGGCAGGTGCAGATGCAGTACTCACGTGGTACTTCCCCCCGCGGTTGTACCTCGCGGCAGGTGCAGTACTCACGTGGTACTTCCCCCCGCGGTTGTACCTCGCGGCAGATGCAGTACTCACGTGGTACTTCCCCCCGCGGTTGTACCTCGCGGCAGATGCAGTACTCACGTGGTACTTCCCCCCGCGGTTGTACCTCGCGGCAGATGCAGTACTCACGTGGTACTTCCCCCCGCGGTTGTACCTCGCGGCAGGTGCAGTACTCACGTGGTACTTCCCCCCGCGGTTGTACCTCGCGGCAGATGCAGATGCAGTACTCACGTGGTACTTCCCCCCGCGGTTGTACCTCGCGGCAGATGCAGATGCAGTACTCACGGATGCGCGTACTCGTGGAAGGCCGCGTCGGGGTAGTCGCGCCGGCCGTGTTGCAGCTCGCGGTCGTGCACGTCGTACTTCCCCCCGCGGTTGCGGCGCGCCACGCAGACCAGCACCAGTACCAGCAGGAGGAAGGCGAGGGCGACCATCACGCCGATGAACCAGCCCGCTGTCGCCATCTTGTCGTCCGGCTTTATCAGCGGATCTGCGGAACGAATGCGTTATAGACTGGCGTGAGGAAGGTATTATGTAACTTCTAATCGTGGTTTTGAACATCCTCGTCATTTTCACTCATAAAAGCATATTTACCGTGATATATGAGTTTTTCTGCTTCCCGAATAAACTCTGTTTTTCTCCTGATAATGACGTATGCAACATATACATGTGCAAAATATCGAGAAGCAAAAAAGCTCAATCATCATGGTAAATATCCCGTTTTGAGTAAAACTTGTATATGTTGATGGAGTAATTAGTATCTTATATACAAAAATGTACTAAATGAAACGAAGTTATAATACATACCTAAGTTTAGATGCGCTAAGGAGTGATCTAAAAGAAACAAAGCTGTCTAGATATTACCTATTAAAATACATATGACTGCGTCTCGTTTCAAAAGTTTTTACTTACAAGTTATTTTGTCGAAGGCACCAACACTGAATCTGCATCTGGGTGAGTTTAATAGTGTCTTATACTCTACACTAGTGGTGGCCTTGATCGTCAAAATAAAAAGTGAGTAAAACCCCGTGTTTCTCAAAATGTTCAGTATAATTCACGAAAGTTTAAAAAGTTATTGTGCGTCTATATTTTTCTTAGCTGCTAATCAAAATACTTGTAGCAGGAAAATTCAAGGATATTAACGTTATAAATCCTGGATCACTCTGGATATCCATAGGTGCATTCGGCACACGGTCAAACAATATCGTGCCTCGTAAACTAATCCTCATAAATAAGTACGTCAAGTTTACGGTAGTAAGTAAGGTACAAAAATTTCTCCATAATGTAATTTAAAACTTAAATAAAATATGAGCGAAATGAATTTCTTAAAGCAAGGCAACTTGGAACTTACTACAAAAATACAATTTACCAACTAAACAATCATCAGCGGCAGAACTGTTACCTGTCCCTAACTCAGGGTGAGTTGCATCTGCATCTGATAATATTGAGAATAGTTCCATCGCCAATATTGGTACATCTCTAGCATCAGCTATCATTGAATCAGACTTCTTCAAACTCCCCTCTGGTGAAAACAACCCGACTACATCTGTATTACTCTATTATGTTTGCCGCGGGACAAATGTTTGTATTATATGCAAGTATTTTTCTCGGGTCTGGGTGTTTATAATATGTATGTATTTCGAAAAAAAAAGTATGTAAGTAGTAATCGGTCATGTGGTACCCATAACACAAGCTCTGCTTACTTTGGGGTCAGACGATGCTGTGTGAAATGTCCAGCATTATTTATTATTATCAATATTATGTAGGTAATACAACTCCACATACAATTTAAGTTAATTTGAATTTACTAGGCGAGGGCGCTACTGGCAACGCTACAGTATAATACTTTTGCCGTCCGTATCTTGTCATTGTTACTACAAATATACATATTTGTATTGTGCCAGTGAGAGGACACCGTCACCGTCCACTCTTCGACCGAGCGAACATCTTTAGGACTTACAAGTTTGTTTAAAACACTTATATAAACAGAAAAGTTCACCGCTTAGTGCATTTCAGTATCGAATCTAGGTTATCACAGCCATAAGGAATAGTGCAAGAAACAACGTACAGTACTCACCGGAAGTCGCGTCGACATCCTTTACTGCGCTCGTACTGAAGTACTCTCCGTCGTGCGCCGTCATTTTAACCTCATACACCTGCCCTGGCTCCAAACCGGTCAGAATAACGAAATCATCGTCAGTTATCTCATTCGTCCGCGACCAATCGGGGTGTCCCTTTAACTTGTACCATGCGACGAAGTGAGTTCCAGCATGACCTTCCAGAGACGGTAACCAGCGGACTAGGATATGCGCGGTGCCTTCTTTGGCGGGTAAGGTCGACGCTAGGAATTCTGGGACATCGGGCTTCGAGGTCACTACGGATTTGGTCGATTGCTCCACGTAGTATTTCTCACCTTCGCCGGCTTTAGTCTTAGCTCTGATCTCGATGCGGTATTTAGTGTTAGGTTCGAGGCCGGCTAGCTTCGCGCGGTCGAATTTGGGATCGATTTCTTTCTTGCGTTCCTGTAACGGGCCTAGCGCGGTGCCGGTGACCTTCTGGTAGTACACCTTGTACGCGGTTAGAATTCCGTTCTCATCGACCGGTTTATCCCATTTGAGCAGCATGGCCGAGGAGCCGATCGGGTAGGCTTCGAAGGACTTGACGGTCCCAGGTTTTCCTTCGGGGGTGACGAAGCTGAGGGTATCGCTGGAGGGTCCGTTGAACCGTCCGTTGTAAACCAAAATCCTGGCATAGTTCTTTTTGAACGGCTTGAATTTCGATACCAAAGCGCTCGATGAGTCCGCTTTGACCAGGATCTCCTTGAGTCGGTCTTCTTCACCGTCCGTCCAGGTCTGGATCTTGTAGCCTTTGAAGTGTCCTTGGACGGATTCCGGAGGGACCGGGATCCAGTTGAGGAGTGCCGTGGTGCCGGACGTTACTTGTTCGAGAGTGAAGTTGGTGGGGGCCAGGCGCGGTACGTCCTCTCCGGACCATCCGGTGAATGCTATCGGTGTGACGTTGGCTGTGCCTTTGAAGTTGACCGCTGTCACCTGGGGACAGAGGCATTACTCGGATGTATTCATTTTATACAAATAAAATTATTAATTAGTACGTTTATGTTCTTCCGTGGTCGCACGACTCGTGGTATTACTTAGGTATCTAAAACTAGCTTACACGGGCAATTTATATGCTCAACTACAATACACGTCAATTTTGATGTCACGACAATATCAAGCAATCACGAAAATGACAACATGTATGTACGATGTGAGATAACGCCACACCATACGCGGTATGGAGCAATTCAGGACAAATAGTTGCTCCAGATTGATACATACAAGTAGCCGAGCAGTAATTGCTCTAAAAGTTGCCCGTGTAACCGGAAGATGTACAAAGTAGACGGTCTAAAATTCTAAACTTAATGTTACCTACATATTTTGAAACCTAGGTACACTGGAATCTTCTCTGACGTGACCCCACGTGAAATATTTAAATCTACCACGGTAATTCGACTTTTGTTCAGAGGAAACACCTGTGAAAATTACAGCCATAGCTCGTTCGCAATAGAGTTCAGTTTACCTTGATCTTGTACGGTTGGAAGGTCGGCGTGTTTGGCACTAGATACTCCGTAATTCGCCAGTCACGTATCTGCTCCTCGATCCATTCGTGGCCGGGGATGTCACGGTGCCACGTCACAAGGTAGTAGAAGCCAGGGCCGTTGTGCTCGATTTCCGGCATTTTCTGAAACAAATTATTAAATACAAGCATCTGCTTGCGCACAGCGTGGATAGAAAATAGTCTCTTTATTGTACACCTTATATAACAGAACACAATATTACAATTTAATTAAAGTAAAAGTATTTAAGTGGTACACTGGGCGGCCATATCGCTTGAGAGCGATCTCTTCCTGATAACCTTTGGATGGAAAGGATCGTATTAAGTTGAGTGGACGGCGCGGCGTACATTAAACTAATTATAATTCATTAATTAATTCTAGGTTCAAGTCCAAGTTTTTTCAAATCAGTATTGAACTTTCAAAACTTATTTATCAAAATGTACAGTATTGAACTGATTTGATTAAGTATTCTTATTAATTCTGTTTGTTTGTTATAGACATTAACATTTATAATATGTCCGGACTGATGATGGATATGAAATGAGCTTAACGGAACTCTTGAAAAAATAGTAAGATGGATGATTATTGGGGCAAATGTAGTATACACAGACTGGGTTGGTACAGGGTGCACAAGCTCCTAAACTTTAAGAACTTTTATTTTATCGTCCTGTTGATTTATGCTATGTTAATTATATCTACGTGTGTGTGTCAAAATAAAATTATTTCATTTCTTTTTATTAATATTCTGGAGGCGACCACAGTGGGATTGTGCTATCTGAGCATCTGCAAAGCTGTCGCTTCCGGCTTTTCTAAACTTGTTAGGATATACATGAGGTCTATCTTATTTTATTTATATTTTATTTGCTTAGCTTCATCATCATCTCTGCACTTATCAGGCGTCTCAACACGTATAAGTGATCCTTATATTTGGAATTAGAATTCTCAGATAAAGGCCTCATCACTTAATAAGGCGGTGAGCTCATACAACAGCTTTCCTCGCGTCAGAGGATTGTGAACCTTAGAGTTTAGTTTAGTTGGGCAGGTTACTCACCGACCAGGAGATGAGCATGTTGTTGGAGCAGGTTACTCACCGACCAGGAGATGAGCATGTTGTTGGAGCAGGTTACTCACCGACCAGGAGATGAGCATGTTGTTGGAGCAGGTTACTCACCGACCAGGAGATGAGCATGTTGTTGGAGCAGGTTACTCACCGACCAGGAGATGAGCATGTCGTTGGAGCAGGTTACTCACCGACCAGGAGATGAGCATGTTGTTGGAGCAGGTTACTCACCGACCAGGAGATGAGCATGTTGTTGGAGCAGGTTACTCACCGACCAGGAGATGAGCATGTTGTTGGAGCAGGTTACTCACCGACCAGGAGATGAGCATGTTGTTGGAGCAGGTTACTCACCGACCAGGAGATGAGCATGTTGTTGGAGCAGGTTACTCACCGACCAGGAGATGAGCATGTTGTTGGAGCAGGTTACTCACCGACCAGGAGATGAGCATGTTGTTGGAGCAGGTTACTCACCGACCAGGAGATGAGCATGTTGTTGGAGCAGGTTACTCACCGACCAGGAGATGAGCATGTTGTTGGAGCAGGTTACTCACCGACCAGGAGATGAGCATGTTGTTGGAGCAGGTTACTCACCGACCAGGAGATGAGCATGTTGTTGGAGCAGGTTACTCACCGACCAGGAGATGAGCATGTTGTTGGAGCAGGTTACTCACCGACCAGGAGATGAGCATGTTGTTGGAGCAGGTTACTCACCGACCAGGAGATGAGCATGTTGTTGGAGCAGGTTACTCACCGACCAGGAGATGAGCATGTTGTTGGAGCAGGTTACTCACCGACCAGGAGATGAGCATGTTGTTGGAGCAGGTTACTCACCGACCAGGAGATGAGCATGTCGTTGGAGCAGGTTACTCACCGACCAGGAGATGAGCATGTTGTTGGAGCAGGTTACTCACCGACCAGGAGATGAGCATGTTGTTGGAGCAGGTTACCCACCGACCAGGAGATGAGCATGTTGTTGGAGCAGGTTACTCACCGACCAGGAGATGAGCATGTTGTTGGAGCAGGTTACTCACCGACCAGGAGATGAGCATGTTGTTGGAGCAGGTTACTCACCGACCAGGAGATGAGCATGTTGTTGGAGCAGGTTACTCACCGACCAGGAGATGAGCATGTTGTTGGAGCAGGTTACTCACCGACCAGGAGATGAGCATGTTGTTGGAGCAGGTTACTCACCGACCAGGAGATGAGCATGTTGTTGGAGCAGGTTACTCACCGACCAGGAGATGAGCATGTTGTTGGAGCAGGTTACTCACCGACCAGGAGATGAGCATGTTGTTGGAGCAGGTTACTCACCGACCAGGAGATGAGCATGTTGTTGGAGCAGGTTACTCACCGACCAGGAGATGAGCATGTTGTTGGAGCAGGTTACTCACCGACCAGGAGATGAGCATGTTGTTGGAGCAGGTTACTCACCGACCAGGAGATGAGCATGTTGTTGGAGCAGGTTACTCACCGACCAGGAGATGAGCATGTTGTTGGAGCAGGTTACTCACCGACCAGGAGATGAGCATGTTGTTGGAGCAGGTTACTCACCGACCAGGAGATGAGCATGTTGTTGGAGCAGGTTACTCACCGACCAGGAGATGAGCATGTTGTTGGAGCAGGTTACTCACCGACCAGGAGATGAGCATGTTGTTGGAGCAGGTTACTCACCGACCAGGAGATGAGCATGTCGTTGGAGCAGGTTACTCACCGACCAGGAGATGAGCATGTTGTTGGAGCAGGTTACTCACCGACCAGGAGATGAGCATGTTGTTGGAGCAGGTTACTCACCGACCAGGAGATGAGCATGTTGTTGGAGCAGGTTACTCACCGACCAGGAGATGAGCATGTTGTTGGAGCAGGTAACTCACCGACCAGGAGATGAGCATGTTGTTGGGAGCGGTGCCCTCTCCCTTCACGTTGTCGGGGTTCTTGTGCGGCACGTCGGGCTGCGTGGAGCACAGCTCCGAGTGCCCGGACGGCGTCGACGGACCTATCTTGTTCCACGCCAACACTCTGCAATACATACATTATACTAATACAACCAGTACGAATATACATACATCTCTGATTGAAAACCAGCGCGGCTTTTTTGTCATAGACTAGCTGACACGACAGACGTTGTTTTAACTATAAATATTGAATTCGAATTGACAGTTATGTTAAACCCTATAAGGTTACATTAGAAAAGTTGTTATTGCAAGGTTACATTAGAAAAGATGTGGGCGAGTGGGCTGAGGTCGTCTTACAATGGGTGCCTGATGGGCGACGCAGCCGGGAGGCCTAAGAATCGTTGGCGTGACGATCTCGATGCCTTAGAGAAGGGCTGGTGGGAAGTGGCGGGGAACATGAATAGAATTGGAGGAGACCTTTGCCTTGTAGTACGAAAGTGTAGGTTTATAAAAAAAAATTGACTTACGGTTATAGCAACCAGTGCTCGTGGGACATTTGGACAAGGATGACGGGTAGAGTATACCATTTAAAAAGTAATCGATTATTTCAGATATTTAAGCTCTCCTATCCGTAATACAGAATGACCGAGTTCAGGCTCATATGCTCATATAACTACGATTTAGATTTTATAACATTATTAACTAATGAAATAAATACTTTATTTAACCACTGGGGTTCAATGTTGGATGGACCCCACATACCCAATATAAAAAATGATTAACAACTATCCTACGATCCTTCAGCGGATTCCATCCGCTATCGTCGGGGTCGGTACTAATAATAATCCATGCATCTAGAGAAAAATACCCTCATTCATTAGGTCACGACTCACGAATCTCGGTGGAGTGCAGAGAATCCCCTGCACTCGCGTAAAGGAGTTGAGATTTGGAACCGACCGGAAGGTGTAGTTGGCCCAGGGACTGAGCGAGACGGCCCAGGAGGTGTCGATGGCCGGCACGGACTCGCTGGCGAAGTCCCAGGAGTCGGGCGAGAAGGTGGTGTTGTACTGGATGGAGTAGCGCAGGATGGGCGCGCGGTTGTCGCCCATCGAGTGCCAGTGCAGGGTGGCCGTGCGCGCCGAGCATTCTATGCTGTCCAGGGCCGGCGGGTTCGGCTTATCTGGAACCAACCATTCATTCATTAGCAGAGGTAGCCAGTTCGGTTCGGTCGGACGAATGTTTGGATGATCTGCAAGTGTTTGTCTCGGGTCTGGGTGTTTCTATGTACGATATGTATGTATTAAACAAAAAAGGAGTATAAAAGTAGGATATCAGTCGTGCGGTATCCATAACACTAGCTGTGATTACTTTAGGGCCAGATGATGCTATGTAAAATGTTCCCGCATTATTATTATTCATTCATTCATAATATAATTACGTTTTAAAAACTAAAAAGAAACCGACTTCATTGAATGAAATTTGAGCCTATAATACAATTTTAGTGGAAGGTAGATGTATTTTGTATATATATAATATTGGTAGGCCAAATAAACGCACCGCTCCAATGAGACAGCGAGGTATCGAAGTACATGAAACCATCATCGATGTATACAATTTTTTGATATTCGTTGATTTTTCAGCTCGACCGATTTTGATAAAATGTATATGGAACCACCTGTGAAGTAGCGTTATTACAGTAGCTTTATTCGTCTTATGTTCATAGCCTCTTTTATGTTTACTTTATTTTCAAAGGTCACAAAATAAATATTAATAAGTAATACTTCGGTTTAAGTTTCGTAGTACTGCAGCTTCTGCCTTTTCAATGACTTTTTTAGCCACAAATATGGACTTAATATCAATTTTATTTGGAAAATTCGAGCAAGGATAATGCTTCTTACAACTGCATAAATACTATCCTTGTATCTTATAATCACAAAATTAGTTAACGTGGCAATAATTATGCTTTGTCCTTGTCAAGAATAAAGATGGCAAAAGATTTAAACTCATTATCTAGTGTGTGTTCGTCAGTTTATTGAGAGGTGGACTGAATAAATGTTTTCTGCTCTATTGTTAATCAGAGTCTGTAACATTAATGTTAACTTTACCTTGCACTGTAAGCGTAGCTTGAGCCCTCGCCTCATCAATCTCCGTTTTCGCGATACACGTGTACTCCCCGGAGTCCAGCTCCGTAGTATCAGAGATCAGCAGCGAGTAGTCATTGGTCATGCGGAACCGCGGCTGATTCTCGAAGTCTATTTGTTCTCCGTCGTTGAGCCACACGATCTCTAGTTTGAGAGAGTCGTCCGCGTTTGCATTACAGCGGAAGGTAGCCGAGGAGCCGGCGGCTACTTCGTAGTGTTCAGGCTTGTCGGTGATCACGGTACGTTCTGAGGAGTTTAATAAATTGTAATACTTTGAATGATGCACATTATTGTATAGGAAATTATTGTTTACGACTGGTATTCGAAGCCGCTCTAGCTTGTGTCCAGCCAAGATAGGATATTAAATATCTAGCATGCTATTCTAGCTTCGAGTATCCCGGGCATTAGGACTGGAAGGTTTCATATTTGCCGCGGGACAAATGTTTGTATGATCTGCAAGTATTTGTCTCGGGTCTGGATGTTTCTATGTATAATATGTATGTATTTACAAAAAAATAAAATTGTATAAGTAGTATTACAGTTATGTAGTGCCCATAACACAAGCTCTGCTTAATTTGGGGCTAGGTGAGGTGATGCGTTGTGTGTAAATGTCCGGGATTATTTCGGGGGAAAACCGTATTTCAATTTGTATGTAGTTTTTGTTTTAACGCACTACAGTGGTGCTGTTTAAAATCCCTTACTATTCGCTTGTAGGTTCGCGTAAGTTCGTGCAAGTTCGTGCTACGGTAACAGTAGACTGGGACTGTTATATGCAAGCCACTACTGATCACCATAGTTGGTACCATTCGAGATTACCAATGATCATTAGTCACAAATCACTACGATGGCGACAGCACTGAAGGTTGACACCAAACTTGCGCCAGGACGACCTCTGTGGCGCAGTGGGCTTAGGTCCGGCTGAGACGCAAAAGGTTGCGGGTTTGATTCCCGCCGCGGGACAAATGTTTGTATGATCTGCAAGTATTTGTCTCGGGTCTGGGTATTTCTATGTATAATATGTACGTTTTTACAGAAAAAAAAAAAAAGTATATAAGTAGTATATCAGTCATGTGGTACCCATAACACAAGCTCTGCTTACTTTGGGGCCAGATGATGCTGTGTGAAATGTCCGGTATTATTATTATATTATTATTATAAACTGATCTGTTATCTAGTCGTATGTAACGAAACGAGCGTTTCTATACAATAGGTGTACAAGCGAGTACTCACTCTTGACAGTCAGGGATCCAAACGCGGATTTCTCCCCGAACTTGTTCTTAGCGTAACACTGGTAGGTGCCCACATCCGTGTAGGAAACGTCACGGATCACGAGGTCTCCTTCAGCCGTTATGTTGTACCTGGAAATAATTTAATCACGATTATTGTTACCGGCGGAACTATGGACTAAAGTCACCACAAAATATGGTTTTAACGGGCGGCGTGGATAGCACTGAAGGACAAAACTGGACGCATACCTAAATTAATGGCCCCAACTAGTAATTTACAGAGGAGTGTGGAGAGAGGGAAAGGTCTTTATTCTGCACACCACAGGCGTATAATAATGATATTATGTATTGAAACGTTTCGGATGGAAAATAACAAAGGATGGCGGATGGGACTAACTTAGAGACGCCTATATCCAGCAGTGGGTAAAGTCGGACTGTGGATGATGAAAGTTGTTTGAAATTATATCTTTGTATGAGTTAGTCCAATCGTGGTGACGGTTTTAAAAGACAGCCTTTGGGCTTACGACATGCCCTCAAAATCAACCTATTCGAACTTTGACTATTTGGCAAATTCTGAGTTGGCCACTAGCTTACCAAGTGGTTGCATTATTGGTCTTACTTATAAACGTGTAATAACTTACACTACCTAAACACTGAAACACAGGGTGAATCATAAACACTAAACACTGTTTAAGATTCACCCTGTTAATAATTATCACTATCTTACAAAAAAAAATAGACAATACTATTTTAAACGGTGATTAACTTTTGATAGAAGTTGAGAGACGTGTTTAAGTAGGTCATTCTATGTTTAGACTTAGATTAAAACGAACATTAAATATATTCCTACTTGTTGATTATATTCAGTGCCACAAATATGTCAAGAATACTAATAAAACTATAGCATAATGCTGAGAATAATTAAATGGATTTGCATACGCTTGATAAGTAGCCATTTTCTCGATAAATGCCACACTATCATGTCATAGCGCATTATTAATCAATTGCTGAGTCAAACGACCTTATTACTATAATAATTTTCAATAGGTTATATTATGAATATAGATGCACTATGACACGTACACAGTAATATTCTATCTATAGAAATACCACTACCCTGAATAGAAATTATAATGCCAAATCAGTCAACAACAAAAAGCACAAAACAAATGCGTCAAACAGTCATACGCATTTATTATAGACTTAATGAGCATTATTACTTAATTATATACATATTATCAATTAGAAGCTATAATGAGAGAGAGGCTTCTATGCGTGTGACTGTTATATCTTCTGTGACATTACCCAGTTGTCGTTATTAATAAAGTAGGGGAAGGAATTGAAAGGACGACAAAAGGTCACTGGATCTTGTATCGTCAAATTACGACGCCTTGTTACTGTACCGTTACTCAGGAGAACGCAAAATGAGCAATTATTTAGAGATGTGATTTAAGGGATCGGATGAATCAAGCAATTATGGTCACAAAGGAGTATAGGAGAAAAACGTGGAGAAGATCAGACTAATAGTTTAAATTCATTTGGAAATGTTAGAGGTACTCACTTTCCACCTGTTACGTCAACGTCATTCTTCATCCACTTAACGATGGGTTTGGGCGCTCCAAACACCCTGCACGTCAGCACGGCTTCGGAGCCCTCCACCTTGGTCAGATTCTCGGGGCCCTCCTTAATTTCTGGAGGGATCGCTGGAAAAAACATATGCATTCAGAATCGCAATATGAGACATGATATAGCATAAAAACACATGATATGAATATGACAAATCTCTTTTTCGTATATCTACAATCTTCATAAGATCTGTATCTCGTGGGAAGAGTAGTAAAATATCCCGTTTATTAACCACTTCTCCCGTGGGACGCCCCATAAAAGGCGACAAAGAACGACTATTTTATTATACCTCACGTCAATTACGGCTCTAATCTCATTGGCAGAGATGCGCTATTTAATGCCGTGCTAAGGATAATTGCCAGTAAAGATTCCTTAGATCAGTAAAGGGACATTCATAACGTGCCAATTTCGTTGTAACTGTTGTTGGGACTTTTGGGACTGACCTCAAGCAAACACATTAGTGATCCAATAGAAGAGCTTTGCGCGAGAAGAGAAGAGTAAATAGCGATCTCTTTTTAAAATCTTGAAAACGAAAGAGACACTAAATTCAACTGTATTTTTTTTTATATCATGATTCCTTTTTTCACGAAATCGTATCACGGTTACTATATGCGATGATTTTGGGGACAAAATGGAGTTAATTCTTAAATCTGGCATTTCTATTTCAAAATCCTGTGTCTATCCACACGTTCTAAATAAAGCGTAAATTACAATAAGCATAGAGACATGACATAATTGTACGTTTCGTAGTTTCGTGTGTAGGCGTGCGAATGTCTACTACCAGGATGTGTTCAATCTCCTGGACTATTTCTTCTATTTATTGAAAGCCGTGGTGATGCCGTGGTGTGTAATGCTCAATCAAAGCTTGCATGTATCTATTAAGTAAGTACTTAATTGCTCAGCAAGTAAGTAGATAGGTAAGTAAACCCTTAACTAAATTGTTGTATCGTAATGAGCAGGTGATCTAAAATTACAATAGTTTTTAGAAGCGCTTTAGCTTAATTGACGTGTTAATAATGTTTGTTTCAGTCTAGGATTAAACTTCCACTGGATTTTGTACTATTTAAGAACTATTTAAGCAAATAAAACACTTTTAAAATTGAAATTGATTGGTGGTGCAGTGGTTACGATCTGAACCGTCCTTGGATTGAATCTGTAAGGTCGAATCGAATCGAATCGAATCGAGGATCGAATTGTACTTGTCTAACATATCGTCTACATATACACAAATGAGCAATAGAAGATCGATACAGTGCTTGATTTAGGTAAAGTAAAAAAATAAATGACATTCAAATATTGCGGAGCTATTTATACACAACAAAATAATAAAAAAAGAATAACTTCCCGTTCGATCATAAATTGCAAAATAACAGGACATTGATATGGTAATCACAGGAAATCCAGCTATTCAAAATGTTCTAAACCACTGATAAATATCTTTGGAGGGCGGAATACAAATCTAATAAAGTAATACAATATCCGCTACTGTCGTTGGCCCTTATTGTGTCTGTAAATATTTGTAGACATTTCGGCTGACTCACCCACCACACCAAGCAGGGTTATCGAACTCTCCACAGAAAAAAAAAAACAACCTATCCCTACTAATATTATAAATGTGAAAGTAACTCTGTCTGTCTGTCTGTCACGTTTTCACGCCTAAACAGCTGAACCGATTTTGATGAATTTTGGTATAGAGATAGATGGGACCTTGGAGACAGGCTACACTTTATGTAGGTACCACGCGCGCGAAGCCGCAGGCAGCACCTAGTCTATCTGTATTTAAAAGACACGATCGCAGACTGTACGTAATATACATAACCGAAAATCGAAAAATAGACATGATAAACATTTGTGTGATGAACACAGGTATTTGTTCTGTATCTGGGTGTAATAAAATATCATAAGTAGGTATGTATTTAAAATATATAAGTATTCTATCAGTTATCTGGTACCCATAATACAAGCTTATTTTAGGTCAGATGGTGTTGTGTGCAATATCCTCCAATACTGATTTATTTCTTCAGTCTTTATTTACCTTCATCTTCGAGAATGTGCAAAGGGGTCACAGAGTTATGAATATCGTATTTGGAATATGCCCATCGAATGTTTCTCCACCCCAAACTAAGCCGGGCGAATCTGCTAGTCGTGTATAATGTTACACCCTTATTCGCGTGGCCGAACACCCCGTATCGGGGGTTGTCGAAAGATAAAACGTGCTTCAGTTAGAACGGTACATTAGGAGGCCGGCACGTTCGGATTTAGACAGTATTCGGATGGATTACTGCCCAAGTAAGCGCCGCCTGTGTTTAGACTAGTAGACAAAAACTCATACGCTCCTCGATTTCAATGTTTTCAGAGGTTTGTATTATTTCTAAGTTATACATTAAATCAGTGGAATTAATGTATCACTTAGAAATATGTAACACAAACTTCTGAAAACATTGACGACCTCTGAGACGCAGAATGTTGCAGGTTAGAATCCCGCCGCGGGACAAATGTTTGTATAATTTGCAAGTTTTTGTCTCGGGTCTGGGTGTTTTTATGTATAATATGTATGTATTTCCAAAAAAGGATGTAAGAAGTATATTAGTCATGTGGTGGTACTTATAACACAAGCTCTGCTTACTTTGGCGTCAGATGATGCTGTGTGAAACATCCGGCATTCTTTATTTTATAAACGCAAAATCAATAACAATCCTGTATCTATCTATCTATCAGTTTCGATTAGCAATAGGCATTATTTCAATTATTCGCTTAATTGTAATTGGAACCAGTTTTGATAAAATGCATTGGTGTTACGTACTTTCGGTATCTATTTATACGACAACACGTGTTACAACTTCAGAAATTCCATATCATAAATACCAACCAAAAGCTGTTAGTATCAATGCTTATAGTATTAGAATTCCATAACCGCAGTTCTGATCCCATATTGACATTAAGTCAAGTATCACAAGTTACGAGTTAGGAACTACAATATCCAAACTAAAAAGAACAAATTATCGACAACGCCTTTTATGCCAACACAGTTTCAAATTATTAGCGTATTCGAAATACGCTTGTGCTTAGTAACGTTGTCTGAGCAGCTCTGCTGAGGATAATGCGATACTCACAAATTTACTTCCGCATTTTGAAGAGCTATAGATTCATTTGAATAATCATAACCTATGAAAACGTTTTTCTTCTTTTTCGAGTATAGTCATAGTCTCGTCTAGTCTCGTCTCGACACGTGCGGCACGATTTAACAAGACTAGCCGTAATCAAATTAATAAAGGAAAAAGACTATGAACTCGAAATATAATTCCTTTCTGCCCTTGCCATATTAAAGTTGGTTGCCAGTAATTAAAATATTTTAGAAACCAGCACCCGTAGCGTGGTGATTAGCAACTTCCTACCGATAAATGAAACAATTTCTTTCCCAATCGAATATGACTTTCTATACGCATGACATTTTTTTATATTCTCGCGACGGAGAAATCTTTGTACAGGATCTTTCCATACATAAAATTTCACAGACGATATTTTCAAAATGAGCATTGCGAGTATATAAAATAGAATAACAGTAACATTTCTTTGCATGAATATGCTCCCCTTCTAATTCCATCTGGTCATGCAATCCCATAAAACGGTACACCCTCAAAGCTCACATATCTCGGTGTTGGAAAAGCAATTACCAGGACAACCGCACCTCAGGTATTAGGGAAGAGCTCAGGTAGATCGCTGACGTCACGCAATCGTTTTAGGATGACAACTCACGGAGCGATACTGCAAACGCACCAGCAGCGGTAAGTTTCGGAACACAATCGGTATACATATTTAGATTTCAGGACATGTGATGGGTCCTGAAATCTAAATATGTAGGTCGTCAGTTCGTAGATAGTATGATCCTATATAGTCAGATTAACTCAGTTTTGTTCTATTTATCGTGTCACTAGTTATTTGGAAGAACCTGTGTGGTGAAAGGAATAAAGAGCACCTCAGAGGCCTTTTTTAGTGTGATTCCGATGTAGAACTTAATATCACCTAGTACAATTTGGGCGTTTGAAATCTGTAGGAACTTTTGCAATATTTTATTCCGAAAACCTCAAACGGAACGGCGCGGGCGTGGACGAATTTCACATCGTGTGTTTCCAGCTTTATAAAACGAATCGTCCGTGCAGCTGCATTATGTTTTTATTATCCGTCGTATTTGGAGATGCGCCTTACTTGGCACGCCGAGGTCGATTGCGACATACCACGCTCAGTGCTCACTGTAAGCTTAGCTTTTTGCAACTAAGTTGTAAAAAGACGATTACTAAAAACATCGATAAAACTGAGCCACAATAAGTAGGCAACTAATATATATTCTGTGACACCATTTAATCGTTATAAGTTATTTTGTGTATTTATGGGACTTTGTAAAGGGTACATTATTAAACAAGACAATTATTCGCTCATGGCATTGCTAGTTCTAAAAATATCAACAAAGTTAAGCAATGCTCTGCGAGGTCAGTTCATGGATTATAATAATAATAAAATCAATTTATTTTCCAAAGATTCACATATTGCGTAATTGGAGTACGAGTAAGTAGTATTTCATGTTATTTTATAACGAATATAGCCACATATTCAATTTAATAAGATTTTTAAATACAAACTATTATTTTTAAAGAAAACACGTAAACCTTGCAAGGTCAAAAGTTAGACTCCGTGCTCTAAGTTTAATACTTGTATTTGACGACATCTGTGGCGCAGTGGGCGAAGGCCTGTCTTGAGGCGCAGAAGTTTACGGGTTCGATTCCCGCCGCGAGGCAAATGTTTGTATTATCTGTAAGTATTTGTCTAGGGTCTGGGTGTTTTCCTATGTATAATATGTATGTATTTTTACAAATAATTACGTTTTAAAAACTAAAAAGACAACCGACTTCATTAAATATAAAAAAGAAATATACAGTCGAATTGAGAACCTTCTCCATTTTTGAAGTCGGTTAAAAAATTTACATTGAAATCGGTTGGCATGATATTGAGTTATTTGTCCATTTCTCGCGCACATACTTAATGCAAATTTAAGACTAAATTTGGTTTTCTCATGGATGCCAATGTCAGAACTAGGACAAATTGAAATGGGACAACACGGGAAGCACCAGCTTTCAAATAAAGAAGAATCATCAAATCGGTTTACCCACTCGAAAGTTCTGTGGTAATAAACATAAAAAATAAATCTCATTTTCTCCCACGTTAAATCTTATGAATTTATGTGTCTGTCTCTTTTTACTGTCGCTTTTTCGTTTCATCGACTTTTAAATCACAACGATGCTAAAGAAGTTTTCACTTCAAAAATGTGTTTGTGACCTCAATGTCCGGCTATATTATTATTATTATTATTATTATAATAATAATAATAGACGCATGGGATCCCTGCTTCCGCTGTTACAATTAATAGTGGTTCAGTCACAGTATTTACATGTTTGTTAGTGTGGCCGGCAGAGTTCTACTACACAGAAATTGGGATAATTTAACGAAAATCTTAACAAATGATAAACGATAATAAAAAATAATCCAAAAACAGCTTTTTACGGTGGGTGACCGTCGTGACACTTTCACCTGAGAGCTTTCGTGATTTGGAAGGCACATTGTTAGGCCATGATCTTTAGGCGGCCTATCAATGACATCACCAGAATTGGCCACCAGACTCCTACGAAAGTAGTAATGCACAAGACTCGTGATAAACGAGAAAGTCGTGGAATAGCTTTTGATTAATAGCGCTATTTCAATAACTATAAATTGATTTTATATTATTAAGTTTGTTCAGGATGCCGATGCCGATGACTTCCTTGTAAATAAAACTATATATGAGGGGGATAACAGATATCGTAGCTAAGTGTGCAGGACGACGCATGGATAGATTATACTCGTAGTTATAACGTAGCTAATAGTTAAAAAGTTATATTTTTAAGTTAATCACCATTTGTTTCGTAGTTAAGATTTATAGTTGCTTTATAGATATTTAAATAAATAAAGTTCTAAATACCTTATAGGGATAGGTAGGTAGGTATATAGATGTCATACAAAGCGTGTCATAGAAAATAGTAAATAGGAAAACTCGCGCAAACGTATCAAAATAGTGTTAAAATAATGTGATAGAAATAGGTACATCATATTGAAATAGCCGACCCAGAAGTGTTGAAAATGTATAGGAAAAATAAAGCTCTCTGATTGGCTAAAATTCCTCGCTTCCTATTGGTCCGCCAATCAGAGAGCAGCTTTATCTGGGCAATATTTTGTATAAATATTGAGCGATATGTAGCGACTGGCATTCAGTCCAGTAGCAGCCTAGCAGTAAGGAACAAGAAGAAAATAAAGAAAGAAAAAACTGAATGGTGTTTCAAGCTCTCAAATCCCAGCGCAAGGAATGTATGGAATCCTGTACATTTAATGGTCCTCCGATAGCCGGATAAGAAGCCTGAAGCCTCAAGAAAAGAAGAATCAAGACTCTCACATCGAGCCACTATGCCGGTCACACGCTCCGTTGGAAAGGGACGCGCACAGTCGTCGGCTACGAACCCGTCTTCGTCCGAAGGAACTACAGCAACATCTGGAACCTCCGCGACTGAGACTACGGTGGAAACCTCCGCAACTGAAATATCGGCGGAAACCTCTACTACAGAAACCACAGCGACGACTGCGGATACCTCTGCGGCAACGGGTACATCAGCCGCCACAGAGAAGAGTGGCGCCACGACGAGGAGAGCGGAGAGCCTTACTGCTAGGGACACTGCTACGCCATCTACAGCTGTTCCCCCCAAGCCCGCATCAAGAATAGAACCTACGAAGAGGGGAACGAAGCACAAGACACGACTGGATCCATGCGAGGAACGCATGCCGCTGCCGGACCCGCAGCGCAGAAGCGCCGCTGGGTCTACCCGTTCCAGATCGAAAGCACAGAAGATAGCAAGAGCGAAAGAAGATCTCCTGCGCATTCAAGCCCAGCTAGCTGCTGCCACGCTAGCTCGTATAGAAGCCATGGACACTGACGATGAAGAGGATGACGACGCTTCCATCTTCTCAAAGTCTGAAGTCAACACCAGAGTGGACACCTGGTTGAACACTCAAGCACAGGCGATGTTAGCAATCTCCAACGAACCTCACCAACGGGAACCCGTTCCTGCCCCTGCAATAGACTCGGTCGCCGCCATTGAAGAGGACCATCGGATAGAAGGACACAGTACCCCGCCGAACCACATAGACGAAGTACTGCTGCAGCCTGCAGTACATACACCGGCGGGAGTGAACCTAGAACCAATATATAGCGCCCCGTCGAAGCCTATAGACAAAACACTGCTGCAGCCTGCAGTGCCAACACCGGCGGGAGTCACCTTGGAACAAACCCTCTCAAGCTTATCAGCAGCGATCACCAGCGCCATCAAAGCGGGACAGAAGTCGAAGTTCGTTGAGTTGCCTGAATTCAGCGGATCACACAAGGAATGGCTGCCGTTCCGAGCAGCCTACAAAGAAACTGAAGATGTCTACACGAAGGTTGAGAATGTCAATCGACTACGGAAGAACTTGAAGGGGAAAGCCAAAGAAGCAGTGCAGAGTCTACTCATCAACAACACGCACCCAACGAAGATCATGGAGACTCTGGAAACGAGATTTGGAAGACCGGAATCTATAGCCAAGCTGGAGATGGATACACTTCGGGCCCTGCCGCGCCTGAATGACTCGCCGAGGGAGACCTGCGTGTTTTCTACTCACGTGACGAACGCCGTATCCACTCTGGAAAATTTAGACTGCGTCCATTATCTCCACAATCCAGAGCTATTCACAGTCCTGTTAGAGAAGCTTACCCCATCGATGCGCCTCAAGTTCTACGACTTCGCAGACACACAACCGAAGAAAGATCCAGCCTTAATGAAGTTCGAGAAATTTATGAAGAGGCAAGCTGAAATATGTGCACCTTATGCGCTGCCCGAAGACATCGCACCGAAAGAGAAGCGTCCACAGAAAGTAAACAACGTAATAGATAGTCAGCCGAATACGAAGAAATGCCCGAGCTGCGAAATAGCAGGACACTCAATAGAAGACTGTGACAAGTTCAAGAAAGCGGATGTCAACAATCGATGGGATATTGCCAAGAATAGAAGACTATGCTTCCGTTGCCTACGCTACAGGAGTCAAGTCCACAGTTGCCGGCAGAAGACTTGCGGCGTCAACGGGTGCAAGTATTCGCACCACAAGATGCTGCACGCGGATAAAGTCCAGAAGCCGGCAGATCCCAACCCAATAGAATCAATCAACTCCGCCTGGACGTCGAACAAGCAGTCATATTTGAAGATAGTTCCAGTCAAAGCGTCTGGACCTAAAGGCACCATCGACACCTTCGCGCTGGTGGACGACGGGTCAACGGTCACTCTCATCGACGAGAGCATAGCCAACGACATTGGAGCCCAAGGACCCGTCGATCCCCTGCACATAGAAGCGATCCACGCCATGAAGACAGCTGAATCGGAATCAAGAAGAGTCAACTTCACAATAGAAGGTCCGAATAGAACAGAACAGAAGATTCAAGCCAGAACGATGAAGAATCTCAAGGTATCGCCACAAAGAGTTTCCAAGGATCAAGTCAACAAATGTCGACATCTAAGAGACATCGGTGAAGTACTGTGCTACGAAAATGCCAGACCTCTAATACTCATCGGTCAAGACAACTGGCACCTTCTCATCTCATCGAAGATCAGGAAAGGGAACGCAAAGCAACCAGTGGCATCTCTCACGCCACTAGGCTGGGTGCTGCACGGGACTCATACCCGTACACTCGGACGCAACATAGACTACGTATCCCACATAGCTGAGGTGCCAGCCGAGGAGAACTTAGAGGATCTGATGAGACAGTATTTCGCCATGGATGGACTCTGCCTCAATCCTAGAAGACCAAAGACAGATCCAGATGAGCAAGCCTTACGTATCTTAGAAGAAAATACAGTCCACACAGAAGAAGGAAGATACGAGACAGCTCTACTATGGCGCAATGACGACATCGTTCTACCGAACAACTACGAATCATCGCTCAACCGACTCTTCGGCATAGAAAAGAAATTAGATCGCAACGCAGCACTGAAGGAGAAATACAACGAACAAATGGAAGCCTTAATATATAAGGGATACGCCGAGCCTGCCCCTATAGAGAAGACTCCAAATAGGACCTGGTACCTCCCACACTTCGCCGTGATCAATCCAATGAAACCGGATAAACTGCGGGTGGTACATGATGCAGCAGCCAAGACGAAAGGAGTCTCCCTCAATCATATGCTGCTCAAGGGACCAGACCTTCTACAGTCTCTTCCTGGAGTAGTGATGAGATTTCGTCAACATCGAATAGCAGTGACGGCGGACATCAAAGAAATGTTCATGCAGGTTAAGCTTCGAGTACAAGATCGAGATGCCCTGAGATACTTATGGCGAAAGGATAGACGAGATGATCAACCTCCTGAAGAATATAGAATGACATCTCTCATCTTTGGTGCATCCAGCTCACCATCGACAGCGATCTTCGTGAAAAACTTGAACGCCAAGAAGCACGAGAAATCTCAGCCCGAGGCAGCAGCTGCAATAATAGAGAAGCACTACGTAGATGACTACCTAGACAGCTTCAAGAACACAGAGGATGCAGTGCGCATAGCTACAGGCGTACGCGATATACATAGACAAGCCTGCTACGAGTTAAAACAATGGAAGTCAAACTCGCCGCAACTACTAGAAGCCGTGGGCGAAGAGAACTCAGATCAAGATAGAGAGATTTACAAGTCCGAGGAACAGTCAGAACGGGTCTTGGGTTTGATTTGGAAGCCGTACACAGATGAACTCACCTTCAACCTGAACCTAGCAAGACTCCCGCCGTCACTCATTGAAGGGAAAACGCCAACAAAGAGAGAAGCCCTGAGAATAGTCATGTCTCTATTCGATCCACTCGGTTTTGCATCGCCGGTTACGATCAGAGCGAAACAGATACTCCAAGAAGTTTGGCGCCGAGGGACGGCATGGGATGAAGAGATAGCTGAAGACCTAGCTGAGCAATGGAAGAACTGGATGACGCATCTGAGAAGCCTGAGCAATTTAGCCATACCCAGGAGGTATCTACAGTATAGCGACGCTACAACGCTCCAGCTTCACGTGTTCACCGATGCAAGCGAATCAGCCTACTCAGCGGTCCTCTACTGGAGAGCTACATCGCCGAACAATGAAGTCAACGTCTCGCTCATCATGGCCAAAGCTAAGGTGGCGCCACTGAAACTCACTTCGATCCCACGTCTAGAGCTTCAAGCCGCCGTAATGGGCACGCGCCTAGCGGAAGCCGTCATAGAAGAGCACGAAAGAAAACCAGACTCCAAGACATTCTGGACTGATAGCAAGACAGTTCTCACCTGGATCAAGACTGGATCACGATCCTACAAGCCCTACGTAGCTCATCGACTCGCAGCAATAGAGGACGTCGCGACGGTCAACGAATGGCGATGGGTGCCCACGAAGACGAACGTGGCGGACGATGCGACGAGAGATGTACCTATAGCATTTAATAAAGAACATAGATGGTACAAGGGCCCGGAATTCCTGCACATGACCGAGGAATCTTGGCCAACAGAAACGACAGCGTCGCCGACGACAATAGAGCCCACAGGAGAAGAGCGAACTCATCACATCGCCGTCATCAACCAACAGAAGCTTTCTGAAGCCCTTCCAGACGTTACGAGATTCTCCAACTGGGAAAGACTCCGCTTCACGACAGCCAGAGTTCTACAGTTCATACAACTCTGTAGAACTAACAAGCAGAGAGTCAACTACAAACGGACTAAGAAGAATACAATAGCAGACCCAGATTGGAGAAGAGTAGCTAAAAAAGCTATACCGAAACAGCTTTCCCTACAGAAAGTAAATAGAGAACAGAAGAAAGCCCTTCCAATCCCCGCAGAACTCCTCAAGAAAGCTGAACGACTACTCATGCGATCGGCCCAGGAAGACTCATTTCAGAATGAGATAGAAAATTTGAAGAAAGAGAAGCCGATACATAGTGAAAGTCGTTTGAAGCAGCTGAGCGTCGAATACATTGATAGAGTCTTACGACTTCGAAGCCGTATCCAAGCTACAGAACTAGTATCTGAAGACTTCAAGAGTCCGATGATACTTGATGGGGGCCACCCTATAGTCAAGCTCTGGATCGTAGCTATACATAAACAGCGACATCACGCCGGAGTCGAGGCAACAGTCAACGAGTGCCGACAACAGTACTGGATCCTGCGCCTACGCCCCACGACTCGCTCGCTTCTGCGCATGTGCCTACACTGCAGAATGAAGACTCGGGTACCGCCATACCCAAGAACAGGTGACCTGCCGCCATGTCGCTTAGCACATCATAAGCGACCCTTCACCTACACGGGGGTGGACTACTTTGGTCCGCTCACAGTCACAGTGGGACGTAATCATCAGAAGCGTTACGTCGCTATATTTACTTGCCTGACGACAAGAGCGATCCATCTAGAGATAGCAGCTTCGCTCAGCACCGATTCGGCAATAATGGCCCTTCGCCGAATGATAGCGCGACGAGGACGACCAGCACAGATATGGTCTGACAATGGGACCAATCTACGAGGAGCGGACAAAGAGCTACGACGAGCAATCGACGAAGCAACAGCGGAGGAAGCGGCAAAGAAGACGATAGCCTGGCGATTCATCCCACCTGGAGCGCCATTTATGGGAGGAGCATGGGAGAGAATGGTACGTTCAGTGAAGACAGCACTCGAAGCCACTCTTCACGAACGTTACCCAACGGAAGAAGTTCTCTCCACGCTGCTGGCGGAAGTCGAGTATACTGTCAATAGTCGTCCGTTGACTCACGTATCGGTCAGCGAAGAAGATCCCGAGGCCCTAACACCCAATCACTTCTTGCTCGGAGGGCCGGGACAAGTACCTACGCCGGGAGAATTCAACGAACGAGATACGATTACAAGGACAAGCTGGCGCGCCGCCCAAAGACTCGCTGATGTCTTCTGGGCCAGATGGCTCAGAGAGTACCTCCCAGAACTACAGAAACGACGAGAGCCACACGGCAAGGGTCCAAACGTCAAAGTCGGTGACCTAGTACAACTCATAGACGCCAACCTGCCGCGCAACGTTTGGATCCGAGGAAGAGTAGCAGCCGTGTACCCTGGACCGGATAGCGTCGTGCGGACAGTCGACGTGTCTACGAAGGGAGGAGTTCTGCGGAGGCCGGTGCGAAAACTAGTGATCCTGCCGATCGACGACGTCGCCCTACACCGAGTTGCTGCAACACGGTCGCACGGCGGGAGAAATGTGCAGGACGACGCATGGATAGATTATACTCGTAGTTATAACGTAGCTAATAGTTAAAAAGTTATATTTTTAAGTTAATCACCATTTGTTTCGTAGTTAAGATTTATAGTTGCTTTATAGATATTTAAATAAATAAAGTTCTAAATACCTTATAGGGATAGGTAGGTAGGTATATAGATGTCATACAAAGCGTGTCATAGAAAATAGTAAATAGGAAAACTCGCGCAAACGTATCAAAATAGTGTTAAAATAATGTGATAGAAATAGGTACATCATATTGAAATAGCCGACCCAGAAGTGTTGAAAATGTATAGGAAAAATAAAGCTCTCTGATTGGCTAAAATTCCTCGCTTCCTATTGGTCCGCCAATCAGAGAGCAGCTTTATCTGGGCAATATTTTGTATAAATATTGAGCGATATGTAGCGACTGGCATTCAGTCCAGTAGCAGCCTAGCAGTAAGGAACAAGAAGAAAATAAAGAAAGAAAAAACTGAATGGTGTTTCAAGCTCTCAAATCCCAGCGCAAGGAATGTATGGAATCCTGTACACTAAGAGACAAACTTACCCGACCGTATGTTTTTTTCGTTTATCATATTGTATTTAATATTACTTATTTATTTTTGTAATATTAGGTATTGATGTATTTGGGTTAGGATGAATTGGCTTAGGTGCCAATTCATTCACCTAGTATGTAAGACGTTTCAGAGTGATCCTTGTGATTGTATTAAATAAAGTATCTTTTGACTTTGACTCTCTTTTTGTAAATATGTATGCACATATTTTTTTTATTATAAATCTACTATTATAATCATAATACTTTTATCACCCCATATTCAACTACCTATATTGATTTCTATCCATCCCAAGGTTGTCTGGCAGTGATCGCTATCTAGATATAAGACCGCCCATTGTACTACCGTGTAGATAAACATCGTTTCTTATATCAGTCCAATATATTTGGGGTGTGCAATAAAATATTTTCTTTTCTATCTATGTTGACCCCAGTTGCTTCTTCATTATAATATTTATTTTTACACCCACAACTAGTGGTGGTTAATATATCATATAGCAACAAAAAGCACCGTGCTTATCGTAGATAGCAAATAGCAAATGATATCGTGGCGCTCAGTTGTTGCTATTTGCTTTTGCTTATGTTATGCTTTTGCTTATCTAATAGCAATAGCATAACTAACACTCTCTCTCTCTATCATCTGTCCGTCGCAACTCGCAAAGCAAAAGCAAACGCAAAGCATCATTCATTCATCACATCATTCATAAAAGCAAAAAGCAAAAAGCACGGTCAGTCTCATCTCAGTCGTCGCATGCTAACGATTGTGATCGGTCGCGCGCGTCATCGCTCCGCGGGCGGATTCGCGATCTCGGGCAGCTCACGTACAAAATAGGTAGGTATACCTACTTACCTACCCACCTATTTTGATTTGTGTTGACTTCTGATCAAAATACCGCGACAAGTGGTTTTGGCAGTCCTCTCGTGATGTTAACCTGACACTGCCTAAAGAATTCTGAAGAGACCGAAACAGGTGAAAATCTGAAGGTGCAAGGTCAGGACTATACGGCGGATGCATTAACACCTACCAGCCAAACTCTCTTAATTTTTGCTGAGTGGCTAAATATGTGTGAGGTCTAGCGTTATCATGATGAAAAACCACACCCCTTCTGTTGATTAATTCCGGCCGCTTTCTCTCAACTTCTTGCTTTAATCTCATCAGTTGTTCGCAGTAGAGTTCAGAATCGATGGTCCTGCCTGGTGGTAACAGCTCATAATGATTAATGCCCTTCCAATCCCACCACACACACAGCATCACCTTGTTGCGAGTTAACCCGGGTTTCGCCACAGTCTGTGAAGCCTGACCGGCCTTTGACCACGACCTTTTTCGCACATTCTTGTCGTACGTGATCCACTTTTTAGTGGTGTAAACAGTGATTGGACACGCAGTATTGACTATAATTGTGTAATAAAGGACAATTGATTGAGACTTGAGAAATAGTGTTGTTGTTTTGTGTGTTTTATTCACCACGGGTAAATTCGCGATTTCGGCCGGCTCACGTTATAGGTAGGTATAGCTACCTACTTATTTTGCTTTGTGGTTTTTCAGTGTAAACAGCGATTGTAATATTTCTATGCTGTTTTGCCGTAAAAAAAAAAAGCATGTGAGAAAAAAGCTAGTAAAATAACATGCTTACGGAAGAAAGCAAATAGCCATAAGCATGTTATTGCCTTGTAGCAACTTTGAACACTACTACCCACAACAGGTCATATTAAAAACAGTTCCAATTTATGAATTGACAATGACGAAATAAATAAATAATGTCGGACGATATTACACAGCAACATGTGGCCCCAAAGTAAGCAGAGCTCGTGTTATGGGTATGACTGATATACTACTTATACCTATATATTTTTTGTAAATACATACATATTACACATAGAAACACCCAGACCCGAAACAAATACTTGCAGTTCATACAAACATTTGTTCCGAATTCGCGAATACAGCTCCATGCGTAATAAAGAAGATGTGGACAAGAAAGTCCATTATAAGAACTTTTGAAGTACAAAGTTAATATTTAGGGGCAAAACTACTCATTAATATGTAGGACGAAGGTCCTGCGGTAAGGTATACGTATCCTATCAACGTTTTTACAGAGCCATTGCGATGGTCGGGTCGATCTAGCTCCAGCCCGGACCGTTTCTAGGTCACGGCTGTTTCTGCGTAATCCCGTGATGAAGCAATTTCATCAGACGGCTTCAGAAAATATTCTCGGTTTATGAATTAGAGTATGTTTAAACATGAGCCGAATTTATATTTGGATCGATACACGATGAATTAAGCAATGAATGAAAACACTTTATACACCTTAAAATTAGCACATAAACAATTTTACAACTAAGAATACCTAAAAATAATTGTACAATGGACGGCCTTATCGCTAAGGGAACGATTTCTTCCAGACAACATTTGGATGGCATTTTACTAATAATTTTAGTTTTATTAAATTGGTATACCGGAAGTTTGATGTTTGTAACACTGATGTCGTATGAATAGAAAACGAACGTACGTAATAACAAATTAAAACAATCGATAGAAACACATCTAGTCAATACTGGTTCAATATTAAGTTTTGAGAAATCAATATTTTGTATTTGTATTTGGTTCCGGTTGCAATTAAACTAATATTTGAAAAATATAATTAAAAAAACTATAAAGAAAACCGTCTTAATTTATATAATAATACGAAAATACAATATAAAAATATAAATATTTGTTTACTTTTTCCAGCTATCTTGATTTAAAAACCAGTTATGAGATATTATAAGTTATGAGACTTATGAGGACGCAAACATTATATAAAAAAAAAATATACAACCAAATTGAGAACCTCCTCCTTTTTTCGGTTTAAAATGCAATGAAATTTCCTGTTACGAGAATTTATACTTATAGTAATTGATTATATCAAGAAAACCATAATACAACTGCGAACTTATAAGTGAAACTTGAGCTAGACTACAACATTAACGTATGGGGTATTATATATACGTATATATACATCTTACATTCTAACTATTATGTGCAAATAATGCCCGCCGTTCCAAAAAAACAATAGTTTTGACATAGGTACGACAAGGATTTGAAATCGTCATATCAATTCTCGATGTATTTTCGTTATGACCTACGAACCGTTGTTCACGCGTGAGTGTATGATGTATTGTATGACATCATCACTTCGAATACCACAAATTTTAGTATGAATGTGCGCCTCCATGATCTCGAGTTTTGTCATGTGATTCATAATTTTATTGCGTAACTTTTTGGTGACTGATTAATCTTGTTTAATTTTTTTGTTTTTGTTTTGAAGTGATAACTTCTTATGGGAGGGTAAACCGTTTCGTTACGTAACGCGTTACGGCGCCAGACTGGCTGGCTTCCCTTTCTCTCACGCATACGGCAACGGTAGGCAGGCTCCTCCTCTCTCACTCTAACCCTAAAGCGCTAGTTAGATAAGTTTAAGTTATCACTTCTGTCGGGCGTCCCGAGACGCACACGTTTTTGTCTATATTAAACTTTGAAAAGCATAGAGGTCAGTTAGTCTATTCCTACAACTTGAGACACATGTTGCCTTGTTCTTTGAGACAGATTTATAGATGCGGTTTCAATAGCTGGTAACAATTTAATTCTCTATGGATACACTCAAAGGTCGTCAGTTCTGTGCATCTCATATCGGTCAGGGTTTCAAATACTTGAACTACTCCAATTAAGGGCCACTCAAGTCCGTTTGCACTTGTCCCTTTCTGGGTCACAAAAGCATAACTTTATTTGCTTTACGTGCCAAGCGATAACGCCTATTTTACTAAAACCAGCAATATTTTAAACCATAGCGTTATGAGAATAAGTGGTAATTTCCTGTGTGAAAGCAGTGTCGTGGCTCGTGTGTGCTTTCCCATTGTGGTGATAATTAACTAAGAGTGACAGTTATGTGTTTAGCGACCGGTGCTTTGTTGTATCCTAATATAAGTCTTTATTAAAACTGACATTGAGCAGGACTTGATATGATAAACATGTAATGGGAGATCATCTTATTATCCCTGTAAGTTTTCTAGCACCCGATGGACTGACGACATTGTAAAGATCGCAAGAAGTCGGTGGATGGAGAGGGCTTAAAATCGTTCTTCCTGGAAATCAATTGGGGAGGCCTATGTCCAGTAGTGGACTTCCTAAAGGCTGATATGATGATGATGAAGCTTTCTAGCGACCCGTTTCTGCTTTGTGCGGACACGAGATGCCCTATTCTCCAAGAAATGAATCCATAAATCCGGGAATTCTGTCAAAGAGCTACATACTCGTACAATCAACCCTCATAATATTTATAGATAGATAAATAAGGACGTGAATATTATTGCATAAGAAGCTAGTCTTTCATTTGATGTTTTTATTAATTTCTTCTCGACCATAAAAAAATGACGACTTCTGTGGCGCAGAGGGATAAGGGCCGGCTGAGACGCAGAAGGTTGCGGGTTCGATTCCCGCCGCGAGACAAATGTTTGTATGATCTGATGTTTGTATTTACAAAAACAAATATATAAGTAGTATATCAGTCATGTGGTACCCATAACACAAGCTCTGTTTTTTTTGGGGCCAGATGATGCTGTGTGAAATGAACGGCGTTTTTTATTTATTTATTTATTTATTTATTTATTACAGCGTTCACGCTAACGCGACGGGCTTTTAGATTATGAAGAAGACTCACAGACAAAAAAAATGGCTAAGCTTACGCTATCATATGTTAAAACACACCTGTGATTTTACACAAATTTAAGCGTAAGTTCAAACACAGTTTCATCTTTGAATCTAACCTTAAGACAATAACAATAAGTAGCATTTTTAGGTTGTAGGCAGCAAGTAGCAAACGTTCTTTGTCATGTCATTCAGTCATGTCAGGCTTTTACTGAGCAAAAGGAGTCGGAGTGTAGGTACTCATTGAACCGTGAGCGTTTCGTAACATACATGAATGAATATTGCAATCGGTAGTGTATGGAATTCCGGATGCTTAGGCCGACTGTAGACGATCAATTATAGGTTGGTTGCACGCGCTAGATATATGTATAGACAATAAGCACACATGAAATACATTATAATCGTAACTCGGTTGTCATATTTATACTAATAAAGTAAATTCTAAAGTATTTAAAAAAAGCTTTCAAAAGAAATTGTTTGTTTCTAACGTTATCACGACTGAACGGATATTTATAAAGTTTGGTAAGGAGATAGATTGTATCTTGGTGAAGGACAAAGAATACTTTTTATGCAATAAATCTATGGGCTATGGGTCCGAAATAAATGATTTATTATTATTATGTAGGTAGCACGTGTGCGAAGCCACGGAAAGCAGCTAGTATATTATAAAATAGATATATATCATGTATCTTTTATCACTAGAACTAACTAATAACTGACTGGCCTCTCAATTGGTAGTAAATAAATAATAAATAAATAAATATTAGTGAACAATGCACACAACACCATCTAGCCCCAAACTAAGCAGAGCTTGTATTATAGCGACCAGATGACTGATAGCATACTTAGATATTTTTAAATAGAAGGCAGAGCTACTACACACTGAGCTGACAGGCCAGTCGAAAGCTCTGCCTTCTGTACTGTAGATTGTGGGTTCGAATCCATTCCCTCCGAGGGCAAACATTTGTGTGATAATCGTACATGTTTGCTTTGAAACTGGGTGTTATAAAGTATCACAAGTATGCATTGAAAATATATATAATTTTTTAAGTATTCTATCAGCCATCTGGTTACCATAGTAAAAGCTATGCTTAGTTTAGGGCTAGTTGTTGTGTTGATTATCTACCAATATTTATTTATTGATTTAGCATCAATAGTTTCAGGCCACGTTTCGATCAGTTCAAGAAAGATGACGTCAAGTCCGCCTCATATCTTGCCAAAACTGGTTAACCAACTGTGAGATGTCAGATTTGACGTCATCTCTTTCAATGACATTTATCTCATTTACTATTATCGGAATATGACAGGGTAGTAACAATTTAATAATAAGCTTTTATAAATAAAATACTTTCCACTTTCCGACCGCATTCTATGATGTCACTGATATCCATTGACCCAGTTACTCTTTATGCTAGCTTTAAGTACTTGAATAATTATATTTTAATTTGCCACACAAATTACTATTCTATTCCAGTGAAATAACGGCTTATTGGTCGTATCTCTGTTTAAAACTTCAATACTACAATGTTTCTATTAATATAATTCGAATTTGCTTTGTTACAACACTACCCAAATAGGAGAGACTCATAAAATTTAATTTGCTGTACAATTTTGAACTCTGTTTCATTCTAAAAGATGCTAAGCTAAGTCACAAGTAAACAGAGCACAGACTTCAGGCGCCGAGAAAGGAAGAACAACATTTTTCTTGTTTAAAACGACAGTATTATTATCATTGTATGAGTTGTAGCGTTTGTTTAAAAGTAAATTGAGTAATTGAGGGAATTTAGTCGTAATAATATTAAATACATAATTGATTATGGAGATGGGCTAGTAATACGCATACAGAGTGGCCACAACCAGCTACTTACAACTTTATTTCATCTTTCTTTTCATCAAGGTGTGTTAAAATAGTGTTCACACCTTTGACCACAATGTTTCCATCAGTGAAAGCCTGTAATTGGCTCTCTGTTTATTTTTAGTATTATGTTGTTTTTTAGCTGTTGGTTTTCCAAATATAAATAAATAAATAAATTTAAAGCATTTCTTTCACAAACTAGTCTGTTGCGTAGCAGATGAGCTGTATGCTTAAAGCAGCACTCTGCAAACCCTGAGATAACGAGACAGCGCTGTGGCAGATCCAAAAAAAGATCACAAGTGGATCTCAACACCTTTCACAGACCTTGAGTCAATCTGGCTAAAAACCGAGATGAACGGAGATCAATTGGAGAGGCCTTGGCTAGTAGCCGGACACAACAGACTTATCGTAATCGAAAATATGGTATAAAGAGATAACTAGTTGGTTGTGGCCACTCTGTATGCATATCAACTGGCTTGTGGTACTTTATAATCTACTAAAATTCTGCAATTAATGTAGTTTGGCGATACAGTAGAACGGCGGAATGGTTCGAAAACCATTATTCGAGTACTACTATAAAATATCACATAACATATTAGTTGCGTACACGGCTCATATGCTCAACTGCATTCATTTCAACCAAAAGAACAGAGGATTTGATTTGGGATTCCCGTTCATAAATCCAAGGTTTCCGTTACTTTCAGGGCTGGGATTGCCCTGCCTGGAGCGAACGCTTAGTAACTCAGAATGAGACATTATCATAAACAGCTTAATGTGACTTGAAGTTAAATCTCTTGTCATTACATGCTTCTGTAACATTTAATTTCTATTTCTAAAAATCTGAAAATGAAACGAAATAGAAGCAATTAAGTCTAGACTTCAGTTCATTTGTCTGTTTGCCCAGTAATTTCATTTGCTTCAGTGCCTTTCAAACCTAAACACAATAAGGCTTACATACTCCTGCATGGAGGATTTTTGAATTTTTGGCTCTGTATCAGCCAAACATTTCTTTGTAGTGTTTTTTCCATTCGTACTGCCCTACAGCCGGTGAATAGTTGTTCTGTGTCTAGTGCTTTTTACGAAGGGTAATTTGACGAACAGTACGTAGCTCCTGTAGAGACTCTATAGTCAGAGCCTACTCTATTGCTGCAGATTCCTACCACCAGGTAACATTGAAATAGATAATGATTAAAAATGTATTTAAGTTGATTAACAGAAGTACGTAATCGGCCCACTGTAAAAAAACAGCCTAAAATAACAAAATAAGGTAATCAATTTAATTGAAAGCTCCACTTACATTGTACGTTGATGAAGACATCCTTGTAGACATAACCGATGGAGCTGGTTGCGTTACAACCGTAGTTTCCGGTGTCCTTCTTCACCAGATCCGTGATGATGATGGAGTTGGAAGTAACCTGAGGATACAAATAAAATGATCAGCCGGAGATCTATATATTTTGACAAATACTGATTTTACTCAGGTATTCGACACTGTTGTTGTCAGCCAAAATAAGACGTGTTCAAAACTAGTGGAATCCGAAATGTAGAGGAGCAGTTTGTTTGTTATAAAAATACAAAATAGCTTTTGAAAATCACATAACATAGAATATAAATAATAACTGACTGGCATAGAGACCAGACAGCCTGAACCGCTGCTTGGTGGGGTTATTTTGTTATTAATGAAAAAACACTTTACAACGTAAGTTGTGGGCTCCTTTAGTTTTCAGTAAATGATATTGAAATACTATTCAAAATGCAGTGACTCACGCGGTTTAATTAAATGGTTTGACTATAAAATGGTAGCAATAAATGTATTGTGTACTCAAATTAAAAGTTATTTTATTCAACACAAGCTCAAGGAGATTTCTGTGATTTAATCGTCTAACATGTTCAGGTCAATATAGGTACCGATTCTTCTTAAATCCGAGAAGAACCCTTTGGCCAGTCACACCTGGCTATACAGAAAACTGACCTGCCGACGCGGGTTAGGTTCAGCCTGTTCGATAGGCTTTCCGTTATGTATCCACGTGATCTTCGGTTCAGGGGTGCCGCTGGCTTCGCATCTGATCTCTGCCGACTCGCCTTCCGCCTTGTTGTTGACTTTAGGCTCCACCGTGAAGAATGGAGTGGCTGTTGGAAGGAAAATTAGGCTAGAGAAGGACTTTGCATATGTTTCGTCTCTGAACGATGGGTGTAGACCAAACAAGCGAATGTTTATTGAATCCTTACTCCATCAAATATTTTTTTTAAAATAACAACATTAAAGAAAGAATCAGCTACTTTCTCGTTTTCAACTCTTTCTTCGTTTAGTGTAACTAAACCCACTTTTAGATCCTAATCATTCAAATAAAAATAAAAACTGTTTTATTCTTTAAATCATCTTACTTAGGTGATTCATCTTAAGACCTAACCTAAATCCGAGAAGAATAGGCAAGAGACTCGTATTTAAACATCGAATTCTAGATAAATGACATTAGAGTTGAAGATGCTTGCTGTTCTTAGCAATACAATTAAGAGATCATTATCACATCTGTATAACACGGTGCGCGTTAAGTACACTGACGTCATAAGCAATAATTCTGTAACTATCGACTAGTGAGCAATGAGAGTTAGTGTCGCTAAGATTGCTCAATTATAACAGGTATTTTCACCAGCAATTCAATGTTGATATAAGATACCTACAAGACCAGTAGGTCAGTACATCTGGAAAGCTGTTTGATCTCTCTTAAAACCAGACATTTGATAATGAACTAAGCTATTCGAACTTTCATGTTTCCGCACACAACACTCAATATCAAACTCGAAACATCGGAACATCGGTATCCAGAGCATGTAACATGACAATTCTTTTCAAGTTACGAAAACACGCGTCAAAAGAACCTTGCCCTAAGGGACGGCGTCAGTTTACGACGCTATAAAGTGCGGTAACGTTTCTAACTCGTGAGCCGGGCTACCGAGCTATTTGCGTGACCTGGCTAGCATTGCGTCACAAAGTTCTTATAGGAAGAGACCTTTGAAATCCTGTTTCAAAATCTTATTAACCTTTCCTACTTCAAAATTCTGGTATAGGTTCGGTTCAATTGAATCGATACGCCACAATTACTGATTGAAGGACTTCAAGGACATTAATAACTATAAGAAAGATACGTACCTACTATTTCCAGTAATGAAGTTTTGGATATCAATGTGAACAAAGAACGCTCGCTCGTTGAAATATCGATTCGTAAGTGATGTCATATTTCCCAGGAAAGTAATTTGTTTTTGAATTCAAATTAAACCTTGTGGAAAACAGATACCTACCCATCATTTTGTGTTTACGTGAATAGGTATTTTGACGACGCTAACTGGACGGGGTAGTCATTACCACAGTTACGTCTACTTTGAGCCACCATCGAATTACTGTAATGTATTTTTATGAACACTGGTACCATTGATGATGTTGATGAAAATCTAATCTTGTATTTACTGTACAGTTGTCAAAAAACACATTCAATTCACTTCACCCGTTGGGAGTAGCAAACCTAAATTTATGTCATTAAAATCCGAGCCATATGTAATCCATCTACCGCCCGCAGTTAACTCGACAATAAAATCTAATTCGAGATCAATTCTGCTGTAGGAACAGCAAAAGCATATTTCTCCAATCTTAAATCACTTTAGTATTAATAACAGAAACAATTTCAATATCCGCGTTTATATTAATGCGGATAACGTTGTTATTTTAACAAATGGTTATGCATATAAAAATGTTCGTTACGGTTAATTTATTATTGGGTAAGATGTGGGGAATGTACTATATTTGAACGTGAACATGACTAATCCTTATAAAATCTAAGTAACTATACATCCAAAGCGATTATAGAACTCTTGATACAATCAATGTCTATCAGCATCGATTAGCAAAAGGTAGGCATTATTTCATGAATTAGTATTACGTTCGGAAACCGAACGTATATCTCACTTTCTAATAATGACAGCATGTGTTACAATCAACATCAACCTTCCGTAATACCAATACATTTTAGTAACTGAGAGTTGTTAATATCAACGTTTTATAAGTATCAGAGATCTATAATCGCCCGGCTGAGGTGGTGTCTATCGAACATAATAATCGTGAGCATGGCAATATATTTTTTCTTTTGCTAATACTATTTTATTCCTCAGAGGATTTGTGTGTATTTTGGATATTTCAAATCAAAATAACTGCATGTTTTAATAAGTCATGGCCTTAGAAATTACCCCTAAATCAACTCCATTAAATATTAGAGGTACCCTAATAATCCCGACAGTTTTAAATAATTTTTAAAATACATGAATATGAACACACACCACACACCATGTCGAAAAACAGGCATATTTAGGAAAGCGAATTTTCCCGATGAATCACAATCACAACATCGCAAGGGGGAATGATTCTGATGAGCGCCCTTATCGTGGAGCCAAATCACGTTCACAATTTATCCATTCACGCGTATACCAGTTTATTCATTACGTCCATGGAGCGGATGAGATTTTGGCTTTGTAGGTGTTTATTTAATTCCAAAATAGCCCACGAACGTACGTAGATGTTACGTAGATGTTTTGTTGGATGTATCAATATCAAAACATAAATAACAGGATTTATGCATTTATTTATGGTGTAACAAATACATCACTGCCTGTGCTAACAAACATTCTTACCATTATTATATTATAAGTAAAAGTTCACCCATCACGACAATCGAGTCATAGTTATGGTATTTTTATTGCAAAAAAAAATCTTCTAGTAAGTTTAAATTATTAAAAATATTTTTATTATATGATGTACCTAAAGATTTTCGCAATTTTTCCTTTATCTGTGCTATAAGACGTTGCTTCACAGCATAAACGGCTGTATCTTTTGATTGCGTTGGCTTAGAAGTTTGATTTTTTCACAGCTTTAAGGGGAGACCTGAGTATTTGATATAAATTTCAGCTTGATACCTCCACGCATTCCTGAGAAAAAGGGTCTAGACACACAGACGGACGGACAGACAGACGGACGGACGGACAACAAAGTGATTTTATAAGGGTTCCGTTTTTTCCTGTCGAGGTACGGAACCCTAAAAAATATGCTACCGCGTAAATTGTTTCAGAAAAAGTTGAATACCATTTTAAAAGCTTATAGTCCAGGATCCATGGTCCATTTTTGCTTTTGATTACTATCAAGCTAATTTTCCGTGAGTAGCTTAATTTTGATGAGACGCCCAACAATTTCCTGTACGAAACTCTTGATTGTGGTAGCTAACAGAGGTAGCAAGGATAAAAATGACGATTTGATGATTCTCAAATATTTATTACTAACTGATTTTTTTTGTTAAATTCCAAGATAATTATCTAAAAAATATAAAATCTATAAAATATAGAAAAAATATTTGTCCTACAAAATCTATGGGTTGATCAAACAGCACCTTCCAACATGTATCGATAACGATGTCATCATAAATGATTACTAACCAGCTGATTTTTTTTTTTACTTAGTTAATATTTATATAACTACCAGTCATATTGTCCTACAAATTGCGCGGTACGTTATCCCGGTCCTACGCTCAGAAAAAGGACATCAAGGATCTGTACTACTACGTTAGGCTAGATGGTGTTGTGAGCATTGTCCATCAATATTAACTAAGGTAAAGTAAGTATGCTTTTTCTCACGGCTGCAATACCCAGGCGTGGTAGACACCTCCTTAGACTCTAAGTTACTTAGGTCTTTAAGGATGTTTAAGATAAGTTCAGAGAAATTTCATTAAGTTACATACAAGTAATTAATTATTCTAATGAGAAACAGCGTTTATAGGACGCGGAAGTAACATTCGCTTTCTTGCTTTCTTTCGCTTTTCATTAATTTGAATTTCAAGTTCCTGGCTACATGGAATATCGCCAGCTCTTTGACTTCAAACTGTAGTAGAATTTATCAGTAGCGCAACTTGATATTATCGCATCTGAGGCGCTCTTTAATCCTTTCATCACACTAGTTCGAAATAACTAGTGATACGATTATAACATTATGTTTTAAAAATTAAAAAGACAACCGATTTCAATGTATATAAAAAATATCATCGATGTACCTACATTTTTTTTAATTATGTTGGCTTTTTAAAAACTGCTCGGCCAATTTCGATAAAATTTAAATGGAACCACCAGGAAAGTATAGCCTTTGATATGAAAAATAATTTTGCACATCGGTTCAGGCGTCTTTGAGTAATCTTGAGAATATACATTGAGATGAATTGAAGATCCTCCTCCTTTTTTGAAGTCGGTTAAAAAGAATCGACGAGGGCATGTCTGTACTATGTCATAGGAATAAAGAGATCATTTTATTTGTTCAGTCATTGAGACGTCTCTGTAGAAGCATTAGATAACAGGAAGTAAGCGTCGCAAGATTTGATTAAGTCTAGTGTTGGATAAGGTTGGGTGATAAAGGATCAAAGAACTCACGTGACTAAACGCACTAGTTTATTAGGAAACTAAGCTCAAAAGTATTAGTATATGTATTTAATTGAAAAAAATGTATTATAGTATATTATGTCATAGGTTACCTGAGCTACTGTATCTTCATATACTGTGGTTAATTCATAAAGCCTGGCGTACACTGTTAGGTATGTTATGCTATCGTACATTATTCTGAGCTATCACTCAGGAAGCACGCCAAAAACTTAGCGCCCGGCCCTATAAGTATTGTAATTGTAATTCTATTTGGCACAATGGACCTTTGTCAAGTATGGAACGAAAGCTATGTTAATAGGTTAATAATGATAGGTTCAATTGAATATGTTTGTATCATGTTGACGATAAATCCTTGTAAACTTTAAATGGTAGTCAAAAATACACAAACCTTCGCCTATCTCAATTACAGTTAAGTGAGGATGAACCACTTGGATCTAGCTAGACTAGCTAGTACAGGCAGGTAGAAGGAACAGGACGGTAATTCCGGTCTACAGCCGTACCACAATATAGGACATTCCTATTACCTAACAGTTTGTCAGCTGTTGTAGAAGGAACGAATATGCGTAGGTGTACATGATATAATAACGCGCATGTTCTCTGGTCAAATAAATAAAGTGGAACAAACACTTAAAGATTCGAAACTTGGAGATTATTTAAAACTAAATAATACATGATAAAATGACGAAGGTCACCAAGGTACAACGGTAATCAGAAATAAACAGTGACCTAACAAATGGTTAGGAAAAAATCTAATGAAACAATAAATTAATAATTTTAAGTGAACTCACCTTCAATATTCAGAGTGATGGAATAAGACTTGGCGGTGCCGACTCCATTGCTGACCTCGCAAGTGTAGGTGCCTTCGTCTTCGTACGACGGGTATTTGATCACCAGAGTCTTCCCGTAGTTGTCTTGGGTTATGCCTTGCGTGGATTTGATGCTTTCGCCGTTTTTCTTCCATATTATTTGTGGTAATGGCCTAAGGGATAGTTCATTTTTATTATTGAAAGTTCGTCACTGTTGCTATCGTATTCTTAAACCTTGTAGACAATGTAAAAATACAAAATACATTTGGGTATACAAAGACCCCATAAAAATAACATTTGCGAATAGAAAATCATATATTTTAATAAGAAAAAAGTTGTTTCTTTCTTATCTACACAATTCAATGCTGTATTCGGACTTTTAGGTCTCCTAACAATTTTTTCCATTATCGTTTGTACCAAAATGCAATTAAAGAATCACGCGAAACTATCTAGGTCAAGAATAATAAGAATTGATTGTTCCAGTAATTGTTCAGTTCAGTTTTTTTTTCAATGAACATTAAGTACGATGACACTTCATTTATCAAAGCATCCAGCTACACAGATAGAGCGTAATTTGCCACTATGTAGTTATTTTCTCGGTAATAGTTACCAAGAAAAGCTTGGATCTCGGTCATGAGACTTTCTCCACCATCCCAGTATATCTGTGCAAATTAGTCGCAACTTATTTATTCTATTATGGGACACAATCACGCATTCAGATAGAAATAAGTAACAAAAATAAACTTACGTTCCGCCGAAAATGCAGTAAAGTTCAACCCTCTTCCCTTTCAGAGCCTTTTCGACCTTTCTCGTGGTGTATTGTCGTACGGGCTCATGTCGATTCAGCGTGGGCGATATTCCCGTCTGCGTCACTTGCAGGTAAATCTTATTGCCGAATTTATATTCGTTTCTGAAGATCGAGTTCGCCGTGCAAATGTACGCGTAGTCGACACTAGCGTCGTAGCGAGTTACGTTCGAAAACCAGAGGTTGCCTTCTGGATCGAGCGTCATTCGGGAGTTGTTGATCGTTTTCAGTTGACCCTGATCGCCTTGCAACATCCAGTAGACTTTAGGCTTAGGGTGACCATCTGGAGGTTCGCAGGTTAGCTTGAACGGTTTCCCCTCATCGGTTTTGACGACCTGTTGGCCGTCTGTTTCTTTGAAAGAGTTGAGCTCGGCTCGGCGAACGAAGACAGAGTTGGAAGCGGCGGTACCCCACTCGTTAATGGCGAAGCACTGGTATTGGCCAAGATCTTCGTCTCTGGGCTGGCTGACTACAAGGGTGCCTCTGCCGGATTGCTGCGAGATACGGTTATCGTAACTTGTATATTCGAAGGGCTTGCCGTTCTTTATCCATTTGTACCTGTGGACGAAACGGTCTTTTATACAGGGTTTTATTGATCGATACGGTATTGTGCGCTATTATGAATGTAGTTGTATAACTATTGTAAAATACAGAATTTTATCTATTACACATTCAAATTGGTTCAGTCATCAACCGCGATCCACTTATGCTTAATCAAGTAGTACTTAATAGTAGTAGTAGTAGTAGTAGTAGTAGTAGTAGTAGTAAGCGAATTAAGGACACTGTCGCCACCTTTACATAGTGTTGTGTAGACTACTGATCTTAGAGGTAAACAATAAAATAGGCCATCAGCAAGTTTGATTGCTAACATTAAAACTATTTCCACGTTTCCTTGCGTTAATGAGAGCGCAAACGAGCCATTAAATAAGCAACTCTATTTAAAATATTGAAACGTTGATGCGTTGCGTGTCTTTAAACACCCAGGATAAACTCAACATTTAAAGGACAAATGTTTGTATGATCTGCAAGTATTTGTCTCGGGTCTGGGTGTTTCTATGTATAATATGTATGTATTTACAAAAAAGTATGTAAATAGTATATCAGTCATGTGGTACACCCATAACACAAGCTCTGCTTACTTTGGGGCTAGATGATGCTGTGTGAAATGTCCGGTATTATTATTAATAATATTATTTATTACTGGGTCCAAGTCAGAAAATGCTGTTGTAAAGCGTGATGAAAAACGTCTTTTCATAAGGGAATTTTATTTGGAAATGTCGGAAGTTTACAGTTACCTGAAGGTATTGATTAGATTGTTTTACTTTAGAAATTGGAGAAGGGAAGTTGTGAACGGATGTTTTGACCCAATAAACAAGATTAGAGAAAGCGAGCGAATAAAATTCAACTTTACGACAAAATCTGTACATTATGACCAACTACACAACAAAATTTTTATGATGTGGCACATCGTCCTACAAATATGTATCGAAACCTTTGTTCATATCAAACTACATCAGCGTTCTGGGACTTTCGCCCTATGGACCAGGTCTTCGAAAAGATTCTAGTCTACAATGTGCCATGCCAACAGTCAGGCACTACGAAAGAGAGACGTAGTAATACACTGACGCCCGACAGAAGACCAAGATGCATAACTTCAGAGCCGTGCCAAGTGGGGCAGACAGTCGCTTGGCAGAAATACCAGTAATAGTCGGACATTGCGTTACATTAAGCTTTAATGGATGCTTACTCCAATGCTCCAGATAACTGGATCTTGAACTTTGACAGAATTTACACCGGTCCACCTTGGGTCAGGTCAATATTGAAAGGACTTTTTTCGAAAATTTCAATAAAAACTTCTTTCTGGTAAAAAATATCAGGTTTTGTATGTACCACTGTAACGTCCTTAATGCCGTGGCCTATGAGGTTTAATTCTAAATGGTTCACCTGAATATACATATTTTACTTATCAGTTAGTTGCTGAATGTCAATAACACACGAACGAACGTGCCCAAATACCATTGAAAAGTGCACGCCTTTTACACACAATGTTTACTAGAATCACTAGCTTTTGCACGTAATGCAGGTACGTAAATACAGGTGTATGCTGTACATAGCTGTTCGCAGGAAAGCGCGACCGCAAACACCGCTGCACAGGCCGGCATGCCAGTACAAATTATTGATTTTACTACAGACATAAGAATCCGCACTTCGTTTTTTATCAAACCTAGCCATCGTCAACGCCTTAAAATGAACACTAGAGAGTAGTGTATTAAGTAATTTGATGTAACTAAGTACCAGTGAACTACTTTTATAGCATTGTTGCATATAATAATGTATTTGACGAACTTTGATGGCGAGTTTCAGACAGGCTTTTGTAACGTGAAATGTGCATATTCAACGAAACAATCTGGGCGGGTCATGATCTTAGAAATAATAAATCCTTCGCAGTTAAATACCATTTCAATCATTAATTAAAGAGCTGACTCATTTATTACTCAGTTAATTATATTACTCATTCCGCAAAGATAATTTTAAACATATGTATCAGTCATGTTTTGTCTACTACACCAGAACAGATAAAAGTGTTACATTGCAGTAACACAAATAGACCAAGAGTTTGTCCCTAGGTCTGTATATGTACTTCCTGTACTCATTTTTGAGAGCTAAATCTTTTGTCTTTGTTTTCTGTAAAGGTCTTTAGTATAAAAATAAAATGGTACTTACTTAGTTTTTGTCACTAACACATGGTCTAAACATGTGATATTTTTCTTATTATGTTCTTATAGCCATTTTATTTTTTGCTGAACTGATAAACTTTATGGTGTTAGTTTATTTTCGTGTGCTACAGCTATTGGCATTTTAAGTAGGCATTGGATTATGAGAAGCAATAGTATGGTAATAAGCGTCTATATTCATACAATGACATAATACGTGCGGCGCCCCTCTGTTCTGCAGATGACTACATCCAACAAGTCGTCGCAAGGTTGATTCATTGGATGAATTATTTATGATATTTTATTTGTTATTATTCCTTTTAATCTAATTATGAATGAGAATACGGGATTTAGCTGTAATTGATCACGAGAGGAAAGGAAACCGCATGTCATATTATATATTGATTGTTACTATTTCATTCAAGGAATTTCATTGAATATAACTTATTCAATAAATTATTATATTTTGTTCCAAACGATGAGTCACTAAGCACAGAAGCAATATTATTTTTGTTCACGGAAAAAGATTTCGGGTGTCGATGCCGTGTCATCAATTCGTTCACAAACTTGGTACATCTTTATTTTCGGAGTTAAATGAGTCAACACATCTACAAACACTTAACACCTAGGACAAAGCTTGTCAAGTTCCAAGATTATTTATGCAAAAATGATCTAGCGTTATATGAAACCATAAAAAAATATTTTCACCTATATTGTTACATGTGGAGCTCAACACACTTGCGCTAAAGGCGGAAGGATTCATATTGAGTATTTAACAAGCTTATAGTTTACAGAAAACGTATACCAACATGTATCAATTTACATTTAAAGCTTGACCGGAAGCCAGAAGGCGTTTTCGCGCCAACCTTACATTTATGAGTCGTCATAGTTTGGACTAATCAAACCAGTTTGTTCGCGAAACATGGTTTATATTATAACGGTTTCCCGACTGATCTACCAGGTCTACGAACGTCTACGAATAAATAAATGCATTTCGGCAAGCATTAGAAGATATAAAACTAATATATAGAGAAAGGTTTATTGAGGTACATGTGACTATATTGTTTATTGCATTGCACCTACAAATAATAACGACACTGCAAATGATTTAATTTATACAATGCAACTCTTGTTTGCTAGTGTATACACATAATGTATAGGTACATTTTCTAGATCGATTATTAACCTGCCCACTGATAAAAAACATCTACACCATCATACAGTTTTGTGAACTTGATTCTTAATTTTTAGGTCTTTGAAAAAAACTCGTCGCCCATTTTTTTCGGCACTCATTCAAAATCGAATGTTGGAAACATGATAAAAAAATACTAGAAACGAGATAGACGTTACAAAGTACAAACGAAATGAACTTACTACAAACGAAAATAAGTTACTACAATCAAGTACTTACCTAAATCTATTATGAATTCAAAAAAAAAGTTTGATTTTCCAATGCTGGATTAGCCAAGATCACAAACCTTCATACCACTCCCTCCCTACTCATTTACAGCAAAAGTCAAATGTTTGCAAGTGGTAAATATAACAGAAGTTGAAAGTGCAATAAACTCTTTACAATGATGCAAAGATGATGAATGTTATATGCTCGAAGAAGTCTACCATGGGACTATTTAATAATTAAACCTTGTTCCTACCTTATTCATAAACAAGCACTTACAATTTGAAAACACTAGATAGTAGGTCAATCCATCCTTGTCTTTCGAATAATGATTCTGTTCTTTTGTTGGATTTACAAATATTTCGTTGAAACAAACAATCCTAATTAAGTAGTTCCAAAGAAGCAATTTTTAAATTACAATTATGATATATGCTACACTGACGTTATTTAGCTCATTTTAGTAGCATGTAAATTGTAAATCAATTCAATAATGGAGCAAGATGACTATATTAACTTCTATTAAAACTGTCATTTAAAAATATTACTGCAATTTGTTGCAAATAGATTGTTCTTATTAACCGACTTCAAAAAAGGGGGAGGTTCTCAATTATAGTAACATAAATGTTTTCATGTTTGTCCGATTTGAAAAAATCTGATTTCATGTGAAAGGATATACTTCCTGATATAAATTTCCGATTCCCATATAAATTTCATAAAAATCGGTTCAGTAGTTTTTTAAATCAAAAATAATGAAAAAAATATGTCTTTCACTTGGATGCAACGAAATTTTGATATTTTGCTTTCCTAATTTTCCAGTGGTGTTAACGAATTACGAAAATGATAAAGTACTAAAAAGCGTAAAATAAAAACTTTTCGGCTTCAAAAAAGTAGGAGGTTCTCAATTCGGTTGTATTTTTATAGGCTCAAATTTTATTCAATGAAGTTGTTTTTTTTTTTGTTTTAAAACGTAAAATAATTACGTTTAAAAAACTAAAAAAAAATATTATTTAGTAAATAAATTACTAAATAATAGCTAGTCCAGCGAAATAACAGAAGCAGACTTTAACGTAATTTTGGCTTTATGAAGCTAACAACTCCATTATCTTACTAATTTAAGTTGAATTTGGTATAGATTTGAACCTAAATTAACATTTTAACTCAATGACGGCAAATCTGTGTCCAGCAACTAGTTACGAACAATGGGGTAAGTATGCACTGTAGATTGAAAAAGAAGGCACTTACTTAGGTGCTGGTTCTCCTTCTGCCTCACACTCAATGATGAAGGGCTTGTCCACTTCTCCAGCCTGGGCCACTTGGAACAGGATCTCTTCTTGGGTTGGCTGCTTGACCATCTTTGGTGGTGATGTCACTGCATGGGAAATGCAATTTTACTTTCAGCTTTTCCATTGCAGTTAAACCCCATACTCCATACTAATATTATAAATTTGTCCGTCTGTTTGTTTGTCACTTTTTAATAGCTATACAGAATTTGATTAAATTTGGCATCTTCTTGGGAAAAGATATGTAACTACTACTTGTGAAAAGTTGGGGACAGATGCTTATACAAGTATAAATATGCTAAATGACAATCATAGTGATTGTTTTGTATTTGTTAAACTATTGTAAGGTAAGGGGCACTAGAAACTCTAGAACTTGTATTCTTACAAGCATAAGCAGCATTGGCCTTGTAATGTTGTGATGTTATATTGTTTTCATGAAATACTAATTAACTGACAAGTAAAACATCAAACTAATAGTTTTCTTGTATGTTGATGTGTGTATTTGATAGTTGAAAAGGTTGGATGAGGACATGCTACAGGTGATTGACACTGGGGCTCATGTCATAGCTAAAAATGACATTAAAATCTCAACTGCTCGGCAAGGACAAACCAATCACTGGAATATTACCTACATGCCATTTGTAACAATGTTATCTAGACTTGGCAATCAAATCTAAGAGTTTGAAACAGCATATTAACCTGTTTGATCCCGATTGCAATAAATAAGAGTATGTTGATTTTGTTACTATTTAGAATATACATTACTACATTGAGATTGAAACCAAGACTGACAAGGTAGTGCAATGAAAAGTGTGTTAAGCATGGATTGTATGTTTTAATAATGAAGATTGGAAGCCTAGGGCTGCATCAGTGTAAGCGAGCTGCTGGCTTTCCTTGGGGACATTGTTTAGCTGAATAACAGCCACCCATTGGCTAAGAGGGGCCCATCAATGGCCTAGTTACGGAAACTAGTCCACTCCCCAAGATAGTAAAGGTTTAAAGGTATAAGAATGTGTTTTTGAGGTTTAGAGGATTTTATTGATATAATTTCAATAGTGTATTATCTCAGGAATCTCAAGAGAGATTTTTTGAGTCATGTTGAAGAATGTCTATTGTGAGAGTGAAGGGTTGTACTACATAACTAATAGAGCAGAAAAGATAAGTTGAATGAACTACTGTAATACGATAAACAATAAATAAGATATAGATACTCACAGAGCGCCGCGGTCTGGCAAACCAGAACAGCGAAACTTATCACGCTACTCGTCCCCATGGTATCTCCCGGTTGAACTCGTATATCTAACAAGAAACCAAACAGATCACTTTAGATATTCATTTTAATCACATTTCTCCGGCACACATGTCCACGATGACCTAATCCGAATAAAGCTTGGTTGGACCACAATGACAACACCCACTAAAAATAGTAACAACAAAATCACAAAACTGCGGACTTTTTTATAGCACAAAAAGTTGATATTCCTTTGAATAACATAAAACAAAACCTTTAGCCTTTTCAATAACACAATTTCAAAACCATTTAACGCGAGAAAACAGCACAATATCACTATTTGTAGTTGTACACGGCAAATCGATATTTTACATTCCACGTTCGGAATTTCACTGAATAAGTAAACGAGTGTTGTAGAAAATATATAAAGTAATAATGTAATTACCTAAATGCTTGTTTTATTAAATTATCATCGCGAAATCGAATAGAAATAATAAAATTCTCGGACAAAAGGCGGGGCCTCTGAGATCGCTGTAGTTCGTTCGGCAGTTGACGGTTCAATGACTGATGTCTGTCACTGAAGTGTCATAGACAACAACATTTTAGTCTATAGTCATGATGGTCTATTGGTCTCGTTTTATCACCAACATAATGCTGTATTTGTTTCACTTTCCATAGACAACCAAATGTAGTAATTTTACACAAAATTTCGTTCTAAATCAGTGCAATACATAATTAATAATTTTTGAAATACCTAGCTTGTTTAGGTTTAGGGTGATTGGATGGAAGTCCACTCCGTTCACTCGTAATCACAAATTACGAACTCAGGAATCGAACCCGTAGACTAGGTAAAGTCATCGTCAAAGGCTGAATTAGGGCTAGATGAACGTTGCTTTCTCTTACCTTCTCAAGCCCTTGATGTAGGTATGATGCGACATGTATGTATGTACCTATATCTAATTCTTAGAATTTGGTCTAAGAACACAGGTAATGCCCGCGGAATTCAAACTAAATCAGTCGGTATAAAACATGAAATGGTGTGTGTGGTTTTGCTACAATAAAAAAAGCTGTTAGACCTCTTTGTCTCAATCAAATAAGTTTTATTTGGTCACATTATGCCATGTCAGAATCAAAGATTCTATGAGCCCGTCAAAAAAAACAATTATTTCCAAAATGAACTTTAAATTCGCATCTTATTTAGCACACATGTCCAAAATCTGATCTAAACCCTTTAGCTATCTTCAGTTCTAGTATATTATCTTCAGTGATATATTTTTTTTAACCGTATCCGACAATTATGGGTAAGTTGACAATTCCAGGGATATTTCCCCATTTCGATATTTTTGGGTTGGTAAGTATATACCTACCTGAATATCAATCACTTATTCTTGACCGTTTTTGTTGCAGGTGACCAAATTTTAAAAGTTCGACACAGTTCCTATTATCCACCTTTAGTCAGGTCCTCAACGAGTTCGGGTGTTTACTCTAAATCGGATTACAAGGGATCCACACGTAATAATCGTCCAAGAATTTGTGAAAGTCTGGGTACTCAAGGAGAGTACTATAAAAGATTCGAACACGATGAAATTCCTGTCAAAGATTCTGGCACCGACCAGTTTGAATTAAAATCTAAGAAAAAAGGTTCCTTGACCAATTCCGATTTAGAGCGACTAGAAACAAGAATTTATAGCAACGTATCCCAAGAGCTACAGACTGACGAAAGTTCTCTTTGTAGTCTAGAGTCTCAAATCCAATTCTTTAAAATGACGATGGAAATGATCTTTGACAACTTCTATACGAACAGGCGGGATTTCGAACTCTACAAGAAAAGATTCCAGGTAATCCTGGATCGAAGTAAGGACGGGTTCATGGACGACATGGACGAAATGGAAGAGTTCATAAAAGACATGTTTGAGCACATCATGTCTTCGGATAACTCAAATTACGTCAGCCCGAAGATCTCGCAAAAATCGACTGACACCAACACTAACCTCGAACTGGAACTGGAGCAAAGAGGAACCAGGAACAGTTCTGAAAGCACTAGCACAGGTGTTTATCTATCTACGGGTGTGCTGGAAGCTTACAAAAACGATCACTACCTCACAGATTCGACGATAGACGAAAATTCGCCAGGAGGAAAGAAAATCGAGGATGTTTTAAACATTTTTCTTCTCGGAAGCAACCCGTGCGTCGAAATGAAACCGATCGATCGTAATTTAATATCGGAAGTAAACATCAGAGAAAAGAGCGAGAAGATGCTAGCTGGTTTTATAGCGTCAGCTGATAACATCAAGAAGTTGGCTGCAAAGAGGTTGGAAGTAGAGCAATATGTGAGTCAGGAGCAGAATGAAGTGGCCAATCCGGACATAGACATCCCTGTTAAAGTCTCCTTTGCAAAGAAAAATATCTATCTAGACGAAGATTTCGCTCGCAACGAAGGGGAAGCCCCAAGGTCTTTTATTTCTAAAATCTGCAATATTCTTTGCAAGAGGTTCCGTAAAAGTACATTTGGTTAATAAATTGCAATACATTTTAAATTTAACAATGTTTATTGTGGACTAGACATTGAATAGTATACAAGTTAGTTTAACAAAAACTACTAACATGATAGTTGGAATTGGCTACTGATTATCGTCAATAAGACTGAGTACCATCGTAACTTTCAAATAACAAAAACCAGACTAAATATGAGAAACCGTTCTCTCTGTGATCATAATATGAAACAGACCTCTCCAGTTCAAACGGCAGTCCACTGCACGGGCCATATTTCAATAGGTGGATAGTATGACGACACAGCTAACAGATCAAACTTAAAACTACACTTCAGTCAGAGTTATATCACCCTAGCGATTGGTAAATTGTGTTTCCAGCAAGGCGCAAGTTTAATAAATATAGAAAGTACGGTTACATCAACAGGAAACTCTGAAATCGCTAGTGCGAAATAACCCTTAGTCAGAACCTAAAAAGTAACAGATCACAACTCTGCGTTCTCCTCGAAGTTAACCGTATACCAGCGCAGCATGTCAATATGCTTGCTGAGCTGCAACGCAAACTCCATCTTCATGTGCAAAAATTCCCTGATCACCGATAAATCTAGCATCACAAACGCTTGTCCGTCTATCTCCTCCTGTTTCATCCTATCCGCGATTAGTTTGCAATCTTCCGTATTGCTGAGATACGCATATACGTCATCCACCGACCAGTCTAAAGGGTTCTGAGATAGCTTCAGCTTCCCGCCCATCCAGGACATTGCCATCTTCTCGAACATCTTATTATCGGAAGGCAGAGGATCGTACGATGAGAACTTAAGCTTCTTTAACTCCGGTTCCTCGCTATCCGAAACGTCCGATATATTTTTCGCGTCGCGCGAGTTAGAACTGCTATTGGTTTCGTTTTCCGTATCGCTGTACTGCAGTGTTTTTTTCGCGACGCACGGATTGCTGTAGATATTTACGACGTCCTTCTTATCCCAGTGCGCTTCCTTCATTTGAATCGCGAAGTTAGGTAGTTTCGCGCCGCGCGTTTTCATCTCTAGCTTCGGGTGGTTTTTGGCTTCGCGTTTTCGGCGTTGATTCCGTTCGCTATCGGGGGAGTTCGGTCTGGTGCCTGGTTCGGACGGAGGAGCAGAGCCAGCGCTGTGTTCGCTTTCGACAGAATCGCCGTCCTTGTTACTTTCGTTGTCCGGGTTGGTGAGTGGCTGCGGCCCTTTCTCGGGCCCTTTTGGTGGACATTTTCTTTTCTTCCTTCGACCGTTCAAACTGCCTTTCGGCCTGCCGCGACGCTCTGTACCGTTATCTGGAAACACAATATACTACATTAGCTGTTATTACAAAAATATTATGCATCAATCACAAATAACTCCAGAACGAGAATTGTTTATTGTCAAAGTAATGATGCATTAAAATTAGGTAAGCTATTTATTACAGTGAATACAGATTGCACCTAAGCTAACGCACAACAACCCCTGACCCCTTTCACCACATTTCTACCCTTTTCTTATTGACCTGGTACCAGCTAACTTAATTTATTTAAACTAACATGCTGAATAGAAGCAGTGTTTAAAAAACGCTATTTAGATATACTTTTATACAATATAATGTTCCTCAAGAACAAAGTACAGCATAGTGCACAAAGATTTTATGTGAAAAACCAACACAAGGTCCTATCCACGATACCACAAAACACCCAAGAAAACGATAATATTTAGGTGTTCGTGCCTTCGCTTGAACCACAATTGAGATTACTACCCTTGTAACTCGGTCATTTCTCGGTATTAATCACGTCATTATAACTGAAGGACGCCACTTGGACAGCGGTCGGCTGCTATTTATTCAGTACGCTTTTGTAACTCAGTCGAGAAACACGTACCTACAAATAACAAAAATTGGTAAGTGTACATTGTTTACTTGTTCAACGACGTAAAAATTCCGCTCGGCGCCCTTGACCCAGCGACGAGACGCAGCCACCCTATTGGCGACGTAAGCCGTCACAATGAAATGTGCTTAGCGCATGTCGTCTTACTGAATGCATGTCGTCTCAAAGGACACTGTCATGTTACGAACGCGCCACATACCGTTCAAAAATAAGATATTGCATACTCTTTGTGAAATACTGTTCAGTTCTTGGTTAATGGCCTTTGTGGAAGGGGGGCCACAATTTTGCCAATGTCACGTTTTATGCTTGCCCTTTGCACGATAGAGGCCAGTATTTGAAGACTTGTGATCGGTGAAATTTTGTGACTAGAAATCTATATCATCTGGAAACAAACAGAAACAACTCTAAACTAACTACTTAACTATGATAACGAAATAATACATGTAATAATAATAAATTGTTGGCATGTTTCGCACAGGCATCCGCATTTTCATTGTCTGGAATGCCCGAGTGGCCAGGTATCCAGGCTAGAACAATTCTAATTCCGAGACTCTCAGATTGAAACAGAGCTTCCCTTATTTTTAAAATGATTGGGAATCGGGATTTTTCTCTAAACGGGTTAGCAAGAATAACTTGAAGGCAGCTTTTTGAATCAGAGAATATAATTGATTTATCTAAATTATGAGATTTTATATACTCAATAGTGTTAGAGATGGCAGAAAATAAAACAGTCTTTCACTTTTAACTTCGAATTTATTCTTCTTTTAGCTACTTTATACATCACTTTCCTGCTTCTCAAGCTTCAACACGACAACTGACTTGTACACGAGCAACTTCGAACCAGCTGCTTTCTTACCGGAACAAACAACATAAATTGAGCAACTCTCCGGAAGTTGCTCGTGTACATGGACATCGTGTGTATGGACAGCAAGTTAAGGTTTGGGATTCCAACTACGGATCTAGTACGTGCCTTTTATCCAAACGCTACAGAACTTTCGGAACGTGCATATCGTCATGTAATCTTAATAAATTGGCCGTTAGGAAGAGCGTTGATATATTCACCTCACTCGATCGCATCGAAAATCCATGATCCTTCCTATCATGAATTCATGACCACCATTCGTGGTTTAAAATCTCACGGGAAACTCACTAATCGTGATAAAACATCCAAAATCATGAGAAAAGAGAGCGACCATCTACTATCTTTGAGTAACACTCCATACACGGCGGCATCAAAAGCCAGTGACTCTTGCATATCAAATCATGGTAAACAGGCTTCCTCAAACGCAAAACGACGAAGTGAAGACAGAGAGACTTCACCCCCACCGAAACGACAAGGTAGGGCAGAATCTATGAACCAAATAAACAACAACCAGCTTTTGGCAGACGTCTTTCAAAAACAAATGGAGATGTTCAATAAAATTCTCGAAATGCACGGAGCAAAACAATAATATTAAAGTTTTTTAAACTTACGCGATCAGAACACATTATTATAAATACTTACGGGTATTTATGGCGTTTATTTACCTATTTTTCCCGACGTTTCGACAGGTTTACACTCTGTCGTGGTCACGGGATGACCACGACATGTCATCCCGTGACCACGACAGAGTGTAAACCTGTCGAAACGTCGGGAAAAATAGGTAAATAAACGCGATAAATACCCGTAAGTATTTATAATAATAATATTAAAGCTGCATAATGTAGCAACTAAACCAACGGATTTAAACGCCTCTTTTGAATCGATTCCTGACAGTACACGGGACGACGAAGCCAATGAAAACTGTCGTCGCTCACCGATTGTCGACAATGACAGCGATGTAGATTCCAATTTAGAATACACCGACGACGCGGAACAAAGCATCAGGAATGAAATTGCTTTTGCTAAACGCAGTTTAGAGATAATCCAAGCTGGTAAAATGGCAAAAGAGAACACAACAGCTTTTGATTTTAAGCCTTGCACAACCGAGATTGAATCGAAAATTTCCAAAGCAAATCCAGTGTTAGTACAACAAGCAATAGACTGTCAGCGGTTAGGAACTGACTGTTGGAAAAATATTCGGTACTCAGAGGTACAAAAACAGTTTCAAGCTACCCCAATGTTCACAGCGTTGAAGGTAAACAACATGTTCGCTGGTGTCACCCCAAACAAGGCGTCTATTGCCATTTTAGAGAAAATGGATATTGTTTTGGGAGCCATCACAAATGGATTGCTTCAGCAAAGGAAAATATTTGAAGAGCTTTGCGATAAGCTACCACACGATTTTAAACAGAGGGTGAGGCAGGAGTTTTTAGCCAGCAACTCCAAATTTCGTAAGAGTTCGGATTCCCTGCTACAATATGTGTGTGGTCGAAGAGCTGAAGTCATTCAGCAAAGGAGGGACACATACAGAGTAAAGAATAAGGCTCTGCATGAAATCATACATAGTATACCACCATCAGACTGCCATTTATTCAAAGAGCCTGATTTGACACAAGCTGTGAAAGACCAAGGAGGAACTCAAAAGTTTTTTCCATTTAAGAAAACCTTTACTCACTCAGCTAAGACCGCTCATAAACCCGAATATAATAAAACCAAGAAGGGAGTTTTCAAAAAGGAAACCAACAAGTTTTTCAACAAAAATTATAACGCCACTTTTAGCTCAGGAAACAAAAGATCACAATACGCTAGCAATGACAAACAGGATAAGGGTGCAAAAGGGCAGAATGCCAAATGGAAAGGAGGTGTTAAGAGAGCATGACTCCTTCAAAGCAGGTCAGTTGTTGTTTCATCGGGAAAAATGGCTTTCAATAGGAGCCCCTCCAGCAGTAATCGACATTTTGTCAGGCTACAGAATCCCATTTCAAAAGAAGCCACTGATAATAAAGTTGTCAAATCGCAGGAAATCGTTCGAGACCCAAGCCTCAAAAGACGTGAAAAGCGAAATTCAAAAGATGTTAGCTTGGAAAGCGATTCAACTAAGCTCACACAACACAGGATTCTTGTCGACAATATTTTTAAGAAAAAAGCCCGATGGAACAAACAGGCCAATATTCAATTTAAAACAACTGAATCAGTGGTCCATGCTCCGAAGTTCAGATTACTGAATCAATTACAAGATCCCGACAATCCTTACTCCAAGGGTATACATGACAAATGTAGATCTCTCTAAGGCTTATTATCACGTGCCAATAGTACCAACGCACCGAAGGTTTCTATCTCTAGCTTACGAGGGGAAAATTTACGAGATGAACTGCCTGCCATTCGGGCTTGCAAGCGCCCCATCAGCTTTTACAAAAGTGACAAGTTGGCTGGCACACTGGTTCAGGTAGAATTTAGGCATAAAGGTTGTAGTTTACATAGACGACTTCCTAATCGTTCATCAAGATCCAAATACGCTGAGACAGCAGGTAATACTGGTGATCCAGAAGTTAGAAGAGTTGGGATGGATGGTGAACAAGAAAAAATCCGTGATAGAACCCTCTCAATGTCTAGAATATCTAGGAGTAACATGAAACACCGACAAAAACCTAAAGAAGCTCTCAAAAACAAAGGTAGAACAACTGGTAGCACAAGTTCAAAAACTTTGGAAAATAAAATATTGGAGTTGGCACAACGCGAAAGTAATCCTGGGAAAGTTAAATTTTGCAGCTTTTGTAGTGCCTCTAGGAGGTCTACATTACCGACGGTTACAGATCGAGTTGCCAAACGTTGCCAACGTTTACAAATCCATACAAAAGCTCATTATTAAGTTCACATCCAATAGTAACTCACATGCTCAAAGGAATCCTTTCTAAAAAACCAACGGTTAAAAGATCACTCCCTTGGAAGGTAGAGGATCTATTGGGATTTCTGATTCAGATTTCTGGAAACATACAGCTTCAATGAGGGAAACTTATTTGCAGTATCTCGTCACACGAGTGTCCTACTCTTATTAGCATCAGGCAGAAGGGTTCACGACCTCACATTGCTGAGTCTACAACCTGATCTCTTTCAAGAACACGATAACGAGTTAGTATTTTTCCCAAAATATGGGTCTAAAACAGAAAATGGCAAGTATAGGCAATCAGGATGATGCCTTAGATATCACCCTACACACCGGTTCAACCTGATTCACTGGGTGAAACAATTGGTGTTGCTTTCTGAAAAGCGGCGCAAATCAAAGCAATTAGAAAGCTTGTTCATTACGACAAGGGGGAACATCAAAGAAGCATCCCGAGCTGTTATAGCCGGATGGATAAAAACTCTTTTTAAAGAAGCGCAAATAACATGTTCTGCTGGAAGTATAAGAGCGGGCGTTGCAACAGACAACTGGAGCCACAAAAATATGGATATTGACGAAGTATTAAGAAGAGGTAACTGGAAGTCCAAAAACACTTTTTTTAACCATTACTTCAAAGAAGTTCAATCAATGTCTTTAACTTCTACCAGGAATAATCTCAGTGACTGTTTTGTACCGTTAGATTAATGAATAACGTAATAATGGGAAAGCTTTTGTAAAACGTCTTAATTATTAAAAGGTTTATTTAATAATGTTGTACATTAATCGTTCAGAGTTTATGCTCGTTTTCCTATTACATACCTACGAACACATAGGAGTACATAGTACGCATTCACAGTACGCCTAAACAGCGCCGGCAGAGGTTAAACACGTCTCAATTGTGGTTCAAGCGAAGGCACGAACACCTAAATAGAACCGTTTTTCTCCTAAAGGGTAAAAAACGGATATTTAGGTTTCTGCCGAAGCTTGAACTACGCCTAAGGGCCTTGCCGGCTCTAGGTACTGAAGAAATAGCAGCCGAGCGCTGTCCAAGTGGCGTCCTTCAGTTATAATGACGTGAGGGAAAATAGCGCATCCCTTAGATTAATACCGAGAAATGACCGAGTTACAACCCCTTAGGCGTGGTTCAAGCTTCGGCAGAAACCTAAATATCTGTTTTTTACCCTTTAGGAGGAAAAACGGTTCTATTCCAAAAAACAATATAGAAAATGTTGACTTCATGCTGAAAAAAATTATTGAGCCTCAAACAAACATACAAACATTAAACATCCGTAAAAACTTTTGCATTTATAATATCTTTACCTATGAAGTAGCTATTTTGTAGTACTGGTATTTCGAATTACGAATGTAACTGTATGTTTAGCTATAAATTCTGAATTCAAGTGAATAAAACTTTAAAAGAAGATGGCATTATATTTTGAAAGATTCAAATAAAAAACAAAGCATTCGTCCATAAACAAATTACAAAAATTACAAATTACTAATTCATGTTTTTAAAGTTCCATCTTTAAAAACACGAAATTCTATTTTCAAATGTGAATTTAGAATCCTTAGTCAAACAGAAAAATTACATACAAAATTTCATCAGCGACACGTTAAAAAACAAATAAATATGGAACTCGCATAGTTCCGTTGAATGTAGCAGTACGGCGCAAACGGCACGAAAGGCACGAAATAACAATGCGAAGCGAACACTACAAACGAACGCGAAGCCCGTTTGCTTGGTATTTAACTGAAATATACAATAAAATAAAACTCTTTTCTTCTCTACCTTATAATAATAGTAATAAGTATAATGGTTGTGTTATGTACTAACGGAATGTAGATTTGTCGACTTGCTGGCAGTTGTTAGGGCAGCGCTCGGCGAACTCCTGAGTCCCGAAGAGGCAAGGACAGGACTGCAGCTTGGCGCACACGTCGCGACAGAACGCATCCACGCCGCTGTTGCACGTTACTATCGGCACGTACGCGTGGTATGTACTCGTTTTCAATCTGGAAAACGAGTAATCATAAGCTAAAACAAAGTGTTATTTATTTTTAAGGAATGCCACCGACATAGAGATGATGTTGTGATAATTGTCTACTTACCAATATTTATTTATTTATACATTAGTTTTGTTAAGTATACTTTGACCTTAATTAATATGGCCCATATAAAGTTACGAAATATCAACATTGGAAAACTTTTTAGGGTTTGTAACTTTTTTTACCCTTACATCATGTTGAAGTTGATTTTATTTTACTCCTCCAAAGTGTGGCATATCGTTAGATATTTTAATGATATTAACTCTTTGAAAACCACTAAAATAAAACAACTATTTTTCTATTGTTCTTGACACGATATCGCGACTTCGGTACCTGAGGATTAAAATGTTTCATGAACAGTTTTTGGGTACAGGTTGATAAATATCTTGTTAAGAAAGTACTAATGAAACTTCTCAAACTGCAATATTTACCACAATATTGGTGGACAATGCACACAAAACCATCTAGTCCCAAACTAAGCATACATAGCTTGTATTATGGTGACCAGATGACTGATAAAATACTTATATATTTTTAAATACCTACTTATGATACTTTATAACACCCAGACACAGAATAAACACCTATGTTCATCACACAAATGTTTATTCTGGGAGGGAATCGAACCCCTGACCTAAAGCGCAGAAAGCAGGATTTAAGGTATAACAAAGTCTAATTTTATGCTTTGACTTATGAAATCAACGAAACTCTAGACAATGGGAGATCAAGTCAAAATTGTTTAATTTGGAAGTTGTATCTCCCGTCTACTCCCACCTGTTCTGTTGAGTAGTTCTGTTGACAGAACTATTGGGATTTTTTTTACCATTAGTTCTGTGACTTATAAGACTATGCTTTACATCTGGCTTCAATCTCATCGACAGACGAACTATATTCTTCTGGCGCTTCGGCGGCCGCTGCCGCGGCACGCTCGCTTCGGTCGCTCGCCTTGAGCGTTGTTTTCTATACTCTAACATAACCTAACCAACTGGTTTCGATCTGAATTTCATGTCACAATATTCGTGAACAGAAATTCTGGGAATTCTTTTCCCATTTGTTCTGTGAACAGAACTAATAGTAAAAATAAAACCCAATAGTTCTGCCAACAGAACTATTCAACAGAACAGGTGGGAGTAGACTGTATCGCCTCTAAGAATATAAATTAATCGATTAGATTTTTTTCATCCATTAATTTTATTGATTCTATTTTGGAACCCTATATAAAATGGATATAACCCCTTATCTAATTTGGCTCAATAGATTACCAGTTCATTTCTCAATTTGTCAACCTGCCAAATTTAATGCAGATCCAATCAACAGTTTGAAAGCTATCGTCGAACAAATACAAAGCCAAGTTTACAAAAATACAAAATAACTAATTTACAAAAATTTACCAAGTTGACAGAACTATTTGCATGCTTCGTTCGCTGTTCAATTAGATAGCGTGGCGTTAAATCATGGTCTTTACCTGTCATTCTAATGCCAGATGGCATCAGAGATTTAAACAACAACACTATGTGATTATAAGATAAACTCCTCATCCACAGTTATTTAGGTCCCTGTGTGAATACCTTTGAGGTCCCGTAAAGATTGAAACCCACCAGTCTCGCGATTTTAAGGGGCCATGATAAGGCCTATCCTAGTTTGCTATAGTAATATTTAACAAATCAGTTTAGTAGATTTTGGCAAATCGACAGAACTTTTCACGTCCGGTATTAAGACAAAGTTACATTACACACTTAATTAAAAACCATATTCTATTCATGAATAAAATACTGACATACGGCCCATGTCAGTATTGACGACCTCTGTAGCGCAGTGGGCTTAGGTCCGGCTGAGACGCCGAAGGTTGCGGGTTCGATTCCCGCCGCGGGACAAATGTTTGTATGATCTGCAAGTATTTGTCTCGGGTCTGGGTGTTTCTATGTATAATATGAATGTATTAAAAAAAAAGTATAATAAGTAGTATATCAATCATGTGGTACCCATAACACAAGCTCTGCTTACTTTGGGGCCAGATGATGCTGTGTGAAATTTCCGGGATTATATATTTATTTATTCCAGAACACAACTAAAACTGATTGATAACTCAGAATATAATATTTACCTATAGCATTATTTTAGAGCCGTCGGAAAACCTGAGCTTAGTTCTGATTCAAAGATACTAGAGGTGTGAGGAGAAGCAGTATCAAATGTATCGTGTCTGGGCATAGTCGTGAGCATATTCATTTTACACATACTCACTTGGCCCTCAGCATCTCCAGTCTCGTTCCCTCCTCTGGTGGCCCTTCCACCTCCCAATCCTTCAGCAACTTCGCCGGCTTATAAGACGCCGATATTATCTTATTCAACACTTCCTTTAGCACCAGCGACAACGGCCCCGGACCTACATGTTTCGGCAACTGTGACAATTTGTTTTTAGAAATAGATGGTCCCGCGTAGCACTTGTAGTTGAAAAATATCCTTTCGCACCATTCATCTGAGGATTTCATCTCTTCCTTCACGATCCTGGTGTCTTCCTTAGGTTTCTCGGGTTCTTTTCTGACAGCATTTAAGTCTGGAATGTGAAGAGCGTAGTTGTTCGTGTCGCTCCAACCGGCGGGGTAAAGCAAATCGCTGTCTTGCGAACACCAGAACTTTTCACCTATCGGCAAGAGTTCTATACAAAGCATGTGTTCAGTTATGGCGTCTACAGACGCCACGTGGATTTCCTCGTGGTTATGCGGATTTACAGCTTCTAACTTCATGTTCACTTCGATTTGGCTTAGCGGGACTTTATTACCGAAGCAGTAATCCGGTGCTGGGTTAGATTTTGTCGTGGAGAGGTATTGATCCCAATCGAAAGGTCCTTCCTTCCATACCTTCGGCGGCTTGAAGGTGAAGTTGTTTCTGCTCGCCCAGCCTATAGGGTAGATATAGGGGTGCATGGAGTCACAGAGCCAGGCCATTTTAGAGTCTTCGTAATCTGCCTCGTGATCGTCGATGATGACGAGGAAGTGGAAGTTATTGAAGACCTTGGCGACGGTTGCTGGCCGGATAGTCTTCATGTCCTGAGGGTTTAAAGCTTCGAGCTTCATGCCCGTGGAGAAATTGTGAGCTTCCAGGTTTTGGTTTGGCTGGAAGAGACATATTTATAAATTAGCTTTAAAAGAAATCACAAGGATCACTTTGGGTTGTCTTAAAGTGAATTTAGGTGCCTTCATCCCAAGTCCGAGGAAAATTGATAAAGAAACTCGTTGTCATCTTACTTTTTTGCATGATCCTTCTAATATACCTTCTCAGTTTTAAGATTATGCCATCTGCTGATGCATTCAGCAGCCGCCATAGGAAGCATGCATGCTGTCGGAGACTTTTGAACATAGAAGCTCATTTAGTTGACAAACTTAACTCTTTCCATATTCATTTTCTTTTATCAGTCATTTATTTAAAGAAATATTTATTTATTTATTTATTAATAGATAAATAATACAGCTCTTACTCACCACAAAGAGATCTGATGGAGTGGGTTCCTGTATGGCCTCCTCAGCAGTTAGCCTCAGCTGGGTGCTGAGTTTATTCTTGCAGTGGAACTTGTTGATCTTACCCGGATACTTGAACTGCCATGGTGCACCCTGGACAAGATAAGTTATTTGCTCAAAACTTAATGTCTGGACAATGGCTCAAGCATTTATAAATTAATATGATAGTGACTAAATAACTATGAAATTGGTTCGGGGTTTCGGGGGAATATACCACAGATTACGATAGGAAAAATGTTACACATCTAACATTCTAGGAATGTCCTTCTGCGGCAACAAAAATACCTTATTAGTGACGTAGCCGAAGCTGCTGAGCCTTGGATTGGAGAAGAATATCCAGAACTGCTGCAAGTCATCATCCGCGCCGTCATATCGCAGTAACAGTCGCCCGCCTACATTCTCACATACCTAAACACAACACAATATCATTTTTAGTCGCCCTTCTATGAGCTTTAAAGTAAAAATTTATAATAAGTAATATTTAAAAAAAATTGGTAATAAAATTTAATTTATTATATTTAATTTCATTTACTTACATGAAAATTTAATTTTTGCCAAAGGTTTTTGCGATATACTAAAGTAAGACTAGCTTGAAAAAAACAGTGGTATGTACTTACCGTAGCAATCCAATACCGGTACGGATCGATGATGTTCTGAACTTCCACCTTCATGCCCACTTTGATCCTGTCTATCGGCGACAGGCCTTTATTATTAAGCGCTTCGATCGACACTGACTGACCGTCCAGTAACGCGTTCTTCATTATATCTATTATCGTTTCTCCATACTTCTCATTGATATCATCAGGCGGTTCTATAAGCTCGTCGTATTTGCCACACCATCCTGGAAGGAAAGGAAATTCGTATGAATTCGTATGTGCAATTGAATTGCTAATAAATGACTAATCAAAAAATGTCCGGTCTTTTTTCGATAAGTTCTAGGTCTTGATTTAACACCCTTTTAACAGTTGTTCTTCTTAGTCCCATCTGATGAGCTAAGATTTTTTGCTTACGCACAGGATTTCGTTGGATTCGCGCTCTCACTGCTTTGACAACCGCTAGTGTCCTAACCGTGCGAGGTCGGCCGCTCCTTTTACGTTCTTCGAGGCTCGAATCTTCACTGAATCTTTTGATGGTTCGATTGTTCATCGAACCCTTAATGTTATTTTAAAATTTTGCAGAATATTGAAAATCTTTGTTGACGAGTAACCACAGCGGTGCAACGCGATAAACGCAACTCAATCTGCCTTTAGCGTCCATTCCATTTTGAAAAATGAACATAACATAAGTGAATTTATTTTTTATTTTTAGAAATTTTAGAAAGCTCTTTTGTTGTTGTTGTTCTTTCTTTTTTCAAAATCAGTAAAAGATTTCTGGCCAGTATTCAAAATTTAAAAATACAGAGGGGTTGTGACAGAACTTATGAACCGACTAGGTATATATTACCCCTTGGTTGAGTCAAAATTAAGGTATAGCATTAAATTTTTGGGACACAGTTACGCCTATAACATGAATAGAGCTTTTGTTATCCAAAAACGAGCTATTTGCATCATGGTGCGGATTTCGCCGGGAATCGTGTAAAAAGTATTTTAAGGAACTAAACATTTTGCCTCTTCCTAGCCTCTAATACTTAGTAACTCTTATGGATATTGTACGGCATCCCTCTAAATATGAATCACCAGAACAAAAAGCACTAAGGTTAGAAACAAGAAGAAAAGATTTAGAGAACAATGTCCGAGGTTAGAAGTAGTTAAGCATTGATGTAATTTTCAAACAGTTATATTATCTCTGACTGTTGAATTGAAAACCATTAATAGCCCATGTATATATAAAAATAAGTTGGAAGGGTGCTTTTATACTGAGGACGAACTGCAACTTTAGTAGTCATTAAATTGAATTACATATATAACATTAACATTTTTTTTTCTTTAATTTATTGTTTGTTTTTTATTATCTATTGTTTTAATTATGTGTAATTTTTGGCCAATTTAATGTAATGTATTCAAATACAATGTATATTGTTAAATGAATAAATAAATGGAATGAAATGTCGGGAAATACCTCTTTAGGCTTAACGCCTCACAGGCTCCTTTGGTACAGTTGGGAGATGTCTTAGAACTATTTAAGCTCTAGGACATGCCGGTTTCCTCACAATGTTTTCCTTCACCATTTGAAAGTTCTGGTATAGCGCACATATATTTTACGATCAGAAAAAGCCTTTGGGCATGACCGGTTTTGAATTCACTACCACAAGACCATTAGTGCTCTTATGGAAATCTATATATATTTATTTATATTATGGGAAATACTGATGATGGAGCCATGGATGACCCAAAGGCATCCATCATGGCCTAGCAACTTAACATGCTCTCTGAAGCATAGAGGTGCTCAGATACTACAGCGAACAGCCCATCAACGTACTGACTAATATATGGAATTACTATCATTCAGATATGGCCCAAGTGCTTCTAAATCTTTAAAGTCAATAAATAATGCGGGACATTTCACAAAGCATCATCCAGCACCAAAGTAGAGCTTGTGTTAAAAATGAAAATAAAATTAAATAAGTTTATTTTGACACACACAGATAAATATACCTAATATAAAATAACAGGTACACAATGAAAATGGCAATAAAATGAATATAAAATAAAATAAACAATACTAGGGGTATGTGTACCTACCCTGCATTAACCCAATCTGTGTTTCTCAAAAAGGCCCAGTCTGAGCTCTATGTTAAGGGTTACATGACTGATCTACGACTAATATCCTTTTTTTTTCTTTTGTAAATACTTACATAATACACATAGAAACATCAAATAAAAACATAGTTAGCCAAACCATAGATATTTTTTTACGAGAATGTTAAAATAAAAAGTCATGGTCCTCTGCATGCCTTTATGCCAAAGGCATGTAAGTACCACAGCCTTTCCACTTACCTAGAGGGTGCACTTTAGTTGTAGATATGTCGCACCAGAAGTCCTCGCCAGCACCTATGAATTTGATTCTAAGGAGGTGCCCACAGACCATAGTGATCTCCGCTATCCAGTATACATCTGGATTGGTTTTATGGCACACCTCCAGCAGCATTCGTTGCCTGATGCCATTGTTAAGGCTTGCTTCCACCTACAGACAACCACAGAAGTTAAGTAAACTCTTAGACACAATAGACTGGTATTAGCAACTCTCTATATTCAGACAACTTGAGTTTGCAAGAGAGCTGAATGTGGATCTGTGCCGGTAATCCAAGCAACACATAAACTAAAATGGTTTTACTATAAAACACAATATAATCTATAACTATGAGCTTTCTTTTGAAATATTGTACAGCAGAAATGGATAAAATCATTAAACTAACTACCTACCTACCTAAGCATATGTAACACAGTTTAGTAATAAAATATTTTTATTCATAGGTATATATAGGTAAATAGCTCAAACAGTTTTCTAGTAAAAAATGAATTAATATTTTTACAAAACAGATCAATTTTCAAAGTGAACCTTGTGATTGTATTGAATAAATCATCTTTTGACTTTGACTTGATTTCTGAAACATTAAATAATAATTATTACCAATAATTTGTTTATTGCAATATGGCAATGCTGCTAGTATCTTGGTGATGCTGTTTTCTATGAGTTGAGTATATAAGTATATGTATATAACTCTGTACATTTCTGTATAGGTTTATTTAGTAAAATATAAAGATTGATCCAAATTTGAATCTCAATAAGCATGAACCATGTTACAAATTTACAATTCTTTTATTTGCCTATTAATGTGTCTACTAAACCTTTCAGCACACTGGTTCGAAAGAACTAGTGATATTATAAGAAGAAGAAAGCTTTTATTCAATAAAATTGTCTCAAGAAAATATTCTTTATCACATTTAGTCTTGCTATGATTTAAAATCAATACCCGACTAAAAGTTAAATAAAAGAATTTCATTGTTTCAATTTCAAAGTTGTTACAACATTAAAATATTTCAATAATATTGTGTGCTTAATAAACAATGCTATTGTAATTTTTGCCATTTGGCAGTTTCCTTATGGCCTCTCTCAAGGACTTTTGCAATATCAATTCTTATCATACACAACAGACTAAATTAAAATATTTTGTCAAGGGTGGGTACCTATAGGGTATTTATATTTTTACTATTAATGTCTCAGGGTTGAAATATATGCTGGATGTTTCACACAGTAACATCTGGCCCCAAAGTAAGCAGAACTTGTGTTATGTGTACCACATGACTCATTTTTTTTTTTTTTTAATACATATGTATCATCTTATCTTAGGTACCTGCAGTTCTTTTTAATCTTTCTAGTTTCTCCATTTAAGTACATACTTATCTCTATGATTTAAGTTTATTGTAATGTACCTTTACCTTTTATACCTAAAAGATAATGTAATATATTTGGAACCTGAATATTTTTCTAGTTCATTAGACAGGATTACAGATTTTACTAATTATCCTGTTTGGCAATAGTAGTAACCGTGTTGTTTTTGATAGACACGACTTTGAGGAGTGGCTATAAATAGAATTAAAAATGTAAGTACCTACATCATACTTACTAGTAACTTTTACCTGCTGGACTGTGTGATTATATTATTTTTATACAGTACCTACATATTATTTGTAATATAAACATGAAACTTTAGATGTATAGATATATTTATTTTGTGATGTATTATTATTTTAATGTAAAAATATTATCAGTAAGTACGAGACGCTGAAAAAACTTGAAACTTACATGAGAAAACAACTCTTCAGGAACAGCGACGCCTTTTATTGATTCTAAATAATTATTCCAATCAAATTCTGCCATAGCTGTGTCGATAAATCAAGAAATAAACATTTTTAAAAATGTTTTTCATCACAAAACAATCGGTCGAGCGAACTTCTCCCATTCGAGTACGAGTAGTTCTTGTGCATATGATATGTTGCCAACTAAGTTCTACAAAGAGTAATAATATAATATGTGAACGATGTGTCACAGATGTGCACAGATTCGTGGAAAAGGTAAGAATCTTCACCACCACTCCATAACAATGAAAGATACACAAACAAAAATTACGTTATGTTATCTGTTCAATGTTTTCCAAAACACGGGTCAATTTTAAACAGTTCATGGTGGCCATGTTGCTTTATTTTTATGAAGTTATAACTTCATAAGGGAGGGTAAACCGCTTCGTTACGTAACGCGTTACGTAAGCGCTCCTCCTCTCTCATTCTAACCCACAGTGCTAGTTAGATTAGTTTAAGTTATCATTCCTTAGGGCGTCCTGAGACACACACGTTTTTTTTGTCGTAATAACGTTTTATAAATCGATGAACGCCGGCAAAACGCACGAAAAAGCATGACTCATTGTCACTTTCCACCTGAGCTGAGCGTGCAAACGAGAGCGAGAGAACTTATCGCTTGTTCCAAGATGCACGATCGGTTCATCAATGTTTTCGTATGACGTTATCACGTAAAATTATCGTCCGTAAACCCGTAAACTGGTTGTCTTTACAGACAACCATTTTTATCTTGTTTATTTTTCAGTTATTAAAGACAAATCAAATTACAGCGTCGAGCAAAACGAGTAAATGCAAAAACATTGTAGGTTAAATGTGGGTTCTCTTGTAGCATTGACGCCCCAAAAATCATCTTCGAAAACGACGATGGCATTGCTTGGCATTGGCATTGATGGCACCTTCAACGGAGAGCGCTACTGATCCTTAATATCCAATTTATTTTGGCCTGAATTGGGTTATATGGATGCCACAAATTATGTCAGTGATAGGTCTTTAAATCAAATAAGAAATTCGTTGACAAGTTACGTGCCTACCCATCCCTATTGGAAAACATTATAATATTAATATGTGTTTGGCAGTGTTTTTATTAAATCTATTTGTAATTAGGTACTTGTTGCTAAATTTAAATACGTAGGTAATTTTTTTTTTTAATACCTACTGTTATAGGAAAAGCAGAAGGAAATCTGTTATTTTATGTAAATTACATAAAAGTACGACAATTGTATTAATTGTACTAGAGTTATCGTTATAATAATTACTGTATTATAACTGTACTGTAGAATTATTATCAAGCACAACAAACATCCAAACAAACATTGTTTGTCATTCAGGGGACAAGGGGACACGGGTTTGTTGGACTTCGAGTAGCGGGTTTTCACTTGGCCGAGTTGGCAACCGTTAAATAAATTTATCGTCCGTTTATAAGTTTTAACTTTTTGAGCGTTATTTGATGGTTGTTCGCCTAGTTTAGTTCGTTTCTTCCATTTAATTTATAGTCTGTTCGTTTCTTATTTTGTTTTCTCCTTGGTTCGTTTTATTTCGTTCGACCTACGACGCGGCGATGCATTGATATTGCATACCTACTCTTTGGACCGATGCGAGCGAACGAATTCGTGCGACTGTTTTTATTTTAATTCGTTCGTCCGGTGCGGTCGCCCCCACCAGGAGGCCGTTTGTTCGTTCCATCCATTCATTCATTCGTTTGATATTTTCCGCTAAATACATTAACGCAATTTCCACAAAAGATTTTCCAGATGGTATCGAATCGAAAATAAAGAAAACAAGTGTAGGCTTATGAGTTTCGTCTTTAAAATAAGCCTTAGTGTGTTGCGCAGGACTTTAATTATGTGCATACTTTCTCTTTCATCGCCCGAGTGATTGTGTTGCGACATCGAAAATGGAGCGTTTTACAAGCGATGTATTATCTCTCTCCCTGGTGGCTTCCGCAGCTAACGTTTCGGATGATGAAGGCTGCATGCTGGTAAACTCGTCACAGAGCGTGATTATCACGGGCGCGTATAACGGCATCCCGCAAACGTTAATCCTGAACTTGATATCATGGTCGTTTCTGATTATATTGTTCTCTGTGCTGAGACGAACGGCCTGGAACTACGGGCGTATGGCGCTGGTGCAGCGGTCGAAGAGTCGTTGGACGAACCTATTCTATCGCGGCGGTGATGGAGACGCTCTCGTTGAGCGGCGAAGGAGTAATGACGAGACACTTCAAATCGATGAAGGTTTCTTCACGTGGCTACCAGCCGTATTCCGCGTCACACGCGAGCAAGTTCTAGCCAAGTGCGGCCCAGACGCGGTTCACTACCTCTCCTTCCAGAGACATTCCATCACCCTTATGTTCATTGTAACCCTAGTCTCCATTGGGATCATACTACCAATCAATTTCCAAGGAACCAATTTACAAGTGGATGCTAGCACCTTTAGTAGAACAACACTGTCTAATTTACAAGGAAGATCTTATTGGCTATGGGTTCATACTCTGATTAGTATAGCATTTCTGCCAGTGTCTGTTCTTATTATGAGAAGATGTACTGGACGTAAACCAGTGCCAAAATCCATAACTGGGACCATTATGATAACAAACATATCAAAGGCTGATAGAAATGAGTCCACCATAAGAGCATACTTTGCCCACAACTTCCCACACATTCAGATTGTAGATCTGCGACTGGCCTTCAATGTCAACAAACTCATCGAAGTGCAGGAGAAGAAGGAAATGGTAAGTGAAGCGCTCATCTACACAGACACATACTATAAGAAAACTGGAAAGCGTATAACTGTCAAGCCCAACTGGCTTGGACCCGAAGTTGATGCCTTAGATTTCTACACAGCTGAGGAGAAGAGATTGAAGGATGAAGCTAAACGATGTAGAGCAATAGTTCTTAATGATCCCCTTGGGATTGCGTTTTTGACCTTACCATCCTACCAGCTAGCTGAGCATGTCATCAACCATTTCAGTCTTCATAGAGGATGGGTCCTGAGCCGTGCAACCAACCCGTCTGATATAATTTGGGAGAACCTGAGTGTGCAGCCTGGTGTATGGTACATCAGAGCTTTCATCATCAATGTCATTCTTTTCATAATCCTGTTTTTCATGACCACCCCGGCTATTGTTGTGAACTTGTTCAACACCATGGTGGTCAAGCCAGAGGCGGTGAGTAAGTTTACAACCGTGATATTCGAGTTTCTCCCAACTTTACTTCTCTGGACCATGGCCGCCGTTATGCCGGCGATCGTATCTTTCTCGGACAAGTTTTTAGCTCATTGGACAAAGTCTCAACAAAATTACTCCATAATGGCCAAGACCGTGTCCTTCCTACTTCTTATGACTTTGATACTGCCGTCGCTCGGTCTTGCTAGCGCGGAAGCGTTCGTCATTTGGACGTTCCATCACGAAAACGACACTATGCGCTGGGATTGCGTGTTCCTCCCAGATAAAGGTGCGTTCTTCGTCAACTACGTCATCACCTCCGGCTTTATCGGAACCTCCCTCGAACTCATTCGTTTCCCAGAACTGTTCCTTTACGTGTGGTATCTGTTACAATCGAAATCGAAAGCTGAAAAGAGTTACGTGAAGCGAGCTATTCTTTACGAGTTTCCATTCGGCGTGCACTACGCGTGGAGCATAGCTATTTTCTCCATCACTATGGTTTACAGCCTCGCTTGTCCTCTGATTGCACCCTTCGGTTTGATCTACATGATGCTGAAGCACGTAGGAGATAAGCATAACTTGTACTTCGCGTATGGGCCTTGCGACATGAGCGGAGTCGGCGGCGGCCGCATACATTCCTCGGCCGTGAGGCTGATTCGAGTGTCAGTCCTACTTCTGTTGATCAATATGGCTGCGTGGGCGGGTCTCAGAGCTGGTTTCGAAGCGCGAACTATTATTCTGATCATGGCATCTATCGTCGCATTCGGGACATTCTTGTTACTGAGTCCGTTTCCGAGCTGCACTCCCCCCGCACCTCTGCAGGAGGAGTCAGCCATGAGAATGACAGAGTACGTAGCCCCTGTACTCAATAAGCCCATAGATACGCCAATAAGCTCTGCGCCCACCACGCCAGATTACGGTGCATCATCCCCCGTCACGACTCACTCATACAGCCCGGGTCCTATCAACATATAATGTAAATATCAAGTAAGTAGTTAAAATTCTGTGTATATTTTATCTTCTAATTACGGCGGGATACGAGATCGTATTGTGCGATAAACTAGAATTGTGATGGATTCGATGAATGTGTTCGATATCGAAACTGAGGATAGAAGTTTTAGACATTAGTGTAAATAACTATTTTTGTATAAAATACGAAGCAATGTAATCTGGCTGACTGAAATGTCAGATCTAGTTTCTACCGAGAGTAGAAATTACTGTGTCGCTTAACGTCTATTAGAAGTAGCTTTTCTTAAAAGCACTCAATGCGTAGATAGTTTGCCTAGTCGTTCTTTACAGATCACCTTAATTATGCAACGTTCAGTGCGGTAATTATTTGGATGGTTGCTAGAGTTACCGGCTCCTGTCTATACAGTTGCTTAGCCATGATGTAGACTTTAGAGCTGAACTCCGTCCCCAGTGTGGACATATCACTAACTCATAATAATCAGCTTTTTCTATGTAGTCAGTAATTCTTTTTTACGTAATTTTTAACTATTTCTGTTCTGTTGCAAAAATGTTATAAATGAAGCAATAAATTTATAATGTTTTATTGATTATTATAGCACTTTGACCAAACTTGACCTTAACATACTTACATATTTTTTTATATTCAGGTCTAAATTCATAAAAAGTTACATGTGTAACTCATCTATTATGATTCATGGTAAGTGAATACCTTGAGGCTTCAACTGCTATAAACGCATGAAGCCCTACTTTGGTCATCCATAACACGAAATACATTAGTATGGGATGAGACTAAGGGTCCGCGCACATTAGTAGTCCAAAACAAAGTTCATTGAAAATCCTATGCGCGATCGATTTTATAGGTAACAGGTATAGGTAACAAATGCCGTACCATGCGACAACAGGCCTTGGTATTATTACTGTGCGAGATTCCGATGGTTGCGTCCACAATGAAAAATACGTCGTTCATTCGTAATTTATGCAGCAAGCGTGCGATCAGGATCCCGCGGGTCGGGTATTTTTTTATGTATGGAGCTAAGCTAAATACGATTGACTCATATAATTTTCTAAAGAGGCCTTTGACGCATATAATGTAAAAATGCACGCGTCTCGTGCATTCGCCGTTGTGGATGCACCTTAAGTGCGAAGGTACTGTGTGGACATAGTAGTTGTACGTACGTACTCGTACCAATTTAAATTGTGATTATTTAAGGCTGTCTAATTGTTTTAGATATTTGCTTTTGTTTAAGACACCCTATGTACATAGTTGTGATGAATTTGTATTTATTTTAATATTGCCTCAATTAAATATATTTTACTGTAATATTTGGTTTTCCTCATTAATTAGCGGCTCGTAAATTGATTTTCAGATTGTGTTACCTACCTATGGAGTACGTAGGTATTACTGAAAAACTACCTTTTAGGAGTAACTACGTCCTTAACTTACTTACATCTGTATTTTCCTTTTTTATCGGCTATTGAATGTTCTAAATGGGAATCGGGATAGTAAAATATCATCTACAAAGCGATAGAGTTAGGTCATCGCCTGGACAAGACTATATAGTGTTAGAAGGTCATCGATCGATCGTTTGTATCCTTAAAGCATGTGCTAAACGGTTTGAAACCGCAGTTTCTACCAAGGTGACCTTGGTAGAAACTGCGGTTTCAAACTTGTAGCACATGCTCTAAACCCCTAGTGTTAAATCCCTTATAGCTGACCGGAAAACCATAAGTACTTACTCTCTATTGAATGTGTAGGCTCATTTTATTGGACACACACACACATGGAACACACACATTCCATTTTTTTTTATTTTAGTGTTTTTTGTAGTATTTTATTTTATTGTAGTTTTTTATTTTTTATGGTAGTTTTACACATGGAAACTACCTAGTTAAAAAGGATATTTAGTATCAGTATTAGGTAGGTACCTAGTACCTACCTAACGTGTGTCATTGAGCCATAGCGGGTATACTGCGGTTACTTTCGGATAGGTTAATAAAGTTGTAGGGCATAACTGTAGGGCCTTTTATAATGATGAAGCCATACTAATACTTATCTAAAGCTACACCCTTCAACTTGATGAACAATAAACCATTATCAAGATACCTACTCAAGGGTGATAACGTGCCAGAGTCAAACTTGTCCAAAATTGATTAGGAGAAAGTAGATACTAAGCCTGTTATGTAATGGTTTTACCATCAATAATCAGTTTAGCTTGTATAAAATTCATTTCTTATATTGTGAGAAGCCTTGGAACTGTCTTAACACTATAAATACTCTTAATTAGATTTTCATTAGAACTAGGTACCTATCGAGTTGTTTTAACCTCGCATGAAGGAACATTACTCGATTAGATATCAAGTTGTTTTTCGTTTTTAAGTGCGATTACATACTTGCAATCTTTAAGGTACTTACCTACATAATAGGTAAACATCAACGGTCGTAATTATATAGGTAACTAATATATATTAACATAGTTTCAATTACATTCTGAACAACCTTGAAGGGGGTAAAATAGGGGATGAAAGTTTGTTTGGGCAAATCATATTTTCAAAAGTTAGCGATCTGAAAATTCATATTTTGGGTTTTGGTAAGAAGTACGTGTTTTAACTTTTTTACAAATTCATCCCCGAAGGGGGTAAAATAGGGAATTAAACTTATGAGATGCACAGAATGCATTCCTAACAACAATAAAAATAAAGGTTCTAAACATACGCGTACGAATACGAAGTCGCGGGTAACAGCTAGTACCTATTAGTATACATTTTAGATATCATGCAGAGGTGATAACTGCGGAAATCCTAGGAAAATAAATTTAATAAAGGAACTAAATTTTAACTTATTCAAAAATGTTACTCAAATGTGGGCTTTGGTAACATGTGTAAAAATATGTTACAAACTAGGTATATAGATATAACGTTATTTACCCTTTATGGACGTGCAATTAAGTATTTATAGCTCTCAATACTACAATATTATTCGAAATATAATTATTTAGAATAATAAAACAATGAGGATAATACTTATGTCATACTAATAGTACTTACCTAATAACAAAATGGAAATCAAGAAAAATAAAATAAAATTAAAAGTGAATTATTATTAAATTAACTTAGTTTATGAACGCGGAAATCATTCAAAATAAAACAGTCGAAAAATAGGGCCCGAAGATACGCGGGCGGGTCAATAAGTCCGTGACTTTTGGAATAAAACACAGATTTTTTGATAAATAAATAATTTTATTTTTCAACGTAGTCTCCCTTGAGCTCTATACACTTTGTCCAACGCTTCTCCAATTTTTTTATCCCTTCCAAAAAATAGGATTTGTCGAGGTCCTCAAAATAGGCCTTTGTTTGCGAGATGACTTCATCATTGGAGTCAAATCTTTTTCCACCAAGCCATTTCTTCAGGTTTGGGAACAAGAAGTAGTCACTCGGAGCCAAATCTGGAGAATAGGGCGGATGAGGGAGCAATTCATAGCCCAATTCCTGGATTTTTGCCATGGCAACTGCACATGTGTGCACCCTTGCATTGTCTTGGTGGAAAAGAACTTTTTTCTTGGACAAATGAGGTCGGGTTTTTTTCAAATCGTCATTGAATCGGTCCAATAAGTTGGCATAATATTCCCCATTGATTGTTCTTCCCTTTTGAAGGTAGTCAATGTGGATTATCCCGCGTGCATCCCAAAAAACAGTCGCCATAACTTTATTGGCTGACAAACCCACCTTGGCCTTCTTTGGCGCCGATTCACCCTTAGAAACCCACTGTTTTGACTGTTGTTTGGTCTCTGGTGTGTTGTGATGGATCCATGTTTCGTCCACGGTTACAAAACGGCGCAAAAACTCCTCCATATTGCGATTAAACAACGCCAAACCTTCCAGTGAAGTTGTTACACGATTGCGTTTGTGGTCGACTGTGAGCAAACGCGGCACCCATCTTGCGGAAAGCTTTCTCATGCCCAAGTGATCATTCAAAATTGAAACCACTGAGCCATGCGAGATCCCTACGGCTTCCACAATCTCTTGCACTTTCAATCTTCGGTCGGCCAACACCATATCGTGAATTTTTTCGATTGTTTCGGGTGAAGAGACCTCAACTGGGCGTCCAGGACGTTCGGCATCTTCAGTGCTTGTACGGCCACAACGAAATTCAGTAAACCACTTTTTTACCATTGAAATCGATGGTGCAGAGTCCCCATAGTATTTATCAAGCTTAGCCTTGGTCTCGGTAATGGTTTTTTTTCGCAGAAAATAATGCTTAATAAGCACACGAAATTCACTTTTTTCCATTTTTTCCTCAAATTAGTGGGTAGTCTGATAAAGATAGCTGTCAAACACAAACTAACTGACACAGCAAGTTCAAATTTTGACAGGAGTCAACTGACAGATGCCTGTTGACAGGAGTAGTGTTGCTTTTTCAGTAAAGAGGTCAGAAATTCAAAAAGTCACGGACTTATTGACCCGCCCTCGTAGCTAGAAGTGATAATTTGACAACCAAAAGCACAGAGTTCTGTCTGATTGACTCATTATTACATTCGTCACATTCAGAACAAATTAGCATAACTGGCACGTAAATATACATAAATGAATTAAATTGCGTTGCGATGATGATATTGAATAAAATAAAAATAAAACTACTTATCTGCATTGATTACATACCTACCTAACATCTGGGTTGTGTTGTGTTACAATACAAACCTTGGTTCGTATATTATGTAAGTAGGTAGTTGAGGTGGTGGATATTCTTACTTACAAACATATTTATATATGTGTGTCACGCACAACCGCAATTAACTAATGACTGAGAGACTTATTTTATCTGATAAATAATTGATTCACTGCTTTTAGCATGAATCAGACTTACTAAGTCATACGTTAACATACGTAGGTACGTATATTTATTTGTATAGTATTTGGTTATAGTAATAGGTACTTTCATAGGTAGGTAGGCAATATACCTATTTACATTTGCACCAATGCTACCTACCGACCATTATCCATATCTATTAGGTATACATCAAGCAGTTGACATTTTTAACAGACTGCCACCAGAACTAAAAATCCATTATTCATCAAATAACAAAACTAAAGATTGAGTCTTTTCTTCTGGAGAAATGTCTCTATTCGCTGAATGAACTATGAACCGTTTTATAATTATTGATTGTCTTGATTTGATTATTTATAGTTAGGTTAGGTTTTGACATTATAATATATTGCATGATTAGGTACCATAATTTTATCAATATTAATTTTATGTTTTATAATTTATATTTCCGCATACAATGTAATAAACAACTATGAACTATGAACTAAGTATATTAATACGTGAAGCAAAAACATTGTTTTGAGTATGAAATTTCGCACACTTATAGTGTATATAGAAAAGGAGTGCAGAATACTAATATTTTTTATGCATAGGTAATTAATTAATATTAATTATGGTCGAATTTAGACCAGTGGGCGACTACTAGTAATAATAACCAATAATAAAAGGCATGTGACGCACAGTAAAGGCTTCTGAAATCAGCACGGTAAGGTATTGAATAGTCCTAACCCTAAGGCAATTCAATATGTTAGGTACCATCTATGTAGTTAGAAAAAAAAAAAATTTACTTATTTCGATTTTTTTGGTGGCAATTCGGTTGGTTCATTTCTAAAAATAGGAATTGTCTAAAATATATTTTAGTTAGTCATAGCATTTATAAAACCTATTCGGTTGGTACCATCTAACTAAATTAGGAACGCTTAATTAAATTAGGATACCTAAGTTGGTAACAGCAGAATACCAAAGTTTCATTTGACATTCTAAACCTAATTTTAGCTAAAATTTGTTAGGTGCCAACAGAATTGAGGCCATTAGGTACCTAGTTAAAATCTAGTTCAATAAAGTCCTACTAACCATGATAATTATCCTTGTTTAAAAAACTTACTAATGGCTTTAAAAGACCCATCCAATGATATGCCACACAATGGGGTAGTTAAATAAAAAAAAAATATTTACCCGACTTTACTTACCTACATATTGGGGAGGTAGCCCTAAAAGCATGAGTTTTTATTTCTAAACTTTATAGGGCGACTAATACGAATTACCATGCAAAATTTCATTATGATTAGACTTATAGTCTGCTAGCAAGAGCCTAAAAGAGCGACTTGGGAACCCTAGAAACAAAGCCTTTTCACTCAATTCAGTTTCGTTCTAGAAGTTTTCGTTACTTTTCTTCATCAACTGCAAAACAACATTTTCGGCTGACTTTTGCCGTTTTTTTCCGAAGTCTTGCTACACGGTCGTTGATTTCCTTTCACCTTATCTTTTTCTGATGACACGGAGACAAAGGGAAGGAACCGATTTGTTATCGTAGGTAGATTAGGTTAGGTAGGTACCTAAACTAAGTACCTACTGAAAACAAATCAATGCACTGAGACTCTGTTAGGAAACCATAGGAGGTAGGTACCTACCTACTTACCAACATAAACAGGTTTTAAAAAACATTAGGGCATAGGTACGGCATACTTAGACCGTATGGCTGTTGTCACAGAATGTATATACATAAGTACAAAATATGGATTCCACGAAAACATTTATACAAATAGCGACTCTTAAGTACCTATCTTACCTACTTACAAGAAACGTTTAGCGCATAACATTATTATTATAGACACCTAAATAGTACCTCTCTTTCTATCTATCTCTATCTCGCTCGTCTGGTCCGACGTACTTGTAGTGCGCGTGGCCTCCCGTTCGTTGGCGTTGTGTACAGTGAGTGACGTCAGAAGGCCTAGCGAATATATATCATAAGCCACACTGCGAATTTTTTCGCGCTATTCTGCGGAACATATAATCCGACTTAAGCGCAAGATAAAATTCTACGTTCAAAATCGTATATTTCAGAATAGACTTAGGTAATACAAAAAAAAACTCAGTGTGCGCTAGGCCTAATAGCGCAACGAGTAGCCGGCCCCGCCACGGGTGGTTGTTGCGGGTTTGATTCCAGCCTCTAAGCCAAGCCACCACCCAAGAAGTTAACTACGTAGCTAGTAGTAGGGAGGGTATTTGTTTAGTCACACACGCGCCTCGGTGCTCCAGTGAAGTTTTGTGTAAGTACCTACTTAAGGTTTGGTACAGTTTGGTAATAGGTAAGTGCAACACTGACGAAAGTTATGAACGTAATACAACATTACTCAGGCAACATATACAGTTACATTGCATCAATTGCAAACCATTTCCGCATTTGTCTAGTCTAGAACGTAAATACGGAAATGCTTAGTAATTAATTATTCCGTGCCGACTACAGGTTCTTAATATATTATTATTACTAGCCTGCATCGTCCCACTGCTGGACAAAGGACTCCCTTCTCAAATGTATTTCTCTGTGGGGCTTCCTATTTCTAACGATCTCGATCTTGCGCCGCAGTGGAGCTCGTCCTGCCATTTTCGGAAGGTCTTTAAAGTACCTGCCTAGTTTATGATTAAGATAGAAGTTTTTATTCTTATACCACAATGGTGGCAAACAAGACTACGGTTCGCCTGATGGTAAGCGGTCACCGAAGCCTATGGACGCCTGCAACACCAACAGCATCACATCACACAGCATCGCGTCGCCGACCTTTGAGAATTGAGGTAGTACACCATACTGTACTGTACTGTATTCCCACGGGAAATTTTACATAAAGATTCAAAGTACCGCGGCGTCATCACTAAAAGCGCCGTTCGTAACATTCATTACTTTATTGCAACAGGTTTTTTAATTGAATAATTTTAAATTAACAAAATTTAAAAAAATGTTTTATTGTTCATAAATTACTAATAACAATGATGTTGATGACTTATAAAATTATTATTGATAATGTTCTAAGCAATTCATTTTAATTTTATAGGATTTTTTCTTTACTTTTATACAATCAACTGTTCAAGCTCCACCATCAATTTCTCAGTCAAACACTAAAACTGACATAACTGCATACAACATTACCAATAACTTACTCTACATAATTTAATTACACATGAACCTTTTTCACCAAATTTGATTTAGTTGCAGAAAGTCTATTCTACTACAATTGTAAAGTTAGAGGCCCAATCAGGTGGTGCAATTAATAGGCGTGTGTTTGGAAATTTGATGACATCTTAAACACAGAAAAAACATGAAATGCTTCAAACTAATAGCAACAAAACAAAATTTGGTGTGAACGGCCCACTATTTTCTATTTAATGGGACTTCTTAGGCTTTGACAGTTTCTCATATTTGCTCTTCGATGAGTACCATAGACCAAAGGGAATGGCTAGAGATGGCAGAGTCATAACGGCAAATGCTGTCCAGTCCAGAATATGTGATGAGAACTTGCGATCATAGTCCTTGAATGCAACAATGGCACTCTCACCAGGGCTGCTACTGTATGCAAATTGAACCTGAAATTGGAAAATAACAAATATCAGGGATCAGGGATCTCGATAGTTAAAGCGTAGGTTAGTGGACTGTAATACCTTTTTATTTCCTTTAACAAAATTTTTTACTTTAAATTTTCCCTTATTTATTTATATCATACGAATGAAGCCCTCACGCTACCTGTTGAAGCAAGCCTAATCTGAATCAAGCACCTTTAAGAACAATCAAAATAGTAAGTGCAAGGGGTTTATGAGTCTAGAGTCCATAACATTGGGTGATTGACTGATATCAATGCAGTAGACTGCATTGAAACTCAATTCTTAGTTATCAGTTTTGTTTTAAATAACTAAGAAAGGAACTTTTGAAATTCAACCTCATAAGGAAAGAGTCCAAAGAAAGGTGTGCAGCAAGGGTTCAATATTGAATAAAAATAACAATGTGCAAAAGCAAAAGCTGTTTATCCATAATAATGTTAATGTCTCTGTCCATTTCTTTGTTTGTTACATTTTCACAGCTAAATAGCAACACAGTTCTTCATGAAAATTGATTGTATCTTGGGGAAGATCATAGACCTGTATATCTATTATGTAAATACAGGTACATATCATTTCTACTTTCTTCATGACCTAATTCATTCTAACTTTCACTAAACAATTATAAAAACTCACCTCTGAGGCCTCTTCGCTAGGCTTGTATGTGATCTCAGCAGATGAGAAGTTAAAGTAGCCGAATCTGCTCGACCTCACAGTCACGACGTGGGTAACATTAGTCTGGGGCGCGATCCTGTCGATCTCTGCCGTCAGCTGGCCTCCGACGACGCTGAACGCCTCAGGGTGGAAGTTATTGTCAACCAGTTTTACGTCAACAGCAGGCGCGGTTCCTACGTTGTGCAGCGTGTATTTGATGAGGATATCCATATTCTCGACCAGATACTTGTTCAACAGTTGTTTGGACACCAGTAGCCTTGCCACCGCCGGCTCGTCGTCGGCCGACACCGCTGCGGCGATGATGAGTATTAGAGATAGCAGTTTCGCGGCCATTCTGTCTGAAATACACGCAAAATGGCATATAAAAAAAGATCTTCTCCACATTATGTTTTACAAAAATTTCTGTATGAAAACTCCTCGTTAGATAGGATACAAATACTGTTAAAAACAATACCTTAAAATTCCTAGTTAACGCGTTAGAATAGACCTTACCTTCTTTAAAAACTACACTCCTTTTTAAGATAAATGCAAAGAGATTCAATAAAATAAACCCCAAATGATATGCAATGAAAGCAAATCTAAACGAACGAACGATTGGAAAAATGACAGATCTTCAGACGTGGCTGAAGTTTCATTCCACGCACTCACAATTGTTGCCAGCTATAATATGGAGCATTATAACGAAATAGTGATGGTCAATATGGACATGAATCGTAAACAGCATGACGCAAAATACTATTTTTTTTATTTTTTTATTCACCACTTACGAAGTTCCTTGGCGTTCATAATTCTCATTCATTCAAATATCTACTTTTACTACCTACCAAGCAAGATCCCATCAATAACAGATATGTGAAATATGTGCAAAGTAGATGATAATGATAAGGTATCCAAATATCACGATCGCAGAAATTACGCCGATTTATTAATGACTCTGTAGGCAATAATGATCCATCCAAAATATGGTTTTATTTTTAGAACACTAGGAATTGGCAGATCTAAACAAGATAGGCATCATTATGATAATAACTTAATTAGTATAGGTATATTAAATAACTTTTTCTACATCGCCGTCGTTCTGTTTTTGTTTATCCTGTCCCTCCAAAGGTTGTCTGGTAGAGATTGCTTTTAGCGATAAGGCCGCCCATTGTTCAATTTTATTTCTATTTTCTTCTGTGTTCTCTTTGTGCATTATAAGGTGTTGATAGATTGTAGCCTCCTATAATTTATAGGTACCTATACAATTTTTATATAGGTACTTAAGTATTATAAGTATCAGTATAAAAATATACTAATTTATATACTAACTATAATTTAAAAATATTAGCAGTCTATCTAATAGTTTTAATTTTTTTTTCTTTTTATTTTTCCGGGGATTTTCATGTTCTAAATCAACACCTCTTATCTTTGTCATATACAAATGTTACCTACTCTAATATGGTTCTTCGTACTTCACAAAATTTTAGTTTGTCCGGGGAAACTACAGTATTAAGACCACTGTTGCATTATAGGCCTATATTAGGCGTAAACAAACTCATAAAAATATGAAATGTTTTATTACTAATAAGAGTTTTTATTACATTTCTTTATCATTATCTTTTAGGTAACCTATATATATTTCGTATTCACACATTAAAATTCCGTTTATTAACAATTATGGTATTACAATGATTACAGGTAATTTTATCCAATGCGGTTGATATGTACATCTACAATACAAAAAATATACTTAATATATATTTTATTTGATTTATTATAATTATAAGGAACCAATATTTATTTAAAAATAATTACATAAATAATAATTGCGCGATGCTGCGCTTCTCATCGGTGCAAGTGTAATACAGCGGTCGACCAGTTTGGCCTGCACGGCTTATCGTGTTAGGCCGGGCCGGCCCGCCACGCAAGTCCTAGCGATGTAATTTGTCGGGCACTTACCAGAGTCATATACCAGCTGTTCTCGAACCAAACGGTCTGATTCGTGATTATAGTAAGAGGCCTGATGGTATGACTCTTGTCCCTTGGGAGATGGGTAGGCCATTGGTGTGGGATGCTACTTACGTAGACACACTGGCCGCATCCCATTCGTCGGGAACTTCCGTTAGTGCTGATGCGGCGGCTGAATGTGTTGAGGACCTCAAAAAGCGCAAAGATGTTGGTCTTGATAAGGCCTACCTATTTGAGCCTTTTGGAGTCGAGACCCTGCGACCGTCGGAAACAGGATCCCACTGAGTTTTCAAAATTTTTTCACGGCGTCTGGTAAAAACATTGCGTGACCCAAGAGCTGGCTCCTATCTAGCTCAGCGTATTAGCATAGATGGTTTTAAACGGTCCTTAGATAGCTCAACTGTTTCACATGTATTTTATATTATTGTATATTATTCTATACATTACAGAAATGTTCAGAATAATATAAAATACATGTCAAACAGTTGAGCTATTATATACGTTTTTTACACTTCTAAGTAATTAATAACATTTTAACTTTTCTTATCAAGTTATCAGTATCACTCATGCATACACTGGGAGTTCTGTTTATCTACTTTCATAGCTTGAGTTTATTTATATTTTTAAGATCTACCTCTACTTCTACCTACCTATCTCTACTCTTGTACTATTAGGTATTTTATGTGCTAGAGGTAGAATAATTAATACATTGATGTATTTTCTGCTGCAGTGGTCAGCACTACGGGGAACTACTTTCCTTATGCAAGTTTGAGGATATATTAATAAACGGTTTTTCCAAAACAATCTTGTATATTCTTTCTTTTACACTTGACTCTCATTGACACACTGTCACTCTATTTTTCACAATAGACATTAAATATTATTGAATAATATAAAAGAAGGTTGTAGTCTACTCAATACAATCTTCTTCAACACTTTCCCTTATTCAAACAGTTAAAAAGTCCCAGTTTTAGGCAGAGAGAAGAAAAAGTTACCCTTGGAAGCTCTTTGGTCATGATATCAGCAACTTGACTTGCAGTCCCGATCCTTTCAACTTCGATGGCACATTGAGCAACCAACTCTCTCACGTAGAAATGCCTAATGCGAATGTGTTTGGTCCTCTTGTGGAATTCTGGATTGTGGGCAAGTCGAACCGCTGCTTCATTGTCCACAAACAATATCGGAGTCTTCACAAGAGACGTTAGGTCTTGCATGAGTCTTGTCAGCCAAACCAGTTTTCTGGCTCCTTCACTAGCAGCCACAAGCTCTGCTTCGGTAGTTGAGATAGCTACAGAAGCTTGTCTCTGGCTCAGCCACGAAATCACTCCTCCTGAGTATCGACAGACAACTCCCGTTGTGGAGCGACCAGTTTCTCCATCACCTCCGTGATCTGCATCACTGAACCCCTCGAGCACGCCAGGTAAATGCTGTGCTTTATATTTGATAGCGTAGGAGCGGGTACCGTTGATGTAACGCATAATCCTCTTCACTCTAAGCCAGTCATCTCTAGTGGGAGATTCTAATTTTCGTGAAACAACTCCCACGGCATAGGCTATGTCCGGACGTGTTCCGACCATGAGGCTGCTAATGCTAATGCTCCAACAGCTTCTCTATATGGAAAACATTCTCCTTTATCAGGTTCTACTTTCCCTGATTGAGGTTGCTTTTCAATCGGTGTGGTTACGGGATTCGATTCGGACATCCCGAAACGCTCTAAAATCTTTTTTGCATAAGCTTGTTGACTTATTTTAATTGAGCCATATTCTTCTCTAACTATTTGTAGACCCAGGTAATGAGACGCAGGTTTCGTGGTAATCCGTAGTCTGTTTCCTAAATCTTTCAGAAAAGAATTGGCTAAATCCTCATCTGTAGCAGCTACTAATCCATCATCTACATACAATGTGATCAATATCTTCTTGCCATTGATGACCTTAGTGTATAGACAACTGTCCGCCTCACACTGTTTGAAATTCATGTCTAATAGTACTTCTTCGAAACAAGAATTCCAACATCTTGGAGCTGTGACTAACTAAACTAAAACTAACTAAAACTATAAAACTATTAAAAATATTCAAAAATAGCTGTACATTTCTCCTTTTTACATTAATACTATCGAGTAAAATGTATACCAGAACAAACGTTAGTTCATAAGCAATGAAATTGTACACTATTTTTTAACATAATAGTAAATAAAACTATAATTAAACGTAATTACATCTGCGCGAAATGCAAAAAATGCGATGCGTGGGCCGGCCGCTCACACTCAGTACTGCGCGAGTGCTCGTAGACGTTGGACCTGTGTCAATTTTTTACGCGCCAAACGAATGTGTGGTGTGTGTGTATACGCTCGTTTGGCGAGCTTAGTGCGACTACCTCGTTTTGAAAAATTTTTGTATTGAACATTATCAAAATGGAAAAACGAATGTTGACTCATTATATATTTTTACAAGTCTTTACTTATTGATTGTTATGTTTATTTTTAGCATGAGTCTAAAAGGCTCCGGGTATATATATCTGTTAAAAAGAAAAAAATCACTAAATGTACATGTACATTTAAAAACAAATGAAGCAACAAATAAAAAAACGGGTCATACAAATTATCAAATTATAAATTTTATTTTCAGAAATTTATTATTGTTATTATAATTTTATTAAATATGTTTAATGAAAACTTATTTGTCTTGCCTACTTATTTGTTATACAAAATGTCAACAGACATGTACAAAGTTATAAATCAATATTTGTTACGAAAAAAAACTTAATATACAGTTTACACAAGATGGTGGGCTGGTAAACATCAACTTAAACAGATACTTATAGCACACAAAAAAAAAGCTAAAAGTTTATGCCTCTATGTTCTTCCCTTGATAATTGGATTATTTATCATTATTATCATTATCTCTACTTAATATTAAAGAAATATATTAATAAATAACTCAATAATAGAAAAAACGAGGTATCAAAATCGTTTAGACGTTGGCTACAACAGTGTCGTAAACTCGTGACCTCGAGCGAGTTGTCGCCGTGGTTCAATATATATACCTAATCTTTCCGGACGGCTATTTGTGATAGGCTATTTGTGATTGTGATAGGATAGGATTTGTGATAGGATATCTTAAATAGGTCAAGTAGCAGTCAAAATAGCATTTAACTTTGCAATAAATTTCCGATCCAAATTGTTTTTCTTATAAGGTTATAAGGTTATAGTTGTATGAAATATAATAATATAAAATAAATAAAAAAAAGTTGGTAATTTTATAGGTAAGGAATTCAACTTTTTAGTTTTTACTACATAAACAATTGGGATTTTTTTTTAAATTTATTTGTTGAGTTTGTACCATTATATTCTATGCGTATCTTGAAATTTTCAACTTTTCGCCCGGCAGTCCAACATTAAACGTCCTATAACTCAAAAAGTATGGACATTGGAAAAGAAGTTTGAAGCAAAAGTTGTAGAAATTAAATTGATCTTTATAAATGGATTGATGCATTTTATTAATTAATCTAATATTTCAAAAGTTATCGGCCGCGATAGAAAATAGTTCATTAAATGGGCCATAAATCATAAACGGTAAGTTTTACAAAAAAGTTGACAAGAAACAAAAGATGCAAAATTTTATTTTCTACAATAATAGTCTCGCTAACTTTTGCATTAAAGTGTATAGTTTCCGAGATATCGGCCAAAAACTTTTTTCAAGATGGCGCTTGAAGCGTCACCTTGATCTGTCAGTATTTTGTGAATTTATGCTCAGTAAGTGATCCTAAACCTTATAAAAAAAAACAATTTGGATCGGAAATTTAGTGCAAAGTTGACCAAAACTCGTCTATTTTGACTGGCCTTTAAAGTACTATTTCCATTTTTCAAGGAACTTGTCGAATCAAATCGAACGAATCAAACGAAATGATTCATTTGCTTAGTCTTTTCGATTCGTTACACTACTTTTTTGGAAACCCTGTCTCTGTCCTGTCACCTGTCTGTTAATTTCGTTCGTAGCAGTGTTTTCTTTCACTTTGTTTTGGGAAGTGATAGTGGAGTGAGTTAAGTGGTATTTTTTTGTGTTTTAATTGATTTTATTGTTTTTTTAACTTTATCGAACCCAATTCGATTTTGTATTTTATTGTATTTATCCTAGGTTACTAACTTTTGTGTTTGTGTTGTTTTGTGCTCCGATTTTGAGGTCCTAACCTCTAAATGGAGCACTTTCCCTGCGTCCCTCCGGATCCCCCCGACCCCCCGGACCCTTCATTTACGAGCGTAACAAGAAACAAAAAAAGACCGGCAGAAGAATCCAATCAGGCTTCCGCCCCCAAAAAAAATATTACGTTTCCAGACCTAGCATCTGCGTCAATTCAATCTGTTTACGTTGACCCATCTATGGTAGTAGGTGGAGTTCAAACATATACTGACATAGACAAAGGTCCATATCAGGTCCATGTTTCTCGTACTGAACCAGACCCATCCGCAGGAACAACAATTCGTCCGATAAGATTTGGGCAATTTCTCAAAACTCACAAATATGAAAACATATGTCCAGATGGAGTCAAACAGATAGGAAGAAATAAAATATCTGTTCAATTCTTCTCTGCTAATGATGCAAACAACTTTATAATCAGCGATGTTCTCTCCATGTGCAAATACACAGCGTCGATCCCTACATACAACGTTACACGTATGGGTTTAGTCTGCTATGTTCAAAAGATATGTCAATGGATGAGTTTGTGAGTTCATTAGTTCTCCCTACTGGTTGTGGCAAAGTCCTCAAAGCGCGCCGACTGAACAGAAAAAATACAACCGAAGGAAACGCAGTGTGGGTTCCAACCCAAACTGTTGTAATTACATTCCATGGTCAAGTTCTTCCCTCTAAAATCTTCTCCTACTACACCTCTCTCCCAGTGGAACTTTACCAATTCCCCACCATCCAGTGTTTCACCTGCTGTAGGTATGGACACACCAAAACCCAATGCAGGTCTAAGCCTAGATGCTTCCGCTGCGCTCGGGAGCATTCCGGAGACAGTTGTGAAGTACCTGTGGCAGAATCTGTCTGTCTGCACTGTTCTGGACGGCATTTAGTGACTAGCAGAAACTGTCCCGAACAGGACAGACAGACATCTATTAAGTCTGTTATGGCTTTGAATAGTATGAAGAAGCCGCTGCCCAATTTCCCAAGTCATCCCCATCATATGCCGAAATTTCACAAGAAATGTTTTCTCCCCTTAATCCTAATCCATCTCCTCATAGCTATACTCCCTCAGGCACATCACAATCTACAAGATCATATGTCAAAACAGTGTATGCTACTCCTCGCCCAAAAGCTTCTCTTGCCAAGACCTATGATAAAATAACACACCGACAGATAGTCAATGACCCCTCTCCATCCCTACCTAATGGCAGTGCTCTATTAGGTAACAACTCTTCCTCGTCACAAAATAATAACAATAATATGTTAGAAACTCTCATCACATTAATAATAAATATCATCCTAATGAACCCCAATCCCCTACCGTCCAACGTTGCCTTAAAACTTACACAATTAGTTTCGCTTTCTGGTCATTATGGATCCAGTGGTCAATCTGCAGTGGAACTGCCAGAGCCTCAGGACAAAAAACATGAACTACTCCATTTGATATCTAAATTCCGCCCGTCAGTCCTCGCCCTGTCGGAGACGTGGTTGAGGCCGGGATCCCATATTTGGATCTCAGGCTACTTCTATCTCCGGGAGGACAGAACTGACGGGCATGCTGGAAGCGCCTTATTAATAAGGCGCACACTTCCTTTTTCCCAAATTTCCCTCCTTTCCCTTCCCCCTGATACCAACGCTGTTGGTATCAGATCCATGGATATCTCTTTTGTTTCTGTTTACATTCCTAATCCTAATTCTACCCTAATTTCTGATTTACTTCTTTTATTTTCTTCTATTCCTCCTCCTGTATTACTTATGGGTGACTTTAATGCCTATCACATTATGTGGGGTCACCATAGATCTGATTTATTTGGACTGTCCCTCATGGAAATTATTGATGAAACGAATTTATGCTTGTTAAACGACGGTTCCCCCACCCGCAGAGCTTACCCTTCACAAAATCCTAAAAGTGCTGTAGATCTATCTCTATGTTCCCCTTCCTTATTTCCACTACTTACATGGCTGATTCTTCCCCTTTCATAATGGCAGTGACCACTTTCCAATTCTAGTTTCTATAGCAAATAGTAATGTCCCTTTCTGCAATCCTAACCCGTCTATGAAGTACAGACTTTCAGGAGCAGATTGGGAAGCATATTCTACTTCCCTTGATATAAGGCTAGAACATTTTTCCGTGGATTCCTCCCCTCTAGGCTCTTATGACTCCTTCATAGAAAATATAATTTCCTGCGCTAATACCTACATTCCACTCAAAAAAAATTCCAAACATTTTAAAATATCCACACCATGGTGGGATTCTGAATGCTCATTGGCTGTGGCAAAACGAAAGGAAACTGAAAAATTATATATAGCTGAGATGTCTGAGAGAATTTTTATAAAATATAAAGAAGCATCAGCTATGTTTAGAAAACTAGTTTAAAAAAAAAAGAGGCTTGGATGGATGGGCTTCTGCGAAAACCTTTCCCCAAAGACGCCTTCGTCTCTCGTATGGAAACAAATAAGACTATTTCGAGGTTCGTAAAATCCCATTAACACTTCTTCCAATGATCCGTTTTCGTGGATAGAAGCATTTGCTGATAAACTTGCTCCTCCCTCAGTACCCTCTGCAGACTTAATTCCCACGCCTCCTGTATTTCTTCCTAGTCAAAACCCCTTTGACCAACCCTTTCCCATTAGTGAACTAGCTCTTGCACTCGACGGACTAACTGACTCTTCCCACGGTATAGACCGTATCCCTTATTCATTTATTACTAAATCTTCTAATAAAACTAAACATGCATACCTAAATCTTGTTAACTCTTTTTTCGAAAGTGGCATCATCCCCGATCAATGGAAATCCCAGATAATTATCCCTATCCTGAAACCTGGCAAAGATCCATCTAATCCCGACAGCCGTCGTCCTATTGCTCTGTCCTCCACCTTAGCCAAGACTATCGAACACCTAATTAAACATCGCCTCGAATGGTTTGTGGAAAATAAATCTATCCTAGCTAAATCGTAATATGGGTTTAGAAAAGGGATGTCCACTGTTGATAGCCTAAGCCTTTTGGTGTCCGACATTTATACTGCATTAAAAGAAAAAAATATAGTGGTAGGGGTCTTTTTCGATAACACGTCCGCATACGATAACGTGATGCTTCCGGTGCTCAGAAGTAAACTTATTCAGCTGAACATTCCAGAGAAGCTTACTCGTTTCATATGCAACCTTTTGATGGAAAGATCAGTAGTAATAAAATCTTCAAATGGACTCTTACCTGCTAAAACCGTTTGGAAAGGGTTACCTCAAGGATCTGTCTTACGCCCTTTACTCTACAGTCTATACACGTACGATCTAGAAAGTTCTGTAGACTCGTTCTGCGAAATTTTACAATACGCCGACGATCTGGCTCTTTACGTGAAAGCTCAGTCCATAGACACCGCGAAGGAAAAAATCGACTCTGCCCTGCAGTACCTTGAGGATTGGTTGCAAAACCACGGCCTGTCAATATCTGCTCACAAAAGCTCCAACGTAATTTTTACCCGAAAAAGAGTCGTACCTCAAATATAATTGTTTGTGAACCAAGATGTCATTCCACAGTTAAATAGCACCAAATTCCTCGGTATAACTTTAGATACTAGAATGACAGGCATTCCCCATCTCACTCATATTTCGGCAAAGAGCCCCCCCTTGATTTGCGTAGACAATTTCTATCAGACAGATTCCTCTTCAAAATTTTTCAAATTTCGATTTTTGCACAGCTAATAAAACGACTACCTCAACAATATGTCGCCTTAGATTGGGTCATTCATGTAATCCTGTATTTTTAGCCAAACTTAGAATTAGGGACCATTCTATGTTTGAATGTGGTTTGGAAGAGGGAAACGTGGACCACATATTTTTTAACTGTACTAAACTTCGATGTTCTCTATATGATATCCTTCCCCCCGAAATTCCTCGACCTTTATTCCTTAAATGTCTGCTTTCACTCACTTTTTCTCCCCAAATTAACTATATTTTATGTAAATTTGTATATATGAATAAGATAAAATTGTAATATTATTATACCTTATCCTTACACTACCCTAAATTTACCTAGGTACTATTTTTTTTTCCTTATAACAACATGATTTATTTAACTAGTTTCTTATGTATTTATTTACCTACATATTAACCTTTTTCTATGTATATAATTTTTATCCTAAATCAAATTGGTTGCAATATTCTCTGAAACTGATCATATTCTCCACTCTGCAATCCACAAATACTTTACGAAGCGTCATGAAACAGACACTGGCATAACTGTGACAAAAAGTCACAGAAGCCATAACCCAAGAATTGAATTGAATTGTGTTTTCTTTCGTTCTCTTCTCTGGTCAGGGTCTGGCTGGAGAAAATAATTGCAAAGAAATGGATTTTCACGGGACGTTGTAGTGTAATAAAATATTCTATAGCGTCGTATTTAGTTGCTATTCGTAGTGAAAACTATGACAGATACAGAAGACATTCCCAATAAACCCGAAAATGAAAAATTAGATGACGAAGCTCTTGAAAAGTAATAACAACTCAATATTTGAAAATTAGTATTCGAACGAAAAATTCTTTGATTACTGTTATCAAATTACGTTACAGTTAATACTAAAATGTTTAATAAACACCACCTTTGTACCTCAGAATTTTATTAAACTATTTGAATATCTATCAGTAGATTTTTATTCTAAGCCTTGTACTTCCACAATTTTACAATAAAGTTTATATTATTCTATACAGATTAGCCGTAGAGGAGCTTATGCGTGAGGCTGTTCAAGGCGCGGCTAGAGCTGAAATAGTCGGTCCCTCTGGATGGGTGAAAGGTTCACAACAGAAAACCAACAAACGCTTCCTTGCCAACACAATACGCAATGTTGTGAGCTCTAACAAGTACCATTACTCAAAAAACAAGCGGCCCTCGCACAGGAAGTCCTCAGACCATGACCACCACTCAGAACGTTCTAACAAGAAAGATAGAACAAAACGAAAACACTAAAATGGAAAACTACGATGTAGACAAAGTTTTAAATAGCATATTTAGCCATGAGGATCCCAACTGGAGACCTACAGATAAGATCCAACTTATTGTTAAAGAATTAGAGTATTGTAAAGGTGATTTAAAAACATTTTTAAATAGTAGTGGTTTAGATATTCCAGTTATTCTAGAAGAAAGTAATGAATTGTGTTCTGAAAGCAACTTATTGGTTGACAATTTGAGAAGTTGTAAGAAAGAAATAGAGGTTGAGACCATGGCGGAGATTGTCAAGTCAATAGAGCACTATGAACATCTTTCCTCAGAATTAAAATCTATTACATTTGGGCAATATTTACTAGATGAGGTTTTAAAATGTGGGAAGCTGATGAAAGAGTTTCATCAGAGCATTGAGAATGAATACTACTCTTCAGCTGTGAAATCTCTATGCAACATTCTCCAAATATTAAACAATCCACAAGATTGTTTTACTGATTTTGAAGTAGCTGCTAAAACTAGAGATGTGGCTCAGTATGCTTTGGATAACATAATTCAAAATCTCAACACTCATTTTGATCAGTTATTGAGTGTGACTGTCAAGGATTCTGGTCGGAAGAGAGTCACAACTATGACTATAAACATAAAAGATAACGTGCGGTGCTTTGACACTGTGCATGGGCTGGCTATCTGCGGTAAGCTAGAAAAACGGGTTCAAGATTTTGCTGACATCTTGATGAAAGAAGTTCTTAAACCAATCATACATAGCGTTTGCACTATGACAATGGAAGAAGACAACATATTAATTATAGCTGCATTCCGCAAAAATAATCACAAAACACCATATGCTGATGTTATTTCAAATCACACTCAAGTGTTTGAAATTCTTAGCAAAAAGCTGAGCTTCTCATTAGACGATTCAAAATCTATTTTTAGAATAATCGGAGAGCATCTTTGTGAAGAATATAGTGACATAATAATGCATGAATGCTTTGTTTATACCATTCCAAAAAATATTGCCGATCTCAATAATTACGAGTCAGTTGCCAAAGATATCGGAAAGTATCAGCTATATCTTGAAGAAATAGAATTCTTTCTGCCGGACAGTAACATATCAATTCTAAGCTACATCAAAGATATAGAGAAGCACTTTGCTCATTCGGCAGCGAGTCATCTTTTAGAAACTGCTCGTACGATCATGTTGAAAGACCTCAGCGTGTCAATGTCTATAGGTGTTCTAGAAGTGAAATCTTTCTCAGACGATATAACCTCCGGTTCTAATCAAGAGGCTTTGAACAGGTTGAACAAAAATATCCCAAAGAGCCTGTTCTTCTTTCCTAGGTGTATGATATCTAAATCAGCTCAGGAGCTGCTGGATCACATGTACACGATAATGGAGCAAGCTACTCAATGTGAGGATGTGTTGTGCACAAAGCTGTATTGCGTGGCAAGGATGGTGTTTGATCTGTATGAAGCTGTGGTGCCTTATCATCATGAGAAGTATTTGCAGACCATCCCTCAGTATGTTGGTGAGTTGAGAACTTAATTGAATGTAGAATCATCTCTTACCCTATCTGGCCTGGCGTATCAGCATTGCCATTAAATGTGGCAATGCCGTGAGTTTATTGAGGACGCCCTCAGGCAGTGATCTGGATCAGTTGAGCTATCTGAAAATCGTTTTAAATGGTCCTTAGATAGCTCAACTATTTCACATGTATTTTGTATAATACTGTACATTTCTGTAAATTTAAGCATTATTTTATGTAAAAAAGCATAATAAAACTACTTATTTGATGACAAAAAGAAGGATGCATTTGCTCCAACTGGACTCGGCATCTGTAACGCAGTTAGCAAGGACCATTCAAAAAAAGCGTTGGACAAGACGAGTTTCTTGTCGCATTCTCGAACTGGGGTTAAGAGGAACCGGCACCTAGATTCACCTTCTATATCTATAAGAAACCATTTCCAAATAGGATATGCGATCATTGACAAAAAAAAATGTTTTTTTCTTTTTTTCATGGCGCTGCTCAGGCGGCGCCGATACAGTCACACAAAATGGCACTGGACGCTGGTGATCACAGAACATTGTACTTAAGTGTATGTAGTTAATGAAACAAATCTTAAAAGGCAATCTCACTCATGTCATGTCATCTCACTCTCACGATACTAATAGCAGTAATGTGCTAGAGGACAGGAGGAGGGAGGACATGAATTAGTCATGGACATGAAAACCGCCAATTGGTTTTTTACTGAAACATATTATATAAGATTCAATAAAACAGGTGAACAAAGAAAAAGAGATTCTATTCGACCATAATGTCTAATATTTCTGTTCAAATTTTAGGTGTGTTATTCACACTTCTATTCCTTAGACACGTTACTCCTACTCTGTAAGAGTAATGGCCAACTACATCTTTTAGGGCAAATAATAGCCTAAAGAAAAAAATAAGTTGGAACAGATAGCTTAAGGCGACTCACTGATCAAATGATCTTGACGCATATTCACAGCGCTTACGATGTTTTTATTATAAAACATTCAAATATGGAATTCTAAAAAAAGTTTAACGGGTAATATTTTAATTTGCATACTTTTCGCCTATTAGTGTAAGTTATAAGAAAAACGACGTCATCTTTAGGAGATGTTGATTATTTATTAATTTAGACATAATTAAATTATAAAAATAACCATTACTTAAAAACAATTTGAAACAATTTGGAAGCAAGAGGCAAACTATTTAAAGTACGTACATACCATATGTTTATAACTATTATTCCTTCAATAAACGGTAAAAATGTATTTTTTCCATACAATAGTTTATTTGCTGAGGGCACCGTCTTAACGTGCACTCCGAAGCATGGAAGCATTCAAATGAAAATGCCACTCAGGCCACCCATCCTAAGACTGCTAACTTCCTCAATGTTTCCTTCGCAATTTAGATAATAATGACAAGTTAAGTATAAGTTAAACTTCTAACTTCTAAGTTAAACTAAAAAAATCTCCTGGCACAAAAGAAATACATCTACATAACCTATTCATTGAGTAGATTCCAATGAGCCCAAACACAATACCTCTGCTGTAAGTTGCTGAGAAGTTGGGAATCCTGCAGATTCCAGGATTCTGCAGCATCTGCTGCAGCATCAGGTCAAGGTTATCAATATTGTTGATGTATCAAACCTATAATAACTACGTTTTAAAAACTAAAAAGACAACCGACTTCATGTATATAACAAGGTAGCTACTTACTGTAAAACGTTGAGGAGTTCCCTTGACTGTCCTTCGTCTTCATCATCAGACCCCTAATGACAGTCACAACCCATTTAGGTGTAAAGTTCTCATCTATACAAATTAATCAAGCCCAAACACCAGGTAATTGCTGTAAATCGTAGAGAGTTCCCTCGACTGTCTTCCGGCGCCATCATCAGATCGACTCCAGACCTTTATTAAATAGTAGTGCTTTAAAATACTTAATGAAAAAATAAACAAATGCACTAGTCGCCACTACGATTTTCGAAAGTTCCCTTTCCTTTCTCTGGGATGCCATCATCAGATCCTGGTTTCCTTATCATGGTACCACCCTTGAGATAACTCCTTTCCAACAAAAAAAGAATCATCAAAATCGGCTCATTAACGACGTAGTTATCCGCGAACACACATAAAAAATATATATATACGAATCGAATTGAGTAACCTCCTTTTTTTGAAATCGGTTAAAAATTGCACATCTAAATAATCAAAAAATAAACTAAAAAGAGCTGATAATCTTCAAATGGCTGAAAAGATTTTTTCCAAATCTCTAAAAAAAATTTTTTTTTTTTTTTTTTTTTTTTATCAAAATCTGTTCAACCGTTTAGGAGCTATAATGACAAAGACAGATACACAGACACATGCTAGAAACTTATAACACCCCTCGTTTTCACCGGGGGCTAAAAACAGTCGTGATGCAATACCGTGGCCTAATCACTTATACTCATACAACCACTTCTACCAGGCTAGGCGTTCTCAGCACTTTAGGTTTCAAGAACATTGGCGCATTCAACTATTAGGCAAGACCAGATTAAGTTACGCGATAGAAAGAGAGGCACTGTATAGGTAAATATAATGTTAGGCGCTAAGCTTTATTGCACTTTGTTGCGTCAAAGCAGAAGTCGTTATTTATTTCAGTTACTTCCGTAGTGTTATGTCATATTGCATCATTCTCTAAGGAAAGCAGCTGATATTGCTAAAATATTTGTTATTCAAAAAATGAAACCACAATAGTCTGTGAGAGAAATATTCAAAGAAATTAATATTCTCACAATAGCTTCACAATATATATTTTTTATGAAGAATTGTTATACACACATAAAAATAGAGATGGGTTTCAGCAAAATCGTGACCCACATAGAATAAATACTAAGAATAGACACAAATTAATCATCCCTAGGTTTCGACTAGAAAATGTAAATAAGTCCTTTATGGGGAGCACGGTGCGCTTCAATAATAAAATAAGCTTCCTGAAAATGCAACTAAACTACCTATGTATTAAGAAATTCATACATAAAAGGTAGTCTTTTGAAGAAAGCTTATTATAATTTTGACTATATTATTGATAAGAATGCATGGCCTCATGTCGCTCTACCCTCAGACAGTTAACCGACACACTTGAAATAAGGTAGTTATAAGATGGATCATGCAAAAAAGCGCTAGGACCAGGACGAGTTTCTTGCCAGTTCTTCTTGGGCTTGGTTTAGGTTGAATTGGCACCTAAATTTACCTAGTATGTAAGATGCTTTAAAAGTGATCCTTGTGATTGTATTGAATAAAGTATCTTTTGATTTGACTTGACTTTGATACAAATGTTTTCGTGGATTTCACTGTCTATACGTATATTAATAAGTATTCTATTTTGCGCAAATTGTTTATTTGAACTTTATTAATCTATAACTTTTTTCAGCATTGTTCCACAACAACTGCATGTACCTAGCGCACAACTTACTGACATTCGGGGACAAGTGGGTTCAGGCATTGGAAGGTCGCGAGGTCAACTACCCGATATCGTTCGTTGACCTCGTGCAAAAGCTACGCGACCTTGGCCACAGGCATCTGAGCATGCATATGCAGCAGCAACGGAAGCAGATTTTAGACAATATTCGTTCTTCTGGTATGTTTAAAATTGGCTGCCTGACCTCAGTTGTTAGTAGTAGCTCTGCCTTCTGCTCTGCAGTTTATAGATCCAAGACAAGACAAACGTTTGTGTGATGAACATGGATGTTTGTTCTGTGTAATTTTGTTATAGTTGGGATATCACTTACTTTCCTAACGATATCCACAATTGCAATTGCACTATGTAGATCAACTAGCTGTCACCCGCAACTTCATACCCGTATGCTTAGAACCTTTATTTTTATTTTTGTAAGGAATGCATTCTGTGCATCTAAAGAACATCTCATAAGTTTAATCCCTTATTTTACCCCCTTCGGGGATGATTTTGCAAAATCGTTGAAACACGTATTTCTTTATTTCTTACCAAAAGACCAAATATGAATTTACAGATCCCTAACTTAAGAAAATATGAGTTGCCCAAAAAAACATTCATCCCCTATTTTGCCCCTTTCAAGGTTGTTTTTTGAGACAATGAGTAGCCCCCGAATGCAATACATCTTTTTACCAAATTTCATCAAGATCCGTTCAGTAACAAACAGACAGATAGACAAGAGACACTTTCGCATTTATAATATTAGTATGGATGTAATAACATAAGAGCTTGTTTATGCCGCAAATCAAATGAACATTATTTTGTTTCTTTTTAATATTTTATAGTATAAACTAAACCTAAATTAAAACTGAAGTGCAACAAGAAACTTAAGACACTGGCTGGCAGATTCAATGGTTCTCTACAAAGGCATGTATTATATTAATAGAGATTTGATTAATTAAAACTGACAAAATTATATTTATTATTAATGTTTTAATTTTAATAGGTATGTTTTTGACTGGCTTGTCAGCTCAGTTGGTAGTAGCTCTGCCTTTTGTGATGTAGATTGAGGGTTTTTCCTCTGCCCCATTTTCTCCCAGGATGAACATTTGTGTGATGAACATAGGTGTGTGTTCTGTGTCTCGGTGTTATAAAGCACCTTATGTATGTATTTAAAAATATATAAGTATTATATCAGTAACCATAGTACAAGCTCATCTAGCCCCAAACTAAGCATTAGTTTGGGGCTAGATGATGCTATGTGAAATGTCCGGGGATCATTTATTTATTTATTATTATTGTAGATATTAAGGACCTATGGCAAATTTTATCCGCTTTGAACATATTTAAATTAGATAGCAATGTTTTTATCCACCTTTACTTACAACCTCTGTTTGACGACCTCTGTGGCGCAGTGGGCTTAGGTCCGGCTGAGACGCAAAAGGTTGCGGGTTCGATTCCCGCCGCGGGACAAATGTTTGTATGATCTGCAAGTATTTGTCTCGGGTCTGGGTGTTTCTATGTATAATAGGTATGTATTTACAGAAAAAAAAAAGTATATAAGTAGTATATCAGTCATGTGGTACCCATAACACAAGCTCTTCTTACTTTGGGGCCAGATGATGCTGTTTAAAATTAAAAAAAAAAAAAATATATATATACTACGCCTGAAATAGGAAAAACTGTTGAAACATATCTGCATACCTACTTTAAGAACAATGTAACACAGTTTTTGGAAATCGAATATTCTTCCAGATCTGAACTGCATAGTGTCGAAAGACGTGCTAGGGGACAATGCAGATGCAGCTATAAGACAATGTCTACGGCAGCTGCATTTGTTGAAGAACGTCTGGATCGGCGTGTTCCCGGCTAACGTCTTTACTAGGTACGAACAATAATAAGTTAATTAGATAAAGCATAATTTAAGGATGCACGAGTCAGCGGCACAAACTCGTTAGTGGGCGCAGCTAAAATGCATGCTATTTCACCTAGCTTAGTGTGAGAAAAACAAAGACGTGCACCAAGTATAGACATGAGCAGTAAGGAGATAGCGTGATTATAATTTCGTGTCATATGATCAGATTAATCTATATGATTTCTAAATAAAACAATTGCGCAAAAATTATGAATAGACCTTTGGCTCAAGGGTTCTCATGAAAAAACTACTGAATGTATTTATTAAGAAAAGTTATTGAGCTCTTGAATAAATAATCTATGCTTGTATCGGAATAATTTTTTAGTTTGCGTACTCCGTTTTTTATTTATTCACACCCAAAGTTGCGCTAAAATCAGTGATGAAAAACGAATGTTTTTGAGTCTTGTATCTTTCAAACCCATATTATTTTTACAATTCTGTATTGATACAAGCATAGATTATGACAAGACAAATTTATATCACTTTTAGTTTTGGTTGTTCATCATCAGACGGTGGTTTGATCACCGTTCGAATGGAAAGATAAACGACTTGTTCACTCTTAAGACCCCTCTTGCTTTTTTCTAGTTTACAGCTCTATGTCTATGTTAGAATAATTCTTTCTTCTGTGCTGTAGGTTCTGGGTTCGATCCCTCTGAACCAAAATTTGTGTGATTGACATTGATATTTGTTCTGTGTCTGGGTGTTCGTCTCCTTTCGTATCGTGGTGTAAGTTTTTTGTAAATATTTTTTATATACTATACAAATTATGTATCTGTCGTCCAGATCAAAACTGAAAGACGAAACTGTTTTATAATCTACTTTTTATCTATCAGTGGAAACCTACAATAGCCATCAGCAAACATGCAACTTCCATGTATTTACTTCTTTTATATAGTTTAATAATATTATATATAAAATAAGCTGTAAGTTTTCCAAATAAATTTAAATAGTGGGGAGTGGAAAAGAAGAATCTTAAACAGATAGACAAATATTGAGTACTATTCCGCCAATCTATTCCTAATGAGTTAGACACGATGCAGACGCGTGCACCTCCCTCCCGCCCGCTATTGAAAAGCCATTCAAAGCGCTAGTTAGCGCACACCATCCACACATGCAATCTCAAAAATAAATTCGACACGTGCTTCGCCTCCACGAGGCGTTCTCAGGAACAATTGACCCGCTCCGCACCGCACTTTGACGAAAAAACACTGCTCTGCGTCTGCAGAGCAGACTTGTTGCTTCGGCGAATGCTGGATTGAATTCAATCCAGCGTTCGGAGAAGCTACAAGCCTACTAACGCTTACTAACGCCATGCATGACTTTTCAGTTGCGAACGAGAGGGAGGTGCATGCGTCTAACTCATTAGGAATAGATTGGCGTAATAGTACTAAATATTTTGTCCATCTTTTTAATGTTTTGTAATGGATTTCCACAAAATCGCGTCTGAATCACTTACCTATCTAAAGAAGAACCTGTTGTGACGATGATTATAATGAAAGTGTTTTTATAAACGATCCATAAAAGCTTGAATGTTTTGTTCTCAGACTAATGGGCACTTTAGTGAACATGTTCGCGGAGGAGCTTTGCCACCGCGTGTGCACGGTCGAGGACATATCGGCGGAGATGGCGACGCAACTCAGCGATATGTACTCCCTGCTACTCGTCAAAGCACCGCTACTTTTTGCGGTAACTTACCACACATTTATTTCTCTCATTGATTTACCTACGTTTGACCATGATCTCGGCTAGTGGTAATTAACGATACGGCTGACGACGGGGCACGAAAGTTCTAGAAGAATATGTGTTCTTGACTTGAAGAGACCGAGATTGTAGTTTTCAGGATTGACAGCCGACGGCAAAGCAATCCAATCCTTGGGTTTACGCATTATAAACGTGGAATCAAAGCGTTCGTGTTGTGTTGAGTTCGTAAAAGTGGTAGACTGACAAGGTATAGATTGTACTGAGCGGTACGTCCTGTTGTGAAAAGGAGGCGATATTGACAATATTTATTGGCCCTAACAGACCAACAGACGACACAATAGTCGCGGGCCGTAGATAAGCGCATAATCGAGGTAGATGAATCAGCAGTGTGAAATTTGACTGTGGATGATGATGATGAACAGACCAATGAAGTTAGTAACTCTCTGCACATTCAGCACTTGGATGAGTGACTACTGCTGGCATCGATTACATCGATAGCTTCCGAGCGAGAGCACGTTGGGTTAGGTCATGCTTGACGCCTTTGTACGGCTTGTCAACTCCGTCAGAGTTGACCACTAACTCTATACGCATACTATAATCATATGTCACATGTCATCATCAAATGAAATACTTTTTGCTCAGTCATGGTTAGTGACGCCTAAAAGCTATAATTGCTGTTATTTTGGCTTCAGGATCCAACCGACGTGGAGCAGCACGTAAAGTCCTGGGTAAAGCTTCAAGAGCTGATCTTCGTGCTGCGAGGGACACTCAAAGACATCGACAGCCACTGGGCTGACGGCAGAGGGCCTCTCGCCCAGCATTTCAGAATAGAAGAACTCCGCAGCCTCATCAAAGCCCTGTTCCAGAATACGCAGATTCGCGCCAATATTCTTTCTAAAATAAAATAAAATTATACATCTTGGCATATTCAATAAATTAATCCAAATAAAGTAATCTGTAATTTATAAATAACGTGTTTTAAGCAACAGGGCCGCGGCGGGTGGTTTGGTTTAGAGTCAAAATTAAAATAAAATTACAACGCATTTCTTTATTTTTAGCGCTTAGAGCATTCGAACAAGAGAAAGGCAGGCAAGGGAGCCAGTGGGTTTTTGATCTTTGGTCTTTGCGTTAACCTAACGTATGAACGTACAAGAGCATTGTATAGCAAGCAGGTCTTGTTACCAATACCAATAACAATACCAATATCAAAACCAATACGTACCAATAGTAATGCTTTCTAATCATTCGCTTAAGCGTCTACCTTGCTCCGCGTTACCACAAGTTGGAGCAAGACGAGCTGCATTTTTAAGATTAATTTGTCCCTGTAGCGCGGTGCATGGCACTGCATTGACACCATAGCTACAGATGAGGTAGTAGTTTTAATAAAGATGGTATTCCGCGCAATACAAACTAATCTCAACACACACAAATTAAATTACATTCATACACAATGGTGGCAATTCGGTTGGTTCATTTCTAAATTAACACATTCACTGCCACTGACACGCCTCGCGTGTTCAGGCTAATCTAAGTCTCTACGCCAAGAACACGCCAGGCGTGTTTTGAATGTTTCGGTTATATTTCCAAAACTAGGCCAGATTTTCTGTTCAAATTTTTAGTGCATCATTTTTAAAGGATAGGCTATGGCATATTGAAGCGGTTCCCTAAAAAAACTAGTTAGATTTTTTTACGAAAAATAGGTATTTTGTAGTGCCGAGAACACGCTAGGTGTGTTCACTTACTGAAGCTACCCTTAGGTTCCCAAACTTTTTTATTCTTTTAAATGCTTCGCTAATTTCAGAGTTATAAGCTTGCGATATGAGATTTTTATCCAGTATTTGATGACAAAACGGAATGTCATAATTTATCGAACCGTTGTTTTTACCGTATACAGTACTGTGTCATGTATGAATAAATAATAAATAAATAAATAATGCCGGACATTTCACACAGCACCATCTGGCCCCAAAGTAAGCAGAGCTTGTGTTATGGGTACCACATGACTGATATACTACTTATATGAAGTCGCTTATACAACTCCATACGCCATCAATGAAAAAAAAACGTACCTATCCGATGTATATCTTTATATAATTATACATACACACACAGTGACATACACACGTACATTAAAATTATCTCTATTATATAAAAATCAATTGATGTTCGTTTGTCTCGCTAAAAATTTTGTCATCATTAATATCTTCCGTTTCCGGTACAAATTTAACTTTTCCTGAAAAAAAGATAAGAAATTAATTTATTTCATTTGAATATTTTGAATTTAATTCATACTTATGTAATTAGGTAAGGCCAATCAACCAACATTACGATAATACGAGTTAAATAACGTAAACAAACTTTCTGCAGTTCAAAACTTTTTATCGGTTTAATAATTTAGATGAATTCACTCATATAAGACTGAAAATATGTTTAAATATGATTGTCACTCAATATATTATTAAAAAAAATGTACTTGCACTGTTAACAATGCCAATGTTACAGTTCACAATAAAACTTTATTCATTTATGCATGGGAATTTTAGTAAAAAAAGTTTGAGAACCTTGAATTACGTTATAATAAATTTACTTACTAAAATCTGTTTTTCTAAGCAATGCCGCGAGCACGCCTAGCGTGTCCGCGGTTTTATACGGTGGCATCTCGATAAACTTCAAGAAAATCGTGGTGGCAGTGAATGAGTTAAGGAATTCATTGTCTAAAATATGTTTAGTTATTCATAGCATTTGTAAAACCTATTCGGTTGGTACCAACTAACTAAATTAGGAACGCTTAATTAAATTAGGATAAGTTGGAGCATCAGAATACCAAAGTTTCATTTGACAGTTCAAAACCAAATTTTAGCTAAAATTAGTTTTAGGTTCGTGCCAACAGAATTGAGGCCACTATCTCTCTCTCTCTCTCTCACACACACGCACAATAAATGCATGCAAACTCAAACTGCCAATTGTAGCATTTGTAAATATTATTTACACTAAATCCACAAATCGCCAAAATGTATCAAATAGATAAATCGAGCTCCTGACACCCAAGATACAGGCTTCTATGCTTAGTTTGGGCCTCACTGAATCTATAAGTAGCACTACTTAGATAAGTAGACCGGTAAAAGGTCAAGTACCGAAAAACATATAACCATACCATGCTCACTTACCGTTTCATTAGTTTGACAGTGGTTTTACCCGTAGCGATAGGATCTTAGTCAAAAAGTATAATAATAATAAGGGAGATCCTAGTAGCTTGTGATACGTTCCGTTATGATATGACTTATGAACTACATTCAATGTGAACGTATAACGGAACGTAATATTAAATGACAGCAACGGAATGATGGAAATTAATTTGTCATTGTCAGTGTCAGAAAAATTCTTGGCAAGGGCGACTGGGCGAGCGAGCTATCAAACAAATTTTTATAATAACCTGCAAAATTCTAAAAACATCTAAGCTTTTTTGTAGATAAATTATGTAAACTAGTGAAAAATGAGTTCTATTCGAGTGACACTGCAGCGCCGGGCTGCTTGGCAGGTTTCTGTCCGTCTATATGCCACTACAAAGAAAAAAACACCTGAATATGATGAAGAAGAACAATTGCCAAGTAAGTTTATTTGTGTTACTATAAAAGGCCTTGCTACGAATCATGGCCTTGGCCTTAAGTTTATTCTATTTCTATCACCCAGCTTAGTATAATGGAACTGTCCCCTCATTTAATTATTTATTGATTTTACATCACTGCACACTTAAATTAACAAAATATATATATCTTTTAGTTAACATTAACATTTTATGAATGTGCTTCAATTATAGGCATTCACAGCATTTGCCACTTATTTTGAATACTATGTTTTGCATTTACAAACTTAATTCAATACAATCACAAGAATCACTTTGAAATTAACACTTTGAAACATTACAGTATTCAAATACCCAGTTAGTAAAGGCTCGGACCGCCGTATGTATGTGTGGGGCCAGGCCGAGACGGGAGCCCTGGGCCTCCATAAGCCACGTGGCAAACGAGGCCGGAAGGACTATCTAAATGACTTCAAGTTTGCCTGGCATCCTGTGAGATCCGGTTTTGCTGAGAGGTTTGATGTATGTTTAGATCATCATTCTACATTATCAATCACATTTTATAAATTTTATGCCTACTCAAGTTATTTGGGTGTTGGGGTTGTTTGTAAAGTATTTACTTATAATAAATAACCCACATAATTATTATAAGCTACATTAGACGTAGATTAGAAAAATGAATTTTCTTTGTAGTTATTTTAAGACAAATGGATCTGCAATGGCCCTACAGTCATTTATAATATCAAATAAATAGGCTTGTACATTTGTCTAATACATTTTTACACCAAAGGTAACCCATGCAGCCTGTGGCTATGGATTTACAGTGGCCTCTGTAAAGACACAAGAGCAGCATAAGGTGTTTGGCTCAGGAATCAACACTGATTCTCAAGTTGGCTACCATGCCCCGCGGAGGGGCCATCCATTAGAACTGTTGGTCAGCCCTGCACCTATCTATATTCCTTTCAAGAGCTTGGAGACTAAGGTACTAAAAGTAATTTTTATCTTTAAGTTTTAAGTATACAGAGGCACAATAAAAGTACAAGTTATGTTTCGAAATTGGTAAAGATAGAATCTCGAGGAAACTGGCATAATCTAAGAATAATTTGACAATATAGAAATAGATGCCTTACACAATTTTTTATTTTGAATCTTTATGATACTTACATTCTTATGCATGTTAGATAGTTTTTTCATTCCACCAAAACATGTAAATCTTTTTAGTAAAGTAAATCTTCACTATCGTAAATCACTTTGTATTATAAGAATAATTATAAGGGGTTTTATAAACACTCACTAGCTAATGAATTGTTTAAATCTGTTGCCAATAACACACAGACGGTACTATTCCTGAGACATTGTCATCCCCATCAATGTAAATAATAAATAATACCTACTGGACATTTTACACAGCATCATCTAGCCCCAAAATAAGCAGAGCCCGTGCTATGTACCACATGATTGATATACAACATATTATTTTTCTGTTTGTAAATTATATACATATTATACCTAGTAGTAAATCATAGTAAAACACCCAGACCTGAGACAAATATTTGCTGATCTTGTAAACATTTTTCGGAAATTGAACCCGCATTTTTGCGTCTGAGGCGGCCCTTCGCCTACAGCGCCTTAGTATTCTAGTGGTGGTGGCCCCGCCTTAAGGTCGAGGGTTCGAATCCAATAGTGTACAAAGAAATTTTCTGTTTGAAAAACTGTTTGTTTTGTATGTGATGTACCAATAGGAATTCTCAAATGGTGACGGAATATGAGGAAGCCGGCATATTGTAGAATCTAAAAAGTATATAAGTATGCAAGGATCAAATCAAATCAAATAGTGACACAATAAAATATACAATAACTACCTACCTATTGCATTCGCTTATACACTGATTATGTCTGAACTGTGACTGTAACTTTAACTAGAATAATATTAAATATTTGTCCATCTGTAAACATAAATATTTAGTACTATTCCGCCAATCTATTCCTAATGACTTGATGAGTTAGACACGATACAGACGCATGCACCTCCCGCTCGCAATTTAAAAGTAGCGCACACCATAAACATTTCGCAACCCCAAAAAGAAATTCGCAGTCACGCCTGAGACAATTATCTATCTTTGATTTAATTACTGATAGCTTAACCATTACAGGTGATAGGAATAGATGCCGGTCGTGCACACACAGCAATACTGACAGACAACGAAGGAGTGTTTACACTCGGCAACAACGCGTACGGACAGTGCGGAAGAAAGATAAACGCCAACGAGGAGTATAAAGGAAGCATGGCCACGCACAATATCAAGTCACTCGGCAAGGAGAGTATCACGGATGTGGTCTGCGGCCAGGATCATACGTAAGTTTTTGCACATACCTACCAAGATTTTATAATCTAAAGAGTTTGAAGGTTCAAATGCTAATAGGAAGGCTGATTGATAACTTTAGTACTTATGTAATTATAAAATAAATAAATATAGGTAATATATTGGTGGACAAACCACACAAAATCATCTAGCCCCAAGCTAAGCATAGCTTGTACTATGAAAACCAAAATACTTAATACACAACAAAGATCTATGTTCATCACACAAATACAAATTGCTAACGTTTATTGCCAAAGAAATATTTACCGAATCACTTACTTGAAGATTTATAATACAATTCTGGGAGTAATTTAGCAGGTGGGAGTAGACTCAGCACTATATCTGCGCAAACACGGTTTACGCATGGCTGGTTTTCAGTCTACCCCTTAGCTTGTACTTAGGTGACAGTCCAGGAATACAAATTATATTTAACAGCGAGATTCATACTCGTAAACGAAATGTTTGTCCTGGGAGGGAAGGCATTAGCATACAACCTACGGTGCAGAAGGCAGTGGTATTACCAACTGAAATGCAAAAATAAAAAACAAATTTGCTCTCAACTGCAATTTCTGGGCTAACGGACATCTCCTCTGATCTTTAGACCTTTGAGGATGTATAAAGGCTATCCCCTTTGAGAGGCACAACTAAAACATTATATACAGCACATGCCCACGCTTTGGGTATGTGAGGTCAGTATGTATGTGTAAAAAGAATAAATACTTTCAGTCTGTTCATAACAGAGTCGGGCAAGGTGTTCGCATGTGGGTGGGGCGCGGACGGTCAGACTGCGCTGGGGACTTACGAGAGCCAGGACCGACCTGTTGCGGTGCGCGGTGACGTCACCACTGAACGGATAGTGCGCATCGCTTCTACCGGCGACTGTGTCTTGGCGTTGAATGGTAAGTAACACCCGACGCTTGACAGACAAATGGTAAGATTAGAATCAGTCGTCAACTCTGGCTACTGTGGCTATATTGTGGCCAAACAACTTTCGGAATATGAAAGCGTTTGAAGATGTGAATGCCACAGCCAGTCATTTATACAAAGTAATGACACCACTGGATGTCAGATAGTTATGCATTAATTGTTTACTGTTAGATCATACAAAAGTGCTTAGGCCTAAAAATATTCCTTGCCATTTCTTAAATCGAGTAAACAACTACCCATAAACAATGTTGGAAATATTCTTATAATAACATGATTTAACAGTTTTTTAATGTCTCCAGAAAACGGTGAACTTTTTGGCTGGGGCAACTCTGAATATGGACAAGTTCCAATGGCGACGACTCAGAATCAAGTCAACATGTCCTACTCATTGCTGAGCTTCACGAAGGGACTAGGTCGGATCGTGGATGTCGCGACTGGAGGTTCCTTCTGCATCATTTGTAATGGTAAAGAATGGATGAACTTGTCTCCATCTATCCTCTAAATCAAACTGCATTAGGTTGTCAGGTTGTTATCAGTAGGCATGCTTTCAAGACCTCTCCATAAGAATGTCACAACAATTTGCAGCCACTACAGACTTCAACTGCTACAAAGTTATTGGTTCACTGAGGTAGTTATTGGTTCACTAAGTCACTGAGTACACTTTGAGAACTCAGCTATGTGGCCTGTCCATTGCCTATCCAACTTGCTAATTTCGAGATGTAGGTGAACTTCGTTTTTGATGAATATATTCCTCTCCTTATTTATTGGTGATTAGATTACTGTTCTGAGCCTATTTAATGTTTTTACAATTCCAGAAAACGGAGATGTGTTCGCTTGGGGCTTTGGACTTTTGGGCCTTGGTCCCAATGTGCAGCACACTGCCAAACCAAAGCTAATTCCCCCAGCTTTCTTTGGAAGGAATGAGTTCAACCCAGAATGCAGAGTTGAAAAAGTAGCCTGTGGAATCTCTCACTTAGCAGCAATCACAAACAATGGAGATCTGTACATGTGGGGGAAGAACAGACATGGCTGTCTTGGACTAGGAAATAAAAAAGACCAGCAATTTCCTCTCAGGGTGTCCATAGGAGCACATGTGATGAATGTCAGCTGTAGTGTAGACCACACAGTAGCTATATGTAAACCATTTATGTGATTTGTTAAGTAAAAGACTGTTAGGTTGTATGTTGTATAAAATATTTAGTTGTACAAATCTTTGTTTGATTATAGTTAACTTTATTTACCTATACAGGATTAGATTGTACAAAGGGACTTACTTTAATCGTAATTTTTATAACCAAGTGTTCTGCACTTATACACACATCTATTTATTGGAGGAGAAAAATCAATGGACCTTTTTCATTCAACACCACGTCAGCTATTGCTTGCACTCATCATGGAAGGGTTCGAGAGTGCGGAAGTCTCGCCAGGCAGGGGGCAGGAGGGATGTGTGGTGGAGATGACACCCGCACCGCTTGCACGGCTCACTGAACAAGTTCACATAACTATGCAACCATGTCATAAAAGACCTGACTGCCAGTTCAGGTAGCGTTGGAGAGTAGAAGTGTAACATAGCAGCATGAGCATTTTCTGTGACTTTTCTGAACACATGGTGCCGAGATTCTGTCCAGAGGTCTAGTGTCTCACCATAGCCTTTCACCATGACCCATTCCATAAGCAAACCTTTGAAGGCAACAACAGCTTTGAGTACATGGCTAAGGTTGATTTGTACCACTGCATTGCTGGCAAATGGTCTTGAGATGGTGATTTTCATGTCATTATATGATCTGTCTATGTTGTTGATGACACTGTCCACTTGTAAAGGTGCGACGTTATGGTTGCTCTGAAGTTTTCCGCGTCTTTTCGTGCTCCCGGAATTAATGTAGGATCTCTTCAGTGAGTTCTGGCTGAGAAGCGTGTGGGCAAAAGAGCTGTATTCGTGGATTTTGTCCGTCCATTTGTAGCTGTTCACTAGCTGTGTGTATAAAGCTTGCCGGTCTTGAGTTGTCTCTTGACTAAGGTAAGTTGTGTTGCCCAAGTTGAATGGAGCGGTAGGTATAGGTAATCCGTTTACCGTTTGTTCCAAGTCTCGTAAGTTAAGGTTCACATGGTTTAGTAACTCTTGCAGCTCAAGTAGGAACTTATCTTTGCCGTCTTCTCCATGGTCGGCTCGGAGACCGTTGGATAGAGTCTCGAAAACATGACTGACGCTCGATCGCAACGTTCTAAGCGCAGTGAGACCAGTATTCAGCTGCTCCACGTTTATAGATTGGTTCATTATTTGCCGCTATGAATTATGTAGTTCTTCTTTGAATTCCTTTTCACGTAGATGTTGTAGAAAATAAGAATTACCTACTGAACAACAAATAAACAACACCACGAAGAACGAAGAAAAATACCAGTATAATTAGACACTAGACATAGACAGACACAGACAATTTGACTGACAGCAGCAAGACCTGTCATGACGTTGATGTTCATCATTTAGTGTCAAATTCATTCAAGCTGTCATTGAATAGTTGACATTAAATTGAACGAATAATTCGTGCCCGTTGCCCTAGCAAAATGTTGACGAATTTCAGGATTTTGAGTATGCAGATAATTAGAGCATTGTTTCGTGTAATTGTGCATGAAATTTCATTATTGTGCGTCCACAGGAAAAAAGTTATGGACAAAAAACAGATATTGCTAGGGGAACGTTTGCAACGTTACTGCAGCAAGATTTTTTTGAAATAATGGACGTAGCTTAAAAATAATAAATGGTTTGGAAGGCTTATAATTGTGCACGATTGTGCACAAAATTGTGAACCATTGTGTTTTTGCTGACTATGGCGAAACTTTGATGTCAGTTTACACGAGCTCTAGACAAGTGAGAAAGTCAGATTTCGGCCAAAAATTAGTGCGTTGAGCAAACTCTCTGTACTGAAATTTTCAGCAGTAACAAGCGACTAGTTTAAGAAATATATCAAAAACCTATAATCTAATATAACCCGGTCTATTTTAATAGACTATTGAAAAGTGGTGCCATAGTACATAACAACGACCAACCTAAATTGTCAGCATTATAATAAAAATCGCCATGTTTATCATAGGACAAATTTTCTAGCATTACAGTACCGCAATGTTTCTTATATACGAATGTTCGGAAAATCTTCAGCCAATCTTATATTCTTTAGTTTCTTAAATTTTTGTCATTTTTGACAAGACACCAAAGTAGGCTGCCACTTTTTGAGGTATTCATTTGTGTTAATGAAATAAGGGATAGGAAAACAAAAAGTACTCAATAAAGACAAACATAATTATAATATTTATGTAAGACTCTTTTTGGTTACCTGCTTTATTTTTAAAATCACATATTTATATATATATATTTTTACAATATTATTTTAGTCATTCTAATTAACTTAAAATAAACATTATTCACACGCTAAATCACATCACATAAATAAAGTCACAACCTTAAAGGTCAGTTGGTAGTAGCTCTTTGGGTTTTGGATTAAATTCTTACTCTGAACATATATCAATGTTTTCTCTGTCTAACATTATTAGTTACAATAAGTAATTAACTAAGGTATTTAAATAGGCTCTCCTAAAAATTACAGATAATTTTCCATAAAATGATATAGGTGCTTGTACTTTAGATATATATTAGTTTGGTTATATATAACTAAATAAAAACTTCCATAAAAACCAAGATAAACATAAAAAAAAGTCATTAGGTATGCTCTAATTCTAAATTCTCTCTACTCTAAAAAATATTAATGTTTTCGCTGTCTCACATTATTAGTTACAATAAGTATTTAACTAAAGTATCTAAATAGGCTCTCATATAAATCACAGAGATTTTTCCATAAAATGGTATAGGTGCTTATACTATAGATATAAGTAAGTATATTAATTTGGTTAAATATTACTAAAAAGTAACCTATAAACACCAAGATAAACTTACAAAAAGCCGAGAGGCTTTATCAGTCAAATAATGTAATATATTATTGGTACATTTATTTTACATTCATCTAAAATTATGTTCTAATAAGGTAGTTACCCAGTTAGTAACTGTACCGTTTTATGACCTCTTTGAACTATGTTTTACCATCAGCAACTTGAGTCAACTTACATAAATTTTTCACAACATTTTACTTAATCTAATTCAAACATTATTACCTAGAAACTAGGTACTTTTATAAAATCACAGATCATTTTCCTTAACATTAAAATTATATAGATCATTTTTTCCTGTAAACGCACAATTATGAAATTTCGTGCACAATTACACGAAACAATGCTCTAATTATCTGCATACTCAAAATCCTGAAATTCGTCAACATTTTCCTAGGGTAACAGGCACTTCCAGAATGCTTTGCTAGAAATGCTCTTTTTCCAAAGGTGGCGCTAAAAACAACTTGTACTTGGACTTGTAGTTTTATCAGACAGAGTACTTGAAAATATAGATGGCGCTACTTGTCTTATTCAGACAAGAGTCAAACAATAAGGTATTTTATATCTCGTTGCTTTTAGTAACATCAATGCATCGATTTAAATAGTTTGATAAATATACGAGCCCGTTGTTGATGTCAAAAGTGCTGCATTAGCTTTCCAAAATATTTATGTTGCTTGAAAATAATGAGTTTCCACAACTTGTAAGGCACTATCGGTTCTTGTATTTCGATGGCACTATCTCGCTGCATTTTGCCGGTACATTCAACTGCCTGGGTTCGTTAGGAAAGCATTTCGTATTTAATGCTCTTTACATAGCTTTTCTCAGAAACTCTTTAGTATGCAAATTGTGCTTCGTCTATTTTGCGGTTGGTCGTCCCGTTCGCTTGTAATCTCTTGAAAGTGACCGGCTAGCACTTGATAGATTTTATATAGTCGTTTAACATAACTTGTACAATAACCTGTTTCAATAAAGAAATTAATATTAAACGGCCGTTTAAGTCATGTCTTCTCACTCATATTCGTTTCTTTATTGAAATATGTCATTACTTGTTATTTGACCTATTTATACCTTAGTACGTTAATAGCATTTAGTACGTCAAATTGAAGGTCTCAGTTTTTCTAAATATTTGGTAAGCGCTTAACTTAGGGAGGCCTTGGGGCGGCCTATTGGCCATTGGACTTTGACTCATGCAAACAAGGAAGAAGGACCTAGTATCTTGGTCTTGTTGTGTTCTTAGGTATTCTGTTTCCATATTTACAAAGCATATTATAAAATATCATATTATTTAGATGACAAAAAAGGTTGAGAAAAATTTTCTCTTACTCGACTAGGTATCCGTAACAATATTAGCAAGGATCATACAATAAAGCGTTAGGACCAGACGAGTTTTTTTGCCGGTTTCTTCTTGAACTGGGGCTAGGAAGAACCGGCACCTAGATTCACTTAGTTTATAAGACACAAAATGGATTGAGATTATTAAATAAAAAAAAAACATTCACTGCTACGCTACGGTAGAAACCAACAATATATATGTGCTCAATGTAGATGTACAATGTACTACGTAAAACATGTTTCGAACTAATATAAAATGGCGCGGTTATAACACCGTCAAAAACGGAAACCGATAATTTCGATTCGTAGCATCATTGAAACAAGTTATACCTACTTATATAACTAGTAGGTAAGTATTTATTGTGGGTAAAAGTGTTTAAATACTTACCTACCTAGATTAATGTACAATTAAATCGATAAACTCATACGGGTAGTCAAGCGCTACCATGCTACGCTGCTACAGTGCTACGACCGTAGCTACTGTGCATGCTACGAGGCTACAGTGCTACGTGTCTACAACGCTACGCGTCTATGTTGAGAAACATAAATGAATTAGCTAGCTATCTTTTCAAATGAATTGGTACAAAAATAGCTTTGTAGGATGTGGTTTTGCTTTCTTTTACAGACGATACGTAATTAAGTAATAGTGCCTACGTAAGACTTATCCCAATAATAATAATAATAATAATGCCGGACAATTTACACAACATCATCTGGCCCCAAAGTAAGCAGAGCTTGTGTTATGGGTGACTGATATACTACTTGTATACTTTTTTTATTTTTTGTAAATACTTACATTATTATACATGGATATACCCAGACCCGAGACATATACTTGCAGATCATACAAACATTCGTTTTGGGGAGGGAATCGAACCCGCAATATAATACCAAATATTAATTACCAAAGGTTAATTTGACAGTTCAAAACCTAATTTTAGCTAAAATTAGTTAGGTTGGTGCCAACAGAATCGAGGCCATTATTTTTTTATTTTATCATAGCATTAGGAATGTAGAATGTTATAAAATTTATTTAAAAGAAAATTTGTTAATGTTATGACGTCGAAATTTATATTATGTCAAATTTTAATACTTAATCAATAATAATGTGATGTACAGGTTTAAGCTTCTACTTTGCTAGTTATTGTATTAATTTTATACTATTTACTTAAAAACTACCTGGATATTCAGTTGAACATAATACTTAGCAAGTAATAAATTAAATATCACTAATCGTTTTAAATGTTCTTTTAAATAAATTGAATAACAATGTATATTCCTAAGGATGATTTAAGGAACTGCTATGGAACTTGGCATCCGTTCAGATCTCAACTCTTTTATCGACCTCACCTTTAACCAGTTTGTACCGAACTTGGCCCCTTTTTCACATTTATGTTTTGGTTGGGATATCAGAAATTTTTGAAAAGTTAATCGATTTTCTGATTGATCTTAATTATCTATCTTCAGAAGTGGTCTAGAATATTGATGAGTCAGTCAGTCAATCAGTACGTGTTCATGAAATTTCGGATTCTAGGTGGCCAAGGGAGTCTTATTAAACAAATAAAATTGCAAGGGCTTCTTAGTTTTTGAGTTATGGGGGTGTCAAAAGTAGCTCAAAACGGTTCGAGTAAATATAAACGCTGCAAGATCGTCGCTCGTTTCTTTCCGAATTTGGCTGACACACTGCCGTGTGTAATGCCCAGTGTCTATGATATTATAATATCTTTTAAAGTATCCTGCCGTTTTTCTTTATATAAAAGGACACGGTTCGCTTGAATTTTATAAAAAATATATAGTAATATATAGTATGGAGCAAAGTGTGCTACAAGCTACTGAAAGTTGATTTGATTATGTATTCGAAAGATGATTGATTAATTTTATAGGCATCAGATAAAATTCGACAGACAAATAAACGAAGAGATTGAAATCCCAATTCTTACAAACATAACAGCAACAAACGCATCATACTACATCACCACCTCAAAAAGGCCCCCACATTACGTCAGTATGAAATACTTTTACGGCTTCTCGGATTCGCCTATCGGGATCTCGCATATAAATTCACGAATAGGCATAAATTGTACTGTCCTGTCTCTCACAGAGTCGAACCCGAAAATTTTATCATAAAGGACGTACGGGCATCAACCCTACATTTGCGCAGTCTTCGTTTTATTTATATTGAGTCTCTATCAGGGTTGGCAACTTGAAGAAAAAGTTCCAAATTCAAAAACAAAAAACCAATAAGGCTTCGTGGACACTACTTTTTATGACGAGAAAGGAGGTCGGTGGTTTTTTGGGGTTAAATCCGTGTTAGCTGAGCCTATTTGTTCGGTTTTTGTTTTCAGTTTTACCAAAACGATTGAACTCTGGCATCGTAATACAAAACTGTTTTCTTCATAGATTTGCTATGTGTATTTTAAATCTATGGTTTTATTCAGTTTCTGTAGCCGTAATTTTTTAAATGTAAATAAAGGAGTTCAATTACTATGGATAACTTCAGTTTAATTATTGTTTTGCTGGTAGCCCTGCGAACCCTGGCAGATCGTGCTTTCAACTTTCACTTGGTAGGTACGTTATTTGACAATTTATAATGTTCTTTGTGATATTTTTAAAAGCGTCGCTGAAGTGGTTTTTCTGCTTGAGGGCTATTGTTGCGAATCTAAGTTATGAAGTGTCATGTTGAACTGTTTACCCAACTCTGCTACATAATAAAAGTGCATATTTAAAAGTATCTATAGTTACTTTACTCTACAACTCTTTTGTTTTGAAATAAGTCCAATAAATGGACTAACTAGTTGAAAATTAAAAGTACCTATCCTATTTCTTATTCATAACTATTTATTTTATTTATTTCAAACATTACATCTATCATTACAGGTTAGACCTAATACAATAGAGTGGTCACACACAATATAATTAATACCTAGGCCAAAAATATAAAATAAAAATTCAATCACACAATAATAACAAATAATAATAAGAATATACAATCACACAATAACTAAATAATTAAATTCAAATCTTCATAATGTCAAAATAATAAAAAAAAATTACCTGTATACAATAACTCACATTAAATAATGTCGCTTAAAACTAGATAATTTATGAAAATAAATGACGTAAATAATCGTCACCAGATGTGTGCGTGCCAAGAACATTGGCAGTATTGCCACGTTGTATGGCAATGCTAATTCGCTGACCGAAACAGAAGCCAGCATTCCAAGCACACATGGTCTCTTGTATTAATATGAAATATCATAATATTAGTAGATAATACATATTTAATATAGCTAAAATGACTTATAAGCTCACTGTTAAAAATACCTTATGCAAATTAGTTATAACTTTACAAAAACCTGGCACAATAATACTCCTAATCATTGATAATCACACTAATATTATAAAGGCGAAGGTTTGTGAGTGTGTATGTTTGTTACTTCTTCACGTCTAAACGGCTGGAGCAATTTTAATAAAATTTGGTATGGAGGTAGCTGACACCCTGGAATAACACATAGGCTACGTTTTACTAATATATCTTTTTTTTTGTTCGTTACCGCGAGTAACACCACGGGGCACAGCTAGTAAATAATAAATTCGTTATCATTGATCCTTTCATGTATTACATTATTAGATCTTATTTGCTACCCTACAGGTTTAATTTTATCTAAGAGCAGTTAGCCATAGTTTTAGGCACAAGCACCCTTATAAATTGCCGTCTAGTAAATTATTAATGTCAGATTTTCTAGCTTCAATTTATAAAAGACGTCGCCATCCATTTGCGTAGTCAAACTAAATTTTATTGAATTTAAAACAAACGCCAGCTATTTTGTTTAAAAATTAGAAAATTACTGTCTTTATGAATTATTAATGTGGTCTACTTTGATATTCCAAGTTGTTTTTTATCAAGGCTCGTATATTATTTTTACCAAAGACAGCCAGTTAATTAGTTGTAAACTTTTCAAAGTAATATTTATTTGGACGAGTCGAGCAGCCTGTCAATAACCTGAGAGGTCTTCTGTAGCCCAGCCGGGGAGGGCAGAGCGGGGTAATTGCAAAGGTCGAAGGCGTACCGCCGAGTAATAACACTATTACTCGGGTTTTAACTGATTACAATAAAACTGGATGATAACATTTTAATGTTCACCATTTGTGTCGCTGTTATCTTTTGCTAAATTAACATTTCTATATTAGTTTTTGTAGACAGTTGGTTAAGCTTTGTTGTAAATTAATATTTAATTAAGTTTACCTACAAATCAAATAAAAGAAAATACGCTCTCATTATAAAATAAAATTGTATAAACGAATGATATATGCAGTAACTTTCCTTAGAGATTGAAAATATTATTTATTTGAGATACTTTTAATGAATCCAATCATCGTGTGACAGTGGAAGGGCGCATAAAGCTCAGGTAGGTGTCTTCGGAGCGAGACAGTGTAGGCTCCGTCGGGCGCGCCGACAGCGCGGCGACGACGGCGGCGACAGGCTTGCACCGACCTTGGGCGCGCTGGCCCAGTTCCCGGCCGGACCGAGCGCGCGCTGCTCGCATCCAGCCTCCGCCTCCGTCGCGCGACACTCCACCAAACTTACGACTCGCCGATTCAAGATTTATTGAGTGATTAGTTCGCGAATAGATTCTTGTTTCGTGGCAGGGCCCAGGTCGCGCGCAGGTGCGCAGCGGGTGTGCGGGGAAGGAGCACGGGGCACGGGGCAAGGGGCAGGGAGGGGCGTGGGCGCGCCCAGTCCCGCGCCGAGCGCTGCTCGGGGCGGCCGCACGTGTTCCAGGCTGCATGAGCGCGCCGACGTGCTAGCGCGTGCTGCGCGGGGTGGTATGCCCGCGCGTCGCCGGAATGGCCCCGATGTTGGCGGCCCTCGCGCTGCTGGCCTTTCTGCCCGGTGAGTGCCGACCGAGTGTCGAAGCAACAGGCGTCCACCGCGCCCACGCGTTTGTTTACCCCATCACTGGGGATCGATGGATGGTGAGAGCTGAGGTGTTGTGAGTGGATACCCCATGATGTCGAGACGTTCCGATGCCCCCGTGTTCTGGGGCCGTCGGCGCGGCCAGGTAACCGTTCGCTCACCGCGAGCGTACGAGACGCGGATACATTGTTAAAACTTTTAATTTCACGTGTAGCGAGGCACGTGTTCGACGGGGGTCGAATACGACGCCGTAAAAAGAAAAAAGTCAGGTTTTACGAGAGAATCCGTACGTACTTACTGTAATGGTAATGATTTGGTTACGGGCGCGAGTTAGCCAACGTGGGAATTTTATGGGACACGTCTGGGATCCAGGTTATTCGGTTTAATGGTAATGCTACGTAGCTACTTTCTGCGTCTTTGTATTATTGTTTAATGAGTTTTTTTAAAGGATACGCTTGTAGATCGAGTTCTATCAGTTAAAAGAATGTCCTAGCTATTACTGACGAACTGATTACTGATTACTGCTATTAATTCGTGTACTTTTGTGCCACTGGCTTTTTCAACAACCCACTCAGAGCTACCCTGCTACCACTTACAAACAACTTCATGTACAAAGACCAGTCAGTAAACTCTTATACGAATATATGACCATAGAATTAATTTTTAATCCCTTTCCAGTCTTATGCAAGAGACTTCCAAGATGTCTGATCAGAAATTTTCGGGAAATTCTTCATGAGCTTGCCATTTTCATTCATGAATATGCCAAAAGGCAGGTTTTGTCCCGAATGTATAATGTTTTACATCAGTAAATATTAAAACAATTGTCTTAAACACACTTAGAAACACTTACGTCCAGCAGTGGACTCTAAAAGATCAATGATGATGACTCTGCTTCGCAAAGTGATTTTACGAGATAAAGACCAATTTTAGAACCTTCTACAACTGTTTCTATCTTTTGCGCCGTGATTAAATCGAGCCAATTTCAGCATTTAATAGGTACCATGTAGGAAGGAATATTCCAACATAATTTATGGTCGTAATTTATTATAGATACCTCGAATCAGTTAATTTGGCAGGCTGTGAGCTTTTCTTATTCTCCCTATTCTCTCTTACCTACAATAAGCTCACAATTGGCAACAAAATATGAGCTATACTTGTTATACTATTCAATATCTTATTATATTGCTTTCTGGATACATTTTCCATAAAATAAATAATCGATTGACCTCTATTTTATACCCTAGTTCAACCTATCTCCCGTTATTGATCTAGTTACAGATACTAGCTCGCAAAGTAGTCTAGGTCACTGTCTAGTTTCAAATCTTTACCTAACATTTGTGAAATGAGAAAGTGTGCTTAGCAGCTCATATTGTTTATTAAGTGGTAAGTGTCGCGATTTTATTGATTTGAGAAGCGAAATCGGTATATTTAAATTGATAGGTACATAACACCTTTCCTGAAAAATATATCTGGATAATGGCTATCATAAATATCGTAATAAGGTTCCATCTGAGACAGAATCCTAATTTCAAAAGCGTGCAATGCTATGTGGTGTTTCGTAGAGAAATGAAACAATGACACAAAAACAACTGAAGTCCATCTCGCCAGAAAATAGCCTCTTGTCATTCTCCAGAAAATTAGGCTTTATTTTATTCCCGTAACGGCTCTCCGACTGTCTCCAAGTATGATTACAATATCATTAAGCTCATCCTTCAGGCAGTTAAAGGAATTTGAGATTATTGTGAATAAAGAGTAAGTAGATGATCTAAATATTTGCAGTAACTTTAACAGTAAAATCATGCCAAATAGGATAGAAAGGTCAGCATTCTAGACCTTTTTGCTCCATAATCATGGGCTGCATTGTTGCTTACCAAAGGTTCTAAAAGTATGGTCTTGCCTTGTCGTTCTAATTTTTGAATGAATAATTAAGTTTTAAAACCTAAAATGAAAAACCGACTTTAATGAATATAAAAAAAAACACAATATTGAGTCGACCGACTTCAAAAAAAGGAGGAGGTTCTCAATTGAACTCCTCCTTTTTTTGAAGTCGGTTAAAAAGGATGGCAACAGATAAAGAAATGTGGGATTATAAGATAGACTACAAAACATTATCCTTCCTGCATTAGGTCTTAAAGTTATAACTTCCACCGTAAAGTCGACCACTAACTCATACAAACTAGTTTCTGTGGGAAAACTCTTGAGAGCGGAATCGATCAAAAGTTAAATTACAAAGCTACGATCAAAACTCGACGAACAAACGTGGAACTGCGTTCATGTGAAGTTGGTATCAATGAACCCTAAAAGCTTTGAAATTACATTTTCTGTTCGTATCTGAGTGACCACCCATAGTTCGGCATAGACATTAATTCGTTACTCAAGCACAAACAACGAAGTAAAAGTAGAGAAGACAGAGAACATCTCACGTATCTGTGTGGCATAGTAACAAAAGAGCCTCGACATAGCATATTCCTCGGCACTGGGACGTAGCTAGGCGCTGGTATTCTGTCGAAACCTTCTGCGAAATACATTGTGAGGTTAGACACGTGGTGTTTTTATTGCTCACGGGTTATTTACCTTCAAACTATATACCCTTGTTTGAGTTTAGTAACAAAATATTTTCATATTCGCTATCTATAGTTATAGTATCAATAGTTAGTGCCCGCGACTTCATCTGCGCAGGATTAGTACTTCGTGTAGTTCTAACGGTTTTTTCAGTGCACGCCTGAATAGCTCGCAAAAATGTTTTTACTTACTTGACACTTATCGTTATATATTGGATAATTCACAAAATATCTTTATAAATTATAGCCTATGTGTTATTCTGATGTATAAGCTATATTATTGTAAAGTTTCATTAAAATCCATTCAGTTGTTTTTGCGTGAAAGAGTAACATACATACAAACTTTCACGTTTATAATATTAGTAGGATAAATAAACTTTTGTAATTATTCTGTTTTGGGTTAACGAATTGGAGATCAATAATAAAATAACAAATACTATGAAAAACGTATTAAGCTGCGAGTTTTATTCCTTTCTGAAATGTATCTTGGTCTACAAAGACAAAACATTTAAGATTGATTGTAACGCTCACTCGGCCAGAATGACCAATATCTCAGACTTCGAAGCACAAATACCCAACCAACCCTTAGATAAGACATTCCGTACCAAATTCATTATTCTCCACACCTGTACAACAAAGAAACAGAGCCAATGAACGGGAACGATAACCGGGAATATAACGTACTTAGGCCTGGGGGTTATGAGGGGGGTACAACTACAGACGAGTCTGTGGCCAATTCTCGTGACGGGCCTAAAAAGCCATGGGCTCACAGCTTTTGAAAGTCAGAACCATCAGCTAACCCTCCAAGCTCGGAAGCGTTCAGATGAAAACGCCACTGCGGTTAACCATTAGGCACTGATGACCAGCCACACCGTTACTTCACTTCGTTTGACCGTTTGAGTATAACACAAGTTAGCTATGCTAGCGCTTCACAGAGAAGTCACGGTGGTATTTAGGCCTTTTCATTCGTTAATGGGTTTTTAGCTGCGTCCGTTTTTAGTGCACGAAAGGAGCCTCTTAGGCGCACTTTATTTCATTCACTACACAGGTTCAAAATAACTAGTGACACTATAAGAAGAAGAAGAAGCTGTTTAAGGGATATTCCATTGTAGGGGTCAAGTCACTACTGATAATACACACTGAACAATTATTAAAATATTTATTTATACCTATAAGGAAACATCCTACGCAAGTTACAGTAGTCCACTAGATTCCCGTCCCCTAAATGTGTGGCCTGATTACATCTCTGGCAGTAGGGCGGTATACAATAACTAAATATAAATGGAGGCCATCAATAGCATTGCGAATGTAGGTGACGGCGCTGACGGGCCGCGGGCCGACGGTAATGGCATGAAAATGATGGATCGTTGCAAACGTACAGAAAACCTGAACATAAATATCTTTTCAAGTGATCCCTACACGTCGCTACACGAGCGCTTTGGCAAGCGAATTATGAAAAATGTACGTAAAAATATGTGAAGTACGCTCGGTAATCCCCAGGCACGGAGGACTTACCGATCTCAAGTTATCCACTCATGTCCTTGAGGACAACTGGGGCTTTTTCTAAAGTAACAATAGTTATGAGTTTTAGCGTTATTTTTGCCATTTGAAGCCCATTTTGACAGTAATTATAATGAATAAAAAATTCAGGACATTTCACACAGCATAGTAAGCAGAGCTTGGGTTATGGAAACCACTTGACTGATATATAAATACATAAATATTGTACATAGAAACACCTAGATTCGAGACAAATTTTTGCAGATCACACAAACATTTGTCCCGCGGCAGGAAATGAACCCGCAACCTTCTGCGTCTCAGAGGTCGTCTAGAAAATATTGTGTTTGTTATTTTAGATTATTTATGTTTCATTTAGAACACCATCAATATATTTCTAATGCACATTATTAGGTTAAGACAAAATGAAATTGATGACTTATAGAGCATAATAGAGCTAGGGATGCACCGTATTCCTAGCATGAATGAGTTTGACCACGAATGAACTGTGTAAAACCACAGCCATCTAACAGAACGCCTGATTAATATATGGGCCACAGATATATCAAAGCTACCACACGAGCACAGAGTATAAAATCTGTTGGTTGTTTTTGTTCTACCAGCGGGCGAAAGTTAATTGGTATTGACACTGATTTATGCCCGCTGTTTTGTTTGTTCCGCGGTCTGACCGGACAGCCTGAAAAATGTATTGTACGCGATGTGAGTACTGATTTTCGCGTTTCAGAAGTATTAGGAACACTTTTCGAACACCAGATGGTTGGCCTTTGGGAAGTATAACCTGTTTCATCTTATAATTAAGTAATGTCGTGTAAAAGTATGGTCTGTTTTTATCAATATCAATAAATCATTATTGTAACAGATTTTAATGCCATATTAGCAGATATGATGATATATACCAATAATGTGTTACATCCCTGCGGTCGTAATGATAACAGCGCATAATAATTACATTTATACTGAAAGAGAACAAAGCATATTATGCTCACAACTGAAATGTTTCAACGTGAAAGCAGAGTGGAAATTTTAAATAAATAAAATAGTCACATTACCTGAGGAGATTTTTAAAGCATAATTATAAAACTCTAGCGAAGTCCAGTTCTGGTGACCACGTACAGTAAAGGCTTCCAAAGTCAGTAATAATAAGAATGGCTATTGGTTAGGACTTAAACCAATTCAAACCAATACATCATCTATGGATCCATCTTAGACGCACGCGACGCCAAACCATAGAGAAAAAGAGCTTGCGCGAGTGTGACACAGACTAAGTGGCACCGGTGTTGCCAGGCCTGTGTCAAGTGCTTTGTAGAAAATGAAATCCTCGTAGGTAATATATATTTATATGTAATTATATTCCGGTAATGTAGGTAATATCATTATCTTATATATTATAATATGATATAATATATATTATATATTACTTAGTTTATCCTTTAAACTAAGTCGTATTTTAAGTTTGCTTCTTTTTTTTGTTTACTCTTATCAGTTCTAATTGTAATATTGTTCGTTTAGTCACGGCATGATGTCACCCTCCTTGTTCGGCGCAGTCTGAAAACCAGCGCTATTTCGCACTGTGTGAAATAGCATAAAGCTGTGACTGTGCTTTTTTGACAAACGCAGACTAGGTTTGTAACAGGGTGGATACACGTAGGTTTAGTATTAGTTAGTTAATTAGTTTGGTTGGATCTATGTACCTGCTATGTTATTGTTACTTGTATCTCTGTTTGTGTTACAAAATAAATTTATTTCATTTCATTTTTCATTTTCATTTTCATTTCATCTAGTTAGCAAAATAAAATAATTTAGTATGAACACTGGACTCAATCATAAATAACTACTTCAAAGCTTAATATTTATCAAACGAATAAAAAAACTGTTTAAGAAGCCTCCTAATTTAAAAAGACTTATCCAATGAAATGCCGAGATGGGGTATTAAAATAAAAATATAATATCATTTCAATAAAACGAATAGTGTGCGAGCTAGAGGCGGACAGATAGACTTAGCGAAGCTATAGGAGTTTCTTATTGGTCTTTAGAACCCTAAAAAGGCAAATAATAAAAAAACATAACTCAGTCGTTCGACGTAGATTTAATAACTGCTCAACATTGGTGGATACAGAGCCTTAGCTGCTTACGAAGCTCTCCAATTCGTAAGGTACCGGGCCTAAACTTGAGCCATCCTCCTTAATTTACTGGCTATAAGGGATTACGGTAGTATACCCGCACTTTTACTAAGCATTTTCTGTTTCTTTTTTCTTTTATCAAGGCCCTGTTTCGCCCAATATTCAATTCGGGGAGCCAGTTCTCTAAAGATTTTTACGATTGGTGTAATAGGGAACAAGCTTAGAGATCTGCTAGAGAATGAAACATTGTAGGTGTTTGAGCTTTCTTGTTGCGATTCATATGTTTCTTCGTAAGCATCAGCTAACTTGTGAAAAAAATAATAAGCCGTCAAAAGTTAGGTCAGTCAGGAACCTATGACGTTTCACATATACATAGCACTAACATAAATCTGTGCTGCTGTCTGTATCTTTGTTTATCCGGAATCGCTGCGCTTAATATATAAACTAGCCTATTCTAGAACAGAGCCGTGAAACATTATCTATCTTATGTCATTGACATATTCGTATTGTGAAGATGGTATGTCCCTGTGACTGCCGTTTATTACTGTGTACCTACATAATAGTGTACTCGTAGGTCTGCTATAATAATTACTATTGTTATTTAATATTTACGACGAATGTGAGTGCCTAGACAAACCTTCTCAGGCTTAAAGGTAGAATGCTGGCATTTCTGTTGCTTCGCCGTACTAGCTAAAACTTTCTAAAATATGGACGACCTTATTTTGCTACTAGTGAAGTTCAAATTAGAATACCCATTTTAAATCACAGTTCTAAAATAAGTTAAAATTATTTTTTGATTTATTGCTATAATTTTATTCCAATTAATTTCTTTATTGAAAATAATGTATAGAGGTGTTGATAAAAACTGCGGAGAATAACCGCAGTTTAAATCAACACCTTACATGATGACTAAATTGAGCTAAACCACGTCAGTTATACGTTAATTTAGGAAGTGTCACTAAAAAATTTTATTCTAATTCAGACTTTAATACAAAGAAAATAAGATCATTTTTGTTTTAGGAAATTTTAGTTACTCTAGCGAAACAACTGAATTGAGGCCAATACCTACTGAAATATATGTATAATTTAAGTGCATTGTATAAAAAAAAACATACAGTCAGTCTTTTTATCAAACGGACTTTAAGATTCTTTGTGATTCTTCGTTTGTCTTTCATGAAGCACTTCTAGGGTAATTATTTCTTCACGTGTTATTGCATGTAATTTTAGCTAAATTTTAAAGAATTCATTATGACTTTATAGCACAAGTATGGACAATTGAATTATGAGAGTATTATGGTGCAATGTGATTTGAACGACGAGGAATCCCGTAAAAATGCTAGACGGCTATTCCGCGATGACGTTTAGAATATACAAATGATGATCGACTAAGACTTTATTATTAAACAATCATTGGCAAAATTGTAAACAAGGCACTAGACAAGCCATTATAGGAAGAAAAGAAGAAAAAGATTATCTTTTGACATTTATTAAATAACATAGTTCTTATGAATTAATTCGTAATTTTCACGTTTTATCCGTAGATTACCCAATCTTCCGGATTTTAACACAATAAATAGTGTCTTTTTGTGATAATTGAATTATAAGTGTATTATGTACGACGACCTCTGTGGCGCAGTGGTCTGAGATCCGGCTGAGACGCAAAAGGTTGCGGGTTCGATTCCCGCCGCGGGACAAATGTTTGTATAATCTGCAAGTATTTATCTCGGATCTGGGTGTTTCTATGTATAATATGTATGTATTTACAAAAAATATATATAAGTAGTATATCAGTCATGTGGTACCCATAACACAAACTCTGCCTACTTTGGAGCCAGGTGATGCTGTGTGAAATGTCCGCGATTATTTATTTATTATTTATTTATTTATTAATATTGCAATGTGATTTATAATACCACAAAAAGATCCAAGAAATCTAACACGCAATGATATTTTAAATAGACAAATGACGATTGACAGAAACTTTGTAACGATATTACAAAAAAACAGTAACTTAAAAGATGGCAAAATTGTCATCAAGACATTATTGCCCAAGAAGGAAAGAAGATACCGACACTGTTTCGATTCATCTAAAGAATATTCATCAGAGTGAGTTTGATCCGCGGTCCCCACGCGAGTTCCCGGTTCGCACACTACGTTCACGTAAATAATACGTGAATAAAACCCTTGTTTATCGAAATGTATAGTACAATTGACTAATGTTTTGATAGTGAAAAAAAGTAGGAAAGACGACTTTAGATATTTGACGGAATTTCCGGTTTGAAATTTTATAAAGTTACATACATCTTACATGCTTACATGTTACATCCTGATTCGTTTACTCTTTCAAAAGCACAGTTACGATTATAGTAAAACGTGCTTTAAAAACATTATTAAATATCTGAAACAATTTTTGGCGCGAATTTTAGTATGATACATGGCATTTATTTCTTCTAGACACAAGCTTTGTGATGCCTATTCTCTCCGTTATACCCCTGTGTCTAGATCTTTCTATCTCACTCTTTCGTCTAAGATCACAAAACGTAACATACTTTTCCTTTGAATCTTTGCCTCTCTTGTATAAATGTGGATTTAGTTTGTGATAGAACATGGTATTTGTCAAACAAAGCTCTCATTTCAAACATATCTCAATGCCCTGATTATATGGTTCAAGTACCAGGAAAGCAACAATTACTAAGATGTCTCACTAATATCACTATTTAAATATTTCACTATTTATATTTCACACAAATGATTGTGAAATGAATGATACTAATTGCTTTTCTCGAGTTGTTATAACTTTTATTGAGTAATCTAGGCTCAATTTTAACCAAATCAGGTTTCTTAGCACAAAGTCTTATTTCAAAGAGTGTGTTAAAATACTTCCTAATTTGTGAGTTCAGGAATCTAGAAAAATATTAAACGCCTGTCCGCAATGACGCTTAGATTAGACAAAGACTTTATTATGATGTATAAAATAAAGCTAGCTGTCCCGTTCGAGTAAGACCGCGCCTTTTAAAAAGAAAAAGAAAAAATATCTAATTGTAAATTTAATCCATTCTCGAATCCACTTGAACACACAAAAAATTTCATCCAAATCGGTCCAGCGGTTTAGGAGTTTAATTACAAACACGCGCATAGAAGATTTATATATATTATATAAAGATATAAAGACCACTTGACACAGGCAAAATTGATATCAAGACAGATTTCAATATAAGAAGAGAAGAAGGTGTTCTGTGACGTGCTGACTACTCACGAAGAGGGTAGTTATGCATGCTATTTTAACGAAAAATCTTAGATGATTTGAGTAGCCATGAGATCGACGGGGGATCCGCCGAGAAACCCTTGTTTAGTTAACGGCATAGAACGAATGGCCAGGATAAGTGCCACTTGTCCAAAGACTCTATAAAACAAGTGAGAATTAAGTGGCACTTGGTCTATGTAACTCGGAGGTATCCGAAATATCAAATCACTGCTGATGTGGAACATCGATTTGGAAACATCATTTTGTGACATGGCTGATCAGAATCAAAGTACGAAAATCCAGACTGACTCACTGACATATACGACAACGCAACACACAATCTAACTAAACCACTGGTCATAGAGACTTGAAACTTTAAGTGTGTATATATAGTGTATAAACGCGCATTTAGAAAGGAATTCCTAAAATTAATTCCCTAAACGGGTCCAAAGAGAACAAAGCAGGAGTGAAAATTTGTATGTAAGTAATATCGAATGTAATAATCGAAGTATGTAATATAATTTATCCTCTTAGTTACTCAGGCCTTTGATCTACAAGCTATCTGACGTGGAAATATCACCTCTGTAAAGTACAGAGTAGGAAATGAAAGGAAATAGCAATAGGCAGGTGAGTGAGACACCCTCAGTCGAGTGTAATTCAATACAAATCCAATATCGTTGATGTCTCTACATTCTGATACATTCTGACTGCCTCGTCTGATACCGACTAGATGAGGGCCTACTGTCTTGTTAGTGATTTTGAAAATAGTACTACAACATTGCTAGGGAGCTTTCGTTCATCGAACTCTATAACTATAAGCTCATACAATTAGTTTTGAGTTTGGTAAGTGCGTAGCGTTGTAGCGCACTGCTACGAAGCTACGCGCGTAGCTAACCGCTACGAATCTTTAGTGTTTAATAATTCAAGGTGTTAAAAATCTATTTGTTACCTTTATAGCACCGTCATTTATGAACCTATTTCATAAATTATTTTTTTGATTGGTTCCATAGAAATTTTGTAGGATAGTGAATAATAAGGAGGTTTTTGGACACTATTAAACAGTTTATTATAAGAAAATAGTATTACATTCCAGCACTGTGTATTACGACGCGGTACGAGCAAGCGACTGCCGTGGGTAGGTATTTACTTACTACACTTACATCTAGGTAGATAGGCGCGGCTCACTGCCACGATTTCTAACAAATTTCATCAAAATCGGTTCTATAGTTTGGTTTTTAAATCAAATAGCTGGAAAATAATATGTCATCCAAGTAAATGAAATTTCGTATTTTACTTTCCCGTGACTTTCCAGTGGTGTTTACGAATTTCAAAAGATTATAATGTATTAAAAAGCGTAAAATAAAAACTAACAAGTGTAAAAAAAATAGGGGATGAAATTTTTAATAGGCTCCAATTATATATTTTTTCCTTTCAAAAAATATTTATTTTTTATGATAAATGTAATAACACCCATTATATAATTATTATTAAATATTAATAAGCTTCTGCCCGCGGCTTCGTACGCGTGGTACCTACATAAACAGTTAACTATAACCTTCTACAGGTCAAAGACTACGGGTCTATTTAATGAACACACTAACACTAAAGGAATTGTTAAATCTGTTGCCATCTATCTCTATTCTTGTACATTAGAGAGTTAAGGACAGAGCATACTAAAGCAAAATTATTAATTTTAAATGCCATGTTAGCTAAATAAGTGATTATAAGATACAGGGTACATCTAAACTAAGTTACATGCAAATCCATTCAGCCATTACAGTGGAATTAATCCACAACAGTTCGAAGTTTTCTTTAATTTGGAAGTTTAGAGTAATCCTTGAAACTACTAAAGCGTTTCTAAAAAATATTTCACTGAAAGATAGCTAGATTATCCCTGAGTGCTAGATAGTGCAAAATTAACTTATTTCAATTTAGTTATTAACCGATTTCATAAAAAGGAGGAGGTTCCAAATTCGGTTGTATTATTATGGGCTAAAATTTCATGCAATGAAGTCGGTTTTCTTTTTAGTTTTTAAAACTGTAGTATATAAATAAATTAAACTTGTCTTCTGCTTAAAATGCTTGTCATTACATTATAATTATCACATTATAATGAAATTTCTTGCATACGTTTAAGCGTATGTTGTCGAAAGCTTACTACAATAACTAAGTTCTTAACGCGCAGTTGTCAAAACACGACGGATATTATGCCGTATAATCAAATTCTGCTCCATAAACTAGATTGTAGTTCTAGTTACTAGAACTAGGTTTAGGTAGCTGGTCGTAATGACGTTGTACATACATACTCTACCTACACGTGGCTACACGTAACAGCATTTCCGCACTAAATTTAATTACAGTGCGGGCATCACGAGCCTAGCAGTCCTCACTAATCTATAGGAGCCCCTCGATTTTGTGTGTTCCATTTATACACGGAACCAACAAATTTTATATACAAAACAAAATCACGAATGATCTATGTGACGCAGTGGGTCAAGACCCGACTGAGATGCAAAAGGATGCGGTTTTGATTCCCGCCGCGGGTAAATGTTTGTATTATCTGCGAGTATTTGTCTCAAGTCTAGGTGTTTCTACGTATAATATGTATGTACATCAATATAATATAATATGTATATCAATATAATATTATTATATTATTAAGAGCCCGTGACGTCCCACTGCAGGGCAAAGGCCTCCCTTCCTTTTCTCCAATCGTCCCTGTCTAAAGCCACTGTGGGCCAATCCTTAAGATGGGCGTCTAACTCGTCCCTCCATCTTCGCCGCGGTCTGCCGCGAGGTCGTTTTCCGTTCAGGGGTGTCCACTCTGTGGTGGCTTTAGCCCAGAACGCATCCGACATGCAGCAGACGTGGCCTGCCCAGTCCCACTTCAATTTCCCTACTTGCTGTCCGACATCCGCTATTTGAGAATTTTGGAACGCAGTGTACTATTTCGGACGTGGTCTGTGTGCTTGAATCCTAGAATACTGCGCTCCATGGCTCGCTGGCAAAACCCGAGTTTGGACTTTTGTGCGATAGTCAAAGACCAGGTCTGTGCACCATAGGAAAGAATTGGGAGAATACAGACGTCCATGCGTTTCCGTTTTAGTGTTAGCGGAAGAGTACTTTTCGTTAGGTGTTTCATTGACCAGTACCCTTTCCAGGCGTTCCCGATGCGTCTTTCGACTTCGAGATCTGGTCGTCCCTGGAAGGATATTAATTGGCCTAGGTACAAATATTCATAGACTCTTCTACCCCAACACACAGCTTGTGCTGTGAACTATTAGTCATTAGCTTGGTCTTTGATCTGTTCATACTAATGCCGTGTTTAATTCGTTCAGCATTGTTTCAAGTTCTTAAGCGGAAGAGCAAAAAAGCACGATATCATCGGCAAATCGGAGGTTAGTCAATCTCCTTTCACCGACAACAATGCCTCTTCTCTTCCAGCTTATTTGTTGATTGTTGTTTTTGTTTATCCTGTCCATACAAAGGTTGCCTGGAAGAGATCGCTTTTAGCGATAAGGCCGCCCATTGTACAATTTTATTTCTATTATTTCTCCTGTGTTCTTTTTGTGTACAATAAAGTGTTAATCTATCTATCTATCTATCTTATTTAAAATTTCTTGAAAATTTCTTCAAATGTAGAAGTGAAGAGTTTTGGGGATAAAGGGTCTCCTTGTTTTACTCCTTTTTGGATAGCAAAGGATGGCCCGACCGTTTCAATTTTGATGGCTGCTGTACTATTGTGATAAATTTGCTTTAAAAGGTGATATGTGTTGCTGGAATTTCCTGGTTACGGAGTGATTTGAAAATGGCTGAATGCTTAATACTGTCGAAGGTTTTGGAGTAGAGTGTGCAAATGATCTGTGGTAGAAAGACCGCGTCGAAACTCAGCTTGTTCTGGTGGTTGATGTTTATCCAATTGATCTGATATTCGGCTCTCTAGGGTTTTTATGAAAGCCTTGTACACGTGTGAGATTAAACTTATGGGTCTGTAATTTCCTATTTCTGCTTTGTCGCCTTTTTTATGCAATAAAATAATGTTAAAATGGCAAAAGTTTTTAGGGAATACACCTGACGTTACTATAGAGTTATAGAGATTAGTAAGGTGGGGAAGTAATATTTGTTCACCTAATTTTAAAGCTTCGGTACTAACGCCGTGTTTCAGGATTTTTCAAAATAACACTTACAAAGGTTTAAAATGGGGTGTAAAAGTTTGTATGGGAACTTTTTAACGGGTGGTGTGATTTCTTAGAAACTTGGTTTGCATACTTAAAATGCAAAATAAATGGACACGTGTTTCAGGAAGGCAGATCTACTACCAACTGAGCTGACAGCCAGTCAATGTAAAACTGATTTTAATAAAATCTTGTATTATTATATATATATATATATATATATAATTAATCTTGTATTCTTCTGCTAGCTTCTGCTTACTTACTACTAGCTTACTAGCTTCTCCTCAGAGCATCGCACACAAGATTTGCTTGCGATGCTCTGAGCAGAAGCTAGTGTGATATAAAGAAGTCAGAGCTTATTGTATATGTGCGTAATTATTATAGGTTCCAAAGAACAGACATAACATGCACATATTCAATTAGTTTTCAAGAAAGTTAGTTGTAAGGGTTATTTGTGGTTTGATCATCGCTTATTCCGATCTAGTCATTCTACATGTTCTTAAACAAGCAAAAGCTCCTATTCTGATAATTAAAGGGACTACTGAGTCTTTTTGGTCTCATTATTCTCACTTTACTGATAATAGCTGGGAATTATCTATGTAAACCGAAATACCTACCGACAAATAAATTATCCCGGAAATTTCACACGGCATCATTTGGCTTGGTAAGTAGAGCTTGTGTTTTGGGTACCACATGACTGATATACTATACATAGAAACACCCAGACCCGAGACAAATACTTGCAGATCATACAAACATTTGTCCCGCGGCGGGAATCAAACCCGCAACCCGTCTCAGCCAGACCTTAGCCCACTGCGTCACAGATGTTGTCAACAATAGACATAGAGACAATTTAACAGTATTAGAGATATAAAACTGAGATTGAAATTACTAAAATTATGGCTGATAAAGGAGAGCGAAAGATAATAAAATGATGTTATATACATAAAGTAGGATAAGGGCAGCCAGATAAATTAACTATAGAAAACTATAAACCAGCAACTTAATTATCCCTTAAGGCACAATCCGACGAGATGCGCCTTAACCAGCAACTCCGAGGTTTATGTGAAGTAGTTGCGAGATTATGTTCTAAAGCCTTATTTTGTTACTAATTTCGATCACAAAAGGCGGTCTTTGAAGATCCTTTTGCTTGGATTAGTGAGCTTTTCTATGGGTTTTGTAGCTTATGATTTCGCATTATATTGTCGACCTCTGTGGGGCAGTGGACCAGGGCCTGGCTGCGTCGTAGAAGGTTGCGGGTTCGATTCCCGCCCCAGAACAAATGTTTGTTTGTATTTGTTTTGGGTCTGGGTGTATAATATGTATGTTTTTACAACAAAAAAATAAATAAGTAGTATATCAGTCATGTGGTATCCATATCCATATCCATAACCCGAGCTCTGCTTACTTTGGAGCTAGATGACGCTGTATAAAATGTCCGGCATTATTTGTTTATTTATTTTATATAAAATACTCAGTTTTCGCCTAGATTTGAACCAATCTTTACTATTGCAATAAGGGTTATTTCAGTAAAAGTAGTATGCCTGCAACTTTGCTTGTATGGTACGTAGATTCCAGGCCCTAATCTGTATCTATATAATTACATTTTAAAAACTAAAAAGACAACCGACTTCATGTGTGTAAAAAATATCATCAATTTATACAATTTTTCGATTTTCAAATTTTTAAAGAACCTTCTTTTTTAAAGTCGGTTAATAAAAAAAACATTCAAATCGGTTCAGTCACAACGACGTGTTTGAGTCACAAGCATACATATTCATACGCCTGTGGTTTTGCACGCGTGGTACCTAAATAAAAAGTAGCCATCTTAATCCAAATCCATTGATTCATTACGACGCAAAATCATTGAGCCATTGAGATATATCCACAAACTTCTTTTTTAAAGTCGGTTAATAAAAAAAACATTCAAATCGGTTCAGTCACAACGACGTGTTTGAGTCACAAGCATACATATTCATACGCCTGTGGTTTTGCACGCGTGGTACCTAAATAAAAAGTAGCCATCTTAATCCAAATCCATTGATTCATTACGACGCAAAATCATTGAGCCATTGAGATATATCCACAAACTTCTTTTTTAAAGTCGGTTAATAAAAAAAACATTCAAATCGGTTCAGTCACAACGACGTGTTTGAGTCACAAGCATACATATTCATACGCCTGTGGTTTTGCACGCGTGGTACTTAAATAAAAAGTAGCCATCTTAATCCAAATCCATTGAGTCATTACGACGCAAAATCATTGAGTCATTGAGATATATCCACAAACTTTTGCACTTACAATATTAGTAAGTCGACAAGTCGACGACATCTGTAGCGCAGTGAGCTAAGATCCGCCTGAGACGCAGAAGGTTGCGGGTTAAATTCCCGCCGTGGGACAAATGTTTGTATGATCTGCAAGTATTTGTCTCGGGTCTGGGTGTTTCTATGTATAATATTTAGAATAGGTCTAGCGGGAAAACCACGTTAAAAAAACGCGCTAAGTACACTAGCTCGAAGGTGGCGTGGAAACGTGTGCATATTATGACGATTAAAACTCTTCCAACTTTTTGAATCGTTATATCTTAGAAACGGTGACTCTATGGAAAAAAGTATTTCGAAATTTTTTATAGATAATTATCTGATCTTTATTTTTTGTCTGAACTAACTTTATGATAAAACTTACAATTTTGCTGAAAAACGCGAGTAACCCGTTTTTGTGACTTTTGACCCGGATTTTTTTTCCAGGATCATGAGGATTTTTTAGATTTCATTTATGATAGTGTTTAGAACAATCCTACCAATTTTGAGCTGGGTGCGAATTATTGTACCTTCACTCCTATATTTTGGTCTAATTTGACCGGAAAACAGGGCTTATGAACCTAAATTGACAGCAAATGTCACTCTAAGCTTTCCATTGAACATGTCTCACCCTTGATTTAATTCGTTTATTTTAATAATAAATATCATGTAGTGGAATTGGGCAGTAAAGTGTCCCGCAAATAAAATTCACTTTCAGCCAGGATCGGCCACATGGGGCCAAACGGCGCGGCGCGTGCCAAACTTGGCACGTGCTGTCAATGGGCCAGCTTGTTGGTCGCTCGAAGCGACAGCGTAATACCCATAATGTTAACGTTTCTGTGCCAATTTTGGTAATACAACCTGCCTTTTTTGTGTTTAATGAATAAGTTTTTTCGGTATTTACAAATCTACCTACTATATCGTTTGTGCGTATTGAAAAGAGATAATAATAATATATATCAATAATAATAATCCCGGACATTTCACACAGCATCATCTGGCCCAAAAGTAAGCAGAGCGTGTGTTATGGGTACCACATGACTGATATACTACTTATATACATTTTTTTCCAGGTATCGGATCGATGAGGATTTTTTATATTTCATTAATGATAGTGTTTTGAACAATCCTACCAATTTTGAGCTGGGTGCGAATTATTGTATCCTCGGATGTCTAAATTGACCGGGCTGTTCAAAAGAGACGATGCTAAATACTATTCTCTAAATGAAGATTGCTGGGGTGATTTATACCTAAATGACATAAATTATATAATGCAATGATTCACAACTCTACTGAAGACAGATAAAGGTTTCAAACTTATCACACTCCTTTTTGCGTTCAGGGTCAAAAACCATAACTTTTATCAAAGCCCGGTGCCTGCGTCGGTGGCATAGGTAGATACGAAAACCCTTTTACATCGCTTGCAAAATAATTCTTCCCCTGAGGCTATCAAAACATTATCTACCTAATATATCTCTGAGATTAAATCAGTACCTTTACATTTATTAAAATACTGAGAGTCGTGTCTCGATACCAAGGGATGTAGAGTCGTGAATCATTGAATTTTGTGTTTTATGACGTTGACATAAATGCCACCCCACGCTTTTACTGAACAGACTAATATTAATCCTAAAACATTACGAGCTTGAGCCGTGTATCGTGCAAATGCTTTACCTTGGTACACAAAATATTGTTTCACTACAAATTTTTGAGCATTCGAGTTAATATTTTTTAATATTTATTCACATTAAATGGTGTTATCTTTGCTGATACTTTGGTAAATAGGTATACCAGTTTCAGATCACTGCCAGGTTCCCGAGACACTGACAGCATTGCTTTATCGAATGACAACGCTCATACGCTGAGCCAGGTCATGCTATGTTCCTATATGCGATATACATTTGGTTTATAGCAAAACAAATTATCCTATTTGGTATCTAGAGCACACTTTACATTGGTTATTACAAAATACGAGGCCCGAGCAACAGTTACATTTGGCATGAATCCTGGCGACCAGTGGCTCGCTAATTGAAACTCGCAAGCCCCGCGACGGTAGAAAGAGAATTCCTAAGTTTATGTAGAGGAGACTAATTAGGCTGGCTTGGGCGGCGACACGGTGGGAACAACTTTTCTTTAGTTATGACTAGCTTCTGTCTGCGGGTCCAGTCGGTTCTCGAAAACCTGCGCAATTCCGTGTCGTGAAAAACGTGATTGTGGGATAAAGTAGCAAAGAAAGTTTTGCACTTATAAGATTATTATCACTCATTTCTGGTGGGATTAAGATTATGCTTAGATAATGTTGATATCAAATTGAGTTTTCTGTTTCGAAAACGTAGTTAGAAACTCAATCTTGCTAAGCGGTTGAAAATCTAATGCGATAGGATTGTTTCAAGGTTTCTGACTAACCTGTTATATATTTCTCTCTATTTCATAACTACTTACATAAATGAAGCCACAGAGCTATTGTTTGCTGAAGTTTGCGAATATTTCATCATACCCCCAGTTGATAACTAGATAGAATGTGCCCAAAAACAGCCCAAAATTCCAATTAGTGAGGTTTATTCATATTCGAGATCACATTTGTTAGCGGCCGCGGTGGCGGGCCCGCATTAAATTGCTTTTTAACAGCTTTGAGCTCCCAAATTCTGTGTTTTCTACTACTTGGAATGTTTAATGATGAACAATAAACATTGCTTCCCTAAACAATTAAAAATAAATCGTGGGTCCTTGAAATTATATTGAGTTTGCTAAAAAGCCTCGTTTAATTGCTTAAATTTAAACGTTTATCCAAGTTTTCTCACCAGCAACTGATCATTAAGTCGGTAACTAAATTGTTATTGTGGGAAAGTTTTACTTATACTACTTACGAAGTGAACTTTGATCTAAGGCGCGATCTTGATGAACCACTAAGAAATTGAAAGTAATCAAAATAAACAAACCTAAATCAGGTCTGAGTCAGGTACAGCATCAAGTAGAACTCTTTAAAGACCCTACTTATTTCTCTATAGTTTCTTTTAGCCTAGACTATCTAGTCTAGGCTTGGGCAGCTATACGATCCTATCAGCTTATCCGCCACATGCAAAGGAAAGATTTGTCAATATCGTGCAAATTTTTCAGTCGTCATGCAAGAATGCCCGAGCAGCGGTTCCACGGCAGTAATATAGCGGCAGCAGCTTTCGAAAAGCTCTATCCACGTTTCAAAGGTCTCTTTGTGCATTGTGACTGCTCCAAACGTAGCTTGACACTAGTTGTAGTCTGTAACAGGCTGTACTTGGATAACGTATTGTTAACACTTCGTTGTGAGGCACATTGTGGAAGTTACTTCGAGTTGGAATTGCTCAGAGAAAGTACTTCGTAATGTGGATGTGTGAAGTTCGTAGTTTTAATCCAGTTTAGAAGTTACAAGTGTACCTCTAGGGGGAATTATGTAACTCTAGTCTTCTTCTTCTTCTGACAAGTATCATAATTATGATAATTAAATGTCAAATTAGTAGATTATTATTAAGACGTCACAAGAAGATTCTTCGTTTGTCATTTCATGAAGTAACATAGATCTGCTATCTGAATTAACTGTGTATTATGGTGCAATGTGATTTGAACGACGAGGAATCCCTAGAAAATTTTAGATGGCCATTCCGCGTGACGTCTAGAATTGACAATTGACCATCGACTAAGACTTCAACAAACAAATTGACTATAAACAAACATCAACACTTGACACTGGCAAAATTGACATTATTATGTCACATGCCATAAACAAAGATGAAGAAGAAGACGTCACAAAGTCGTATATTGTCGTTCGTAATTTGTTATTTTATATAAAGTTGCGACTTTTCGTATAACATAATTATACGGATTATTTTTACTCGAAATACAAAGAAACACAAAACTTGTATTCCAACTATTCACACTCGAGTTAATAACTCAAGCTTTATTTAAATAAAACCAACAAATTTACTAATAAAACCCGAAACAACTTGAGAAAAATTATTAAAATATAAAAACGTGTTTGTCCTGTGTCTGAACGCTATAAGGTATGTATTTAAAATATATTAAGTACCTACCTATTCTATCAGTCATCTGTAGGGCGATTATGGAACTATCAATGTCTCTAAAATCCTTGAAAAGGTAGTGAATACAAAGCTCATTAAATTCCTAAAACAGGAAAACATACTATCGCCCTTTCAATACGGTTTTCGTCAGGGGAAGTCAACCGAAGACGCCGCGTCTAAGTTAGTAGAACACATCGTACCAGCTCTAGATGACGGTCAGAAATGCATAGGGGCATTTTTGGACTTGGCCAAGGCATTCGACACCGTCTCTCCCAACATTTTACTCAAAAAACTGGAATGCCTAGGTATACGCGGGATTGCTTTGGACTGGTTCAGGAGTTATATTTCTGGTAGAGGGCAATTTGTGTCAGTGGGGGGTCACACTAGTAGTGTTCAGAGTACTATTTTTGGCGTACCCCAGGGTAGCGTTTTGGGTCCTACGCTCTTTAACATTTATATAAATGATATTACCAGTAGTTTGGCGAAGGTAACTGACCCTCAAATTGTGTGATATGCCGATGACACTGCTATAACTTTTAAGGGTCGAACGTGGATGGAAGCCTTTTACAAAGCAGAACATGGGCTTTATCTTGTATCGAAATGGTTTCGAAAACACACACACACACACAACACACGCATACACACAAATTCGTCAAAATGTTCCAACTGCCTGATATAGTATATTCTTTAACATTATTAAAACTTAGTACCTACCTTCCTATATTGTTGGAGCTTCACTCAAACAGTAGTCTTAAATGTTATTATTATTGTTATCTCTTCATTTTTTTTATTTTAATTTATATGGATGCTTGTTTTGTACATCTGCCTCGCAAGTTTCTCACTGTGTAACGTCTTATTTTTGATAAACATAGTTAGGGTTTCCGCGATACAGGCTCGACCTAGTGCGGAACCCACTGTTAAACTGTATATAGATTGTAATTTTTGGGAATATAAAACATTTATTATTATTATTATCAGTTTTGATAAGCAATCGGCATCAATGTCTATCAATTTTGATTAGCAATAGGCATTATTTCAACCAATCATATACGATGTATTTAAATGCTTAGTACGCTAAACACAGTTCCTACCACAATCGTACTTAGTAAATTGGTCGAGTTATAGTTTGACACCAACTTCACATTGTAACTAGCGATAGAAGCCGGTAGAAATCGCAGCGATCCGTAACACCAATTCATCAATAGTACCTGAAAGCTTTTAGTATCAATGTTTTGATAGTATCAAAGTTCCATAATCGCCCCACTGGTCTTTATAATACAAGCTTTGCTTAGTTTGGGGCTAGACGGTATTGTGTGCGTTGTTCAGCAACAAAACAAGTTGTCTATCGTACAGTGGAACAGTATCCCAACAGCCAAAATATTGTACGAACATCATCGCCGGCTTCTGGACTATTACCTGGATATAGGGTAAAAGGAAAATGCTTGTTTTACGTAAGCATTTCGGTATCCAAGCCCAGCGTAGATTCGAGAGGGTCTATTTAGCCACTAAGAATTTATTTAGGTTAGTGAATTTTACCTTTTGCCGGTTCATAATAAAACTTATGTAGAAGAATCTTTTCAAAGCTGGTAAAATGAAACTGAAAATTTAAAATATCTGCCTACCTACCTATCTATACGTTTTTTCGGAGAGCACGGACCCAGATTATCAAAACATGTTAGACAACGACAGGGCCTTTGGCGATCAGAGGGCGACCAAGTTGGTTACTTACACAAAAGTTGTAGGACGACGTTAGTCCTTCTTAATATTATAAAATTTAAAGTTAGTTTGTTGTTTGTTTGTTAATTAATCACTTGGTTGTAGACTAACCTCACAGTTCAGTTGGTAGTAGCTTTGCCTTCTGCGCTGCACGTTGTGGGTTCTATTACCTTCTAGAACAAAAAAAATTGTGTGATTTACATATACAAATATGTGTGTGTTCTATGTCTGGGGGTTATAACGTATTATAAGTTTATTATATAGATTACTTATACATATAAGTAATCTATATAATAAAAATCAATTGCTGTTTGTAAGTCTCGCTAAAACTCGAGAACGGCTGGCCTGATTTGGCTAATTTTGGTGTTGAAATGTTTGTCGTAGTCCAGGGAAGGTTTAAACGGTTAGATAATTTGTGGCATTGCAACGCATGCCGGGTAATGCTAGTATATTTATATACTAGCGCCCCGGCATCGCACGGGTACAATGCTTATACTAAATATACTACAGAATGTCTAATGTGATTAGAAACCTCTAAAATTCAGTGTTTTTCTACTATATTATGCATGTATTCTATATATAAATCTTCCTCTTGAATCACTCTAACTATTCAAAAAAACCACATCAAAATTCGTTGTGTTGTTTTAATGATCTAAGCATACATAGGGACAGACAGACTGCGGGAAGCGACTTTGTTTTATACTATGTATTGATAAAAACCTCAAACATATACACTGGAACTATTTAACCAATTTCTTTGGAATTTAAAGATAAGGTAGTTTTTTCTTAAAAGATAAGGACTTCCTTACAAAAAAATATTGAGATAAAGATCTCAATATTTTTTTGTATATTTGTTCAACATATTAGAACTACTGAGCTACAGTAACGCGTTGCTGAATAAGCTAGTGCATGATATAAGCATTATATCAGTTATCTGATTCCTATATACAAGCTATGCCTGATTTGGAGCTTTAGGGCATTGTGTGGATTGTCCTCCAGTATTTATTTTATTTAATTAAGTAATAAGGGTCATCCCGATCGGGAAGAATCTCGTAACCTATATACATACCAAGCGGGAAAAACCGCAGGAAGAAGCTTGTAACAAAACTATTTGTAAAATTATCCAATGATATATGTATGTAAATTTGTTGTCTGATATCTAAAGGTAGGTAACTCAAGTAATTGAAGCGTCATTTTCGATTTACTCACTGAGCTCATAAGTAGACCTTTATGGCTATCATTTACAAAATACCACTCCTGTTATCACTTATCAGGTGATAAAATATTTATGTACTCGATATAAAACGTCGCGCGGTGCTACAACGTTCAGATGCGATCCATCAATCAATCGTGAGCGGAGAAAAAATATATTACCTTCATTTATTGGCCATGGCATTCGGTAATGTTCAGCAATCTTCGGAGAAATCAAAACAAATGAGCGACTCACACAATAAATACTTTTTCAATTTCTAGTAAACAAGTCTTCTTTGAATTTAAGATGTTTATTTGCATAAATAAGTGTACAGAAGCGTTAAGATATTACGCTTTAAACGTATTACGCGGTTAATTTGAAAATTATGATGTACTTGTGTATCTCTTGTTTAAACTAAATATAAAATTAGTATTTATTTTATTTTGCAGCTTACAGCTAGGTACATTAATACGAATTACAAATAATACATGTTTATAAAACATGTATGCAGAAGGCCAATTATAAGTTCACACTGATAGATATAAAATGTATATATATGTAATGAAAAATACAGTACAAGTGAAAACCTAAACAATACAAAGTAAAACAAAAGAGAAAATAACTGGGAATAGTTTAAAAATACATAGATAAAACAACAAGATAAAACGAAATGAGTACTTGTACTATAAAAAGAATTTGTCACAGAGCAAGCGTTTTAGCTTGCTCGTTTATATATATATATATATTATATATTTATATATGTGTATATATAATAAACTATGTCTTGCAATGTTAAAACTAAATGTAATTACATAAAAGAGACCCTGGGCCCGTGGGGAACAGGAGCCCACCGCGTTTTCAAAATTATTTCACGGCGTCTGGTACATTGCGTGAGCCAAGAGCAGGCTCCTATTTGGCCCAGCGTATTAGCATTGCCATTCAAAGTGGTAATGCCGGCAGTATCTTGGGAACGCTGCCCTCTTGTAGTGATTTGGATCATTTCAGCTATCTATAGATCGTATTAAACGGTCCTTAGATAGCTCAACATTTAATACTAGCTGACCCAGCCACGCGTTCTTGTAGCTCAGTAGTTCTAATACGTTGAACCAATATACGCTAACCTCTAAAATTATCAGAGTTTCTCTACTATATTATATATGTATTATACATATAAACCTTCCTCTTGAATCACTATATCTATTAAAAAAAACCGCATCAAAATCTGTTGCGTAGTTTTGAAGATCTAAGTATACATAGGAACAGACAGACAGCGGGAAGCGACATTGTTTAGTAATATTATAAATTTTTATATTATAGACACAGCAAAGAGACGTTTACATTTAACGTGACATTTTACCACAGACAATTTACATTTTACCATAGATTGTTTTTGAGTAATGTTACCATCGCATCGTATAAATATTGACATTAATATTTATACGATACTAACGTCACTCAGTTGTTTTGCCTTCCCGGAACCTCTCCTAACTAACACTTAAACTTTATGGTATGGTATTAAAGTTCAAATTAACTTTTATGTATTATTACGAATCGACTGTATGGGAGTATAGAAAAGAGTTGTTTTTAGACTTTTTCAGGCAATTTTTTAAATTTTTCTCTCCGTAAGAACCATCCTCGTACTTCAAGGAATATTCTAAAAAAATTAGCGAAATCGGTTCAGCTGCTCTCGAGATTTGCGCTTAGCAACACATTCAGCGATTCTTCATTATTATATTATAGGTAAGATTCATAAATATTATTTGGCTTAGCAATTATGTCCATGACAAAAGGTACAAAATGCGATGATTCTCTACTGATATTGAACAAACTATTTGACGCATCTAAAGGATGTTCAGATTTCCATGGAATTTCCTATTCCAATTCGAATCCATGTTTAAACTTGGGGAAAATGCAATTTAGACGCAAACGGAAATGCTCTCTCGTGATTCAAAAATATGCAATATGCATGCGATTTGATGCGAGCTCCTTCCATACTTTAGGTGAGCTAGTATTTACCTTCATATAATACCTCTGAGGCACACTTTAATCCTTTCACCACACTGGTTATTAGTAACTAGTGAGACGATAAGAAGAGGAATACCTTGGTGTGTATTAATTGAAACTTAGCTAACTACCTATATACGTGCGTATTTGCTCATAATATAGGTTGCATATATCCACCCAATTCATAAATATTTTTGAAACTATACCTATTGCTACTTGAAAATTTCATCAGATAAAAACTAAAATTGATGCTATCCTTTTCATACTACACTGAAATGAACGGAACCACGATAGTCTGATTTAGTTATTTTAAAAAAATGCTACAATATACCTACTACCTACCGATTAATGATGGCAGCCAGCTTTTGTACATAACAGAAATAGATCATGAATAAAGTATCTACAAGATACGCAAGATTACTTTTATTATCCCGTAATTCCACTAAAATACCTTAACAATTTTAAACTTTACCTACGATTTTCTAAAGCCTCGTGTCATGTATCAAGCCATGATCAAATTAATATTGGATGGCTACACTTCACACGACTTTCAGCTTTATGAAGCAGAGGTAAAGTGCAATTTCCTGTCTCATGGTAAGGGTGTGTGTTGTGTGAATAGGTTGGGTAGTGTTGCCAGAAGTCAAACTATAGCCGGACAGAACGGAAACATGTTTCTGAAAACTTGTAACAGCTTCAGGCACTAAAGTTTCTAACAAATCTCACAGTAAGACATGCGTTAACAAAAACTTCGAGTAAGTACAAGTACATTTAATAAATTAATTAAATATTGGTGAACAATTTCACACAACACCATCTTGCCCGCAAGGCTTGTACGTATATTATGCTTGTAGTAAAACTAATAATAAACAGTGTATTTGCATATATGTATTAACTTTTCAATACCATATACAAACACAGAACAAACAATCAGGCTACTAATATTTTGATTAGTTTTATTTATTTTCTCTTAAAGGTTCTTTAAAAGAGATAATACATAGGGCTAAGTATTACAAAGTGTAGACTTATTTTGCGAGATAAGTTTGCGATACCTGTGTTACAGGTCATTTATATTTGTCCTGGCATGGGAATCGAACCTATAACCTACAGCGCAGAAAGCAGAACTCAATTTTCAGAACATTAATGAACGTTTTCAAAGTTTTGTTTTGTTGGTTCGTTTTGTCCGGTTCTTTATTGTTCGGTTTGCTTTTCTCCCTAGCTACCCTAGTTGGGGAATGTGGGGTACGCAGACGTAGGCTCTCTGAATTAATTACAAGGGAATTAGAGGGTACACTGGTGGTAGCCTTGGGCGCTTCAGAGCTTCGGCTTGACTCTTGTTATTGAAAGGTTGATGATGGAAAATAAACCCTGACTTGTCAGCTGAACATCAGTAATTAGAAAATTGTGGATGTCGTTTACATAATTATATTTTTGAGCCAAAAGGCCAATTTCATCTCATAATAACTTTTATTTTAAGCTCAAAAAGTATGGCTAGTTCTTGTCATTTTAAATGTCAATTAATAAAGATGGCTTCGGATTTCAACGACGAGTTTCTTTGTTCGACATTTCTCGATATGGGTCTTTTAAATTAATTAGTTTATCTCGTGTTTTATTGTATAATCTTAACGGAATTTTAATCAATAAATTGTTATTTATCACAATTATAGACAATTAAGTTTTAAGTTTATTATATTTTTGTTTTTTTTGTACGACCAGGAATCCAATAAAATTCTTGACGGCCGCGATGAAGTTTGGAATAGACAATTCGACCATCGACAACTTTGTGACATTTTATTGTAAAGCAAAATCACTTGACATGAGCAATTATAGAAAGAAGAAGATTGTAACTTTGATTATAGAAGAGTTGCATCAACGCTGAGATTGGACTTGTTTGGACATACCACACAGAGAAAAAGGTCTGAATGTTTTATAACCACAGTACATACAAGTATATGTACTTGTATGTATTAGATTATTTTACTGTATTAAACTCTTTGTGTGTTATATATTTCTTTTGTATTATTACCTTTCTTCTTACCTCATTATTCTATTTACCTTCCTAACTTTTTGTCTATACTGTATTATCAATTTCCGTGTGTGTATATGTATCAAATAAACATTTTTTCTTCTATTCTATTATCACCTACGTAATACAATTGCTGTCCCTTCCACAAATGCTAACTAAGAATTGAATCGCTCACTATTATTAACTTTTCAATCAATCCAAAATTGTAAAATTAATTTATTATATATTTGTTTTTGTTTTATTTGTATTTCATGTTTTATTTTTGTCTAATTAATTGTATTCTATTCATTTTAAATTTTTCTCACCATATGAGCTTAAAGCTTGAAATAAACAATTTTTATTTTTTATTTTTATTTATTTTTATTAACAAAAGTGTTGATTTATCTTTTTTTAGAGTCAGCCATGCGTCTTTTTATGGATGGTTGACCGCTACTAGTGTTCATTTGAGCGCTGTTGGTCCCAGCTTTATATCTATGAACATGGCACAAATTCACTAGCTACAGGCAAGTTAAGCTCACAGTTAGAAATTAAAGTTAGGCATTCACAAAGTGAATGGCGAGTGAATGAATAGGTCCCCTGTGACCGAGTGAATGAAAACTTTAGAACCGTAAGTAGACTTATGAATCAAATGCAAGCAATCCTTTGGAATCTGAGCTTAAACTGGGGGTGGAGGCAACTGAAATATCACTGCCGCTCACCGCTCAAGTGTAGAAATGGATTGCTAGTAAAAAGAGCATTTATTTAAGTATGAAAATGTAAAAGGATTGGTAAAAACTAGGTAAAAACTAAACAAATTGTGAATAGCTAGCCGGCAGCGAAATGAGTTCCGATTAGGTTGGACGTTGAGACACGGTGTAAAATTATGTAGAAAAAATTTGTTCAATACTTTAGACGTTAAAATATTAAAAAAAAACGATCAACACCACAACAAGAAGACTTACTCATTATAAATTAATATTTAGACTTATTTATAAACGCTTTGATACGTGATGATGGTAAGAGGCCTGATGGTATTGGGACTTTTGTCCCTTAGGTAGGCAATTGGCATGGGATCCTACTTGCGTAGACACCCTGGGCGCATCCCATCTGTCGGGGCGAATGTGCCGAGGACCTCAAAAAACGCAAATATGTCGGTCTTGATAGGGCACACATATTTGAGCCTTTGAAGTCGAGACCTTAGACCCAAAGGAACAAGAGTCCATCGCGTTTTTAGTATTATTACACGACTTCTGGTAGGAACATGGCAGTGATCTGGATCAGTTCAGCTATCTATAGATCCTTTTAAACGGGCATTAGATATATAATCTGTTTCATCTGTCTCACATGTATTTTATATAATTCTGTACAAATCTGTAAATGTAAAGAAGGAGAGTAAATAATTTAATTTGTCCTAAAAACTACCACATACCTAAGACTACATAAAAAAAAAATGTTTGTGCTCACTAGGATCTAGGGCAAACAAAGGCCATAAATATAGGCTACTCAGCATTGGGCTGGATTCACACTTAAGTGCCCACGCAGCGCTGGTTTTCAGTAAGTGCCAGAGGAGCTACATCACTAGCTGTGTTAAAATTATATAAAAATATAAATATATAATAAATAAAATTAATAATAATAATTATAATGATGCCGGACATTTCACACAACATCATCTGGCCCCAAAGTAAGCAGAGCTTGTGTTATGGGTACCACATGATTGATATACTACTTAAATACATTTTTTTTTGTAAATACATCCATATTATACATAGAAACACCCAGACCCGATACAAATACTTGCAGATCATACAAACATTTGTCCCGCGGCGGGAATCGATCCCGCAATCTTCTGCGTCTCAGCCAGACCTTAGCCCACTGCGCCACAGAGGTCGTCAATCAATAAATCAATAATTCAAATAAAAAAATGGTTGTCTGTAAAGTCGGTTTACGAACGATAGTTTTACGTGATAGCGTCATAAGAAAACATTGTTGAACCGATCGTGCCTCTCTTTCGCTTGTGCCGCGCTCTCGCCTGCACGCTCGGCTCAGGCGGAACATGACACTTATTCATGGGTGCAGCGGGCGTTCATCGATTTATAAGACGTTATCACGTAAAAAAATACAATACTAATTATATAACAATACATTATAATATTGTACAAAACCAGTCTGAATTAAGCAGTCTAACCTAATCTGTGGAGCAAATGTGAGGAAAAGAAAAGAAAAATAAAGTAAGCATTATTTTATGTATATATACAGAAATTTAGATTTATCTATTTTTAAACTATTTTTGAGAAATGAGACAAATGAGTCAAACAACGTGCTTGGAATATATGGATATGGTACCAAAGCTATTATATCTAATGTGCCCAAAGGCAAACATAAACAACACTACGGAGTCACGTTCAAAATACACAACATTACGCATAAAATAATATAATTTTCCCCAGACATGACCGTATTACGTCATGAAAACACGCAAACAATTTACTCACATCTTTTCCTTTCTCTTGTCTGAAAGATAGCTGCTCGTTGTATTCATATATCACAATACAATATTTTATTCATTAAATATTTGAGTATCCATGTGGGTTTCCAAGAATGTCTAACATGCATGGACAATGGATGGATGGTGCCATTGCACACAACACCATCTAGTCCTAAACTAAGCATAGCTTGTATTATGGTGACTAGATGACTGATAGAATCCCTACTATATATATTTTTATATATAATATTATAAATGCGAAAGTAACTCTGTCTGTCTGTCTGTCACGTTTTCACACCTAAACCGCTGAGCCGATTTTGATGAATTTTGGTATAGAAATACCCGGGACCTTGGAGAAGGACATAGGCTACTTTTCAGGTAGGTACAATGCGTGCGAAGCCGCGGGCAGCACCGAGTACTTAAATATTTTTAAATAAATACTTGAGATACTTTATAACACCCAGACACAGAACAAACACCTATGTTCTTCACACAAATGTTTATCCTGGAAGGGAATCGAACCCTCAACCTACAGCGCAGAAGGTGATTTACAGGTTTTAATAATTTGCTAAGCGTACTTAGCTACCATTTGGAAAATAGTGTACAATATTTTCTAATCAATTGATACATTTATAAAAAAGCAATATAACACAATAATATTACAATAATAATTCAATATAAACGTCACTTCAGATCACTTATCAATAATATATAATAAAAACATTTAGCGACAAAACGAAACTAGATGTCGCTGGTAAAAACAACCAATACCTGAATCGCGCTAACGAAAACGCGCAGCTATTGATAAGGTGCGATCATAATTTTATATAAGTACTTACGTTTATACTTTCAATACTTGGTTTGGAATTGATTCCTACTTTTTGGCCACGATCGTCTCTTGTCTGCCAACCCTACCTAGGCTTCGTCATGGCCGTAGTTAGTTACCTAGTGCTACAGTAATAGCTTCTGTGTAACCGCAAACAAAGTTATATTTCAATTAGACTGGTTAGTTGGCACGTTTTTCTGGTAATTTTCATTCGAGAATATTCCATTAATAATAGGTCCCTATTCTAATCTACAGAAATGAGTTATACGTATCTGAAGCCACAACTTGCGGTTACGTGGTTACGCTCTGGAAGTAGGTATTATTTCTGAAACTAAACTATAACTATAAAGCGAGCACAAATATAGCTAGTAGAATATAATGCCAAGTACACGAAATAAGCCTCTCAGACGCAATGTAATCCTTTTACCACACTGGTTCGAAATAACTAGGGACTCGATTAGAAGAAAAAGAAGTTGAATATGAACTGCCTAGTCTCATTAACACATCGGAGCATTGCTTAAATACCTAATTAACCATCTATTTAACGAGTTTACACATACAGTACACGGTAATAGTGTGGGCAAGTAAGTTAAAATAAATAAACGTTGGTGGGCAATAGTTCTATACATTTTGATAAACACGGGCTTTACTCACGTATTATTTAGTCGATGGAGGCACCGACACTGTTTCGATTCATCATGAAGATTCTCATCTTCATCAGGGTAAGTTTGATCCGCGGTCCGCTCGTTGCCGCTCGAGTTCACGGTTCGCACTGGGGTGGGGTATCTCGCGGCGCGAGTCGTGCGTGCAGGTAGAGGAACGTTGTCACGGCAGGCAGTAACAAATTTGGTGCTGGACAATAGTTCTATCACCATCTAGCCCTTAACTAAATAAAGCTAGTACTATGTTGTATTATAACTAAGATTACAATCTCAAAGACGTGTAGGTGTTGATGGTATTTATCTAATGGCATCAACTAATAAACACTAGAAATTATTGTCAAACGTAGTTTGAATAATTAATAATACATATTGGTGGACGCAACATCATCTAGCACCAAATTAAGCATAGCTTGTATTAAAGTGACCAGTAGGGCGATTATGGAACTCTAATTACAATCAATTACAATCAATGTCTATCAGTTTTCAAACGAATGATTGAAATTACGCCGCAAAACTGATAGACATTCAGATGACAATACTACAATATTAATATATTGTTTAATACGTACTTATGATACTTTATAACACTTATGATACTATTAAATCCATACATATGATACTGTGGCACAAAACCAATACCTATGTTCACTCAAAAATTTCTGCAATGCATTTCTCCAAACAGCTACCTATGCGATAAGGTTAAGATTTAAAAACGAAAACATAATATGCAAAGCTCACGTTTCAGTAAAAATGAAGTGAACTTTGACAAACAGAAGCTATTTGTCTCTGAATCTTAGATGCGTATAAAAAACCTATTCAATTTGACAAGGGGGCAGAGCTCGTCACACAATGGGTGCCTGCAGATGGGCGACGTAGCCGGGGCAGGCCGAAGAAACGTTGGCGTGACGATCTCGATGCCTTCGAGAAAGGCTGGTGGGAAGTGGCGGGGGACAGGGACTAATGGAAGGAATAGGGGGAGACCTTTGCCCAGCAGTGGGAAAGTATAGGTTAATATAAAAAATAAAAATAAAATTTGAACCCTAAACATGTGTCGACAATTATAAATCTACTTTGCGCGTGGGTGTATGCCACGTACTGCAAGCTCGAAGTTGAATTAAATTTTAATTAATGCTATACTAGTTTTGCGCTGGTTGTTAACAGAAGTAGGCTCAATTAGTGATGTGACCTAATAAGTTTATTTAGCTAACCGCGCCAGTGACGCCTAGTTCGTCGAACAAAACCGTTCGTGAGAACTACTGCTTACGTTCCGTTTTTGTGAACATACTTATTTAATATTCTTATATTTATGTACATCTGTGGATGAAACTTTAAAACTTTCATGGATTTGAACATAATTTTCACTCAAAATGAGATATTTACCATGTTTGAATGTTACCATGAGTTTATCTCGTGATCATGGCGCATACAACTGTGCCGAAATATCGGGAAGCAGAAAATCTCATATATCATGGTAAATATCCCGTTTTGAGTGAAATTATCTGTGGATGAAAAAAATAATTACGACAGTAAAATCATTAAAATAAATCAGGCAAGTGAGAATGTGGCTTCTGAAAGGCTGCCTACTATATGGACCTACTTTTTTATACCATGTTTTTTTCCATCGGCTACTATTACAAGTCCAAGGAATACCGACATAAACTATAAGTGCACCTTTGTTTGTAACTATTTTCTTTTTATGATTAGATTCCTTTACTTGTGCTGTGAGCGTTGCTTCTTGATAAAATTTATAATTTTAGGTCAAGTACCCCATAGATTTTGAGTTACCAGCGAGGGTGAAATATACGGCATAAATAAACGTATTCAGGCGGTATTTTTTGATTACGTTGACATAACTTGATTTATTCACAGGGACCACATATTTAAGTGTTTGATATTAATTTCAACTTGATAACTTCATGCGTTGCTGAAGTAAAGGGTCTTGATACAGACAGGTAGACATACAGACAGACGCACAATGACAAATTTATTTTAAATTTTTTTATTTCTTCTGATGTACAGGACCTAAAAATACTAATGGTATTGACTCAAGCTTACAAATTTGACTGGCCGATAGCTGTTTGAAGGAAGTCTAAAATAAATTTTACAATAGATATTCTTACAATGATTTCAGTTTACTATTTTTTATGTAGTTTTTAGTAACCCAGGTTATTTCTTAGGTCGTAGTCTTCACTTTAATCATGGCTAAACTACTGCTAGGTATATCCAGAACAGGCAGTTTAAACTTGAACTTCTGAAGAACAAAATCTCAGTTGTAAAAGGCACTGGAAGCTGAAATGTAGACCACGTTGAAGGCACCTTGAACGTGGTACACGTGGCACACAGCCACGCGACTGAAGTGTGTCTATGCTCGTCACATCACTACTGGTGAACGAACAGGCCCGGTAGGCCGGAATTTGCATGAAACATTGGATATTATACAGGCATTTCGTATTCTATTAATGCTTCAGACTTCAAAGCGCGGGTGGTATTATCCTCAATTTGAATACGGGCCGGAGTGTTTTTGAGTATCATTCGGGGGTTTGAGTGAAATTTAACAATGACGGATGTAGATGTGATGTCAAATAACAAAACGTAGCTTGTATCTATTCGAAACATTTTGAAATGTTATGTTTTTCTAACGTTTTTAGGAGTTGTTTGTAAGTAAGTAAGTACAGAAAGTTTGTTTTTATAACTTTATTTCTTAATCTTATGACACATGCCATTAACGAAGAAGAAGGGGTTTGCCATATGATGAGGATTTAGCCAATTTCAAGTGTTTAGATTGTTTATAGTAAGACGTCACAAAGCCTAGAAGACCAATACTTTAACGCTAGCGAATTATATGATTATAAGATTGAGATAAGTGTTTTAAATATGAATAACATCGCACAATATTTCTGAATACGAAAACATCGTGGGGAAATCGGCGTCTTAGCTCCGCACGTATGGACCATGTATTTCAGGAAAACATGGTCGATACGTGCAGAGCTGACTAAGTCGTAGATAAAGATGTCTAAGCTAATATGATATAGGCTGGGTTTGGTTAGTGAAAAATTGCCCAGGCACGACAACGTCTAGTTGACCGAGCGAGCGCGAAGCGCGAGCGAATATATCCGTTTCAGCTTAAGCAAAAATGCTTTCGTATGTCTGTCCGAACGGCGTCCGACCGGCGCGTCTGTGCGGATGTTCTCCTCTATAGTCCTCTATAGTCAGCAGGTTCTTTAATTATTTATCATTTTTCTCTATTCAGTTTTTTGGAATTTGACAAAATGACGGAGATACGGGGTTTGAAAACATAACAAAAGTTATATTTCAGTCATTTCGAAAAATGTTCGCGAGGTCGATAGCTCTCATAGCCACTAGTAAATAAAACATTGTACCTGACGCTGTTTATATCTAGTAAGATGTAAGAAACTCTTACAAATTTCTCTTTTATTTTCCACATAATTTTTCATACGCAACGTGCACGTTTTTGTGGATAAACATATTTTTCTTATTACGAGTGACTCCGCCTCACTTCAGAAAAACGATCCCTGGGCGCGCAAGATAAATAGTCGAGCAATTTGGTAGTGTTGTAACCAAATTCGAGTCTGTCGATCTTGAAGTCGTGGGTTCAGCTCAGCTTAATCTAAAAACCTACCTATTGATTTGTATTTTTAACCGACTTAAAAAAAGGAGGTTACTCAATTCGATTCGTATATTTTTTTTTAATGTGTGTTCGCGGATAACTTCGTCGTTTATGAACCGATTTTGATGATTCTTTTTTTGTTAGAAAGGAGTTATCTCAAGGGTGGTACCATGATAAGGAAACCAGGATCTGATGATGGCATCTGAGAGATGTCGAGGGGAACTTTTGAAAATTGTAGTGGTGACTAGTGCGTTTGTTTATTTTTCATTGAAGTATTTTAAAGCACTACTATTTAATGAAGGTCTAGAGTCGATCTGATGATGGAGGCGAAAGACAGTCGAGGGAACTCCTCAACGATTTACAGCAATTACCTAGTATTTGGGCTTGATTAATTTGTATTGATGAGAACTGTACACCTGGATGGGTTGTGGCTGTCATTAGGGGTCTGATGATGAAGACGAAGGACAGTTAAGGGAACTCCTCAACGTTTTACAGTAGCTACCTTATGTATATACATGAAGTCGGTTGTCTTTTTAGTTTTTAAAACGTGATGCTTCTAAGTGTAGGTTAGTAAAATGAAGTGAGAAGTAAGCCAATTTTTGATATCTTATAGTGAAACCTGTTAAGGTTTTCTTAAATAGCTTCAGAACCCTAAAAATCGCGTCCAATAAAAAGTTCCTGCTAAAACGGTTGTCATAAAAAATCCTCAACGAGCTATTGGAACAACAAAAGATATATTGGAACAGGAAAGAAAGTTACAATTGGTTTGAATTCGGCCAAACAGAATCCGACTTATACTTCAAATTTATTGTTCAAGCCTCGTTTAGATTGTTGGAGAATTGCGTTCAAACGCGGTATTTCTTTTGAAAATTTAACAGCAATTCTCGCAAAACACAAACGCGCAAATTAACAAATGTAGGTATATAGTAACACAATTATGTCGCCATCAATGTAAGCAATGCAAACAGTCGGACTATATAATTACGTTTTAAAAACTAAAAAGAAACCAACTTCATTGAATGAAATTTGAGCCTATAATACATTTTTAGTGGAAAGTAGATGTATTTTGTATATATATAATATGGGTAGGCCAAATAAACACAACGCTCCAATGAGACAGCGAGGTATGAAAGTACATGAAAACATCATCGATGTATACAATTTTTATATTTTCGTTTTTTTCAGCTCGACCGATTTTGATAAAATTTATATGGGACCACCTGTGAAGTAATACATGTACCCTTTCAAACAAAAAAAGAGTTTTCCAAATCGGTTAAGCCGTTTTCGAGTAATCGGTGAAAATACATAAAAAAAAAAGATTCCGACGAATTGAGAACCTCCTCCTTTTTGATAAAGTCGGTTAAAAAAGGAGAACAAGAAAGACTAAATACTCCTTTGTCACTAGGATTAAGTTTGTTTTGTTTATTTAAGCTTGGAATTGTAAAATGGTACAACAGACGTAATATCGAAGTTTTCGTAAACAAGAATATGATATCTATATATATATTTTTAATACCTACCTATCTGTAATGAAAATCTTTAATTTAATTACTTTGTTAACCTTTTTATAAGTGGGTATTTACATATTTATTATTTTCGCTCCATTGCACCTGACCTAGTTACCTACTTATTCCTTGATGCCATTCCTATCATTATACAATGCTCATAATGTAATACCTATCTACCCACATTTTATTTTTATTTTCTTTAATTATTTTTAGTTCTTAATTTTGTTTAAAGGCACTAAGCATGTACGTATTTACTTTGTAATCTTTAATTGCCTACGTACCTAAACTGTAACTGTACCTAACATAAGATATGGAAGAGCGAGACCATCTAACACAAGTATATTTCTACTTAAAAGATGGTCTCAACACTTATGAAATTGTTAAAAACTGTTACAGAAATAAAAACATTTTGTACTTTTTTTTTTTTGTATTTTTGCTACGTCCAGGGAAGTGGAAAAGAAACTGCCACTGGCTTTAAAAATACCTTGTTTACACTAACGAGCTCTTGCTAGTATCTACCCTAAGCAGAGAAGTGTGCTATAACTTGATATTTTAATATTTACCATATTTTTAATATGAGTGTATCAGTTTGTTCAGAAACAGGACCAATAGAAAGGTGAGTCGTTGTTATTGCACTACGTACCACGACACTGGAGTACTGACTTACGAAAGAAGAAGTAGGGTTACACAACCTTTGTTCATAGTATGCAAAATACAAACTAATTTATCTAAACTTTAATTTATGATATGATTTATTGTGAGAATTTCTTTTTAGTATAGAGTTAACTGGTACTTATGAGTCCCGCTCATTCATAGACCCTCTTGATTAAAATTAGATAATTTCAGTTAAATTAAATAAGGTAAAGGTAACTAAAGTCCCTTTAACTTGGCTAATTTAACTTACCTAAAGTTAAATTAGCCAAGTTAAAGGGATTTCGAAATATATTTACATTGTTTGTGTGTACAAGCAGGCCAGTCGTACTCCGCATTTTAGGTACGAAGCTACAAGTACATTAGTGCACCCAACTTGTTGGGTAAATTCGTAGAGAAGTGCCGCGCCAGACGAGGTAGAAAGTGAGGCACTAGGTAAATATAATGTTAGGTACTAAGCGCTTGTGCAAGGTGAAATGCACGTTGTTGCGTCGTCGCAAGAGTCTTTATTTGTATAAATGTTTTCGCAGAGTCTAGTGCCTTCTGTAACTTGTACTAATAAGTATTATGTGTTACAAGTATGTGAGTAGTGTCACATAATATTTATGTGATCCTGAGCATCGGTCTTCGTTCATTTTCATAGTGGAAAACTGATATCGTGATATTATTTAAGTACCTACTTATTTTCTACCTGGGTTTTTTACTTACGAGTATACCATTATTTTAACAATCTCAGCCCGTGTGATAACGTGATATAAATAAATATACAGAGATAACGATTTACGTATTGGCAGAACTATGCTAGTGAATAAAATTTGAATATCAGAGCATTGACACGAAAGCCGTGCAAATCAATAATACGAACCCAATTTCGTAGCTTGTACCTGCGCGTACAAGTTCAACCACTTTCAGGGGTCCAATCAGATTTCATCTGAACAACACCTTTTCATCATTGTTTTTGATATTTCTCGGTTACTTTTGTTACAGTACCAGTCAGTAACAAGACAGTCTCTACATTTTGATAAACACGGGTTTTACTCACGTATTATTAAGCGAATCTTCATCAAGCTGAATTTGGTTTGCGGTTCGCTCGTTCCCGCTCGCATTAATGCTTCACATACCCTGGTGAATCTAGATGAATCTAAACAGTGTTGCCTCCATCGACAAAATACGAGTGTTTATTTACTCGCGAGTGTCAAAACAAATGAATATATATTGATTGACAATGCAAACAACACTATCTAGCTCCAAACTAAGCATTGCTTGTGGTATGGTGATCCGTAGGGCGATTATGGAACTCTAATTACAATCAATGTCTATCAGTTTTCGGCGTAATTTCAATCATTACTGATAGATATTGATTGTAATTAGAGTTCCATAATCGCCCTACAGATGACTGATAGAATATTTTTAAATACATACTGATCTTGCCTTAAAACCTACCTTTACACAGAACAAACACAAATGTTCATCATCCAAATATTTGTCCTGAATAATAAATAAATAATCCCGGACAATTCACACAGCATCATCTGGCCCCAAAGTAAGCAGAGCTCGTGTTATGGGTACCACATGGATGATACACTACTTATATACTTTTTTTGTAAATACATACATATTATACATACAAAAACCCTGACCCGAGATAAATATTTGCAGATTTGCAGACCGTATTATTTGTATGCGTTGTCTTAGAATCTTGATTTTTGCCAGCTCCAAAGAACCGCAGATCTTAGCATTTGATATAAATTTTAACTTAATATCTCTACGCGTTCATCAGAAAAAGATTAAGATACAGATATACAGACAGACCGACAACGAATTAGAATAAGGATATCTTTTTTTATTTTCAGGTTAACCCTAAAAAGTAAATTACATCGAACGCTGCAGAGATAAAAAATAACATAATTTCAACCAAGATAAACCTTTAGGATCATGTAAAATACGGATCATTTATTATTGTAGTCAAACCACAGCGGATATGAATGTCGTGCTAACTGAAGAGTACTTATGTTAAATCACGCTAGTGGAACACTTATAGAGCACTTGGCTGAGCCCTTGAAGCGCTCCTCTCGACCGTTAGTGGGTACTGTTGGACGCTGCTAGTGAAGGGGCTCGATACTACACAATTTTGTGATGAAAACTGATGCGGCGACAAAAGTCGCAGACCTCGGAATCCCGGGATTTTATTTTGTGAAAACTATTACGAATAGCTTGTACGAAAATCCCTGGATTTTAAAAGCTTTTAACGAAAAGGGTTGACAAAAACTTATGAAAAGCTTTCTTATGTCAATTTTGTAAATTTTGATACACAGAATTTTACGCTGAGTTTTGTCTCTGATTCTGACGCCAAATACTGGAACGCCACTTAAATTTGAAGATTACCTACTTAGATGTTTCCGTCGTTATCCTCATACAATTTTGAAGGATAAAGAGCCCTCAAACGTTCGAGTTCATCTGAAATACTTGAGTGGACATTCAGTATTGGGACATCAGTCATCGGTATTGAGTAGGCCTAAACGCTTCAATTTTTACATATTTTTTGCAAATAACCGAACCTAACTGTTGAACGATGTGTAGAGACACAAAATACCTAAGAGCCTAACCTGTGATTCCATTAGCTCTCTTTGTAAAATCACTCGCACGAGCAGTTGGAATTTTTCGTTTTTTTATGATAAAGATCTTTTAGAAGGTTTTTTGCAAACATTCATCCCGTAAGCTTTTATTGCAGTCTAGTTTGCGATATTCAGTATCTATTTGCAGTGCACGCAAAAAAATAAATACTCCACATTGCGATGTTCCGAAAACCAACACGTTGTCTGTGTCGAATCGAATGTGTAAAAACATTTTATTTCGGTTTTTCTAATAGAAAAATCCTAACAAGTTGGGAGACATGTGCACGAAAGGGGCCAATGAGGCGCACTTTCATTCTTTCACCGCACTTGTTCGAAAAAACTAGTGACACGATAAGGATAAAAAAATATTTTCGATTATATATTTTACTTTGTTTCCTGTTTTATAACTACAACTGATTGATAGAATTTACTATGTTTCCTGTTTTATAACTATGATTTCACTGATATATGATGTGATTGCAAAGTCATTATTAACCAAACCCTTTTTAACTACACATTAGTTGTACGAGTAGGTACAGGCTGTTCAATGTGTGTAGAGTCTTGAATCATTACATTGAGTTTTATGTATTTGGAATAAATGTCACTCCAGTAGTCTTCTGTAGACAGAGTCTACAGAACCTGGTTTTATAAACTGTACCGTTCAAAGACACTTGTCCGAGCACTTTCGGGGAGACAATGGTCTTGCTTATATTGTTCGACCTCTTCAAACAGTGGACAGGAGGCTAACTTCTTTTATTGTCGTGACCACTTGAAAATAAAAGGACTTTCCGTAGATTTACTAAATAAGTTTAGTATCATGTTTCTCTTTTGAGTAAAAGAGGTTTAGAAAGCTTTTATATGATTTTATATTTTGGTTTATGGATGATCTTCAAAAAACGCATGCGTTATACCTACATGAATCTAGCCTATTTTGGGGCCTTCCTCAAATACGATCTCCCTACCAAATTTCATCATGATCTATTAAGTAATTTAGTCGTAACAAACAAACAGACTCAAAGAGACACTTTTGAATTTATAATATTAGTTGGGATACGGATGGACAAATGGCCTTGTTTCTGTCGTTTCGCTGGACTGACTAAAATTTTGTGAAAACGATCTTATTTTGTTTACCCCAAAGTCTGAATTAGAGTATCGTTTTGAAATGACATTTCTTACATTTACAAAATTCACGTGCGATTGAAGTTTAAGCACATTTATGTCGCCATGCTCGGAAAATCCTGGGAAAATCAATTAAATAGTAGAACAAAATTTCAACTTTATTTATTTTAGAGCTGTCATTACAAAATGTTACTATAATTTGAACCTTGGTCTGGACAGAACAAGATCGTTCGTATTTTCGAAATTTAAGCTTTCCGGCGTAATAACAGAATCAGCACTAATTTCCATTTTAACGATTGGAAAAATCTTATAGATGGTTTTAAAAACTCTGGAACTGCCCGTGTAATTGAAATTCAAATAGCTGTAATTGAAAAATGTATTTTATAAATGAAATTGCTCCAAAAAAAAACTCATATAACACATATTTAAAAGTACGTTCAACTAGAAACTATAATTATTTTATTTTATTTATATATTATTATTGTAAAAGGCTAGGACTATTTATGGTGGGAGTCCTAAGTTTCTTATTTATTAGTGTTTGTATTGGTACGGTGACGAAATGAAAACTCCAAAGTTCACTGTAGATAGTTGTATTTCGAACTTGACACTAGTACACAAAATGGTGATTAGAAAATATTAAACTGGTTTAGACTAAGGTTGGTATAAATGGTATGTACGGTGAGATGGTTATGAGTGACGCGGTGCCGGCCCGGCAGATGGTGGCGCACTGGATTGCTCAGGCAATTGTGCATATTTGCTTGTAAGGCAAAAATGCATAACTGCTGTGTTCGGTGTAAACCCGAACAATTGTTTTTTTTTAAATTAGGAGTCTCCGGACTCGGCTAACATCCTACTAATATTATAAATCTGTTAATCAGGTTATGTATCGGTTAAGTATCGCGAAATATAAATAGAAATTTCAAAACGCAATGATAGCGCGTTCTAATTTTTTATGTAGCGCCATTTTGTTATCAAAAAGGTTTTGTAGTTTTTTTTAAGGTAAGTAAATAGACAAGTACAAGATAACAAAATTTTATTGTGACATTGTTTAGAATCTTTCTTATGTGTCAATAGTTTATAATAGGAAATATCATTCAGATTATTTTACAGTTGTGTGAGTTTTTGACCACACATTTTTGACGCCATTTTGAGGTGTTGTAAGGTCAAAGTTTTGATATGTCGTGAAAGGCTTTATTCCCGACATTTTGGTTATGTTGCAATAACCGTGGTAGCGCGGTTGCTTAGGGAGTGTTGCCATCTACTTTTTTAAATTAAAAGGTAATACGCAATTAATACCCGAAAAAAGATAACAACATGAATTCTAATCGCGAAATTTTTATAAATAAAAAGCAAAGATGTCTGAAGAAACTTTATGAAGCTCTCAGCTCCTGGCTTTGTTCCATTTACGACCAAACACCAACAAAAATCGACGTCGAAAGCTCGTTAGACTGTGATAACACGGTACCCATGTCTCATCTCTCCAGAGACTCATTTGGCTCTTCTGTAGATACCCATTACACATTTTTTCGCAATAAACCCTCTTGTCATATCTCATGAGGCATTGTTAGGGAAACTCGAACGTACACAACACATTTCCATATTATCAAGAACATGTGTATAATGTTACACAGACACGATACGAGCAATAGTAATTGTTTACAGAAATGTACAGAATAATATAAGGTAAAGAAATAATATAAAGAAAAATAAAAATTTTTTCTTCTTATCGTGTCACTAGTTATTTTGAACCAATGTGGTGAAAGGATTAAAGTGCGCCTCAGAGGCTACTTTCGTGTACCCGGCACATGTCTTCGAAATTTTTAGGTTGTACGACATGCCGATACCATCACGATATTTTACTACATCGTTTAAGAGTACTGGTATAGCGCGTAAATAGAAAGAACACTCCTTATTTTCTATAAGAATACAATAGAAACAAATTATGCATTCCTAGGTACCTACATAAGTCCTTTATGGCGAAACGGTGCGCTTCTATAATAAGCTTCCTGAAAATGCCACTAAACTACCTATTAAGAAATTTAAAGCATACATTTTAAAGAAAGCTTATTATAATATAAATGACTATATAATTGATAAGAATGCATGACCTCATGTCGTTCACCCTCAGACAGTTTTGAAATGTATAAACTCTATTGTATTAGATTTTCGTAGTAAAGGTAGTTATAAGATTGATCATGCAAAAAAGCGCTAGAACCAGGACGAGGTTTTTGATTAGAAAATCCTCAAGATACAATCTATCTGCTTATAAAATTCAGATGCTTATCAAAAACAGACAGAGTCACTTTTGAGATATAAACTTAAAAGTGTCTCTGTATTAGTATATCTTATATTATTAATTACCTTAATATAGAAAACAGATAAAATCACGGATTATACATAGAATTATAATATTTAAATAGGTAATTACTTATTTACGTAATCACAGAGAAATATTTCCTCTCAATTCTGTTCAACTGAGAGTGATCCGTTTCATTTAGAAACTGTCGCGTTTAAATTGAAACTTTCATCTCGATATGGAGAAAAATAAAAAAAAAAATCCAACGATATCTCAGACCGAGATTCTCGACGCGACAACTATTTTCAATTTCAAATAGTTGAGAATTTAGTGGTTACAGTTAGCTGAATAAATAACTGGCCCCAAAGTAAGAAGAGCTTGTGTTATGGGTACCACATGACTGATATACGACTTATATACTTTTTTTTGTAAATACATACATATTATACAAAGAAACACCCAGACCCGAGACAAATACTTGCAGATCATACAAACATTTGTCCCGCGGCGGGAATCGAACCCGCAAACGTCTGCGTCTCAGAATAAGTAGGCTAAACAAATTATTGGAGCAGTACTATTACGTTAAAACTCTAAAAAAACACTGGTACTAACGATTTGGTAAACGCTTCTCCCGACGTATTCGGAAACTGCTTTATGTATATGATATGAGGTGATAAAAGTATTTTTATTTTATAAAAATAAGTTATCCTAAAAGTAGCTCCAAACAATTAATAAACTAACCTAGTTTTCTATTCTATTTAAAAGTGTGAACTATATTGATTGCTATATATTACTATATTGAACTATATAAATTTGAACTACTGAATTATAAAAATATATATTTTATATAAATACTATAGAAATTAAAACTTACCCTACCCCTTGTACGAAAACAAAGCGTTCGATCGAGTGTCACAATGGCTCTTTACGCGATGATGCTTTCTTTTAACTGCGATAGGATTTTGTGTTAGCATAATTTATCAATATAAAAAAATGAATTATGTATTATAATAATAAACAATTTAATAATAACATCAGTTTATGCGCTTTGCTACGTAGCTTAGTGCTGTTACCTGAACTTTTGAAAGGAATGAAAATATTTACATAATGCGTATGAGAGTACTCTCACATTTTAGCTGGGAAAAATTTATTTCATCAATTTCCCTGCTCCTCCAGAGCTGCGATAAAAAGCTCATATTAAATTTCCGCTGACTTTTGCATTTTCAGCGAAACTTGAAACATTTAACTCGCAACTTAACCCAAATCCGCTGTCGTAATGTCACCGCGGAAAACAACGCGCGGTGGTCTGAACGACCGCGGACCGACACAACCGTTAAATAAATCTAACCTGACGGTTCTGACCGGCTCAAGCGCTGCAGTCACTGCAACACTATACATTATTCATTATGCAGTCCGGAACGCGGCACATGCATCTTGTATGTCGCACCGGCATTTGTTTATTTACATTAGTCAGACGTCTGCTGGACGGCGGTGAAACTTGTTATAAATTCATTTGTTTGAAAATACAGTTTTTTTGGAGAGTTGGAACGATGGCGTTGGGTTTATAATAAATTATTGAAACAAACTGAGAGCTTTTCAGTTTGGCCAAATATTGCAAAGAAGTAGAATAACAAACAAAACAACGCTAATACGATATGATATTGAATGAGATTTAATACTTGTACCAATTATTATCTAATAAGACCATTATAAATGTTCATGTGGCAGGTTATTTTAGTTTTTCGGGAACATGGCATGGAATGTATGAGTTATTCATATTATCAAATTCACATAAAGCAAATTCAATCCTTAGTCTTTACATAATTTTGACGTTGCAATTTAGTAAGTTTACCTCATTCTGACATTTGTTTTTTGATCAGTAACTAATTACTGTATTTAAAGAAAATACTACTATATAATATTGAAAAAAATTAAAAAAGGATGTAAAAGGTATAAATTACGTACTCCTTTGCAAAATTTCCCAAATCCGTGACCAATTATTCTCGTCAGCTTCAGTGGTTGTTTCTCATTAAATCCACCGGAACAGCATTCATAAATTATATCCGAAATTTTGGTTTACCGCGAGTCACCGTGACGGGGCCTTGCCGACCCGGCGCCCGCTGTAGGGTTAACTTGAGTAACGGCTTTATTCTAAAGTTTCTATTGTAAGTTGATTGAATAATAATTTATTGGGCTTGAGTTGTCACTTTACATGGCTGTAAATATGGATGAAGGGTTATGTTAACATTGTAAAGTTACGGGATTGATAAATTCGTCACAAAACAAAGTGATACAATGCAATATTCTAATACCATTATATTATAATTATTTGAGTGAATTTATGTCTCTATTCTATAATCAGATAATTATTTAGCGTAGCGCTTAAGTATTATCTGTCCTTGTCATTTTAATTTCAGTGAATAGAGATGGCAACATATAAAAACAATTCATTAGCTAATGTATGTTTATAGGATTAACTTCATGATTTATGAATAACGATTTATTATACAGTAATTAAAATACAATATAAAAAAATGCGTGAGTGTCGTGGAACACTCGCTTGGAACGATGTTCCTATTGTAGTATATTATTACTAGCTGTTGCTCGCGACTTCGTCTGGATGCAATTTATCTCCTTGCCAAATTTTATTGATGGTTATTTCGAAAAATCCTGAAACACGTGTCCATTTATTTTGCATTTTATTTATTAATATCAAGTTTCAAGCAAATCACACCACGCGTTAAAAAGTTTCATACTAGTTTAATTTCAAAAAATCCCGCCTTAGTGGGTGGTTTTGCTTTAAAAGAAAGCTACCTTCCAAATTTCAGCTTTGTAGCTTCAGCGGTTTCGGCTCGGCAATGATGAATCAGTCAGTCAGTCAGGTTAAGCTCTTTTATAGGTATAGATTGATAAACGTATTATATTATTGATTAACAAATACAAATGAATGAATTACTGAAGTCTGAGAGCAATTAAATGAAACGCAGAAATAATTATTGAATTGAAGGAATGGTAGAAAATTTCGTAATTATTATATTTTCTCGTGTTTTGATTTTTTTTTCGCTTAGCCCTCATCCGCTAAGTCCGTACCGTGCGATAAAGAACTTCGTTCCAAAAGAAAAACTATTATATAATCTAAAAAAAAATCATGCAGATTTATTTGCTGTTTTAAAAGAAAAACTTTTAGCCAATATGTAATTGCGACGTATTGGAACAAAGACTGAAAAAAACATTTTTACTCCGACAAATTCAGAGCCCTTTCAGGGTGTCGTATCATGACAACTGATCTGCAGCTTAGGGTGAGATAACAGATCGGTGTGAAATGGGTACGCCGAGATATTGTTATCTCAGAAAGTTATGATGTTTTGTATATTAATCCACAGGCAAGATTAGGTCGGTATGCGTTTTAGAGGTTAGAAATTATAATTGAAATTTTGTTTTCTTTTATTCGAGCTTTTATGGACGATTATATAATGCTATTACTCTAATTATATTCATAACTAGCGACCCGCCCCGACTTAGCACAGGTGCATTTTAGAATAATTTACGTGTACATAAGCAATCTAGATTATGAAACTATTTTGTAGGATAAGGATTAATATCATAATACGAATGTTATCTTTCGATTCTACCCGTGTTTTGATTGACTAATTTGTACAAAAAGTTTTTTTTTTTGACCTACTCGTAACTATAATATATATGACAATAACCTCGCGGACATTTTTGCGGGTATTGATGAGTAGTATAAACGTGATACAATATGTTATGTATCATTATATAAGTTATATCACCATAATAGTTTTCGCAGCGCACGCCAAATAATGACTTTTATAGGCATTATTTTAATACCTTGGGTTACACTTTTGCAATTTTTTTATTAATGTGATATATAACCCATGTTTCTCTTTGATGATGTAGCTTTCTTTAGGTTCAATAATTATTAAAATCGGTTATGTGGTTATTGAGTTTATCCATTACAAACAGACATAAAAAAAATGTCAAGATATACTCGTAACTTAAAGTTTTTAGAGATGAGAAGCTAACATTAATATAAAATGTATTTAAAAAAAACTGTAACACCTATGTTGAAATTAGTACCTAATAAGTATTCGTTAAACATATTTTTTTAACATTCAAATTAGCTAGAAACATTCTTCATCAATTAAAACAACGTATTTTCCATTTTCACTTCACTTTTAACAATAATTCATGTACAGTTGACGACAAAAGTGCCGCCCTTTCTTATGTTGTTATTCCAAGGAAAATTCCAGCAATTTTTCCAACCCGTTTGCCCCGTCCCATACATCACCCGCGTTAATTATAACAAGCACATAATTCAAGGCGTCTTTACTGTGACGCGAACAAGCCTGGCAAATTTAGTAATTAACTTCACAAATGTACGTGATAAATTTACTTGAAAATAAGTGCATGATGAATGGCGGTTGTAATGAGCCTTTGGAATGTCAGTTTGACAGCTAAGTGCTTTGCAAGTTTTCTTGAAAAGCGCGCAGGTTGATTGGAAATTAAGCAGGAAATCTGAAATACACAGACTAATGACTTATTATTTCTAATGCTTATAAGCAATAATATATATATTTTATTGAACTTTATCAGTTAGGTACTTACTACCTCCTTAATCTTATAAAACATACATATTACGTGTCTCACTGTACAATGTTTTATTTTTGACAAATCTAATTATGGTTTCTACGAAACAGGCTTGACCTAGTGCGACCCACTCTTTAATCTGTATTAGATTGTAATTTTGGGAAATAAGCATTATAATTATTATTTTTCACTCAGAACGGGATATTTAGTTTTACCATGATATATTCGTTTTTATGCTTCCCGATATTTCGGCACAGTTGCATGCGCCATGATCTCGAGATAATTCAATTATTTTCAAAACTATAAAAAAAAAAGTTTTAGAAATTACAATTATTATACGCTAAACTATAAATAATAATAATATAATACCGGACATTTCACACAGCATCATCTGGCCCCAAAGTAAAAAGTGAATAAAAGTGATTTGCTACAATAAAAACTTACATGACAGTTAGATAAAATGTCTATAGCTGCTCGTAGTTTCCCGCCAATAACTTAATAGTATTGTGTAGACAATACTTCCATAAAACCTCTATGTTTACAACTTCGCAATATAAACTTTAACAAATGACGCAAACACGCCGTAAATTCAATGTGTTTTCTACAACAAAACACATCCGTCCATTACTGCAACCATAAAAATAAATTACAACATTTGAAACCCATACAGCACATTAAAAAGGCGTGATCTAGTTTCGGTTACCTGCCGATCCGGAAGATTCCGACCGTTCCCGAGCTCGCACGAACACATACAAACGGGACACTTTATGGGCTATATAAGTGAGCAATATGGCGGCCTAGTGGGAAAATATTTTGGCGGGAAATTCGCGACATGTAGTGCCATTAAGGATTTATAGTGGTGTCTTCGGGAAGTACTGGCTGACCGTCACTTGGCGTAATATGGATGTGGTGTAAACGGCTATCGGAATTGTTGTGAGCCTTTATTTCCTTCCAGTGTGAGTGGTTTGGACCAGCACTTACTGTTTTATGTGTCTGTTAGTATACTTCGTGAATAAGCTGGATCTGATGTTCTTACTGTTCTATTAAAATATACGTGTTTATAACAAATCGGAATAAGGAGCACCTCATTTCAACATGACGAGAATTTTAAATAAAAATTCTTTCGTAACTTGCTGATGTGAACAATGCCGAACTAAAATAATTTTAGAAGAACGAGTTAAAGATATTCCAACAAAATGATCCCGTAACATTTCCCGAAATTGTATTTCTTTTAGTATCAGCATCATAAATCTTAGAAGCAATCGCGACAATTCCCTTGCTATGGAGCTACAACTCGATCGACGTAATCTGCTCTCTCCATCAGCTCTGAAAACATTGATAAAAATATTCCGCTCCGACGAACATAAATGTACCTCCTTCAGTCAAACGTGTGTCACGTCCCCGGGAGGAACTATACACTATAGGCACCTACATTGATCTAGAAACAGCATTACACATGAATGAGAAAGAAAAACGTGAAACTTTCAGTGTAAATAAGAAATGAGTTCGGTGTGAATGTGGAAACGGAGAAATAAAACCGGATTTTATTTGTTACATTTTATTTGTTTACTACGTTTTTTACGTGTCATAAATGACTAAGACTTTTGTATGGGATCAAAATTGAATCAAAACTCGCCTTGTTTATTATCCTCTTTTGTAAATTAGTTCCAAATGCATATACTTCTTATTATTGTAGAAGGTTGCGGGTTCGATTCCCGTCGCGGGAGAAATTTTGTATGACCTGCAAGTATTTGTCTCGGTCTATGTCTTTATGAAAAACAAATATGGATTTACCAAAAAAAGTATTTAAGTAATATATAAGTCATGTGTTGCCTATAACACATTTATAGGGGATAGGTGATGTTGTGTAGAATATCATATCATATCATAAAGACAACAGTAAGAAATACAATTTCAAATTGATTCATGTGACATCTATTTGAAATATTTTTCTCTATATAACATTTTTGTAATCGCCTTGCTGTTTGATAGTTTGTTGATACCCCGAAAAAATTCCCTTAAGAGCACTACAGCGAATAGTTTAGTATCTACCCTTATCTATTAAAGGGTATTGCAAAAATATTACGATTCTTATAAAATACTGCCAAAGTAAAGTGATCTAAAGAAATATCTTGTATTACGAGTAAATGTGCCTTTTTTGACGTGGTTCGTATTTATTTAGTTTGAATTTTGCGGCAAGTGAGCAGTGCTAGTTTTAAGAGCAATAAAGATGGAAAAATGGCGGGAAAGGTAGCTGGAGCACTTTCAGACAAACTACGCGGCAGCTGTTCCAAGTAGGTCATAGCAAAGCATATCATAGCGGGTTGTTGGTGGGTACTTGTGAACGCTTGTCAAACGCTAGTAAAATTATATTCCTAGAAGTTAAAAGTGTCTAAAATAATTTATTTATTATCACTGGATAACTTCATACTTACTTCTAAGGCCGCACTCATATTGAAAACGTGACTCAATGAAATTGCTATAGTGGCACTAACTTATTTTTTCGTGGCCAAAATCGGAACTAAAATGTTTACAGAAATGTACAGAATAATATATAAAATACATGTGAAACAGTTGAGTTATCTAAGGACCGTTTAAAACGATCAATAGATAGCTCAACTAATCCAAATCACTGCCAGATCACAAAAATGTTAAACTTCTTTTTCTAATATACAAAAAATCTATTGCCGCGCGTTTCGTAAAAACATAACAATGGCTTGATTGATTTAATTATTTGGTTTGTTTTATTAGCCTCAATACTTGGGGGTTTGAAGGTCACGAGGTCATCTAGTTTTATATCATTTAATTTATTTAAATAGTTAGACAAAGCTGGCAATTCGGTTGGTTCATTTCTAAAATTAGGAATTGTCTAAAATATATTTTAGTCATAGCATTTGTAAAACCTATTCGGTTGGTACCATCTAACTAAATTAGGAACGCTTAATTAAATTAGATAAAATTAAATTAGTATAAGTTGGTAGCAGCAGAATACCAAGTTTCATTTGACACTTCTAAACCTAATTTTAGCTAAAATTAGTTAGGTTGGTGCCAACAGAATTAAGGCCACTGCACCTTCAAATTAAACAAAGTCGATGGGTAAACCCATGGTATATTACCCATTTATGTATCCCACAAAATATCTACAAGGTTCCCTGGGATATAACTCTCTTAAAACTCGATGCGCTTATGATCAGTTATCGATCACTATTAAAATATTTAGGAATATTATTGACAGTCTCGATTTACGCAACTAGTTGCTTTACACATATAGTGTCGGACAATTATATTCAAGGTAAAAGCCACAGGCTCCTCGCTTTACCACCTTGCCACACTGTAAGACACCATCAGTCGTCGATGCCTCGCGCTCTTGACGCCCTCAACGGTTTACTTAAGGCTTTCCCAGACGTTGACATATTTGTGGATGAATAAATGCTCTATTGTGAGAGGGATGGATGACCGATTATTATATCTATTATTTGTTTATTTTATTCAGTAATCTTGGCGGAATTTTAATGAATAAATTGTGACTACAGGACGGGTATGGATAATTGAATTATATGTGTATATTGGTGCATGCAATGTGATTTGAACGACGAGGAATCCCAAGAAAATTCTAGACGCCATTCCGCGTGACGTCTAGAATTGACAATTGACCATCGACTAAGACTCTAATAACAAACAAACTGACTATAAACACTTGACATTGGCAAAATTGACATTAGTATGTCACAGGCCATTAAAAGAAGAAGAAGAAGAAGAATGCTATACTCTTGTTCTACTTCTTCTTTAATGGCACGTGTCATAATGATGACGATTTTTCTATTGTCAAGTGTTTAGATTGTTTATAGTAAGACGTCACAAAATTGTATATTGTTGTTGGTCATTTCTTATTTATATTAAATTAAGGCTTTTCTAGATTCTTCTTTAGTCATTTCATGAAGTAACATAGCACTTCTAAATTAATATTTTATTCTCATTTTATTGCATGTTTTATTCAGAAATCTTAGCAGAATTTTAATGAATAAATTCTGAGCACAAGTATGGACAAACGAATTATAAGTGTAAGTACCTACTATGGAGCAATGTTATTTGTACTAGACGGCCATTCCGCGATGACGTTTAGGCTTGACCATAGACTAAGACTTTATTATCAAACAATCACATGACACTGCCAAAATTGTCGACAAGACAGATGCCATTATAGGACGAAAGAAGAAGAAGAACTCGAGAAAAATAAATAACATAAAACCGGAATGTTTGCTTCGCAAGACGGCTAAAAATAATCCATACTATAACCACTCTCACTTGAACATTTTGGTCGGTTAAACTGTAAAACAAGTGTTTTTTCCAAGATCCACAGCCAGGTAGTTAAATCAAATATTTGCAACGGCAGAAAACTTAGCTCAGCAAAATATCCGTCATATAAAGCAGCTAGAATATGTGCTCGAAGAAAACGTGTCTCGACTCGCAACTCGCTAGTGAATCACAAATGAGTCTTCTAAATGAATGCGTACGAAATCGATTACTGCTGCTGGAAAATAGGGATGGCAGGTAGGCTTAAGGGCACGTGCACACTGAAATACATGATAAAATCATGTATTTGCAGATCAAAATATTTTAGTATTTTTATCCATATTTGTTCAGAAAAACAAACAATTTGCTTTAATATAACCGTTGTTTATTTATATTGCTGACTAGCGCAGTTTCACAGTAGCACAAACAATTATACTCGTATTGTACTAACTATAGGACTAAAGTATGTAAGTAAGTATGTTCAGCCCCGTAAGTATAAGAATTAGTAGATACGTTAACATTAATGGTCTAGAAAAGTAGGTACATAATGAACCTGATAACAAGTTTTCGTTAGTCTTGTTTTTGCTCCTTGTAGTATTTTTTGGCCCAAGATTGAAGTTATACGGGTTGATGTTATAATATTACCGCTACAGTTTGACTTGAACCAGCATCGCAATCCTACAGATTGAATAGAGCTAATGACATACGAATGATGCAGAAATACGAGACGTTATTCGATATTTCTATTGGTTTTGAATATAGATGACCCATATACACGTATATTTGGTCGAACTGTACTTTGTAGTTTCTGATTACGACATAGGGAATCTCTTGTATATGTAATCGTTTTTTTTTTATAAACGATATTGACGAATGTCCTCTGAATGAATTGGCAAAGGCTATTTATTATATGTGTTATGTTATTTTATTAAATTGTATCTTGTAATTCATGATAATCTTACTAATATTATAAACGCAAAATGTTGTATGTATGTTTGTTACTCTTTCACGCAAAAACTACTGAATGGATTTTTATGAAACTTAACAATAATATAGTCTATACAATCAGAATAACATATAGGCTATAATTTATATAGATATAAATTGAATTGTCCAAAATATATCGATAAGTGTCAAGTAAGTAGGAAAAAAATCTGCCATCAGCGAGCTGTTCTGGCGTGCGCTGTAAGAACCGTTAGAATTACACGAAGTACTAATTCTGCGCAGACGAAGTCGCGGGCACCAACTAGTTTTTAATAATTTGTAAATGATGACTTCACTATTGTATCGGTGAATCCCGTAAAAATTGGTGTAAGAAGACATAAATAAATATATACATATTATAAAATTATAAGGTATACTTTGAACAAGATTAACTGATGAGCCTGTTCAATATGAGCAGTGTGATGAGGAAGCTGAGAATCAGCCCTGAAACTCATGTTTGTTCCTAGCACTTCTTTGTATAATCCTACTTCCAAGTCGCTCACAGTGGTGTTAGTGGTATATCAGAAAAGTGAATGTTTTTTGCACAACAGTTTTTAATCAGATCAAACAGCTCGCTCACCTCACGCTCACGCCCTATTTGATCGCCGATCGTGTAGAGTCGTTTAATAAAACGTTTTTAACGAAACGTATTTCTGCGTTTGTTTTCGTGTTTCCTTTTAGACACGGCTTTATTTTTCTTGTATTTTATGGACAAAGCCTTATTGTTCGTTATTTCACTTTGTATCATTCGGGTCCTTTATTATGAACGGTCAAGTGGGTAAACGATTTATTATTTTGATAAAAAGAGAAGATATTACGGTTCAATGGTATTTCATGGAGCTGCTCTCTGTTTTGTGAATGTAGGTCGCATTGTTTAATACATTAGCGGTTTCCATTTTTTTGTATAGAGATTTTCGTTCTTATTGTCAAACCTGCGTTTTTATTTTTGGTCAAAATTTTTATAAAAATATAATGAATATTGATGGACAATCCACACAAGCCACATCTGGCCCTAAACTAAGCACAGGTTGTACGGGAACCAGATGAGTGATATAATACTTATGTATTTTCAACTACAAGCATAAAAGTAGCAAACATCACACAAATGTTTTTCTTAGAGGAGAATCGAATCGACAACCTAGAGCGTAGAAGGCAGAATTACTATCAACTGAGCTGCCAGCGAAAATAGTGGATTTTTGTTCAATAACAATCAGAATCGATTTATTTTTTCATAGCCCGGCTCATATTGAGGCCGAATTGATTGTATTTTCAGTTTCGCTAGAATTAGAGTTACGTAATTTTATAAAAATAAAGGACGTTACAAAACATTTTCACAATTCCAAGCGATACCTCCGAATTGTAAATTCAAATTACACTAACAATCGGTAGATTATAATGACAGATTGGGCATCAATCTTCGTTAGCATTGTCACGCGCGAAGTCTTCCGGTACAAAGGCTCGTGACACGGAAATTTAGCTGATTTAAAATATCCATTATCAACCGAGAAAAGCATGATAAGGATTTTCACGATTTTTTACGATTTTCTTTTTGTTTATGTTTTTTTCACGATCTCTGTGACGCGGCAGTGAGCCAAGGCCCGGCTGAGACGCAAAAGGATGCGGGTTCGATTCCCGCCGCGGGACAAATGTTTGTATGATCTGCAAGTATTTGTCTATGTATAATATGTATGGTATGGGTATTTCTATGTATAATATGTATTTACAAAAAAAAAAGTATATTAAGTAGTATATCAGTCATGTGGTACCCATAACATAAGCTCTGCTTACTTTGGGGCCAGATGATGCTGTGTGAAATGTCCGGGATTATTATTATTATAATTATTATTATTTGTCTCAGGTCGGGGTGTTTTTCTATGTATAATATATTTTTACGAAAAAAGGTGTATAAGCAGTATATCAGTCATGTGGTTCCCATAAAACAAGCTTAGCTTTCTTTGGGGCTAGACTATGCTGTGGGAAATGTGCAGCATTATTTTTTTATTGTTTATTAACTACAATTCTGCGGTGATTTGCCTGAGGCTTGAGGTTTTTTTGTATTTCATGTATTTTATTTTTTTTTGTATTGCAAGAGTTTCATATTGCTCCGAAAACATTATTTCCAATTTATCATCACTTTAAAAATAGCTTGCCTTCCATCTCTAAATCAGTAAATTGTAAAGCTGATAGTCAATATGCACAGTGAAAAAGATCCAATTAAGAGATGCTGTCGATACATTGAAAAACAAAACTTTCCCGGACGTGCGGGACGGACTGCGGACACGCCTATCGCTGAATATTTATGAATTGCTCCGTAATATCCTATTGAATGCGCTGAGTGCGCTTATAGTCGGATAAAATGGTAGCTTTTCTGAAAATTGTAATAAAGGCAATAATAGTTTAAATTTTTAAATGGAAACACAATTTGTTAGATATTAGTAAGTAGGTAGGATTTCTAATCTTTATGATCAGATAATTATCTAAATGATAATCTAAATAATGATGCCGGACATTTTACACATCACCATTACTACTTTACTGCAACACATGACTGAAGTACTATTTTTTGTATTGTATATTATACATAGAAACACTCAGACCGAAACAACTACTTGCAGATCATACAAACATTAGCATTTTGATAAACACGGGTCTTACTCACGTATTATTTTGTTGATGGAAGCACCGACACAGTGAACCGCGGATCAAACTCACCCTGATAAAGATTCTCTAGATGAATCGAAACAGTGTTGGTGTCTCCATCGACATAATAATACACGAGTAAAACCCGTGTTTATCAAAATGTATAGTACAACTCACGAAAGTTTTGAAAGTGACATACAAACATTTGTCCCTCGGCGGGAAACGAACTCGCAACCCTCTGCCGGGCTTCACTGTCATTATACAGAAATAACATTCATAGTGGGTACTTTTGACCCAATTTCTTTAGTAAGTACCTAAATAAATACCCATCCTCTTTACTTGGGTACAAAAGACACGATGGAAATGTTTTGTTGATCTATTAACACACTGTCACCAGACTTGGTCATATCACTAAGGCTTTACTTGAGTATGAGTAACAGTAACAGCCTTGTGAACATCAAAAAATTAAATGAAAACTACATACAATATTAAATGCTTAAATAAATGTAAGAACTGAATAAAGATAAATGTACTAATTGGTTTGGGAACTGCTGGTAATTCTTATCTTTACTGATTCCGTAAGCCTTCAATGTGCGTGATCTGACACGCACTTAACCAATTTATTGTATTGATGTTTACCGTGATGATGACACGATAATGTCATCCATCAAAGTTTACGCCATGTATTGATGGATCAGCAATATTTTCAATTTCCTAATAAACCATCGTTTTGTTGATGTATAAGGGGTTAAAACCAATAGCATACGCTTTAGGCCACGATTGTTAGGTTACTATCTACCTTCAGTATTAGACAGCGATTTCTGAAAGAAATTGTGGATATTATATTATTACTAGCTGACCCGACAGACGTTGTCCTGTCTTAACTATGAACTATTTGAGAACTATTGAACTCAAATTGGCTCAAATATCGATAAAATATCGTTTATCGATAAACGATATTTGCAACGATCGCGCCAAATGTCAAATGACTGACAGTTATGTCAAACGCCATGAGGTTGCATTAAAAAAGTGTATATTGTCAAAAGCGCTAAGGTTACATTAGAAAAGTTAATTTTTTCGTTAAGTTTTCTTAATTTTTCTAATTTTTCACACAAATTTCCTTCCTCCCTTCTTTATTAATTCCTTAATTCCTTCTTTTTTCATTCGTATTTTGTTTTAATCTCATTGACGTGTTCAAAAATACGAGTTCTGTCGTAGTATCAGTACGTTGCAAATGGTACGCAACATCGATGTCGTATACGGAGCGAACACTACAAACGAAAGCACGGCCCGTTGTTAGTTTTTAAACGCTTCCGCTTAATTCTGGAAATTTTGATCTGAAAAAAATGTGTCCGGTCCCTATGCTGCCCTGAAAACTATGGTCGATAACGAAGACGTTAGAGGTGACTGTGCATGATTATTAATCAACGGCTAAGTTAGTAGCAGCTCTCGACGTTAGCAGGAAAACAGTATTGGTTCATTTGCGTTCAAGGCAAGGCAAAAAAGTATGACAAAGTAATGGTCACTGTTTTGGAATCTAGTGCTGATTCGATTAATCACAACTACTCACCAGACGGCACGAGCATTGCTGCGGATGTGTGTGAAGAACTGGATACAATAATAGAGAAGCTCGCAAATCTCCAGCCAACTTTGGTCAATCGCTCGTCTCCGATGCACCGTCATCCACAGACTTCTACTCTTTCTAGAATTTGGACATTTTCTTAGCTATAATTCGATTTGCGGGAAGTTGTACAAAATACCTTTGAAGAGTGTGTGGCTGCGCTGCGCTGCCAATTAAATAAAAATTGGATCTCACGTTTTTGTACAACACGGCAGTTTCATAGGTAATACGAGTAGGTATACTCCAGTCTAATAGCGTGAAGCCGAGTTCAAAGACTCGTATAAAAGCTATATTTCTGGGATGCTTTAGAAACATGCAACAGTACTCTCATTTAAAACAAATTAAACCCCATTCATTTGATTTACAAAAAATACATTCTGCTTTTCCAACAGTTCATTATTTCTCGCAAATAAAACAGAACCGCGAACTGAGTCTTTTGAACAAGGTATGAAGCTAAGCACAGCCACGAGCGCTAACAAGCACTGTGGAATAGGAACCATTTACGATTATTATTGTGCTCTCGTGGTATTTTAGTGCTTTGGAGTGTAGGATTTTATACTGGATGCTATATATTTATGCTGAAGTTTATCAATATTTATTTCTTGTTCAAAGAACTTCGACCACACGGCGCGGAAATGCAGTCTCTTGGAACTCGTCCACATCAACAAAATTGTACACTTGGTTACACACGTGAATTAGGAACATTAGATGAGGTATGTTTTTGTTTTAGTAGGTAACTTATAGATAACAGTTATTATATGAGTTTATGGATTAAACACAAGGTTAAATATTAGGGGTTAAAGTATGATATTGTCGATTAGTACTGAGTTATCAAACATTAGTTTTTCTAAGATTTAATTAATAATTTAATCAAAGTATTAACCCTCATTATCTATACATTTCTTCCATCAGACTGGCCTGTCAGCTTAGTTGGTAGTAACTCTGCCTTCTATGCTGTAGGTTGTAGGTTCGGTTCCCTCCCAGAACATAGGTGTTTGTTCTGTGTCTGGGTGTTTTAAAGTATCATAAGTATGTATTTAAAAATATATAAGTATTCTATTAGTCATCAATAACAATACAAGCTATACTTAGTTTGGGGCTAGATGGTGTTATGTGCAATGTCAATGAATATTTATATTTATCAATATTTATAATCTCATAGGAAGATGATTAAAACCTTTGCGATAGAACTTAACATACTTAACAAAATATAGATGCCAATTCCTTTTAATCCAAGCCCGAGAAGAATTGACAAGAAACTCGTCCTGGTCCTAGCGTTGTATGATCCTTTTTATAACTTAACTTACAAAAAGGTTATACATTTGTAAATAAATTTATTAGTTAAATGTCAGGGTAGAAGTTACTAAATGGTATTAAAGAACGCCATGGCTCAATGTGAATCAGGCTATAGTAAAGATTGAATAATATCCGTAGTGTATTGTCAAAGCACAGTAGGCAATCTCTGTGTTATCATACTCACAAAGCAAGCCGATGCCTTCCGAACCCTGGCAGTGGCACTTTTGTTTAACGAAATAGAAACACGCTCGATATATTTGCTACGACGTGGCAACGTAGCAATTTCAACGGCTCGTAGCGGCAGAATGCAAGCTTTCTCATTGGTGACGCATGTGGTACTCGATGAGTACAGGCTATTTCGTTGTGAACCTGGTGTGGACACGAGCTCAGTTTGCAATTGCTTGCATTCGCTTATTTGTATACATTCGCTCAATAGCTATAATGATTTTTATCTAAATCAAATATCAACAATCTTTGAATGAGTTTTCGGGCCATTTAGTATTTTTTTTGTAGATTTAGTTTTCAAAAATAATTCTATAAAGTTCGTGGAGTACTTTGATATAAGAACAACGTCAGTAATGTTAGTTATAAGTCCATAAAAACTAACGGTTATAGTTTTTTACTATTTCTATCGCAAGTTCATAAACCTGAATCATATTCATGTTACATGTTTAACGCCGGGCTTTGGCCCAGGGCTGTCACTCGTTAGTTTTTACTGTTGATTAGTTTTGCCAGGGCTGCCCAAAAACTGACGACACGCCATTTTACTATACCTGTACAGCGCCGCGCTTCGTTTGCAGTTGAGTTATTTTTTATTCGCTACGAACGAGGTGGGTGCTTGTATTGTTTTTTTTAAGAATTTTTGAATTGCCTGCAGTCCGAAAAAATGCCTCTAGACTATTTGCGCTGCGTATAAAGTCCTTTGGTGTTTTATCAGCGTGTCCCCATATATTGGCTTTACGATGTTCTGGGTTTTTGGTGGTCCTTATAGATAGCTCTACTGTTTTATTTGTTATGTATATTATTGAATATTGCTTTGCAATGTAAATACAAAAAATATGCATGGGTATAGTGGATACAATGGTGATTTCATATTGAAGTTTATGTTGTTGTTGTTGTGTGTATGTATGTTGTAGATTATAGTAGTGCTTAGTATGAATCATAATACCTAAACCAAATGCTCATTTAGTGTAAACTTCCTACTAGTAAAGTCTTGTATTTTATTAATTTTAACTGACCTTATGCGCTGTAGGTTGTTCGATTGGAGTTGGAGTTCGATTCCCTGCAAGGGCACACATTTGAGTGATCAACACAGATTATGATTTTTTATGTGTCTGGGTGTTATTTTTCTTACGCAGTGTATTTAAAATTAGAAGTTTTCTATCAGATATCTGGCTCTCATATTTAAATTTTTGCTTTGTTTAGGGCAAGATAGCGCTGTGTGAATAGTTCACTAATATTTATTTATATTTCTTTATAAGTTTAAAGTCACGTAGCGTACATCCCCGACGAACGAGTGTATATGCCCTTCTGAGTGTTGTTACAAACGTGCACAAAAGTCGAAGTTAGCAACTGTAGTTACGAAGCTGAAACAGTAGCTCGGGTTATGGCAACAAGCGGTGGCAAAAATAATTAATTAGCCAGTCCTCGTCACAAGCTGTTGTGACATGAGGAGATGGCTAGCTTTTACGCATAAAACAGGTTGAATAGCCAGAAGCCTTGTAACCAGCTCTACGTTTAACGTCCTGCAAGTAGCAAAATAACTCTCTTTGAGAGAGGTAGGTTATTTTCCTATGACCTTTGAAAGACATCAGTTTTTATGTTTCATCAGCTAGAACAATTTTAATCTGATATAGATGTTCTATATCACGATAAATCCGTGCAGGCGCTGTGTCAGCATGTTTTTTTTTTAATAAAACACGTACAACACCTATTTAAATAATAATATTAAATGAACTTTATTGAGAACATAGCATTTTAGGTACTTTCAAACAAAATTAATGCTACGGCTACAGTGTAATATGTCTTGCAAACGGCGGTTTTATCGCATTACCTATTTAAATCTCTATTATTATATTTCATTTTGATAAACACGGGTTTTACTCATGTATTATTTTGTTAATGGAGGCACAGACACTTTTTCGATTCATCTAGAGAATCTTCATCAGGGTGAGTATGATCTGTAGTCCGCTCGTTGCCGCTCGAGTCCACAGTACGCATACCATATTATTTCTCAATGCTCTCATATGCTTTATTGCTCAAAACACAGACTGTATCATCTATTAGTCTTACGAGCAGTATGTGCCGGTCTTTACGACCTGTTTCCTACGTTAATGTAGCGAGTGCAGATGTCGGGGGTTCAGAATGACGACTAGCATACTAATTATAAAAAAAAATGGTTGTAATTTGTAAAAACCCTGTTCAAGTCTTTAATGGGAAGAAAAAAGGACGACAGTGCGTCCATTGTTTTAGAAATACACACATTAATGTAATTTATGTTGATTAATTTGATGTGCATTTGAATTAAAATGAACGGTCCTAAGATTGCTCAACTGTTTCATAATGTATTTTATATTAATAAATATGATTTTGTATAAATGAAAAAAAAAAGCAGCAGATGTAAGTTTTTTCTACTAGTATATCTCAACAGACTAGGACAATCAACTAAAAAAATATTGGTGTAAATGCACACAACACCATCTAACCTCACAAAGAGCATAGCTTGTAGTATGGTGACTCGAAATATATATGGTGACTATATATTTGGAAAAACATACATATGATTACGTTCATCACACAAATGTTTATCCTGGGAGGGAATCGAACCCCCAACCTACAACGCAGAAGGCAGAGCAACTACCAAATAAGCTGACAGGTTACAAAAAGTTTGTGCCAAATATAATGTGTAGAAGTGCCGCTTTCTACCGAAACTATTCGAAATCGAATACCATTTAGCGAAATACCAAAAATGTTCAAACACTTTTACTCAAAGTTGTATTAGATCAATGGATCATGAGCTCAAGCACTTATCGTTTGCTTCCTTCTATTCATTCGCTCACCAAATCACACAGTAAATGGTTTATTTACTATTTGTGGCTACTAAATCCTTATAGCCATCGTTTTAAACCCAAAACTCTTTGATAAAACTTTATTGGCAGTACTCTTAACTTTGTTCGCTTTATTTTTCATCATAAAACTCAATACATTGGGTTTTGTTCGGGCACATTTAACTGCGCATTAAATGTGAAAAATGTATTATTCCGTTTCAATTTATATGTAATTCCAACAACTACAGTGACAGTTGAATAAATAATAAAACTTTAAACTTTCAATTACTTAAAAATATTACAATATAGTTAATAAAAAACTGGTTGTCTGTAAAATCGGTTTACGAACGATAATTTTACGTGATAACGTCATAAGAAAACATTGATAAAAATTGCATACTTTTACCTATTAAGATGCGTCACAAGCCGATCGTGCCTCTCTATCGCTTGTTCCGCACTCTCGCTTGCACGCTTGGCTCAGGCGGAACGTGACAATTTGTCGCGCGTGCTACTGGCGTTCATCGATTTATAAGACATTATTATGTAAAAAAATATCGCTCTTTAAACTTTTAGATACCTTTAATGATCAGTGATTATGTTTCTTATCCGTAACTTAGACATATTCAAAAATCCAAGTAATAAGAGATTTGGGATGTCTATCAAACTTTAGGAATAACAATTGTGTGCATATTTGTATGTTGTTTTTTATCATCTTTTAAATACTCAGATTGGCAATATGCTCGGACGAATACACCGCCAGAACTTTAATAGCTATTAGCTTTTATTAGATCACGCCACTAGCATAAAAGTTAACTCACGGCTTGATGGGCATTAGGCTTGCTCTAGCGCTTCCCGAATGAGGCTGCTCATGCATTGTTTAACCGGGATTACGGGTAAATGACAGTTATCTTTTAATGGCACAGAACACCCGATATAAGACATACCCATGACAATCTAGTTGTATGTTTGTAACGTTGTTTATCCCGAGAAGTAACTGTTACAACAGCGCATCATCACTGAATGTGGTTTTGTAACCGCACAGGGAGTAATTTAATAAAATCGACAGGCATTTGAGCAAAAGATTCCGCAGAAATCACAATAATGAGCCAATCAAGAGTTAACGACGTGATTGTTCAGAATTGACTTGCGGCTGTAAATTCGGAGCTGAGGTGAGAAAATTGGATAGTTACGAGTGTGAGGTCACAGAGTGCAATATTTGAAACCTATTTACTTCTTACTACTCTGAAAAATCGTTTTTGGAATAGACTTGTTTATCATTTGAACAAGTGACCTTTGTAGTCACATGCGGACGCTCTATTGCTTGATACAATGTAAGATGGAGTAGACTTGCCCCGCACCTATACTATTCTCTCGATTTGTCAGCATTCTCCGCAGGATACGGTTTATACGTGTGGAGCTGACTAAGCCAAGGAAACCATCTAAATTAACAAAACACTGGGGGTCTACCTTAAAAATACATACTATTATTTAAATCTGTTGCCATCTTTATTTATTGACATTAGAATGAAAAGGATAGGCCATACTTAGGGGATTATGAAATTAATAAGGATGTTTTAGGTTGACTAGCCTGTCAGCTCAGTTTGTAGTTGCTCTGCCTTCTGCGCTGTATGTTGAGGGTTCGTTTCCCTCCCAGGACACACATTTGTGTGACGAATAAAGCTGTTTGTTCTGAGTCTGGGTGTTATAAAGTATCTTATGTATGTATTTAAAAATATATAAGTATAATATCCATCTGGCCATCTGTTCACCATAATACAAGCTATGCTTAGTTTGGGGCTAGATGGTGTTGGGTGCATTGTCCACTAATATTTATTTATTTATATTTATTTAATAAACCAGGAAAAGCCTTGTAGGCTTTACACAGCCATTTGGTTTGACGGCAGTGATAACATGGTCGTCAGTAACCTAACCAAGGCAATGACATGTTAATCTCGTCGTTGGCACAGCGGATTGGCTGCTCTTCAGATCCGATTAGAATTCAAATTGAATGACTTTAAGCAAGAATAGTTCAGCTTTGTAGTTTTACGGCTGTTTTGTTCCGTCGGCTTTTACCAGGAGATTAGTAGGTTAAAAGCCAACATACTTACCTATGCACGTTCGGTCGAGGGGCAGCGACCCACAAATTCAAATGCGTTCAAATCCCACGTGCATAAATAAGAAATCTATTTTAGAGAATTTATACTAAAACATCTAGATCCAAATTAAGCAATGTTTGCACCTACTATGGAAACCAAATGACTGATATTTTGATAAACATGGGTTTTGCTTACGTATTATTTTGTCGATGGAGGCACTGACACTGTTTCGATTCATCTAGAGAATCTTCATCCTGAACGAGTCATCTGAATCGTGAACGTGGGCAGCAACGAACGGATCAAACTCACCCTGATGAAGATTTTATAGATGCATCGAAACAGTGTCGGTGCCTCCATCGACAAAATAATACGTGAGTGAAACCCATGGTTATCAAAATATATAGTACAACTCACGAAAGTTTTGATAGTGACTGATACTTATATACTTATATACTGATACGTACATATATACTAACTTTATGATACTTTATGTATCACTGAGACACAGAACAAGTTCTATGTTCATCACACATTTTTTTATTCTGGGTTGCAGTCGAACCCACCAATTTCAGTGCGAATTATTTACTGCCATATTTCGTTTATGATTAGGCTAGTGTCCCTGCCGAAAGCCGTAGAAGACAGATGATGACAATGGTGGTAGTCTTATAGGTCTTATTATAATACCGACCACAAAAAAAACAAAATTTTAGAAAGCAGCAAGGTATGTAAAAAAGGAGTTCGTATGTTATAAAAATCAGTCGTTAGAATAAGATATAGGATCGTTTAAATACTCGTAGCACATTTAACGCTGGCCTTCCGTATTAGGATTCCCCGTGAGGGAGTACAAACTAAGCATTAAGTGCCTGTAACTTTGTATCATTTAGCTGCTGAGTGAACAAGTTAAAGTACTGACTATAATCTGTTCCATTCCTACTTCGCATTCATGGAACCTCAAGTTCCCAGTCTTGAACTCTAGAGAGCGGAACACGTTTGTTTCGAGAAAACTTAAGGTTTACTTTACCGCTGACTTCAGTAATTTCTTCTGTAAATGTTTTGCCATCAACACGTCTGTGCCATGCGAGTATGTATTGCTGGGGAGGTGGTGTCATACTTAGTAAACAGCGAGTCAGATTTTGCCATTATTTTTTTATCGCTGATATTTTTTTCTGCAACTTCTGATGTATATTTTTCTAATTGCATAAAAACGTTAAAAGACTAGAGTGATTTAGGTAGAGATCTCAGGAGATCTTAGGATTTTAGAAGAGTCTACTAAACCTGGGGATTACAATCGTGAGCGTGTTTGTCTGTTGGATTTTTTTGCTGAATGAATAAAAACCTTTCTAGATTATAAACACGTCATTGTGTCACTGAAATATTATAAGTATACAAATAATTACTTATGTTTGATGTTATTTAGTAGCCACGTACCTAGTTCAGCCTCACCTTCAAATGTTTGTTTAGCAAATCGTTTTTTACGTTATACGGTTTTCAAAACCACCTTTTTCCACTGTTTTCGTTTTAAATTCACCGCAACCCCTCCAGGCTACTTCCATAAACATTTCATCCGAATATTTATCTTGGTTCGCGACAAGCAAATCCGCGAAAACATTTATAAACATATAGCGCACCCGTATGCATGGGAGCGTCTGCTGCTGTGTCATATTCGCATTTATTACTCCCTGCATTCCGTTGTGGAAGTGATGTTGAAATCTCACGTAGAGTCGTGACAAAGTATCGTTTTTAACACAGAAATGTAAAAGTAAAATGCGTTTAATAATAAAGCATACTCCTGGTTTTAATTTTAGCCAGGCTACAGTAACGAAAGCAGAAGATGAAGACACAAAAGCTATTGTGGAATAGTTAAATAAGTTGTTCATAACAGATGAACGAAACTAAGCAGCTTTCTGAGGGGTCAGTCCTTGGAAGGATGACCGCGCTGGCATTTTCATTTGAACGTTTCCACGTTTCGCAGGGCACGATAAGCGGTCATTTAATTTATGTATTGAAAAGATTGAGTTTAGAAAAGCTAAAAACGCGACGATGACACAATGTATGAAATACGAGTATTACCGAATAAATCGAAGTCTTGCTGTGGTCTGCCGAAGCTACGTTATGTTAGAGATATAAATGCGTCTTTAGACAACACGTCGTCAATGATCTCTATTTCACGTGTTGTATTACGAATTAGACAAATATAAAACGGTAACTGACGAGTTATTAACTTGGAAGTCGCACCCGAAGCTTTTTAGTATTATTTCCGCAAAGATATTGAAGACGACAGTGTAATATCAATGAAGCGGAGCGTGCCTTACGACGGTCCAATATCTGCCATTGCCTAGAAGATTATTCGATTCTACTATTTCGTCAGCAGCTTGAGAAGTTTACAGCTGAAAATGGATTATATATTCATACGGATCTATATATTTATACGTGAAGCAAAAACATTGTACCCCTTTTTGCGAAAATTGCTCAGACGGAGGAGTATGAAATTTCGCACACTTATAGTTTATATAGAGAAGGAGTGCAGAATACTATTTTTTTCAAATTATGCATTAAAAATGAGAAATACTAAATCCGGCAGGCATTTTTTTTGGCTACGTGGTCAAACTTCTCATTTAATAACTAAGCATCGGGAAAATGACGTAGCCTCTAATAAACTAATTCATCTTCTTTACAACGCCAACTAAAAATGTTAAAGAAAGCGTCAAGTCAAGATCAACAATTAATTTTACTTGTCCTTCTGATTTATACATTGCCAACTAATTTACCAACTCGGCCACGGAATTTGCCATTTTACGTTTTACAGCTTCAATACAAGCTCCTCAAAAGTTATATATTCAAGCTTCAATAGACAACACCATATATTATAACTTAACATGTAAAATAATACTTCATATTCTTTTATCGTGAAAATAGCCGCTGTGTACGATTTGGCGCGAGTGCGCGACATAACAGCAACCGGCCATTTGCACCAATCAGAGAGCGCCATTCGATTCTTGTACCGACCCGCCCGCGCCCGTGTTTGTTTATTGTCATTGACATTTAAATTGACAGATAATGGTGGCAATTCGGTTGAATTTAGGAATGTCTAAAATATATTTTAGTTAGTCATATCATTTGTAAAACCTATTCGGTTGGTACCATCTAACTAAATAAGGAACACTTAATTAAATTAGAAAAAAATATATTAGGATAAGTTGGTAACAGCAGAATAACAATGTTTAATTTGACAGTCTAAACCTAATTTTAGCTAAAATTAGTTAGGTTGGTGCCAACCGAATTGCCACCAATAACCAAATTTGTCGTATTTGTTGTCTGTGCGATCATTCGCATCAATTTTGCACAGCATGTTAAACCAAACGTAAAAAAAATTATTACAAACCACTAGGTAGGTTATGGTTGGAGTATAGAAAAAAACGCGCAAGGCTAGCGAGCGTAGCGAGCGTGCCGCGGCAGCGGCCGCCAAAGCGCCAGAAGCGACCTCTACCTCCCCCCCACACTTGGTAATTTAAACTAGATTTGTATCAATAATTTTTTTTGAGGTTAGGTTACATTTATGCAAATATCTCGAGAACGGGTTAATTCCTCAAATTGGGAGTTGTACCAGGGGGATGGGGGGGTCCCCTTACTAGGGTCCCCAAATAATAGTGGCTTTAATATACAATTTGATGACAATTTTAGGTAAATTTAACGATCGATTAATGTAGGATGACTTACATTTTAAACATACTAAATTATACAATTAGAAGCTAATAGAATTACTATTTTGGTGTCATATATTAATATTTTAGAAGTTTGCTATTTGAATGCATGCCACAAATGTAGATGCTATAAAATAAGCAGCATGCTGATTTATATTTACAGTGGCTTACATAGGAGATAACTAGTGGCTGAGATACTCGTACAATTATTGAGACGCGCGTTGGTTGTGGCCGACTTAGTAATTAAGAAGGTAACTTATATTTTTTGAGGCGAATAATGCTAAATATGCTAAAAATACATTAATTATTAATTAATTATGGTCGAATTTCCACCACTTGTATATATAAATATATACATTTACAATATTCAAGGGAGTCCACTAATTGTAAAGCTTGTAATAACAAAAAAAAGCTTAGGTAATGAAATATTAACCTTATTTACTAATTTAAAAACAATCAGAAAATAAGCGAGAATCCATTAATTAGGTACGAACATGGCACGGAATTCCGAAACCCACGTTTTGTGTAATGGGCTTTCCACACGCGCAGCGACTTGCTGGGCCGTGAGATTTTGTTGGTTATGCATGAGTTTCCCCATGCATGACTGGACAAGAAATAAAACACCAAATCGTTCACTATTTGGTGCCATGAACTGCGTTTAACCAGTGTAGCCTATTCGAGAAGATCTCTCAGCACATGTTTCAATCCTCATTTCCAATATCGTTGCCACTGTCAACTACCGTTTAAGTGTACCTACTAATGTGTACCTACTACGAACAATTATAATACCTCTATATACGCATTGTGGTGTACATCTGTAAATTATTATAAATATTAAACAAGTTTATGGTAAAAGTCATACTTCGCATGGATTAAGCTCACTTTTACTTTATTTATAAACAGACTTTATACCATAAACAGATAATACTCTAATTCATTGACATTCAAATGTCAATAAATAATGATGCAGATTTTAACACCACATCCGATAATATATGGTTACGAGCTGGATTACAAACATGTTTTTAACATAATCCTTATTCAAAATTATGTAGAAAATGCCCTCTGAATCCCAGGCACGCATCAGAGGTCATTGCAGCGTGTCCTCACAGTACAAAGCTTTGAATCTCAATCGGCCGGTCGTAACTAGGGCAAAAACTGAGCCCGGCCCGGTTGGCATGGCAACGCATGCCCCGCACCCCGCCCTGCCGCCCCCACGCCGCTGTTGCTTCCACAGATTACGGAGTATCAGCTTGTTCAATGTTCATTCGAATTCCAAACAAGTATGTGAAATAGATTATTTCAGAAATCCCCACCAAGGTTGCCCCACTATCGTGCCCCGCTGGAGAGAGTCATAAGTTCTGTTTCCAATAATCCCATCTGGCTACGGTCGTGTTCGTAGCATGCTAGGTCGTTGAAAAAGATCTATCACGATAGACATACGGATTTATGTAAGTGCTGAAATATAAAACGAAATAGTTTAGTAGGTATCACAGAATTTATAGCCATTCTTATACCTAAAATAATATTATCCGTTACCAGTTACGGAGTAAGCATATTATGTTCCCCGTCATTCTATAATCACATAAATAGCTAGTGCGGCGCTTAGTATGTTTTGTCCTGGTCATTCTTATGTTAATAAATAAAGATTGCAATAGATTTAACTAACTTAGTAGCTAGTGCGAGATTATAGAGATAAGCTCTGATTTTATCGAATACTTTGAACGCGAGATCTCAGTTCGGGCCAAACTACTAGTTCGGATGGTGCGAACAAAAGAAGGTCTGTATTCTGCAGTGAGTTACATCAGACTGTGGATGATGACCATAATAATGAGGTTATTATTTTTAAAAGAGAATTGACTACCACAAAAAATACTTTTTGCATCGCTACTTCAGAAATCAATTACATCCAGCTGGCGTACCAGGGTAGCTACCATCTTTATGAGCATACTCATCTGGTGCGTGGTAATTAAAGATAGCTCTGAATTGGAGGATCCGACAAATACGTTATTAATCCCTCTTTATTCGCGTAGATAACGATATACCGTATTTAATAGCCTTTTGGTTCAATGGTGTTTTATGTGCGGCACACTGGTTGTGTAGAGGCAGCACTCTTACTTTTCGATCCTAAGGCCGTAGGCTCAAACCCGGTCGTGTTTCAATTAATTTTCAATGAAAATTTCCATTGTCTTCGAACATTTTGTGAAGAAATCCGCGGCTTAGTCAGCTCTGCGCTTATTGGCGATGTCTTTCCTCGGCTATCAATGCTGAGCGGATGGTGTAGGTGCTAGGCAAGTCTAAGGATCGTTTAAAATTATCTATAGATAGCTCAACAAATCCAGATCACTGCCAAAGGGCAGCGTTCCCAAGACACTGGCGGCATTGCCGCGTTGAATAGAACTGCTAATACGCTTCGCCAGATAGGAGGCAGCTCTTGGGTCACGCAATGTATCTTGAAATGTATCGTGAAAACGTTTTGAAAACGCGGTGGGCTCTGTTCCCCATGGGCCCAGGGTCTCGACTCCAAAAGGCTCAAATATGTGGGCCTTATCAAGACCAATATAATAAAATATATATATATATATATATATATATATATATATATACTGTATCATATACAGTTTCATTAAAAATAAATGAGTTGTTGCTCTCTATCGTCCTATTTCTTACATGGAATGTCAAACTTACTCGAATTATTGACAGTAGTACCCACACTATAATGTCATATATTGCGTCATGTAAAGTATATAGGTACTTTTAAACAAGTTATCTTAAATTTAAAATACTATACAGGGTATCCAGGAACTAGTATTTTAAGCCTGAATGAGGAGATTCCGACCATGAAAATTAACAGTTGTGGGAGTACAAATCCTAAGAATAAATATTTTCAGACATTGTGTCTTTAATCCTTTCACCACACTCGTTCTGTATACATGAGTGACATGACAAGAAGTGAATCTAAAGTCCAAGTACGTAGGCACATTTGGAAAATATATTTTTACTTGTAACAGCTGTAACGCGCTAAACTTCAACATTCACAACTGTCTTTGATAATCTTCTCAAATCTACCCTAAATATCGAGTTAAGCGGCGGTGGCAGCAAAATGGCTGCATAAGATGTATTTTCAGAAAATCAACTATTTTATGAATGGCCGTCTAGAACTTTCTCGGGATTCTTCGTTGTTCAAATAACATTGCATCATAATACACTTATAACTTAATTGTCCATTATGCTACGAAGTCACAATTTATTCATTAAATTTAATATTACTGAACTGATAAATTACTGATATCCAGTAGCACGAAAAATAAATAAAACGTGCTATGTTACTTTATGAAATGACAAACGAAGAATCCTCAAACGCAACATTTACTATTGTACTGCAATCACAAAGTAGTTTTTTAGCGATCTGTTACTGATAAAATGACAGCATATTAACAAAAAACTGATGACAACAAGATAGGTCGCAAAAAATCTTCAAATGTCAAAACTGACAAGGGTCAAAGAAAAATATCCAAGCTTAGGAGTATCTTACATTGCATACGTCATCCATTGTCATAATTACCTTTCTTTGCTGGCTAACCTTTAGTTCATCAATCACAGAATTCCCCTGGAAACATTTCCCAAGAATATAATTCCCCGGGAATATTCCTACTCCCATGTTTCCCGCGCACATGTGGATAATTAAGTTGTAGGTTGCCGATATCTTGCGCGTTTGTTTGTTTAGGCATACAAAGGGTTGATTGGTAATCTATTTACCCTAATTTCCATGTTTTGCTTAAGCCACGAGAGGTTGAATAACGATTAAACTGATGAAAGTTGAAGATAGATGTAGATGAAGGTTGCTTTCTTGTTAGCAAGAGTTATTGCGGACAATGTAGAACCTACGTCAGTCCATTGAGTAAGATAATTGAGTATGAGAATTTTCATATATTGAATTTGTATTTTATGATCTACTAGCGACCCGCCCCGGCACGGGTTGCACGGGTTGCACGGGTGCAATGCTGATACTAATTATACTACAGAATGGTAATCCCTAAGAAATAGCCATATACTATCGCGGACTCTTTTGTAGACCTTTTAAGGGTGTACAACACTGTAGTACATTATTTTGATCTATCTTGTAGGGTTCAGACAGCGTTTGCAATGTAAGCGCAAAAATGAGTTTATTTACGACACCACATTGGAAACCTCTAAAATTATAAGTGTTTATCTACTATATTATGCATGTATTATACATATAAACTTTCCTCTTGAATCACTCTATCTATTAAAAAAGTACATTAAAATCGGTTGCGTAGTTTTAAAGATCTAAGCATACATAGGGATAGACAGACAGCGGAAAGCGACTTTGTTTTATACTATGTAATGATGAAGCGGTATATACCAACGCAAAAAGAGTTAGCAAAATTATCTAATTTTGCTACGTGACTTGATGGAATTGTTTGATAATATCCTTACCTCCATAAAACAACATTATCAAAATTATCACAAAAATAGCGTTACATTTTCCCCGTTTTTTTTTCAACTGACCTCGTTACAAGACTGTAAATAAACTCAAGCAACACTTCACTAAATAATCAAAATAGATTATTGATTGCCTAACCTTCATAAACACCTATCCATTAAAAATATAACAGCAGCGAAGGCAGTAGTGCGTCCAAACATGAAGACCATGTGAGAGGCAATAGCCAACCCATTCATGCCCGGTAGAGGGGGTTATAACCGACCACCCCACCTTAAACCGAGGCCACAGTAGAAATATAGTTAAATACAGACGTTTCACTTCACCGAAAATTTGAAGCATGCGTTTGAAGCACACGAAAAAAATCAAATCTGCTATTAGGAATAAGGAAATACAAAATGTATTTATACCACACCTACTGAGAAACTTGCCCATTCCTTTTCAAAATATAACTATAGAAAGTTTATCATTTCAGGCCTACTAAAATGCTGGAGAGAAAAGTGTATAGAAATCCATTTCCAACGTGTTATTTTTTTTTAATTCTTCATAGATCAGCCGGTAGCTATGGTTATTTTCATTATAGGTCAATCGACAAAAAGCTCTTACTCCAAGTCCGCCAAATGATTTGTTCCTCTTCCGATTTTTGAACAATATTTTGAAAAAAGAACCCAAGTAATAAAGGCATGCGCGGGAATTTCTTCGAAATTTGAATTTGGGTTTGGTAATTTTATGAATTCTACAGAATGTCATCGAGTGATAGTGAAGATTTTTCTCGTAGGTGTAGTAACTAGTAAAGCACTATGTATAAAGCACTATGTATCACTCGGAAGAAAGTGCGATTCCTGCCTCGTATGTTTTAAGGCCCTCGGCTGCACCTCGGGCATCAAATGACACACTCGATAGGAATTGGGCACTTTCTCGCCTAGGTGTACAATGTACTATTCCATTTTTCCAATCATAGATTTTCAAAAAACATAAAATCAAAATGAACCGGCCTTCGTCTACAAGAATAACACTAGTTTATTTAGTTAGACTCGTTTTATCTTCTCGAAAAGGGTCGTACATGGCCACGACGTGTCACGCTGGGCTCGAAGATTTAGCTGAATTCGCCCTGTACAGTTGCTTTTTAATTACACTGTTATTTATCTGTGGGAAAGGTGGGAACAGGGGGACCACCTTCCGTCAGGCGGCGGGCTTGACGCCTACGAACGAGACGCGAGAATTCTTGAGTAGCTTGCGCGTATTCCGTAATAATTATAATGTGTATAACTTTGTGAATGCGGGTAGGATTTTTCGGTACGTTTCAAGCTTTGATTCATTCCATTTTTTGCGCTTAAGGTTGCCTGCTTTTGCGGAGAGGCACTGAATGGTTTTATGTGAACGTGTTTTTTATACTTGTTTAGGATTTTACTTCAACTTTGTGTGAATCATGCAGCGCCTTTTGCTTCTTGACAGATACTGTGAATTTCGATATAGCTATGTACAATCTAAGTACATAAACCATAAACATAAAATTAGATAACGTAGGTACCTACTTACTCAGCACGTCATACCATTAGTAGTCGTAGCACGATACATACAATGCACGTAGCGGTTAATGTATTATCCCACTAGTGGAGCAACCTTAGTGAAGATTTATGCATTAAATCAAAAATAATATAACTTATTAGCTGTGTATGTTGAAGTCGGTGGATTTAACAAAATCAATTTTGACGTGTGCTTATGATTCAATGAAAGCCACCAAAATTCTAAAAATCAAACAAAGCCAAAACCCAAATTCTACAAAATGGAATTTTCGGTGACAATTTTCCTGGAACCTATAATTCCACGTAAACTCGAATATCGTCAAAAGAATAACAATTTTGATACAGCTAAAATAAATCCTTTTTAGTAAAATCTATCACGTACGTAATAAAACCTTTTTGGTTAGTTCTGCAATTCGATTTTCAAATTGGCATAAGTAATACTTTTTGGTTAGTAAGTGGCACCACCGTTCGAGTTTCGAAAGGCAAATACATTCCGTTTTCAAATACAGACTGTTTGTTAGAAAGTTAAACACTTCGAAAGGCTAGGTAACATTTGGAATGGAATTCAGTTTGTATCGATAATGGCTATAAGTAATTTGCCTGCTGGTTTGAGTTCGTTCGATTCAATTGTTAGCAGAGTCGAGAGTTCCGAAACGAAGCTATTACACTGAGCTTCAGGTGAATTCACAGAAATTATATAGGTACGAGAGTTTGATACCAATTATTTGTTGAAATCTGTTAATTATTCAGTTGGCTATTGTACGGGTTTCACTTGTTCAACAGTTCAGCAATTCTCTAGGAACACTGGATTTGTATAGAGAGATATATGGTAAGATGGCAGTAAAAAGATTTATTTCGAAGATAACTGTCAAGCAATGTCTGGATCGTTAATTTCTATCTATAAATATCTGAATACGGCTAGAAAATTCATAGACTTTAATAATATATAATCAGCTTACTATTTTTGTAAGCTGACCAGCTTATTGAACAATATATAATTATTATTTATACGATGTGACTGATATAATAATTTGTGTATTGATTGTATAAAGAAAAACAACATTTTACTCTTGGACACTGTCAATATTAACGACAAGCCTACATTTTTTGGGAAGAAATATATGATCGTGACATAAAAAAACACGTTTTGGTGTAGGTATTTTTATAAATTAATAAATATTGCTGGACAGTTCACACAATACTATCAAATCCCAAACTAAGCAAAACTTGTACCTACTATGGAAACTAGGTTACTGATATAGTAATTATATAAATGTAAATACATACATAAGATACTTTATGACAACCAAACCCAGAACAAACGCATACTTTCACTACAAGTTTCTAGGTTTATCTGGCTGCCTATCTGAACCTAGCTTTAGGCTTAAAGTCTTATTATTTACTAGCGACCCGCCTCGGCTTCGCACGGCTGGAATACAGATACTAAATATACTACAGAATGTTTAATGTGATTAGAAACCTCTAAATTTTTCAGTGTTTTTCTACTAAATTATGCATGTATTATACATATAAACCTTCCTCTTGAATCACTCTATCTAATAAATAAAATCGCATCAAAATCCGTTGCGTAGTTTTAAAGATCTAAGCATACCTAGGGATAGACAGACAGTGGGAAGCGACTTTGTTTTATACCATGTAGTGATTGTATTTTTTTTATGCGACATTGTTATTTTTTTATCCGAGTCTAAATCGGGATCAAACCCATAACCAACATCGCTTACAACCAACTGAGCAATAAGGCCAGTCAAGCACAGTAAAGACACTACTGTGCAAAGCGTACGCAGGTAAAACGTGCAATTAGCACGCACAGTCGCAAAGCTGGCCCCATTGTGGCTGCCACTGCTTCAGAATACACGGTAATTACTCTTTAGACACCTACCTAGTGAGGGTCTAGTGAAAACCAAAGGAGTACAACAAATTGTTTAGTAGTTTGCTTAAGACTGAACAATTCTATTAAAAACAAGTGAATATTCATTTCATTTTATTTTAATAAATAAGAAACCTATATATTGTTGGATAATGCACATAACAGCTAGCCCCAAACTAAGCATATCTCGATACGTATAACACGTTATATAAGACCCAGATATAGAAACACCTATGTTCACAAATGTTTGTTCTGGGAGGGATTAGTACTCCCAACCTACACCGAAGGCTGAGCTATTACTAACTGAGCTGAAGAGCTGGTTAGTACTTAAGTGTTATCTTTTTTGTGGAATTTTCACATTCAAAAATAAACTTGAACTCAAGTTCACTTGACAGTTGTTTATAGCGCTTACTTATATAGCCCTTTATATATATTTACTTACCTAATATTAACCTGTAGAATTAAAAACATTGTTCAATAAAATACGTAATGTATAAAAACTAAATTCAATCCCTTGTCGAATAAAGTGTCTGTAAGAAAATAATTATTAACAAGTCACATGAATTTTCACATTCAAAAATAAACTTGAACTCAAGTTCACTTGACAGTTGTCTATAGGGCTTACTTATATAGCCCTTTATATATATTTACTTTCCTAATATTAACCTGTAGAATTAAAAACATTGTTCAATAAAATACGTATTGTATAAAAACTAAATTCAATCCCTTGTCGAATACAGTGTCTGTAAGAAAATAATTATTAACAAGTCACATGAATTTTCACATTCAAAAATAAACTTGAACTCAAGTTCACTTGACAGTTGTCTATAGGGCTTACTTATATAGCCCTTTATATATATTTACTTTCCTAATATTAACCTGTAGAATTAAAAACATTGTTCAATAAAATACGTAATGTATAAAAACTAAATTCAATCCCTTGTCGTATACAGTGTCTGTAAGAAAATAATTATTAACAAGTCACAGGCATTGTATTAGTACTCACATACTCCCCGACCGCTCTCCCCTTCTTCTGTCACCGTTGTGCCAGTTAACACCAGCGGGACATTTTAATTACCCCTTCCTAGCTGTCGGGTACGCGAGTCGATTCAAATGCGGTTGGCTTGTTTTGCTACAATTGTATAGACTGTTGCAGAGGTAGTCCAAATTATTGTCTATGTCATGTTTGACTAGTTTTGAAATCGGGAATAATAACATTAGGATTTGTTACAAATTGCTACGAGTGCCTTGTAGAGTACATAAATAGGAATGCAGGCAGCATTTGAGTACGATTCAAAGTGGTGCGTGTCATTGTATTGAATAACATTTTATTGATAACTTTGAATATTATAGTCTTATTTCTGTTTACTATAAATTTTGTAGTATGTTTCTTGTTATAAAGTTTATTATAGAAAGCTACAAAGCTTCCTATATCTGCCGAGAGACTGTAACTTATTCACGCATTGCTGTCTAAATGTAAAGTGGTCTAAATGTAAGGCGCACCAAGTGACTGATGTCGTATAAATCGTAGAGCGAGTCCTAGTTGTATATTGGTCTTGATTCTGCTGTTTCGCTGGATTAACTAAAATATCGTAAAATACGAACAATCTTATTTTATTTGCACCAGCCTGAATTAATGTAACATTTTTAAAATATGTATGATTTAACTAAATAAATTTGATTTCACATTGATTAAAACTGCGGATAATTCTAGGAAAAATCAATTCAATAATCATAATTTTAATAGTATTAAACTGTTCTACTTTTGTTTTAAGTATTTTGCTGACAATAAACATTTTTTTTATAATACTGGAACAAAAAGATACTTTTCTTCTGGACTTTGGTGCAAACAAAAGAAGATTGTATTTTACGAAATGTTAGTTTGTCTGACATAACAACAGAATCAAGATCGAAGTTTACCATCAGACGGCATTTCTGCTAGTTACGCCAACTAACAAAAAAAAACGCCAAGTAATAGTCTAGCAATACTTGGTCATCGTAAATCACGCCGAAAAAGTACGATGTACAGAAAACACTATTAGGCGATAAATTCCGCTCTTTTGCCAGTTTCTTCTGAACATTCCAATATAATATATAATAATAAAACCTGTGTTTTTGGCAGCAACTCAAACGTGGACTGTAACACAAATAGAACGCTTGCATAATTGTTTCTACAAAGCTTTTAGCATAGTTAGAGATGTGCGGATGCAGTGCCTTGTTGCCCGGATAGTGAAGCACGCGGGAATAAGATTAGATGTTCAGGCTTTGTTTGTGTGAATAACAAATAAACAAATTCATGTATAAATATAGCTTTTACAAGCCTAATTAATAAACGAATTTAGTGTAAGTTAAATCTATAGCGTCTAGGTTTAAAATTTTGCTGGATATTTCACACAGCATCATCTAGCCACAAAGTAAAAAGAGCTTGTTTTATGAGAATCACATGACTGATCTATTATTATACTTTTTTTATCTTTTCTTTTGTAAACATACACATTATACATAGAAAAACACCCTGACCCGCGATGAATACTTGCAGATCGTAGAAACATTTGTCCACCACATCACCTACAGCATAGATAGCAGACTTAGCTGAGAGGTCAGTCAGATGATTGAAGAACTTGTGCTTGTGTAACAATTTACACAAGCACAACACTAATGAATATCAGCTCAGCCACAAAAGCGCTGCAGATTAGCAAAAAGGGGAAATAACTTCTAAAAGTTCCTGTATTCACGAAGTTGGTTATTTACCAGAGAGCGTTAAAGCGCTACGGAACTATTGGCCCTTATTGCACCATAAAGCGACACAGCGCTGGAAAGAATCCATATTTTCCACAGCGCTAATATCAGCCACTTCAGCGCTGTAGCGAGTAGATTAGCCAGCTTCACTACTTTATTGCTGTAGTGTAAGCACCGTGCGCTATTGTTTAAAAGATGCTGATTTTTCAGTAGGAAATTACTGTTTCATAAAAACATAGTCTTAACTAAAAATACAATCTTTTTATCATGCTAACTCCGGCCATGTGAAGAGAAAAAAATACTTTTGCGATGTTGCGTGAATTTTCCGACGTGTTCATGTCGTCTGTTTCCGACGAAAATATAGTGTCGTTATCAAGCTACGTTTTATTCGCGGGGTCCTCTATAGTTTTTTTCCACAATAAACTAAAAAAACCTTTCTCGGAAGTAACAATAAAGTCATAATCGTAATATTAAATTACTAAGCTTCTGTTTTATATAACGATTCCTTGCTCTAGATTTTAATTGAGCAAATGCAAATTAAATACATTACAGTTAATATTAACCCCCTTCTCCATAGATAATTGCAAATACCCCTATTCCCTCCATATTGCGTGCGGGTTCTAAGTACCTATTATTTTGAGTATTTCATGCGAATCACTTTCCTTTGTCAGAGGTCTCCTGCGGTGATTACATTTCGGCTGTCATTTCATTTCAAGTCCGGGGCTTCAGTTTATTTTAACCAAGTTAAAAAAATACATTTTGAAATTTAAACTGGTATTGTGGGAACCTTGTTTCATTAGTAACAAATTAAATATTAAAAAACATTTGGCATTGTCTTAATTTGGAAGATAAACCGCTATCGAGCCTTGTGTTCTTGTGCTGAACTGTGCGTTTCCGAAAATGAAATTTATCTTATTGACGTTACGATTAATATATTAGAATGTAGGCTGTACAGTTGCTAGACCAGTATACCTTAGTCAGGTTCAGTTGACCTGTGAAATACCAGATTTGATATCACGTACGAACCTACCTGTGAGTACGTACCTGGTTATTACGTACCCCGCTAACCTATCCTACTCTCATCTTAATGGCTGCTACGGAAGTGGGTTACCTTGATCCGGGTAACTTTAACCCGGGACTATCATAACGGGTGTTCGCTAAGGCTGCGCACTTAAGCTCACGTTTTCAAGAATCTGTGCTTATTAATTTGTGAGCTCGTTGCCGCAATCAAAAGTAAAGTACTAAAATGATAATGATTGATTTTAATGACCACCCAAAAATCCTCAAAAGACACGCGGAAACTACATATAATCGGATAATACATGGTGTATTTCGGTTTCATCAATGGATTACTATGGAGTATCCTGATAATTGAATACTTAACTTTACCCCTAAAGTGGCAGTATATGGACTATAATGTTAAACTAGCTTCTGACCACGGCTTTGATATCGTTGTAAGCCTTAATAGTCCAAATAAAAGCCTGTATCGAGTATAACTGGTGAAAAATGTATTAAAGCGGCGAGTGTGTGGTTTCACCGCATAATTAGTACAAACCACAGCATGCGAAAATGCTATTTAATAATGTAATGATTGATATTAAAACCAATTTAGGCCAATAGAGTTATGAAATGTTTACATTTAAACTCAATGGTTTTGTTACTCACATTATACAAAACTAGCTTCTGCCGGCGGCTTCGTAGGTCGGGTACTTACGAAAAAAGTTGCTTATGATATGCTACTCCAAGTCCAAATCTATCTATCTTCGTCGTTTATGTATATTAAAATCAATTGCTGTGCGTCAGTTTCGCAAACACAAAAACACAACAACAAACTCGCAAAAAAACGGTTAGACAGATTTAAATAATGTTTATTGATCGCTTCAATACTTGGGTTTCGGTTCTGTATTCAGTGGTTTTGGTAAAAACTCAAAGGGACAGCCGAAATATCAAAAATCTAAATTGGTAGTTTTCTATAGGCATTATCACTTTGGAATTATTACTATCAATAGATGGCGTGCGTGGATCTTTCGTTTGATAATGTAATAAATTTTATGTAGGACGAAGTTCACCGGGTCATCAAGTTATACTATAGCGACAAACCCTAGTCGGTATTGCGTGATTCAATAACAAAAAACATCCAAACATCTAAAAATCCACGCAAACTTTTACATTATTTTTACATTAATATTAGTAGGGTAGATGTTAAAGCTTAGATAAAATATCATTATTCGTCTATGTTTCCTTGATATCTCTTAAATAGGCTATCCTAAAACCTCTGTGATAGAGTAGGATTACTAGTGAACACAAGGAGCCCAACTTGCTTTCACTTGATTCGTTTAGGAAATCACAGTTTCCTTTCAACTCCTATCTATCTTACTTCTTATGCTTGGATCATTATTACTTCACCTTTCTACGCTTTACATAACCTTTGTCGTTTAAACGTCTAAATAGAGATGATGGCTAAAAAATCATTATACTAATGATACTACTAAAAAAAACGTGTCTCTTTGATAGTCTAACAAGTTTAAAAATGCCAGGACTGACAGCTTAAACTGCAATCACCCTTTCCACTGATCTCCCCGATGTTGTATTCGTTGATCTGTTACGAACGACTAAGTTAACTATACCACGAGCACTTTATTACATCATTATAGAGGAGGTTTGATGTAAGTAGGTATACGATCTACCACCCAGCGTATAATTCGTACCTAATCTTCAAAAGCCGGCAACGTTAACGACTTAGATATTGTATGAAACACCCTCATGTTACATCGGAGCTGGTGGTTTAGCTCACTTAGTGATTATTTGCGTGTGTGAGTGCTTATGGATTTCACTTACAGTTTACTTGAAAGCCGCAAAGTGCCTTTTAGTTGTATGTTCCTTTTTAGGCGACAGATATGCGTGCCCAGGTTTTATGGGAACATTATCTCTCATGTTGCGTTCACACAAGAAGAGTTGGCGAGTATCATAATTATTTAAACTATGCCACCGTCTTCTTTTGTTCCTGCGTGTCCTATTCATATAAAAGTTGGCTGGAACAGATTGCTCTTAGCGATAGCCCACTGTTTACTACTTATAAAAGAAAATCGTTTCTAAATAAAGTAATTCATTTGATGTAAAATGAATAAATTATGTATCTACTAAACGCAGATCGCGGCGCGGCTTTGCTGGCGTGATAGATACATAAAAAGTAGCTATAGGTTATTCCAGATTCATACTTATATAAATAAACTAGCTGACCACGCGTTGCTGTGACTCAGTAGTTATGTTGAAGATAACTTACACTGCCATCTGTTAGAAACTTTTGTAACTTATTGGAGGAAAACATTTAATTTCCTATTACAAAAATATTGAGTTGAGTTTGACCAAATTACACATAGTAAGCCAAATTCCATAACAATTTGATTTTATATTAAAACACAATATAGGCCCAAACTATGCTTAGCTTATTAAGGTAGTATCTCTGTTTATTTATAGTCCAATCCACCCAAAGGTTGCTTGGAATAGTTTTCTGTTAGCTATAAGGCCGCTCATTGTATTGCCTTTTTAACCGACTTTATCAAAAAGGAGGAGGTTCTCAATTCGTCGGAATCTTTTTTTTTTTTTTTACCGATTACTCGAAAACGGCTGAACCAATTTGGAAATTTATTTTTTTGTTTGAAAGGGTATACAGGTGGTCCCATATAAATTTAATCAAAATCAGTCGAGCTGAAAAATAAACGAAAATCTAAAAATTGTATACATCGATGATGTTTTCATGTACTTTCATACCTCGCTGTCTCATTGGAGCGTTGCGTTTATTTGGCCTACCCTTATTATATATATCTACAAAATACAACTACTTTACACTTAAAATGTATTACCTATAGGCTCAAATTTCATTCAATGAAGTCGGTTTCTTTTTAGTTTTTAAAACGTAATTATATTGTAAAATAAATGTTTTTGTATTTTTTTGCAATAAAGAGTTTTCTATCTATCTATAAGGTAACCAGGTGGTTGATAGAATACATATATATTTTTAAATTACCTATTATACTTTATATCTATACAAAGTTTAATTCGAACCAATTATTCCTAGTTCAAGATATTATATAGAGTGAGTAACAAACATCCACAAAAACTTTAACATCTATATATATAAAAGAAAGTCGTGTTAGTTACACCACTTATAACTTAAGAACCGCTGGACCGATATGGATGAAACTTAAAATGAGTATAATTAGTAACTTGGATTAGGATACAGGCTATTTTTATCCCGGAAACAACGGGAAAACGGGAACGGGGCGGGTGAAGCCGCGGTTAACCACTAGCGCCATCTATCAATATTTATTCATAACTTTAAGCTCTGTAATTGTTACAATAATTTGAATAAGAAGCTATCTTTTTTTTAATAGCGATATTAGTAGGTACTTTAATATTTTTTGTGAAGTTGTAACCTCCCAACGAAGTGGGCACGGGTCAGTTAGTTTTTAATATTAATGAGATCGAATGAAAACATCACATAATTCAAAGACTTCCATTATAATGTACAAAAGCAAAGAGATTCTGTCTTCTAAGCTAATGCCTTTACTTTAGAAGAAGCCATTAATACTTAATGGCCTTTCAATGATTTGCATGGGCACTTCTGGATTTGGGTCACATTAACAGAATATAATGTTTATTTAGTCAAACTATATTATTTATGAATTATATAATATTCATTAAACATCAATACATAGTATAAAACAAAGTCGCTTGCCGCTGTCTGTCTGTCCCTATGTATGCTTAGATCTTTAAAACTACGCAACGGATTTTGATGCGGTTTTTTTAAATAGATAGAGTGATTCAAGAGAAAGGTTTATATGTATAATGCATACATAATATAGTAGAGAAACACTGACAATTTTAGAGGTTTCTAATCACATTAGATATTTTGTAGTATATTTGGCATATCAGCATTGCACCCGTGCGAAGCCAGGGCGGGTCGCTAGTTGAATATAAACAGATGTACCAACCGCAATAGTCCAACGAATCTCGATAATATCAGTTTATAAGCCAGAAACAACACGGCTCGACTTAATAGTTAAAATCTGAAATGAAATAATATTTCACAAAATAATTCCGAGAAGAGTATTATCATATTTCACAAAACCCAGTAAACACAAAAGTAGCTCACAATTTTCGCGTGAAATACATTGTTCATTAAAACCCGAACATTTGGGGCTGACGTTCAATTTAAATGTAAATAAAAATCGGATCAAAACAATCCAGCAATTACGGTCTTGATTAAACATCAACAGAATTCTCGACACAAAGTGTAATAACAAGTTTCATTTAGATGCGCAAATTAAAGTACCCGTTTAGCAATATTACAACCTTTGCAATTCTATGAGAGATATTCATTCATAGAATTGGGTAGGTAATGTTGTCGGGGCGTAGATGTTTGGGACACGCGAAGGATCGATGTGGATGGTATGAATAAAAGTAGGCCTATTTATCGTCTGCAGATGATGATGAATGTAATAAATACCATATGAGAAATTGGCTAAATATTGCCACGCACAGTGAAGGTTTCCAAAGGCAATAAGGATAAAAATTACTAGTGGTCAGGTTCCAAATCAATTCAACACCATCTGATTAGCTTAGCGCTGTTATTTTAAAGTTTAATCAGGCTTGTAATCAAAATCTAGTAAAGGATTATTATCCGTATAATGCATCATTATATACAAATATTTTGTGAAAGGAAAATGATCACGAATAGTAATGCTTTACTAACAATATTTTTACTACTAATATTTTTAAAATAACAAAATTGTTAGATATAATTATGAAATTATCATCATTATATCCAAATATTTTGTGAACATTGCGACACAGACCTCTATCAAAAATGGCCACTTCAAAGCTTAATATTTAACAAACGAACATACATATGTATTGAAGAACAGTTTAAGAAACCTCTCCAACGATATGCCACGCGATGGAGTAGTGCAATTATAAAAAAAAACAATTCAACTTTACATCCCTAAAAACCTTTTTTATTAAGTTTTTATTTCATACCTTTGCAAGGACCACTAATATGTATTACCGAGCAAAACTTAGTGAACTTTTGCTCTGCAAGTTCTAATTAGGGGCGGACAGACAGACAAACTGGTGGCAATACGGTTGGTTCATTTCTAAAATTAGCAATTGTCTAAAATATATTTAGTTAGTCATAGCATTTGTAAAACCTATTTGGTCGGTACCATCTAACTAAATTAGGTATGCTTAATTAAGTTTAATATAAAATTAAATTAGGATAAGTTGGTAGCAGCAGAATACCAAAGGTTAATTTGACAGTTCAAAACCTAAATTTAGCTAAAATTCGTTAGGTTGGTGCCTGTTAGGAATCGAAGCAGTGAGCCGCGCCTACCTACCTAGATGTAAGTGTAGTAAGTAAATACCTACCCACGGCAGTCGATTGCTCGTACCGCGTCGTAATACACAGTGCTGGAATGTAATACTATTTTCTTATAATAAACTGTTTAATAGTTTCCAAAAACCTCCTTATTATTCACTATCCTACAGGTTATGGGCCCAGTGATTGAATTACAATGTATTCTGTGAAAAACCTGCTTTTAACCAAGTTTTATCCAAGGGTTTGAGTGGAATAAAACATCAAGAATGCATGCACAATTTAGTTATGATGGATGTTTGTAAGGAATAACAGATTGAGCTCACGACTTCGAGGGCAGGTGTTAGGAATCGAAGCAGTGAGCCGCGCCTACCTACCTAGATGTAAGTGTAGTAATTTTAATAGTAATTAATAGTAATTTTAAATTTTCTTTTAATAAACTGTTTAATAGTGTCCAAAAACCTCCTTATTATTCACTATCCTACAGTGCCAACAGAATTGAGGCCACTATAAGGGTTCCTCGAGGGCTTAAAAGATGGATCATACAAAAAAGCGCTAAGACCACTGGACGAGTTTCTTTCCAGATCTTTTCGGACTTGGGTTAGGAGGAATTGGCGCCTAAATTCACCTAGTATGTAAGATGTTTCAAAATGATCCTTGTGATTGTATTGAATAAAAATATTTGAGTTTGAGTTTGAAACCCTAAAAAGGAAAGTAAACTAAAAGCTTTTAAATATGCTTTGCACACAAAATATTATATAAACGAAAATACTCATATTTTATTCCTAGCAGATTATTTCACACGAGGCGTGGAAGTATAAATAAAATGATTGATTATTACGCCATTGTTGGGTCCAACAGGGCTCAACTCGATAATTGAACTATTTTATCAAACTTTTCATTTATTACTACTACTACTATTATTATTACTACTTTCGAAATTGGAAGTGAAGTGAAAAAAACGATCATTACGAAACCGGCATGTCGTAGAACCTAAAAAGTTCGAAGGTGCATGGAAGGATTTATTTATTTATACTTTTAATTAACACGGATAAAACCAATTACATTAATTAAATATTATTAGGTCTAATTGCAACTATTATTATATTATTTTAAATTACAAATCTAATACTACAGTTATACACAGAATAAATTAAAAATGTTATTATACTACACACAGAAATAAAAAAATATATCTATCAAGTCAAAAAATACAAATAATAGAATATTATGTCAGGACTACTGTATGGGTAGGTACTTATACAAAAACAAACAAATAAATAACCAGTCATACTTCACGTTTACAAAACCTTAGACAGTTTGCCAGTATTTTGGTCCATCCATCCGCAAACAGGTCATATTGAGGATATGCCTCTAGGAGAGCTTTGATAGCAGCGAGGATGCGAGGCGAGGCCGTTATGATTTGATCGTTGGACCGGCGAACCTCTAGCGAATTGTAGCCCAGACAGCCAAGGAGAAATTTTGTGGGATACATAAAGGGATAGTATCCAAAACGATGCTTATAAATGAACCTAAGGAAAGCTTTTTGAACCTTTTCTTATAGAAGAGCATACTTGGCTTCGGGCGGATTCCATACGCATGCGCTGGTTTCGAGCTTGCTCCGAACAAGGGCACCAAAAACAATTCGAATCACATGCTCACTGCGGAATTCCCGAACGTTCCTCAGTACGAAGCCTAAGCGTCTATAGGATTCATTCGCCAACGCAACCATGTGATCATGAAAGGTGTGCTTTTGATCGAAAATGACACCCAAATCTTTCATTATGCATGTACGTGTTATGAACTGGTTATCAATTGTGTAGTCGAAGAAGATTGGACGCCGCACTCGACCAAAAGTCATCGATTAGCACTTACCAGGATTGAACTCCATCCTGTTAGCAATACTCTAGTCGTATATCGCACCGACGTCACTTTGGAGTGCCAAACAATATTCCTGAGTCTTAACCTCAATACAGAGTTTCAGGTCGTCAGCATACAGAAGGCTCCCAGCACGAGTCACGACTGTGGGAAGGTCATTGACCATTAACAAAAAAAGGAGTGGGCCAAGAATTGATCCTTGGCTGACGCCGGAACGCGTGTGATAGGGTCGAGATTCGTACATGCCGAGCCTGACAAACTGCTGGCGATCCCGCAAATAGTCCGCGAGAAGTCTGACAAGACCTGGGGCCATACCTAATGGCTGAAAGTTTCGCCAGCAGTATATCATTATTAACCCTATTAAACGCCTTCCGGAAGTCGAAGTAGAGTACGTCGACCTGGAGTCCCTTATCTAGCCGGGCTGAGATCAAGTCAACGAGCGTCAACAGATTCGTATTCACGGATCTGTTGCTCCTGAAACCGTGCTGTTCGTTACACAAGTTCTTATTTACTTGAGCGTAAATGTAGTTATGCAGTACACTCTCGAATACCTTCGCAGCTGAAGATAAGATTGCAATGGGGCGGAATTCTTCAACGGATGACTTTATAGTGTTTTTAGGTATCAGGGTAACTCGCGAGTGTTTTCATTGAGGGGGGTAAACCCCTGTCTTCAGTCCTAGGTTGAATATGTGGCAGAGCGGGGCGCATAACAATTTCATTGCATGTTTGAAAACTACAGGCGGTATATTGTCAGGTCCCACTGAACTATTCGGTTTTAATTGATTAATGCCGCAGATGACGTCGGCAGGCACAAACTTGACAATATTTATGTTATTACTATTTGCGCAATCTTCCCCATGAGCAGTTACTTTCAATGCGTCTAGCTGCGCAATATCGGACTGAAACACACTGGAAAAGTAGCTTGCAAACGCCTCGGCCGCTTCAGGGCCAGAAAATGTTGTAGGATACGCTAGGTTGAAAGCCTCCCTTTGAGCGTAGACTTGAAATGTGCTGCCAGAATTTACGGGGGTTGAGTTTAATGGTGTTCTCGATACTTTCTATGTGCGCGCTGTAAGCACTCGAGATGCGAAGCTTCAAGTTGGCTCTATGTCCGGAGAAAATTTTATAAGCTTCACATACTGAATTATGTCGGCGCTTTTTTGGCATACAGGCGTCAAAGATACTATAAAAAGTTTTATAAAAATGTTCACTAGCACTCAAAACATCTCGGGCCTGTAATACCTCGCTCCACGAACAGTCAGACAATAATTGATGTAGCTGTTCAAAATCGCACTTTTTAAAGTTCCAGTCTTTATCTGGATTGATGTTACTTGGCGCGATTCGATCAGAATGGTGTGCCGAGTCGATTCTTACCTCAATGTCAAGCGGAGGATGAGGCCGATCAGGGGCAACTATCCCTTCCGTGGCCGCCACTGTTACCTCGGGCGCACTCTCGCACTCTCTGACCAGTACTACATCCAGCATACCTCCATATGAGTTAACCACTCCATTCTTCTCAGTCAAACTACAATAAGATAAAAAATAACAGTAATAACTATTTATATTAACAGAAGCGCTATTCATGTTTAGGTCACCCATTATTAGCACTGTCCCTTTTATTTCACTAATCACACTTTCGACTTTGCAAAACCATTCCATGTATTCACTATCACTGGCTCGCGGGTTGATATAAATTACACACACAAAAATAGGCCGACCGTGCCAATTAAAACAGGCCCAAAGATCCTCACAGTTATCCGTTTCAAACGCCGGAAGTCGTCTCAGCGTAATAGGTTGCCACACGGTGTCTTCCTATCACGTCGCAGGACTTTCCAATCACCACAGGTCGCTTCGGCTTTTCCACGGATTTATCAAGTAAACTTTCGGTAACCACAACAAGATGTTGTTCTAGCGTTGTCAGATTGTTTCGCCAGAGTCGAAGTTTGGTTTTTAGGCCACGAACATTCTGATACAGGGTGTTAAAAACAGACATTTTATTGCGTGGTCGGTTGTCTAGGGCCAGCCGGTTTCATATATGTTATCCAGCTTTTAATTCTGGCATTGATCGGCCAGATATCAGTGGACAAACATGTTTCACAAAAGGCAGCGGGGACTCCCAACTTGTAAGACTTATAGTCACCTTTTGGAGTAAGCTCCTCGACTGTACACGTGCCGTCGGTGTAAAGCTGGGTAAGGTAATTACGGATATCCTCGGCACACGACTCCATGTTCCACAAATGTATGTAACTGCGGGCCTCTACAGCTTTCAGCGATGTTACGGCAGGGCCGGCGGTGCCGCATAGAGACAATGGTCGTCGGCTTCTCTTTCTTACCTCAGCCCAGTGCTGCTGGTCGCTATCTGAATCTTTTGGATTGGGAGAGTCGCCAAGAGTTTCGGAGGCAGTATTCATGGCTGTCGAGTTATCAACAGGGGTGCCAGATAGTTTGGAGTAGCTAGCTTTATAAACCCGACGCGACGGTAAGTTTAATTGAGCATTCTACTTGCCATCTGTTTTGGTTTACCAGTCTTGGGGCTTTTAGACGACTCAGCAGTAGCCAACGGAGCAGGTGTATGATGATAGAAAGAAAGATGGATATGTGCCCGGTGCATGGAAGGATTTAAATACGTTCAACATAATAATAAATAATAATAATATAAGCTTTTATTGTTCCTTTCACAAAACATTTAACTATTAATTTAACCTAATTACTATTGTAAACGTGTAAGGACCACTTTAAGCGGCAAAAGCTCTCTCCATCTTGCTCTATCTCTAGCGACTCTGCTCCACTCTTTGCCTGCTATTTTTATAATGTCGTCTTCCCATCCTTTATACGGTCTTCCTTTTTTACATTTTTTATGGATTGGGTGCCAAGTGCCAGTCTCATGATGTGTCCTGCCCATTTCCATTTTAGGGATAAAACTTTTTGAGTAGCATCTGATGCTTTGGTTATTTTCCTAATTTCTATGTTTCTAAAGTTTTTTAAACTTACGCGATCAGAACACATTATTATAAATACTTACGGGTATTTATCGCGTTTATTTACCTATTTTTCCCGACGTTTCGACAGGTTTACACTCTGTCATCCCGTGACCACGACAGAGTGTAAACCTGTCGAAACGTCGGGAAAAATAGGTAAATAAACGCGATAAATACCCGTAAGTATTTATAATAATTCTATGTTTCTTACTTTATCTTTTAATTTAAGGTTCAAAAAACTCCTTTCTATTCCTCTTTGACATATTATCCCTATACTTCTAAGATTCTGCGCAGTTAAAGACCATGTCTAACATGCACAGGTGAGGCATAGAAGTAGACATGTTTCCATGTTTTTATTTTGGTAGACAGTTTGCTTTTGAAGATTTCCTTCATTGCCCAGTATTTAGCCCAGGTACTTTTAGTTCTCCGTTCTATCTCCAGTTCTGTACAAGCTTCGAATGAAATGTGGTGTCCGAGGTACACATATTTATCGACATACTCTAGATCTGCAGTCGTAAGAGTCATCAGTATTCGTCATGAGCTTAGTCTTTTTTTGATTGATTTTTAATCCTACTTTTTTACATTCAAAACAAAGAGTTTCAATCATGTATTGTAGATCGATTGGATTCTCTGACAGTAAAACGAGGTCATCGGCAAATCGGAGATGGGACAGGTATCTGCCGTGTATTTTCAGCCCCTTGTTATCCCAATTTAGGGATTAAAAAATTTGCTCTAATACGGCTCACCATACTGGTTCTAAATAACTAACGACACAATAAGAAAATCCTATTAGATAAACATGTTAAATCATGTAGGGTATACACCCTACATATATACATATGATGTAGTGTATGTAAAGCGACAACTATAACAAAAATAAATAAATAATCTAGCGTTCATCTGAAAAACAAGTCAGTTAAAACTAAAAGTCTGATAAAGAAGAATTGATGGCAACATAAAATACAAAACTTAGAGAAAGGTCGGACAAAAAATATTTATTTCAGTCAGAAAACTATTAGACCGAACCCAAGAGAGCTGCAGATTCGGAAATAAATTACTGGTCTTTGTCAGCGACTTGGAATGTATTTGTCCCGTTCTTCGGTTCTAATCTTGTACATTCGAGTATATCTGTCGCTTTCTAGCTTTCATACATCACGGGAATAAGAGCCTAGTAAGCTCCCAAAATGAGTGTTTATTGCTGATCCTTCTAGCTGGACTTCTAACCCCCACAAGCAAAGTTGAACCTTATGCTATCGGGTTAAAGTGGCTTGTAGTATTTAGTTTATAGAGTGGTTCAGGTGCGCGGACAGCCAGTTTATCCAGTCGTTTCTCTTGCGGGCAGATGTGAAGTTTCTGTAGACGGAGGACTTATGAGGACTTGTTAAATTTGCTGAGAAAAGGTTCTGATTTGAAGAATATACAATAAGAAGTTTATTTTCATTTAATCATTTTTTAACAATAGCAATTTTCCGTTATTGTACTAATTGCGTTATATTTAACTTTAGGAACGAAATAAGCACCAAAAATACGGAGATAACTCGTATAAGGGTGCGTTTCACGAGCAAATGTTGCTTTTTGTCACTGCGAGCGATTCAAACTGGTTTGAATGGTATCGAAAAAAACCTATGACTTTGACTTAGAAACCTCTTTTCTCGTTTATTTCGCGCGGACTTTGAAAAATGTGTCTTCGACATTGGTATATTACAACACCTCAGCTCTAACTAACCTAAAACGATTGTATTTGATTATGTTTAGAAAATAATGTCATTTGTGTCTATTAGCACGTGTCATCTGTCTGCTCATAATCCACTAAGTTAAGTCGGTATCTGGTTCGCTTTCTCTACTCTCTCCTATCCCATATCAGTTATTTCTTACTCATATAATTTTTCACATAGTCCATGCATCCTAGTAGGCATACCTTTAATCCTACATCCCTCTAAAATCAAATCCATCACCGTTCTTGTAATATGATTTTCTTCCCCCGCATGACATGCCATGCTAACCCATTACTCCTCATCTTTTCCATCACTTGCGCTACTTTCAAACTTCCTCTGATATACTATGCCACTAGCACATATACTCATACATATGTATTGGTACACACACACTAAGTACGCAATGTGAACTTAATTATACCATAAACCATATTTGGTGAAAATAATGTAAAACTTTGACATTTATCTATCATTTGCACCTATTATATATTACGCGAATAAATGAATGAATGAAAATTTACTATTGCATCGTGTTGTCCCGCAGTTTCGGAGCAAGGTCCTCACGAGAAGCGACTGCTCAACTCGCTTCTCGCCTCCTATAACACGCTGGAGCGACCGGTGGCGAACGAGAGCGATCCGCTCGAAGTTCGCTTCGGCCTCACGCTGCAGCAAATTATCGACGTGGTAAGTGTGAAATAGACTTAATGATCGCAGACCAGTGTTGATGTTAAAATTGATTTTTATCATGTTTTGCTATCAAGACATTGTAAACTGTATTGGCAGCAAAAATGTAATCTCTTGAATAAAAAAATATTGATTAAGTATTTGATTAATGTTGGTAATGATTCTGTTGTTGCTGTCTTTTTATTATTAAATACAGTAAGAAGACTATTCAAATTATAAGATAGTGTTAGAAATGTCACGACAGAAACATTATCATTGATTGTTGTTTTAACCATAAATAAGATGTATTTTTATGTAGCTTGTACGTACATCATTAGAAATGCAAATAATATTCTGAAATACCAATACAATTTACGGATTTCAATTGTTTTCAACACTCCAATTCGCGCGCGGAAAATACTGAACATTATTACATGCCTATAATGCATGCATCATATTTGAAATAGCGGTAAATTCAAAACACTTTAACTAATATTCTGTGCATATCTAATGGTTGTAACACTGTTTACACGTAAGCGTGAATATTGATGTCTAATTGCCTACATATCTATCCATTTGTGTTTCAACAATTTTGTGAATTAGTAGGTATAGATTTTGTCTATAGATCTACGGATTCCGCTCACGATCAAACATATTCTAGTGAATAACAAAGAATAACAGTTTTCACATTGTTCGTATAAATAACAAGTTAAAAGCGTGTCAAGACTAAAAAAAAACTTTTACAACTATTAGCTGTGGCAATTCCTTTGTGAAATTACGTTTTCGAAGTTCATTACATTTTGATAATATTGATATAATGAAGGGGAAATATTTCTGGGACCTCGTGTATGTCGGGAAGGGGCGGCATATTGACTTTGGTCCCTGTATGTTATTAATAAATTTGTGCCAAATTTGTTTTCCGACCCGTATTACCTATACTCACACGATATGATCTAAGGTTTTCAATGTTTGTTATTAATTAAAAAATAAACAACAATGAAGAAAGGTTATTTAAATTACTCTCATAAGTTTAAAATGGAAATTACCTTAATATCCAAATCGAATAAAAAACCAGCTACCGGTATACAATTTACTCCGATTCCACCACTGAGCAAATAACAAAGACGAAACGCTTGAATAAATGGACCCAATTCTGAACACCTCAAACCGTTCACAATTACGATTCGACAACTCAATGGGGTTGTGGTGAATTCTGAATCCCGTCACGTACGAACCGGGAATGCTCAGTTTCGTGCGTTCGAACGGCTGCCCGCTTTTAACCTGAGTGTGGCCATATTTCACAAACTGTATGGACTAAACATGGATATCACGTAGCTAAAACCGCGAGAGTTTAGGTAACATTCTAAAAAAAGAACACGTAAGAAACTAAAATAACGAAAGTAATGTAAATTCCGACCCCATATCCCAAAAGGGTCTGTGATCTAATGAGTTTTATCAAAGCCGTGAAAACCAATATTCTATCGACCAATCACGATACTTTTTACTCTTTCAAAAAGGCTTCGTAATAGGTATTGGAAGTGATCCACTGCGGTCAAATAGCATAGTCACCAATACGATGTGCGATCGTTTCGAGATCTAAAGTTATCGAGGATTTTCAACCGCTGAAAATCCAGTTAGCGTGTCGGGTTCATCGTAACAAAAGTGCAGCGAGGACAAAAGTTCCACAAAATGTATAAAAAGGAACGCGGTTGGAAGGAAAGCAAGGAACAAAGTATGGCAACGTTGCCCGCAGGCATCGCAACTTATTCGCGCTCTCCACGACATTATTTCGCGAGTTCTCTTGAGTGCAATATTGAATACTGCCGTATCTCCGCCTCGCAACGGTCGCTGTACGAGTACAAACGACATTTCCTCTATTTCAAAGCTATCACGAAGACTCGGAAAAGTGCGCCTAAAGGATTTCACAACCTTTGAGGTCGCATCGTGAATTAAAAGTAAAGAGGATCTCATTGTTATCGTTTCAACTAAAATCTGGGCAAGTTTTCTCTGACAATAAAACGTAAACACAATAATTTATTAGGGAAAAAAATATTGAATGAAATAAAAACAACCATTAACTCTGTTATTCGCTAGAATATAATTTTAATTACTGCGTCACAACGATGTTTCGAGATAACATGGATTACAAAGTCGGTAAAATGATCGAAGCCACCGGATTAAGACTTTGTGGTCTGTCTGCACTTTCAGAAGATGAAATTGCTTTTAATTATAAAGAAGTTTTGGAGCATTTGGACTTTAATTAATTGTAAATTGGGAAAACCGAAATGCTTGGACTAATTAGACAGAGCAATCCATGCAATTGTTTTATTAAATACATCCTTGTCTTATTGTACCAAAGACGTACCAAAGCAAGTAATAGCTTTTTGATTTAAGCAAAAATAGGTAGAAATTAGAGGGTTCTGACATCTGAGCTGGGACGTGATGTTCACAAAGTTTTGTTGTTCCTTTCTTGCGACGGCGTCCGTTCATTTTACAAAATAAGGATGAGAAAAATCAAATTCTGACCACGAACGTCTGGCTCAACTTGGTAAGTGATAGGAGCCGAGCCTGGCGCCTTCGTCGACCGCCCCCCGCAATCGACGGTAACACCTTATAATACGCAACGTGTTTCTTCATTGTTCAACACGCTAACAGCACATACAAACTTCTAGCACCATTTTAAAAAGGTCACTTTTAAGTTCTATGAGCACATAACGGGTTACTGGTGGCGGACGTGAGGGCGCCACCTCCGCGGCAAACATGTCGCATGGACTATCGGTGTTAAATTGTTGCAATATTATGATATTAGATTGTGTGTCCGGCGACACGCGAAAATGTTTTTAACAGAACGCATGAAGGTACATTTTCGTGGGCCGCCCATCCCTCGGTATTGTCGTCCAAAAGATGTGGAGCAGTTGCCTAGATATGATACTGACTGCGCCCTTTCTGTTTTGTTGACATCGTCTAACCAATAGGACGAGAAGAATCAACTACTTATAACCAATATATGGCTGTCATTGGTAAGTGTGATTAAATAACCAATCTAAAACTTAACACTAAAATTTCTATTTTTGAGTTTCTATCTTTTCTTCTTTCTTTTTTCCATTCTGATATCTTCTTTTTGTTGTGACTTTTCTTCTGTTTTTTTTCTGATCTATCTGACTGTTTCAAATTTTATTGCATTGTGGGTTATGCGGCGGTATGTGTCATGTGTGGAAGTGCTTTTGGATGATTTCTTGAATCTTGTTGTCAGACCTTGAGCTCGCGCAAACTCCTCGTAGTCAGTAGACCCATGTCATGCATCCATCCCACGCTATACAAATAAATAGTCAAGTCAATCATCAACATATCGTATGTAATTTTGAGTCTGTTGATTTATCATATACACACACTTGAGTTATTCTCTATGACCACGAAAAAGCCTTATAAGCTACGAATCACTGTAAGAAAATAACACATGAAACGATATTTTCATAGTGTTTAATAGTCATATAGAATAACTTACGTTGGGCAGATGGTAGTAAGTTGAAGCAAAACGACTAATCGTGTATTGTATTTTCGGAACATGACTGTGTAACCCACAACGCATTAATTATATAACAATATGCACTAATGGTTGACGCTAATAAGTTAATACAATAAAAATAAATTCTTATAGAACTCACGTAATACCCATTTATCGATGGATTACTTAAATTAATTTAAAGTTTAAACAAAAGATGAGTTTCGCTATAGGTACAAATGGTCAGTTATTAGTAACATATGGTTTACAATAAATAGGTATATTTATATTTTTTTTGAGATATATGGTCGATTGTATTGTTATTATTATGAGATGGTATATTATTACACTGTAAATTTGACTATGCACATTCAGGGTTCCTGCTGTTTGTTTTGTTTTATGGTTTTGCGAAGATATCTGTAGCATTTTTCATACTATGCATGGCCATGGAATGATACAATATCTCAAAATTACTATGAAACCGACGGTGAATGTTATACAACTTGATAGAGTGCCTGTGTATAAAACTCGTTGGGACGAAACGTTTTTAAAATTCATAGTCTTTTAAAATATGTTATACAATCTACAAAAGTAATTATTATTTTTTATAATGGAGTGTACACAATACAAGTACATTTTGAATACGAATATTTTTATTAATTTTTTAATTTAAGCTTTTGTTTCAAAAAATATATAGTTTTTAATTTATTTTAACATACGTTTTTTACGGTTTTATTTTTTTTGATAAAAATAATATAATAAAAGACACAAAACTTGAGCATACTTTTGATGTTGGCTGTTATATTAATTGCATATATATGTAATTTATTCTAAAATAGTTTATTAGGTATCAGTAGATTTCACCAGCAACAAAGGTATGTTGTTGAGCTGATAAAACGATAATTATTTTAGCATTTACCAATACGGCAGCTTAGACCCCTTTGACTGGTAGTGGCCCCCTTATCCCTTGTCTTGTTAACTGACAGTATAACTTTGACCCGCAAGGAACGTTCTAGAAAGATAAGCTTAGTAGGTGTAACTATACTATAGTGTGTTCGTGTTTAGCAATAACTGTTTTTGCCAAGTATTTATGTATATAGTTATTTAGCTCGTAACTGTTTGCATGTTGTCTTGTATATGTTTGTGTCTTGCTTGGTATATTAGTATTTTGCTTATTGTACATCAAAGGTAAGTTCTGTGTTATTTTTACTCCTATTTTAAATTAATATATACTGTGTATGATTGGCATAACTATTTTTTTTTCATTCTAAAACGTGTGGAACCTCAAATAAAAGTAAACGGATTGTAAAAAATACGTATTGAAGCGCTTCAGTGTAGCCATTACGAGATCGTCAAGTAATGTTCAGTACAATGTCCAATTTGATAGGTGAAAGCTAACCGAATTCCACCTAGTGAGACGACAAGAACTTCATCACCAGATTTACCACCAGGTTATAAAAACTCACCCTGAAATTGATATTGAGGTTTACATTACCTAAAACGGCGTATAAATGCCATTTTTATTCATTGACATTTGAATGACAACGGGCGACCGTACTTATCAGACGTTTTAAAATGACAGGTGATTATGAATAAAGGGTATGAAGTAAAGCCTACTACTACTACTAATGTTCATGTTATTTTTTTACACAAATATAACATTACATAACATGAGTATGAAATGTAATATGATATATTATGATGGTATACCTACACGAGTCACAAAGTGAGTTACAACGTGAAGCAACTCTAAGAACTACACCAACTACTGAGTCAATATGAAGGAAAGTTCACAGCCCAAATTAATTTAGTTTGTCGCTTGAGTATACATCATATCAGTAGTAGATATTTCCTAGAGTTCTGTTTATCTATAGTAATGTAAGTGCAAGAGCACCATTTAAGAAAATGGTCAATAAAAATAGTAAATCTTTGGACTAAAAATGTATTGTCGTAAGTATTGTCGTGCTTGTCCTTTAGATATCCTCGAAAATCCGCTGGAAAGACGAATCAGTACATGCGGTGTCGGTTCGGTTGCAGGTGGATAACGGCTGGCACCGAGCCGGGCTTGTTTCAAGTTTTCCTTCTCTATTGCTAGTTCTTCTGTTAGTCAGTAGGGGGACTAATCCTTATCTTATCTTATCCTATTGATGTTATCAATGCCAATGTTTGTGTCGATGTTTGGATGTGATGAAAAATTGTGGAAAAAACACGCTGTAACGGGTGAACTGATTTGGATGAAACTTTGTGTGAAGAACACAGGTGTTTGTTCTGTGTCTGGGTGTTATATAGTATCATAAGTATGTATTTCAAAATATATAAGTATTCTATCGGTCATCTAGTCACCATAATACAAGCTATGCGTAGTTTGGGACTAGATGGTGTTGTGTGCAATGTCCAGCAATATGGAGTAGCATATGTACTACTTTCTATGTAAAGCTTGCAAAACGGGTAGATATAAATATTTAAAAACACATCGGCTGTAACAATTAAGATTCAATTAACAATTAAGATTAAGAATACGTAACGAGCTTTAGCGACATGAGTTCCAACTACTGTAGTTTCGATTCTTTAGAGACTGAATTTTCTAGTGATAAAATTCTCTTTAATTTATTTTTATCTCATTTTCTCAACCAGTATTTCGTTAAAAAATAATCTAAAGATTTCTATTAACGTGTTGAAGTTGTTATCTCAAAGGTGCTTTATTATAATTGAAGTTAAAGTTTTATCGGACTTTTGGGTTTCAACATTTTATTTAAGATGGCGTTTTATATAAGATCTTGGAATTTACTCACCATTTGCAATCTCTTTTGACTTTATTCGAAAACATTTTTTTGTTAGCACATACGAATACTAACATTATCTCAAAACAAGATCTCAAAAAGTCTGAAAACCTACGCAAGAGTCGAATAAGCGTTTACAACTTTTTAGCGATCCTGAACGTGTTCATTGAATTTGTGTTTGTAGGGAGTGATTACTCACTACAAATATAGCCCCAAACATAATAAACACATTTCCAAACATATAATAGTAACCGTCCATTCAAACACGTCGACTTACCATAAAGGCACTAGAAGCCATCAACGGTTCACGATTAACCCCTATAAACAGCCGGTTCTCGTCTTTGGTACACAAAGCTATGAAATTTGCCCTGAGTTACTCCGAATCTGGTTTTATGTAAAATTACCACCTAACTTACCAAATTGCCCTAACTTACCAAGATAGCCACAAATGAGCCTTACGCCAGTGTAACATTTGGTAATTACAAGAGAACTTTGCTCAAATGCATCCAAATGTCATAATTATTTCCATCCACTTGTATATCAAAATTTTGTATAAATTCAGTTTAGTTTTTGAGTTAATGCTACAAATTGGTAAAGTAGTGTCCGTGTTCTGATGTCATTTATTCTGTGGTCATACCCAAAGTGATTGACAACAAAGCCTTTCAGAGAGAACATTAAGACAAGCGGGTGGGTGACGACGTCTCCCTTGCACATAGAAAATTAGAAGCGTGCGCTATCTCCCTCCCACGCGTACTTCAAGTTATGACAGCTCAGCATCTGACAGTTTCATAATCGTGGTTCAGTTGGCGGGAAATGTTTTAGTGCTGAAATTATGAACGCTGCAAAATAGAAGCTCCAGGATTTATTAGGGGTTGAATTGAGGGTGGGTTGAATGATAATAATATATTAAATAGAGGATGCGGATTGTTATATAAATGGATTATAAAATATTATCCGTAAGGGAAATCTTTAGCATTCAGAGATTTAACCATGATAAATGGTTTGATCACATCGAAATAAAAAACGCACACTGTTGTCAAAAATTACAAACTTCTTCTGAGACTTGCTCTAAGTCGGCCAAGGTTCTCATTTCCACACAGGGGGAGACGACATTGACATCAAAATTGTACTTACCTTACTCACGGTAATGAACAGTGACTGAATTTTTAACTGAAAATCCAGCGTATCAAGACTTTTTAGTCTTGCTTATACAATATATGTATATACATACACAATAATATTTAGTCGAATAAATATGTTGTTACTAAGTGCAGAGCAAATATTTGCAAGCCTCTGAGGCGCACTTTAATTCTTTCACTGCACTGCTGATTCGAAATAACTATTGACACGAAATAAATAAACAGAAGAGCAAATATTAATTTTGAAGCAAATTGTTTGCTTAAGAATTTCGGGGTTGGTTTATAATGACAACTATAGCTCCTGTCTTCATAGATAACGCAAGTTACTAACTTCCGTAATATCACTCTGAGGGCCCAAGTTTAAGACATTAAGCATGAATGAGGTAGCGACACATTTGAAGTCGAGATCTCAACGAGACGCGAAAGTTGCCCAAGGCCACAGGGGGAGACACATTTCACTACGTTTTAGTGCACCGTCTGAGGGTTGAGCAAGCACATACTATGTGAAATATACGATGTAGGATACGATGTCTTACAACCCAGTCCTACTGAAATAGAATGAAATGAAATACTTCTACGTTGAGCATGCATGGTATGTATGGTATACTAATTCTATTCTGTGCAAAAAGATTTGTGCCAAATATAGCTATTTGGATGGCTACACCTTTACAATATGTGACTATCTGAGAGATTTATTGAGCAAACTTTTAAAACGTCAGATGATAGATGGACAAAGCCTTTAATGGAGTGGTGGCCAAGTGATGCCCAATGGACAAGAGGCAGATCAGCCGCCCGATAGTCAGATGACATCGTCAGCGGAAACCACTGAACATTTAATGCTAGGGCCTAAAAGTGTGGCTTACAAAGAGAAAATAAAAAAACTTAAATTATCTTAATAAAGAGAAGGCTTATACCTGCCAGTTGATTCACACTAATCATATCAATAATATAGTTAGTTGGGATAGTTGCGTATATAACTTGGGTGTGCTTAATTCATCTCGTACTTAGCTTCGAAATATTCGGCACCTGAATCTATCCACCAAGCATGTAAGACGATTCAAAGAGATCATTGTGAATGTATTGAATATAACTGGTGTGAACTTGAAATTGTGTATACGTATCCTACTTATAAAAATGTGAACGTGTGTGTATTATATTTGTATGCCTATTGTTTATTTGTGGTTTAATCACGGCTATTACTACTTATAAATTCTTAAGCGGGAGATACTCACTTTTATAAAAATTAGCAACAATAAACGGTTTGTTTTAGATTTTATTTCTTAACTTTGTAGGGGTCTCTAATACGTATTATCGTGCAAAATTGTATAACGATAAAATTTAGCAAGAGCAAGATTAAGCGCGGACAGACAGATAGAGAGTCAGACAGACGGACATCATGGCATAACGGGTGAACGGATTTAAAACATACTTGCTATAATTTAGTACTGTAATTCGTAAGGTAGACTTCGCCTAGATAGAAGGTCTCAGAAGAATAACAGCTCTGACCTGTAATCTGATTGGGAATCATAACGCAGAGTCGAGTTCTTTTTGCTGTAGCACAAAGCACTGTTAGGTATGTAAGTACACAGTATATTTTTAATAATATTTAAAATGTCTTTTTTCTTTCTGCTACACATAGTATAAAGAAAAACGACATTTAAAATAATATAAAATATATTATATCCTAGAATAGCCTATATAATATAGGCTATTGTATATAGGTAGGTACGTTGCGTGCGAAGCCATCATGTATAATTTCAGTATGATGGCTAGTAAAACACCGCGGTCTTCCTGCTTGCACAGATATTGCTACAAGTTAGAAACTTTCCTAATATCATAGAGGGCCCGAGTTCCAAGGGCCCAGCCGTATTGTTCTAAACAGAGCTGATATTAACTGGTTGTGGCCATATTTGATGTTATTATAGTAGTTAGATTAGTTTGGGATTGCTTCGTGATTTATTTTAAGTGGGTAAGCTTAATTGCAGAGCTTATTGTACTTATCCCTTTTTAATCCTAGTAATATTTTAAATGGTAACGTTTATATTTGATTCAGATATTTGTTACAATCACACAGTAATGGCTGAACCGATTTGGATTAAATAAAAGTTGATAAAAGCTTCTGTCACGACTTTGCTCGTGTGGTACCTAGTTTTAATTAGATCGGTTTCATTTTTAGGGTGTGTTTGAGTAACAAACAAATACGCAAACATCCACAAAAATAAAATAAAGCCTTTAAATTTTAATTACCGATACAAAGTAATTAAAATTTATAGGCTTTATTTTATTTTTCACAGAAATCTCATATATCGCAGAATCGAAAATATTCCAAAAAGAACCCAACATAGTTTTCATCAATCAAACGAATAAATAATTTAAATCTTCAAAGAACGTACACGTAGCAAGATTATCTAGGATCAGCACTTTGATCTCCTCGCATGGGTGGCCTATTACTTTGATCTGCAATTGGACAGCCGAGCTAGCTAACTCAATTATCTTACTTGATTGAATCAGCATGTAGTTTGCTAAATGTCGTACTATACATACTAGATGCTGTCGCTTAGAGTTGATTGCCAATTCTATATATTGTACAGCCTAGTAATATTTATGTTCGTAACTACGAAAGTGTGGCTTTAGTGGCTTTTTGGATGTTTATGCCGAAAGAGCTGAACAAATTTGAAGGAAACTTAGAATAGATATAAATCAATACAACTTTCTTAAAATACTAATTTATGTAGGGTTCGATTCCCTCCGCGAGACAAATGTTTGTATGATCTGCAAATATTTGTCTCGGGTCTGGGTTTTACTATGTATAATAAGTATGTATTAAAAAAGTATATAAGTAGTATATCAGTCATGTGGTACCCATAACAAAAGCTCTGCTTACTTTGGGCCCAGTTGATGCTGTGTGAAATATCCGGCATTATTTATTTACTGTTTATGTTTAGGTATCATGGGAGCAAAGCCGCGTTCAGATGTTAGTATAGTATAGTATATAGTGTAAAGTATAATGAAAACAAAGGTAACTGTGATAGATAAAGGAAAATCCAAAAATAACTTCACAACTTAAATAACAACAATCATTAGTAGGAGTAGATCTACACCGGGTGAGCCTATAAATTGCTTATTCTGGTGTCAATCATTTCACACCTTATAAGACAACTAGCTGCTACATGCAGTTTCGCATACATTATACCTACATAAATATAGTTTTTCCTTTCTTAAAATATAAACTATCCTACCAAATTTCATCAAGATCTGTTCAGCCGTGAAAATGTAACAAACAAACAGATACAATTTCGAATTTATAAATTACTATACATCCACCGCGACTTCGTACGAGTGATCTCTATTTTTTTTGGATAAAATACAACCCATGTTAATCGCTGATAATCTAGCTTTCAATAGTTAAAACAATTTTTCAAATCGTTAATGTAGATTTTAGAATTTAGAATTAGAATTAGAATTTATTTAGGGTTTATTCATTACAAACAATCTAAAAAATACAATATTTACTCTTTATGACATTAGTTTACACTTGCTACTGCCCACGGCTTTACACGTGTGGAATCTAACCTTCATAAAAAGTTACATAAGTCCTTCCCTAAGACTCAATTTATCTCATTGACAAGTTAAATACAGGATCTGTATATATCTGTGTATATCTGATAATTCTAATTAGCCGTTTATTCATGAAAAGAAAATAATCAGACCGACATAAACTTTATTACACGGAAATAAGGATTAGTATGGATACTGTAACCTCAGTAATACTATAATCTAATGTAAACTGTCCAAGCTCAGTTTCTATTAGACCCAAAAGCACAACTCAATGATTTAGCCCACATCATAAACATGACAACTCACTGGTCCGTAACACCGATATAATACCATGTTTGCTTTCAAAACAATTGTTTGGTTACCCCTAATCGTACAAACACACCCGCTCAAATGGATCTGAACGATTCATTAGCATCTGGAAAACAATAGGTTTATTAACTTCGTATAAGTGGTATGAGTGTATTAGAGAAAGGCCACGTCAAGAGTACCCTAACCAGATGCTCGTATGATGAATCTGATACAAGAATGAAATGAGATGAAAAAATAATGTTAAATAAATATACCAGAGTGAATGTAAAATATATATGCAGGTGGGCTTTGCCTATCCCGTCAAGAAAGAGGCGTGTTTTTATGTATGTATGAGTGGCTAACTTTGGTGACGAAGTTCGACGGAGACTGACAGTCATTGACTGACAGCTTAGCTTCAAGCAGGCGTTCGGTTGTAAATGTTCAAATGGACCCGCTGAACAGGAACACCCAGTAATTATTAATTTTCACTCAAAACGGGATATTTACCATGATATATGAGTTTTTCTGCTTCTCGATATTTCGGCACAGTTGCATGCGCCATGATCACGAGATAAACTGAAGTCTTTGCGGGTGGATGTTATTGGCAGACAAAACGGTCTACCCTCTTTCTCAGTCTTTTACTGCGAACATTACCCCTACTCATATAAAACTCATATATCATGGTAAATATCCCGTTTTGAGTGAAAATTATGTGCAAAACCATGATAGTTTTAAAAGTTATATCAGTAATTATTAGTTACTTAAGTGGTTCGGCTTCGTAATGTTATAAAAATAAAACACTGAAAAAGTTGGCGGTGACTATATCTCAGTTATTGAGTCCCTAGAATAAATACTTACTAATTAGAAAATCTAAAAGAGAAAAGTTAAAAATAATAACCACCTGGGGCAGCCTATTTCAAACTCTCTGCCTTCTGTCTCTAACGAATATAGACGGGACCAAATTGTATATCCCAAAGTAAATTATCTTTTCTAGGTAGCGGTAGAATTCTCCCAAGATACAAATTACAGAGCAAAGCTAAAATTGCGTAAAATTTAAATTTTAGAAGCTAAAAAAACTCTGGGCCCATGGGAGATGCCAGATGTTTCACGGTCGAATGAAATTTGATAAATTTGTTACTTTAAAGGAACAGAATAAATACAAGGTTTTAAAAAAATATGCCGCATATAAAATAAATACAAAAACTTAGCCGTTGTCCACCCTGAAAGGTGCTACGAATCGTTTGAAACGCAAATGTTCGTAGCATTGTATACACATTGCTACGGACATTTTCGTTTAAATTAGATTAGAATTAGATTAGAACGTTCGACATTTAGGTGCTACGGTTTCATAGTAGCTTTATAGTTCTTAACAAAGTTGTAGTGTCAATTTTATAATTAAACTACATTAGCTCTGTGATTGCCTTGTATTAACGGTCTTTTCAGAGTTTTCACTCATTTGAGTGGTCTATTCAGAGGACGCTATCAATTTTTTCTCGCACTTACAAATCATTTAATCATTTACAAGCACGTGTACTTCTTATCATCCCTGTTTTAAATTTTGAACCTTTCTTCCACAAAAGTACATTTATCTTTCCTTTTGTTTTAATTTATGATTTTCATGCGTGTGACAGGAATGGACTGACTACAATCTAAGGTGGAACGACAGCGAGTACGGAGGTGTCAAGGACCTCAGGATAACACCCAACAAGCTGTGGAAACCAGACGTCCTCATGTATAATAGGTGAGAATGTAGTTGGGGGGTTCGAAGAGGGTAGATCAAATAAGAGGGGGGGGGGAGCTTGTAAGGGGCTTGTGAGATTGGGAAGTGGGGAAAGAGAACACAAATTACCAGGGGCAAATTTTATGCAAAAATTAGGATATTTTCTTGCATTATCTTAATAAAAATATGAGGTATTATTTTGTTTAAAAATTCTGCCAAAGGGTGCAGGATTTTAAAGCAAAAGGCTTTGAACAAGTGATTGTTAACAACCCTTTCTTTGTACCTAAAAAGTGGAATTGTGGAAAAGTGGTTTGAAAGAGAACTAGTTCAAGGTCAAGGTTAAAGGGATTGGAAAAATGGTTACCCTTATCAGTTTGAAAAACAGGAAAATATCACTGAGGAGTTACCTTCGGATTTGCCACAATGGACTACTTTTAAGATTCTTTAATAGTAACTTAAAGTCCTTAATATGTAAACAATTTTATCGAAAACTACATAAATCAAAAGATTTTGACGACTCAATACTTACGGTTTAAAAAACATCCCGATATCAAAACTTTTTGCAAATGTTTAAGTACCGTCATCAAGAAATAAAATGTGTTTGTAAAACAGCAATTTCAAGTAAAAGGATTAGAATCGCCCTGAAAAATAAAGCGCGTAAAGAAGTCACAACAGGATGAGTCGGCATCACGGACGAATAATTTTCTTTGCAATTACAGAAAAAAGTAGGGACGGATAAAAAGGGATATGATTTATCCCATCCGCTCAGAGGGGAACTGTAAATTACTAGGATGTAAAACAAAGGATTTTTATTCTTTTTAAAAAGTATTTTCATCCTCTCTGTGGGCCAATTATTTTCGCCCCATTTTTATCGGAGTATCAGGGGTCTAAGGGCTTAAAAAAGGGTTTATTGACATTTTGAAGTGTTTATTTATTTACTGGCAAAATTGTGTTACAAAAGGGTAATAGCGTAAAAATTATATCATTGTTACCTTATCCGAGCTGTTTTAAAAATAATAGGGAAATAACAATCTAATTTACTGGCGATGTTTTTTTATGAAACCCGACGCGTTATGCGTGCTCAATATTTTTACTGAAAACATCATAATTTATAAACATGTTTATTTCAAATTATGTTACGCACCACTGCCGAAAAGTGTAATATAAATAACAGACAAAGTACCTACCAACGCTACTAACAGGATTGAAAGTAAATGGTACGTAAACGACTTCGATTTCGTATCTTTGATAATTTATTTGGCACTTGGCGTACATTTTCAATTGGTGTTATTTATTTTTTGGCAGTACCGTTAATCTTCGCCTCAAAATAAATTTAAACTGCTTTACTTTTACTCCTTAAAATCTTCATCTATTTCATATTACTGTAATTGTAAAAGGCTAGGACTCTGTATGGTGGGAGTTCTAGGCCTCTTATATATTGGTTTGGTATAGTGTAGGTACGGTGACGAAATGAGAAGTCCAAAGTTCACTGTAGTAATAGTGTATTTTATCGGACTTCACACAAGTACACAAAATGGTGATTAGAATATATTAAACTGGTCTAGAGTACTAATTGTTAATAATATGACTGGTAAAAAATGGTATGTATGGTGAGATGGTTATGAGTAACGCGGTGCCGGCCCGGCAGATGGTAGCGCACTGGTTTGCTCAGGCAATTGTGCATATTTGCTTGTAAGACAAAAATGCATAACTGCTGTGTTCGGTGTAAACCCGAACAGTAATGTAAACCTACATCTTTATATTTTTTTGTTTTAGTCAGTTGAAATAACTTTGTGTTTCTATTTCGTGTTCCATATTCATTGTGGTGGTCAGAATGATTTTTCTTTTTTTCTATAATGGCATATTTCTTGATGAGAATTTCACTAACGTCAAGTGCCTTTGTTTTGTTAAAATATCATCACAAAAATCGCGGTCGATTGTCATGTTTATTCTAAACTTCATCACGGAATGGTTCGGTCTGAATTTGTCCATCAATTAATTATATAACATAATACGTACGTGTTAGTATATGCGGCTTCTTCTTTAACTGAGGCAAAACAATAAATGTTTCGAAATGTTAACTAAATAAAATCTGATTTTAGCTGTGCTTTCAGTTAGTTTAACCAGGGTACATTGCACCCGCTAGTTGCATAAAGATACCTTTTTAAGAACCGCTAGGCACGGCGATGACGTTAGTGGTTAAACTTTTAAATGAATTTAAAAATAAGACTTTGTTTTGTGCAGTTTAGGATTTAATTTTGAAAGTCGGTTGCATAATTTTACTTAAAAACCAAAAAATATATAAAATGGTATAAATTATTTAGGTATACAAAACCAATTTAACTGACAGCTCCTAAATATTGTTTAATAACTACCCTCTAGTTGAGGCATAGAAAGTTAAAACGGGCTGCTGTTCGTCGAATTATCCTTTGTAGAGCACTGGATGAGTGGACGTGGGGCCCTGACAAGTTTTGTGCTGACAATCTGATGTGGCCGTTTTAATACCCGCGCCCACTATGGCCACAACCTAACTTTTATTTACCCGAAAACAGCAACCGCTGCGATTTATAGTGGGTAGTTTAAACATCGTTAGGCTGACAAACAAGCGGGAACTGATGCTGACTTACCAGCTGACTCTGACCCAATTTATTTCAATCCATGAAAACATTTAAATACAGCAAAAATCTCTTTTTGAACAAATACTCCAAAAACCTGGTTCAAAAAAGGTTGACTTGCGGAAAATATGAAGTTTGATTTTATTTTGGCAACGGCGTCATACTTGTGAAATAAGTATGGATAGGATTATCGCACAGGCCTGTGTAAAAAGGCCTTTACATGCCTTTACCTGGAGTTAGGACTCATAAGTTTGTTTGACTCTGTTGTACAAACAAAATAATACTAAAGTCAAGTGAAGAGTATAACAGAAACTATATAATTGTTACGTGTTCCTTAAAACAGTTATCACCGTGCGTGACTTCACTAACGGCATTCCAAGCTTTCAGAACCTGCACGTAAACCAGATTTAAATACCGGGTTCCAGTTAAAAGTCGAAACTAAGCGTTTTGCTGGCGATTCGCCAACAAACTTTGAAAACAGTGTAACTTTCAGATAGTCCGTGATTTGTTTGTCGCACTCGCATCATCGTACTTTAGGGTGTCTTTTCAATGCTTCCGCATTTACCTACTCTCCCCTTAGATATTCTCAATTATTTAAGTTACTAAGTATCTGAAGTGTCTTCTAAGTCGTATCATAGTACCTTTATTTGTAAAAAAATTCAATCAGAGTGACACGTGTTATCATTATTTTTACTATAATTTTTTTATCAGGTTTGTGAGTCTCAAAATCAATATTATAACTGATTCACAGATGATTCACAGATGAAAACATACGCTTCCTTACTTCAACTCATACTGAATTGTGGCAAACGAAAGCGTGAATTTGTATTTATTTTCGTTTCTGTCTTAGCCAAAGACTTTATTGACTCACAGACTTATAGATAACGCACAAACTTCCCATGTCGTGGAGTTATGAAATTCAAAAGGTGTGATCTTCACATTGTGTAGACATGTAGTATTAAAGGAATTCCTGAAATTCAACACCCAAAGGGTGCAGCGGTAGGTTTGTACATATATAATATGAACGAAGTTCTTTTTATAATTATTGCAATTCAATGTATCAATATAATCAACACGTTGACCAAAGGCAAAGTCAAAATCAAAGTGTATTTATTGCATCATTATATGTTTAAAAAGATGTTACAACTATGTAATCTACCTTTTATGGGCGTGCAATTATTTATAGTTTACACTATTACAATAATAATAGGAATATAATAATTTAGAATAATAAAACATTAAGGAACAAATAAATATTTCATGATAAACATTGATACTTATATCATACTAATAATAACAAAAAATGAAAACAAGAAAAAATTAAACGGCAATAAAACATAACAAAATATACAGAAAACGAAATTACCTTACGTCCCATAACGTAGTTTTTAGCCGACTTCAAAAAAGATGGTTCTCAATTCAATTGTATTTTTTGAATGTTTGTTACCTCATAACTCCATTTATAAACCGACATAGAAAAGGATTTTATTGTTACTTGCTTATTTATAAGGATTATAATATAGGCGAAGAAATTTTGTATAGAAATTTTAATTTAGCAATGTTTTTATAAGGAATTATAGATCTAAATAAATACATCTGTAATATTAGCATCCCTAAGGGTGGGTGGTATAACAGATGATTTTTTTATGGCCTTTAATTTTATTCTGTATAAACTCAAATAAATATACATAAACTGTACTGATAATGAGATTTCTGGGAACGATCGTATACGTGCAGCCTGCATAGCATGAACCTTAACTTCTAACTTCTTAAACCCTAACCCTAACTTCTCAAATAATTCTCACTAACGAAAAACAAATATTACATTTGGGTATAGAGTCACATCTCTAATCTAAATCACCCATAAAGCACAGATGAAAAATAAATTTAGCTATAGAAAATCACGAGTCTGCGAGCAAAGATAAAACTTGCATTTGCGTGTAGAAAATCATTTTTTTTTGATAAAAACGTTGTTTTCTATGTTGTTTTGAGAAAGTTTGGAAGTAGCCAAGCTGCAGAAAACCTACGCAAACACGTTTTAAACCAATAAACAACCCCAGTATCATATTACCATTCTGCGTTCCTAAGAAATGTATCTCTATATCATATTTGGAGAAAACATCCGACAATAACAAGGGAGGGAAATGAAAAGCCATGTTACTCCACAATGAACCCTGAGTTTCGCTCGTAGGCTCTATTAAAGAAATATTCAAAGAAAATGTATACCCCTAATGTTTATATGAAATTTTTGTACATGGCGCGGTTTTTACATAATAACTTTATACAGTGGCTTCAAGGTTATGAAATTATGCCATTTTATTGTTATTTTCTGCTTAACTTTACAACTACCTTCGTACAAGTCAATGGCTAATTCTTATGACTTAAGTCGACTAGTCGTACGGAGGTCGTACGAAGTCGTGCGAAGGATAGCAAATAAAACGAAACAGCAATGAAATGGAAAAAAAAAACTTGTTTTCAGGCGGTACTTTACATAAATTAATAAATATTGATGGAAAACTCACATAACACCATCTAGCCCCAAACTAAGCATAGCTTGTACTACGGAAACCAGATGACTGATATAATATATATATATATATATTTATAACATTATTATATAATCTGAAGCTGTAAGTAATTTGCAAGCGCCTATAGGTTACGGTAACCATTTACCATCAGGTGGGTCGTATGCTTGTTTGCCGGCTCGTTTCTGTTATAAATAAAATGGGCAGGCGCATGTCACTACGCACAGATAGAGATAGAGACATTGACATCTACCAAAAAAGGCCACTTTAAGGCTCAATATTTATCAAATGAATATGTATTGAAAAAAATAAAAGGGTTTCTTGTGTACTTTGGAACCCTAAAAAGGGAAAACGAAAAATGATTCATTCATGTTGTTTGATGTTTTTAAATAGGCATCATTATTGGGAAAAGTGCGTAGGTAACTCTTGGTTAATGTTTTAGACAGCCAAATTAATCATATATAAGCAAAAAGCGAATTTACAATGTAAGCCATGTATGATTTACAATATTCCCGAGGCAAAACCAGTAAATCGAAGTTACAAGAACCTACCTCGAAGCCATTTCTCTAGCTAAAAAACTGAACTGCTGGAGTAATATTGTCATGGACCAAACGCCTTAATTATCGTCATCCTTTATTACTTCAATAAGGGTCTATCTCATAACCACCATATTATCTTATGTGTTGTGTAAATCTGTTGGCATCTTTATTTATTGACATGAGAATGACAAGGACTAACCATACTTTAGCGCCTCGTTAGCTTATTATGCGATTATGACATGGACATGTGGTCTGTCTATAAGTTAATATATAACGGTTATTTTCTAAGTTTAACTTGTTATCCCGGGTTTTACTCACGTATTATTTTGTCGATGGAGGCACCGACACTGTTTCGATTCATCTAGAGAATCTTCATCAGGGTGAGTTTAATCCGCGGTTCGCTCGTTGCCGGTCGAGTTCACGGTTTGCACTTATAAAAGTGAAATGTTATAAAATTGTTTGAAAAATAAAGGAATAGTGCGCGTACATGGATATCCGAAAGGCATCCAAAAGGCATCCAAAATAATGTAATCGAGAACAAATTATACAAATGCCCCAGCTCTCCCATTGACGAGCTGTAGAATTAATCCCGCTAGCAGTTCCATTTGAAAATTGTTAACACCCATCCACTATATTGGCAGTGGCCCGGTTTCAATTCCAATGATTAATACCGTGAGTGCCTTATCCATTTCAAGTTTGGATGCCTTTCCGAACTTGGCACGTTTCGGAACTGGCGTTTGGCAGGTGCAAATATTTGGGAGAAATTATTTTCAAAATAGTTTTGCATATGATCAGATGCAGATGATCCAGATCAGTATATTTAATTAAAAAGAAACACAACAGTACAGAATAATATAAAATATATATGTTAACAGTTAAGCTATCTAGATACTTACTGTTTAACACGATCTACTGATAGCTCAAGTGATCCAAATAAAATATTATTAATAATAAGATACCTAAACCTAATTTCACACATGGATTAGTTTGTCCCTAGATTTAGTTTTACGATTTAATAAATCATTTTGATAAATTTGATAATGCCAAGCCTATTTGCGATAATAATATAATTTAAAAACACCTCAAATAATGAAACACTACCGAATTATTTGATATACCCACACGGCGTTCATATAAGTATTCTGTCAGTCATCTGAACACCATAATACAAGCTTTGCTTAGTTATGGACCAGATCGTGTTGTGCGCATTGTCTACCAATATTATTATTTATTATTCATATCAATCGTTTTAGGAATGCTGAATGTTAACTAAAACATTAATTAATAACATATTGAATAAACGAATAGCAAACTGTAATACGATATGATATGAAACGAGCTTATTTAGACTATAGGAATATATACCTACATAATAACTAACGTACCATAACAAACTAAATGCGATAGGGTTACTTTCGTATGTTTGTGGGCTAGTTATATTATATCAAAGCACGAAGTAAAACTTTTAGCCGAGGAAAAACTTTATTCTAATTCCACTTCCACGAGAGTTGTATAATTATAAATTTAGAGAAAAACGCGTTCGAACGGAAGTAACCAAACGGCCGGTCGAACTCACTCTGCTGAAGATGAAACTAGTGCCTTCACCAACAAAATAATAGGTAAGTAATAACACATGTTTCTCAAAATTTATAATAAATAAACAGTGATAAAATGGTTGCTAACAGTAATTAAAACTCCAATTATTTCCCCTACGTCCGCATTAAGAAAGCTGTCACAACCGTGAGATCGCACTGAAATGTTAAATTATATCACTTTTAAACGAGCTGTCGAAAAGTATGAAGCTTCATTATTCATACCCGAAGCAATTAAGAGGGCAGAATAAATAAAATCAAAAGTCCTTCATATTTCTGTATCGAACTAATATATTCTGCATAAAAAAACGAAATACAAAAACAAATATGCTTACGACTCTAACCCTCGGGCTCAGTAAATAATTCCTCAGAGTTTAATTACTTAGTTCTTTGAGTATGTCTAAGAGGTGTAGTCAGAGGTACGTCCTTACACATTATTTCCATTACGGATAAAACTTTAATTTCAATTAAAAATGTTTCTGGTCAGGTCAAGAAGAAATCCAGGTCTCTAGCTCTAGTTTAGCACTAATACTGACAGGCACCGGAGAGTTTTCCAAAACTTAGACAGACACTAAAAACAATCACATTACGCAAATGAGAAAACTTCTCAACTCAATAACATAAACAGCATTTATAACTATCAATAAAAAAGTTTGTTGGCATTATCGCAAGCACAAATCAGTTTGGGCCTCGAAAGTACAATGGTACATCCACTCGGGAAATTGTTAACAGCCTTTTACACTATTGGCAATACATTCGTGCAACAATGGCGATTATTTTGTTGAGGGTTGCCAGTTAAGCCGTCAAAGATAAGCGGTTAAGGACCAAAAATAAAAAATAAAAAATAAGTAAGACATTTTACGGTATTAAATATGTACTGTATTTTTAATTATTTAAACAGGTTTTAAACGGTTTTAAATTATTACATTACAATTGATATTGTTCTCTACAATTTATGTTTTCTACTACTCTATACCTACCTCGTAGCTCTAAATGAAAAGAAGCCGCGCAGCTTACACGATCTTCTGTCCGCACAAAGCGAGAAGAGGGTCTATAAAACCGGATACTGGCAACCCCGTTCAGGGGACTGGCACGCGGCCAAACAGGCCGACACATTCGATTATGAAATGGTTTTAAATCACTTACGAGTATGTGTGTACTTGTGGCACCTTGTTTACTGTCTCTGAGTCGTTTAGATGCTTACCGGGTTAAAGTGGACTTTACTTTCACCAAAGTGTAACGTGAGCAAGTTTTAGATAAGTTTTCATTGCATTGTGTTTTCTAGATCAACTGGGTTAAGTACCTTTTACTGCATTAATAGTGGTGTTTACAGATTGAGATATTAACTGTCCACAGCAGTAAGAAGTAGACGGATGAGGGCTGGTTTTTATCATTTGGAAGGCATACTCATTAAGCCATGCTTGAAGACTGGACAGCGTAAAATCTCCGTCACCAAGAGTTTGTCACTAACTGAAACTAAATTCAGTTTATGGCGTAATAATCATGTATACGTCATTGTTATGTTATTCCCTGGAGCAACTAAAACTAAACCTAAAACGTTTGTTTTGATCACGACCAGTTAAATCAACAGTAATGGACTATCCAAGTCCTATGATCGTACCATAAATACAAGGTCTTGCGACATCCATATCAAATTCATTGATCATATCTCATTCACCCTCAGCTGATTATTTGCTACACGCCTGTGTGACCGCGCTCCGACGGATTTGTTGGCGGCCCGCCAGCTAACGGAGTGGTTACATGCGAACCAACGTGTCTACTCATGAATAGTATACAACAGGAGAATACTTTTGTCGTAGGGTCGCTTGGGGCGATTTCGAGTCTTCAACACTCGACTTTATCTTGTTTTTGCAAGTTTCAGGGCTTACGAGGGTTTGCAAGAGTCGGTGGGATGGCACGTCATTAATATGGCTTGGGTGTTGACAAAAAACCTGGCCTAACACTAGTCGAGTGGTTTGAAGCTTTTTCATCATTGTAACGAGTTTGGGCTGTTCGACTGTGAAATCATCACTTAAAGGTCGCTTACCTACCGTCGCTTGGTTAAAACCATTCAACAATCGTATTCAAGTTTGTCTGAGTGATGCGATTGTCATAGATATGTAACCCTTATAACCTTGATTTTATTTTTGACAATCGCGTCGTACTGGCGGGCTTGTACATTTATGATTCACGAATCAACAAGCGCCGGAGCCCAACTGATACACAATGAAAGTCTAATTCAACGAATGTAGAAAGGTTGTTTAAATGTACTCCTATGTATGTCTCCACACTAATAATTTAGGCGTCAGCTATGAAGCGTCTCTAGTGCCAGCAGTAATTTAAAGCAAATAGATTCAGTTCAAGCCGCTTTAAAGCAGTTTTATCAAAGCGGCATCCACTTTTCATTGAGTCAGACATTTCCCAGACGGCAGCCAGACAAATTACAGTTTAACTGGTAAGCTTTGACTGAAGGCTGGTGGAGAGAGAAGCTTTAGTATGCTTTTGGGGTTTCGGTAGAAGAAAACAAATCTTGATAAGCAAAATATGTAACGAACAAAATCGTTATTGCTTTTTTTTTCGTTTTCAATTGCATAGATTTTGAAAAATAAATAGATACCTTGCAGAGATGACGTAAAAAAATATCAAAATACCAAAAAATATCTCTGATAAGGATGAATAAAATAATGTCGTCGAAATAAACAAACATGTCCTGCAAATTACAATAAGAAATACTCGTAATAATAGGTATTATATTAAAAGTTTCCGCAATTTTTACAATTTATATTTTGATTTGAGCATTGAGAGCATTTTGCGCAACTTTTATGTTTTAAGTGTACTTAGATAATATTTGCATTTTTTTCAGCTCTATCTTTCCTTTTCTTTCGACTAAAGTACCTCTTCTAACATAAAAACATTTTTAGCAAAGTGACAGCACAGTAGGAGGTAACCCATCGACGATTGGTACTTGCCTTTACTTTATTTATTTTTTTGTTAAAAAGTAACAATCGTCCGCGAGGTGTTTTCGATCTCCTACTCAGTGCTGCCACTTCTAAAAACAAAATGTAAACGTACAAGGCACTCTAGACGCTGATTTGAAACACCACGGTATCGTCTTCTCACTTCAACAAACTTTTTTTCAAGTAACAACACATTCTTTACTTTTGAAATAAAGAACACACGTATTTTTTTCTGCTGAAGCGAGAGGACGATGTCTGTAATGTCAATGATGAATTTACAAACGTAATTTTGTCATTGAAATTACAGAATTAAATCAGTCCCAGAACATCTGACGCACTAAACTAAAATTATAACTTAAAAGCTATAACACTGATAAATGCTTAAATATAATCTAAATAGTAGACAAATGTATATATTAAATATTAGTTATTTCCTAATATATCTATTTGAGAAATAACTCTATTTTTATTTGATGTGGCAAAGCTTTTTAATTTTCAGCGCTTTGTTTGATTTTTCTATTTCTCGTTGTAGATATCGCTATCTTTTTTTAAGATCTCGATCTGTTTTACAGCTACGTACTAAACGAGTAAGATAATAAACTTTTTAATCAAATTAAAAGGGCTTCTGATAAAAGAATGTTTTTAGGGCATTTTGTTAGCCATTGTGAGCCTTGATGAGGGTTGGGATGTTCAGCTAATTTATTTGTCTGAATTTCCTGCTTATTTATTTATTCGACTAAATTCGATAAAAACAAAACGTAAAAACACTGGCCACCAAGGAATTCCGATAAAAACGCTCGCTCTATTCAAATTACAATGTTATCACAAATGAATTGGGCAACTTTTAGATCAAATAATGGTTTTTGATCAATATGTTGGCACGGAATACTCTGTCTAATGCCATAACTTTGGGAATTTGGTAGTTTTCTGACCATTGTATTATTGGTACATAGTGCTGACGAAGGTTTTGACGGGACTTACCAAACCAACGTGGTGGTCAGAAACAACGGCAGTTGCCAGTACGTGCCCCCGGGCATATTCAAGAGCACATGCAAGATAGACATCACATGGTTCCCCTTCGATGACCAACACTGTGACATGAAGTTCGGTAGCTGGACTTACGACGGCAACCAGGTAGAGTTTAGTGGAACTTCTATACTCTATCGCTTGGGATCTAGTAATCGATAACCCTTTAAAATAATTCAGTGTTGCGTCTCTTTCCTTCCTAGCACGTTCAAATTATAACAAAAAGAGACCAACACTCAATTATTTTTTGATTCATAACTTATAAATTGATATAAATCGGCATTGCCATTGTGGATTATCAATTACTCGACAGATCGATAGGTATAGTTATATTTTCAAGTACAAAAATTCTTATTTTAAGTTCTGAACAGAATTTATTAATAAGAATTCTTCTAATTGGAATCATAAAGATTTAGATTAGAGTAGGGAATAGGGTGTGTCAATAATGCAAGGGAACCTTGTGAGAAACCAGAAGGATATTGTTATATCCCAAACGTTTTGTATGTACTATTTTGCATGGGGCAAAAGTTTTGTACATAAATAAATGTATATAAAATATGTCTCAAATTTTGAACTACCATACGACTACGCTCCTTATTTAAAAATATTGCACATTTTTTCTATTCGTAACTACAAATTTGTGCATAAAATTCTATTGTTAATGTTCTTATTTTATTTACGAACAGTTAATAAATGACTTTATCTTATAGTTGTAATTATTTATACAGCAAATATTTTATGCACATTTTTAGATTTTTTTGGTCGCTAAATCAACTGGTTCTTTGTTTTTTGTCTTTTTATGTTTGTGTATATATACATTATGTTGTATAGAACATGTATTATGTGAATTGTATTCTATTGATTTTCAAAAGAGGTATGTAGTTTAGAGCCCATCCGTGGGACCCTTATTTGAGACATCTTCTGTAAGTAGATATATTTATTAGTTTTACAGTTTATGCTGTGTAGTATGTACTGCCTGACCACTGTTTTATTGGTTTTATATATAGAAGTATCACACTTTTATGCACTTTTGTCACAGTGCCTAAAATAGTTGCTTATTTTTATAGTTTTTTAATTGTGAGTATAAAATTGTTTGTCTCTATGTGTACGATATGTACGACATATCAATAACCTACTGTTAACTTTTTTACATTATTAATTTGCCATAATTATTATATATTTTTACTACTAAAATAATATTGTTTTACCATAATGTAACTAAATTATGTATTAAAAAAAATCGATAAGAGTTTATCGAAATATCGTACTCAGGCTAGTTTTCCAATGCATCTTTTATCTCATGAAACAGTATTTTAGACGATGACTCGTAATTTGTAGCTGGTAACATAAATCTGGTATGTGGTATTCACTAAATTCGAGGAAGACGAGACAAACATATCAAACGATTCTACTTCTACACGACTTTAGTGAATAGAGAACCTAGCCATCTGTGTGGCGTTATTACTTTGTTCAATACTGCGTCTGCAAACAGAGACGATTCTTTGTCGACGAACTTCTGAATAATTTCAAAAAGCAAGTAGTTCTCCGTAGTCATTACTTTGTCTGGATGCACGTGTTCAAGTTAATCTAACTTTGTATAACTTCTATTCATATTGTCCTTACAGCTTGTTTTAATGAGCCAGTTCTGATTAAATGTTCCCAAGATGAAGTTCGTGTAGTTTCAGATTGGAGCTTACAATGATTATAACGTTTTGAGGATGATGGAACTTACAGACTGAAGTCTTCAATAGATTAAAACTTTCTCTTTATTGTTTGAGCAAGCTTTTGTTTATGAAATTCTGTTAGAGAATTAACCTTTTGTAGTTTTAATCACTAATTTAATATAATAATTATAATAGAAATTATTTTATTAATATCAGCACTTATATATAGTTATATAGTAAATATACGGTGTATTTACTTTAAATTAAGTATGTTTCTTGATTTTGGATTATGCGTAGAAACGAAAACTCAATGAAAGGTTGTGATATTCATTTGGGTTTGTTATGGAAATTGCCAGGCAACAATTTTATTATGAATAAAATGTTACAACAATTACAAGACATACAGCTCAAAGTCAAAGCAATAAGCAGTCTCGTAATGTCTCCCAATGAAAGCACAAAATGCAATAACAGGTTCACCGTTCAGATTTTCACAGGTAACCTTTGACATTCCAACCTTTACGAGACCCGTGATATTGGCAGACAGTGTGCATTTGAGCGTTACATTATAATTTCAAGTTATACTATGATTGCAAGTCTCAAATTTGTATTTGAATGTAGGTAGAGTCGAGCACTTTATGTCGGGAAGTGAAGACATTTTATGCTTTTTTCACATAATACTTTCTAGGTTAAGTTTTGGTAGTTTTATCACAACATTTTTTATTCTGTAGAATAGTTGAGGCAGCAACCGAAGCGAAACTTGTATCATAGCACAGGGCCTTATCATATAAAGATATTCTTTAGTTGTTTTTGTATCTTCCTTACTACGTATATAGTTTAGTCAAGCTCAAAAAAAGGTATTCGCATCGGTTCTTTGCTCATTGCGTTTGTATATTGGAAGTTTACAATATTATTGTTTTTCTTTATATGTAATTTAACTGAATTGGAGCGTATACCGTATGGTAGGAGTATTACTAAGTACTATCTTAATAAGCATGTGATCTCCCTTCCCTATTGCACGAGTCACAAGTCATGTTTTCACGACTGAATGTTCGGTAAACAAACCGAAAAGCATGATAACCCCATAGCACGGTTTCCAAGCATGACACATAAGTCGTTTTTGAGTATGTTATGTGAGGCTACATTGAATTTCACCCTAACAGCTGGATTTGGTGCTAAAAGACGAAAACGGAGGGGACTTGTCAGATTTCATCACGAATGGAGAATGGTTTTTAATAGGTGAGTTTATTTGTTATATCACGCCTCACGGTAATTTTTTAATCAACATTATTCACTGCCAGTAAGTATTTTTATTGTCCTTTTTTGGTGTATAGAACACCTGACTCATTCTTACAAACGCGATAATCCACCTTTAGTTTCTAAATTCATATTTTTTATTTTGATCTCGCTTAGTTTTAGGTTTATACTTTCTTGCAGTTAGTATCATCACTTTACAAATTTTATCTACATTCTTTTACTAAAGTTTCTCATCAAAATCTGCATCATTATTACTTTTAACTCAATTATGTTAGATCATTCATTATTGAATTCTTATGCCTTTAAACTATACATTACCCCCAGGAATGCCGGGCAAGAAAAACACGATAACATACGCGTGTTGCCCAGAGCCGTACGTAGATGTGACCTTCACGATCAAGATCCGACGGAGGACACTTTACTACTTCTTCAACCTGATCGTGCCTTGCGTGCTGATTTCGTCCATGGCTCTGTTGGGCTTCACGCTACCACCGGACTCGGGGGAGAAGTTGACGCTTGGTCAGTATATTTCGTAAAGCTTCTGCACCCTATGGCGTTCGATTATATAACGTTCGAAATGTAAATTAAACCTATGGTAAGTTTATCTCCACGGTCTCACGTCTGAAGACCCACCTATACAATTAAAAGAGAGTGTGCACACACACCCAGGACCATGGACCGTGCCATGCTCAGAATAAATCTTTATGATCGAGTACTCAATATTGTAATTCGTAAGCAGACTAAAGCAGAGTTGGGCAGGATACTTGGTTAGGCGTGGTGATGATAGATGATGAAGGGTGCTAACCGAGTGATGGCCCAGAGAAGAAAAAAAGAAGCGTGGTTTGTTCACAGGCAAGATGGGCTGACGACATAGTTAAAGTCGCAGGTCGTACATGGATTCGATAGGCAGAAGGCTGAGGTTACAAATAAAGGGAGGCCTCTAAGCCCAGCAGAGGCGCGTCAGGGCTGCACATGATGATGATGAAGTTTTTTTCACCCATTATCACTAGAATTTACAAAAATGTTTGTTGTTCAGCAAGTCAAGCACTTTTACATTATTATGTTTCTACTTTACTTAGTACTCAAAGTTTGCTCGTATATCCTCCAAATATACGAGCGTATATCAAACGTTAACAATGTAAACGTCTATGATAACCCCAAGGTGTTTAAAAACAGCTCCAGTGGAACTAAGAATGTACTAAAGTTTAATGGGCAATATTCTCACAACGACACCGAATACTCTGACTTGAAAATTGCTTTTTGTAATTAGGTACAAAGATGTTTCAGTATTTTAGATTGGACAAATTTTAGAGAAAGGTTATTTTTTATAAAATGTCGAGATTAGCTACTTCCACTAACATCTACATTCCTACTAAATTGGAAGGTATTTAAAAAGGCCAAGTCAAGAGTACTCAAAACTGACGCGCATAATGTTACCGAGTTTGAGATCGAATGGACCAAAATGTATGTTAGTCACTGCATGGCTCGTCGGGACGGGAAACAATCGTGAATTTATGTATGGACTAACATTGTTTATTGCTTATAGATAATTATTGAGATATATATATTTATATATATTTACATATAAGATATTTATTTTAAAAGGACAAGCCTACAATACAAAGTATATTCTCCTATTATGTACCCATATAATTGCCATAAATTAGCTATAATATGAAGCTTTGCCATTAATAATGATATGGTACTATAAACTGCCACTATGGAGCATGTTATTGTGCAAGTATTCATAAATAAGTAAATAAAAAAAAAAAAAATATAGCTTAATCAGATTTGGCTGGTGCCTACAGGTATTACGATCTTGTTGTCCATGACCGTGTTTCTGAACCTGGTCGCAGAAAAGATGCCTCCCACATCGGAAGCTGTGCCTCTGATAGGTACCCGCACTATAGTACGAGTCGTTGTTACAACCACACGCTATTTCCTTCACCAGACTGGGATTCTGCAAGGATGCGTTTTCGGGCCTATACTGTTTATTGCATACACAAATAAAATTTGTCGTAAAAAACTTGTCTTAAAAATAATTTTCGCGTAGATTCTAAAGCAAAAAGTGTAAATGATAATTCCAATAAGGAAATAAGGTGTAACATATTAGAGTGTTTCTTGTCCGTGGAATGAATGTTTGTGTATTCTAGTATAATGAATCTAGGTGTGTCTAAAAGAAAACGTGGTAAGTACATATTGGTAGCTATCATCTAAAGCACCGCATTACTCATCAACACCTTGGAAGTATCTCTGGGATATAGGTCGTGATTCGGAGAGTTGTGTCCTTCGGTGCTGGATTAGCTGGGGAAAGTGTCATTGGGGGTTAACCATGTGTTTGTTCGCAGGAGTCACTATACTTCTATCGCTGACGGTGTTCCTCAACCTGGTAGCCGAGACCCTGCCGCAGGTGTCCGACGCTATTCCCCTGTTAGGTACACTATCCACACCTTACCCTGACCGTTCTTTCTCATCCCACTTTATCCCATTGTTTGTTTTGTACTCTTCACAAGTTTTTTTTTCTTATTTTATTAAATTTTCCATCTTTCTCACTATTCTATATTATTTTAGCTTTTGTGTTTTTAAACAAACCGGTTAAATTAAGAGTTATTTTAAAACATTACAAGGAGTTAATTAAGTACTTAGTTTAAATTATCTGGGATAATGTGATACCTAAAATTAATATTATTAAGTGGTTTGCTAGATAGTTTTTAGTTTTTTTTTTAATAAAAATAACTGCAAATGAACTCGACTTTTGATTATCTATCTAGTTGATCTATCTGATTTATGACAAAAAACACAATAATTATTTGGTTGTTGTTATTCCTTCGTTGAACATTTAATATTACTTTGATAATATCTTGGAATCGATTTCGTGATTCTTTTCATATGCTTGTTTCTATCAATTCTTCATTACTTACATAGTTTATGAAAAAAAATACGATTCTCGAGATTATAAGCATGGCATGGGTCTCCAGTAACTGTAAGCAAGATATTATTTGCGTTGTTATGGATTTCCAAGGTAAGTCACTATGGTGTTTTTGTATTAACTTATTGTCTTGTATTTTTGTATGTTTTTATTTATTTAATGTACTTACTGTCATTTGCGTAATCGATTCCATGATACAACTTCGTTTATTATGTTTCATATTTGAATGTTATTGTTGACACTATCTTGGCATTCGTCTGCCGTGATTTCAAGATACTTGGAGGGTGGTCTAATATAAAAAAAAATATCCGGAATTATATAACCCTTATAAAATAACAAGAATAAAATAAAGCTGGTACTAAACTGTCTCTAACTAGAACTTGCATGTCTGTTTTATTTTTGGTTTATGATTTAACTTGAGCCCCTGACCGACTCAGCACACACAGGTTAAGAGGTCTCTTAATCCAGTAAGAAGCGGTAGTTTGACGGTTCACCATTTTTTTAGGATTCAAGAATTCTCGTAATGTAAATAAAACCTTTTATTTTTATAGAATATTTATTGATCTTTGCAGGTGTTACAATTCTCCTGTCGCAAACTGTTTTTTCTCTATTGGTGGGGCACGTCATCACAAAAACCTCAGAGGCGATCCCCCTAATAGGTGAGAAACGACTTCGCGTTAAATCTGAAAGTCTAAATCACATTCTAAATAAAACATCAATTAGATAAATAATAAAAATAAAAAAAATGCGTGATGAGGAACATTTTAAATTCAACCATGAAACTAAAAGTGTTCCTCAGCACAGTTTTTGAAAATAACAAAGATCTAAATAGAAACAAATTTTATTGCTTTTATTATAAATTTCGAAGGAGAGCATAGATTTATCTATTTTCTGTTTTAACTTGCATTTTAGAATCACGTCTCTGGAGCCTACTCTATGCTTTTACAGCTCTCGCGGTTCTCCTGACACTTGAAATAGAGTTATTTGCACTTTCAATTCGAGCTAGCGAAATACGTAGTAAACGAGTTAAAAGGTAACCTTATTAACTGGCATTTGATCTTCTTGTAATGTATTAAAATTGTCTCTGCCCACAGAGATTTTCTTTTATTCTTTCTTATTTTCTGTTTTTCTATTGGCATTGTAGTTTGACGACGGATTTTGAATAAGCATGAAGGAAAAATAAAGCACAACTCTCCTATTTTTATTATCTTTATACAATTTAAATAAAAAATAATTTATAAATAGGTTGTTTCTAGTTGTTAAAAAGGATCTAAATTTGCGTCGGGTTAAAGCAAAGTGGATGCGGGTTTAAGGTCCAGCCTCCAAGTATCTGGTTACACTGGTCTCAGAAATGGTCTGTTACCTCCCTTTATTGACATGATGACAGCTAGTAAATTGGAATTGACAAAAGAACCGATAAGATTGGCTTTAGTTTGATTACTATTCGATTGTTGAATAGTTGTCCTTTTGTTATTAATTACAAATACCTCTTGGGATACCTGAAAAGGTCATTAAAATAATATAAGGAATACTTGTTTGATTTCATTTTACAATAACGTAGCGACTCGAAATGTTTGCTGTTTTTATGAGTGCTTTTCAAATCACAAACATCTAGAATATTATTTAGGTCATAAAATGTATGTAACAAATGTTTTCAAATTAACTAAGTGTATATTGTGAGACGAGTAAAATATTTTTTTTTTATTCACAGCAAACACGAGGCGTATCTAAACAAAGTCATAATAAAACTGTCATTGTTCCGCCTCAGCTCATTTAAAATGTAGATTAGTTACTGCATGTCCGTTGAAATGCATGGCTTGTCTCGTTGTAAAATAGACCTTAACACAAAACCACTTAATACCAAATTAACTTAACATAACCGCAGTATAAAGTTGAGTAAGATAAAGTACCTAATTTTCTCCTTACGTAACGTTGTTGATGTTTTTATTTTGCTCTTTAGAATAAGGAAGCACTTTATTGCATATTTAAAGGTACACTTGGAAAACCAAAAAATAAATATGCATTGTGAAACAAATGCAGGTAATGTAAAAAACGAAAATTAAAAACCTTTTAATGCATTATTGGTAAAAATATATATTACAATGTTTGAGGAAATAATAAACATTCGGCTTGATATGAGTTTATAAATCTATTGAATGTGGCAGGAACATACTTCAACTGCATCATGTTCATGGTTGCATCATCGGTGGTGCTGACGGTGGTCGTGCTAAACTACCACCATCGTACCGCCGACATACATGAAATGCCGCAGTGGGTAAGTTATAAAAACATCCATTACTATCATTCGTCATTAAACTTATCTTTTAGTAAGAAAATTTCATTGAGAAATCTAAGAACGCGTGCTATACTTACACAGTTACAATCGATAGCGATGCTGAACATTGAAACATAATATTTGTTTGTCTTTAGATAAAAACAGTGTTCCTACAATGGCTACCATGGATACTGCGTATGTCGCGGCCCGGGAAGAAGATCACGAGAAAGGGAATTATGATGTCAAATCGAATGCGAGAGCTAGAACTGAAGGAGCGATCCTCAAAATCGCTACTGGCAAATGTTCTGGATATGGACGACGACTTTAGACATGCGCCGCCGCCGCCGAACAGCACAGCTTCGACGGGGAATTTGGGGCCTGGGTGAGTTGGGACAACTTTAAATAATAAGTTTATGCAATCTCCGAGCACAGATTCTTAAGGGTTTTATGTTTTATTTACTTCTATGAGATTTTTTGGTGACATATGTGTGGAAGATAACATAGGAAAATAAAGACTGAATACTGAAATGACGGCCGATGTAGGAGAGTGGAAAGGAAGACAATATTGCGCCGAAAGAGAGATGGAGGTGGAGATGATGATGTTCTTGTGTAGGTTTATTGCTTTAACACCGCTGCAATGGCCTCACGGAATCGAGATGATGATGTTTTTCTTTCTTGTTTAGTTTATTTTTAAGAAATATTAAATATTATATTAAATTTGATGAAATTTTAACGGCTTTAAGAAAAAATATAACGCCATGTTATATATTTTTTTAAAGCCGTTAAAATTCCATCAAATTTAAAATGATTACCCGTGTGTTTCGATAGCTAAATAAAAAAAACACGTAAGTTTGCCTGTCCAGTTTAGAACCTTGTATTCTATAGCAATGAAGACGGACTATATCCGTCCTGTAGGTGCTCAATATTCCGCACGGATATGCGCCGCTCGTTCGTCCGGCCGTCCACGATGGAAGACGTGGGCTCAGGGCTGGGCCAGCATCGCGAACTGCATCTCATCCTGAGGGAGCTCCAGTTCATCACTGCTAGGATGAAGAAAGCTGACGAGGAGGCGGAGCTGATCAGCGACTGGAAATTCGCTGCGATGGTTGTTGACAGGTAACATTTGCTCAAACTCGATACTGTGTTATTCTATCGAAAGTTACCACTTGTCTTATGCTAGGTGAATTCAGGTGCCGATTCAACAACATACAGGAATCTAGGTTGTAGAGATTGATGCAACGGTTATGCAAACCATTCTTTTGGGATTTTATAGTGCGATTACAAACACTACATTTGAATCTCTGCTGCAAAATAAATAATCTGTGTGCCTGTTCTAGACTGTTGTTTGCAAAAAGTTTGTTTGTAAATAGCTTTGCTCATAAAAGTGTAATTTCAGGTTTTGCCTGTTTGTGTTCACGTTGTTCACTATAATCGCGACGGTGGCCGTGTTGCTGTCGGCTCCGCACATCATCGTCCAGTGACCTACAGCGGCTCCGGCCGAGTAACTCGAGAGAGACTAATATTAGCGTTACCGAACGATATTTATTACTATTTTAAAAACACGTGGTTCAGACGCACACGTCGCATAAATAAGTCGAAAGACATTAAATCTTATATTAACAAAATCTTAGTTAAGTCCGATTTTAAAACGATTGTGATGTACTAGAAGTGTTGACGAGGTTAATTTGTTAAATTATAATTAATATGTAATTGATAATGTTAATAATTTTAAAACTTCAGTGGAATGATTGGAATATGGTTTTGTAACATGAAAGACGAGGTGACTTTGGTGATGTCGAATAATTTTATAAAATAGACGAATAACTTAGGAATAAAGCGAACTGTAATATTGATATTGGATTCGGTATCCTTTAAAGTAAATTGAGGGATCATAGTCGAAGACCTTATGGGGATGATGTCTACATAACGGATCAATATTCATATACCAAAAATATCTTATAGGTACTACAGTCAGTTCGTTATTATGGGAAGGTCTTCAAGAATGAAGTTGGGTTGTCAGTCGGATAAACTACATGAAATTAAAAATGATTTGTACAGTGTAGAATAACTGCAGGAATTGTTAAAGTTGCGGAATTGACGAAATCAATAAAGGAACCAACTAAAGATAGATAGCGATGTAGAATCAGGTTCGCGTGTTAAATAGGTCTCGTGGTGACGCAATCATTCAATAAGTTAATGTGGTAGTTTAATATTACGAGAACAAAATAACGATTATTAATGGATGTTTAGCAAAATTGTTAATATAAGAATGTCTCCCATTACACCGTTAAGTTAATAAGTACACTATAGGTACAAAGATAAACTAGCCAACGTAGCAACAGCTAAATAACCCATGTATCCGACCCATATGTATATAATGAAAATTACGGTGTGTATTTGTATATAAACGTAGAAAAATCGGAAAAAAGACTAACATTATCCTTCAATGTAACTAGTCTATTTGGACTAAGGCACTTTCTCTTCTCATTAGAAATGCGGCTATTGTTCAGTCTTCTACAAGTCCAAAAAGACAACAGTCATCAATTTACAAAAGGTTTTGTGATTCACAAACTTCATAAGTCTATGAAATCATTCATTTAAAACATCGTCGATTTTGTACTTTGAAATTCAGTTCAAAATATCAACATTGTGTCTTTGTGACTCACAAAACTTAGAAATTTTGGCAGAATTTTCAAATAATTCCAATGACTTCTCGAATAGTTATACCTATAGCACTACTGTAGCATCTTTAAAATAGTCGTATTATTTAAACAATTAATTCAAGTCTTGTCTATGTCCGTTCCTCGATTTCACTCTTATAGTTGTCGTGATAGCTTAGTGAATGTCGTATCCCTCTTTTTAGGAATGCTGTCCATTTTACGCAGAGAGAAATGGACTTTCGTAAATTTTTCTCCTCTCTATTACTCTGTGTTAAATGTGAAAGTGTACAATAGAATTACAATTAAAAACGTATACGTAAGGAAGCTCACTAAATAATAGTGATAGAATAAAAATTATGCATTTCTGGATGTTAATTATAATGTTTTCTATATGACATTGTTTATTGTTTCATCGAAATGTAGGTAAGTGAATTGTTTTTTAGCTACGAACCATTTTCAAAATGTTCAAAATTCTGTAAAATTAGTTTTTAACCTTGGAAATATTGATTTTTAACGTTACGTTTATTCTTCTTATAATTCTAATCAAGAGCTAAGTTTTATATACAATATACATATATACAACATTTAATTTGAAAATGGTACGACTTGCCCTATAGTATATAATAGATAAAATATTGTATTACGTATAATATTATAAATTATATTAGTTGCAAATCGTTGTTATTATTATTACGATTGTGTTGTCCCGTTATAATATATATAATAGTTAAATAACCGCATGGTGCTCAAATAATATCAAGAGAAAAAATATTTTACGTGGAAAAAGTTACACTTAATTTCCCCTATTGTATAATAATTTAAATAAGTTACATCTCCATTGGTAATTGTTAAATTAACTAATTATTTATGTATTTAAATAAATTTGTTAGTGCCAAACATAGAGTTTATAAATAAGTTGATTTATATAGATATAAAATAAATGTTAAGTTGAGGTAATTGTTGTAAAATACTATAAAAGAACGAACTAGGGTGTTTGTAACATAACGTAACGTAATGTGCGAGGCTTGGGTCGCCACTGAGGGTTCATCAGCCAGTTTTAAAATTATTTATAATAAAAAAATATGAGAGGTTGTGAAATAAAGATGTGAAGCTCACAGTTGCGGCTCAATGCCATTATAAAATATACAATTAAACGTAGATCAATCTACATTTTAAAAGAAACTGATAAACGCCTGCTCGGGACCGGGTTACAATAAAACGTACAAAAATAACTGAAAATATTAAGCTTCGTATTAAATGCAACAAAATTAACATTCGCAGTCTGAATATATGAATATTCTTGTTAAATTATTTCTCTACTTCTTAACGTTTTTAAAGCAAACGAGTCCAATGTATTTTCTTTTAATTAAAACAAGTAATTTAGAAATAAACTATACCTACTTGTTATACGAAACATTCGGGCTTACGTCACGTAATTTACATAAGCATTTCTAAAAATTTATCCGAGTTCACACTTACACTAAACCTAAAGAACCACTTTACACCTAAATCTATTCTATTTTCATATACCGTTCGCACTACCTAGGCACTTAACAATGCTTGTGTATGTATTGAAACATTGAATATACTTTTTTTCGTTGCACAACGTTCACTTTGATTTTCAAATCCTATGTTAGTTTAATAATCAGATTTGAACCTAGTGGGATTTATTACCAACAAAAATCGATTAAGCACTGATCATTGCGAGCTACATCGGTCTCGCGTACCATTTAGAACACCATGATTTTAGAAAACGTTATCCATTTCAAGTAAATCCTTAATAAATAAACATATGGATTCAGAAACCAATTACCCACATACTTACAAAACTGTTGAGTTCATAAACAACGCTTGCATTAGTAGTGTGGACGGATATAACGCCATATTCTCTAATTGTCGGCAACATAATGCTTTAATATAAAAACAGGTATTTTGGATCTCCATGTACATTTCTATTGACACTATTATGTATAGAAATTTCGACCGACGCTCTCTGCGCATTAATTTAATATTATTTTAATAATAAGGTTATCTCTATAATTCGTACTTCATCTAAGAATTTCTGTACTATCGCGTATTTCGAACAAATGCTTTTGTAGTGTATTTTCAAAACTCTAACTTACCACGAAGCAAGCTCACTGTACACCCTTGACCAGTTTACTAGGAACTAGGAACTAGTCTTCAATTCTATCCCTAACAGTAATCAATACAACTGACAAGGAACACTTTTAATCACCTAGCACGCTGGTGAATTTGGGTGCCGATTTCTTCTAAGCCAAGTAATTTTACAAGAGTACAATCAGGCAAGAAACTCTTAGTTCCAGTACTTACTATGTCGGTCCATATTCGTCAACTTGTCAAACATTAGGCACAACACTAAGAACATACTAAACATATTAAACTAATACCGTCAGACACACTTTTGGTCAGAAACAAGGCATTTTATAAATATACTCTAAGATGACAGTTGACAGCGGCGATCGGTCACCATTATTGTGTTCCTGGGCTTATGCATAACTCAATTAGCTAAATATAATCATGACTGCAGTAAAATACAAAGAGACAAGTTGCATTCGCTACAGCATGCACTAACGCTAATAAAAGACCGTTCACGACATTGTGAAGTTTCAACGAAGGGTTTTAACCTTACAACCTTTGCACCAAATCTAGAGATATACACCTCACGGTCAGTAGACATTGACTAGAGTAGGTTTTATACAAGCTTAGAAATGTACTTCGTAAAACGCGCGGTCGTTTAGTAGCTGGAGCGTTAGCAAATTGTCTCGGTGTCTAATAACCCAGTATAATGTAAGTTTTTAATCAAAAGCCCCTATGGAGGTTTTTATAATAAAAAAACTAATAATAAAAATAAAATACAAAGGTAAATTTGTAAAGTATTAATACGCGAACGGGTAAAATGTTTATTCGTTAAATTGACTATCGTAAGTAGTATTCGATTTGTATAAAAGTAACATAATTAAAGCAATCTGATTTATACTATGATGTTGTTTTATTTGTACTGTATATACCCGATCCAAATCCGTATCTGTGTAAATAATCTCAATCTCAATATTGCTAAAATTAGTGTTTTTTTGTATAGATCTACCGCACTTAAGCAAGATATAATTTAAACTTTCAGTAAGGAAGTTAAAGTTGTGTTTGTAGATAACGAAAAATTCCTTGGAGTTCATATCGACTAGTTTTTAAATTGGAAACTTGAGCTAGAGGCAATAGAGAACATAACGAACGTTCTGCTTGTTATGCATTAAGAAGTATTAGAGAAGGAGTAAGTCTGGAACAACTGAAAACGACCTATTATGCTCTTGTGGAGTCAAAACTGACATTAGTGTAAAGTTCTGGGATAACAGCTATGACTACAATATGAATAGAGCCTTTACAATTCAGAAACGTGCAATACGTACAATGGTACGTTTTGCATGTTCCTGAATTGTAAAGCATACCACCATGGGAATAATGTAGAAATCATTTTATTGAACTCCATATTTTGACTCTACCTAGCCTAAATATCCTTGTAGCTCTTATTGACAGTATTAGACATCCGTCAAAGTATGAACACAAGAACAAAGAGCTATAAGACTAAATACAAGAAGAAAGACCTTGAGGCCCCACTGTGTCAGATGTTAAATATTGTGAGGCATGGTTGTAGATATCAGGCCGTTACATTGTAGCACTCTCTCCCTGTGGCTATGATTATCATAGAAAGTCCCACTACATTTGATTCTGCATTGATCAAGCTTTTGTTGGAGTGGTGCTTATATACAGTTGACTTACAAATGAATGACTACGGATGACTTAAAATTAAGAAAAATTGGATTATTTGAGATTATTTGTAATTATTGGACATACAATACTACTCTTCTATATTATTATTGTTTCTAGGCATATGTATTTCAGATACAATGTAAGAATTGTTATTAAATACATTCTTATTCCACAGGCACTATCTTTTATTTTGATTAAATAAAGTAGGGGTCTTTACTTTAATACTCTCAAACCGTGAAGGAAAACATCGTGAGGAAGCCGGCATGTTGAAGAACCTAAAAAGTTTGAAGACACGTGCCATATGTACAAAGGAGCCTCTGAGGCACTGCTTCCAAATATCCTAGTTATTTCGAAGTTGACATGAGGAGAGATGAGAGTAAATTAAATAAATGCGTGAGTGTCGTGGAACATTCCTATCGTAGTATATTATTATTGATAAACGTATTATATTAATAAAATAATAAACTGTCAACAATAAACAACTAAAGTGAGCTAGTCTATCAATAAATAAATAAATATTATTGATTATCAAATACAAATGAATGAATGACTAGTGTCTGATTACAATTATACTAAATATATAAAATAAATATATATATTTAGTATATCAGTCACCACCCACAACACAAGCTCTGCTTACCTTGGGGCCAGATGATTCCGTGTGAAATGTCCATTAAAAAAAAAACCGAAATGCAGAAATAACTGATGAATAACTAATTGAAGGATTTTTTTCGAGTTGTCATTTTATTGTACATCATTCAATTCATCTTATTAATTCGTTCATCTTATTAATGAATTCATGTCACTCTATGGATAACCGTTTAAACTAGACACTTTTATTCGCGTAGCCCCCACCCACCAAGTCCGCACCGTGCGATAAGGAAATTCGTTCCAAAAGGTGTAATTTAAAAACATTATTCTAATTCAGACTTTGGTACAAATAATAATGAGATCGTTCACATTTCACAAAATTTTAGCTTTTCCGGCGTAGCAACAAACTCACCATTATTATCGATAACTGTTGTCGTTTCTACAAAGGTCAATAACCAACAACCCAATTGAATTGACGTTGAGTCACAGATTTGACGTCATCTCTCCTAATGTCAGTTTTATTTTACATTTCGCAGCATAATGTAGTTATTCTATCGAATACCGCTCGAAATTTAAATTTCAATAAGGATTCGAATTTCAAATGTCTGATCTGATTTACATGATTTATCCATGCTGCCAGTTTGCACTAACGATTTGAAAAATCTTGAATCTGAGCTATTTTATCGCCTTGAAAAGATTCTATTTCTATAACACTCTTAAAATAGCCACCTTCTGCCCGATTTTTTTGCAGCATGCTCTTGACAGGTATGTTAAAAACAGAGATTTTATTGCGATAAAAAATATTGATTAATTGTGTTAAAAGGAATAAACTTACTTGCGGTCGTGCTTAAGAGTGAACTAGTCGATTATCTTTCCATAAAAACGCTTGTATGCTTGTATCGATACATAATTGTAAAAATTATATGGGTTTGAAAGATACAAAAGACACAAAAAAATCGTTTTTCACCACTGATTTTAACGCAACTTTAGGTGTGAATAAAAAACAAACGAAGTACTCAAACTCAAATATTGCGATACAAGCATAGATTATTTATTCAAAAGCTCAAATAACTTTTTTTTTTATATATGCATTCTGTAGTTTTTTCATGAGAACCCTTGAGTCAAAAGTCTGTTCATTATTTTTACGCAATCGTTTTATTTATAAATCATAGTCTAATCTGATCATATGACTCCAAAATATAATCACGCTATCTCCTTAATGCTCATTTCTATCCTTGGTGCACGTCTATCCTTTTCTCACACTAAGCTAGGTGAAATAGCAAGCATTTTAGCTGCGCCCACTAACGAGTTTGTGCCGCTGACTAGTGTATCCTTAATAAAGAAATTTGACCGATCCACTTCGACGCCGAGAATTTCATCCACAGCGATAAAATTATTGAAACCAGGAGTTTTTGTAAATCGAATGTAAAAATCACTCTGTTTTTATTAACTTTTTTACTTGTTGTGACAGTTCTGAGTGTACTCGATTAAGGCTTCCGTTTTTTAGACAGGTGTGGATAAAGTAATTTGGCTGTTAAATTAAAAATACTTGGTTGTGGGAGTTCTAAAGTTGGATCGATTTAATTGTGGTCTCACAAGACTTTAGAATGTCACCACTGCCTTTTATCTCTGTATACTCTATGCTATTTTAGCATATAGATTTTAATTATACGGAGGCTTGAATTATATAGAATAGAATAGAATTATACACAAATATACGTTCGAAATATAAAAAATAGTTTGTACAAGGAATTTGAATATAAGCGGGTTACTATTTGATACGGGCATATCTCTCTGTCAATTTCGTGCTCTGAAAAATATATTGCAATGCTATGCAAATCTGACACTTGACACATAGACAGGAAGCAGAATGATTTCTTTGAAAACTACCACTACCACTGATATTATAAATATCCAAACAGCCGTTTGGATATTTGTTACTTCACGTTTTAACAGCTGAACTGACTTCAATGATATCGGTGTATTGTTTTGACCTGGATTAAGGCTTAAAATACTTTGTGATGACCTATACTTTGTGATTGTGAATTAGATAAGACATACAAATTTGTAGACGTACGCTTCACGTTAAGTATTCCACTTGTTAATTAATAAAAATCTAGAAACAGAATGTAATATTTTTTTTTGTAAAAACAAACAGAACAATGTAACTTATAATCAAAATCACTAAAATATTATATAATCCAGTCATGTTTCTACTATTTAGTAAAATTTTAAACATACGAAGATAAAGTGGACATTCAGAAAAAATGAATAGGTAATATTTTTAACAAAAAATAACCTACATCCCTTTTCAAGCACATTTCCTTGTGCATGGTAAAGGGACATAGTGCGACGCCTAGAAAACAAGGTGAATCTAATTGTTATGTCCAATTTAGTTTACCTTATCAACACAAGTTAACAGGAAAAGAGGGACCATCAACTTTTTCACTTAGGTGGCTTTCAGTTAAATGACTTTCATAAAAGTTCTGAAAAAGCCAGGGTCGGATTGGAGCTGAAAGTTCAAGCTGACAATCTTTGGAGTTTGCCGAGCAGATGGGGCAACAAATCAAAAACTTTGACAGTTAAAATGTGGGTGTTTTAACCACGCTGCCATCCTTATCTTACAAACTGTTTAGTCCGATGGATGAATTATTTTTAATTTTCTGACGTATATTACCTGCCTATTTAGTGCCAATTTTTGAATTCTCAGGTAATTCAAATTTCAAATAAGTCGCCTTGAATTTAAATATATTTTGAATTTGAATGTTTGTTTGTTGTTTTTTTCAAGGCTACACGGATCTTGATTAAATTTAGTAAAGAGATAACTCTTATTTTGGGGAAGGATAACTAGAGTCTGGTGGTTCACACTATTGGTCTAATGGTAGCACCGCAATCAGATCCAAGGAATCTAATCCGGTCATGCACTAAAGGATTTTTCTGTTCGAATAATGTTGTGCGCTTTATAGTACTCTCAAACTTATAAGGAAAACATCATGTGGAAACCGGCATGTCGTAGAATCTAAAAAGACATGGTGCCAAATTTACGAAAGGAGCGTCTAAGGTGCCCTTTTATTATTTCACCACACAAGAAAAAGGGGAAGGACATAAGCAACATTTTATCTAGGTACCACGCTCGTGAAGTCGCGTGTAGAAGCTGGTTAAAATCCTAATACACTAATAAACGTATTTATGTATTGTTTGTAATTTTTGGTCTATATTTTTATCATACCATTACAAAAATATACATATTCCTTTCTTTCTTTCTCTTCTTTTTTTAAATAATATTATAAATTATCTAATCAGATGCCTTGCGATATATTTATAGAAATTCCAAACGCAACTATAGCGCTTCCTAATTTTTCCTGTTGCGCCATCTAGTATAGAATAAAGAAAACGGACTATTGCAAAGTTGTCGAAAGTTCGTGTGAAGATTTTAGGCCGATTAGGTATGTCAGTAATTTTGTATGAGTTATAACTAGCGCACATTGCGGTTTTATCCACGGAGATTTTTATCACGTTATTCTGTAGATCTGAAATCAGACGCAAGCGCGCGAATTAACCGAACCGCGTTGAAAATAACATATTTCACAAAAGCGCGTTTTGAACTGCGCGGATATATTATGTAATGCGTGCTCATGTAAAGGTCTTAGTGGCCATTGAAATAGATTATTCTGAGTAAGTGGCAAAATTTAGTGAGCGCAGGTCCGACTTTTTAGCATCCTTCGGTGCACGGAAGCGCTCAGATGTAAATGGCACTAGCGGATACCCATCAGAAATAGAGACCGCTCTAAAGATTTATATTTTGATCAGTGACGGATGCAGAAAGAAACGTAGTAAGGCCTTAATTTTGTAGCCTGACTTATTTTTATATTACTGCAAATACTTTTCACAAAACTTTTAGATATGTCAATGTAAAAAATGTTTCATGACACATTTTGTATAAAACAAAAAATACAAAACAATGTTTTGTGAAAGGTGCAGTGGTCCTTGATATTCCTTACTGTATGTATGTATAATGAGCGTTCGCCAAAGCAGCGGAATTAAAGAGATCATCTTAGTTTAAATTCTTGTGAATACGTAGCAAGCATTTACATTTATCCGGTGAATACTAAGCGGAAGGCAGGCAAAAGAATATATTTTTATATTAGGTATACCGACAGAGTTAATAATACCTCCCTTTGAAAGGTTCTTTCTACTTCCCACCTTATGTTTAACGTTGCAGAGTTTAAAGTTCGTTGGTAAGTTGGCTACATTTCAGTTTTATTGTATTTCCACATGAGAATACTTAAATTATGATTGCGTTTTCAACTGGTTACGAAATTAGGGCTAACAATATTACGAAAGGTTGAGGCGTTCAATTCCGGCTAAATTTTCTGAATTTTGATTACCTTTTTCGTAGGTATAGCTGAATGTGTAAAATCGTTACTTGACTGACTGATAGAGTCAGTGATAGACTGAAGAACCGTAAATCGTAACGTATTGTTTTGATTCTATGTTTTTGTCGGACTAGTTAAAAATGTCGTTAAATATGAGCGCCCTTATTTTGTTTGCATCAAAGTCTAAACATTATCGGCCTTATTCATAAACGTTTCTCAACTTTTGTCAGACATTTTATTTATTTATTTATTTAGCCCGTTAAACTGGGTGAGCTTGATCTTTATGACTGTATTGTTTGATTCGTTTGAATGTAGGATGTCTCTCAACTCTGAGTGCCGTTTGGCAAGGTCAAAAAAAAATAGTGCCATCCCTTTTTGTAAGATAATGAGAGGGCGAATCTTAAGCATGGTTAGGAAGTGTTAAAGTTGAGAGGCGTTGCTAAGTAAGATGTATATATTAGTAACATTTCTAATTTCTAATCTAATTTACAGTTTTAATATAAGATTAAATCGTCTCCTTGTTTTCTCATTAAATTACTTTTCATAATATTTTCTGCAGTTTTATTTAGCACCGATTTTCATGGCAATTTATGAGCCAAATCATGATAGTAACTAGTAAATTTTTTATATGCATTTTAAAGATGTTACTCGAATTAAGACATCGATGTAAAAATAACAACAACATAACAACAACAAACGACATAAAAAATTTACATATTTACGTAAATTTAGCAAGATCGCTGAAACTAGAGAATTAGCACAAGTACCTTCCTTCGGTGCATCTCGTTCCTAAAGGTTTACTTTCAAATATTTTTACCAATATGAAAGGAAAATCTTTGAAGAGGTGCGACGGGGGTTGTTTAGATATATCGTGTGTCAATAACTCATATCGTGGATGAAACCGCGGGTAGTAAGTACCCACCCCTGTTTAGTTTATATAGACTGTCCACAAGAGAGCACACAAGATACTTGCCTAATGATCTCTCACACAATTACAATCTAATCTCCATAATGCCACTCTAAAACATTGGACATTAATATAACGAGGACGGTTTACGTAAATTTCTCTAAGGTGGTTTGCTTCTACCCATCGGTAAATTGAAATTATGTTGACTAACAATCTATTTAAGGATTAGTGTGCAGTTAATGCACCCTTAGCACGGGTTTTTGCTTACTATACAATTGTCTGGGAGTTTATTAAACAAATCTAAGTCAAACTGTCCTGGTGAGGATCTTTTCACGGCTCGTTACAGTATTAAACTTATATTATATTTTCCAATTCTAACAAATAGTGTAGTGTAAATGTATTATTATAGAAATGTACAGAATAATACACAATAATATAATATACATGAGAAAATCACTGCCAGAGGGTAGCCAAGACACTGGTGGCATTGCCACGTTGAATGGCAATGCTAATACGCTGAGCCATATAGGAAGAGCCAAGAGCTGACTCTTGTGGCACAAAATGTATCTACCAGGCGCCGTGAAGTAATTTTGAAAACGCGGTGGGATCTTATTCCCTACGGGCTTAGGATCTTGACTGCAAAAGGCTCAAATATGTAGGACATAATCAAGAGCGGCATATTTGCGTTTTCTGAGATCCTCGGCACATTCAGCCGCGGCACCAGCTCTAAAGGAAATTATTATATTGGATAAATAAAACCACTTTTGATGATATATTTGAATAAGATAAGTAAAATATAAGATAGTTATAGACACCTCCTCCTTGTGTCGTGTTCCTCATTGCTGAGGGTCGTGACCTCCACGAATCATTTTTTGGACGATCGCTTTCCACTTGCTTCGGTCTTCGGCAGTGTGTAGGCTTTCGTGGACGTTCTTGTTGGTGGTGTCCCGGATCTGGTCTGTCCACCGCATCGGACTCCTTCCCCTTGGTCACCTTCCCTGTATCTTTTCTGTCACCAGGAGCTTTTCAAGGCTGTCGTTCTTCCTTCTGGCCATGTGCCCGAAGAAGTCGAAGATCCTTCGGAGGCAGATGGTTGATAGCCTTACGGTGATTCCCACTTCGCGCAGAATAGACACATTTGTGCGGTGCGCTGTCCAGGGTACTCTCAGCATTCTCCTCCAGCACCACATTTCGAACGCGTCGATGCGTGTACGATCAGCCTTTTTGAGGGTCCACGTTTCAGCGCCATAGAGAAAAATTGCAAATACTAGGGTCCTCACCAGGCTTATCTTGGTCTTCAGAGAGATTGTTTTATCCGCCCAGATCCTACTAAGACGGGTCATCGCGATCTTTGCCATCCCGATCCGCCTCCGCACGTCCGGTTCGCATGAGCCATCGTTACATATGGTAGAGCCCAGGTATATGAAGTTGTCCACATATTGAAGGTCTCAACCTTCAATATGTGGACAACTTCATATACCTGGGCTCTACCATATGTAACGATGGCTCATGCGAACCGGACGTGCCCACTAAGCGCCAGCTGCTTCGTGCGATCTACCACCATGATTTTGGTCTTGGCTTTGTTTATCAAAAGCCCAAGTTCGCCGCTCACACGTTCCATACGCTCCAGTAGCGCTCCCATCTCCAATTCGTCGGTCGCGACCAGTGTAGTGTCATCAGCGTAGCGCAAGTTAGTGATTCTGACGCCTCCAATAGAGACACCACCTCCCCAATCTTCGAGAGCACGTCGCATGATGTATTCCCCGTATGCGTTGAAAAGAATAGGAGACAGAATGCATCCTTGTCTCACTCCTTTGCCAAATTTAAAAGGTTTCGAGAGGGTTTGATCCACTCTTACGACTCCATGGTTGTTTATATATAAAGACCGGAGGAGCAAGATTAAGTGCTGGGGTACGCCAAGCTCGTTAAGCACGGTCCACAAACTGTTCCAATTAACACAGTCGAAAGCCTTGCTGTAATCGACAAAGCACAGAACCAAGGGGGTATTATATTCGTAAGACTTCTCAATAAGTTGTCTGATGTTTAAAATTTGTTCTCTAGTGCCCTTTCCCTTCACGAAACCAGCTTGTTCCGGTGAAATTTGCCAATCCAAATAATGGCGGATCCTGTTATTTAGGATGTGCAGGAGGACTTTGCTTCCGTGATATTAGATTATGATATTAGGGCTAGAGTTCGGTAATTGCCGCATACCCTGGTAGACCCCTTTTTATGCAGTGGCAGTACAATCGACTCGGTCCAGTCCGTCGGCCATTCACCGTGTGTCCATACGTAGTTGCAGATCTTATGCAAAGTGTGGATCCCCTTTGCGCCCAGGGCTTTTAGAACTTCCGCCGTTATTTGGTCAGGGCCAGGAGCCTTTCTGTTCTTCAAAAGATTGATGGCTGCTACTACCTCAGAGAGTAGAATTTCCGGTTCGATATCAAGGCTATCCCAATTGATAGTGTCATCTGGGGAGGTGGTGGTATCCTGATAAAGAACTTCACAGTATTCGCGCCATCTCTCTACAACAGACTCCAACTCGTGTATGAGTTTGCCATTCTTGTCCTCAATGACCCACGATTTAGGTTTGAATTCACCACAGATGATGCGAACCTTTTTAAAAAGGTCATGCGTGTGGTATTTGATGCAGTGCTCCTCGATATCTCTACATATGTTCGCTATGAAACTATTTTTGTCACGGCGACAATGCTTCTTGATTGCACTGCTTAGTATAGAGTAGTCTTTCCGCACTTCATCGTTTTGCAGACCCTTAACCTTGATCGCCTTCCTCTGTTCGATAAGTTCCCAGGTAGAATCGGTTATCCACATTCTTTTCTTCCGTTCTACTCCGGCTTTTCTCTCCTTGGAAATAATGTCGAGTGTTGCATATTGTGGATTTAAGCTGGTTCGACGCAGTGCTAGCATTGTCTCCAGTAGGGGGATCAATTGATAGCTTTGTTTCAACCGTGTCACGAAGATGAGCTTGCTCAATATGGTTCAAGGTTCTTGGTCTGATAGCTAGATTTTTCCTCGGAGCCTTTAAGCGAAGATTAAACTTAGAGACCAGAAGGTTGTGGTCCGACCCACACTCCGCACCTGGATAAGTCTTTGTGTTGTGTATGGAGGATCGCCAGCGCTTATTTATGATGATGTAGTCTATCTGGTTACGGTAACGCGCTCCTGGAGATGTCCATGTGTATAAGCGTCTGGGATGGTGCTGAAAGAAGGTGTTCATGATGCTTAGATTCCTTTCTATGCAGAATTTAAGGAGTCTTTGGCCTCGGTCATTTCTAGCGCCCAAACCATATTTGCCGACGGTAGTCCCAATATGATTGTCCGAGGAGGTGGATCCGACTTTGGCGTTCCAATCACCAAGGATAATAGTGGTGTTGCGGCTAGGTATTTCATCAAGGACCTCGCTCAGTTTTGCGTAAAAGCTGTCAATAGTCTCATCGGTGGCATTTCCGGTTGGGGCATACACTTGCACTATATGTAGGGTGGTTGGTCGGGTGTCCAGTTTTAGAGTGATGATCCTGTCCGAGACCGGATTGTATCCAAGGATATGTTTATTTAAGTGAGATGGTACCAGTACTGCCACACCCCTCGTGCTTTTATCTTCACATCCAGAGAAGTAGAGAGTGTTGCTCTGAGCTGTTATGAAATGTCCCTGACCACGCATGTGAGTTTCGCTTAGCCCTAAAATTGAGATGCGATGTCTCTCAAACTCCTTCTCTACAATAGTAAGCTTTCCTGCTTGCAAGAGACCACGTACATTCCACGTGCCAATGCGATGTTCATCTTGTATGGAAAATTTTCTAACGGCGCCAGTAGCATTTCCTCCTGTCAAGGCCCGGCGCGGTACCCCGTCAGGTGCTTCGGTAACATATTTCACACCAGTCAGCCCGGGTACTGACTGGCGCCGATGGTTAGTCGGGTCGTCCAACGTATCAGCTTCCAAAAGAGGTTTTCATGGGAGGTATCTCGTGGTGGGTTCCCAAGTCTTTCCACGGCAGTCTTTCCGAGGTGATTTAGTCCCTCGAGGCTACTGAGGCCTAAAGTTGGTCGAGTTACTTTACCGCCGCCCGATGTTCGGCGTTGTCTTTTTACGGCTGGGTAGACGACTTCCATCCAACCCTCCTCTTTTTTCATCCGGGCTTGGGACCGGCAATGGCAGAGTTGTAGATTTGGCAGATTTATAGACAGGCAACAAATAATCAATAAATAAATAATGCCAGACATTTCACACAGCATCATCTGGCCCCAATGTAAGCAGAGCTTGTGTTATGGGTACCACACGACTGATATACTACGATTTTTTAAGAAGAACGATTATTACAGAAAATAAGATATTTATAGACAGGCAACAAATAATAAATAAATAAATAATGCCAGACATTTCACACAGCATCATCTGGCCCCAATGTAAGCAGAGCTTGTGTTATGGGTACCACACGACTAATATACTACGATTTTTTAAGAAGAACGATTATTACAGAAATGTACAGAATAATAGACAAGAATTTAACGAACCGCTTAAAACTATCCATAGATAGCTCAATTGATCTACTGGCGGCATGACCTCATTAAATAAAGAAAATAATCGATTTGAGCTTTCGTAGAAATATAGGTTTATGAAAATCATTTTTGGATGTCCACAACATCATCTAGCCTTAAACTAAGCACATATATGGTATGATCATCCCTTCTGATAATTTTTACAAAAATAAATTTAATTTTATAAGTTTTTTACTTTTACCATCTGCTGTACTACATAACGACCAGCTGATGATTATCAAAAATGGCTCAGCACCTGCATCTGACTGTAAAATCGGGTTGGCAATTTTCCTTTAACTATATAACACTTCAAGTGAGGATTTCTACGTGAAACTGATCCCAGATGAGTGCTGCTTGGAGACTGATGATGGAGACGATTGCGATAGTCTTCAAATTATTAGGGGTTAATCCCTGAGTAACAGAAGAGCTTGCAATAGAGAAGGAAAACTTGAAACAAGCCCGGCTCGGTGCCAGCCGTTATGCACCTGCAACCAAACCAACACCGCATGTACTGATTAGTCTTTACTGCGGGTTCTGTCGGCAAGGTCGAGAGGTTAGTGTGGGTACCTGGGAAGGCCTGCGCTATCTAACAGAATCCCAGGCAGAGTGACGTCAGTGGAGAGGAAACTTCACCCACCTCAGCTTGCTGGAGTGGATCCATGAACGAATGTTTTTAATTATAATTACTTAACTGCTCTGTAACTTGACTGACGCCACCTAAATCATCTTCAACAGATGAACAAAGGCCAATGATGATGATGATCTATGGAAACTTGATGACAGTTTTTTAACGAAGTACATAGGCTGTTTTTTACGTAGGTAACGTGCGAGCAAAGCCACGAGCAGAAGCTAGTACTTATGTATGTAGGTATATGTAAAAATATATAGATAAAATATTTACCTACTTAATAATAACACCCAGACAAAGAACAAACTTGGTTGGAAGACGAAATAACAACCTACGATGGCAGATATACTACTAATTGATCTAAGTTTGTATATAAATGTAATCATATACTTGTATAAAAGAAATATGGAAATAAAATGGATGGATATGGATATGTACAACTGTGCCTTATGTATGCTCTCGTAATATCGATCTCAGCTCGGCTAATTAAATCTGTTGCCAGCGTGCGAATACCGTTACGAACTGATTAAATTTTCTCATTAGAGCTACTTCTCAAATCCTATTACCACTGTAACTTGTGCAAACTCAAATATTACTGGTGAGAAGGCACCTACATGCTATGATGTTACATCTAACAATAGTTTGAGTTTTATTTAATTAAAATATTTGGGAATCCCGTCGTTCATTAGCTCGAGGCGAAAATCTTGTATGGATTGAGACGAATTAATGACTCTTGTCGGAATCCATACTTGGTGACCTCTGTGGCACAGTGGGCGATGGCCCGCCTCAGACGTATAAGTTGGCGGGTTCGCTTCCTGCCGCGGGACGAATGTTTGTAAGATCTGCTAATATTTATCTCGGGTCTGGGTGTTTTTCTATGTATTCCAAGTGTATTATAATTAAATAAATAATGCCGGACATTTCCACACAGCATCATCTGGCCCCAAAGTAAGCAGAGCTTGTGTTATGGGTAACACATGACTGATATACTACTTAAATACATTTTTTATAAATACATACATATTATACATAGAAAAACACCCAGAACCGAGAAAAACACCTGCAGATCATACAAACATGTCTCGCGGCGGGAATCGAACCAGCAACCTTCTGCGTCTCAGGAGGGCCTTGACCCACTGCGCCACAGAGGTCGTCATTTTACGTATATTATATTCAAATGTATGTATATTATATTATGTTAAAATGATGTATGTATTTCATTAGGTATACATTGGTGGAATAATAATCTCATTCTAAATTGAGCCCTATTTGCATGAAGAATTTGTTTAGATTTGGAAAACACGTTAACGAGGTCCTTGTATTTATTTATTAATTATAAAGGGTACATTTTAAATATATATATATATATATATATATATATATATATATATATAATGCCCCCATATCTCTGCCATAGTTAAAAATGTCCAACATCTAAATCGACAAAAAAATCCATATACCTGCTCACAAAATTTCACGAGAATTGGTTGAGAAATGCGATCTGTAGAGGAGAACATCCGGACAGACGCCGGCCGGACGCCGTTCGAACGCCGCCGTTCGGACAGACATACGAAAGCATTTTTGCCCAAGCTAAAAGAGAGACTCGCTCGCGCTTCGCGCTTGCTCGGTCAATAATTTAATCATTACATATTATTATTATTGTTTCTTTTTGCATTCATTGCTTAATTAGTGGTATTTGTGGCAAGGCTATCAGATAATTAAATCACTTTGCTGAAATTTACGATATACTTATGTTATTTTGTAATATTTTAATGAGGTTGGGATTTATAATTGGTTGTAATAGAGGGGTTGGTTCGACTGTAAAAATAAGTACATTGACTTTTAAAATGTTCGTCCATTGGCAGACGTTCGTGGAATGAATTATCGCTCTTATAGCACCGGTAATAAACGTGTTTTAATGTTTAAGGGTCCATATTATAAACACATACAAGCTAATGAGTTGTTTAAATATGTTGACGACCTTTGTGGCGCAGTGGGCCAAGGCCCGGGTGAGAGGCAGAAGGCAGCTGGTTCGATTCCCGCCACGAGACAAATGTTTGTATGATCTGCAAGTATTTGTCTTGAGTCTGGGTGTTTCTATGTAAAGGGTTGTCCAATAAGAGGTGTTATTTTGGTATTCAAAGAAAAATTGCATTTTTTGAGTTAAATGATCGCATGTTTATTTCATTATAAAGAAGAAGGTATGCCGTTAATAATAAAAAACAACATCAGCCAAATGGCCACCACGACCACGCTTACAGGACCATATCCTTTTCATGAAATTTTCCATAACCAAATCGCAAAGTGGCTGCCCTATGTCCTCGATAGCCTCACGAATTCCATATTTGTGGTCTTAAATCGACGATGGGCTGTTGGCGTAGACCTTATCTTTTACGTGGCCCCAAAGGAAGAAGTCGCAAGGTGTTAAATGATCTCGCTGGCCAATTGTGATCACCGCTTCGAGAGGCCTCACAATTTGGCCTACAGCAGCAATATTCTCAGTTGTTTTTGAGCGACGTGCACGTGCGTTCTTCACATCACTAACTTATCCCAACAGCTCGAATTTTTCAACCAATTTCTATATTGCGATTTCACGACGATCCAAAAATGTTTTAGTTTTACGAACCGTCTCTGCCAAATTTTCACCATTTTTATAGTGAATTTTAATAATTTCAGTGCGTTGTTGAAGCATGTATCGTTCCATTTTTATTAATGGCGTAGTTTCTACTTGTCAAATGTCAAAAAATAACAGCTTTAAAAGTGACATCTACCGAAATAGCGGGCTATTCAAAATAACACCTTTTATTGGGATTCTTCGTTTGTCATTTCATGAAGTAGCACGGCTCTGCTAATTTAATATTGTTTTATTCGTTTCATTGCATGTTTTATTCAGTAATAATGGCGGAATTTTAATGAATAAATTGTGACTACAGGACGGGTATGGAGAATTGAATTAAATGTGTGTTGTGATGCAATGTGATGTGTGCAATTGACCATCGACTAAGACTTTATTAAACAAATTGACCATAAACAAACATAAACACTTGACACTGGCAAAATTGGCATTATTATGTGACATGCCATAAACAAAGAAGAAGAAGAAGAAAGACCTTTTATTGGACAACCCTTTATAACTAGCTTCTTCCACGGTTTCGCATGCGTAGTACATGCATAAAAAGTAGCCTATGTCAGTTTCTAAGATACAATCTATATTCATACCAAATTTGATTGATGTTAAAAAAAAAGTTCTGTTGATCCTGTGAAGTTTGGTAGCGATCGGAAACCTTCATCATGATAAAATTAATAGTTGGACTTTAGAGCCCTAAAGGCAAAGATTTGTTTTGCTATACTAATTGACCGAACGAGCGCGAAGCACGAGCGAGTGTCTCCGTTTCAGTTAATGTTCTCCTCTACAGGTCGCATTTCTCAACCGATTCTCGTGAAATTTTGTGAACACGTTCTATCTAATTTTTCTGTCGATTCAGTTTTTGGAAATTTTTCAACATGGCGGATATCAAATATTATTCAATCATTTCGAAAAATGTTCGCGAGGTCTACAGCTCACAGAGCTACTAGTTTGGAACCTTTGGAACCTTTACTGTGATCACATCAAATATATAATAACACGAAACGTCAGTGCATTTGACCTAATACGCGAGAGTTTTATACGATGTTTACTGGACGACGACTTGATATGTAAGTATTATGAGCAAGGAATGAAAACACGCACACACATATACACATACATGTATATGTGTGTGCGTGTATTTACATAGAGATGCACGGTTTTTAAGCTTCATTTGGTTGATCGCGGCGCTCCGTCTTTGTATTTAGTCTGAGGTTTCTATTCAAATGACAGCATGCTTGATAATAAACATCAACCTTCTTTAATACCAATTCATCAATAGTAACTGAATGATATCAGTATCAATGTTTTGATAGTATCAGAATTCAATAATCACCCGGCTGATGCCTGATGATACAATAATTATATAAATACACACTTATTATACTTTATAATACCCAGGTCCAGAACAAACACACATTTATATGTTTATCATACAATTGTTTGTCCTGGGTGGGAAACGAACCTCAACCTACAGGTTAAAATATGGACATGTGTGAAATATAATTTTTGAACGTGCTGTGTGCATACCGTGCCCTTGGAAGTTCTCTTTTTCCTCTTGGAAACTAGTGATGCTGAGGTGTTATTATTATAATGTTATTTTATATAAAACCAGCTGTTTCTCGTTTCTAATTATTGAAAGGAATTGTAGCTTAAAGACTTCCCCAGGATGCTTTTTATCTCCTTGCCAAATTTTATTGATAAGTTTCAAACCAATCACACCCACCACCCATTAATAAGTTTCCATACAAACATTCACACCCCATTTTACATCTTTATGAGAATTATTTTGAAGAATCCTGAAACACGTGTCCATTTATTTTGCATTTTAAGTATCCAAACCAAGTTTCTAAGAAATCACACCACCCGTTCAAAAGTTAGATACATACGTTTTCACCCTCTTAGGGGTTGAATTTAAAAAAAATCTTCCAAAAGTTCAGCTTTCTAGCTTCAGCGGTTTCGGCTCGGCGATGATGAATCAGTCAGTTAGTCAGGTTAAGTTCTTTTATAGGTATAGGTTTGCTCGAATAACAAAGAAATACATCATTTTTATTCCAATTATTCACACCCGAGTTAATAACTCTAGCTCTATTTAAATAAAAACACCAAAATGATTAATAAAACCGGAAATAATTTGAGAAAAATAAATAGTAAGAGCGCAATGCGAAACATAATCCCAGGTTGTTTGTCTTCTTCTCTTCTTCCTATATGGCATCTGTCATGTTGTCAATTTTGCCAGTGTCAAGTGATTGTTTGGTTATAAGTCGACCGTCGATCATTTGTCTATTATAAGCATCATCGCGGAATGGCCGTTTAGAACTTTCTCGGGATTTCTCATCGTTCAAATCACAAAATAATACACTTATAACTCAACTAGCTGCTGCCCGCGGCTTCTCACGCGTGGTACCTACCTAAAAGTAGCCTATGTCTTTTTACAGGGTCCCATGTATCTCAATATCAAAATTACTTTCCTTTACTTGACATTACTTGACAGAGTTACTTTCCCATTTATAATATTAGTAAGGATTTTCCATACTTGTGCCCTGAAGTCACAATTTATTGATTGAAATTCCGCTAAGATTACTGAATAAAATATGTATACCATGTAAACTGATAATAACACGAGAGAAAATAATTAATTTGGAATGTTACTTCATGAAATGACAAACGAAGGATCTTAGATTGTTTATAGACGTTAGTGTTGTCACCGAAAAAGTCAAAGTCAAAAGCATAAAATATGTAGTTCCAGGTACAAAAGCAGGTCATTAAATTTAATATTTAGTTGTACCGCTAGTTGTACACTCGACCTCGCTGCATCATTATGAGATACACTTTTAAATATAAATGAGATTAATCTCAGGACCAGTGGGGATCCCTAGGTGAGAACTCCTTAGCAAAAGTCCACCTTGACCATCAAGTCTACAACCACAATGGTGTTACTTCAAAAAGTAGTATAAGTATGCTTTGGGTTTCAAGACAAGTTAATATTCCTATTATTATTATCTATAAATTATTACGTGAAGCAAAAACTTTGTACCCCTTTATTCGAAAAATGCAAGGACTGAAGTATAAGTATGATTTCATATGAGTATGAAATTTCGAACACTTATAGTTTATGATTATAGAGAAGGAGTGCAGAATGCTAATATTTTTTTAAATTATGCATACAAAAAACATTAATTATTAATTAAGTATGGTCAAATTTCGAAGCGACCACTATTTAAAAAATATAACCTACATTTGCTGATAACCCAGCTAAAATAAAAAAAGAATTTTTAAAATCGGTTAAGTAGTTTTTGAGTTTATCAATATAAAAAACAAACAAACAAACTATTATAAAAAACTAATATTTTGACGTAATAAATTTAGTTTTGTTTGTAGCTCAATGAAACCGTAACTGCTAAACAGATTTGGATAAAACTTGGTATATAAGTAGTCTGTGACCTAAAACAGCACATAGAGTATCGGCTATAGACAAATACTGTAGGTACTACGCGTGCGAAGCCACGGGCAGTATAGTGTAATATAATTATATACTTCTAAAATAATATTGTAATATAATTATAATATTATAATTATTATACTTGCGTTCTCAAAATTTCTATTTCTAGGCGTTGCATGACCCAAAAGCTGGCTCCTATCTGGCTCAGCGTATCAGCATTACCATTCAACGTGGTAATGTCGCCAGTGTCTTGGGAACGCTGCCCTCTGGCAGTGATATGGATCAGTTGAGCTATCTATAGATCGTTTTAAACGGTCCTTAGATAGCTCATCTGTTTCACGTGTATTTTATATTATTGTATATTATTTTGTACATTTCTGTAACTATTTCTCTAAATAAATCTTTTAAAATAATTACATAAATGTAAAGAATTATATACAAAACAACTGTATACGTTTCTTATTTGGTTTGCGCAAATATGACCACATTTCTGAATTTCGTAATAAACACAAGTGGTTCTTATCTGCTTTCGCCGGGAAGCTCATATTTTCAATCTTCTCTCTAATATTTTGTTCTCTCCTTCATCTCCCTTTTATCTCAAGGAACGATTTGAATTTCTCTATCTCTCTAACCTTCGATCCTTATACGCTTTTCAGATACCAATCAATTCAAAACTCCCGTTCTCTCTTCTAGCTTCGTAGCTAGTAGATATCAGAAAGGCCAAGACTCTCCCAATCATCAAAAACATGGTCATGAAACATTATTTGTCGTGCTGTTAAGTATACCTACTTACTTATTTCTGTATTGTTGATTTTTTAGAATGTTTATCTTTATTATTATATCTATTGAGTACATATGTATAATATGTATATATTTATATCAGTGTTTGTTTAGTTTAAACATATATATGTAAGTATGGTATAATTATATACACCACACCTACATGCCCCTTCTCTATTTATTTATAGTCCAGTCTATCCAAAGGTTGCCTGGTAGAGATCGCTATTAGCGATAAAGCAGCCCATTGTCTCTAATAGTAAAGTTATTGTTATTGTAACATTCCGTCTGGTAGTCAATAAAGAGATATCTATCTATATACAATAATATTAAATACCTGTGAAACAGTTGGGCTATCTAAGGACCATTAAAACGATCTAGAAATAGCTCAGCTGATCCAGATCGCTGCCAGAGGGCAGCGTCCCCAAGACACTGTTGGCATTGATAGATAGATAGATAGATTAACACTTTATTGTACACAAAAAGAACACACAAAAAAATGAAATAAACAAAACTGTACAATGGGCGGCCTTATCGCTAAAAGCAATCTCTTCCAGACAACCTTTGAATGGACAGGATAAACAAAAACAGAACGACGGCGGTGTACAAAAAGTTACTTAATATACTAATACAAAATACATTGCCACGTTGAATGGCAATACGCTTGGCCACGTAGGAGCCAGCTCTTGGGTCACGCAATATTACCAGACGCTGTAATTTTATTTGAAAACGCGATTGGCTCCTGTTCCCCCGGGCCCAGGGTCTCGCTCGACTCCAAAAGGCTCAAATATGTAGGCCTTATCAAGACCGGCATATTTGAGCCTTTGAGGTCCTCAGCACATTCAGCCGCCGCACAAGATCTAATACACATAAAACTAAATTTGTCAGCATAGAACGGGCTCAACGATACATTCTAAAAGTAATGCTTCGAAAAAGAAAGAGGTTTTGTACTCAAACATTATACAGCGAAGCTAATGTACTGACTGTGAGACAGCTATATCTTCTACAATGTACACTCAAAACTCACAAAACTATAACGGTTGATCGGAGCTTACTTAGTAAACGTACTCAACGTTCTGTGATGAATTGCACAACAGCAAGAACAAAATTCGCCTCAATGCAATATAGTGCCCAATCGACACAAATCTATAATACGGTTAATAAAAAATTGAACATTTACACAATGTCACATCAGCGATGCAAAAAAAATAGTATCAAATTGGCTCCAATCTTTAAATTACCAACAAACTGAAGATATTCTATTACCAGCTTATACATAACTATAATGAATAAACGTCAAAATTTTAAATTAGTCAATTAAATATTTTACATCAATATTTCAACTTTCTGTACTCCTGTACCTAAATCGTCTTTTAAAATAATAACTGCACTCCTTCCAACAAATGCGAATTCTATACCTACCCACATATCGGCGTGAATATTTATTTTTTACAAACCTGGACACACGTAAACACATACTTGTAAGGACGAAAAAGTATTATGTTTTTTGTGAACTAGTAAGGGTATATCATACAATCATACACTGTCGAATGAGTTGTTTAAATCTGTTGCCATAACGTTCATTGACTTGATTCATACCTACTCGTACACTTAACAACTTCAACTTGTACTTTTAGAGGATAATTACGTTGTACATATAATTATTATAACCTACATAATAATTATAAAAGTACCTACCTATTTAAGTTAAGTAGATAGATAGTATTACAGATTGCAGTTAAACTTTCGGAAACACCTACCTATTATTAAACCTACTTAATAAATTATATAAGTACTTACCTACCAATTTAAGTTAGATAGTACCTACCACAGATTGTTGTAAACTTTTAGAAACCCATTGATACACCAAGTACCCATAGTAGAAATAATAAAGACCTATCTAAACCTATCTAAACTAATTCTAAATACCTATTATTATGTGTACTTGTGTAACTTAAGTTATTATTATTATTATTATATTTTCCTGTTTTTGTTTATGTTACAATTTAAGGACCACAGAATAGAGGGGACTCTTCTAACACAGGTGTAAACTTAAAAGAAGAGATCCCAACCCTACCATTTACGTATAATGTAACTAAAATAAAAAGATTTTTGATTGATTTGATTGATTTTGACAAGATCTAATGGAAGTCTCCGGCAGATACGATGCTGCCAGGGTGTCTACGCAAGTAGCATCACTACAAAGTATAAAACAAAGTCGCTTCCCGCTGTCTGTCTGTCCCTATGTGTGCTTAGATCTTGAAAATTTTGATGCGGTTTCTTTAATTAGGTAGAGTGATTCAAGAGGAAGGTTTATATGTATAACACATGCATAATATGGTAGAGAAACACTAGATAGTTTAGAGGTTTCTCTGTCGTAAATAAACACATATTTTGCGCTTACAATGCAAACGCTGGCTGAACACTACGGGATAGATCAAAATAATGTACTACAGTATTGTACCCATGCAAAGCCGGGGCGGGTCGCTAGTCCCATATATAGGTACTTGTTAATATATACATACGATACTTTATAGTACCTAGATTATTTGTATGAGTCTGTGATTAACTATGGTTGTGTTGTTACAATGTGAAATGAGACTAATGATATCTTCGTGTAATAGTGACGAGTAAAAAATATTATTTACCAAGGTGACGAGCGTGTGTTAGTGCCACGTAAAAGACGCTTGGCTTTCAGGTGAATATTATTGATCTGAAAAACCTTAAACAGTTATAAAACAAGTTTTGGTTGTTATTTCGACGGCGACGAAAGAAGGTAGATTGCGCATACGTTTTACTGGGATGTTAAAGCATTTTGGTTAGCAATGGTACCCACACTAGATTGAATTAGTCTGACTGCCCTGTTCGCTCAGTTGACCGCTCTGCCTGCGCTGTGGGTTGAGGTTTCGATTCCCTCCCAGGACAAACATTTCTGAAAAAGAAAAATTAACATAGGTGTCTATTCTGTGTCTGGGTATTATAAAGTATCCTAACTATATATCAAACTATACAACTATTCTATTACGGCATAAACGGCATAAACGGCATCTGTCACCATATTACATGCGTTGCTTAGTTTAGGGCCAGATCGTGTTGTGCGCTTATTTTCTACCAATATTTATTCATGTATTTATTTAATTTACCTCTGTGGCATAGCAGACTATGGCCCGGCCGAGACGCAGATGGTTGCGGGTTCAATTCCCGCCGCGGGACAAATGTTTGTATGATCTGCAAGTATTTATTAGTATATCAGTCAGTTGGTTTCCATAACACACGCTCAGCTTACTTTGGGGCCTGTCGATGCTCTGTGAAATGTCCGGCATTATTAATATTATTATTATTTTTATTATTAATCTGTATTATTATCGGTACGGTTTAACTATAAGGAATGTGAACTTTGGCACCATGATGGCTCCTAAAAGCATACGTACGTGACGAGAAAGTAAAGAGCACAGACCGACGGGCGTCTTAATCCTGTAATGCCTCGAGTTACCTAGCCGATAATACTCAATTATATATTCTATGAAACAAAACAATCCGATAGAATTTTAATTTAAGCTCGCAATTTTACGAGAAACAAAGAATTTTATATTTGAAGCTAGTATACGAGTATACATTTGTATAGGATCCAGCGTGTTCTTTCAATTTCCTCCGTGGGATGACCAGTGATATGTCACGTTCCAACTACCACGTTCCTAGTGTCAGGTGAAAAATTACTAGTTTCAATCTCTTACTGGAACGGTGTATTACCGGACGCAACAACCAAACAAAATCAAATGAGCACAAAACAAATATGCATACGTCTTCTTCTTCGTCGTTAATGACATGTGTCACAATAATGTCAATTTTGCCAGTGTCAAGTGTTTATATTGTATAAAGTATGATGTCGGATTCTTCGTCTGTCATTTCATGGAGTAACATAGCTCTGCTAATATAATATTTTTTATCCGTTTTATTGCATGTTTTATTCAGTAATCTTGGCGGAATTTTAATGAATAAATTGTGACTACAGGACTGGTATGGATAATTGAATTATATGTGTATTCTGGTGCAATGTGATTTGAACGACGAGGAATCCCAAGAAAATTCTAGACGCCATTCCGCGTGACGTCTAGAATTGACAATTGACCATCGACTAAGAGTCAAATAACAAACTGACTATAAACACTTGACACTGGCAAAATTGACATTTGTATGTCACAGGCCATTAAAAGAAGAAGAAGAAGTAGTATGATGTCACAAAGTCGTAGTTTGTAGAGCTCTAGTTTTTTAAATTTGTCAAAAATCTGTGCAATTTGACATTATGGACACGTGAGCTAACGTAAATTTTATTTTATTTATTCGTTGTACAAAATCCACAGCTCTTAAAAATAGTATACACAAAATATAAATTTATAACCGACAGCCGATAATGGATTTATATTATAATTAACAAAGCAAACCAACAAGAACCAAGGTGTTGTGTTTGTATGTAAGTATGTATGTGTGGGTATATTGTGTATGTGTGTTCGTATGTGGGTTGATGGGTGTGTATAAAAAGCTATATTGTAATTTGTGTATGTATGTATCTTGGACTTGGGAAACTAAGATGTTGGCAAATGTATGCTTCAAAATAGTATACTAGCAACCCGCCCCGGCTTCGCACTAAATGATGCCGAATTTGTGCATTTTAATTGTACTGTATAGATATTCAAACGAAACGAAACGTATACCTTTTCGTGCTTCTATGAATTTCAAATACTGTGCTTAAAATCTATTAACATTAATCGTATATTGCAAGACGTGTTCCTTGTCCGATTTTCTCGCACTTGGCTTAGAAGGAATCGGCATCAAATTCACTTAGTCGATTAAAAATGATTCTTGTGATTAAATGGAATTAAACGTGTGTTGACCATGACTATTTCCACAGGCCAGTGAGTGTGTTGCAGGGGCGCTGATTCTGTAATTTCGCCTGGCTAGCTAACATTTTTTAAAACATGGTTTTATTTTGTTTGCATCATATCTAAATTAGAAAAACATTTTAAATTACACTTCTTAAATATATTAAATTGACTGATGACTGACGTGTTTGAACTCATTTTAGTCATCGTGTAAAGAGGTATTGATTAAAACTGCGGAAAATGCTAGGAAAATAAAATCAATAAGTGAAAATGAAATTTTAACATATTTTAGATCTATCATTTAAAATCGATACTCTAATTTGAACTTTGGTGCATATAAAATAAAGTCGTTCGTATTGAAAAAAAAAGTTAGTTTGGCGAAACTACAAAAACAGAGCCAGTGTGCCCCGTATCGCCATGTGCCTGCTGCGCTACCCCTACGCTTTAAACTCACTCGTAAATCGCATAATTCGACGACTGTATTTTTTTACGATGTGGATGCTAGTCCAGAGAGTATAACCTCCTAGGTATGCTTCCGCAAACTAAATCATTGGAGTGGTCGATCTTGAATAGTTTATCTTTGAACCAAATTGAATTACTGGACTGGATGAAATATTATAAGGATTGATCAAAGGAATATCATTTTCAAATATTATCAGAACGGCCTTCTGATGGTCTTTTATCTTTGTCACCAGAGTTGACTGACCGGGTTCTGAAGATGAAAACCATCCTTGGTACCATCAGTAAGTCATTTTTTGTAGAGAAAGAGCACGGTGATTTCTGCTTTTCTCAGCTTTTTTATTTCATCCCAGGTTTTTCATAAAGCAATCAAGTTACGGATGCTGAAAATAAAAACGTTTATTCAGTAATTACGTTTTTACATACACACAACTGTGACATCTTGTTATTTTACACTATTTTAAACATTTTAGATTGTGGTATATTAGTAACTAGCTGACCCGGCCACGCGTTGCTGTAGCTCAGTAGTTCTAATACGTTGAACCCATATACGCTAACCTCTAAAATTATCAGTGTGATTCCTGGTCCATTTTTACACTTAATTACTATCAAGCTAATTTTCCGTGAGTAGCTTCATTTTGATGAGACGCCCAACAATTTCCTGTACGAAACTCTCGATTGTGGTAGCTAACAGAGGTAGCAAGGATAAAATATGTCGATTTGATGATTCTCAAATATTTATTACTAACTAATTTTTTTTTTGTAAAATCTCTAGACAAAATCTATGGTTTGATCAGAGAGTCTCCTCCTTCCAACATGTATCGATAACGAGGTCATCTTAAATGATTACTAACCAGATGATTATAATTTTTTTACTTAGTTAATATTTAGATAATTTAACAGTCATATTGTCCTACAAATTACGTGGTACGTTATTCCGCTCCTACGCTCAGAAAATGTTAATACTACAAGACCATTTTTCTCATTACTAACTGTAGGACAAAAATATTACATAATAGGTTAGTGTGTTGTCTGCCCAAATTAAACAATGTCCTACAAGAAAACAGGTATGTATCACTAGTCCGACAAGAATTGTAATTATTTCGTTTTCCTATTTGTAACATAAGATACATTATTATTAATACTTACGGGTATTTATCGCGTTTATTCAACAAAATTCAAGTTTAATAAACGCGATAAATACCCGTAAGTATTTATAATAATGTGTTCTGATCGCGTAAGTTTAAAAAACATAAGATACAGTGAAAAAATATTTTTTAAAATTTAAATAACTTTATTTTTTAGTAAACTAGGTACAAATATTTGTGCATTTATATATAAAAAAAAACTTCATCAGATTCATCTGATAAATCTTCATAATCTTCGCTACTAACATCGCTGTCATCTTCATATATTTCACTTTCCTCACTGATATCGTGATAAGTGTTTTGACTTTGTAATAACATGAAGAAACTAAGTAAATTATAAAATAATGAATAATCAATCAATTAATAACAATAGTATTAATAGGGTACCTTGTATGTCAGAAGATAATTCTTCAAAAGACGGACTTTGGGGACCATCAAACAAATAATATTCATATTTGCCATCTATTATTGTCCATCCAAGATGTTCTGTCAATTTTTCCTTGGGACACCGCATGTGTGCATTACACCATACATTGCAGATGAATCCTTTTAACTTGTTGTAACAATGCTTGTATTGTTGGTGGCAAACAGGAAGGATCATATCGACGAGAACGAGTTTGTAATGTTAATAATTCCAGAAGCTTAGAAGTAGCATCAGCATTGATTGTTTGTTCAAATTTTAAATCAACTGGGATTCTTGAAAACGGTTTCATTGTTCTTCGAATGCCCACGAAACTCATTTAACAATCATTAAGCAATCCGGGATGTGTAGTTTCAATATTTATCAACTTATCCCAATAAATAGACCTTGCCTTGCATAATTATAAAAAAAACATTTGTTATTTGCGGTTAAGTGTGTACAAACAAATTGAAGTCACCTATACGAATACTATATTCTAATTGAAGATTAAAAAAATCAGCTACCTAGTTAGTAATCATTTATGATGACCTCGTTATCAATACATGTTGCAAGGAGGGGGACTCTTTGATCAAACCATAGATTTTGTAGGACAAATATTTCTGCAAATAATTTAGATAATTATCTTAAGATTTAACAAAAAAAACCCAGTTAGTAATACATTTTTGAGAATCAACAAATCGACATATTTTATCCTTGCTACCTCTGTTAGCTACCACAATCGAGAGTTTTCGCTCAGGAAATTGTTGGGCGTCTCATCAAAATGAAGCTACTCACAGAAAATTAGCCTGATAGTAATCAAAAGCAAAAATGGAAAATGGATCCTGGACTAAATATATAGTGCCTGACATTTAACACAGCGTCATCTAGCTCCAAAGTAAGCAGTGCTTGTGTTATGGGTACCATATCACTCATATACTCACTACCTATATATTTTTTGTAAATATATATTATACATAGAAAAATACAAAGACCCGAGACAAATACCTGCAGATCATACAAAAAAAAAATGCCGGCCTTCGCCCATTGCACCACAGAGGTCGCCAGAGCGTAATATAGCATTCAACGGTTAGGTTAAGTCAAGTGACTACCCTCTGTACTGGTTGCACAGTTTACCACCCTTACGAACAAATCGCTTTTTGCTTCCACATTTATAATCCATACAGCCAAGGATTGGTATGCTTTGCCATCGTCTGTCTTTCCTGAGAACTACAATCTGGGTCTCTTCAAGTCAAGATTCAAGATAGTTTATCTTCTAGACCTGCGAGCCGCATCGTCGGCCACATCGTCGCTTAAAATCAGGCGAATTCGTGATCTAAAAAAACTTGTTTTCTTACTTACTAAGTTTCATTAAGATATTTTCAACCGTGAAAAGGTCACAAACATACAAACAAACAAGAGACACTTTCAACTTTAAATTATTATTGTGGATGTGGATGGATCGATGAATCAGGTATCATATAAAATAACATTAAAATGGAGTGTTTTCGTTCATCAAGTGGTTCCGCATGTAAATAGAGCACACGCTTAAGCGTCTGAGCAGGAATTTTTCATTTTGGCTCCCTCGTGAATCTATGAATTCGCCGAGACCGCTTTACTAACTTCGGAACTTTAATAATAATATAACTTTCTGGAGAACTACTTGCATGACTGTGTAAGTTACTTGCTTTGTCAAATCTCATTAATGAAGTAACATCTTTTTAATTAGCTTCTTACAAAATAATTGAAGAATCCCAAAATAACTCAAATAAACTTTATAAATATCATGGTTTTGAGTAAAAATTAAACTTAAATAAAGATTTCAGTACATATCAATACATTCAATACATTTCAATACATGACTGGCCTGCCAGCTCAGTTTGTAGTAGTTCTGCCTTCTGCGCTGTCGGTTGAGCGTTTGATTCCCTCGCAGAATAAACATTTGTGTGATGAACACAGGTGATTCTTCTGTGTCTGGGTGTTATAAAGTTCTATCAGTCATCTGGCCACCATAATACAAGCTATGCTTAGTTTGAGGCTAGATGGTGTTGTGTGAATTGTCCACAAATATTTATTTATATTTATTTCAATACATGCAAATCAGAAAATGTTAAAAACACTCATGGAATTATTTAGAGGAACGCTTCATCGATCGAAAAAAGAGGTTGAAATGTGTGTAAAAAGTTTATATTACACACTGGCCACATAGTATATCTGAATGTTTGATTTTGAAGAGGAATTACTTCAATCGCCTTTTGTTTTAGAGTTTATTTTTTCTGTTTATTTGTTAATTTCATTAATTTATTGCAATAATTTTGCTGTCGTGTGCATTTATGTATCGAATTCAAACATTGCGAGTTTCCAAGTCTGTCTTTCGCAATTTTAGAGGATACCAGCAGACTGGAACGTACGCGAGACATGCAGGGCAAGGTCACAAGGGGGTCAAATCAGTGAGAGACGATCGATTTATGGTGATCATTGCTAAAAAGAAAACCGACTTCATTGAATACAATTTGAGACCATAAAATAATTTTATTTTGAAATTTTTAGTGGAGTACATTTATTTTGTTTATACCTATATAAATATATGGGTAGGCCAACTAAACTCACTGCTCTGCACTGCACGCAACGAAAATATCATCGATGTATACAATTTTTAGATATTTGTTGATAATTTAAAAAAAAAAAAATTTTTTGGGTCTACCTGGGAAGTACACCGTTTGAAACAAAAAATAATACTTTTTCAAATCGGTTCAGGCGTCTTTGTGTAATCGGTAAACATACTTATAAAAAGATTCCAGCGAATTGAGATCCTCCTCCTTTTTTTAAAGTCTGTGAAAAATAGCCTTTATTCACAGATTTTTAGTTTTCCATGTTCAAACTCAGTGTTTCAAAACCTACATTTTTAATTTGCCAAAACTAAAAACTATGTTATAAATTTATAACATAGTTTTTACACCGATGACACCGGTGACTTGACTTTGACTTTGTAGCGGCCCAAGACCCGGCTGAGACGCAGAAGGTTGCGTGTTCGATTGTCACCGTGGGACCAATGTTTGTATGATCAGCATGTACTTGTCTCCGTTCTGGATGTTTCTATGTATAATATGTATGTACCCATAAAATAAGCTCTGCTTACTTTGGGGCCAGATAATGTTGTACAAAATGTCCGGTATTATTTATTATTTGTATATTTTAAGTTATAAATTGGTAGATTTCTCATTTCTATCTTAGATTGGAATCTATATTTGGGTATAGTCCTCTTCTAGTTTACTCCACATTTATCTGTCTTCCGCCTTATTCATCCTGTTCCCCGACGGTTTTTATGAGGTCAGTCAGTCCATCGTTTTCTTGGTCGACCAGCATGACGATTAAGGAACTCTTGATACAATCAATGCCTATCATTTTCGTTTAGCAATAGGCATTATTTCATAGATTGGTTTTACATACGTTTGGTTTCTATTCATTTATCAATATCATATCAACATCAATATCGATACCAATTCTTATTTTGATAGTATCAAAATTCCTAATCGCCCAGCAGATAACATAGTAATAAAAAAATGGTTTTAAAAAGTAAAGTAAAGAAAAAAAATTTCGGTCACCGTAACTTTCAAAATAAATGTCGACGCTGTTTTGGAAACCATGTTTCAGCGCGTATGCCTGACGAGTTAGAGGCAGCGAGAGTTTTGGGAGTGCTACAAGTAATTGCTAAATTAAGATGGATTTACGTTTATGATGACAGACAGACGACGACGGTGCGTGATTTAAATGCTTAAAACAAACAAACACATCACGATACAAACTCTTAGGAGTTTATATTGTTCTAGTAGTTATTAGTAGTATATTTAGTAGTAGGGGTATTTATCGCGTATTACTTTTAATATATTCCCGGTTATGTTGCAATAACCCTGGTCGCGGGCTGACTGGATGATTAAGAAGTTGTCGCCGAGTATTATGGGTAGTTTTTCGAAACTACCCTCACTTCGTCTTAAGATTCCGAAGCGTCCGCGTTGACTTTACGACACAATGGGAATAAATTAAAGTAATAGCGAACTACTAAAATAATATAATCTCTTAGCAGTTGATGTTGACAATTAAATTCATCAATTACAGTTTATTGCTGTGGAATTATGATTACTGTTTCGTTATTATTTCACTTTAGATCATTTTAGTATAAAATAATATCATCATCATCACAGCCTGACTTCACCCACTACCGGGTATAGGCTTATCTAAGTTTGTATCACCCGCTGCAATCCTGTATTCGTCTTGTCCATACGGCGACTTTAATTAGATCTTCTACCCATTGTACCAAAAAACGATCGAAGTTCCCGTAACCATTTCTTGGCCACCATTCCGTGATTAATAGTGCTAGATTTACGGACTGGGCTACACCAGGTATCTATAAAAGTAGGAATACATTGTACCAATTATATGCTTCCAGAGCGACAATGTTAGATGATCCAGTTTTTATCTTACATGTTAAGAACTACTCAAAAGTATTCAAAAAAGTTTGTCACGCGGCTAAATCACTAGAAAAATAATAGAAAGTTCAACAAAATAAATGCTAAAAGCTACTTAAAAAATAAAACCTACTTGGAAATTAATAAATTATGAAACAGTTGCCGCAATAGACAGTTTAAATCATTAGATGGTATAAAACAAAGTCGTCTCCTGCTGTTTGTCTGTCCCGATGTATGCTTAGATCTTTAAAACTATGCAATGGATTTTGATGCGAGTTTTTTAATAGACAGAGTAATTTAAGCGGAAGGTTTATATGTAAAAAACATGCATAATATAGTAGAGAAACACTTATAATTTTAGAGGTTTCTTATGTGGTGTCGTAAATAAACACATTTTTTTTGCGCTTACATTGCAAACGCTGGCTTGAACCCTACGAGATAGATCAAAATAATGTACTACAGTATTGTACACCTTAAAAAGGTCTACACAAAAGTCCACAATGGTATATGTCTATCTCTTAGTCTATGTTATTCTCTTAGATAACGTATATAAAGACATTCTGTAGTATATTTAGTATCAGCATTGCACCCGTGCGAAGCCGGGGCGGGTCGCTAGTTAAATATAAATGTTAAAATTTTGACAAAGGAATAGGAGGTTGTGAATGAATTTGATAATTTTTTCTTAGATTCTACTCAGATTTTCTAGTGTTGCTAAATGTAAGAATGAGTTTAGTTTCAGCTATATTAAAGAAACTAATATTGTAAAAACTTTCAAGTAAATCAATATAAAAAATACAAAAGATCTTTGGGGAATGTCTACAAAGGTGCTGGGTGTCATCATTTTAGATATTGCACTATGTTTAGCATATATTTTGAATAGATGTATCGACGAGGGAGTTTTTCCTTATCTTATGAACACAGTAAACTCATTCCTACGTTTAAGTCTGGAAGTGAAAGTAATCTAGCTAACTATAGACTGATATCGGTATTACCTGCGTTATGTAAAATCTTTGAAAAAATCATTATAAATCAGTTTTCATCTCACTTTAACGTTAACGGCCTGCTACATAGTAATCAATACGGATTTACTAAAGATCGATCAATAGCTGATGCAGGTATAGCCCTCTTAAAGCATAAATTTGACGCCTGAGAGAAGTCACAAGATGCAATTGGGGTATTCTGTGATCTATTTAAGGCCTTTGACTGTGTGAGTCATGCAACCCTAATCACAAAGTTAAAATATTATGGCATTCAAACCCGGTCGATTGACCTCATACAGTCTTATCTATCCAATAGTTGACGTCCAAAAAGTTGACGTGGGTGGTGAGAGGTCTTCAGGATCAATTATTGATATAAGGGTACCACAGGGTTTGATACTAGGCCCTTTTTTATTCCTAGTATACGTAAACGATTTACCTTTTTCTGAAAAAAAATATTTGTGATATAGTTTTAATTGCAGACGATACTTCTTTAATTTTTATAGTTGATTGACTACCCTTTGACCTTGTGACATGTACGCTTTAAATTTCTTAATAGGTAGTTTAGTTGCATTTTCATTTACAATCAAAACCTTTGAACATTAGGACCTTTATAGGAAAGAACAGTGGTGTACAAGGAGGTGTAGTGATACTGAATGATAACTTCGCAACCGAGTGTAGGTGTCGTATGCTGGTATTAAGCAGCTTACGCCACGTTATCGTTATCATCAACGATCATTCGACTGTTTTTTACATTTAGACTATAATGATGTAATATCTCCTTGACCTACTACTAAACTACCTATTAAGAAATTTAAAGCATACATGAAGGGTAGTCTTTTGAAGCAAGACTATTATAATATAAATGATTAAACTGATAAAAACTCATGGCCTTATGTTGCGTTGCCCTCAAATAGTTAACCAACACATTTGAAATGTATAAACTCTCTTGTATTCGTTTTTCGTAGTTATAAGATGGATCATGCACAAAAGCGCTAGGACCAGGACGAGTTTCTTGCCGGTTCTTCTCGAGCGTGGGTTAAGAGTAATTGGTACTTAAATTAACCTAGTATGTAAGACGTTTCAAAGTGATCCTTTTGATTGTATTGAATAAAGCATTTTTTGACTTTTGACTTGATCAAATGTATAATTGCCTGTATAGTTTTTCGAGTAAACATTCAAGCGTATTTGGAGCTGAAACGATGGGTTTGAATAGAACGATAACCGTAGGTAATAAGGCTGGCTTATTAATCATTCTGTTCAAGTTTTGAGAATATTTTCCTACGAGAAGTAAATACAAAGACTGCGCGTTGTTTTGAAAACAATGTAACGTGTTTCGCTCTACTTTTACGACAAAACTATAAAGGAAAAACTGAATAACTATTAAACTGTAACGTAAATTGAGTGTACGGAATGTCTTCAACATGTTCTAAGTTTCAAAGTTGTTTTATAGGTTGCCGTCTAGTTATTTCTGAACCGAATGTTTTGAATTTGCGATGGCTTGTGTTTTATTTTTAAATTGTTCTACTACTCGTCTAACATGGGTATGTAAAACTCGAAATTCGTAATTTATTTTTTGTATTGATCAAACGGCTGGTGCTTACCTCGGACAGTGGACTGAAGCCTGTTTTAAACTATAAGTAATTATTTAATTTCTAGTGAAAAATTTTGTTGATAGTTTTAAATAGTTAAGTATAAGATAACTAGGTTAGTTTCTTAATTGTTTGTCAATTTGTAAGTTTGTTAAAAACAAATATCTCATATTATTTATTTTATTTAATATTGATGATGCTGTTGTTTCGAACTATCTTTAATTTCGCAAAATAAGGTTGTTCGCATTTTGCGTATTTCCTCAGTGTTCAAGTAGAGAGGCGTTCTTGCAAAGCCAAACATTGCACTCTTATATTATTTATTATTCTTGAGATATTTCCGGTTTTATTAGTAATTTTGTTGATATTTGTGTTTATTTATTGAAATATAGCTAGAGTTATTGACTCGGGTGTGAATAATTGGAATAAAAGCTTTGTGTTTTTTATATTTCGAGCAATAACAACCCGTATAACTATTTTATATAAAATAACAAATTTCGAACAACAAGATACGCCTTTGTTTCATACTATAAAGAATATAAGTACTTGACATTGGCAAAATTTACATTATTATGACACATGCCATTAACGAAGAAGAAGAAGACAACAATTGCAAAGTGATTTACAACAGGCTGTATATGTACAAATATATTTATTATTTGATGCTGTGAAAGTTTATACATTTCAAAGGTTTACTGTTTGAGGGCAGAGCGACATGAGGCCATGCAGTCTTATCAAAAAAATAGTCATTGATATTATAATACGCTTTCTTCAAAAGACTACCCTTTATGTATGCTTTAAATGTCTTAATAGGTAGTTTAGTTGCATTTTCAGAAAGCTTATTAAAGAAACGCAAACACACAAATGTATGGTTCTTATGATCAAAATTATGGTAGGCTACATTCTGATTAAGACTTTGGGTATAAAAGTTGACCTACATTAAATAAAGCCCGTAACATAGTTCGCCTTAGTCAGAAGTCTAAGTAACGGCTGCGCTAGGCTTATCAGTGATGGATACAAGAAGCGCACGCGATGCTTTGCCGCGGCTATCCATCAACACCTATCTGATCTGCATTCTTAGATAACATTTGCGTTATAAAAGTACTGCATCATTATAATATTTGCTAAAAGCATCAGGGTACCAGCTAAATGACTTAAACGCATTTTAACGGCATTCATATCACGAATGTTCAATGTGATCTTTGCGATTGATAAAATATCTTTTGATTTTTGACTTGAATGTTATCAGAAAAATATTATATGGAATTTTACGAAGAATTTGAGTGTTATGTGTTAATTTGCTAATTATAAATTAATTATTGTAAGCCTCATGTTAAAACAACGTTGACATTAGAAGAAGATGATGATTATAGCATACTAGCTGCTGCCCGCGGATTCGCTCGCGTGGTACCTACCTAAAAGTAGCCTATGTCCTTCACCAAGGTCCCATGTATCTCTATCTCTCTGAAGTCAATATTGGCCTCAGCGGAAGACCAGGCGCTGCAGCATGGCAACATGCAGTAGCATTATCTGAGTTGTGGGCCATTTCACCACCACATAACCCTCACTTATTTGTTAATGCTCTTTGTTTTAGTATTAGTCACTAGTGTTTTTATAGGATTTTTTGTATTTAGATTGTATAGTGGTGGTTGAATAAATGATTTTTTTTCTTTTTTCTTTCTTTCTATACCAAAATTCATCAAAATCGGCTCAGCGGTTTAGGCGTGAAAACGTGACAGACAGACAGACTCAGTTACTTTCCCATTTATATTATTAGTAGGGATTGTATATTTTAAAGAACTCTGTGGCGCAGTGTGCCAAGGCTTGACTGAGACGCAGAAGGTTGCGGGTTCGATTCCCGCCGCGGGACAAATGTTTGTATGACCTGCACATATATGTTTCTCGTCTAGGTGTTTCTGTGTATAATATTTATATATTTACAAGTAAGTAGTAAGTAGTGGATCAGTCATGTGGTACCCATAACACAAGCTCTGCTCACTTTGGGGCTAGATGATGCTGTGTAAAATGTCCGGCATTATTTATTTATTTATAATGTTTGGTCGTGCCTTCACACTCATTAGATATCTTCTCAAATGATTTAAGTGGTTAAAGTTCTGAGGTCTCTACCGAGCCCGGGGATCACAGTGATGAACGTTTTGTTTGTTTTTAGTGGTGCGTTTTTAGGCAAATACAACGGACACCTTTATACAATGTAGTCTAATGTTATGTGTCTACCAAACATACTAATGTTAATTTTGCCAGTGTCAAGTGTTTATAGTTTATAGTCAGTTTGTTATTAGAGTCTTAGTCGATGGTCAATTGTCAATTCTAGACGTCACGCGGAATGGCGTCTAGTATTTTCGTGGGATTCCTCGTCGTTCAAATCACTTTGCGCCACAATACACATATAATTCAATTATCCATACCTGTCCTGTAGTCACAATTTATTCATTAAAATTCCGCCAAGATTACTGAATAAAACATGCGATAAAACGGTTAAAAAATTATAATTAGCAGAGCTATGTTACTCCATGAAATGACAGACGAAGAATCTGTACCTTTCTGTTTCTTTTTCTTACTATTGTAAGTAACATGTGCCTTGTATATGTTTAAATTCAACGTCAAAGTAAAAAAAATATTTTTATTCTATACAATCACAAGGATCACTTTAAAACGTCTTACAATGGCAATTCGGTTGGTTCACTTCTAAAATTAGGAATTGTCTAAAATATATTTAGTTAGTCATAGCATTTGTAAAGCCTGTTAGGTTGGTACTACCTAACTAAATAAGGAACGCTAAATTAATTAGATAATATTACGAGTAAATTAGGATAAGTTGTTAACAGCAGAATACCAAAGGTTAATTTGACAGTTCAAAACCTAATTTTAGCTAAAATTAGTTTGGTTGGTGCCAACAGAGTTGAGGCCACCTAGGTTAATTTAGGTGCTAATTCCTTCTAACCCAAGTCCGAGAAGAACTGGCTAGAAACTAGCGCTATTTTGTATGATCCATCATATAACTAACTTAACTTCAAAAAACTATTACTTACATGAAGTTTATTTTTTATATTTTTTTCCTTTCATTTTAATGTTATGTCCTAAGCTTTCAAGCGCCAAGATAAATAATGTTCTTCGTTGGCTGCAGTCAGGCGTTGAAAGCAGCGCGCTTCATGCCTCACTTTGTAAGACCAGATTGTCACACCAACTTTGAGAGAGTAAAATCACACGTAGGCCACTTGCTAAAATACGACAATTGTTTCATAGATAAGTTTAAAACTATATAAATTAGCGAATTCAGAAAGATGAGAATGACAAGTGCTCAAATCCCAAACCAATTCAACACCATATACGTTAGCAAAGTAAAGGAGCTTTCATTATATTTTAGGGTTTATGAATCAGATAATAATTATTCGTACAATTTCAGCATATAAATATAAAAAAATAATTAAAAATAAATAATGCCGGACTGAAATATAACTTTTTTTACTTTTTTTTTTCAACCCCCATATCTCTGCCATTTTTAAAAATTTCCAATAAATCGAAAAAAAAAACTAAAAAGATATAGAACCTGCTTATAAAATTTCACGAGAATCGGTTGAGAAATTCGAACTGTAGAGGAGAACATCCGGACAGACGCCGGCCGGACAGTCGCCGACCATACGAAAGCATTTTCGCCTAAGCTATAACGGAGACACTCGCTTGCGCTTCGCGCTCACTTGGTTAAATATTATTGAATTATTGATATAGGAGAGGTCAAAAAACTTCTTTGTTTTTATTTAATTCCAGAAGTCGCTAGTACCGTTCCAAAATGGCAAAACTACATTATATTGACTGACGCAGACCATACACAAGTGCTAAATCTGGTGGCGGTGGCCATTGACAATATGTCACTCACTGCCATTATCCAAAGAGCGAGTTCGTAGGAGCTACATTATTTAATTTGAGTTATTTTATATAGGTAATTATTATTATTTTGCTTCAAACTATATAAAGATTATAATATTGACACTGGTGGCAATTCGATTGGTTCATTTCTAAAATTAGGAATTGTCTAAAATATATTAAATTAGTCATAGCATTTGTAAAACCTATTCGGTTGGTACCGTCTAACTAAATTAGGAACGCTTAATTTAATTAGATAAAATTAAATTAGGATAAGTTGGTAGCAGTAGAATACCAAAGTTTCATTTGACAGTTCTAAACCTAATTTTAGCTAAAATATGTTAGGTTGGTGCCAACAGAATTGAGGCCAGTGGCAATTCGGTTGGTTAATTTCTAAAATTAGGAATTGTCTAAAATATATTTAATTACTCATAGCATTTGTAAAACCTATTCGGTTGGTACCATCTAACTAAATTAGGAACGCTTAATTAAATTAGATAATATAAATTAGGATAAGTTGGTAGCAGCAGAATACCAAAGTTCCATTTGACAATTCTAAACCTAATTTTAGCTAAAAGTTAGGTTGATGCCAACAGAATTGAGGCCAGTATGAAGATTTGAATGTAATTATTTTGTGATTATTTGATTAAATATTCTTTTTATAATGTGCTTATTATGTGATAGAATTATTTCATATTATTTTTGGACCTATGACATGTGTATATTCTATTGTGTATACTCTATTGTATGATGTCTAACCTGTAATGTTTAAAATAAATAAATAAATAAAAATACATATAAGAGCTCCTTGTTGGATTTAGAACCTTAATAAAATCACATAAATCATATATAATAGGATAAATAAGTAGTTTTTCAGACACTACCTACGAGAAGGTCTAGAAGGTTTAGAAGATATTAAGTTTCAATAGGTTGGTCTCTCTAGACAAGAGAGTCGGTAAATGACTATTGTGCATTATTATGACGACCATGACGACCTCTGTGGCGCAGTGGGCTGTGGCGGTGGGTTCAATCCCCGCGGCCGGCGCGACAAATGTTTGTATGATCTGCAAATATTTGACTTGGTTTTGGGTGTCTCTATGTATAATATGTATGTATTTAAAAAAAAAATATGCTGTGTGAATAGTCAGGCATTATTTTTTATTTTTATTTTATTTATTTATTATCTAAAAGCCAAATCGTTTCTTATCGTCGTCGTCGCCCCTTCATTTTGTAAGCAGGCTTACCACATAGGTTGTTCTCTCTTCCTTCCTGAAACTCTGTAACATATCGGAGGAAACGTAAGCCTTCATTAGCAAACTCTGTGAAATTTCGCAGCGAACTTATTACTTTGCATAATTATTATGTCTATTAAAAGCACGGAGTAATGTACCGCTGGAATATAACTTTTGCAGCTACTTTGATTACTTGATTTTGTAGAACTAAAAGAATATAAAAGTAATATATAAAAGGCGTTGTATGTTTTTATTTTGAACTAATGTGTGGACGACAAAATTAGTAGTATATACAGCTGGGTACCTAGGCATCACGTACCATTATAACCATATCATATAACTGTATATGCTAGTATGCTAGCTGTAGATGTACCTATAAATAGTGGTTAAAGTTCTGAGGTCTCTACCGAGCCCGGGGATCACAGTGATGAACGTTTTGTTTGTTTTTAGTGGTGCGTTTTTAGGCAAATACAACGGACACCTTTATACAATGTAGTCTAATGTTATGTGTCTACCAAACATACTAATGTTAATTTTGCCAGTGTCAAGTGTTTATAGTTTATAGTCAGTTTGTTATTAGAGTCTTAGTCGATGGTCAATTGTCAATTCTAGACGTCACGCGGAATGGCGTCTAGTATTTTCGTGGGATTCCTCGTCGTTCAAATCACATTGCGCTACAATACACATATAATTCAATTATCCATACCCGTCCTGTAGACACAATTTATTCATTAAAATTCCGCCAAGATTACTGAATAAAACATGCGATAAAACGGTTAAAAATTATAATTAGCAGAGCTATGTTACTCCATGAAATGACAGACGAAGAATCTGTACCTTTCTGTTTCTTTTTCTTAATATTGTATGTAACATGTGCCTTGTATATGTTTAAATTCAACGTCAAAGTAAAAAAAATATTTTTATTCAATACAATCACAAGGATCACTTTAAAACGTCTTAAAATGGCAATTCGGTTGGTTCATTTCTAAAATTAGGAATTGTCTAAAATATATTTAGTTAGTCATAGCATTTGTAAAGCCTGTTAGGTTGGTACCATCTAACTAAATAAGGAACGCTAAATTAATTAGATAATATTACGAGTAAATTAGGATAAGTTGTTAACAGCAGAATACCAAAGGTTAATTTGACAGTTCAAAACCTAATTTTAGCTAAAATTAGTTTGGTTGGTGCCAACAGAGTTGAGGCCACCTAGGTTAATTTAGGTGCTAATTCCTTCTAACCCAAGTCCGAGAAGAACTGGCTAGAAACTAGCGCTATTTTGTATGATCCATCATATAACTAACTTAACTTCAAAAAACTATTACTTACATGAAGTTTATTTTTTATATTTTTTTCCTTTCATTTTAATGTTATGTCCTAAGCTTTCAAGCGCCAAGATAAATAATGTTCTTCGTTGGCTGCAGTCAGGCGTTGAAAGCAGCGCGCTTCATGCCTCACTTTGTAAGACCAGATTGTCACACCAACTTTGAGAGAGTAAAATCACACGTAGGCCACTTGCTAAAATACGACAATTGTTTCATAGATAAGTTTAAAACTATATAAATTAGCGAATTCAGAAAGATGAGAATGACAAGTGCTCAAATCCCAAACCAATTCAACACCATATACGTTAGCAAAGTAAAGGAGCTTTCATTATATTTTAGGGTTTATGAATCAGATAATAATTATTCGTACAATTTCAGCATATAAATATAAAAAAATAATTAAAAATAAATAATGCCGGACTGAAATATAACTTTTTTTACTTTTTTTTTTCAACCCCCATATCTCTGCCATTTTTAAAAATTTCCAATAAATCGAAAAAAAAAACTAAAAAGATATAGAACCTGCTTATAAAATTTCACGAGAATCGGTTGAGAAATTCGAACTGTAGAGGAGAACATCCGGACAGACGCCGGCCGGACAGTCGCCGACCATACGAAAGCATTTTCGCCTAAGCTATAACGGAGACACTCGCTTGCGCTTCGCGCTCACTTGGTTAAATATTATTGAATTATTGATATAGGAGAGGTCAAAAAACTTCTTTGTTTTTATTTAATTCCAGAAGTCGCTAGTACCGTTCCAAAATGGCAAAACTACATTATATTGACTGACGCAGACCATACACAAGTGCTAAATCTGGTGGCGGTGGCCATTGACAATATGTCACTCACTGCCATTATCCAAAGAGCGAGTTCGTAGGAGCTACATTATTTAATTTGAGTTATTGTATATAGGTAATTATTATTATTTTGCTTCAAACTATATAAAGATTATAATATTGACACTGGTGGCAATTCGATTGGTTCATTTCTAAAATTAGGAATTGTCTAAAATATATTAAATTAGTCATAGCATTTGTAAAACCTATTCGGTTGGTACCGTCTAACTAAATTAGGAACGCTTAATTTAATTAGATAAAATTAAATTAGGATAAGTTGGTAGCAGTAGAATACCAAAGTTTCATTTGACAGTTCTAAACCTAATTTTAGCTAAAATATGTTAGGTTGGTGCCAACAGAATTGAGGCCAGTGGCAATTCGGTTGGTTAATTTCTAAAATTAGGAATTGTCTAAAATATATTTAATTACTCATAGCATTTGTAAAACCTATTCGGTTGGTACCATCTAACTAAATTAGGAACGCTTAATTAAATTAGATAATATAAATTAGGATAAGTTGGTAGCAGCAGAATACCAAAGTTCCATTTGACAATTCTAAACCTAATTTTAGCTAAAAGTTAGGTTGATGCCAACAGAATTGAGGCCAGTATGAAGATTTGAATGTAATTATTTTGTGATTATTTGATTAAATATTCTTTTTATAATGTGCTTATTATGTGATAGAATTATTTCATATTATTTTTGGACCTATGACATGTGTATATTCTATTGTGTATACTCTATTGTATGATGTCTAACCTGTAATGTTTAAAATAAATAAATAAATAAAAATACATATAAGAGCTCCTTGTTGGATTTAGAACCTTAATAAAATCACATAAATCATATATAATAGGATAAATAAGTAGTTTTTCAGACACTACCTACGAGAAGGTCTAGAAGGTTTAGAAGATATTAAGTTTCAATAGGTTGGTCTCTCTAGACAAGAGAGTCGGTAAATGACTATTGTGCATTATTATGACGACCATGACGACCTCTGTGGCGCAGTGGGCTGTGGCGGTGGGTTCAATCCCAAATGTTTGTATGATCTGCAAATATTTGACTTGGTTTTGGGTGTCTCTATGTATAATATGTATGTATTTAAAAAAAAAATATGCTGTGTGAATAGTCAGGCATTATTTTTTATTTTTATTTTATTTATTTATTATCTAAAAGCCAAATCGTTTCTTATCGTCGTCGTCGCCCCTTCATTTTGTAAGCAGGCTTACCACATAGGTTGTTCTCTCTTCCTTCCTGAAACTCTGTAACATATCGGAGGAAACGTAAGCCTTCATTAGCAAACTCTGTGAAATTTCGCAGCGAACTTATTACTTTGCATAATTATTATGTCTATTAAAAGCACGGAGTAATGTACCGCTGGAATATAACTTTTGCAGCTACTTTGATTACTTGATTTTGTAGAACTAAAAGAATATAAAAGTAATATATAAAAGGCGTTGTATGTTTTTATTTTGAACTAATGTGTGGACGACAAAATTAGTAGTATATACAGCTGGGTACCTAGGCATCACGTACCATTATAACCATATCATATAACTGTATATGCTAGTATGCTAGCTGTAGATGTACCTATAAATAGTGGTTAAAGTTCTGAGGTCTCTACCGAGCCCGGGGATCACAGTGATGAACGTTTTGTTTGTTTTTAGTGGTGCGTTTTTAGGCAAATACAACGGACACCTTTATACAATGTAGTCTAATGTTATGTGTCTACCAAACATACTAATGTTAATTTTGCCAGTGTCAAGTGTTTATAGTTTATAGTCAGTTTGTTATTAGAGTCTTAGTCGATGGTCAATTGTCAATTCTAGACGTCACGCGGAATGGCGTCTAGTATTTTCGTGGGATTCCTCGTCGTTCAAATCACATTGCGCTACAATACACATATAATTCAATTATCCATACCCGTCCTGTAGACACAATTTATTCATTAAAATTCCGCCAAGATTACTGAATAAAACATGCGATAAAACGGTTAAAAATTATAATTAGCAGAGCTATGTTACTCCATGAAATGACAGACGAAGAATCTGTACCTTTCTGTTTCTTTTTCTTAATATTGTATGTAACATGTGCCTTGTATATGTTTAAATTCAACGTCAAAGTAAAAAAAATATTTTTATTCAATACAATCACAAGGATCACTTTAAAACGTCTTAAAATGGCAATTCGGTTGGTTCATTTCTAAAATTAGGAATTGTCTAAAATATATTTAGTTAGTCATAGCATTTGTAAAGCCTGTTAGGTTGGTACCATCTAACTAAATAAGGAACGCTAAATTAATTAGATAATATTACGAGTAAATTAGGATAAGTTGTTAACAGCAGAATACCAAAGGTTAATTTGACAGTTCAAAACCTAATTTTAGCTAAAATTAGTTTGGTTGGTGCCAACAGAGTTGAGGCCACCTAGGTTAATTTAGGTGCTAATTCCTTCTAACCCAAGTCCGAGAAGAACTGGCTAGAAACTAGCGCTATTTTGTATGATCCATCATATAACTAACTTAACTTCAAAAAACTATTACTTACATGAAGTTTATTTTTTATATTTTTTTCCTTTCATTTTAATGTTATGTCCTAAGCTTTCAAGCGCCAAGATAAATAATGTTCTTCGTTGGCTGCAGTCAGGCGTTGAAAGCAGCGCGCTTCATGCCTCACTTTGTAAGACCAGATTGTCACACCAACTTTAAGAGAGTAAAATCACACGTAGGCCACTTGCTAAAATACGACAATTGTTTCATAGATAAGTTTAAAACTATATAAATTAGCGAATTCAGAAAGATGAGAATGACAAGTGCTCAAATCCCAAACCAATTCAACACCATATACGTTAGCAAAGTAAAGGAGCTTTCATTATATTTTAGGGTTTATGAATCAGATAATAATTATTCGTACAATTTCAGCATATAAATATAAAAAAATAATTAAAAATAAATAATGCCGGACTGAAATATAACTTTTTTTACTTTTTTTTTTCAACCCCCATATCTCTGCCATTTTTAAAAATTTCCAATAAATCGAAAAAAAAAACTAAAAAGATATAGAACCTGCTTATAAAATTTCACGAGAATCGGTTGAGAAATTCGAACTGTAGAGGAGAACATCCGGACAGACGCCGGCCGGACAGTCGCCGACCATACGAAAGCATTTTCGCCTAAGCTATAACGGAGACACTCGCTTGCGCTTCGCGCTCACTTGGTTAAATATTATTGAATTATTGATATAGGAGAGGTCAAAAAACTTCTTTGTTTTTATTTAATTCCAGAAGTCGCTAGTACCGTTCCAAAATGGCAAAACTACATTATATTGACTGACGCAGACCATACACAAGTGCTAAATCTGGTGGCGGTGGCCATTGACAATATGTCACTCACTGCCATTATCCAAAGAGCGAGTTCGTAGGAGCTACATTATTTAATTTGAGTTATTGTATATAGGTAATTATTATTATTTTGCTTCAAACTATATAAAGATTATAATATTGACACTGGTGGCAATTCGATTGGTTCATTTCTAAAATTAGGAATTGTCTAAAATATATTAAATTAGTCATAGCATTTGTAAAACCTATTCGGTTGGTACCGTCTAACTAAATTAGGAACGCTTAATTTAATTAGATAAAATTAAATTAGGATAAGTTGGTAGCAGTAGAATACCAAAGTTTCATTTGACAGTTCTAAACCTAATTTTAGCTAAAATATGTTAGGTTGGTGCCAACAGAATTGAGGCCAGTGGCAATTCGGTTGGTTAATTTCTAAAATTAGGAATTGTCTAAAATATATTTAATTACTCATAGCATTTGTAAAACCTATTCGGTTGGTACCGTCTAACTAAATTAGGAACGCTTAATTAAATTAGATAATATAAATTAGGATAAGTTGGTAGCAGCAGAATACCAAAGTTCCATTTGACAATTCTAAACCTAATTTTAGCTAAAAGTTAGGTTGATGCCAACAGAATTGAGGCCAGTATGAAGATTTGAATGTAATTATTTTGTGATTATTTGATTAAATATTCTTTTTATAATGTGCTTATTATGTGATAGAATTATTTCATATTATTTTTGGACCTATGACATGTGTATATTCTATTGTGTATACTCTATTGTATGATGTCTAACCTGTAATGTTTAAAATAAATAAATAAATAAAAATACATATAAGAGCTCCTTGTTGGATTTAGAACCTTAATAAAATCACATAAATCATATATAATAGGATAAATAAGTAGTTTTTCAGACACTACCTACGAGAAGGTCTAGAAGGTTTAGAAGATATTAAGTTTCAATAGGTTGGTCTCTCTAGACAAGAGAGTCGGTAAATGACTATTGTGCATTATTATGACGACCATGACGACCTCTGTGGCGCAGTGGGCTGTGGCGGTGGGTTCAATCCCAAATGTTTGTATGATCTGCAAATATTTGACTTGGTTTTGGGTGTCTCTATGTATAATATGTATGTATTTAAAAAAAAAATATGCTGTGTGAATAGTCAGGCATTATTTTTTATTTTTATTTTATTTATTTATTATCTAAAAGCCAAATCGTTTCTTATCGTCGTCGTCGCCCCTTCATTTTGTAAGCAGGCTTACCACATAGGTTGTTCTCTCTTCCTTCCTGAAACTCTGTAACATATCGGAGGAAACGTAAGCCTTCATTAGCAAACTCTGTGAAATTTCGCAGCGAACTTATTACTTTGCATAATTATTATGTCTATTAAAAGCACGGAGTAATGTACCGCTGGAATATAACTTTTGCAGCTACTTTGATTACTTGATTTTGTAGAACTAAAAGAATATAAAAGTAATATATAAAAGGCGTTGTATGTTTTTATTTTGAACTAATGTGTGGACGACAAAATTAGTAGTATATACAGCTGGGTACCTAGGCATCACGTACCATTATAACCATATCATATAACTGTATATGCTAGTATGCTAGCTGTAGATGTACCTATAAACAGTACCTATTAATAAACTAAGCCAAATTGTTAATGTAAGTTACATTAGTAAGTTACAAGAGTATTTGGCGAAGGCCCGCCTGAGACGCAAGGGGTTGCGGCCTCGATTCTCGATTCGCAAGTATTTATCTCGGGTCTGGGTGTTTTTCTATGTATAATATGTATGTATTTAAAAAAAAATAAGTAGTATCAGACATGTGGTATCCATAACACAAGCTCTGCTTACCTTAGAGCCAGATAACGCTGTATGAAATGTTCGGCATTATTTTTATTATTTGTGGTCTAGTTGTAGTGGTAATGCGATCCGATCCTAAGGTCTTGGGTTCAAATCCAGCCATGCACTAATAGATTTTTCCGATCGAAAAATGTTTGTGCTGTAAACCAGTATACTCAAACGAAGGAAACATCGTAACAAAACCGGCATGTGGTAGGACTATAAAAGTACTACAAAATGTGCCAAGTACTACACGAAAGGAGCCAAAGGAGCGCCTCAAAGGCGCACTTTAATCCGATCACCACTTTGGTTCGAAATAATTAGTGACACGTTAAAAAGAAGAAGCTCATGAAGTTATCGAGAAAGGTTCTAACATCTACACTAGGTATCTACGTACAATGTATTCTCAATCTACTCCAAATAAATAGGAAGGGAACCTTTCTTCTACTTCCTACTAATATTATAAACGCGAAAGTTTGTAAGTATGGATGGATGGATGGATGGATGGATGTTTGTTACTCTTTCACGTAAGAACTACTGAATGGATTTTAGTGAAACTTTACAATAATATAGCTTATACATCAGAATAACACACAGGCTACAATTTATAAAGATATTGTGTGAATTGTCCAAAATATGATGATATAAGTGTCAAGTAGGAAAAAATCTACCATCTGCGAGCTATTCTGGCGTGTGCTGCCAAAACCGCTAGAGTTACACATATGTAATGTATGATGGAATTGTTTATCTTAAATAGTCCTACAAAAAGCCCGCCACGGTATATTTCTATATCTCATATGTAAGCCATTATAGCCAAAATAGTGAACCATAACTACAATATAACTACAATAAAAATTTATAATTGATTTCAAATGCACATTTGGTAGTAATTAATTGATTCCTAAATGAAAATAGATACTTTTATCGCTTCTGGTATTATAAATGCGAAAGTTTGTTTGTATGTTTGTTACTCTTTCACGCAAAAACTACTGAATGTATTTTAATGAAACTTTACAATAATATAGCTTTTACATCGGTAACATAGGCTATAGTTTATAAAGATATTATGTGAATTGTCCAAAATATAACGATAAGTGTCAAGTAAATTGTAAAAAAATCTGCCATCTGCGAGCTATTCTGGCGTGCGCTACAAAAACCGTTAGTAGATATTATACGAAGTACTAATCTTGCGCAGACGAAGTCACGGGCACCAGCTAGTTATTAATATTTTTTTCTTCAGTTGTACTTTCATAGTCATTATCAATTGTTTTAACTATATTCAGACCCAATCTTTCACTTTTTAGCAGTGTCATCTTAGTAGTTTCAAAATAAAACACAAAATACGTTTCAATGCATTATTAATTAGTAGGGTTTGCAGGTTGCAAAAATAACTGCAGAGATTTTTTAGAATTAGAATTTAGATTGGAGATATCAATATTGCATTACATATAATATAATTCAAACTCAAGACAGTCGTTTCGTTCAATGCCATGGTCTACTTTACTTGGCACTAAATTCACAGATTATTTCTCTTGGGCGAGGGTGTTCTAGTCTTCCTCATCTTTATGTACTCCACCACTTTTACTCGCCTCCTTTTACCCTTTCTTTTGCACAGTCTAAAGAATCTTCTGCAGCAGTCACAGAGGTTGCAGGTGGTACAACATTTATGTTGACAACAGAATACATTTCGTAAGCAATTCTTGCATTTACCCATCCTTACCTTGCTATCTTATTATTTAAGATGAAGATAATTTTCAGGAACTGACATTTTGTGGGTGTTTTTGTGGGCTTAAGAGATTTTCTCACTTATAAGTTTGTAAACATTTCCGCAGAATAACTACGGATATATTGATATTTGAAATTCATATATGATTTTGATTCTTGTTCTTATCGTGTCACTTTTTGATTTGGGAGTAAAAGATTCTTGAATTCAAAGAGTATATGATACTTGTTCTTGTGTTCTTTAAATGCTTGTTTTTTCAGCAACAAGAGCATCTCTTTAAATTACAGGGGTAGGTACGTGCAGAAGAAAGTTTTTCACTTAGATAAGTGAAAAACTTATATAATCATTTTTGCACTTTATCCACCTAAAATATTGTTATTGGGTGAACATCTCAATATTTAGAAGGTATACACTATTATATTTAGAATACACTATTATTTACATCATTTTAGTGCCTCAATACACGTAAATAACGCGGTCATGTTCATATATCTGCAAATAATTCTTCTTTCTTCTTTTCTTTCTATAATGGCATCTGTCATGTCGACAATTTTGCCAGTGTCAAATGATTGTTAATACAGTCTTGTCTGTATGTCTTCAGTCTGTCTTGTTGTTGTCTCAGTCTATGGTCAATTGTCTATTCCAAACGTCATCGCGGAGTGGCCATCTAGAACTTTCTCGGGATTCCTCGTCGTCCAAATCACATTGCACCATAATGGGTACACTTAAAATTAAATTGCCCATACCTGTCCTATGTAGTCACAATTTATTCATTAAAATTCCACTGAATAAAACGTGCAATAAACGAGAATAAGTTATAATTTAGAAGTGCTACGTTACTTCGTGAACATGAACGAAAGCATTGCAACACTTTGAAACTGTACACTTGTCAAAGTTTTAAATCTTTGTCTCTTGGATATTATTTACTCGTCGAATCCAGGAGAACAAGGAAAAATTATTCCTGCGGAGCATCTGCACAGATTCGCAACTCAACAAGTTTTGAGCTGGTTAGATTAGTAACTGAACAGAATATGTACAGTCCATGACAATAAAACATTAAAAAATACTGGATAGTTTTTTTTTGTTATTTTAGTGCACAATATTAATCATACGCTTAAATAGTTAGTTTCTTTAGCATACAATCTAGCTAAAGAAACTAATGAGTAGTTTTGCTTTGACCTAATATTAAAAATATATTATACCTAAGAATGTGTCCAACAGCACATTTCTTACAGTCTCTCTTGTCTTACAGGCAAGACAGTATTTTCTTGTGTTTTTATGTAGTTACTTATCACTTCTCCATTGTAAAACTAAACTAACTCAAATGGCTTTTGCCGTTTGAGTGTTCTTACAATGTTCCGTGATGTCGAGGAGCTGGATTGCCTCGACGTTCACATGGTGAAGAATTGTTCGTGAGTTTCTGGATACATGGATAGATTTAAACTGAATAGATTCTCGCCTCGTAGTTTAATTTCTTTAAATCAAACCAGTAATTGGCAAAATAAAAACAATCACATTAGTTGATCTTTTACGATATTTATTTCATTTTGCAATACACAGATAACACTGTAAACTTAAACAAAGTATACATTATTTTTAACTCGAACCATAATAATTACAGACTACATATTAATTTATAAAAGTGACCTGTCATATCCTTTAAGTTAGGGTTCCATGTTGCGTGCCCTAATATCAAAAACTACGTAATTTGTAAAAAGTTTGTCTAATGATAATTTAAAACCTTATCAAAACTACTCACGACAGCTAACTAAATCATTTGAGCTCCATTTGGGTTTGGAACCCTTAAAAGGTTTCTTGTGGTAAAAACCGAATGCCGCGCAAGTTTTGAAGTCACTCACAGCTCAAGTCCCTGAGGATCGTCTTCGAACGCTGGCCGAAGTTGAAAACTCGCCTGATTGATGGAGTTCTTGACTTTCGACGATTTTTTTGGGACTCGCGATATCTGAAACGAAAAATTACCTACTAAAAGAAGAAGTACTGATGAATGACGTTTTAAGGCATTTACTTAACGTACTGAAGCACGGAATGCTTCGATATGCACTATAGCTTTTACTCCTGGCTGTAATAAGCCTTATAAGGGGCTTTCAGGCGGATGTACGACAATTGCGGGAAAATAGTTCTGGTGGACTAGTGATCTACCCTGTCTTCGGAATCTAAGGTTGAATGAATGTTTTGAATCCAAACGGTTTTACTATTTAAAAAATCATCGTGCAGGGTTCCCCCGCATGTCGTAAAACCTAAAAAGTTCGAAGTCATGTGCACGAGAGCTTCTTGAGGAGCACTCTCATCACACTGATTCGAAATAACACGATAAGAGAATTAATGCGGGCTATATCGTTATTTTTAGATTTTAAAATTATATAGAAAAATAAATAAATAATGCCGCACATTTTACACAGCATCGTCTGGCCTCAAAGTAAGCAGAGCTTGTGTTATGGGCACCACACGACTGATTTACTACTTATATACTTTTTTTTGTTAATACATACATAGTACATCCAGGTAGTTCTGGAGGATAGTGATACCTTCATCTGTCCGCATCATCCTCAGAAAAAAGTTCAGTCAAGTCAGTCAGGTCTGAGTTTGGTTTCGCAAAGCTGAAGTACAAATAGTTCTTTGACACTCGAAAAGACAGTAGTTTGAGGTTAGGAGTGAGTTGAAGTGTGGCTAGCTTTATGTTGTAGTACTTGGGGTAGAGTGAGCCGGGTGGTGTTTTGAGACGGCTCATTTGGACCCACCTGGAAAGAAAATAACCTTAAATCACAAAAAAGTAATTGATAGGTAATTGAAAAACACTTTAGTCAGAATTTCGTGATTTCCATATAATTTCCACTAGCTTATATCGCGGTTTTGCACGCGTGCTACATAAAAAGCAGCCTAGTTCATGCTCCAATACTTATACCTTTACTGGTTCACTGGTCACAGGTTATTTTGGACCAGTGAGATGAAAATGCTGTCCGCGGCTTTGTACGCTTGGTACATGAAATATATCTAGGTATCTATTTCTATGTTCGTTCCCAGAATACAATCTATATAATCTTACAATCTATATACAATCTAAGCTTATCAAATTTCATCAAAATGTGTTCAGCTATTTAGCCGTAAAAAGGTAAAAAGGGTTATTCATGAAAAAGGTAACAAACAGATGTAGAGACACTTTTGAATTAATAATATTAAGTATCACGAGTATTATAAAAAAACTATATTTACAGAAATAACTACAGAAATGTACAGATAAACATAAAACAGTTGAAAATGAAAATAATCTATATAATAAAAATCAATTGCTGTTCGTTAGTCTCGCGAAAATTCGAGAACGGCTGGACTGATTTAGCTGATTTTAGTGTTGAAATGTTTGTCGTAGTCCAGGGAAGGTTGAAACGGTGAGGAAATTTGTGGCATTGCAACGCATGCCGGGTACAGCTAGTAAAATATAAATACAATAAAACAGTTAAATCTAAGGACCGTTTAAAACGATCTATAGATATCTCAACGAATCCAGACCATTGCCAGAGGGCAGCGTTCCAAGACACTGGTGGCATTGCCACATTGAATGGCAATGCTTATACGATAAGTATGTATAAGTATTTACATAGGTACATCATCTACGAAGATGAGATTGATGAGCTCTAGGGTGATGCATGGGTGGGTGGGTACCTAGGTATAGTCGGACTTACCAATTGGTATAGAACTTTTTCACAGACACTAGAATTTTGATTGACATTGTTAATCACTTTATAAATTTACATAAGAATGAGCATAACTTTAATTTTGAGAATTTTTATAATTTCAAAATATTTTTTATGTAGGATTAAAACCAAACTGACAGATTCATGTTGATTGACATACTTCTTCTTTTTAAATGACATTAACCACACTGTCACTCACATTAGTGACAGTGACATTAGTAACATCGAACAAAACAGTCCTAATGGAAAAAAATACTCAGATTTTACTTAGGCTTTTCCAAGTTTATTCAAAAATAAGAGAGGTAAGGGTCAGTCAGCGTTGACGACATTTCCTACTACACAAAATTGATCAGCTCGATAGGTCGAGTTCGAGTCAATTCATTCAATTCATCGTTCATCATCAAGCATTGAACAATAACAGAATACAAACCACCATTGAAAGTAGGAAGGAATGTAGTAGGAATTATGCGGGCTCTAGTTATAATAATTCGATTTAGTAACTAAGACCGACATCATTGAATGAAATTTGAGCCCATAAAAATACAAACGAATTGAGAACCTCCTGCTCTTTTTGAAGTCGGTTAAGACCACTGGAATGTCACGAAAGCAAAATATCGAATTTCGTTTACTTGAATGACATATTTTTTCCAGCTAGGTATTTTGATTTAAAAACCGGACTACTTAACCGATTTGTAAATAATTCTTTAAACCGGTTCATAAATAATAAGTTTGAGGTAACAATCTTAAAAAAAAATACAACGGAATTGAGAACCTCTTTTTTGTCGGTTAAAAAGAGGCATTTTTTGCGTTTTCGCCTCCGTAACAAGATTACTAGCCACAAAGTCGTACTAGTCAACAACACGTCCCCTTCGGAATACATTTTAAAAGATACTAGTTGATAGTTCACTGTATGGATGTTACCACGCCAATCAATAAATAAATAAATAATCCTGGACATTTCACACAACATCATCTGGCCCCAAAGTAAGCAGAGCTTTTGTTATGGGTACCACATGACTGATACACTACTTATATACTTTTTTTTGAATACATTTTATTTTAAATACATACATATTATACGAAGAAACACCCAGACCCGAGACAAATAGTTGCAGATCATATAAACATTGGTCCCGCAGCGGGAATTGAACCCGCTACCTTCTGCGTCTCAGCCGGATCTTAGCCCACTGCGCCACAGAGGTCGTCAATCGACGTTGATTAATTACCGATCGATGGTTGATCCATGTTTTATCGACCCGTATTCGTAAATCAGCCAAAGCTACAACATCAATCGATCGACGTCGATCGGTAATCGATCGATTGGTGTGGTAACACCCGGCATTATTATTATTACTATTTATTATTATAAACTTATTAGAAATCCACAAAAACGAAACCACGTCGTGTCACTAGTCTCACCTACTCTAAATTCCAATGGCACCCAAGATTCTCGTAGCAACGATAAACCAGAGTTACATAGATTTAAACAACTTGTTCGCGAGTGATATGAATAATTAAACAGATAAAAAGCCACCAGCGAGTGGGCGAGTGCCCGCCTGAGACGCAGAAGATTGCTATTTCGATTCCCGACGCGATGCGGATGTTTTTATTATCTGCAAATATTTGTCTCGGGTCTGGCCGTTTTTATATGTATTTTATGATCCTATGTATTTTTTAAAAGTATGTTTAGTAATTAATTAGTGGTCAAATTAGTATATCAATTAACACAATATCAGTAACACAAACACTAATCAATTAATATTTTTGAATTAAACATTTTTAGGACTTCCAGCGTGTAATGTGAAATGGTAGTACCTATTATATTCATTGTTAGAACAGATATCAAAAATATGGCATTAAAAGTTACGAAAACAATTAATTAATAAATAATAATAACGAGAATATCGTAATCATATCATACCCTTCCGTAAACGAACTAATATTATAAAAATACATGAAGCAAACATTTTGTACCTCTTTACGAAAATTGCGCGGACGGAGGAGTATGAAATTTTGCACACATATAGTTTATACAGAGAAGGAGTGCAGAATGCTAATATTTTTTTAATTAACATTTTAAGAAAAAACACATTAATTATTAATTAATTATGGTCGAATATCGACCAGTGGGCGACCACTTGATCTTTTTATCAAGTTACCGTATCGCGAGATATTTACAGAAAATCCTAAACGCAACGTTAACGTATTTTCATTTTTCCTGTGGAATCATTAATATTATATAAAAGGCGATGTGTGTATGTATGTTCCCTATAGACTCCAAAATGCCTAGACCATTTTCGATGTTTTTTTTATGAAATCTTCAAATAAACCTAGCGGGTGATCCTGTGAAGTTTGGTAGCGATCGGGTCAACAGAACTTTTTTTTTGCATCAATCTGGTATGGATATAGTTGTATCTTAGGAACAGACATAGGCTACTTTTTATGTATGCGTGCGAAGCCGCGGGCAGAAACTAGTTTAGATATAAATGTGAATGTTTAGGTGTTTGGGTGATTTTTTGTTACTCATGCAGCAGTTATCAATATTTATTAATTAAATTGGTTCCAATTTAAATAAATATATATGTGGACACTTCACACGGCATCACCTAATCCCAAACAAAGCAATGCTTGTTCTATCGGAACAAGCTAATTTCATTTCATTTAATTTATTCAGTAACAATTTACAAAATAATTACAATGAATTAACACAAAATGTTAAATAAAGATTTACTATAAAAATGGTACCTATATCATCATTTCAGCCCGATTGCACCCCAGACCCACTGCTGGGTATAGACCTCCTCTTTATTATGCCACTCTTTCCGGTCCCTAGCAAGTTTCATCCAGTGGTTCCCGACAACGCTGACTATATCGTTCGACCATCGGGCGGGTGGTCTGCCTCTTGGCCGTTGAGCACCCCTTGGCCACCATTGGGTAACCGCCTTTGTCCATCTCCCGTTATCCATTCTTGCCAAGTGTCTCGCCCATTTCCACTTCAACCAGGCGATCTGCATACCTACGTCCACGACTTTCGTCCGACGTCTAATTTCGACATTGGGTATGTGATCCAAAAGTTATATTCCGAGCATGGCGCGCTTCATTGCCCGTTGTGCTACTCTGGTCTTATGCATGTATTACTTTGTGAGCGCCCATGTTTTGGATTCATAAGGTTGTATTGGCATGACACATTGGTTGAACATCTTGGTTTTCAGGCTCTGAGGAATTTCGATTTCAAGACGTCCTCCAATTTACTAAAGGCAGCCCATCCTAGCTGGATTCATCTTGAGATCTCTTTTAATTGGAACTTTAGGCGAAAGATAAACAATGTCCAAAGTATATGTAGTCGTCCACTGCCTCTATCTGGCAGTTACCTACGATTGTGTTTGGTTTAGTATCCGGAAAGTTGGTCATAACCTTGGTTTTGGATATGTTCATCTTAAGGCCCACCCTCTTTGAGGCTTGCTGTATGTCTTCGAGCATTCTTTGCAAGCTGTCGACGTTTTCAGTTAAGAGGACTAAATCGTCGGCATAGCGCAGGTGCGATATGCTGGGGCCATCGATGTTAATGCCTATCTCATCCCAGTCGAGTGTTTTCATGATAACTTCGAGCACGCTGGTAAATAATTTGGGTGAGGTGGTGTCTCCTTGCTGCACGCCTCGTTGAATCGGTATGTAGTCTGAAAGACTATGCATACGGACTTGCAGAGTGGCATTCTTGTATAATTCCCGTAAGATATCCACATACAGCTTGTCAACGTTACTACGATGAAGAAAGCGAAACACTGCCCAGTGTTTTTTTTTGTACTTATATAAAGCAACAAATTTACACGATAACATAAAATAATAATAATACTTATAAAGTCAGAATATTAAATAATTTTTGATGTCGTTTAATGATAATGACGTTTTCTAAAAATGATACCTAGCGATATACCTAGCGGGGGAAACCTCCTACATACAACATTTCATGAAAATCGTTGGAGCTGTTTTCGAGATTCAGATTATATCTTTAATTAAACGAGCAAGTCATGTATATATTATATAGTAGTACAAAAAAAGTACAAAAAAAAACACTGGGCAGTGTTTCGCTTTCTTCATCGTAGTAGTTAATTAAAGATATTAGATGGATAGGACTACTAAACTCTTTTGTATTAGTATTTCGTAGTTAATGTAGTTATAAGATGGATTATGTAAAAAAGCGCTAGAACCAGGACGAGTTTCATGCCAGTTCATCTCGGGCTTGGGTTAGGAGGAATTGGCACCTAAATTCACCTAGTATGTAGGACGTTCAAAGTGATCCTTGTGATTGTATTGAATAAAGTATCTTTTGACTTTGACTTGACATTGACTTTGATTTTCATATCATGAAGTTTTAATGTTCTACCCACGAACATTAAAACTTTAAACAGATTGAAATCAACAGCCATGCTTTGCTACATTCAGCCTTGGACATATAGGAGATTGATAGAATACTTACTTGTATATACATTTTAATAAACACGGGATTCACTCACGAATTATTTTGATAACTAAGGCACCGACAATGTTTCGGTTCATCTAGAGAATCATCATCATATAACATCGTAACATCGTAAAATATGAGAGATCACGTTGCCAACGTTGTTTTGAAAAGAGCATACTATTCTTACTTACGCAGAAAACGTCGCGGGTAACAGCTAGTTAATAAATGAACAGGCCGGATAATGACAATTCTCTTTTTGTATCTGAATCACGAAACATGTCGCTGGCTGCAGTTATTGGTGAATACACACGAGCATCGGAGCGACAGGAACACGTGTATTCATATTCAATTACGCTTATTGCTTATCGGTTCGATATTGAACCGGATTACACAGGGAGAGGCATACAAAGGGAAGTCATGATTTTAGTATCAGTGGATTATTAGATTTGTCGATTGGCAAATTTAGTAACGTAATAAAACAGAAACTGTCTGCTCCAACTCGACTCGGCAGCGGTAACAAAATTGGCAAGGATCATACAAAAAAGTGTTTAGACCAGATGAGTTTCTTGCTGGATTCTTCCTGAACAGGGTTAGGTGGAACCGGCACTAACATTTAAGTAGACGATTCAAAGTGCTCCTTGTGATTTTATGGAATAAAAATGTTTTGACATTTGTCTTTTGACATAATGTTTGTTTTAATAGTTATATCGCATTTTCCTTCTTCTTCTTCGTTAATGGCAAGTGTCATAATAATGAGAAGTTTGCTAGTGGCAAGTGCTTATATTGTTATAATAATAACATTGTTGTCACAAAGTCGTATCTTGTCGTTCGTCATTTGTTATCTTTATATATATATATAAAGAGAAGAGCATTGCATCTATTTCGTCGAAAGCCATTGGTAATGATGGCATTAGTTGGAATATGATCATTCCCATCTTTGACCAAATAGTCCCCGTGATCTGTCACATCCTCAATTCCTCCACCTCCACTGGGTATTTCCTATTTACTGGAAAGAAGCACAGGTTACTCCCTTCCAAAAAAATCTAATCCAGCTTCGTTCTCAAAGTTGTTGCCTGGTGCTATAACAGGTATCAATCAGGATCTTAGTCGTATTTTGGATTGGAGTAGGGCTTACGGTCTTAACATTAATCCCACGAAAACCCAAGCGTACACATAAAGCAGAGTGAGACGGTGAAAAATTTAGGTGGTCTCATGGAAAGAAATCTGTCATGGAAACAACAGTTAACCGAAATCAGCCGTAAAACTTTTGCCTCAGCCAGTTCTATTCGAAGACTGCATAACTTTATTCCAATCGCCACTAAAATTTCGCTTGCACAGTCACTCCTTCTTCCAATATTAGACTATGCTGATTCTTGCTACTTAGATTTGACTGAACAGCAACTTAACAAACTTGAGCGCCTTCAAAATCTCTCCATTCGATTTATATTTGGGTTGCGCAAGTATGACCATGTCTCCAAATTTCGTAAAAAGCTCAATTGGTTACCAGTTCGCTTTCGTCGGAATTTACACTCTCTTATTTTTTGACATAAAATCCTCTTTAATCCCACAATACTACCTATCTCAAAGAACGTTTCCAATTTCTCCACCTCTCAACTTTCGAACCTTGCGCTCCTCTGATACTCTCTTACATGCGACACCTGTCCACACTTCCTCATACTACGCCAATTCTTTCCCAGTACAGGCTGCTCAATTATGCAACGCACTGCCAGGTGCTATTAGACGCGCCAAATCACATGCTATTTATAAAGCTATAGTCAGGGAACACTATTTGTCCTGTTGTTAAATATTGCTTATTTCTTAGCATTATTTAGGTTTATATATATTATAATATGTGTGTATTCGTTTATTCAGTTTATCATATTGTATTTAATATTATTTATTTATTTTTGTAGTATTAGGTATTGCTGTATTTCACTTTTTATTATCCTGTAAATATGTATGTACATATTATTTTTATCATAAATCACTTATATTATTTTCATCACCCCATATTCAGCTAAATTGATTTCTATCCATCCTAAGGTTGTCCGGCAGAGATCGCTATCTAGCGATAAGACCGCCCATTGTACTACCGTGTAGCTAAACATTGTTTCTGTTTGTTGTGTTTGTGGTGTACAATAAAGTATTTTCTATCTTCTATCTATCTATATATAAATCTTCTGTGCGTGTGTTTGTATTTAAACTCCACCTAAACGGCTAGACCGATTTTGATGAATTTTGTTGTGAGTGTTCAAGTGGATTGGAGAATGGTTTAGATTGACAATATGTATTTTTTTTGTTTAAACGAGAGGACGATATCGCGAAAGGGACAGCTAGTTATATATAATATGTTGCCTTTTATATAAAATTACTACGGATTATTTGGTTGAATTATAAAGAAACTCAAAGCTTTTATTCATATTAATTACACCCAAGTCAATAACTCTAGTTGTATTTAAATAAAAACATCAAAATTAATAATAAAACCGGAAATAACTCGAGAAAAATAAATAATATGAATAATTAAATAAATAATCCTGGACATTTCACACAGCATCATCTGGCCCCAAAGTAAGCAGAGCTTGTGTTATGACTGATATACTACTTATATACTTATTTTTTTGTAAATACATACATATTATACATAGAAACACCCAGACCCGAGACAAATACTTGCAGATCGTACAAACAACATTTGTCCAGTGGCGGGAATTGAATCCGCAACCTTCTGCGTCTTAGCTGGATCTTAGCCCAATGCGCCACAGAGATTGTCAAAATGAGAGCGCAATGTTTGCATAAGACGGTTAAAAAGAATCACTACACTCTTAGACAGACATACACATGACAGACATTTATTTGCTTCTTAGCACACAACACACAGAATACAAGAAAAAAATCTAATAAAAAAAGGCACATGGCAATAATGCTTACTATTATATCATGCGTATATCATGCGTATTTTCATTTCATTATGGTGTATGGAATTTTAGTTTGGGGAAATGCCTCAGAGTCGAATAGAATATTCATACTGCAAAAAAGAGCCATCCGTTCTATTTTGCTTATGAAAGGCTTAGAATCGTGTAGGCTAATGTTTTAGAAATTAGAAATTATGACAATGGTAGGAGAATACATTTTCCACAATCTGATGTTTGTAAAGCTAAACCCTGATAAATTTAACCTAAACTGTGAGATCCAAAATTATAATACAAGAAATAAATATTACATTTGTCTTCCTAAGCATAGACTAGCCAAAGTTGGTAATAGCTTCTTATGTATAAGCATAAAATTGTACAATAAACTGAATAACAAAACTCTGATCTTGAATATTATCGTATAAAGATAAGAAATATATTACTAGAGAAATCGTACTATTCTCTAGACGAAGCACTTGCTGATGACATTATTAAATAATGAATTTATTTGGAATTTAATGTTGCTATTCTATTTGTAATGAATTATTTTTCTTAAATGTTGTAACCAAACAGTAAGCCCGTAATATTATAGTGTAATATTATTATTAAGTATTTTTGTACCTGACTTTTCCAAGTGTACTGTACGTATCTTATTGGAATAAATAACTATTGTATTGTATTGTATTGTATTGTATTATTATGTACTATTATGTAATTGGTACAATTATGCTTAGGTATGTGTCCCTATGTGTATGCTACAGCAGCAAATTGGCCCCGACTCAGCATGATGCCTACTGTTTTCGCAGTAGTTATTCTGCCAAGACCATAGCCGTCACAAGACCCTGTGAGAATATATTATTTAGATTAATATTGTTTTATTCAATATAAGTAGCAAAAATAATACAAAAATATAAGATGAAACAAAGATATAAATATATTACATAAATGACTTACATAAAATAAATAAATACTAACATGTAAAAGGGGAATCCGTACCAAGCAACCCGGATTTTTGATGATCGATTAAAATACATTTAATTCGTTTTTTAAAGGAAAAATTAGATTGCTCTAGAGACTAGAGCAATAACTAAAAGCTGACAAATTTTGTGACAGCTATATTATAAAGGATATTTCCAGCATCATCATCATTCAGCAGCCTCAAAGTAAGCAGAGCTTGTGTTATCATGATTACATGAATGATATATACTATTCTTACTTTCTTGATATTATGTACATATTAGACAAAAAACACACAGACCCGAGTTGAATATCACGATCACAATCTGAGGCGAGCCTTCACCCAATGCGCCTTCAATAAATGAAATAGATCGTAAGTACCTACTTCTAGCCAACTCTAGTGAAATAGTTGAATGCATCCGTTGCTTGCTGTGAGGCGAGGTTTACAAAATACAAAAATGTTGACAAATATTTTTTGTAATTGATGATTTCGGTGGTAGATCTGATCTGATCAGTGGCTGCGGCTGATTTGATCTCAATATTAAATGTCAGCTCAGTTGGCAGCTCTGCCTTCCGCGCTGTAGGTTGAGGGTTTACATCCCTCTCAGGATAAACATTTGTCTGATGAACACAGGTGTTTGTTCTGTATCAGTGTTTTAAAGTATCATAAGTATGTATTTGAAATATATAAGTAATATATCAGTCCTCTGGTTACTCTAATACAAACTGCTTAGTTTGGGGCTAGATGGTGTTTGTACACCAATAATTTTTATTTGTTATTATTTATTAACTTTAAAACCGTTATACATACATATTATGCATAGAAACACCCAGACCCGAGACAAATACTTGCAGATCATACAAACTATTGTCTCCCAGCGGGTATCGAACCCGCAACCATCTGCGGCTTACCTTACCCCACTGCGATACAGAGGTCGTCAATGTTAATCCTAACGTATGAATACATTGTTAGTAGGTTCTGTATTTAAGATGAGTGCGAACGTACATTGTTCTATTAGTTACTGGAGGCACCATTACAAGCAATTAGGCTCTGATTGAGGTAATTGTGTACTAATGACCAGCGCCCACTAAATCCTATTGAAACTTTGCCACCTGCTCGCAAGTGTACTTCATTAGTGCTAACTAACCCGCACAATAGTGGGTACATACCCACCATTACTCACGTCATACCCGTACATAAGTGTGTTAACATTTGGATTAAGCTGACTGGCCTGTCAACTCAGTTGGTAGTAGATCCCTTCCCGTAGTAAGCCTTCTACGCTGTAGGTTGAGGTTTCGATGTCCTCCCAGGACAAACATTTGTGTTATGAACAGGTGTTGGTTCTGTCTGTGTCTAGATGTTATAAAATATAATATATACGAGTAGATATGTGTTTATAAGTATATAAGAATTCTATCAGTCATCTTATCACCATAATAAAAGCTATGCTTAGTTTGAGGCTAGATGGTGTTGTGTGCATTGTTCAATAATATTTTTTTATATATTTTATTTTTATTTTATACATACACAAAAAGTATGTTCATCTTCAAGATTAAATCTATATTATTATTAAATTTAATCAAGATCCGTTATCCGGTAATAAACAAATTTAAGACAGAGACAAAGTTTCCATTTGATCCAAGGCCCGACTGAAACGCAGAAGGTAGAGGGTTCGGTTCCCGTCACTGAATTAATGTATCTGCTAATATTTATCTCGGGTCTGTTTCTGTGTATACGTATTTACATTTAAAAAAGTAAATAAGCAGATCTGTCTTGTGGTACCCATAACACAAGCTCTGCTTAATTTGTGGGCATATGATATAGGGTGAAATGTGCGGCATTATTTTATTTAAATACGTATGGAAGAATGAATACCTAAATTAAAGATTTAGATCCTAAATGGACCACCTTACGAGTTCATATTCCAAATAATGGTTTAACTCATAATACCTTAATTAGCTCATAACTTTTCATAATTAATATATATATATTGGTGGACAATGCACAGAACACCAGCTCTAAACAAAGCATAGCTTGTATTATGAGACCAGATGACTGATAGAATACTTATATATTTTTAAATACATACATAAGATACTTTATAACACCTAGACACAGAACAAACACCTATGTACACCATACAAATTTTTATCCTGGGAAGGAATCGAACCTTCACGAACGAGCTGACAGGCCGGTCAGATACAAAATGATTCACACTCTATTCATATTGAACAGTCTCTACACAGAGTAAAGTCCATCCCTGCGCAACAGTTCCCTAATTCATTGATTTCCGGAAAAGCTTTCTCATACCAGAGTCTATAGATCTATAGATACACGAGTAGATACGAATCTATAGATGCGACAGTAAAACGGAATAACGATGCCAGTCGACTGTTACATTGATTGCTTCTGCTAATTAGTATCGTTATGGTCGGAGAAATGTTTTATGCTTTGATGAAATGGCTTGGATTTATTCGTATTTGTAAAAGTAGTAATCAGTCGCATACAAGGTTACTCAGGGATTAAAAAACTACTATATCATACAATTTTATTATTATCTTTGTTAAATAAATAAAGTAATAATGCCGGACATCTCACACAGCATTATCTGGTCCAAAATTAAGCAGAGCTTGTGTTATGGGTACCGCATGACTGATATACACAATGCGTGATATATACAAAGTCGAGCAACAGCTAGTTATTAATATAAACCACAATAGTCACATATCAATATCTTTATGGCTGTGTCTGTTGATGTATATATTTATACATATACAGTAAAACAATAAAAGTTGTTTTATTCCTATTCATAAATACATAAGATGGAAAGTTTATTTCTAACATTGTTGCTGATATTTTAAAGTTTTTCTTTGAATAAAATCTCACAAATAAGTTTGAGCTAAGATGTGATGTTTTAAAATACTAAGCTAAGAAAAATATAAAAATAAGCACAAAATGAGTTATATTCTAGTAAGTATAGTAAAGTATCATAAGTATGTATTTAAAAATATATAAGTATTCTATCAGTCATCTAGTCACCAATACAAGCTATGCTTAGTTTGGGACTAGATGATGTTGTGTGCATTGTCCAGTAATATTTATTATTATTCTTTTGTAGCGTATAATATTGATAAACGGCGATGAGCTTGCAATCTATCATATACGAGACTAATGGGCCAAATATGTTAAGTACTAAGTAACAATGTTTGTCTCTGACTCATCATCATCCTTCGTTCATCTGTTGAAGATGGTTTAGGTGGCGTCAGTAAAGTTACAGAGCAGTTAATTGTAATTGAAAACTTACGTTCATGGATCCACTCCAGCAAGCTGAGGTGGGTGAAGTTTCCTCTCCACTGACGTCACTCTGCCTGTGATTCTGTTTGATAGCGAGGGCCTTCCCAGGTACCCACACTAACCACTCGACTTTGCCAACAAGACCCGCAGGAAAGACGAATCAGTACATGCGGCGTCGGTTCGGTTGCAGGTGCATAACGGCTGGCACCAAGCCGGGCTTGTTTCAAGTTTTCCTTCTCTATTGCCAGCTCTTCTGTTAGTCTTTGACTACCTCCTGAGATATCCTCAAAGATCTATGAAACGAAATCTGAGATGTCTACAATGCGTTGTCAGTTGAGAATAAGAGTCATAAGTTTTTTCTTAGATTATTTGTTTTTTTAGGGTTCCGAACTAAATAGTCCTAGGGAGCTAGGACTCTTTAGCAAACACAAAATTTGAGAGATTTTGTTTGTTTATTTATTTTTCTTACCTATTTTTTTATATTATAGTTATTATTATATGTTAGTGATTGAAAAACAACGTATCACTAGACTTTTTTGTTCATCAATTTTTTTTTAGTAAGTATAATTTTTTTTTGTAAGTAATTTTTTTTAAGTTTTATTTATTTGTTGATCACAACTTCAACAACACTATCGTATTTAGATATATCCGCAGTTTTATTTTACGCACTGGTCTCAAAATGGTTTTAACTGAAGACCAGCGCAGGTTTACTACCTGCATTATGCTAAGTTAAAACCATTTTGTAACAGTGAGTCAATGTTCTAAGTACCGTGGAAATATTTATTTGAACTTATTTCTTACGACCTCTGTAGCGCAGTGGGCTTATCCGGCTGAGACACAGAAATTTGCGGGTTCGATTCCCGCCGCGGGACAAATGTTTGTATGATCTGAAAGTATTTGTCTCGGGTCTGGGTGTTTCTATGTATAATATAATATGAATGTGTATGTATTTACAAAAAAATAGTATTTAAGTAGTATATCAGGCATGTGATACCCATAACACAAGCTCTGCTTACCTTGGAGCCAGATGATGCTGTGTAAAATGTCCGGGATTATTTATTTATTTATATCATAACTATTGTTGCGCCCGATACATAGCTCCATCTGTTGACAGGCGGACGCATTAAATATTCATTTACAACGCCATCTGGTATCGAGTAGATGCAAACTACAAAGTACACGTATCGAATGCATAAGAGTGAACGAGATAGCAATATCTCTCTATTGCAAGCGAACATTGTAGCGCGTTCCGGTTCGTTCTCAAACGTTCGAGTATTGTCGCGGTTTTGCGCGACTTACTAACTTACCTTTTGTCTCTTAACTTTTGACAGAAGTTAAGAGACGTTTCTAAGGAAGGCCGTAAGTTGTGACTTCATGATAGTTCTTTAGGTTGCTTTGTGATTTGTGCTACGAGGATTCCAAGAAAATTCTGAACGGTTCAGCGATCACGTTTAGAATGACGATCGACTGCGATGTGACGATAATATAACAGTACCTACAATTACTTGACATGTGCAAAATTATTATCAAGATAGATGACATTACAGGAAGAGAAAAATAAGGATCGAGCAGTACTATCTTTGGCCGTCTTGCGAAGAAAACATTTTTGTTCTCAAGTTATTTCGTGATTTATAAGTAATTCGGGTGATTTTATTAAAATAAAACTAAAGTCATTGATTTGGGTATAAATAATTCGAACAAAACTATTATTTTTTGATTCGAGCAAAAATTATCCGTTTTTTTTTAATACAAAAGCCACTGTTTTATAAAAAAAATAACAAATTACGAACGACAACATTCAATTTGTGACGTCTTACTTTAAAATTTCACAATCACTTGAAGTTGGATGAATTGTTATTACGACACATGCCAAGGAACATGATAAACCAAGCGAAACGTCATCATTGCGAAATTTATATACGTCCCCATTAGATATTTACACATCAACCTCTGCTCAGATGATTTTTGACCTTAAAAATGTAGAAAACTAGAGCTACAATTGTATTACTCTTACACTTTATAGAACTAGATGTTTCGTAGCTTAAAGGACTCAAGAATGCGCCGCAGTCTAGAACTCACGACTTTGATATACCTACTAGTCAAGCTCTTTTATTCGGGTGACTTTGTTTCTCTGAATGCTGTATAAAGAAGTAGCAAGTAATTCAAGAGTTTGTATTTTAGGCACGTCCTCGCTCAATACTTCCTTAACAATGAACAATGACCTGTCAAACGATAAGCGGTTGCGAAAACTATTGCAAATTATCGTTGCAAGAGACTAAGTGAGTTAGTAAAGTCTAAAATAAATTGGATTTTTGTCTTCTTCAGTAGTCGTTTAGAACTAGTGTGGTGAAAGGATTAAAGTGCGCCTCAAAGGCTCCTTTTGTGCATTTGGCACATGTCTTCGAACTTTGAGCACATAGAGTTTAGACTGTTATTTTTAGCATTCTTTATTTCTGTTATTCAATAATTGTTTTCGATGTATTCCTTATTTCGTAGTCTTTTATGGTTTGTAGTACCTGGATGAGCGAGCTTTGCTCGGTATAAAACACGGATAAAACGACGTTTTCTAAAAATGAAACCTAGCTAGATCGATTTATCGCCCCCGAAACCGCCTGCATTCTACATTTCATGAAAATCGTTGGAGCCGTTTCCGAGATTCAGATTATATTTATTTATTTTTATTTATTCATTGTACAAAATCCACAGCTCTTTAAATAATATACACAAACTTAAGTATACAACCGACAGCCAATAACGGATTTAGATTTTAACTAACAGAAAAAACGACAGTAATCAGGGTGTGATGCTTGTATGTAATTATGTGAAAAAGTGTGTGTGTGTTTTTGTTTGTGTTAAAAAGAAGAAAATTATACTACACTATGTACACATTATCATTTTATATGTAGGTATATAAACATAGATACTATATATTTACTCAATACACTTATATTAAACATACTAGTTAACATCTCTCAGCAACTACCTATCTCGTGCCTAAAAACACTCTTACTGCTGTGAAAAATATCGACAGAGGTGAAGCTTTTATTATAGGTTCTATGCATTCTACTTACATGTGAATTTTGATCATAATTGGTACGAGAACGCGAAACTGCAAACAAATTAGTGTGTCTTGTTCTAATTCTAGGACAGCAAAAGGATAAGGTTTTTGATATGAATTCTGAGCAGTCAATTTATCCATTGCATAAGCCATGCAGGAACGACATATCAGTCAGTCTGTGACGATCCTCTAAGGTTGTGAGGTTATGATGATTTCATGATTCTTCATAGTCCTTAAATCTTTGGAAACAACGATAGTTTAAGTGCTTATTAAACTTATTCTGTATAATCTCAACATTCTGACTATATGTCAGAATCTGTACTGAGGATGCCAAATAATACTACAGTATTCAAGAATGCTTCTTACAATAACAGTTATACAAGATTTTGAGACAACTTACGTCTGAGAAGGGGCGACTCACTCTTAGAATAAACCATAAACTTTTATATGCCCTACTGACAACACTTGTGATGTGATCCGAAAATAATAGTTTAGCGTCTATCAATACTCCTAAATCTCTAACTGATGTCTCTTTAACTAATTTTACTCCATTAATTTCATAATTAAATAAAGAAGGTTTAATTTTGCGAGTAAATGACACATAATATAATATATATATATATACATTTATACAAAAATTTGCTCGTTTAAAGGTATTAAATAGATAATAGTCGTACGACCTCATTGTCGAACCAATTATATATAAAACACCTGTCAGATGGGCTGTTGACATTGAATCAGTTCCAATTGCAGGCTGATGTGGCATAAAATGGAGATCTGCATCCAGCAGGTGGGTGGATACAGCCTGACAATTATGATGATAATAATAAATAAATAAATAATGCCAGACATTAACAACAGCATAATCTAGTCCCAAAGTAAGCAGAGCTGGTATTATGGGTACCACAATACGAATGCACTACTACCATAATTATGCTTTTGTAAATACATACATAATTAATTTTACAAGATGATCATTTATTCTATCGTTCTTCTACTTCTTATCGTGTCACTAGTTATTTCTTACCAGTGTGGTGAAAGGATTGAAGTGCGCCTCAGAGGCTCCTTTCGTGCACTTAGGTAAGCCTTAATGTGACCTTGCCAACAGGACCCGTAAGAAAGACGAATCGGTACATGCGGTGTCGGTTCGGTTGCATGCAGGTGCATAACGGCTGGCACCGAGCCGGGCTTGTTTCAAGTTTTCCTTCTCTACTGCTAGCTCTTCTGTTAGTCAGCAGGGACTAATCCCCAATAATTTGAATACTATCGCAGATTGTAGTCGTCTCCATCATCAGTCTCCAAGCAGCACTCATTAGGGATCAGTTCCACGTAGAAATTGTACATGAAGTGTTATATATGATTATATATATGAAAATTACCAACCCGATTTTACAGTCAAATGCGGGTGCTGAGCCATGTTTGATGCTGATCCTGATGCTGATCCTCAGCTGATCGTTAGTTTAGAGCTCAAAGTCAAAGACATGACACCTGTCATCCCTTCAGATTATTTTTTTAGAAAAATAATTTTTATTTTTATTCGTTTTTTACTTTTACCTTCCGCTGTACTTTATTCTATCGTTGGAATTTAGCAACGAATTCTATCGATATGGTTATCGAACGCGGTTTACAGCGCTATTTCATTCTTTTTATTTTTTTTTGCGCTAAACGGCTAATAGCTTGCAGCGGCAACTATTTGAATATTACTTTTTTTCTAAATTCTCAATCATAATATATTACAGATAACTATTATCCGTTTCTAAAAACTTTAGGTAAAATTTGCTTGCCAAAGAATATGGTAGGACATACAATGTTCAAACTACTTTAAGACCTAATTTTTTCACATATGTTCAATAAATACATAAATAATAAGAAAATAAATAATATTTCATTTCATTTCAAACAAAAGTAGACTTTCTTACTCCCTTCTCGCTATATTAATTCCGGTCTGAGCGTTTTTCTATGTATAATACGTATGTGTAAATACATACATATTATACATAGAAAAACGCTAATAAAAAAAGGCATGTAATTAAATCGATATCTGTGTATTTCCATTTTTCGAACCAAATATTTCAAAGTTAAACCAAATATACTGACTTGCACACAAGTTATGCACACTAAATAAATCAAATGATATATACTGTTTAATGGTATTTGCAGAACTCTTATGCTCCTACCGTGACCTTGTATTATTCTTCTGGCGCTTCTGGCGCTTCGGCGGCCGCTGCCGCGGCACGCTCGCTTCGCTCGCTTGCCTTGCGCGTTGTTTTCTATACTCTAACATAACCTAACCAATTGTAAGACATGTTTAGTTAATCAATTGGTTTTTTAGCACAGCATTCATTTTTCTGGTATGCATTTAGTTAATTAGTGGAGTTACCTAGTGTGCTGAAAAATTATACAGATGTGCATTTAAAAATATCCCATAATAAAAGAGTAGTATATCAGTCATATGGCACCTATAACACAAGCTCTACTTACTTTGGGGCCAGATGATACTGTGTGAAATGTGCAGGGATTATTTATTTATTTTATAATGTCAAATGATGGTCGCATCTTTTTAAGAAGCCAAGGCGAAATACAATAATAGCTTTGCAAAAAGGAGAGCAAAACAAAGATCCTTCATAGGAATATGCGAGAAGATAAAAAGTAATAATATCGTGGCCGTATATAAAAATAATCGCAATATCAACCACAGCGCAGCTGTGTCTCGAATCGCGCCTTAACATAGGGACGGCCAAGTGTGAGTTGCATCGAGCAAATAACGTTCAGTACCTCTGTTGAGGATCAGTAAAGTTACAGCAAATTCAATAGAACTAGTATCCACGTTATTCTTTATGACATAAAATTGATATACCTGTTTTAATTATCCAAATCGGAAAATTAAATAAATAATTAGATATTTCACACAGCGTCATCTGGCCCCAAAGTAAGCAGAGATTGTGTTATGTGTACCAACATGACTGATATACTATTTATATACTTTTTTTTGTTGTAAATACATACATATTATACATTAAAACACCCAGACCCGAGACAAATACTTGCAGATCATACAAACATTTGTCACGCGGTGGGAATCGAAGCCGAAACCTTTTGCGTCTCAGCTGGACCTTAGCCCACTGCGCCACAGAGGTCATCATAGCATATACAATAATAATAATAATAATAATAATAATATTACCGGACATTTCACACAGCATCATCTGGCCCCAAAGTAAGCAGAGCTTGTGTTATGGGTACCACACGACTGATATACTACTTATATACCTACTTTTTTTTTTTTTTGTAAATACATACATATTATACATAAAAACACCCAGACCCGAGACAAATACTTGCAGATCATACAAACATTTGTCACGCGGCGGGAATCGAAGCCGAAACCTTTTGCGTCTCAGCTGGACCTTAGCCCACTGCGCCATAGAGGTCATCATAGCATATACAATAAAACATTCACGTTATTTTCCATGGCATAAGAATGATATATCTTTTTTGAATTATCCAAATCGGACCATTACTTACGAAGATATAATGTAATAAACATTTGCAGTTCCTCCTGGTAAAATCAATGTACTCGGACGGTCCGAACGCAGCCGGCCCTCTTACTTCACGATTCGATAACTGGCGGCGACCGTCCCTGTGACGTCACAGCTACCGTGGCAAACACTGAACTTCACTGCTCATTTCGTCATAACTTCGTAAATTTTTGTCGTAAAACAAAAATTTTTGCACTATGTTAAGGAATTTTTAGCTTTATAAGTCTGCATTCTCAACTAAAAACGTTACGGATCCTCAGCACGCAAAGTGCAGGCTTTGAAGTCAGTAAAGATAAGAATGAATAGTGGTCAGCTTCTAAATCAATTCAAAATGATCTAATTAGAATACCAAAAAAAAGTTGTATTAATAGAATAGAATAGAATGGCCATTTATTTGATACACACACAAATAAAAGAAAGTAAAGATAGTAAACAGTAAACAGGACAGGTAAAAATACAAGATCATATAAATATAGGCGTCAACCCAGGCAGATGGGTGCCCAAACACTTTACCTACTTACCTACTAACATACCCACGATCAACAGGGACTGTTAATCGTGGGTATGTTAGTGTGTGTGTGTGTGTGCCCAAATGTGTGTGAGTGCCCTGTGTGCCCAAATAGGTCCAAATAGGTATTGGTCTTATTGAATTTCTTTAAGGCTTACACATATTACTGTTACTCTTAAAAAAACTAGTATCTAGAAATACTAGATTTTGAGTATCCGTGATAAATATTGTACTACGACTTTAATATGAATTTCTCCAAACTACACTAATTAAGCCAGTAGGGGGAGGACCTATTAAACATGGCTACTTCAAAGCTTAATATTTATCAAACGGATATTTGTATCGAAACACTGTTTAAGAAACCCCGTAGCATATTTTGAAGACCTATCCAACCATATGCTATGGCATAGGGTTGTAAAATATTTGAAAAATCAACCCCACTTTACATGTAGGTGGAAGGTATCCCTAAAAATTGATTTTTTCGTTTTTGTCTTATAACTTTTTAAGGGTCACTAATACGTGTTCCGTGCAAAATGTATTCACGATAAAACTAATAGTCTGCGAGCAAGAACAAAATAAAAGGCGGACAGACAGACAGAAGGACATAGCGAAACTATAAAGGTTCCTTGTAGACTTCGGAACCCTAAAAATACTGAAAATAATAATTCTGAAAGTAACAGCCGATAAATTCCTGTATATTGTGGTTACAAAAAATTTAAAAGGTCTGCATTATTTCGGATTTTACAGGTATATCGAAAATACATCTGAAACATCTAAGCTATCTAAGGACCGTTTAAAACGACATATAGATAGCTCGACAGAATTATATTACTACCAGCGTACCCGCCTGGGCTTTAATATTTAACATAAATATATACTTTATTAGGAAAACAAAATAATTAAAACATTTAATAATAATGTGAGAGTCTGTGTCTAACCCTAAAGACAGAGATAATATATACATATATGATGGACGACCTCTGTGGCGCAGTGGGCTAATGCCCGGCTAAGACGCAAAAAGGTTGCGGGTTCAATTTCCGCCGCGGGACAAATGTATGTATGATCTGCAAGTATTTGGTTCAAAAAAAAAAAGGATATAAGTAGTATATCAGTCATGAGGTACCCATAAAACAAGCTCTGCTTACTTTGGGACCAGATGATGGTGTGTGAAATGTCCGGGATTATTTAAAAAAAAAAAAATAGGACGCCCAAAGGCCACCTTGGGGTTGGGCAGGGGATTGGCTTAACAATTTTTGAAAATAATAATAATAATACTAGACATTTCATGGGTACCACATGACTGATATACTATATACATACACTTGTTTTTTGTACATACATATTATACATCGAAACACCCAGACCTGAGACAAATATTTGCAGATTATACAAACATTTGTCCCGCGGCGGGAATCGATCCCGCAACCTTCTGCGTCTCACAAAGGTCATCAGAAAATACGGGACAGATAGCATAACGTGCTTTTAGGGAGCACAAAAAGCACTAAAGCGTTCGTATGAAAATTCCACTACGGTCACCCACCCAAGAACTGAAGGTTGCCCAATCTACTACGAACAACTTTATGACGTGATAACGTCTTATAAGTCGATAAACGCCAGCTGCACGCACGAAAAAGCATAACTCATCAGGTCACGTCACGTTCCGCCTGAACCGAGCGTGCAAGCGAGAGCGCGGAACAAGCGATAGAGAGGCACGATCGGCCTAAGCGTTCGGCTTGCGACGCCGGTTTTATTATGACGTTATCACGTAAAATTATTGTCCGTAAATCCACTTTACAGATTATAATTTTTTTTGTTAGCTATGCTACGAGCGCCTGTTCTATCTTCCATATTATAAAAATCTATTGCCGTGCTTTAGTCTCGGAAAAAGTCGTAAAATGGCTGATTTGAAAAATTCATAATTTGTTTGGTTTGCCTTAACTGGGGTAGTTTACAATCAAACCAGATGGTGCGAAGTTCATCGGTTCTTCAAGTCATATATAATAAGAAATATCGAATTAGATTGAAAATAATAATTAATATGAAATATATATTGGTGGACAATGCACACAACACCATCTAGCCCCAAACTAAGCATAGCTTGTATTATGGTGACCGGATACCAGACCAAACCAGTCTGATAGAATACTTATATATTTTTAAATAGATAGATAGAAAATACTTTATTGCACACCACAAAATACATTAGACTATTATAAGAAACAGTGTTTAGCTACACGGTAGTACAATGGATAAATACATACTTATGATACTTTATAACACCCAAACACAGAATAAACACCTATGTTCATCACACAAATGTTTATCTTGGGAGAGAATCGAACCCTCACTGACCCTACAGCGCAGAAGGCAGAGCCACAACCAACTGAGCTGACAAGCCAGTCGATGAAGTGTACATTGGTTTTCATATTCAATTCTAAACGAGGGAACTCTAAAACCCGAACACAATGTCCGTATTTCTTATTTAGTATCTCACAACGTGGCAAAGAAACTATCCTATTCCGCATGAGGTTGGGTCCTCTAAAATATTCACATGGTCAACCTCACTGAATCAATCTGGGCCACAATATAACGGTCCCAGATTTAGGGACCGCAGTATTTTACGTAATTGGGCCCTAAGCCGTCGACAGTTTTGTGGTTTGTCTATTTCATTGTGGGTTTCGAAGCCACGTGGTTTAGGTTTACTATGCGCCAGGTGGTAGGAGTCTACAGCGTGTCACCATGTATGAATGGTCTTGCATTTATGAGTGTCTTGATGTGTCACCGGAGTCCTTGATTTCCTGCCTGCAATCAGTAAATTGAATATTGTGGCGAGGACCTCAATAAGCGCAAATATGCAGGTCTCGATAGGGCCTACATGGCTTTTTAGCGTCGAGACCTAAATAATTCGTGTTGTCAATATTATTTCATAGCTGTGGTAGAAACATCGAGTGACCTAAGAGTTGTCTCCTATCTGGCCCAGCGTATTAGCATTGGCTTTCAAAGCGGCAATGCTGCCTGTATTTTGTGTACGCTGCCCTCGGGCTGTGATCTGGATTAGTTGAGCTTTCTATTGATTGTTCTTAACGGTTCTTAAATAGCTCAACTATTGCACAAGTCTGTAATTCATTCGATAATTAATTTTAATGATGGTATAACTCTTGTCCCTTAGGAGATGGGCAGCCCATTGGTGTGGGATGCTACTTGTTTCCCTTAGGGCCATCCTAGCTATAGGTGACTATCTATCGAATTATCTGTTCCGTTAGAGCTGGTGCGGCGGCTGAATGTGGACCGAGGACCTCAAAGAGCGCCAATATGCAGGTCTTGATAAGGCCTACATATTTGAGCCTTTTGGAGTCGAGACCCTGGGCCCGTGGGGAACAGGAGCCCATCGCGTTTTTAAAATTATTTCATAGCTTCTGGTAGATACACTGCGTGATCCAGCTGAGCAGATGATCCAAATGATCTTTTCACCACATTGTCAGATTTAATAATTAAAGAACATGCTGATATATTTACAGTAAAAACATGCAAAACAAAAAATTGTGCTCGATTTGTCGACTGGGCTACACCGGGTATTTATAGAAGTAGGAATACATTGTATGAATTATATGCTACCAGAGACACAATGATAGATGATCCAGTTTTTATCTTATATGTAAGGAATTACTCAAGTCTTCAAAAAAGTTTGTCATGCGGCTAAGTCACAGTCAACACCTGCATGACTCTGAATTTATCCAATCTCTAAGCTTTAACACGTGCATGACTCTGAATTTATCCATTCTCTAAGTTTTAACACGTGCATGAATCTGAATTTATCCATTCTCTATGTTTTAACATGTGCATGACTCTGAATTTATCCATTCTCTAAGTTTTAACACGTGCATGACTCTGAATTTATCCATTCTCTAAGTTTTAACACCTGCATGACTCTAAATTTATCCATTCTCTAAGTTTTAACACGTGCATGACTCTGAATTTATCCATTCTCTAAGTTTTAACACGTGCATGACTCTGAATTTATCCATTCTCTAAGTTTTAACACGTGCATGGCTCTGAATTTATTCATTCTCTAAGTTTTAAAGCGTGCATGACTCTGAATTTATTAATTCTCTAAGTTTTAACATGTGCATGACTCTGAATTTATCCATTCTCTAAGTTTTAACACGTGCATGACTCTGAATTTATCCATTCTCTAAGTTTTAACACGTGCATGACTCTGAATTTATCCATTCTCTAAGTTTTAACACGTGCATGACTCTGAATTTATTCATTCTCTAAGTTTTAACACGTGCATGACTGTGATTTTCCCAGTTGTAGAATACACCGGATTTCCCACGATATTTTCCATCATCTTACGTGAACAATTTCAATGAAAATGGAAAAACTTTTTTGGTTCAGTTTATCTAAATTGCTATTAAAGCCCATCTGTTACACCATAGCGCTTCGAAGAAGCAATCATAACTCGGCATTAATATCTTTCTTTTGTTCCCAGCTCTTTTTAATCTCGTTTAAATAACACGCAAAAAGGTCATTAGTGATAACAAAAACACCAACACGGGCGTTGTGCTATTAGCATTAGTTTTTGACGATAAGCTTGCGAGACTCCACTGGCTTGGCTTGGATTGCTAAACCTATTATTAATTATTTTAATGTTATCCCGTGCTTCAAACGATACGTTGATCAGTCATTCCAGTTTTTAAAAGTTGTTAGTTCAAGATGGAGGCATTTGGGTAGCTTATTACATCCGTGACTCCAAAACAAATGGTGGTCTATTGGTAGTGGGGCCGCCTGTCGATCTTATAATCGTGGGTTCGACTCCAGTCGTGCATCAAAGGATTTTCTGTTCGAAAAATGTATTTGCGCTACACTAGTAGGTACTCTGAATCGGTGAAGGTGAAATTTAGCTCAAATAAATAACACACAAAATTGCAAACCCTACATTATATTTCAATTTATAAACCCTACCATCAATTTACTAATAAAAAAATATCGATATTTTTGAATATTAAACAATTTTATTTAAATAAAATATATAAATAAATATAATGGACATTAACACAACATCATCTAGTCCCAAACTGAGCATAGCTTGTATAATGGTGATGAGACAACCGATGGAGTATTTACGTATAATAATTTAATGTAAATACTTAGTCCATACTTACATACTTTATAACACCGAGAAACAGAACAAACACCTATATTCATCACACAAATGTTTATCCTGGGAGGAAATCGAACTCTCAACCTACAGCGCAAAAGGCAGAGTTACTACCAACTGAGCTGACAGGCTATGACTACACATAATAGGAACTTCCGCTACAAAAATAAGCCCATACAATATTACTGTAAAAATCTTAATTAAAGTGCCCAAAGAAATAAGAAATGGAACTAAAATATCTTCATTTCTTAATAAAATAAAAATACATCTAATTGAAAAGAGCTTTTACTGAATTGAGAAATATTATTATAAATCTTGATCCTTCTCATTGGTTGGAAATAAAATACCCAATACATGCCATGTCAACCTACTATTGAAGGATATACAGAAATAAATATAGAAATATACAAAATAATATACAATAATATAAAATACACGATCCAGATCACTGCCAGAGGACAGTGTTCCCAAGATGCTGGCAGGCTCTTGGGTCACGCAATGTATCTACGAGACGCCGTGAAATAATTTTAAAAACGCGGTGGGCTCCTGTTCCCCACGGTCCCAGGGTCTCGACTCAGGGTCTAGGCCTTATCCAAACCAGCATATTTGCGGTTTTTGAGGTCCTCGGCAAATTCAGCCTCCGCACCAGCTCTAACGGAAGTCCCCGACAGATGGGTAGCGGCCAGGGTGTCTACGCAAGTCTATAATAGCCTACCCATCTCCCAAGGGACCAGAGTCATACCATCAGGCCTCTTACCATCATCACGTATCAGACCGTTGGGTTCGAGAACAGCTGGTACGTTGAAGCTGGTGAGTGCCCGACGAATGATATCGTTAAGACTGGCGTGGCGGGCAATCCTACCGGCGGCCCTTTAACACGATAGCCCATGGAGACTAAGCTGGTCGACCGCTGTACCACACTAGCACTGATGAGGGGCACAGCACCGCGGTTCAACCGCAGACAAATTGCAACTCGAAATGTTGAAGGATCTTATAATGTTCCAATTTTAGATGATGGTAGTGCTTGTAACCAATCTCCTGACTCCCATGTCGAAACGGCTAGGAGACGAGCGCGATCTACTAAGCTTGAGCATGTTTCTAACAGGTGATTCCATGTAAGGTCACATAGAGGCCCGTCTCATTGCCCTTGGGCCAATAGGTTCTTGGGGGGAGCGGAATTAGGGCAAGCACTGTTCCAAGCGTTTCTTGCTTCGTATCTATATAAAATTTTATGAGTGATGCCAGAACTAGCCGGAAAAGACGGAATTAAAATTTGCTCAAACAAATTACTAGTGCTGTAGATAGAAGACAAGAACGTCGGTAAGGCAACACTTGAAATTTTGCGAATACCTTAGCCTCCCTATTTGACAGATAGGGAGGCCTGCAGCCATGCCTTGTCATCCAAACACCTATTTATTATATGTAATTATATTAAAGGTTTTTAACCAATAACTTTAAATGCATTTTAAATACCTTTTAAGACCTTGACCTACGCTTATTTATGCAAATAAGTATCTTAAAGGAAATACGATTATTTACAAAAATAATTACAGAAATGTACAGAATAATATACAATAATATAAAATACATGTAAAACAGAATAATATCTTGAAGCATAATATCGTGAGGAATGGAAACCGGCGACATGCCGATTTCCATTCCTCACGATATTATGTTTGCAAGTTTGATTGTTTGCAATAATGTGCCAAGCACGTAAGGAGCTTTTGAGGCGCTCTTTCATCTTTTCACCACACTGGTTCAAATCTAGCGACGCGATAGGAACAAGAGTACGTTCTAAAGTTGGCCATAGACCCATATGAAAGTATTTTTAAGTAATATATAATTTAGTTCAAAGCACAGTAACTGTTTTTCAATGGTTTTTTGTATTGTCTGCTTTATTACAACAGTTATATAACACAAAGTGCTATAGCAGTGATGTACGAGTAGCAAAGTGCCTTCTCGCCAAAACTTTTCCCATTTAAAATCAACGAAGAGGCTTCATTTTCGGTGTACAAATACCCCGGAATATGAATAATAATTGTTCGTAAGCAACGTGAGACGATACAGAAAGAAATTGAATAGGCCAATGGATTCCATTTCTTGAAAGTTCAAAAGGTTTTTGCAAAACTTTTGAGTTGTGTGATTTTAAGAAAAAATCTTAAAAAGAAAATGGCTAAGTTTTTTTTAGTCACCAAGACGGCTGTTGGTTAGTTTCCCACGACGGATAAAATACAGTAACATTATATTCGAACCACGTTGAGGGATTTAAAAAAACTCCTGGTTTAAGTTAACAAGCCAGTTTACAATCCGTCCATTTTTGAAATACTGAGTAAACTCTGAGCATAACCGGAGAAACTTTTGAATATTAAACTCCCAGTCAACTTTAAATGAACCGTGACAAGGTGAAGTTTTTTCAAGATTTCTTCAGTACCTAGTCAATAGGAAACAAAAATGCTTGCAATTAAATGCAGCACAGTTGCTAAGAGAGCAAGTTCTTAGATCCGCATTTCAGAACAAAACCTAAACTCCGATCGAGAACGGAGCATAGATTTTCTGACAATCCAACTAAAAAGCTATCAAAAAAACCTAGGTGTTCTTAGTTGATCTGAGTATGAGTTTTGTTCTGCAATGTAGACCCTGGTGTGAGTTGTGCACGCTACTCGTTCAAGCATAATCTAGATACACGATTATATGTATTTACGCTCGATAGGTGGCCCCGCACAGTTGTAATACGGCTACCTACATAAAGCTTTCACGATTCACGCTCTCGCTTTACCCCTGTTTCCTTACCAATGCCGCACCAGCACGCCTAAGAGCAAGTACACATTAGGCGTTTTGAAGCGAGCGCTTTTGTAAGGCCGTTTTAAAAACAATCATGTCCGATACATCAAACGCGCGCGTCATACGCACACTGGTGGCAATTCGGTTGGTTCATTTCTAAAATTTTGGAATTGTCTAAAATATATTTTAGTTAGTCATTTGCATATCATTTTATATTGTCATATATATCATTGTATATCATTTGTAAAACCTATTCGGTTGGTACCATCTAGCTAAATTAGGAACGCTTAATTAAATTATATAAAATTAAATTAGGATAAGTTAGTAACAGCAGAATACCAAGTTTCATTTGACACATCTAAAACTAATTTTAGCTTAAATTAGTTAGGTTGATGCCAACAGAATTGAGGCCACTTTCAGATTTTGTTTATACGACTTTGTATATACGACTATATATATGGGACTAGAAAATCCTGATTATAAAAATAAATAATAGTTTAAAAAAACTAAAAAACACGTTTATATAGAAAACCAAACAAAAAATAGAAAATAAATTTTAATAAATGTAAGTAAGAAAAAAAAGTTTTATTAAAAAAAAAGCGTGGGATTATCAATTTGATTATATCTTAAAAAGCACCCCACGCTTTTTTTTAAATAAAACATTTTTCTCTTACTTATATTTATTAAAATTTATTTTCAATTTTTTGTTTGGTTTTCTATATAAAGCGTGTTTTTTTTAGTTTTTAAACTATTATTTATTTTCTACTTTTTAGTTTTAGGAGAACCGGTTTTTTTTTTTTCGAATTATTGCATTGTCATCGGTCTTTGACAGGTGTGCAAAGTTTAAATGAAATTTGGCCGATTAAAGTGGGTCAAAATCGAGTCCTAAGGAGCCGGTTACATACAAACATAGAAACATACAAACATAGAAACATACAAACATAGAAACATAGAAACATAGAAACATAGAAACATAGAAACATAGAAACATACAAACATACAAACATACAAACATACAAACATACAAACATACAAACATACAAACATACAAACATTCTAACATACATACAAGTGAAGCTAATAGCGTATAATAATATATTTAAAACACTGAGCTAGGTATACTCGTCCTGATAACGCTCGCCGAACGCAACGCCAAGCGCCCAACATATACTAGCTATCAGTACTTGCATCAATACAATCACAATTGAACCGAACAAAATCTCTTTATCCCCGAAAGAATTTTAAGAGCTGTAAGTGAAGAACCCCGATCATGTCCAATTAGGCAGGTAGGGAATCAAATAAGGTTGATAGGCACGGCTCACGTGCTCTCATTGGCAGTACGTGACCGATCATATCCGTACCTACGTGTAAAAAACCGAGGAGTGTCGGACAATGTAGATTTCCACAGTAGATTTCATTATTTCTCACATAGCCAAATGGATGTTTTCCTTTTAAGTTTTTCGTAGTACCAAATAGAGCGTATAGAAACAATTTAAACTGATTTAAGTTTTGAACTTGTTTAAAAGCAGACGTTAATTTTCATAATCATCATCATAAAAATCATTGGTCATTGGTAAGCAAAGCCTATCGTATGCTACTGAGATCTATGACCTCTGTGACGCAGTAGGCTAAAGGCCGGCTGAGACGCAAAAGGTTGCGGGTTCGATTCCCGCCGCGAGAGAAATGTTTGTATGATCTGCAAGTATTTGTCTCGGGTCTGCTTGTTTTTATGTATAATATGTTTGTATTTACAAAAAAAAGGTATATTAGTAGTATCAGTCATGAGGTACCCATAACACAAGCTCTGCTTACTTTGGGGCCAGATGATTTTGTGTGAAATGTCCGGCAATATTATTATTTTTATTATTATTATTATTATTATATATGCATCTTCTATTCTATAGACCTAGCGTAATTCACCTAGCATAAGGCGATGCAAAGTGATCGTTGTAATTTTATTGAATTAAAATGATTTGAATTCGAGTTCAATTTTTTACTTTGTAACATTTTTGTCTATAGGTCATGGTGGGCCGTATGCTTCATTGTCTATATTAGCAGCGGGGAATGACATAGTACAAAGTCACGGAAAGTTCCATTAGTAATTATACGGTTAGATTTGTTCGTACAATAGTAACTTACACAATGGAGCCGAAATTAAGACTTTGGATCTACGAAAGCATAGGTGGGATAAGTTTAATTAACAAGGCACCCAACCAAACAATCTAATAAGCAAAGTTGAGTGCTAAGTTGTACGTCTGACATACGCTCTGCTGCTGCAAATTTGGAGCTGAAGCGATTTTAAAAAAGAGGGAGAAAAAATATTTGGTTCACAAACAATAACAAATTTAGGTACACAAAAGTAGAAACCGGAACACACACACAGAATATAGAGTGTCGATCACGAACCGGACGTCACAGTGTAGGAAAGCCTCTGACATAAAGGCTTATAAAAGTCACAGGACTGGTTAATATGATCAAAAAAAAGGTAACGTGATTCTAGGTTTGACATTTTATGATGTGTTTAACATAGTGTTTATAAATTAATTCATTTTCCTCGTGTTATTTCATTTATAGTTTCGTGGGTAATCTTAGAAGGATTTAAACAAATGAATTATGACTTTTTAAAACAAGCGTAGACCATTGAACTAATAATAATAATCTATATATTAATAATCTATATATTAATAATCTATATATTAATAATCTATATATTAATACGTGAAGCAAAATCTTTGTACCCCTTTTACGAAAATTGCGCGGACAGAGGAGTATGAAAATTGCGCGGACGTAGGAGGATGAAAATTGCGCGGACGTAGGAGGATGAAAATTGCGCGGACGTAGGAGGATGAAAATTCGCACACTTATAGTTTATATAGAGAAGTGCAGAATGCTAATATTTTTTTTTGTTATGCATAAAAAATACATTAAATCAATAAAAAATAACATTACACACACACTATCATATATTTGACACGCACACATATATGAGCATAATACGAGTATAAGAGCACATGAGCATAGATACTCTTTTGTACATACTTTTTTGTTTTTTGTTAAAGTCTGAGAGTCTCTTTGTTAAAGTCGGTCAAATTGAGTATAGATTAGTATATTATTTGTCTATAGTCTTACTGAATGTCAAACATAATCATTATAAATTCGTTTATGTACCTATTACAATATATTAATTAGTTCTATATGAGCAAAATACGAGTATAAGAGCACATGAGCAAATATACTCTTTTGTATATACTTTTTTGTTTATTGTTAAAGTCTGTGGTCAAGTTGAGAATAGATTTCCTAAAACATACTCTCAGAAAATATTTTGAACTCCGTTACTTTAGCAACTGCGAATGATGATTGTACTTTGATTAATACTGATATACTTAATGAAATTCCTGGAGAACAGCGAAAATATCAAAGCTATGATAAAATAATTTGTGATAATAACAATGCCATCAATAACTCTATTCGGTAGAGTTTTAAAATTCTTTGACTGTTAGTGGTTTACCACCACATAAGTTAGTATTGAAAGTTAATTGCATCGTTTTGCTGATCAGAAACTTAAATACAAAGGAAGCATTAGTCAATGGAACAAGAATGCGCATCAAATAACAAAAAACAAAAAACATCGTTTACAGAGATGTTTTCTATCATTAATTAAATTATCGAAATACGTATGTAAGTAAGTAAATATGTAAGTACGTAAGTAAATATCTAAGTAAGTAAATAAGTAGGTAAGTCGACCGCATTTTTTTTATCGCATGGATTTTTGTTTAAAAAAAATATTAGAGCTATTCGTTATTTTATTAAAAATACGATTTTTTGATTGAAATTTCATATAATTTGTTTGAAAAAAAAATAGGCAAATCAACAGTGTAGCCTCGGCGAAATTTGTGATTATGGCGTATTCTTTGACAATAGAACCTCAATAATCTTCAAACTTATAATTAAAATTAATTATGGGCGACCACTAGTAATAATAATAATTCCGGACATTTCAAAGTCAAAGTCAAAAGATACTATCACAATCACAAGGAACACTTTGAAACGTCTTACATACTAGGTGAATTTAGGCGCCAATTCATTCTAACCCAAGCCCGAGAAGAACTGGCATGAAACTTGTCTTGGTCCTAGCGCTTTTTTGCATGATCCATCTTATAACTACCTCAACTACGAAAAACTAATACAAGAGAGCTTATACATTTCAAGTGTGTCAGTTAACTGTCTGAGGGCAGAACAACATAAGGCCATGCATTCTTATCAATATTATAGTCATTCATGTTATAATACGCTTTCTACAAAAGACTACCCTTTATGTCTGCTTTAAATTTCATAACACACAGCATTTCACACAGCATCATCATCAATTATAAGTGCATTATGCCTTGTGATTTACGAGTAATTGACGAGGAATTCAAGAAAATTCTAAACAGTATTTCGGCAATGCCGTTTAAAAGATAAATAACGATCGACTGCGACTTTGTGACAATCAATAATAAAATAAAACAACTTGACACTGGCCAAATGTTCATTTAAACAGATGCAGATGATTAAACAGAGGTTTTATTTGTAATTTTGGTGAAATTTTTCATATATAATAAAAAATATCTAAACTAATTAATAAATAAATGATTGGTATAAATTATTATTAACGTTTTGGTCTGCAAAAATTATTTCCCATTTCGAAGCATAACTATCACTCTGATCTGTGCTTCTTTAGCTATATGATTTGCGACCTCTCCGATGTATACCTTCTTTGTCAAATAAAGATATTGGACTCATAGATTATTGAGTATTGGAATAAAAATTTCGTGTTTCTTTACGATTCGAAAAAAATAATTGTTCATAGATTTATACAAACGATCAGTCCTTATAAAAAACAAATGCCCAATTACTACACAAGACTTTGTAGTATATACTCGTACGTTACTTTTATCAAACTATTTTCGTGACACTGTCAAAATCCTCTGCATCCTCTGTGGCCAGATGCAATTTAAACAGTGAAAATAAAGAAGGTTCATGAGATTCATCGTTTGTCATTTTATGTAGTAACGTAGCACTTCTAGATTAATAATTTTTCTCGTGCTATTGCATGTTTTATTCAGTAATCTTAGCGGAATTTTAATCAATAAATTGTGACTTCATACAACAAGTATCGACAGTTTAATTATAATTGTATTATGTTGCAATGTGGTATGAACGACGAAGAACCCCGAGAAAGTACTAGATAGCCATTCGGCGATGACGTTTGGAATAGACAAATGACGATCGACTAAAACTTAGGATAACCAAACAATCACTTGACACTGACAAAACTGTCAAAACAAGATAGATGTAATTAAAGGAAGAAAAGTAAAAGAAGGAGGGTCACCGAAGTTTCATGACTTGGACCACAATTATCACGTAAACCGATTTCTGTTGCTCTCGGGAGCGTGGTGCAAACTGAGTTAGCGCGTTAGATTTCGGCGAGAGGTAAGTATACTATAGTTTATATAGTAAACCAAGTCTAGGATTCGTTAATATATGTCAGGCTCAATTACAAGGTCTTGATTAAATATTCGTAAGCTTTCGATATTATGTAAATGTAAGTATTTGTATAATAAATTCAAATTCAAAAATATTTTATTGAATACATCACAAGGACCACTTTGAATCGAATTTCATGCTAGGTCAATTTGGTGCCGATTCCTCTTATGGCAAGCCATAAGAGGAATCGGCATAAGATACATAAGAGGTAGGTAGGTTAAGATGAGACCATCTAAACGTGGCAGCATATCGGTGGTGCAGTGGCCCGCCTGAGACGCAGTAGGTTGCGGGTTCGATTCCCGCTGCGGGACAAATGCTTGTATGATCTGCATGTATATGTCTCGGGTCTGAGTGTTTTACTATTTATTATATGTATGTTTTTACAAAAACAAAAGTATTTGAGTAGTATATCAGTCATGTATATCATGTATCAGTCATGTATCAGCCTTAATACAACGCTCTGCTTAGTTTGGGGGTAGATGATGCTGTGTGAAATGTCCGGCATTATTTATATATATTATATTTTATTTACATTTACATTACATACATTTACATTTACATACATTTTAAACCTTTTTGAGCTGAGTTACTGTAAGTTCCCATATCATTTTCATTAAAGACACCGCATCTTGATGTTTTGTCAAATGAAAACAATAAAACTTATGAAGCTAATTTCTTTGTTTACGCTACAGCAGGAAGTCAAGCCAATTCAAGCTACCACAGGCTAGTTTGTAAGAGAACGGCTCTTATAAGCGAGGTTCATACGATAAGCAGATGAGTATTACATTGTTTATTTAATAAAACTAAATAATTGATGTATTTTATATGCATAATTAAAAAAATATTAGCATTCTGCACTCCTTCTCTATATAAACTACTAGTTGACCCGTGCCCACTTCGTTGGGCGGTTAAAACTTCACAAAAAATAGTAAGTACTAATATCACTATTCAAAAAAATATAGGTATTCAAATTATTGTAATAGTTACAAGGATTAACAAAGTAACGGATAAATATTGATAGATGGCGCTAGCGGCCACTCGCAGCTTTGCCCACCCCGTTCCGTTCCCGTTCCTGTTGTTTTTCCAGGATAAAAAATAGCCTATATCCTAATCCAAAGTACCTATATTTTAAGTTTTAAAATATTTTAAGTTTTATCCAAATCAGTCAGTGGTTCTTGAGTTATTAGTGGTATAGTGGTGCACGACTTTCTTTTATATAGATAAGTGTGCAAAATGTAATATTCCTCCGTTCGCGCAATTTTCGTAATAAGGGGTACAAAGGTTTTGCTTCACGTATTTATATATAGATTTCAATGTGTATTTATTGCAAAATTAAAATTTTCAAACATTACGGACATTTTTTCACTTTCAAAACATTCGTGAGTTGTACTATACATTTTAACATAAACACGGGCTTTACTCACGTATTATTTTGTCGATGGAGGCACCGACAATGTTTCGATTCATCTAGAGAATCTTCATCAGGGTGAGTTTGATCCGCGGTCCGCTCGTTGCCGCTCGAGTTCACGGTTCGCACTACGGGTGAGGTATCTCACGGCGCGAGTCGTGCGTGCAGGTAGAGGGGGAAACGTTGTCACGGCAGGCGGTAGCAAATTTGGTGCTAGTACTGGCCGTTCGACTTCGCCACTCGTGCCCTCAACATTGGGAACCGTCAAACATACAGCACTGACACTATCATTAACCGGCTCCACAACGTTACACATTGTCACATGTCACATTGACACACCTGAATACACAGCACCCTAAAATTGCATTTACAGTAGAGCGCGAGAAAAAAGGTGGGTTACCTTTTCTGGACTTGTTGGTTAAACGTGAACATACAGGTCGCCTATCCCACTCGGTATACCGTAAACCAACACACACAGATAGGTACCTAAGAGCCGACTCTCACCATCATCCGGCCCACCTCTCATCAGTACCTAGGACACTGATCAATAGGGCTTTGAGACTATGCTACCCTCAATATCTAGATGCAGAGTTATCACACGTTAGGAATGCACTGGAGAAGAATGGCTGCGGATGGAATCAAAGTTTTCGCATTGCCAACTCATCCTCAAGAAAACGTCAGATGTCAGTAGAGAGAGCTGCAGCTTACCTACCGTTTGTGAAAGGGGTGAAGGATAAAATTTGACACTTGTTGCGAAATAAATATGGCATTAAGACAATATTCCGTCCACCTACTCAACTCAGACAACTGATACGCTCTCCTAAAGACAAAGACCCTTTGAGTGTACCTGGCGTTTACAAGATTCCTTGTGATTGCGGTAGCTCCTACGTTGGTGAAACTAAGAGGAACATTTCTACCAGGCTGGCTCGAATGTGTTCACATTCGAGCCGTGAAGAATGCTGACATTGAAAAGTCAGCAATTGCAGAGCACTCGCTAACCTCTGGCTCTACAAATTATATTCGGTTTGATAAGGCTCAGTACTATCAAGAGAAAGATTCTTTGTTCCTCGAAAGATCCGTGAAGCAATTGAAATCGGCCGTGTTCCGAACTTCAACCGAGACAAAGGTTGGTTTCTTTCTCCAGCCTGAAAACCTTGTCTGCACGGAACGTCTCATAGTAACGTTGTGGAGCCGGTTAGTGATAGTGTCAGTGCTGTATGTTTGACGGTTCCCAATGTTGAGGGCACGAGTGGCGAAGTCGAACGGCCAGTACTAGCACCAAATTTGCTACCGCCTGCCGTGACAACGTTTCCCCCTCTACCTGCACGCACGACTCGCGCCGTGAGATACCTCACCCGTAGTGCGAACCGTGAACTCGAGCGGCAACGAGCGGACCGCGGATCAAACTCACCCTGATGAAGATTCTCTAGATGAATCGAAACATTGTCGGTGCCTCCATCGACAAATAATACGTGAGTAAAGCCCGTGTTTATCAAAATGTATCACGGACATTGTAAGAAGGCTCAAACGGAAAAAGCCATTTGAGTTATTGTAGTTTAACAATAGTGAAATGATAGGTAACTATATAAAACACAAGAAAAAAGTGTCTTCCCCTTAACTAGAGACTGTAAGAAAAGTGCTATTGGACTCATTCTTAGGTATAATTTATTTTATAAAACTATGTCAAAGCAAAATTACTTATTAGCTTATTTGGCTAGATTGTAATATTATTTAGAGTATGATAAACATTGTGCACTAAAATAACAAAAAAATTAAATGTCTGATAATTCTTACAATTCTTATTATCGTGTCATTCGTTATTTTAAACGAGTGTGGTGAAAGGATTAAGGTGTACCTTAGAGGCTTTTTTCGTGCATGTGGCACTTTTTTCGAGCTTTATACTTTCTACATGCAGGTTTCTTCACGATATTTCCCTAGTGTTTTATTAGAAACGTGTGGACTTCAAAAAAGGAGGCCTTCAATTCGTCGGAATATTTATTTATTTATATACGAGTATGTTCACCAATTACTCAAAGACGCCTGAACCGATTTGGAAAATTCTTTTTTGTTTTAAAAGGTATACTTTCCAGGTGGTCCCATTTAAATTTTATCGAAATCGGTCAAGCTGAAAATTCAACAAAAATCTAAAAATTGTATACATCGATAATATTTTCCTTTACTACGATACCTCGCTGTCTCATTGGAGCAGTGCGTTTGGTCTACCCATATTATATATATGAAAAATACTTTCCACTAAAAATGTATTACAGGCTCAAATTCAATTAATTCAATTAAGTCGGTTTTCATTTAGTTTTTAAAACGTAATTTTAATATTTTTTTGACACAATTGTGTTCAAAGAGAAATCCGTGTGAACGTAGCCTGCGAGAGAATGGTTCTTTTACTTCCACGATAAAACAATTCATTCCTGTTTACGTCCGCTATCAAAAACAATGTAGATGAGTGCGCTCATTAACTTGCCTTTTAGTGATCTAGTTATTGCGGAAATTGTCTCAGCGTTTCCGTAAGTAGATAGTGCTTCCGTAACACTTAGTGATGGTCCTCTAAATGACTTATTCGTTTATTCATTGTCTATGGTCAGTATGTCAGTATGCTCAGCCTAAGTATGTATCTTCTATATATATAAAAATGACTCCCTATTTCCCTTTGCCACGGCATCACGCGTGAATGGCTAAACCGATTTCGCAATTTTTTTATGTTGTATTTGTTATTGTCAAAGTTCTTATGAAAGGAAAATAAGAAATTTGCGTGGAACATTAGAAAATTTAGGAAAACTTAACGACGCCATTATCTCTTCTAATGTAACGTTAGCGCTTTTGACAATATAAACATTACCTAACCTTATGGCATTTAACATAACTGTCAGTCGTTTGACAGCTATAGATTATACTCTCGAATTAGTCGAGTTAAATATTCATACAGGACAACGTCTGTCGGGTCAGTTAGTATGTTATAAAATTATTATTATATTATGTTATATATTTATTATAACACAAAAACGCTTAAAAAATGGTAGTCTGTAAAGTCGGTTCCGGACGATAATTTTACGTGATAACGTCATAAGAAAACCGGCGTTACAAGCCGAACGCTTAGGCCGATCGTGCCTCTCAGTAGCTTGATCTGCGCTCTCGCTTGCACAATCGGCGGAACGTGACAATGAGTCATGCTTTTTCGTGCGTGCAGCCAGCGTTCATCGAAAAAAATGTTTGGTATGAGGTGCGGTCGGCGTGGGTTTATCCTAAAAAATAAATCTCAGAGTGCAATAGTTCTGTCTGAGAAGGTACTGTACCTACCTACCTGTTACCTATCTACTTGTAATACTAGTCCAATTATACCATTACAAGCTATGAAAGTACCGAACATTGCTGCAAGCCATTTGTGATTTATAAGTACAAATAAACGGGGATTTGGACCTATTCCTTTTTACTTGTACTGTAAAATCTTGCTTCTTGCTGAAATTCATGATTCTATGTCAGTGTCAGTACCCCATAGGTTTTAATTTAATCGTGAGTATAGAGTCGAAATATGCGGCAAAAATTACAGTATTTAGGCCGTATTTTATGATTGCGTTGAATTAGAAACTTGATTTTACAGCTCTAATGGGACCGCATACTTCATACATCCACGCGTTCCTGAAAAAAAATCGACATATAAACAGTCTGACACACGGACAACAAAATGGTTCCTTTTTGAAGTGATAACTTCTTATGGGAGGGTAAAACGCTTCGTTACGTAACGCGTAACGGTTCCAGTATGTCTGGCTTCAATTTTTCTCACGCATACGGCAGCGGTAGGCAGTCACTCTCTCACTTTAAACCACAGCGCTAGTTAGATTAGTTTAAGTTATAACTTCTGTCGGGCGTTCCGAGACGCACACTTTTTTCCGTTTGATTTTCAACCCTATAAACATGATAATTATCAATGCTGCACAATGGTTACCTGTCGTATTGTACACAATATTGATTAAAGCATTCGCGAAAACCGTAGTTATATCCAATTTAATTAACGAATTGAATCGATTTGATCGTGGAATTTAATGAATTGATGCTCTTCGTGGAATCACGTTAGAGTTGTTCGAAATCACTAATCACCGGATAGCTCTGAACCAAATTATGTTCGATAGAGTTAATAGTGTATTCATTAGGATAAAGGTAATGTGACATTTATATAGATGATATACTACATTGCTATTGTGCACGACTCGAACTTACTACCCTTTGTTATCGGCATTATAACAAAAAGTGTTTTACTCTACCAACTTTCAACCAACAAATTAAGTACATCCCAACATGAGCCCACAGTTTCTCAAACCCATAAAATCATTTCCCAGCGCGGGACCGCATCCGACCAGCGATTCCCAACACTTGTTTACGACCTATAAACGGACCCCTTTTACTTTTTACTGCAATTCTCGATCGTGCAGAGAAAGTAGCCAAGTGGGAGTTGATCTGGCAAGTATCTGATGGTTAAGTTTGGGCTGGATAGTCACTTGTACTTACATTTTTTGTATGACATAGCTAATAAACATGCCGCGTTTGTTCAAATAAGACTTCTTCTTCTTCGTAAATGGCAGGTGTCATAATTATGAAAAAAATTGCCAATGTCAATTGTTAATATTGTTAATAGTATGATGTCACAAAACTAATTATTTAAACCCGAATCAATAACTCAAGATCTATTTAAATAAAAACACCAAACTTCCTAATAAAACCGGATATAACTCGAGAAATATCTACCTATAAAATACCTATACCTATACCTAGACCTATACGGTACCTATACGTAAAGGGTTCGAATTCCGCCACGGGACAAATGTTTGTATGATCTGCAAGTATTTGTCTCGAGTTTGGGTGTTTCTATGTATATTATGTATTTACCAAAAAAAGGTATATAAGTAGTATATCAGTCATGTGGTACCCATAACACAAGCTCTGCTTACTTTGGGGCCAGATGAAGCTGTGTGAAATGTCCGGTATTATTATTATTCCTATAAAAGAGCTTAACCTGACTGACTGATTCATCATCGCCGAGCCGCAACCGCTGAAGCTAGAAAGCTGAAATCTGGAAAGTAGCTTCCTTTTATAGCAAAACCACTCCCTAAGGCGGGATTTTTTGAAATTCAACCCCTAAGTGGATGAAAAGGGGTGAAAACTAATGTATAGGAACTTTTTAACGGGTGGTGTGATTTCTTTGGTTTGGATACTTAAATTGCAAAATAAATTGACACGTGTTTCAGGATTTTTCAAAATAACACTCTATAAACTTTTTAATGGTTGGTGGGTGTGATTGGTTTGAAACTTATAGTTTGGCAAGGAGATAAATTGCATCCTGGGGAAAGATATAAGCTACAATTCATAAAAAAAAAATGCGGACGAAGTCGTGGGCAACAGCTAGTAATGAATAAAGAAGCGCAATGTCCGCTTCGCAAGACGGCCATAAATAATCTCAAATAAGACTTTACCTACATTATTTGCATACAATGACATCGACTTTGACACTTATTTCCTTTGTTACTTAAGAAAACACAAACAGTACAATCTGTGTATCGCAGTAACAAAAGAGCCTCGCCTCGACTCAGCACATACCTCGCTACTAGAAAGTAGTAGGTATTCTATTGAAATTTTTGCGTGGAGTGTGTGACGAGCATTTTAAAATACCTTTTATTTACGGCAACGCTTGAAATATCTAAAAAAAAGTCATAAGTGTCCTTTATTAGGATATTCGAAATACTATACGCTAGAGTAAAATAATTACAGAAATGTGCACGTAATAATATACAATAATATAAAATACATGTGAAACAGTTGAGCTATCTAAGGATCGTTTAAAATGGTCTATAGATAGTTCAACTGATCCAGATCTGCCACTGCCAGAGGGCAGCGTTCCTAAGAAACTGGGAGCATAGCCACGAGCATACAGACAATGCTAATACGCTGGGCTCGATAGGAGCTCTTGGGTCACCTGGTGTTTCTACCAGACGCCGTTAAATGATTTTAAAAAAGCGATTGGCTCCCGTTCCCCTTGGGCCCAGGGTTTTGACTCCAAAAGGCTCAAATATGTAGGCAGTATCCAGACCGGCTTACATATTTGCGCCTTTTGAGGTCCTCGGCACATTTAGCCACCGCACCAGCTCTAACGGAAGTCCCTTAAAAATGGGATGCGGCCAGGGCAGGATAGGCAATTGATATAGGATGGTACTTGTGTAGACATCCATACCAATTGCCTTCTCATCTCCTAAGGAACAAGAGTCATACCATCAGGCCTCTTACCATTATCACGTATCAGACCGTTCGGCTCGAGAATGTGTGTGGTACGTTGACGCTGGATTAAATTAATAATAAATAATATTGGTAGATAATTGCACACAACACCGTCTAGCCCCAATCTAAGCATAACCTGTATTATGGGAACCAGGCGACCGATAGCATACTTAAATATTTTGTACATATTTTGTATTTGTATGTTACAAATACAAAATATAAAATATTCACAAAACTTAATATATAATACATTTCATGCGTGTAGGATCCTCTTTTAAGTGTATATATACCTGTGTTACAGGGTCTCGCTCTTTCGTAGTACAGTTATATACATTAAATTAAGTTAAGCAAATAAATAAGATAAAACAAAATGTAGGTTAAATTAAATTAATGTTAGTTACATTAATTAATGGTACTTTAGATAATATATAATAATATATAATATATAACATGCCTAAGATACTTTAAAACACTCAGACACAAAACAAACACCTATGTAAATTAAACACACAAATGTTTATCCTGGAAGGGAATCGAACCCTCAACCTAGAGCGCACACGGTAAAGCCAAAAAATAACTAGATTACTGTTAAGTTATGACCTTTTAAAACACGTTAAGATTGTGATGAATATAGGGCGTAATATCATAATAATGTAAAACCCAATTTGCAGGCCACGTCTGTCGTATGTCGGTTGAGCTGTGGGCATGAATCACCATAGCGTGGGTCTCACGGGACAGGCAACGACCACGCGGTAGACTGCGGTGACGGCGGAGAGACGAGCAGCCAGGCTACATGGCAGCCGCGACAAAGGATATCTCTCTACGGAGAAACGTCAAAATGTACCTAACCATGTATGGGCTAAATCTCAGTGGTATAACAAGCTGTCGAAAAAACGTTAGGAATAAGAATACAAATTTAATCAATAATAACTTTTACATGACGATCTCTTGCACAGTGAGCTCAGGTCTGGGTGACACGCAGAAGGTTGCAGGTTCGATTCCCGCTGCAGGACAAATGTTTGTATGATCTAAACGTATTTGTCTCGGGTCTGGGTATTTCTATGTATAACATGTATGTATTTAAAAAAAAAAGTATTTCTGTAGTATATCAGTCAGATACCCATAACACAAGCGCTGCATACTTTGTGGCCAGATGATGCCGTTTGAAATGTCTGGTTATTATTATAATTATCATCCTAAAATCGTCAGCCTAGAAAGATATTAACAATATAGGAGAGTAGTATGTATTGTATGTCAAATACAACGTTTGTCATGGCTATCATGTTAGTCCGGATGCAAGACTAGCCTTGACACTAGCGCTTGCGCTAGAGAAAGAAAAGAGAAATTTAAGCTATAGAAAGGCCCCGCCCGGACATTACATGCTCTTAGTAAAATATATAAAACTCGATGGGTTAAATAAAAGTGAAAACATAAGCTCCAGACAGAACCTGATATCGCATCAGAACTGAGCGGTAATACAAGCTGTCGCGAACGCACCTTTCTAACTAGGAGGCAGGTTGTGAAGATTCCCTGTCAGAAAAAGTTCAGGCAACTTTTGGAGTTTTTCTTTCGAGTTAAACGCTATCAGGATCGACTTTCAAAAGCAATTTCCTCGCGGAGATGGAACGAGTAAAGGGTAAGTTTTAAATTCACTCGTTAAATTATCTCGGGGCCTTAGTCTAGGTGTATTACATAGATTTATAAATTAACTAGCAACCCGCCCCGGCTTCGCACGGTTGCAATGCTGATACTAAATGTACTACAGAATGTCTTTATATACAACGTTATCTAAGAGATAGACATATACCATTGCGGACTTTTTTTTACAACTTTTAAAGGTGTACAATACTGTAGTACACTATTTTGATCTATCTCGTAGGGTTCAGACAGCGTTTGCAATGTAAGCGCAAAAAAATGTGTTTATTTACAACATCACATTAGAAACCTCTAAAACTATGAGTGTTTCTCTACTATATTATGCATGTATAATACATATAAACCTTCCTCTTGAATCACTCTATCTATTTAAAAAACCGCATCAAAATCGGTTGCGTAGTTTTAAAGATCTAAGCATACAACGGGACAGACAGACAGCGGAAAGCGACTTTGTTTTATACTATGTAATGACGAGCAGTCGGCGGCTTTGTTTGCGTGGACCGTATTCAATAGCAACATTCACATTTTAAGAAGCAACATTGCTCTTAGAGATGAATTTGTTCTTCACTTGTTATTTTGTGTTTTATTGGGTAATCTTAGGGGAATTTTAATCAATAAATTGTAATATCTTAGCACAAGTATAGACAATTTCGGTGTACTATATTTTTTTAATAGTTCAAAAAGGAGTTCAAAATAATCTAGTCCACTCCGTGATGACGTGTAGAATAAATAATTACGTTTTAAAAACTAAAAGAAACCGACTTCATTGAATGAAATTTGAGCCTATAATACGTTTTTAGTGGAAAGTAGATGTATTTTGTATATATATAATATGGGTAGGCCAAATAAACGCACCGCTCCAATGAGACAGCGAGGTTTCGAAGTCCATGAAAACATCATCGATGTATACAATTTTTAGATTTTCGTTGAATTTTCAGCACGACCGATTTTGACAAAATTTATATGGGACCACCTGTGAAGTATACCCTATAATATACCCTTTCAAACAAAAAAAAAGAATTTTCCAAATCGGTTCAGCCGTTTTCGAGTAATCGGTGAACATAGATAAAAAAAAAAAAGATTCCTACGAATTGAGAACCTCCTCCTTTTTGATAAAGTTGGTTAACAAATGACGATCGACTACGACTTGACGTTTCGATATTATAACAAAACAAAACCACTTGACGTTGGAAAATTTATCATCAAGACAGATAACGTTATAGGAATAAGGACACCCATAGCCGCATTGCAAAGTGATTGATAAGACACAAACATCCAAGTCTCTTTATAAAGTATTAGCGGTCCCGTTCGCAACTTATGCGCGTTTTAAAAAGAAAAGTATATCGTTAAAACATTTTGCTTAAATTGGAACTCACCACTTAGAACTTTTTTATTTTTATTGTTGCGCATTTATATGTGTTAATATTTATTCTGCTATTCGGGCGGAGACATATATGCGGAGGCGTATATGATATAGATAAGATTATATCACTTTTTTATAAGCTGCCTTTATATATGCGCCAAAAGAGGTTTATTGGTTGTTGACAGAATTTACCATGATTTGGCAGTCGCTATCTAACATCAAAGTAAATAATTTCCGCTAGAATTGCCGGTAGATATCTTTGAGCGAGATTCAGAAGCTATGAGGATGATCTATGTATAAGTGAGATGTTTCTCTATAGTTCCAATCTGAATCGCACCGTGGATCTTCTTCTTCGTTAAAGGCATGTGACGTAATAATGACAATTTTGCTGTGTTCATTTTGTTTACAGTATGTCAGATGTCGTATCTTGTCGTTCGCCATTTGTTATTTTATATAAAATGGTCCCTCTCATATTTAATGATTACGGATTATTTTTGCTTGAATCAAAAAGAAACACAAAGCTTTTATTCCAGTTATTTACATCCGAGTAAATAACTCTAGCTCTATTTAAATAAAAACACCAAAATCAATACCTATGAAAGAGCTTAACCTTACTGACTGGTTCATCACCGCCGAGCCGAAACCGCTGAAGCTAAAAAACGGATATTTGGAAGGTAGTTTTCTTTTATAGCAAAACTGTGGGTGGTTTTATTTGAAACCAATTCAAATATAAGGGGGGATTATTTGAAATTCAACCCCTAAGAGGGTGAAAAGGGGTGAAAATGAATGTATGAAACTTTTTAACGCCTGGTGCGATTTGCTTGAAACTTGATATGAGTATATAAAATGCAAAATAAATGGACACGTGTTTCAGGGTTTTTCAAACAAAGGGGTTAAATGGTGTATTAAAAACATTTAATAGATAGTAGAATAGATGATATAGATGACGGAATAGTACTAAATATTTGTCCATCTATTCATTGTAATGGATTTCCGCAAAGTCACGCCTGAATCATTGTAAAATGGGGTATCCAAGGTTGTATGGGAACGTTTTAACGGGTGATGTGATTTCTTAGAAACTTGGTTTGGATACTTAAAATGCAAAATAAATGGACACGTGTTTCAGGATTTTTCAAAATGACCCTCATAAAGGAGTAAAATGAGATGTGAATGTTGGTATGGAAACTTTTTAATGGGTGGTGAGTGTGAAATTGGTTTGAAAATTATCAATAAAATTTGGCAAGGAGATAAATTGCATCCTGGGGAAATACCTGGGGAACGATTCCTTTAATTAAAAAAAAAGAAGGACGAAGTCGCGAGCAACAGCTAGTTACTAATAAAATAGGAAATAACTCTGGAAAAATACCTATCTATCTATCTATCTATCCAATATCTTTAAACGAGGAATTTATTGTAAATATGTATATATATAATCTGATTCTCGGAAACGGCTCCAACGTTTTCATGAAATTTAGTATGCAGGGGGTTTCGAGGGCGATAAATCGATTTAGCTAGGTTTCATTTTTATACGCTTTATATTAGCTTCACTTGTATGTATGTTTGTAACCGACTCCTTAGGACGCGATTTTGACCCACTTTAAACGGCCAGATTTCATTAAAATTTTGCACACCTGTCAAAAACCGATGACAATGCAATAATTCGAAAAATTAAAATATCCGATTATCCTAAAACTAAATAGTAGAAAAAAACTAAAAAACACGCTTTATATAGAAAACCAAACTAAAAAATAGATTTTTTTTTAATAAATGCAAGTAAGAAAAAAATAATTTTATTAAAAAAAAGCGTGGGGTGCTTTTTCGAAATGATAATCCTTCTTCTCATATCTGTCAATGAAATATTTATAACTATTGACACCATGCACCCCACGCTTTTTTTTAATAAAACATTTTTTTCTTACTTACTTTTATTAAATTTTATTTTCTATTTTTAACCGACTTTATCAAAAAGGAGGAGGTTCTCAATTCGTCAGAATCTTTATTTTTTTATGTATGTTCACCGATTACTCGAAAACGGCTGCACCGATTTGGAAAATTAGTTTTCTGTTTGAAAGGGTATACTTCACAGGATTTTGGACCAGATTGTGTCGTGTTACGTAAAGTGGATGCTTTACGATAATTGTAAGCAAACAACGCAATGGCTGACCCCAGGTCAAAAGCTGCAACAACACCCCAAAGCGAAGCTTACCTGTAGAAAGGGTTTGATAACTGTTTGGTAGTGTTCATTTCGTAATTTACTACAGCTTTCACAGAACCGGTCAATCAATCATGACTGCAGACATCTATTGTGCAGAACTGCGAATAATAATGGTAAAGCTTGCAGAGAAACAACCCGACGCGAGCTTTTTCAAAGTTGCTCCACGATAATGCAAGATCTCATACTGCTCGAGAGCCCGTTATAACATTACATGACCTGCTGTGCATAACTATCCGTCAAGATCCGTACTCACTGAACTTGGACCCAACCGACTACCATTTTTTCCTTGATTTGGTAAATTTTTGCGTTGTCAAAAATGATTTTTCCAGGAATTCATAACGAAAGCTTTTACATAGTTTGTTGAGTCCGGGTCCCTAGTTATATCTCAAAGGTCAAAATGATCTTCCTATGAGAATGCAGAAATGTATAGATAATGAGGTTAAATACTTAGATAAATAAATGCTTATAATTTTTTTATGAATTTGACGACGTCTTTGGCGCAGTGAGCGAAAGCCCGCCAACGGTTGTGGGTTTGACTTCCACCCCGGTACAAATGTTTGTGTGATCAGCAAATATTTACCTCGGGTTTGTGTGACAAATATTATAAGTAAAAAAAGTATATTAGTGATGTGGTGCCTATAACACTAGCTCTGTTCACTTTGAAGCAAGATGATACTGTGTGAAATTTCCAGCATTATTTATTAACTTTTTTATTTTATAGAATTTTTTTGAATATAAAATGTTTGAATATTTCAATACAAAACGGCAACTTCATACTTTAGAGAGATTAGAGATCTTTTGTTTTTTTTGCGAATCTACACATACAAATACATTAACTTAGAAAAGCAGAGGTGGATACCGTTCTGAGCATGGTATGGTATAGACCGTTCACTGTAGCACTGGAGATATGCCTTAATAGCCTCAGGAGAACTGCATACATGTGTTAGCATCAATATAATATGACATGTAATAAATTCAGACTTTCTTTTCCTTCCTAATTTTTTTGAGAAATACTCTGCTTTAGTTATAACACCTCTCTGTTTGAACACTATTTGGTTTTAGGACACATCCGCCAAATTCTATATTCGTCAGATTTTTTCAACATTTTTTCAATAGTATTCATGATTGCTCATTCGACAGACTTCGCGTTTGTCATCAGATTGAAATCAGTTCGGTTATGTTAGAGTATAGAAAACAGCGCCCAAGGCGAGCGAGAAAAGCGAGCGTGCCGCGACAGCGGCCGCCGAAGCGCCAGAAGAATATAGTTCGTCTGTCTATACATAACATTTTTGATTTATGGCGAATGTGGAATCTGGCGATGTGTCCTAAATCACTACTTGTCACCTTCTTACAAAAAAGAATGAATGTATCACTGTTTAAAAATGGTACTATTTTAAACAGTGATTAACTTTTGTTTAAGTTGAGAGACGTTGATAAGAAAAAACCACCTATTTAGAATAGTTTAGGTTGTTGGTTACAAACAGATCTTTATTGCGGGTACCACGCGGACAGACGCATGTTCGTAGATGCTAGTAGTAGTGGTACTTATGATATTGAACTCCTAAAGCTGTTTAAACTATCCGCATACCTACTTAAGAACTATGTAATACATCATATCAGCCTCTAGAAGTCCACTGCTGAACATAGGCCCAATAGATTTCTAGGACGAACGATTTTGAGCCCTCTCCATCCAACGATTTCCCGCGATCTTTACAATGTCATCGGTCCATCGTGTGGGGGGTCGTCCTACGCTTCGTTTTCCTGTCCTTGGTCGCTATTCGAGAACTTTTATTCCCTAACGGTTATCAGTTTTGCGAGCTATATGGCCTACCCATTGTCACTTCAACTTGCAGATTTTTAGTGCTATGTCGGTGACTTTGGTTCTTCTACACATGTAACACAGTTTATGGCAATTAAATATTCTTATTCATTCAAATCGAACCTTTAATTCGTAATTAAGTAACAAACTAACATACAAACAAACATTTGTACTTATAATAATAACAGGGTTTTATGATATCCAAAATGTTGTGGATTCAAAGCTTTGGTGATGTGACGCTCGCAATAAATATAGCAAAAATATAGTTGCTATAAAAATAGGGAAGCAAATGCTAATAGCAGCTGCGGGAAACATGACGCCTCACTCGCGTCCTGAATAAAATAACAAACATTTCACTTCAGGATCCAAGTACAGTCAGCAACAGAAGTCCTTACAACAAACGAACATTCATACTAGGATTAGTAGTTAATGACTTTTAGAATAAGAACATTATTTATGATTAATTAATAAGGTAGCTAATTACTTTCAAAATACTCATAAGTTTTTCTGTAAAATTAAAAAAAAAATGTATTATGCCAAACATTTTACACCCAAAAGAAGCACCCAGACCGGAGATAAATACTTGCAGATCTGCAGATCATACAAACATTTGTTTCGCGGCGGAAATTGAACCCGCAACCTTCTGTGTCTCAGCCGGGCCTTTGTCCACTGTGCCGCAGAGGTCGAATCACAAGCGCGAACGGGAGTATGTTTATCGCAGATCAAACTCACCCTGATAAAGATTCTCTAGGTGAATCGGAACATTGTCGGTGCCTTCAAAATAACAAAATTCGACAATTCGACAAATAACACGTGATTATAAGCTCGTATTTCTCAAAATGTTTGATAAAATTTGGAATAATTGCTAGTGAAGTAAGATAACTTTAGAGACACGATTATAAAGGAAATACTGCTCAAATCTAGACCAAACTAAACATACCTATACTATTCACAAATATCTAAAAACTATATCTAAATTTGAATCAGACAATTTCAGGAAAATATCAGTTAAAAATCGAGAGGAAACCGGCATGTCGTAGGCGGTAGAACCTAAAAAGCTTGAAAACATGGTGCGAAGTGCGTGAAAGAAGTATTTGAGTACACTTTAATCTTTTCAACAGACTGCTTCGAAATTACTAGCAACATAATAAGAAGAAGAAGACGACTATTTCAATTTAGGAACCGTTGTTCCATAAACTTTGATGTTGACTGTATTTAGGAATAATATACAGGACGTATACGAAAGGCCGCATTACAACCTGTTGCAGGACAATGCATTACATAACAGCCAAGCTTGTAAAATACCATTGCAGCATACACTCATGTGTAACATTATTTACTAGTGGGCGCCCACTGGTAGAAATTCGACCATAATTAATGTATTTTTAGGGTTCCGTACCTCGGAAGGAAAAAACGGAACCCTTATAGGATCACTTTGTTGTCCGTCCGTCCGTCCGTCTGTCTGTCAAGACACTTTTTCTCAGGAACGCGTGGAGGTATCAAGCTGAAATTTATATCAAATACTCAGGTCCCTTAAAGCTGTGAAAAAATCAAACTTCTAAGCCAACGCAATCAAAGATACAGCCGTTTATGCCGTAAATTTACGACACTCGCAAGGGAATCAAAACCTACAGGGTACTTCCCGTGAACTCAGAATCTTAAAATTTGGTACGAAGCAACGTCTAGCACAGATAAAGGATAAATTGCGATAACCATACATTTTTAGTTACATCATATAATAAAAATATTTTTAATAATTTAAAACTTACTACCCCTTTTCTCATGAACGCGTAGAGTTATTAAATTGAAATTCATAAATACTCAGGTCTATAATACCATTAAGATGTAACAAAATCAAACTTCTATGTCAACGCAATCAAGAGAAACAGCAATTTAAGTCGTATATATTCAAACTCGTAACTCGCAAGGGAATCAAAACCTACAGGGTACTTCCCGTGAACTCAGAATCTTGAAATTTGGTACGAAGCAACGTCTTATAGCACAGATAAAGGATAAATTGCGATAACCGTACATTTTTAGTTACATCATTTAATAAAAATATTTTTAATAATTTTAAACCTACTACCCTTTTTCTCATGAACGAGTAGAGGTATTAAATTGAAATTCACAGATAATGGAAAAATTGCGAAAGCTGTAAGTTTTTTGTTACATCATCCAACTATGACTCGATTGTCGTGATGGGTGAAATTGTACTTATATACCTATAGGTTTGTACGGAACCCTCGGAGCGCGTGTCCGACTCGCACTTGGCCGGTTTTTATGCATAATATAAATTAAATATTATCGTTCTGCACTCCTCTATATAAACAATAAATGTCTATCATACTCGTCCGTCCGCGCAAATTTCGTAAAAAGGGGTACAAAGTTTTTGCTTCACGTATAGATACGTATATAGACGTATATAGATAATTATTATTCGAAAAGCAATCATTTGAATACTCGTAGCATCACAAATCTAAGCACCATAAAGGTCCACGGTTTTTTTTGGTCTTCTTGCAAAGCAAACATTGCCCTCTTATATTATAGTACCTGCATGACCGAGCTTTAATCGGTATATTGGTATAAACAACGTTTTCTAAAAATGAAACTTATCTAGATCAATTTAATATCGTCCCCGAAACCCACTGCATACAAAATTTCATGGAAATCGTTGGAGCCGTTTCCGAGATTCAGATTATATATATACTAGCGACCCGCCCCGGCTTCGCACGGGTGAATTGCTTATACTAAATATACTACAGAATGTCTAATATGTTTCTCTACTATATTATGCATGTATTATAACATATAAACCTTATTAAATCACTCTTTCTATTTAAAAAACCGCATCAAAATCGGTTGCGTAGTTTTAAAGATCTAAGCATACACAGGGACAGACAGACAGCGGGAAACGACTTTGTTTTATACTATGTAGTGATACATATACACAAGAATTGCCCGTTTAAAGGTATTAGAGAGATAGATAAATAAGCAATAACTATTTATCTCACGGTTATCATGTTGATGTTTGATTGTCGGTCAAAGACGAAGTATGTGATACCATTTATATGAAAGAACCATTTACCTACCACACTTCATGCAAACAAAATCAATTCATTTATTATCCATGAGTTATTTAGGCATTCAATCCACATTCATAATAATAAGGAAATGATCACCAATAGGCACCACTAATACACTGAATTTCAGGCGTTCACTAGACAATTCAAAAGCTGTCGCTTTTAATCAAACTACATTCGAATTCGCACTGAAATCTGTTAATAAAATAGCTCCTAAATAGTGGATGAACTGTTCCCCAGAGATTAATTCAAAGGAAATTTAACAAATAAATTTCTATTCCCAATGACATTGTTTTAGTTGCAACAAAAAATACTCGTCCGGTGACGTTAATATTAATGACCTAAGCTACAAAATGTAAACATTCTTGTTTGTCTTTTTTGAAGGTTCCGAAGTCCACAAGGGACCCTTATAGTTCCGCCCATCCCCGCTGTCTGTCTAATAATTATGGATTTTTGCACGGTTATAGAAATCAGTTATTATGAAATAAAAACTTTGAAAAATATTTTTAGGAGTAAAGTTAAGGTAAGGTTTTTTTTACCCCTTCGTATGGCATATTGTTGGATAGGTCTTATAAGGTAGAGATACCATAAGGTTTTTGAGCAGTTTGTCGAAACAAATTTATATTGATAAATAGTAGTTATTGAAGTCGTAATTTTTGATTTTGATCATTTTTGAGTTCAGTGCCTTCCCTTCCTTGGCAAAACCACTGCTTAAGAGGAGGACCTAAAAACAAACTAAATTCCCTCCATGTAAACTAGGACCGACTTATTATAAATTTTCTACTCCATATCGTATACCGTTGTGGTCTTTCAAAGGTTTATTGAACAGTTTTTCAATCAACTATTTAAGTTTGCTAGATGGTGTTAAATTGGTTTTAGACATGACCTCTATAACTTTTTTGTTTGCTCTACACGCACTTGGCTAAACTGCCTCTACATACATACTACTTATTTTATTTATTTATAGATATTTTGGTATAATAAGCATCAGCTGCTCTCTTTTAACTGACGCTATAATAACAAGGACAGGCTTAACTTTTTAACCCCTTTTAAACCGTTTTAAAGTGTAAAGTGAATAATAGATGGATGTGTTAAATGCTAGAGGGTAAATATTTAATTTACTCGTATATCAGTCGTTCACCGGTTGGTCAACAGTTGAATTCCTGTTGATTGGATTGACTGAAGCCTTGGGTTTTATAAAAAACGGCGACTATCATAAAACGACTTAAAGTCAATCTTATCAATAACTATTAATAACTATAAAGTCACAATAACCTGTGACTGACTGACTGAATAATTCATCTTCGCAGAGCGGCAACAGCTGAAATTTGAAAGGATTTATGTTTAACCTACTACAAAAAAATGTGGTTTCTCAATTCGACCGTATATATTTTTTTATATTGTGTTCGCGGATAACTTCGTCGTTTATGAAGCGATTTTAATGATCCTTTTTTGTAGGAAAGGAGATATCCCATGATGTAAACTAGGCCTACTAGAGCGGTACCATGATGTAAACTAGAAATAATTGCACGCCCATAAAGGGTAGATTACATTGAATCTATAAATATACTTTGACTTTGATGATAAGGAAACCAGGATCTGATGATGGCATCCTAGAGAAATCGATGGTAAACTTCGAAAATCGTAGTGGTGACTAGTGCGTTTGTATATTTTTTTCATTAAGTATTTTAAAGCACTACTATTTAATGAAGGTCTGGAATCGATCTGATGATGGAGCCGAAATACAGTCGAGGGAGCTGCTTAACGATTTACAGCAATTACCTGATGTTTGGGCTTGATTAATTTGTATTGTTGAGAACTTTACACCTAGATGCGTTGTAACTGCCATTAGAGGTCTGATGATGAAGACAAAAGACAGTCAAGGGATTTTATCTTGTTTGAAGTCGGTTTTTTTTACTTCGGTATCGGTATCGGTGTTAAAAATTATATAGAAAAACAATAAAATAAAGGCGGGGGTTTTGCGACAAAAAGACGAAAAAAAGGGTGAAAAGGGTGAAATTGTTTGTACGGAACATTTTACCGTGTAGTGCAATTTACTTAAAACTTTACCTGGACATTGAAAATACTAAATAATTGGACACGTGCTTCACGGGTTTTCGGGTAAAATGGTAAAATGGGGTGTCAAAAGTTTGTACGGGAACTTTTAACGGGCAGTGCGATTTGCTTGAATCTTCGTTTGAATATTTAAATTAATAATTAATGGACACGTGTATCAGGTTTTTTTTAAATAACCATCACCTTTGCGATGTTAAATTATGTTAAATGGGTTTGGGTGAAATGGGATGTCAAAGTTTGTTGACTGACTAACCATTAAAAAATTAACTACTACACTACGTAGATACTTATAAAAGTGATCCAACGCGTACGAAGTCGCGGGTAATAGTAATCAAGTATCAATATTAGCTTGTTGCTTTAATTTGTTGCCATAATTTTTTTTTATTTAATGGGTGATAACCAGTCCCTTGAAATACTGGAAGGAACATGGAATCCCACATACACCTACACATCTTCACAAAAAAACTAACTTAGTATTAATTTAATTTTTTATTTTATCTGGCAGTGATCTGGATCTGGATCAGAACTATCTATAGATCGTTTTAAACGGTCCTTAGGTAGCTCAACTGTTTCACATGTATTTTATATTATATTATATTGTTCTGTACATATCAGTAATTATTTCTGTAAATATTCAGTTATACATTATTTTATCTATAATTTCTATATATTATAACTTAGTAAAACAAATATTGTCCTGTAACAATGTAATTTTGATAGAGAAGAAGGTTTCTGGTGCAGTTTCTTACTCTTGCAATTGTCAACGTTTTCACTTGTTACGGCTGTTAAGTATGCCAAATGTTTTGTTTTAATTGTTTTTTATATCAAAAATGCCTTGTTTTCCGTGTGACCTAATTATAAGATACTTGGTAAGTTTATTTCAAGCGAGTGTTATAACTAGCTTGAATGTAGTTACAGTTATAGTGGACAACTCCTTATATAACATAACATTTTATTACAATATTTTAAGTCGTTTTTTAAGATACAGATTATATAACCGATAACTTATCTTTCTGTATATCAAATGTTGTTAAAATTTAGTTAAAATTTAATTGTTGTTTAGCATGATTCTGATTAGCATGAGTATTTAAAGATTTGCAAATCGCTAGGAACAAGCATGCGCAGGTAAATCATGGAATCTGTTATGTCCGCGTGGGCGCATCAAGCTAATTAGAACATTGTATTGATATAAATATACTAATGTGCGTTTCTGTGAAAATTAAATATGAATAAGCCTATACATCCAAGATAATTGATTCAGGCGTGACTTTGCGAAAATCCATTACAAACCATTAAATAGATCTATAATCTATAATATATTAGCGGATATAACCAGATCTTGCAGGGAAAGGAATAAAACAGAATACAATTTGGTCGACGTACAGAATATAATTCGTTATGATGTATTTATTACATCATTTATGTACATTTCTTTACAGCCAGTTTAGTCATAACTATCCTAGGATTCGTAGATTACTGGAATGGTCCCGTTCAGAGTCAAGTACCGACCTTTAAATCTTTACCCCACCATCTCATGCCCAACTACCTCATGTCATCTTATTGAGCATCGTGAGTATTACCAACAATACTGTTTTAGCCCATTCGTGGCGAGTTTAAATAAATAGTGTAGTATGACATACAGAATGATTGTTACACGGAATAGTACTAAATATTTGTCCATCTATTTAATGTTTCCTAAACATCCACACATTCGCAATTGCAAATGATGTGATGTGGTGTAAAATACATCCGTGTCCTTCAAAATTGATCTACCGTCGTGATGTAGCGGATACCACATTTCAAAAACATAAAGCCAGGCAGCCGGGGAATTCATTTGTGCTTGTACAGGTGTGTGTTCTGTTTAGTGCTTTTCACTACGAATTCCCGACGACCTTTGACACGGTGCTTCTATTTTGATTGCACGTTGCTTTCGCAGAGAGGGATCGAACATCTCTCTATTGAGAGTACAAGCCTTTCGTTTTGAAACTGAGGTTTAGGGACGTAACTAAACGTTCCACTTACACTTCCGTTTGTCAAAATACAGTGTGTTTTGGCGTACGGAAACATAACCTTACCCTTTTTAGTTTATTGTTTTATATTGTGTTTAAATCTTAATAGTTCTTACTGGAATGGGCATGTCAAATTGAAAAACAAAGTTGTCGGTAGGTATATATTTTGTCTCTTTTCTATTTCTACTGAGAAATGTTTTATTGATTTTATCACCTCAAAGAAGGTTAAGGGTTCGATTCTTTCGAAGGATAAACATTTGTGTGATGAACAGAGCTGTTTTTTCTGTGTCTGGGTGTTATAACGTAGTATAAGTATGTATTTAAAATACATAATCATATACAAAATGTTTTATTTCTGTAACTTAAGTAACATAGTTTATCAACTTATCAACGGTTATCAACATTTAAGACAACTTACTAACAAAAAATAATGGACCTATATTGTTGTCTGACGTAATAAGTTAATTTAATTTATCAGTATTGGATACCTCCTTTTAAGTATAAAATACCTGTATTAGGAGAATATCGCTCTTCCTATATATAAGTATTCTATCAATCATCTGGTCACCGTAATACAAGATATGCTTAATTTGAGGCCAGATGGTTTTGTGTGCATTGTACACCAATATTTATTTATTTATTTATTTAAGCATTAATTAAAAGCATATATTATAAATTCAAAAAAATAAAAGAAAGTATATAATTAGTATATCATTCATGTGGTACTTATAACACAAGCTCTGCTTACATTGGGGCCAGATGACGCTGTATGAAATTTCATTATTTATTTATTAAAACAAAATAAATATGAACAAAAGACTTGTCATTGTTAAAATGTTTGTGTCTTTTTGAAACGAACTAAAAACATTGAACATTTTGATAAACACGGGCTTTACTCACGTATTATTTTGTCGATGGAGGCACCGACACTGTTTCGATTCATCTAGCGAATCTTCATCAGGGTGAGTTTGATCCGCGGTCCGTGAGTTGCCGCTCGAGTTCACGGTTCGCACATACAACTCACGAGTTTTAAAAGTGAAATAAAACATTGTGTCTATATTAGTATTTGTTTTATATTATGCACTGATTATTACTCACTAAAACTATAAAATTAACGAATTAATAATAATAAATTTTATTTTTAGAGCTAAGTCTTACAATACGGAAAATATATTATATATTATAGTATTGTATATATATTATAGTATATATTATTTTACTATAATGCTTATTATGTAACTATACTTTGATAACTGCTTACAATATGACTGAACTAGGAGAACCTGTATCTCAGGCTGAAAAGGGCTATAACAGTATTTTTAAAAAACTTAAAGGTAGGTCAATAAACAAAAAAATCTGTAAACTTACGTGATCAAATTAAATAAACAAAATTACAATATAAACGGTTACACACAAAAGACAAACAAAGCGATAACTACTTGTATCATATTTTATTAACGAAATGGAATTCAACAGCTTATATTCGACAAAATTATTTCACTGTCAACATGTGCTCAATCTCCCTAAGACAGCGGTTTGATTGTCAGTCAGAATGTTACAACATTTATCATGAAATCTCGTAAGTGATGTAGGTGAAGCACATAATCCTATGCGAGACCCGCGCATAATCGTCACCATAAACAAAATCGTGCATAAGACCCACTGCGCTGTAAGGACTTAATAATTGAACATTTTCTACTCGCAAACTTGAGCCAACGGTATAAATTCAGAGCCTTTAGCACAAGTAACATTGTCAAGTTATTAATAGCTAGCCAATCCCTCGGAAATCTTCAGCTATCAATTTATGCGTTACATTTTCTAATAGTAATTAAGTTTTTAACTAAATTAATAATATTTAAAATACATGTAGAACTGTCAATATATTTGCTTTAGACCGTTTACTGTCCGTCTGTCTCAAAGTCAAAATTATTTATTATATGTTGCCATGCCATGCATTGTTATCAACAATATGTTCATTTATATTATAATTCATCTTGTTTCCATGATAACCCTTTATGCTAGCTTTAAATTTCATAATAGGTAGTTTAGTTAGTTACATTACATTTTCAGGAAGCTTATTATAGAAGCACACCGTGTTCTCCATAAAGGACTTATTTACGTTTTCTAGTGGAAATTTAGGGTTCACTATTTTGATGAAACCTATCTCTATTTCGACGACCTCTGTAGCGCAGTGGGCTTAGGTCCGGCTGAGACGCAGAAGGTTGCGGGTTCGATTCCCGCCTCGGGAAAAATGTTTGTATGATCTGCAAGTATTTGTCTCGGGTCTGGGTGTTTCTATGTGTAATATGTATGTATTAACAAAAAAAAAGTATATAAGTAGTATATCAGTCATGTGGTACCCATAACACAAGCTCTGCTTACTTTGGGGCCAGATGATGCTGTGTGAAATGTCCGGGATTATTTATTTTATTTATATAAATATATAAGGAATTTACATAAGTATATATGTATGTATTGTGAAGCTATTGTGAGAATATTAATTTCTTTATATATTCATCTCAAAAACTCGACGGTTTTATTTTGTAAATGACACGTATCGCCCTTCTTTGAAGAACGAATATTGCGAATATTGCATTTTCCCCAGAAAATGATGCCATATGACATAACACTATGGTAGTGGCTGAAATAAACAAGTCTATTAAGCTTTATTAGTAATCCACCGTATCGTGCGACCTCCAAATGCATTTGAATGAAAACTAACGGCAAGTAAATCGGTTTGTGGTCCCCACTGTAGTTTTGAATAAATATTAAGACCTAGGAAGATCGTAGAATTTACAAGATTCATTGCTTCTCCATACATTTCAATGTTAGTCAGGCTGTGTATTACATTTACCAATGTGAATTTAATAAATTTAGTGGTTTAGTATTAAATAAAATATTATTACAGTAAACTAATAGTTCAGTACTAATGATTTATGTTATCGCATATACTGATTTTAACTCTATATAACTTTAAAAATTTAAGACGTATCGTCAGTAAATCTCATTATCGTCATCTATCCTTACTAATATTATTAATGCGAAAGTAACTCTGTCTGCCTGTCTCGCTTTCATACCAAAACTACTGATCCCATTTAAATGAAGTTTGGTACACAGATAGTCTAAAGCCTGAGAAAGGACATAGGCTACTTTTTAATTGGAAAAAAGTGTTGTAAAGGGTTGAATAGGGGGATGAAAGGTTGTATGAAAGTATTGTCATTTTCAGAACTAGAAGCATAACATTTTAGGCTATTGATAAGATATAAATAAATATGGTATTCAAAGTTTGTAAAAATGTTACCCATAAGGGTGTAAAATAAACATACATTTACAGATTAATTACAAATTTGTGGAGCTAAAGTTAGCGCGTTAATAAATATATATATATTGCAAATAAATTTATGAATATAGTTATTTACTGCATCATTAATCAAAACTAAAGAGAGGAGTGGGTAGAGAGAATGAGAGCCTGGCACGTTAATGATTATTATCCTTTGTCGAAAGGGACTTAGTTCCTCCAAACGCGTGTACCGCGACACGTTAAATTTTATAATGAGTATATATGTGGTGAGGGATAAGAACGTAGGAGTTTTAGCAGCTGCCCCAAACAGCAAACCGCTCTCAGAGCCAGTCCCAAGCCTGGATAAAGAGTGAGGGTTCCCCAAACCCCTAAACCTCCCAAACCCCATCCTATACCCTTTTCCTCATCACCTTCCAAATGTCCAACACACCCACCCCTTCCAAATCCGCTGCGGAGCCTTGTGGTCCAGCTCCGTGGGCCTGCCTTTTAAGGGTAGGTGGGGGGTGAACCACCTACGTTTTTGATGCTGTGCGTAGGGGCCCGTGAGGGGGGATGCAACTGACCTGGTGGCTGAGCGGACAGATGTATCTTCCGCAACACTCCACTTCGGTGTGAATTTCCTCCAAAACGGGAGGCCATCGGTCTAACCAACCATGGCAAATCAGCATATCGGTCGGCCTTCAGCTGCCGAGGTGAGAGGGGGGGGTCGATGGGGTCTGCAGTCGGCGGCGCACGCCCATGGTGGTGACGGTGGTGGTCAACGTCAACATTGGTGGTGCCGTTTAGGCTCGTAGGCAACGCGATCAGCCCCTCTATATCGGACTGGTAGCCCTGGTGTACTATATGCATACATATATACACCCCCCAGGCGTGGACTCCGTGGTGGGTGGGGAGCCGGAATGATGAAACCAAAAACCCAAGCATGTCTACTACAACAAAAATTGACCACTTTGATACCCCCTCAACAGGGGAGGCGGTAAAGGATCTGGAGGCGGCCTTCGCGGTCCCGCAGTCCAATACTGCTGCCTGGAAGGTTGTGAAACCAAAGGGTAAAAAATATAACAAAAACCAGAACAAGCGAGCAGGGAAGGAGGTGCAAAGGCCACAGGCCGGACCCTCCGGTACCAACGTCCGAGCCCTCGAGGAGGCCAACGCCCCGGAAGGCAAGGACGCAAAGAAGCTCGCAACAAAAAGGAGTGACATCGAACCAGAGGATGCTCCGGCGATAGGCCCGGGTCCGAGTCACTTCTACAAACAAAGAAAACAAGCAAGGTCTAAACCCGAACCGCATGCCCCGGCGGCGTGATCTGCAGGCCCGCCTGTAGTGACTGCCGCGCCCGTTGGTTGCAGAGGTAAGGGGACGACCAAGCAAAACAAAAACCGTCGCAACCGCCAAAGACGTGCCACTGCTGCAGTCTCACGACAGGCACAGGCCCCGGCTCACAACGAGCCGAGCAAGAGGACACGGGCGGACGACACTGTATCTCCAAGAGGAGAATACAAAAAACAAAAACTGGACAGCTCGCGTCGAGCCCCGCCCAGCTACGCGGAAGTTGCCCAGAGCAATCTCCAAGTGGCAGTGGCTAGGGCCGACCACCAAACAATGACGGACGAACAAATCACTTTAGTGAAGAGGTACCTCGAGCGCAGGATTCTGGAAGACGTCAAGAATCCTGCGATCGACTTCTCACCGCGCTTTATGGGCAGGCCAATCATGGCCGAGGGTGCTCTGAAGCTGTGGTGCGAAGATGACCTCTCACTAAAATGGCTAACAGAGGCAATTGAACAACTGCCGGCGACCTCCTCACCAAAGCTCAGGGTTGTAAAACAGAGCGAGCTGGTGAGGAAGGTGCGCGCTGCTATCTTTATCCCAGACTGTACCAACAGTCTGGAGGACACTAGTCTGGTACTAGCAGACCAAAACAGGTGGGCGAGGATCCCTTCGTGGACCGTATACACCCACAGCAACCTAGAGGACGACATCCTCTTCGTGGCTGTGGGAATCCCGGAGGATCTGGTCCCAGAACTGATGAGGAGAGACCGCAGACTGGCTCACAACCTGGGTAACGTCTACGTCAGGTTCTACGGCAGGGATGGAGCCCTGCAAGACGTACCGCCCCAGGTTGTACCACCAACAAACGAGCGAACAAATCCCAGCGTCCCGCTAGCCCCCCGTGACGGCCAAGTAACGCCACCAATCGCGCCGCCGACCTCGCACTCGTCACCCAAACCGTCGTGCTCAAAACCGATGGAGGTGATGTGTGCGAGTCCGGAGGACAAGCTGGACCTGGAGGAGTCAGAGGAGGAGGGAAGCCTTGATGATGGCGACCCAAATCCCACTCTTTAACCTCGTACAAGCAAACCTCCAGCATAGCCTCACTGCAACGGCTAACCTACGCAGAATGCTGGAGGCTCAAAACAACAAGACCATCGCCTTGATCCAGGAGCCGTGGATCAGGGCAGGGCGTGTGTGTGGTCTTAACAACCTTGATGGTAAGTTACTTTATGACAGCACTTGTGCAAACCCACGAGCATGCATCTACATACCACCTAACATAACAACAGTGCCCCTCACCGAGTTCTGTTACAGGGACGTAGTAACTGTCAGACTCCAAGTCTTGATAGAGGGGGAGATCGAAGACGTAACGCTGGCGTCAGTGTACATGCCTGCTGACGAAGCCATTCCTTCAAAGGATGTTACGAGTCTGGTAAGACACTGTGAAATAAATAACTCAAAACTTATAATTTCAGCCGACACTAACGCGCATCACCCTATATGGGGGATGCCAACACCAAACACAAGAGGAGAGGACCTGGTAAACTTCCTCTTTACCACCACCCTCACAATAGCAAACACTGGCGGGATACCGACCTACGTAACGAAACGCCACCGCACCATAATAGATCTAACTCTGGTATCAGGAAACTGTCCCAATCTTGTACAAAATTGGAGGGTTTCAGAAGAAACCTCCTGCTCCGACCACAGATGGATCAGGTACGAACTAATGGTAAACACAACAACACCAGCACCTACACGCAACCCTCGCAGAACAAACAAGGTACTGTTCGTAAATTCTCTGAAGCAGCACCTGCGGGGGAGTACACTTGGGACAAACATATCAAACACAACAGAGATAGAAGGTAGTATTGAACACATCACTACCAGTCTGACCGAAAGTTTCGAGGATGCCTGCCCCCTCGCCATAGCCCGAGGGGCCGATGGCGGGAGGAAGGGCTGGTCAAAGGAACTGGAAAGACTGAAACAAAAGGTACGTAAACTGTACAACAGAGCTCTAAACACCTACGACGACAAAGATTGGGACGAATACAAGAAGGCCCAAGCCGTATATAAGAAACGTATTCGCCGCAACAGTCGTCTTAGCTGGAAGAAGTTCTGCTCTAACATTGAATCAAACTGCAGTGCAAACAGAATTAGGAAAGTCCTCGCCGCCGAACCAAGGCGCGAGATTGGATCTATAAAAAGACCTGATGACACCTACACCAAAACTTTAGCGGAGACACATGAACTCCTCATCCAAACACACTTCCCAGGATCGCAACTGTGCAGTGATCACAAGTGGCCTAAAACCTGTGAGCACACACCATCTGACACGGACTGGGCAGTAGCGAACACGGTAGTTACAAAATCAAAGGTAAACTGGGCAATCAACACCTTCCAAACATACAAGTCGCCAGGCATAGACAAAATCTTCCCCGGCCTCCTGCAGTGGGGCGAACCGTACATAGGCGAGTTGCTCACGAGCACCTTTAGGGCGTGCCTAGCCTTCCGGTACGTGCCACTGCTGTGGAGGGAGGTCAAAGTCATCTTTATACCTAAACCGGGTAAGAGTGACTACACAGAGGCAAAATCGCACAGGCCGATCAGTCTCACATCTTTCCTACTAAAAACCCTGGAAAGACTATGCGATAGGCACATTAGAGAAAACATACTCATAAACGCACCCTTACACCCACAACAACATGCATACAGCGCAGGTAAGTCTACCGAATCAGCCCTACACAAAGTGGTAAGTAGACTTGAACGCGATATATCAAACAAAGCGCTCTGCCTAGCAGCCTTCATAGACATAGAAGGTGCTTTCGACAAGACAAACTTTAGCAGCATAAAGACAGCCCTACGAAACAAAAATGTCGAACCAACCTTAACAGACTGGATTCTAAACATGCTAAAACTTAGGGCAGTGCGAGTAGATGTACAGGGGGAAACCAGGGCGGTCGTGGCAAAGGGAACGCCCCAGGGGGGAGTCCTGTCACCGCTCCTCTGGAACCTGGTGGTAAACAATCTCATCACCAAATTGAATGCTGAGCGCTTCTTCACGGTGGGCTATGCAGATGACCTTACCATTTTAATCTCAGGGCACTTCGCTAGTGTGGCGTGCAACATCATGAACAACGCACTGAAAGTCGTAGAGACATGGTGCAAGGTAAACGAGCTAACAGTAAACCCAGCAAAAACAGAACTTGTAATGTTCACAAACAAACGCAACCTAGGTACCTATCAACTTCCTGTCCTTTTCGACACCCAACTACACCTGTCCCATGAAGTCAAATACCTAGGCATAACAATGGACAGTAAACTAAACTGGGCCAAACACATAGAAAACAAAATACAAAAAGCAACCATATCTTTCTGGCAATGCCGCAAAATGATAGGTAAAACTTGGGGCCTCTCCCCAAAAATCACCCTATGGCTTTATAACACCGTGATAAGGCCCTCGATAGCATACGGTGCTCTAGTCTGGTGGCCCAGAACGAAACAAACTACCACCCTAAACAAACTACATAAGTTCCAAAGATCAGCCTGCGTGGCGGTGACGGGGTGCATGAGAACTACCCCAACGGTGGCTCTGGAGGCGGTTATCGGCCTAACACCCCTACACCTACACGTGCAACAAGAAGCTGCTGCAGCAGCTCATAGGCTCTGGACCCATAAACTCTGGGAACATGAACCACAGGCACAGCACACCAACATATTAAAAGAGTATGCGAGAGATAAACATTTGCTTTTATCACTCTACGATAGGACTCTCAAAAAACACTTTCCTACAAAAAAATACACTATACAATTACACGAAGAGCCGTGTGACACTTCAAAGTGTAACGAACTGAGAATCTACACAGACGGCTCAAAAACAAAGACAGGTTCGGGGGCAGGGGTCTTCTCGGAAGACCTAAACATACACATCTGTACGCCCCTCGGCAATCACAACTCCATCTTTCAGGCAGAATGCATTGGCATAATACAGGCCGCAACTGCAGTGCTAAAAAGGAAGGTAACAAACTACAACATAAGAATCCTCTCAGATAGTGCTGCGGTTCTACATGCACTTAACAGGTACGAGCATAACACCGGTCTTACCGCACAATGCCATAAGTTATTGGAGGAGGTAAGTACATCCAACAAAATTACTCTACAATGGATCAAGGGTCATAGTGGTTCCAGAGGCAACGATGAGGCCGACGTTCTGGCCAAAAAAGGCTCGGAACTACGGGCGGCAGGACCGGAGCCCCTGGTCCCCCTTCCCTATAGCCAGGCACGATCATGGATCCGCCAACGTACAACCACTCTACACCAAAAATACTGGGCCAGTGCTGAAGGCTGCAGGCAGTCGAAGGAGGCTCTACCGGATCTTAATCCTAGATACTCCCGAAAACTCCTCAGCCTCAAACGTGACAAAATACGACGTATCGTCGGTATTGTCACGGGACACTGCTCATTAAATAAACATCTTTATACACTGGGCGTTACAGACAGCCCACTATGCAGAGGGTGTTTGAGCAAGGAGGAAACAGCTGCACATGTGCTCCTGGAGTGCAGCAGCGTGGAATCCCAACGAGCTCAACACCTTGGAACACCGAGGACACCCAAGGAAGCCTGCGCCGGCGTGAGCGAGCTGCTGGCTTTCCTGGAGGACATCGGGTGGCTGGAGTAGCAGCCTCCACCCGTCACGCAAAAAGGGCCCACCTGAGGCCTAGTTGCGGAAAACAGTCCACACACCAAGTACCAAGTACCAAGTAAGTAAGAGGGATAAGAACCATGTTCATGTACATATTTGTTTATTTATTTATTTGAGCTTATTATTGCGTTTCGTAAGGTTGAGTGACTGGATCGAAGGTTAGGTATCTTAATTTTGTCCCCTCTACTTACAAGCGTCTCTCAACTTCTGTCAAAAGTTCTTCTTCTTCATCTTTGATAATGGCCTGTGACATACTAATGTCAATTTTGCCAGTGTCTAGTGTTTATAATTTATAGTCAGTATGTTTGTTAATAGACTCTTAGTCGATGGTCAATTGTCAATTCTAGACGTCACGCGGAATGGCGTCCAGAATTCCTCGTCGTTCAAATCACATTGCACCAAAATACTCATATAATTCAATTATCCATACCCGTCCTGTAGTCACAATTTATTCATTAAAAATTCTGCCAAGATTACTGAATAAAACATGCAATAAAACGGGTAAAAAATATTAAATTAGCAGAGCTATGTTACTCCATGAAATGACAGACGAAGAATCCTGTCAAAAGTTATCACTGTTTATAATAGTGCCATCCCTTTTTGTTAGATAGTGACAAATAGGGACAACAAATCTTAAGCTGTGTATTATTGAGAAGCGTTTATAAGAAACAGGCTGTCTCAAAGTTGGTTCCATTGGGATTGCGAACCATTTTGTTTTATTAACATTGATGTTGTGTCCTACAAATTCAGTCTCAAATTCAGTCTTTGAAATCAGTAAAAGTGAAAAGAACTCGTTGTTAAATGATACATTATTTGGTTCAGTACTCAGTACTACTTTTATTATAACTGTAGTGTTCATAGTAGTTTCCATTGACAAATTACATTGTATGCGGAAATATAAATTAAATTAAAAATATAATTAAACATAAAATAATTATTGATAAATTATGGTAATCATGCAATATATTACAATGTCAAAAACCTAACCTAACAATGAATAATCAGAACATTTTAATGTGATCAATCAAAACAATCAATAATTATAAACGGTTCATAGATCATCCAGTGAATAGAGACATTTCTCCAGAAGAAAAGACTTCAACTCAACCTTTAGTTTTGTTCTTTGGTGAATAATAGATTTCAGTTCTAGTGGCAGTCTGTTAAAAAATTCAACTGCTTGATATCTTAAACAGTGTTTCATGATGTTGAGTGTGGGGTGTATCTTATTCTTTAGATTTTTCTTCCTACTATTTGTCCGCACATTATTTTCACTATGTGTCTCATACTCGTGTATGTTTTTGGCTAAAAAGCTAATAATTACATGTACATAGATACTTGGGACCGTCAAAATACCCAGTCGACTAAAATGCTCTCTACATGACTCTCTCTGAGAGATCCCAACTATAGTTCTAATACTTCGTTTTTGCAAAATGAATGCTTTTTCCAAATTATACCTGTAACTGTTTCCCCAGAACTGAATGCTATACCTTATTTTAGATTCTACTAGTGCAAAATATACTATTTTTAATTGATCGATACTGATTTCATCACGTAAGGTACGTAATGCATAACAAGCTGACGCAATGGAGTTTTCGATCCCTTCCAATTCATATTTCCAATTTAGGAGAGAGTCAATCTGTACTCCAAGGAACTTCACACAGTTAACGCTTTCAATTCTCTCACTATTTACCCTGGATTCAATCCGATCGTTATTTCTTACCGTAGATTTGAACAACATGATGTTTGTTTTCTTAATATTGATAATAAGTTTGTTTGCAGAAAACCATTTTTGAAAAGCAACCAGTGCTTCCTCAATCCTAGTGTTAAGAGATATCATGTCATCCGAGCTGATAATCGCATTCGTATCGTCAGCGTAAACAATTAATTTGATGTCAGTTAAGTTATTAGTTATGTAATTTATTAAGTCATTCGTAAAAATTATAAACAATATTGGCCCTAATATTGAACCCTGAGGAACTCCTGTCAAAATGCTAGTTAATCTTGATTTATGCACAGATTCTGTTCCTTCATGTTGTGATCTGTTTTTAACTTCGACGAACATTGTCCTATTACTTAAATATGACCTAAGTAGATCCAAAGCAGCCCCTCGCACACCATAGTGTTCTAGTTTATTTATCAAAATTTCGTGGTCAACGGTGTCAAAAGCAGAACTTAAATCTAAGAAAATTCCAGCTACCTTTTTTTTAATATTCAATCTTTCGACTACGTCATCAATTAGTGTATTCACGGCATCCAGAGTACCAACTGAGGTTTGATAACCATACTGCCTTTGGTGTAATATTCTGTTTGAATATAAATGTGACAATAAACGACTTTTAATTAGCTTTTCAAATATTTTTGATAGAGTGGGCAATAGAGATATAGGACGATAGTTTTTAGGATCACTAGTAGATCCTTTCTTGTATACAGGAACTATTTTTGCCAGTTTGAATTGATCAGGAAAGATGCGCTCGTCAAAACATTTATTGAAAAAATATGATAACGGTCTTGCTAAAATATTTATGTGGTGTTTGATAACAGTTATTGGCAAGTCATCGTAGCCGCATGAGTTTTTATTTACCATATTTCTAACTGTCTTCCCTATTTCTTTTTCATCAGTGTAACTAATATTCATTCCGGCCTCAATTCTGATAGTATTTTCTTGAATGAACGTAATTGCATTTTTAGCACAAATATCAGACCGACTATTGTAATTAAATAGTTTAGCGAACACATCAGCAATACTCAGAGGATCATCAATGAACTTATTGTCACACTTTAATGTAATATTGCTTGCTCGTATTACTTTTGATTTGTTCGTATGTCTATTTACTACCTGCCATATTTCTTTAATAGAATTGTTTGCCTTTTTAATTTGTTCTTCAACAGCCATTCTTTTTGCGGTCCTAATTATTTTACGGTATAGACTAATATATTTATTACGATAAGTCTGTATACTTTCATGTATTTGGTTTCCGCTACATGAGCATAAAAAACGTTTCATTTTACTTGATTTTTTAATGCCTTTTGTAGCCCAGCGTATACCGTAATTAGGTTTTACAACAAGCCTCCTAGTAACCTTTTTGTAACATTCTTTAAAAGTACTGTAAAACGTTTTCAAAAATTTATTTATACCCATTTCATGCCATTTATGTTCAAGAATTTTTTGTTTGAAAATTACATGATTCTTTTTGTTGTATATTCTTTTAGTTATAGTGCTTATAGTTTGTGTTGACCTATTGTGTATTTTGACTCTACCTAACAGAAGTGAACAATATAATGCACCATGGCCATCTGAAAGACCATTGTAGTCAATTTGACACTGCTCCGATACAGTTTGTTCGTCAAGGTTTGTTAAGATATTATCTAAGCAAGATGTTACGTTATTTCGCATAAATGTCGTTTCGAAAACTAATGGTCGAAAGTTATAGCATTTCAATAAAGTGAGGAATTCAGTACGCTGTTTGTTATCTACGAGCAAATCAACATTAAAATCACCGCATATGACACATTTCTTTTTAAAAAAAAATTCAAATACCTTTTCAAGTCTTAATATAAAATCATCAAAGTTCTTCTCATCTGGAGTTCTGTAACAGCAGCAAATGTATAAGTTTGTTTCAATGTCTTTCAAGCAACATATTTCGAAACAATTAATTTTGTAAAGTTTATTGATCACATTAAAATCTTCCGCCATCTTGTCACTTTTACCCAATATTAGCGAACCTCCTCTTTTCTTGGAGTGCCTTATATTATGAGAGATCATTTTGTAACCATGTATATTTAAAAGATTGACGTTTGTTTTATTAAGAAAATGTTCTGTTAAACACACATAGTCCATATTTTTATCTGATAAATACAATTCAAACTCGTCTTTTTTACTGGATATTCCACACACATTTTGGTGTAAAATATTTATACAGGCCATATTTGGTTTACAAGCATCAACATTCTGTTCCAAAATCATACAAACATTGTTAGCTACTCCATTATTCACGAAAAAAATCCAACTCAGTACTTGTATCATCAGTCTGTGTGCATGTACTAGTATGCCTGTTTTCATTGCCTTTAGTTGTCTGTGACCAGCCATCAACTTTAGACACTTTAGGATTTGCAATTTTTTTCTGAGACATTTTATTCATATAATCTAAATATTTAAATTTATTACTTATGCGTATGATCTCTCTGTTTAACAATCTACAAGCATTCATTTTATCAAACCAATGATTAGAAACACAATTGTCGATGTCCAGTGAAACAAATACAGAATTATCAGAGTAGGTACAGATATGTTTCATTAGCTTATTTATATTATTAACATTCAAAAATCTATTCCTATAAGCATTGCCCACAAGCACGTTTGTGTGATTTAGATGTTTTAAGGTACAATAAAGATGAGATTGCACACTTATAGGATTTTTATCATTTGCTCCAGCTAGTATGATCACAAAATCAGATTTGTTGAAATTCTTGCAAGATATATTGCACGTATCCACGACCTGATGCAGCATAGCATAGGGTTTTACAATGGACGTCACGGCGAACTTGTCTCCCAGTAAATTTTGCAAGCGTTCTCCTAAGCCCCTTCCAATTTCATCTGCTACTATCAAAACGTTGTGTCGTTCATAACTAGACAATTGGTACTGTTCACAAGTTTCATGAATACGTGGATTCTTACGCCCAACTTTGTTTTCTTTAAATGCCGGGAGCGAGACATATTGGTTCACAATGCCTTCCTGAGTTTCTTTAACGTGATTTGTATCAGATAATGTTCGTGGAAGTGAGGTCTGTAGGTCAATAATGTTTGAAGAGTTGGAAATTTCCTTCAAATCGTTGTCTGACGAAGTAGGAAGTAAAATCAATTGAGTAATAACTTTACATGAGGGTTCCGGTGCCAAAATTTGTTTAGGAGAGCTTGACTTCACCATTGTAGTAGTTTTTGGAGTAGAGCTGCGTGATTTTTGGTGTCTTTTCTTGCGACTCGAACGAGGAGTTATAATAGCTTTATCAGGCGTAGCTGAGGTGACTAGCTTAAGAGCCTTAACGGTATTGAGGCTTTTATCTAAATCTATTTTTAGCTTGTAGTTCTCGCTATTCAGATTTTCAATTTCTGTATGAGCTGCTGTTAGGTCTTCTCGCAGTACTCTAATTTTTTCATTTAGATCAATGAATGTTTGACTTTCATCAAGAGAAGAATTAGGAAGGCTTCTAACAGTCGATTCAAATATAGATGAATCATCTTTGGAGAGATTCACGAGTGAGCTTGATCGCCTTATTTTGTGGCGTCGGTGCGTAATATTATTCTGTTCTTCACTCATTGTTTGAAAAAATAAATTTTATTTTGCAAAAAGTCGAGAGTGCTCCGCACGGATTCGAACCGACCGCCGATCGGACGCAAGGCGAGGAGTGTTACCGCTGCGCTGCGACCCGTTATGACGAGATAGTGGAAAATAACAATCCGATGATTACTGTGGTAATAATTTGTGTAGGTAGTTGTGGTAAATAGGTACGTGCTCATTTGTGGTAGTCCAAAGGTCGAAATCTGACCGTGGTGATTAGTGTCTTTGTTTGTTGTTTAACGGCTGGAATTTTGCGATAATTTAAAATTGTACTCACTTAGTAAGCTTTATTCCATAATATAACTATGCAGTTCTACTAAATTCTTTATTTATTATGTTCATTTATAATTGTTTATTAGCTACACCACTTTGTTTAACATTTATAATTCACTTTCGAGTTTTATCGGCTTTCTCTCAAACACTTGATTTATTATTACAGTAAACGTTATACGGGGCGATTTGTTGAACACTTGACGCAATTAAAACTTCTTCTTGACCAAAACTCAACTATTTATGTTTTATTTTAATAAATTTCTACGGAGCCAATGTTTACGTGAACGGTGGCGCCACCTCACACATGTGACAGTGACTGGCCATTTCTCGCGAAGAAACGAAAATTCTACCAAATGTGGCTTGTGATCAAGCGATTTAACGTTTAAAACTGGTGCTGTGGGTACTGTTTACCTTACCGTGCTATTGTGTTGTGAAACTCATGAAGTTAGCTACTTGCTAAGTCTGAAGACAAGTGCGAGTTGGACTTGCCGGAGAGTTCCGTACCAACGTTACATTATTAAATTACCATTAATAAATACATATTGATACATTGATTAATTTTTCTCTCACAAAGCTTCAAGTACATACAAGTACTTAGGACCTTTTTTGAGAGCGACTGATGCCTGAGATAGGTTCGTGATGAGTTACAGGTCACCAGATGCTCAATTGGGATCACACTAGGGGGTCTAGACAAATACCGCTTCAGTCATGGGACTATGGAAGACATCTGTAGGAAATATCGGATCTGTTGAGCAATTTATATATTAATATGAATAGTTTATTTTGACAAACACATACACACAGATACAAATGGCATAGCAGGTACACAATCGACATGACAATAACATAAAGCACAATAAAGTTCTTAAATACTAGGGTACGTGTACCTACCCTTTTTTTTTTGATCCAGGAAAATCGTTTATGGATAGCACCTGCCTGGACTACAGCGGCATACCCACTAAAAACCTGGGATGAGTCCCTTATCCAACTGTATGGGACAAAATGGGGTTGCGCTAGCATTAACTATCTTGCCCCGGTGGTTGGCCCTGAAAAGGGCCCTCTCTCCTACGGAGGGGTGCAGACCATTGGAAAGTCCCCCGATTCTCCAACAGTAGCCCCCCAGGCGCCCTCGTGCCCGAATGACACACCACTTCACTCATTCGCCCCCTCGGCGGGCGCCAAACCTTGGGGTTTTCCCTCTTTTGATATTGGACGTGAATCCCAGAGCTTTGCCAAACAAGACAAAGTTCTGCAAGCCTAGACCACCTATGCGGTCCCCTCCCCTTGCCTCATTGTGCCCTCTGCTATAGCCCTCGTGACACGTGGAGAGGTTCGGGTTATTGGCCACCGTGCGATACCTCTCCAGCGTACTAGAGAAGTATCCTACGGTGTTACCAGGGTGCACCACGAGGTGGTTACCCGACATTGCACCCACGTGTACCTACCCTGTACCAACCCAGTTTGTGTTTGGCATTAATTATGTTAAAAAAAAAAAAAAAACTATTTCATTAAATAAAAATTTGAGCCAATATAAAATTCAAGCCCATTAATTCTCATCCCCTATTTTTTCACTGGTTGGGGTAAGTTTTTACGCTATTTTTTACTTGTTCATTTTTCGAAATTCGTGAACACAGGAAAGTCACAGCAAAATACGAAATTTCGTTTACTATAGATAACATATTTTTTCCAGCTATTTTGATTTAAAAACCAAAGTACTGAACCGATTTCGATGAAATTTTAAGGGATTTATTTCAAATCGGTTCATAAAAGACAGAGTTATAAGAAACAAACATGAAAAAATACAAATGGTTTGTAACATAGACATAGTTATGGTTACCCCTCACCTCACTGCCCTTAATTAAATCTAGAATATAGTTTTGCATGCATTAGCATTTCGCTTCTTAGAATAAATGTGTTGTTCGCATAAGTGCCGATTCAGCCGTCTCGATGTGATACGACTGCATCCGGCGTTCTACTGTGCCATTATTAAATCACCTCCAAATCGGTGTGGACGTAATCACTTAGTTTTATTTTAGAGTTTAATTAATTTAAATTTTTAGTTTGCTTTTTAAAAACCCGTTTTCACGTTCCCAAAACAAGAGTGGCGCAACCGGAAACGGATTTTCCTGCATTTTCACGGGTTTTCGCGATTTACCGATGTCCAAACTCGTCTAGGAATTTTTGCCAAAATCTGTGTAAAGTAGATCCGTCCATCCAAATAAATTTATCTTAACGGGTAAAGAAAAGCTGAGTATGGGAGTAGCGGTCGGTTGGTGAGTACAACTTTTCTCCAATCCTTTGTTTCCCTAATCTTCCTATATTTTTCATGGTTTTTAAATAATGTAACTTAAATTGTTATACTTGAGATTAGAACTCTCTCATTATAACGTGACTGGTAAACTTGTATATGTAATTCTATCGAGTCGAGCCATGTTCTAGAAATAGAACGCAATATAGAGTAAGAAAAAATAGATAGTACACAATTAAAATCCATTAATTAATTATGTAGGTGTAAAATTAGATATAATAAAAGTTTAATGATCTTCAAATCGATCGTAAATTTAAAATAATTAATTAATTTTTTATAATTTTATATTTTTAATAATTTTAACAAAATAATAAATAAATAAATAAATAAATAAATAAATAAAAAATATTGTATTCCTAACGTTTGCTTCTTATTATACTTAATGTGCTTTTACTGTTATACTTTTGTATGTATTTTATGTGCCATTTTATAGAACTGTGTGAAGTGTAAAGTGTTTAAGTTGCCTCCTCTGATTAATTTTAAACTCTATCGCGATGGCGACCGCCCCGATTATAAAAGTGGTTCCTAAAGAAATCAGTGAATTAATTCCTCGTTTTAATGGTGATAAAAGACAATTAAATTTATATTTGCGAAAATGTTAATATGTAATTGATCGATACGGTCTTAATGAAAGCGAAGAGCAGGGTTTATACCTTTATAACGTTTTAACTAGCAGGCTTACAGAGGACGCATCTGCACTATTATCAGAACGAGACGATATTGTGACTTGGTCAGTCTAGAAACAATTACTCATCCAGCATTTTGGAGATCGGCGTAGTGAAGAGTGCATAAATATCGAGTTGGAATTTTAAAAATTAAATCTGGTGAAAGTTATTTCGATTTTTGTAATCGAATCCAGAGTGTGCGATCTCTTTTGATATCTAAAGTAAACACGACTGAAAACGGTGATTTAAAGCGCGCTAAGTTGATCATTTATAATAATAAGGCTCTGAATATATTTTTGTACAACCTTCCTGAAAATATGGATCGGGTAGTAAGACGAAGTTAGAAGACGCTCTGAGTATCGTGCTAGAAGTAAATTTCTTAGACCAATATAATATGAGAAACCGTATTCACGGTAGCAGTCAGATCACAGGTTTAGGTTCAAGGCCACTGGTTACTCAACACTTGGGTTTAAACCCGCGATGCCTAACAACAATGCCCCTCCTAAGTTTAATTTTGGGATACCCCAAAGTACTTAAATTTAAGATGCCCAACGTCCAAGGGCAAGGTCAACCACAAAATAATGGTGCATTCCGCCCACCAACATTTGGGTACAGACCTCAAATTAGCCTTCAGCCACAACAACAAACTGGCCTTCAGCAATTTGGTTATAGGCCACCGCAACCATTTGGTTACATACCTCCACAACAGTTTGGTTACAGACCACCACAACAGTTTGGTTACAGACCACCACAACAGTTTGGTTACAAACCACCACAATTACAAGCCACAACCACAACCAGCACAATTTGGGTATCGTCCTCAGATACAACCCCCTCAGTTACAAACTAGTGACGTGTCTATGAGGACAGCGGCCCCTAAGGCCAAAACACCACAAGGTTTTAAATTAACCAAACTTTGCGAAAATTACCACTACGATATCTATCATAACGACAATAGTGACATTAACGGATGGAACTATTGTGACGAAAGTTAAAGAAAGAAAGAAAGACGACACGAACACTGATGACGAACGTAAAAATACTGACGTAACACAAGTTCAGTATGATGAAAAGACGGACGTGACTAAGACGGCAGCAGATTTTCACAAACTTGCCTCGACCGACAGGCGAGAAATCTTAGAAATAAATTGCGACTCTAATATAAAACTTCCGTACGTTTATATAAAAGAAATAGATTCAAAAATTATGATAGATACCGGAAGTATGAAATCATTTATCAGCCCTCAAAAAGCGTATCATTATTTTGGTGCATTTATTAGAAAATAACCATTCCAAGTGGTAAGCACCCACGCATCTAGTAGACGCGATTAAGTGATAGAAATCCCTCTCTTACCTACCTTTGCTGGTAACGATTGGCACAAATTTTATTTATATGACGTAGACGCACGTTACGACGGTCTAATTGGAAACGACCTTTTACAACAATTAGGTGCGATTATTGATTTAAAAGAAAATCTATTAATGACAATTGCTACGTGCATTCCAATAATCAACAATAATTTAAACTATAATAATAACATACCACCACGTAGAAATTCATAAAGACGGCAAACAGAACACTAACGCTGATGCCTTGTCTAGAATTAAGATCAATACTTTACATTCTGACGATGCATATCAATCGATAGCTGTTAATGTTGATCATCGTAAGGAAAAGCTTAAGAAACACTTGAAAGATGTAGTTAAAGAGATAGAAAATATTACAGCAAAAAGTAAAACGACACGTAAAAACTTATGTACATTAACTGTATCAGATTCGAGTAGGCCAAAAACGGTTAGTCCTTTAGCGATTTCAGACACATTATCAAGACATAGCCTTGACAATGACGAATATCCCATACAAACAGAATCCAGTACTAAATCACAAATGGTTAATTCTGCTGTAGAGTTAGAATCTGTAGGAATAGCAATTTTACATGAAGCAGTTGACACCAAGCCTAATCAGATTATCGTATACTCATGGTTTAAAAATGAGATACAAGTTAAAAACCTCTCCCGAGAAAAACAGACGGGGTTAGAAGTTTTTTTACCAACAGAAAATCCAGAATTAATAAAAGGATTTTTAAAACAATACATTAAACCAATCTTACAGTTAACTCAAACACAAGATTCTTCCTTTCAGGAAATTTTTATTAACCTTCAATACTAAGGAAAAACTTATCTAGCTCTTATCGATGCCAACGCTGGCCCTTCACCTACAATCTCTTGACGGAAATTTGGGATTACTTCTAATTAACGAAGAACAAGCATATGTTCAAACTGATAATTGAAAGAAATTACAATGACTTTAATTACGTATTTGTAAATTATGCACAGTTATGTAATCTGGTTGACTGGAATACATCCTATTTTCATGAATTGAAAAGTGTAAAATTACACACAGAGTTAATTCTTGATAAAACTAGAGATAAATACCAACAACTTGTACCGCAGCAGCGCTTTAAAAGAGGTTTCATTATTCCATTGGGTTCTATTATAAAAATTGTTACAGAAAACGTTGATAACGATGATGCAATTAGATTGGATAACCTTCTTACTAAGTACTGAATTGAGACATAACCAAATTATATTTTAAAGAAATTAACACTGGTCTCTAAAAAATTTAAATAGTTTTATTGTAACTGACAGTATTCATCAAAATACTATCAATTTGGATAATCGTCTAAAGAAAGCTGAAACCATTTTGGCAGATTAAGCTGCTAAAGGAAACAATTGGGTTTTCCTCACATACATTTTAGGATTGTTTAACGTTTTTACAAACAGTTATCTAACGATAGTTATAAGAATAAGTGAAATTGAAACTGCTCTAGCATTAAGTAGAGTCTCTATATTAGATCAATCTATCGTAAATTTGACTCATTGTATTGTATCATTTAAAAATTATTTCGCACTCAGGTAGTTTAGCCTACTTGCATACTGAAGTAAACTTGTTAAAACTAGAGGAAACTTGTAAAATCATTTATTAAGAAAAACCAGATCACATTTATTATCAAAATTTCTATTACTGATAGCGAAATATTGATTATAATGATTATAAAATGTATTCCTTACCAACTTTCCACCAATCCTAGAATAAAACCTTTACCAATTTTCCTGAATATCCTTATCTTTTGGCGAAAGGAATGAAATACTTACCGATTGTGAAACCTTGCCGCCCGTTATCAACTGGCGACCATTTTCTGTGTACCACAGATAACCAAGCTTTATACCAAGAGCTTACCTTTATGGAACAGATCATGAAGTTCAACAATGAGCCCACTCGTTGTACGCAGCCACAGGTTCATATTGAAGAGGTCAGAATCCAGTGAGTCAATGACGACAGTTGGATCCTTTACAGTAGACTTAAGACGACGCTTACCAAGTATTGCGGTAAAGACATCAGTAAGCAACCTGTATTCGGAACTTACCTCTTTACAATCGACGAACCTCGTGATTTGGAGATCAACAGAATTTGTATAAGCCACCGAGTCTGCATAGATCCGGAAGTAGTGGAGCCAATTCCGCTCGTCGCTTTACCACACCTACGTGTGAACTCAAGTCTATCCAGTGCCCGTGCACTCAACATGAATGGTGTTAGCTTAGATGAAGTGAAATATATGGCGTATTCTCTAAAGCATAGTTAAGTGATTGAAAGGGTTTTGAACGAAAATAAGGACCATAACTTCATTTAGGATACGTGAACTTACGCTTATTTATCTTGTTTTCTTATGTTTTTATTTTATGTGTACTGAAATTGTTGAATTATTTGTTCCGATAATTTACCATATACGGAAAATTATCGGAACAAATCTCAAATCGATCCAACCGATAATTTTCCTCTTAGGGATGGAGGAGTTATGGTTACCCCTCACCTCTCTGCCCTTAATTTAATCTAGAATATAGTTTTGCATGTGTCAGAAATCGCTAGATATCTGCTCTAATTACAATAATATATTACACCTAATATCAAGATTTAGAAGTTTATAATGAAAGTTAGTAAAATTACTGAAGTTAAATACCTACTTCTCACATGAGGAATTAAAGCTAAATGTAAGCAAGGATAAATTCAATAAGAAGAGAGAATAACAAATTTACCATAGTATATTCAATTTTCTTTATTCAATAAAATTACAAGGACCACTTAGAATCGTCTTCTTACATGCTAGTGAATCTAGGTGCCGGTTCCTCCTAACCCCAGTTCAAGAAGAATCCGGCAAGAAACTTGTCTGGTCCTAACACTTTTTTGTATGATCCTTTACAATTTTACACAACACAAATACCCTCCTACAAAATAAACACCATAAGGAATATAAGGAAACAATGACAGAATAATTAACTGATACAAATGTATGTAGTTCAAACAGAGAATAACACAAAAAGTTAACGGTACACATATTAAATACACACAAATATATTTTAGTACAATATTATTGCAAGGCACTTATCTTTCTAGTTCGGTGGTCACTCCCAATCTACCCGCTTTAACCTCGCCTTTTATACATTTTTGAAATATATACAAAACATCACACCATATTTATTATTCAACCAATCACAGAAGCCTATTAAGAATCTAAGTATAAATTATAAAAGTTATTTACTTAATAACAATAAAAAGATGTTAAAATATAATTCATGAAACAATGGATTCATAGTTTTGCTATATATGTCTTAATAAAAGAATTATAACGAATTTACCGATTTAGTAAACAATCAAATGAAGGACTTGTAAATATCAGAATAATGAGAACAGAAAATAATAAAGTGAAACATTCGTTAATAAATCCAAACTAATTAATAACTGAAAAATAGTAAGAAAGTATGTATCGAACAATTAAATTTACAATATATAACAATCATTGGATACTTTCGTTCTGAAATCCTAATTTCTTTCTCAAATGTGTGTGATGGTATAATCATTTTTATTACAATAATATTTATTAAAGCATATGTTAATTTAAACCAACTATAAAATAATAATATAAGTATAAAACTGTTTAACTGTTTATCAAAACACCGTCTGTGTTTTTAGCTGTGAACTAATTGAATGACAGGTGGATTTTTATTGAATTCTTAAGAGTATAATTTCAATTATTCTGTCACATGCATTAGCATTTCGCTTCTTAGAATAAATGTGTTGTTCGCATAAGTGCCGATTCAGCCGTCTCGATGTGATACGACTGCATCCGGCGTTCTACTGTGCCATTTGTAAATCACCTCCAAATCGGTGTGGACGTAATCACTTAGTTTTATTTTAGAGTTTAATTAATTTCAATTTTTAGTTTGCTTTTTAAAAACCCGTTTTCACGTTCCCAAAACAAGAGTACATATACATCTGTTTATTTACTTAATAAGCACACATACACATCAATAATAACAAAGAAGACTTAACAATATTAGGTAAAAGGAAAGTTACACATATCAAAAATAAAAGGAGAAAAGACATTTAAAAAGCTTATAATTATTCTGCGTATTTACCTACACAACAGTGCTGTGTGCTACAGCAGCAAAAAAACACATCTTTCAAAATTCATACAGTCGATTGAAATACATCTCGCCAAATTCATACACTCGATTGAAACACATCTCGCCAAATTCATACACTCGATTGAAACACATCTCGCCAAATTCATACAGTTGATTGAAACATATCTCGTCAAAACTAGTTCCATTTGCAATCAAACTCATTATTTAAACAATGCCTATGCGTAATACCCCAATCCCCTGTTGCGAATAGAAGCTGATAGACTACGTTTCATAGTGTCACTAGTAATTTCGTATCAGTGTAGTGAAATGATTGAAGTGCGCCTCACAGACTCATTTCGTGCACCCGGCATGTCTTCGAACTTTTTAGACGACATCCCGGTTTCCTGATAGACTGACTGATAAATAGTTAGATTGTATCGGGAAATCCATAATATTGAGCTATATTTTATTTTATACTTTATTTGATGGCGATGACGGTGATGCTGTGTGAAATGCCCGGTATTATTTTATTATATACTAGCGACCCGCCCCGGCTACGCACGGGTGCAATGCTGATACTAAATATACTACAGAATGTCTAATGTGATTAGAAACCTCTAAAATTATCAGTGTATCTCTACCATATTATGCATGTATTATACATGTTAACCTTCCTCTTGAATCACCCAATCTGTTAATAAAAATCGCATCAAAGTCCGTTGCGTAGTTTTAAAGATCTAAGCATACATATGGACAGACAGATAGCGGGAAGCGACTTTGTTTTATACTATGTAGTGATTAAAGTTATTCAGCTAGTGGTACATAATATATGGTATTATGTTAGATAGATGGTAACTTAAATATGTTTACAATATCGTAGCCCACATTATCCACATTATTAGTTGTAATTTTTTTATGATAGGCGACAGAGGCTTTTATAATCTCAGAGGAGAATATTAAACTATACTTTTTCAATATATAATATATTAAAATAGGTTTTATATATTATATATAAAATTATAATATAATATAATATAAATTATAAATATACATAGATATTTTTGCATGCTCTATATATTAGTACATGCAAATTTACTGATGTCTTAAAAGTAGAATTGACTATGCAATATACTGCTAGACTACTAACCAAAAATATATTTTTATAAAAAACTGCAAACCTGTTTCTTTATCCTGAATATCAAAAACGGATATATCAAATAATCAATACCTACTCTAATTGCGATACATGATATTTTTGTCATCGATGCGCTCCTTAGGGTACCTTCATGGTCAAGGTCAATTTCATGATCAATTTTATTTTCATGGTTTCATTGACAAGCTCCTTTTAAGCTATTGCCTGTGATCACTAATGCAATGCCTTAACTTAAGTACACGAACTGTTTGTGGTTGAAGAGTTCTGTAGCGTATCTTCAAAGTCCATTGTCAAGTTGACCACTGAAAGGTTTATACGAAGATAAACCCAACAAATAAAAAATCATGGAAATCGCTCCAGCCGTCCTCCAGTTATAAGCGGTGTAACTAACACGACTTTGTTTTATTATATTACTAGCTGACCCGTGCCCACTTCGTTGGGCGTTTACAAATTCACAAAAATATTAAAGTACTAATATCGCTATAAAAAATAGATAGCTATTCAAATTATTGTCAAAATTAAAGAGATTAACAAAGTTACAGATAAATATTGCTATTGCGCTAGCGGCCACCCACGGCTTCACCCGCCCCGTTCCCGTTCCTGTTGTTTTTCAGGGATAAAAAATAGCCTATATTCTAATCTAAGTTACTAACTATATTCATTTTAAGTTTCATCCAAATCGGTCCAGCTGCTCTTGAGTTATAAGTGGTGTAACTAACACGACTTTCTTTTATATATATATAAATAGATATATTATTGGGTATGTTATGTAACATATTATGTAAGGTATTCTCTTACTACATTTATAAAGCAATTACATACTAATTTGATTCATTCGATCTTATGCGTTGAGCACTTTTGATTTTTTATCATGTGTACAATCATGTATCATGAATCTTTATCAGATACCTACCTACAAATAAATAAGTAAAGAAAAAAAGAAAATTATGTTAATTTGACAACACATTACAGAGCGGATCAGTTAAAAAAGGTAACAATATAGAAACAAAAAACAAATTAAAAATGAATAACAATAAGCAATATAATACAATCCACGTCGTGTGGCTAATTGAAACCAATCATGCCAGACCAGGTACCTACGAACCAAGTAGGCACCTCACTGGTTGGTCAAACATAAGAACCAACTACTCCCGCTCTGTGTGCGTAGCCCAACAGGTCCTGAACTCAGCATAAAGCTGCTCTACATGGTTGATATGGCTACCTACCATGTAAAGCTGCGCTGTTTTTCAGTCAGGGCCAAGAAATAGTGTCATCACAAATACCATAACCACAAAAGTAAATATTATGTATTGATTATATAAATATTTATCCGTGGATGAGCGTAATTATATACAAATTGTACGTTAGTAACTAATGTTACAAACATATAACACAAAATTATAATAAGCGCGTGTTATTTATTTAAAACGAAGTGAGCAAAAACCATTTTATAAACAGAAATAACATTGTTGAAATTTTGAATTTGCAACAAAATCAGCAACAAAGTCAAGAGTCAAAAGTGCTAGCTATATTATTTATCAAATGTCAGGTCGATTATCGAATATCAGTGCTTGCTCCGAGCGTGAAGTACTGACATTGTATGGCAAGAACACGCGTTTTGTATAGAACGACAAAACGATCTGTCGTGTCCTGTAGTGTCATTATGCACTGGTTGACCAACAAGATCCGGCTGTTCGGGCATGCAGAATTTGACCAATGACGACAATGAATGTGTGTGTATTGAGTCTATACACCTACATTGGGTGCGAGAGTAAACAGATTAGAGGGGTGTTCACTTTCAAGCTAGACGGTCTCTAGTAATATGTGATACTGTGAGAGACCTAATGTCCTTGAGAGACATTTAACAATTTTTAAAGACTTTACGTGAAATAGTGGTGGATAGTATTAATAATAATAATAATAATAATAATAATATTGCCGGACATTTCACACAACATCATCTGGCCCCAAAGTAAGCAGAGCTTGTGTTATGGGTACCACATGACTGATAAACTACTTATATACTTTTTTTTTGTAAATACATTCATGTTATACATACATACCTACGTATTATGAGTAGACTTTATTTATAGTCTGTTCGATAATAGAATAGTCGTGGAGTGGCATGACATACAACATGTCGATAACAAAAAACCATGTATGCAATTCACACGTGGTAGAAGTGAAACCTTCAAAAATTTTGGCTTATATAAGAAACACTGTATAATGCTTCCTATCTCATTTTCTCTCACGTTAAATCTTACGAATTTATGTGTCTGTCTCTTTTTACTGTCGCTTTTTCGTTTCATCGACTTTCAAATCACAACTGTGCTAAAGAAGTTTTCACTTCAAAATGCAATGCAATTCCCGACCCTACGATATTTTGTTTTATGAAGCAAACATTGTACTTTTGTATTATATATTTTATCTCGTGTTTTATTGGTAATTTTGGTGTTTTTTTTTTTTCAAATAAAGCTATTGACTCGGGTATGAATAATTAGATATTGACAATGCACACCACACCATCTAACCCCAAACTAAGCAAAAATTTTATTAAAAGAACATGACTGATGAAATACTTATATATTTGAAATATAAATACCTACAATATTTTAAAACACCCAAACACAGAACAAACACCTATGTTCATCACACAAATGTTTATCCTGGTAGGAAATCGAACCCTCAACCTACAGCGCAGAAGTCTTAGCTGTGGTAGCAAAAAAGCTAACAGGCCCGTCCAAATTGGAATAAAAGTTTTGTGTTTTTTTGATATTCGAGCAAAAATAATCCGAATAATTATTTTAACGGAACGGTCACCATGTTATATAAAATATCATTTGACGAACGACTATAAACGATTTAAAGACTTTGTGATGTCTTCTTGTTATCGTGTCACTAGTAATTTCAAATAAGTGTGGTGAAAGGATTGAAGTGCGCCTCAGATGCTTCTTTCGTGCACTTAGTACATGTCTTCGAAGTTTGTATGTTCTAAGACACGCCGGTTTCTTTAAAATGTTTGTGGCGTCATAATATTTATTCTTTTTTAATAATAATAATAATAATAATACTGGACATTTCACGCAGCATCATCTGGCCTCAAACTCAAAGTAAGCAAAGCTTGTGTTATGGGTGCCACATGACTGATATTTATATTTATATTGACTGGCCTGTCAGCTCAGTTTGTAGTAGCTCTACCTTCTGCGCTGTAGGTTGAGGGTTCGATTCCCTCCCAGGATAAACATTTGTGTGAAGAACATAGGTGTTTGTTCTGTGTCTGGGTGTTATAAAGTATCATAAGTATGTATTTAAAAATATATAAGTATTATATCAGTCATCTACTCACCATAATACAAGCTGTGCTTAGTTTGGGACTAGATGGTGTTGTGTGCATTGTCCAGCAAAAAAAAAAAAAAAGATATACTACTTTTATACTCTGAAATGACTCTGAATCCTCGGCGTCATAATAATAAACAATTTGTTCACTTGTCATTGATAAAAAAGACTTTCGAACATTGAAGACAAAGATTTCCGACTCATTTAACAAGCTCTACCTTGGTATTCGTTCTATCGATTTTACAACACGAATAAACAGAATGAAGTTCAAAACACGATCAAATACCGACTGTCAACAACTTTTAACTAGCTGTATCGAAGTACGCCAGGCATTGCGGTGCCGTGCGCAACCGTTAACGCAGACCGTATTTACCTCTTACTTGAAAAGCTATTTATAAATGCAAGCAAATAAGCTGGTTGGCCTAGCGATAGAAAAGCTGGTAATAATGTTCGTTATTATATTATAATGTTGAGGCCAGGTTATGTTGAGTGAATTTATTTTATTTATATACTTGTTGAGTGCCCTTAATAAAGTAGAGACTAGGGTTTATAAGATTCGCTAGTCATTATAATCTCAACGTGTAAAACATGGCTTATATGGCTACGGAACCCTGCACTGCACCAGGCCCGACACAAACTTGGGCTGTTATTACTGAACTCAAAGCTTCGACTAGCCAAATAGCCAATTACCGTCTAATCGAGATCGTCCCTCGCACGGTGCAATTACAAAACAGGGAAGTACAGGTAATTGAGTTACGAGATCCTATCGTGTTGAGCCAAACGACAGGAGAACGACATACACTCTATGTGTATGTGGAAATGTGGAACTTTCGGGTCTGTTTTAACTCTAACGTCATAGCGTTATTTTCTTTCTGTAAAAGTTTTTAACTATTTCATGATGTTTATAAATAATTAATTTCGATAACGATTACGATTAACCCATTGTGTCCCACTGCTGGGCAAAGGCCTCCTCTTGATCTACCCAGTTATCTTGGTTTTGAGCTGTTTGGACCCAAGCTCTGTCGAAGGTGTCGAGATCAACTCGCCATCACTTTTTAGGTCATTAATATTAATAAATAAATAATGCTGGACATTTCACACAGCATCATCTGGCCCCAAAGTAAGCAGAGCTTGTGTTATGGGTATCACATGACTGATGTACTACTTATCATCATCATCATCATCATATCGGCCTTAATGAAGTCCACTGCTGGACATAGGCCTCCCCAATAGATTTCCAGGAATAAAAATGTTGAGCCCTCTCCGTCCACCGACTTCCTGCGATCTTTACAATGTCGTCAGTCCATCGGGTGGGGGGTCGTCCTACGCTTCGTTTTCCTGTCCTTGGTTGCCATTCGAAGAACTTTTACTCCCCAACGGTTATCAGTTCTGCGAGCTATATGGCCTGCCCATTGCCACTTCAACTTGCAAATTTTGAGCGCTACGTCGGCGACTTTGGTTCTTCTACGGATTTCCTCGTTGCGGATTTTATCACGTAGTGAAACACCCAACATAGCTCCCTCCATTGCACGTTGCGTGACTCTGAGCTTATGTATTAGGCCAAAGTCAAAGTCAAAAGATATTTTATTCAATACAATCACAAGTATCACTTTGAAACGTTTTACATACTAGGTGAATTTAGGTGCTGATTCATCCTAACCCAAGCCCGAGAAGAATTGGCAAGAAACTCGTCTTGGTCCTAGCGCTTTTTTATATGATCCATCTTATCACTATAGTCAGCGACCAAGTCTCAGTTCCATATGTCATCACTAACAACACGCACTCATTGTAGACTTTCGTCTTGAGGCTCTGCGGTATTTGTGACGAGAAGATGTAAATTAATTTCCCAAACGCTGCTCATCCGAGTTGGATTCGTCAGCTGACCTTTTTGTCGAAGTTGGACTTGCCTAGTTGAATCGTCTGACCCAAATAGACATAATGGTCAACAACTTCGAACGAAGTTGAAACGAAGTCGAACATGGTGCAATATCATATTAAGACCCATCTGTTGGGAGACGATATTGAGGTCGCTGAGCATTGTGCCTAGGTCTTCCAGTGATTCTGCCATGAGGACTATATCGTCGGCAAATCGAAGGTGAGTGATGTGTTCGCCATTGATGTTGATACCATGTCTATGCCAGTGCAAGAGTTTGAAAACATCCTCCAATGTAGAGGTGAACAGTTTCGGAGAAATAACATCTCCTTGTCTCACCCCTTTATGCACTGGGAATGGATTCGTGCTCTGGTCCTGGAGTCGGATATACGTGGTGGCGTTACTGTACAGACATTTCAACACTTCGATATACCGATAGTCGATTTGGCACCGCTGGAGTGACCGCAACACTACCCAGGTTTGGACAGAATCAAAGGCTTTCTCATAGTCCACAAACGCTAAACCAAGAGGCTGGTTATACTCTTCGGAGCGTATGGATGTGGTCTATGGTGGTCTATGGGTTGCCTTTTCGGAACCCGGCTTGTTCGGGAGGCTGGAAGTCGTCAAACCTACGAGCGAGATTTGTAACTACTCTCGAAAACAGCACATGGCATGGCACAACAGCGAGATGGGCTCTCTTTAATACTATAAGTATTAAAGAGAGCCCAAGTATTAAATAAAGTATAAAATACGAAAACGCGTCGCATAGAATTAGAGATCTGTTTATTGAGCGTGCTGTATTTCGACATGTCCACTAAAGACTGCAGTTTCATTTCGCTACGTTCTGGCCATGAGTTTTAAAGTGTGCTCAGAGAGTTTTTGGGTTCTACCTTTGCACTGGGTCTTACAAAACTTTGAGCCAACGGCATGGACAATTTCCACCAGCCCGTCATTTAATTCATCCACGGATCCACATTCGGCAAGGCATTGGAAGCGATCTTGGAGTTCCAACTGCAAGCTCTCGGGGTTTTGGATTTGGGCAGGACTTGGGCGAAGAGTAGATTTCATCAGACGGGACCTTTCAAGCTTTACGTTAAGATTTAATTAATGAGCCTCTAACCATTCGGTGATCACTGCCGGTTTTGACCCTGTTGATCATTCATTCATGTTGAGACATCATTAAATATTTGCTTTTTTGATGTCATGATAAAATCTATCTCGCGTTTGTGTCCACCGGGGTGAAGCCATGTCCATTTTCTGGACGACCGCTTCTTGAAAAAGGAGTTCATCATAAAGAGTCCCTACTTTTCCATGAAGTCGGCCAATCGCTGACCCCGTTGGTTCCGCTGCCCAAATCCAAATTGCCACACCAATGCCAATTGGTAATTTCCATAGGTAAGTTGTCTAAACTTGATAATGAGACAAAAACAATCGCTAAGTTCACGTCAAGCGTAAGTTTACGTTTAGTTTCGTCTGCGATACTAAGCCTTAGTGTCTTAAGGTATCTGACATTCCCAAAGAGTCCAAAGTAGACCTGTGATTTTCCTGGTATAAACTTATTTAATAATGAAAACGCCAGGGATTTCTCAAATACGGTTCGATTGAATCTCTAGACAGTAAATTTCAGTCAGTAACGAAACGATTTATATTTTAGATGTTATTTGTGCTTTGATCGAATATATGCGCTACATAAATCAGTGAATCCCTAATGTTAAATTAAGCGTGGTTCTTACGAGTCCATCCATTTTTCACCCAATAACCGTTGGGTTGGATTTATAAGCAATTTGAGCTCTTATCAATGGCCGGAATTTATTACGCATAAGCTATATTCTATTACGCATGTTTAATGGTTGGGAGCGTGATGTATAACCTTGTTATCTGTAGAATATAATATTCCTAATACTCCTAATACTTATACCTAACGGCCTTACTTACGAACGTCTCTCAGCTTCTGTCAAAAGTTCTTCTTCTTCGTTAATGGCTTGTGTCATAATAATGTGAATTTTGCCAATGTCATGTGTTTATTTGTTAATAGGATGATGTCACAAAGTTGTATATTGTCGATCGTCATTTATTATTAGCAACCCGCCCCGGCTTCGCACGGGTACAATACAGTAGTACATTACTTTGATCTATCCCATAGGGTTCAGCCAGCGTTTGCATTGTGAGCGCAAAAAATGTGTTTATTTACGACATCATATTAGAAACCTCTAAAATGATTAGTGTTTCTCTACCATATTATGCATGTATTATACATATAAACCTTCCTCTTGAATCACTCTATCTACTTAAAAATCGCATCAAAATCCGTTGCGTAGTTTTAAAGATCTAAGACAGACAGACAGCGGGAAGCGACTTTGTTTTATACTATGTAATGATGGTGTTTTTCATATAAAATAATTACTCGGATTATATTTGCTCAAATCACAAAGAAACACACAAAGGTTTTATTTCAATTATTCACACCCGAGTCAATAACTCTAGCTCTATTTAAATGAAAACACCAATTAATAATATAAGAGCGCTATGTTTAGCCTATGTTTCAGCGAGGTAGAAATGTTCCTCCTAGTTTCACCTACATACATTCTTTATTGACTAATATACCGGTAACGAACACAATCCTTATTATTATGTGACCCTATGTATAATATGTATGTATTTACAAAAAATCTGCATATCAGTCATGTTGGTACCCATAACACAAGCTCTGCTTACTTTGGGGCCAGATGATGCTGTGTGAAATTTCCGGGTTTTTTTACTTATTATGTATTTATTCAAGATTAGCTGACCCGGCCACGCGTTGCTGTAGCTCAGTAGCTCTAATACGTTGAACCAATATACGCTAACCTCTACTTAGTACAACTCAAGGTTTTGAAAGTGAAATTAGCCTATTAACTAGCCTTTATACATCCGTATCCCGACTAGCATTACTGATGCTCCCTTGATGGTATCTTTTAAGTGCCGACTTAGGAAGTGGCAAATGGATCAGACAATTTATGATTCTTTTATTGATGCAATATTACCTATTAAATGAAAGATCGTTGATTAATATATACATTATTATATTGTATAATTTACTTATTGTATCATTTTTTATGACCTTACTGTTATTAATAAATTACTATGAACTCAAGGGCTCTCTTTATCCTTTTTAGTAAAGTAAAGTAAAGTAATATTTTCTTGCATCAAATACATGTATGTAAGGTACATAGGTGTCGTATGTTAAATGTGAAACAATGTATTTGTACCGGTACGGCGTCCAATATTTTTATACAATGTCAAAGTAAAGAGAAATATATTAAAATTGAAAAATAATAGTCAGACTTAAATTTAAAAATTGAAATGGCAAAAAAAAAAAAATGTTAAAATACAGCTTATCAATTTGCTGCCTACGTGCTTAAATCAAAAACAATTTTTTGTCTGCCATAAATTCACTAACTGTATAATAACATTTATGTTCCAAAATGGTTTTTAACTTTATGAAACTGTGAATGAGGTAGTTCTCTTAGCGTTTTGGGTAGTCTATTATAAATTGAAGGCGCCATGCAAAAAATACTTTTGTGCATCATAGCAGTCTTTGAGTTCGGCCTGCAGACCTTGCTTTGATCTCGTCGATTTCGAGGGACGACATCGGACAACTGACAATACAAACTAGGGTTATTTTTTACAAACATAGCAGTTTCGTAAATATACAGCGAAGGTAGAGTTAGGATGTTATGTTCTGCAAAGTAGGGTTTACATGAATCTGTTACTTTGAGACGAAACATAGATCGTATACAGCGTTTTTGATACTTGAATATTGCGTCAGCGTTGGTCGAATTACCCGAAAATATTATGGCGTAACGTATATTTGAGGCAATCAACCCGTGATAAGTTACAAAAAGCGTCTCTGTGCTAACTACGTGAGACAGCTTGTATATATATATATATATATAGACTAAACTATTAATATTTTTACATAGATGAATGTGTGGTTTCCAATTAAGTTTTTTGTTTATGTGAAGTCCTAAAAATTTTGTAGAGTCAATTTCATCGATTTTATTTTAGATTAGATTAGAATTTTTTTTTTATTTTAGTCACTGTTCCCTAAAAATAAACAAGTACTTATTTAGTACAACAAATCTTTGCTACAAAAACCCTCAATTCTTACATTGGTCCTAATAAATAACCGACACCATATATCATAAAAAGGATTTCGATTCCGCGGCTGGACGCCTACGTTGAAGTTACAAATTGACTCATCCGTAATCCCGCCTGGCCGGGGTTCGAATGTATAATCCCGGGACACAACAAATCGAGAGAGGTCAAACAAGGCCATCACAATTTTCGTACTACACTTTGTAGCGTTATAATCCGTCTTATCAGAAAAGGGGATTGTGCAATTAATTTTAGGAATCTAGAAGATCACATTATCCGGCCCGGAAGTAAGCAGAGCTTGTGTTATGGGTACCACATGACTGATATACTGCTTATATACTTTATATGTAAATACATACATATTATACATAGAAAAACCCAGACCCTAGACAAATACCCACATTGAACCCACAACCTTCTGCGTCTCAGCCGGGCCTTTGCCCACTGCGTCACAGACGTAAGAGACAAAAGCTAGTTATAGGTGAAATTAAGAAAATTATAAGATTATTTAGATTTCTATAATAAAAACACAATTTGTATATCCACACGTATGTGCTCGTAGAATATATACTCGCATAAACAGAAAATGAAGAAAATCAATGTTTCCAGAACTAAGTAATAAAATTAAATTCTACAGGTCAGGATAACAATTCGCCTCGACAGTAAAAATTGAATCATCTTAACGGGTGACTAGCTACTCCGAACCAGGTAATATGATTGAAGTGCCTCAGAGGCCCTTCTCATGCACTTTCAAAATGCCAGTTTCCGCACGAAATTATCCTTAACCGTTGAAATCGAATCAATATTACGTCACTTGCTACCACTAGGAGTTGGTTTAACTATTTGGTTTACAAAAATCCTTATTTGATAAGGAGCGCCATCATTCAGATATCTCTGTCTCTTTTGCTATGCTATGCTAGTTAGCTAGGAAGTGTATAATTCGGAGCATTGTATGAACCTATGCTATATGTAGCTAAAGTCTTATACCACTCTTTCTACTCATGAATATTTATTTGACCCTTCCATATTTATACTATATTAGCTACCCGCCCCGGCTTCGCACTGCTTCGCTTCGCCCCGGGTGCAATGCTGATAGTAAATATACTACAGAATGTCTTTATATACAACGTTATCTAAGAAAATAACAACCTAAGAGATAGACGACATATACCATCGCGGCCTTTTTTGTAGACTTTTTTAAGGTGTACAATACTGTAGTACATTATTTTGATCTATCTCGTAGGGTTCAGCCAGCCATTGCAATGTAAGCGCAAAAAGATGTTTTTATTTACGACATAACATTAGAAACCACTAAAATCAACAGTGTTTCTCTACTATATTATGCATGTATTATATAAATATATAATCCTTTCTCTTGAATTACTCTATCTATTTAAAAAAATCGCATCAAAATTCGTTTAGTAGTTTCAAAGATCTAAGCATACATAGGGACAGATAGACAGCGGGAAACGACTTTGTTTTATACTATGTAGTGACTTCTTCTAATATTTAAAATGCAAAAGTTTGTGTGGATATTTGAATGTTTGTGGCTCATTCATACCGTAATAGCTCAACGGATTTAAATTAATCTTAGTATAGAGGTCGTCTGGAAAGCAAACAGGCTACTTTTATGGGTGCAATGCAAGCGAAGCCGTGGGTAAGAGCTTGTAGTTCAATAAAAATAACCATTTGCAGGAGGAGCTCTGGCAAATAGAAAACCTGACAATAGTACCAGTAGGCCACAAATCTGGCACGTCCCGGCTCCAGGTACTGCGGTATTCAATTGCCGGGCGTTTTTCAGCAAGGCCGTTTGAAACAGTACAGTCGAGGGTATAAGTTTGTGAAAAACTAAGCTTAAGACTGTACTTTCTAGTCACGATAGACATGAAGTTGTCAAACCAGTCGTTCATCGTCATTAGATCATGAATTAAGTTTTCAGACAGCCTGAAGTTGGCAATAGACTCATAACAATAACAAGACATAACAACAAGACATAACATAACAAGCAGCGGCTATTACATCGGTCACCATTTATAGTGGTGGTTAATTACTCAATCACTATAACTCCTCTTAAATTAAAGTCTAGTACGTCATCTGTAAAAAGAAGCTCTTACTAGATATATTTTATACATTATAAGAATCGTTGCGTGTTAGTCTTTTCTAACCTAACAGACCAGCAAAAAGTTCTAAGTAATCTACTATATATTTGTCGTTTACCACTCACTCATTCATCACGAAATCTCAAAACCACCGAACGGATTAAAATGAAATTTGGTATGCAGCTTCCTATAAGGCCTTAGGTGCTCGCTAAGTAAGGTTTTTAAAACAATTCACTCGCGATTATGCATTGTAATTTTTCCGAAAAATTAATTCGTTCAATTATTATCTTGCTACTTTTTATCTACCACGCGGGCAAAGCCGCGGGAAACAGCTAGTGATCTATAGACCGTTAAAAGTGAATAAGGCTTTCAGACGGTATGATGTTGGGCATTGACTCAGGACTAGAATGCAACGGCTATTGCTCCACCGCTATATCTCCTCTCAAGTTTAAATAAATTACCTGTAAAAGGAAGCCTTACAAGGCATACAAGATACTTTATAGCAATCGTTGCATATCACACAGACCAGCAAAGTTAATTACCGATCAGGGCAGTCATATTTCAGTGCCTGTTCTAAGTAGTAATTTACTGCTTTGAACTTTAGAGGAAACTGCTGCTCTAGTGGTAGTAGAGGATATCCGATCCAAAGGTCGTAGGTTAGAATCCGGATTCCAGATGGTTTCTTTTCACAACAGGAAAAGCAGACGTACCTCTCAGTACCACCCATACCTTGACAGTCCACCACCCTTACAAACAAAGCGATTTGCTTCCACATTTATAATGGGTACAGTTAAGGATTGGAATACTTTGCCGTCGTCTGTCTTTCCTGAAAACTACTGCCTGGGTCTCTTCAAGTCAAGAGTAAATAAGTGTCTTCTAGACATCGCCGCATCGTCTCTTACCATAAGGCGAGATCGTGGTCAAACGTAGGTATACGACAAAAAAAAACTGTTCGAAAAGTGTATGTGCGTACTCTCACCCGGTGATGGAAAACATCGTGATGAAAACGGCATGTCGCAGAACATAACAAGTGCGAAACATGTGCCGAGTGGACGAAAGGAGCATTTGAGACGCACTTTTATCCTTTCACCAATCTGTTTTAAAATTTCCTGTGGCACAATACAAAGAAGATGGCAAAGAAATATTCGGTGTGTCGATGCATGTACGTACTTCTGTCATCGACTGTAGGTGTATTCTGGTGTCCCGGTGACTTGTGTTCGTACCCAGGTCACGTACAGCGGGACAAGTCATACCAACGAGCAGGTATGTCCGTTTTGTTCGAATCAAGTGAATTCGAGATGTGTAGAACTTTGTTCGTACTCGTTATTTCTTAGTCAACGACAACGACATAGATACCTGTTTTCTTATTTATGCATATAAAATCAATTGTCGTCGAACTCGAAATAGATTTAGATTTTAATCGATTTTCTATTTGTTTTGTTCGAAAGCATTTATTAGAACAGCCAAAACATTTAAAAATCTATATTGATACATAGTACTTAACCGCCTAGGACATAACGGGATAGAACATTTAAAAATGTTTAAACTATTATTATTATTATTATTTTAGATATTCAATATTTTTAATAATCAATATATTTTTAAAGTAATTCATTAATGTAATTCAATGTTAGTATAATTGACTATTTTGTTTTATTTTAATTTGTTAACTCTAATTAATTTAATATGATAATAGACATGTAATTTTCGAGTTATCAACGACAAGTACTCTACGGCCCAACTATGTCAGACCTAAAAAAATATTAAAATAAAGTCGATTCATCGATTGTTGAGTGTTTATGGGAATTGCCACTTGAGATTATTTTCAACTAGCTGCTGCCCGCAGCATCGCACGCATGGTAACTACATAAAAAGTAGCCTATGTCCTTCCCCAAGGTTCCATTTATCTCTATACCAAAATTCATTTAAATCGGTTCAGCGGTTTAGGCGTGAAAACGTGACATACAGCCAGACAGACAGACAGAGTTACTTTAACATTTATAATATTATAGTATAGAATTAAAGATAGATGGTGTCCGCTACGAATAGCGGTGAACTGACGTGGTCGTCAAGTGAGAAAATGAGCAAATGAAACAGAATTTCAAACGTTGTTTGCTTTTTAATTAAAAGCAGCGCAAATACTAATGGTACAATATTCATACTGTTAAGAGAGCTTCCTATATCAGCATGAATGGTGAACAGTTGAACAAATGGATATATTACGAATTTAAAGGTTCCATCTACGAACATTAGGTCACTAAAAAAAAAATGATTTATCTTGACTTAAAAATGATCTGTTAACTAATAATAATTAATTATTTTAAAAATATATGATATCGACCCATATTTACTATATTTTGTTTATTTTTACCTTTAGTGCGTGACTGTACCACAGGGACCGAAAGGAAACATCGAAATTATTAGTGTGAATGGGAAATATAATTGACTTTAAAATAAATGAAGATCAGGAGACTAGTGGGCACCTGAAATAATTGAGGGGAAGAGTGGGCACAGGGTGCGAATTTCAAGGGACCAGTGGGTACCTTCCCACAAAAATCACCCGATCATCTGGTTATATTAGGTTTATATTTTACATGTTTTTGATTTGGTGTATTCTGTTTCATATAATCGTAAGCATCGTGAGTCATTGTATATTGAGTTTTATCTCATTAACATAAATGCCACCCCATCTATATTAATTGAACATTCTAAAGCAATGACAGAAATAATTTCCGCGCCTGAAAATGTTGTTGTCTGAAATTGTAACGCAAATACTGAGAAAGACTTTATGTAATGACGTCATCTATTTAGATTCTATCTCTCCTTCACTGCGGCAGTCGAGAACAGCTGTGTTGATTTCTACATTAAACAGATATACAATAAGACTTATAAAATAAGGTCATCAAATCATAGCGAAGTTTAAAGATTTTGCATAATTATTGTTACTAGTGGTCGCCAACTGGTCGAAATTCGAAAATATTTAATTCTTTCAATTAATAATAATGTATTTTTTTATACATTATTTAAAAACACGGACATAGTGAGAAGACTCAAACGAACAAAGCCGTTTGAGTAAGTGTAGTGTAACAGTGATAGAAAGTGAAAATGACAAAAATATACAATATATTACAATATATTCATAAAGAACACAAGAACAAAGTGTCCTCCCCTTAACTAGAGACAATAATAAAAGTGCTATTGGCCACATTCTCAGGCATAATTTACGTTATAAAAATTAGTCATAGTTAAATTACTCATTGGCCTACTTGGCTAGATTGTAATAATATTAGAGTATAATTATAAAAAATAATTTTAGCATTCTGTACTCCTTCTCTATATAAACTTTAAGTGTGCGAAATTTCATACTCTCCGTCCACGCAATTTTCGTAAAAAGGGGTACAAAGTTTTTGCTTCACGTATTAATATATAGATAATGGTATACGCAAATAAGTAATTGACTAGGAATTCCGTGAAACATAGCTCAGAATGAATTGGCCTTAGCCCTTATCGCTATGTCCGTCTGTCTGTGTCTGTCCGCCTTTAATCTTGGTCTTGCTCGCAGGCTATTAGTTGATGAAATTTTACACGGTAATACAAAGTAACCCCGTTGTATGCTTTTTAAATGTATCTTATTTATTGCTATATTTTACTGTGTATATAAGGTCTATTTATGTATAAATATTAATTTTATTTTTAGAAATTTATATTACCTATAATATGACTTTTAAAATTTATTTTAAATATGATATGATATGACTTGAGCTGGTGCGGCGGTTAAATGTGCCGAGGACCTTAAATATGCAGGTCTTGTTAAGGCCTACATGTTTGAGCCTTTTGGCGTCAAGACCCTGGGCCCGTGGGGAACAGGAGCCCTCCGCGTTTTTTAAATGATTTCACCAGACACCCGGTAGATACATTGCGTGACCCAAGAGCTGGTTCCTATCTGGCTCAGCGTATTAGCATTGCCATTCAACGTGGCAATGCCGCCAGTATCTTGGGAACGCTGCCCTCTGGCAGTGATCTGACCTTAAAGGAGGAAAACCAGCTCTTAGTAGCAGAGAAGAAAATTCTCCGGAAAATCCTGGGAACTGTGAAGAGGGACGATGGCAGCTGGAGGGTTCGAAAAAACGTTGAAATTTTTTTCAACGAGCCAAACACTATAGGAGAATATAAATCTAACCAACTCCGTCGGCTCGGTCATATTCAGCGAAAGGGTGAAGATCGTAGCGTCAAGAAAGCATACTTGGGCCGAGCATTTCGTAGTCACCCGTTTGGTTGTCCCAAATATCGTTGGAGCGATAGAGTCGAAGCTGATCTGCGTGAGCTTGCAGCTGATAACTGGCAGGAGATTGCAAAGGACCGGAGAAGGTGGAGAGTTCTCGTTTCGGAGGCCAAGACTTATTCTGGGTCCCTGCGCCAATGGAGTAAGTAGTAAGTGAGTAAGTTAGATAGCTCAACGGTTTCACAAGTATTTTATATTATTGTATATTATACTGTACATTTCAGTAATGATTTCTGTAAATAAAGCGTTTGTTTTCTATATGTACTGTTCGAAGTCCTTATTCTTAGATTATGTTAGCACGCCTACTTTTTATTCTCTCTACCTTGCAAGTTGGCTGGTAGAAAATGCTTCTAGCATTAAGCCCACCTTTTGTACATTTATACATATTTGTTTGTGCAATAAAGGATTAAATAAAAACGTCTACAAAGGTATGAAAACAACGGTTTTAAGGATACCTTCCCAACATATAAAGAGAGGTTGGTTATTTAATATTTTACTACTGCAGTTATCTTGGACAGTATTTCGATACAGGTATTCGTTTAATAAGCATTAAGCTTTGATGTGGCTGTTTTTGGCCGTCTCGTGGTGTCGTGTCGTCCTAACTATTAGTCATCGTTAACCTGACTTCGAAAGCTTTAACTATGCGTGGTCACATGCACTTGGCAAATTTTTATTATCATCGTTATTTCATCGTTAATAAACCACAACTTTTTTCATAAATTCAGCTACAATATATTACAATATATACAATTTGTTCATTAACCCTAAATAAATAAAATAATATAAATATTTCAATCCAATAATTTCAAACCGATTTCTGGTGTTCCAAATTAGAAAGTGACTCATTTTTAACGTGATAACGTCTTATAAATCGATGAACGCCGGCCGGTTTGAATATCCCACCATATTATAAAATAAAATGACTTTACTACGATCTTCTATCCAACTGCGTGACAACTCAAGAACGCTTTATAAAGCTCACGTCAAACAGCTAATAGCACATGAGCGTTTACTCATGAAGACATTACTCGGCACTAAACATGACACTTACCAGTTTAGTAACGACATACGTCATCACGTAACTGCCCAACTGGTGTGTCTCAATATGTTACGAGTATGTCAAGTTGTCATGGGGAGTGACAATTTGTGCTATTTATCATGGTTTTAGAATAATAGCTCTGCACTCTTGTTTTATCTCCGGGCTTTGCAGACAAATACAAAAAAACACAAACGATAAGTCCATAGGTAACGAAAGATCTTATTACGTAGGTTTTAGGTCGTAAATGAGTAAACGTTAACGAGTCATTTACCTTTATACAAACTATATCTACAATCTCATCATATACTATACAGAACAATCACACCTGAGACCCAATCTCGCAAACGCTTGAAAGCCGTCTAATGAATTCATTCCAAGTTCAACATGATTTATGACTCCGATATGTTGGAAAACAAATGACAGTTGAGAACGGGCTCCGCGCAACACTTTTGTTCCAATATTGCTCAATCGAAAAGCCGTATAATACCAATTTTCTCCCCCAAGCGCCGTTTTCGCGGTACCTAACCTACAGCCAGCAGCGTGTCTAAAATGACGTGACACAAGCGATGTCGCAGCGTCTCTATTTACCCTTTTTTCGCCCGCCGTACGTGCCTGGTGCGAGCAGATGAAATTCCGGGGATTTGGTCTTTCAAAGCCTCGAGAAAAACAAATGAACTACGTTTAGATCGATTATTTTCAGACTTGGTTTAGGAATTGCCACTTTGTACAAATGTATCGACCTAAGATTTAAAAACTTATTTTTTTATTAGCTTCTGCCTGCGGATTTGTGCGTGGTGCCTATATAAAAGTAGCCTTTCCAACCAAATTTCATCAAGATCTGATCAACCGTTTAGTCGTGGTATCGTAACATAAAAAAGACATACATAAATAGTATGAATATAATGATTATCCTTGCTTAGCAGGCTTCAATTTTTACGCTTAACTTTTAGTCCAAGTTTTGATGACATTTGTGATGCGATTAGCTGACTGACTCGAGAAGCTTTTCTGTGAGAAGTGATATTCGAATGTTGCAGTGAGACAAAATATGACATGATATGTCATGTTTCTACAAGATACGCACTACGTCTAATTTAATTTAAAAACACGTACCTGTAATCCATTGGTTTACGTTCCCGCGTCACTTTATCAGGTATTATTCAATGAAGGCGCCATTTTGAATTTTCCCGATTGAAGCTATTCTTCAAACGTTCCCTTCTCAACCCCATCACACGAATGGAAAGAACCGCAATCAAACTGCCTACCAAAAGCAATGATCAATCCAATCTCGCTCAAATAATGCCGGTTATATATCAAGACCCTTTGGAAAATAAAGCAGGAATACAATGGCAGCCATAGTTTCAAAGTAACACGGCGAAGCAGTATCCTATCACAACTCAGGTGCCCTTTGTACCGAGATAAGTAACTGTTCAATCGGATTACACAATGGAAAGGTCAGGGAAAGGCCCTCGGAAGGGACTATTGGAACAATAGGTATTTTATTTATCTACTTTTGCAGAAGGATTGTTGATCGGGTTTTGGAGAAAATCCCTGAACTCTCTGGATACTTGGACAGCCCGATCAAAGTTAAAATAGTTTTCATATTTACCTTCTTCTTGATCTTATCGTGTTCCTAGTTATTTCCATTGTGGGGAAAGGATTAAAGTGCGCCTCAAAGGTTCCTTTCGTTGACAAAAATCTTGAATTTTTTAGGTTCTACAACATGCTGGTTTCCACACGATATTTTCATTCGCCGTTTGAGAGTACTGGTACAGAGTACATACACATTTTGAACAGAAGAATCATGGGTGCACGACAGGATTTGAACCCACGAACTTAAGGTCGGAAGCCAGAGCCTCTACCTGTAGACCACCAGTGATCTATTTACTTAAGTATTTATATTATAAATCTGAATGTTTGGGAATATATTTGGCTCGAATATTCCAAACGGCGCGGCGGTCAGATTTGGATGAAAGTTTATATACATATAGTCAGTAACCTTTTAAACAAAAAATATTGGTGTACAATGCACACAACACCATCTAGCCCCAATCTAAGCATAGCTTGTATTATGGTGACCAGATGACTGATAGAATACTTTAATATTTTTAAATAGATACTTTTAACACCGAGACAGAACAAACACCTGTGCTCATCACACAAATGTTTATCCTGGAAAGGAATCGAACCCTCAACCTACAGCGCAGAAGGCAGATCTACTACCACCTGAGCTGACGGCTCAGTCAACCTGGTATATGATATAAGCTACTTTTTATATGGGTAGATACTATGTGAGCGAAGCTGCAGGTAGAAAATAATAATAATAATAATGCCGGACATTTCACACAGCATCATCTAGCCCCAAAGTTAGCAGAGCTTGTGTTATGGGTACCACATGACTGATATACTACATATATTCTTTTTTTTGTAAATTCATACATATTATACATAAAAACAACCAGACCCGAGATAAATACTTGCAGATCATACAAACATTTGTCCCGCGGCGGGAATCGAACCCGCAACCTTTTGCGTCTCAGCTGGACCTAAGCCCACTGCGCCACAGAGGTCGAAAATTGTATTTCATAAAATCACGAAGACCACTTCGCTAAGTGAACCCAATGCCTGTTCCACCGTGACCATAGGACGCATATAATTGCGTTAATTTTCCTTTTGAAACATTATCACAAAAAAAAATATTACCAGTTGAAACCCCAGTGTTCCAAAACAACATTATGTGCTATTTATAAACCCAAGGTATAACTTTACAATTCTCTTCATACCAAAATCTCGGCCTAACAAAAGGCGTTCCAACTTGGCACTAAAATATTCGTAAAATAATGGGTTAAAACAAGCGAGGAAAAACTAATTTACAGCGCTCGTGGTCTTGATTAATACATACGGCAAGTTACCGCACGATTTTTGTCGAGCTGACTAAATTACCTTTTTAAAATGAAGTTAGATCTTTTCAAAAGGACACTGCCTTAACAAGGGCAGTGTTTAGTATATCACTCTTACAAAAAGGGACAGACATCACTATTTTAAACAGTAATTAGCTTTTGATGATTATTTTTGGCCGTCTTGCGAAGCAAACTTTGCGCTCTTATATTAGTTATTTTTCTCAAGTTATTTCCGGTTTTGGTAATTTTGGTGTTTTTCTTTAATAGCTCTATTTAAATAGAGTTATTTAAACCAGTGTGACTAATTGATATAAAAGAAAGCTCTGTGTTTTTTTGTGAATGGAGCAAAAATAATCCGTTTTATATGAATTATTTTGTATGAAAAGACACCATTTTTATATATATAACAAAATGACGTACGACAAGATACGACTTTGTGACATCATACTATAAACAATATAAACACTACATTGGCAAAACTGTCATTAATATGACACATGCCATTAACGAAGAAGAACTTTTGACAGAAGTTGAGAGACGTTTGTAAGTAAGGCCCATAGTTTACTAATATTACGATGTTCATATTCATATGTATTTTTTTTTATTACTCATGGGATTAAAAGGCCTGTAAAACATGCTCATCTAAAAGTCCCCAGATGTGGTGGACATTACCATAGATCCCCATTTACTTAGATCTATTTGAGGATGTATCTGTATTGTAGTTTTTGGTTTAGAAACAATACGACAAAAACCGTGCCGTGTACTGTCGCCTGCTCTCTGTGTTCACACGACTGGCTTTCCCGAGGCCCTACATAACTAATTCACGGTGACTTGATGAACTGGGGCCGACAGCACGAATTATGTATGATGACGTCATCTTTCTAGGCCAAAAATTCTCGATGAGAAAGTGTTTTTCATTACATTTTAACAATTACATTTTCTTGGTTGCTGATTAAAAAAGATTACAACGATTTCAAATAATTGATTTTTACTTGATGGCTGTGTTATTGGCTGTAGTTTTTGCCTGTTCAAATTATGATAAAAAACTGTTCAAAGGTCTGGTAATATTATGTGATCTGTCGCTTGGCAACAAGCGAGGCATTTTTTTTTTTTTTTTTAATCTGGGACATTTCACACAGCATCATCTGGCCCCAAATTAAGCAGAGCTCGTGTTATGGGTACCACATGACTGATGGGTATACTACTTATATACTTTTTTTTTTGAATACATACATATTATACATAGAAACACCCAGACCCGAGACAAATACTTGCAGATCATACAAACATTTGTCCCGCGGCGGGAATCGAACCCGCAACCTTCTGCGTCTCAGCCGGACCTAAGCCCACTGCGCTACAGAGGTCGCTACAGAAGTTGTTGTAGGAGTGTGTTTTTTTGTACATCCCCAATCGAGACAGCTGATAAATGAATGGTTCGACATCTTGTCGCATGATATCTGACGACTTCGATGACATGTCTCAGAACTGTCGTTCCCTAAATACACGGTCTACAAGCCGTAGACCTTGTATTTAAGGAAAAACTGATAAAGGTATTTGTCATTTTATTAGTCACAGCTTTCGTCGATTTGGGGAAAATACGAGCGCGCCCAACGGCCCGTCGAACCAGCGAGCGATAAAAGCTTTATATAGCGGCGGTGTCTTCAATATCCTGTATTTACTGCTCTGTTTGTGGGTGAATCCGAATTATATATAAAAAATTGGGCAAGCGCGTATCATACTATGCACAGTAAAGACAGAATACAAGGATAAGAATGTGATCAGGGTTCAAACCGATCAAAGACTACTATCTAATTAGTAAATTACAAAAATATATGCAGTATGGAGCATGTATTTTTTCATGTATTTTTTAGGTTTAAAAAACACGGCTAGTAATAATCTAGTGAAGACTACTAGTCGTGATAATTTTCCATCTAATTTCATAATACAAATTATGTTATTTTTTATAAACTTTACAGGAAAAATATCCTTTTCACATAACTTATAAACTTTACTTTTTAAGTGTTTTTTATTAATTTGTAAGAGCTACTAATACGTATTTCCGTGCAAGATTGTATTACGATAAAATGAATAATCTGTGTGCAAGAGCTCTGATTAGGGGTTGACAGACAGACAGACAGACGAACAAAGTGAAACTATCAGGGTTCAGGTTATCAGGGATGCAATAGCTCTCCTGTAGGGCGATCTTGCTAATTGTCAACGTTATTGCCATTGAATGGATTGGTTTTGGCAATGGTTTGGATATGGCAAATCTCGTGTAAATGTAAAAATTTAAAAATGGTACCGCGCTATTCTTCCTGATCGATTTAATCGTTGATTTTACCAATACAAATTTACCTAGTATATACTACGGTGTCTTGGGAACGCTGCCCTCTGGCAGTGAACTGGATCGGTTGAGCTATCTGTTGATCGTTTAAAATGGTCCTTAGATAGCTCAACTGTTTCAGATGTATTTTATATTATCGTATATTATTCTGTACATTTTTGTAATTATTGTTTACAATTATATTACACAAAAAACTATGCGGTTACAAACTTACATAACCGTACGAGACTGTACTCGTCGTCTTACGATGCACGGAAACATCATCAAACGAAAAGTATATTCCTTGACCATTTACCGTTGGCGCTTTACCGTTTTATTAACGTGTAACATCTTTCCACATACTTTCTTGTGCAACCAATGCGCATGCGGTGGTAGAGTTGATCGTCAGATGGTATCAACCGATTTGATTAGGTTTGGTATTTTGCTGCTACTAACTTATCCTAATTAAATTTTATCTAATTTAACTAAGCGTTCCTTTTTTAGTTAGGTGGTACCAACCAAATAGGTTTTACAAATGACTAATTAAATATATATTAGACAATTCCTAATTTTAGAAATGAACCAACCGAATTGCCACCAATATATAATTTGGGTTCTGTTTTATTATCTTCGGAGGTGGGCGTTAACATTCGCGACACAGTTAATTTAACTTCTGCGTAATGTTATCGTTCATTCCATGTTCTTGTATATACTTGTTTATGCTCCCAAATAAATACATTTTGATTTTTTTGATTTGAATTTAGGATATTATGTTAATGTTGCTTTTTAACAAGAGAAGTCAGATGTTACACATCATATGCGACCACTGTTAGGCTTCGTCGTTTTTTCATTGATATGGTTTTATGTAGATAAAGTAATCGTTTAATGTATTATCACACAAACAATAATCTGTCGGGAGTTGAAAGTCCAATTTTCCGCGGTTTTGAAACTGCAATATATATTCATGAGTTTCGGTGACATGTACGACACTAACAGTTCATATGCCACGCGAAAATGAAGTCTATTACAATGCGATACGGCCTCGTGATGAATATTCGTTGATGTGAATAATACCTTTGCAAGGGATAGGGTTGGCCGAAGTTTGTACAACTTTAAGTGGGGACGAATCAAACTTATAGCAAGCGTTATGTAGAACTAGCTTCTGTCCGCAGCTTAGCACGGGTAGATTTTGCATAATAAACCTCTTTATAACACACAGACATCTATTTACAGGAATAATTACAGAAATGTACAGATTATCTATCTTATATAGTTAGTAACTTGAATTAGGATATAGGCTATTTGTAACCCGGAAAAACAACGGGAAAGGGAACGGGAATGGGGCGCGCTAAGCTGCGGGTGGCTGCTAAGCGCCTTCTATCAATATTTATCCGTAAGTTTGTTAATCTCTTTACTTATTTCAATTATATGAATAGCTATCTTTTTTTTAATAGCGTTATTAGTACTTTCATATTTTTTGTGAAACGAAGTTTTTTGTGAACGACCGCCAACGAAGTGGGCACGGGTAGCTAGTATACAAAAAAACAAAACACATTTGAAACAATTGAGCTGTCTTATGAACGTTTAAAACGATCTACAGATAACCCAACTGATCCCGATCACATAATAAATAAGCTATGCCATGTCACAGGCTAAATCTTTACTAAGTTTTATCCAAATCTGTTTAGCCGTTAAAGTGTAATTATACCATATAAAAACTTCCAACATATGAACAATGCGTGAGTTTCGTTGAACACTCGGTTGGAACGAAGTTTCTATCGTAGTATATTATTATTGATAAACATATTATAACCTTGAATAACAAATACAAATGAATGAATTACTAGCGTCCGAGAGCAATTAAATGAAACGCCGAAATAATGAAAGAATTGAAGGAATACCGAATATTTCGTAATTTGAGTTGTGAAAATAAACATTTTATTGCACATCATTCAATTCATCTAATTAATTCGTTCATTCGTACCTACATCATACATCGTATTAATTCATTCGTGTCACCCTATGGATAACCGTCTACACTAAAGAAAAGGTCGTGACGGAAATTCGTGACGGAAAAGACTTACACTTTTTGTCGCCTAGCTCCCATCCGCCAAGTCCGTACCGTGCAATAAAGAACTTTGTTCGAAATTCTACTCTAACTTTCGCGTTTGTAATATAATAATAAAGAAATAAAGTATGTAGGTAGAAATTTATAAAGAAAATAAGTTGAATACTTACCTAGAATAATATTTATGACGATTTGGCGAACTTTAGTGCGGGTTCATCTTTCATAGGCAAACAATTTGACACAGTACCAGCTAGCCTCCAAAGTAGGCAGAGCTGGTGTTATGGGAACCACATGACTGATATACTATTTATAAAGGTAAATACTTACATATTATATATAAAAAAATACCCAGACCCGAGACAAATATTTAAAGATCATACAAACATTTATCCTGCGGTGGGAATCGTACCCGCAACCTTCTGTGTCTCAGGCGGGCTTTAGCCCACTGCGTCACAGAGGACACTGCTTTGTAATTTAATAATGTTCATTAGGCATTTTCAAAAATAACCAAGGAACTAAAGATCTGAGGAGGGTTTCGGACACCAAATGGAAAATAGAAACCCTTATAGAACCACTTCGTTGTATGTATATCTATCTGTCTGACAATATACTTTTTCCAGAGACGTGTGGAGATATCAAGTTGTCAAACTCTTCGTCTACGGGCCTTTAAAACTGTAAGCATTAAGCATATAAGTATTATTTATTGTAAGACATAATGCTAGTGATTTTTTTGTTTCGCCGCTTGGATTTGTAAAAACAAGAACGATCTTTATGTTGCTTACACTTAAGTCCATATTAATGTACCTTTTATAAATTACACTTCTTAAATATACTAAATTGACGTTTGATTGACGTGTTTTAGTGCTTTTTAGTTATCATGTGTGGAAAATGATTCTTCGTCTGTCATATCATGGAGTAACATAGCTCTGCTAATTTAATATTTTTTACCCGTTTTATTGCATGTTTTATTCAGTAATCTTGGCATTTTAATGAATAAATTGTGACTACAGGACGGGTATGGATAATTGAATTATATGTGTATTGTGGTGCAATGTGATTTGAACGACGAGGAATCCCAAGAAAATTCTAGACGCCATTCCGCGTGACGTCTAGAATTGACAATTGACCCTCGACTAAGACTAATAACAAACAAACTGACTATAAACTATAAACACTTGACATTGGCATTACTATGTCACAGGCCATTAACAAAGAAGAAGAAGAAGAAGAATGTGTGGAAAATTGTTGCAACATAAATTCAATAAACGAATCAAATGTCAATTTATCTTATATCAGAACTGTCATTAAAATGTTACTCCAATTTCAACTTTGAATCAAGGAATATCGATACAGAATCAGAAGCAATGCATACGTACCTGTTACGCACGTTTAATGTACGTAATGAAAAAGTGCAGCTAGCAATACAGCGTAGCAGCCCTAAGACACCTTTTTTAAGCCATGACGTGACAGAAATCGTGTTCATGCAAATTTTACAGTAACAAATTCAGTTTTCTATGACTATTAAATAGTTCTAAATCATAGGGTTGTCACGGGTGGAATAACTTTACTAAAAGTTTCAAAGCGCACGCTATTTTTGTGTAAATGACAGAGATGAATTACTGTTTTGGAAAGCGATACCTATTGCGATAAAAGTTTTGTTATTTAATATTTTTTAACGGTTATGTACCTACAGAATAATGTACCTAATGAGTAATGTAGTATTCACACTTGTTTAAGTAAATCGTGTACAGATCGAATGAGGATATGGCTATGTCGAGGGTTAAAAAAGCTGAAGTCGGAGGTAGGCTGGTTAAACGTTCGACTTCTCTGTTCACGGAATCTAGATGAACAGGTTGACAGGGAAGACTTGATGATCACTGGGCTCCGAGGCTTTCGGCCTGACAAGTAGTTTTTTCATGTCTTCGAATGCAAGACTTTGGTTCGGATGATTGAGAGATAGAGAGATAGTTTCGGCTTTCATGGACCTAGCCCATTGAAGCTAGGTGGTCTGGCTTGACACTTGAGAGCAGATTGTCAAATATTGGTTACGATAATCGCTGTTGCGTTTCCGAACTTCAACTTGAAGTGCACGCAGTCTTTGAATGTTGATGGTCAACAGAGAGAAAGAAAAAAAGAAAAATCATTTAGTCAAACCACCCCTATACAATAAATATACAAAAAAAAAAATATTCAAACACTAACGACTAAAACTAAAACAAATAAGCAGCAAGAAAAACAAATGAGTTAGGACTGAGTCGTGGTGAAATGGCCCACAGCTCAGCATAATACTACTGCATGTTGCCATGCTGCAGCGCTGGTCTTCCGCTGAGTTGAAGAACAGCTGTTATGTTTTCTCCGTGATCTCAGCTTCATGACGATGAGGGGATTCCCCAAGGCCGTTGGTGCCAGACACAGTCGGATTGTAGCATTTCTCTAATGGATAAAAGCAGGCGGTCTGGGTCTACGCCCAACTTGGTTCTTTGGCACTGTTAAGATGACCACTTGCGCTTTCAAAGTCGAATGAAACCAGCATTGTCCGGAAAAGGTCTATGCCCTCAGTGATACGACAAAACAAAAGCCGAAGTACAGAGTTTTACAAGACAAGCAGACCTGTCTGTTTCGCGCTCAAAAGAGAAGCTCTTTTTTTTTCAGATGACTGATAGAATACTAATTTATTTCTAAATTCATACATACCTACTTGCATGATACTTTATAACACTCAGCACAAACATCTGTGTTCATGACACCAATGTTTGCCCTGGTAGGGAATCGAACCCACAACTTACAGCGCAGAAGTCAGAGCTACTTCCGTCTAAGCTGAGAAAGCAATCAATATGTATGCAAAGTCTTGAAACATTGCAATTTGTGCAAAGTCTTGAAACATTGCTAATGTCTGTCTGTTTCGCGCTCAAAAGAGAAGCTCCTTTTTTTTCAGATGACTGATAGAATACTTATTTATTTCTAAATACATACATACCTACTTGCATGATACTTTATAACACTCAGCACAAACATCTGTGTTCATGACACTAATGTTTGCCCTGGTAGGGAATCGAACCCACAACTTACAGCGCAGAAGTCAGAGCTACTTCCATCTAAGCTGAGAAAGCAATCAATATGTATGCAAAGTCTTGAAACATTGCAATTTGTGCAAAGTCTTGAAACATTGCTAATGTCTGTTGTCGCTGGTTTTATAGGATAGCGATGTATAGGCAAGCAAAATAATTATTCATAAGTTCATAACTTTAGCGCTTTTATGAGACTAAATAATCCTTAATGTGAAAAGTTTTGTACTTTTGGAATTTAATTTACTCGTTTGATCTTATAATAAGTTTTTTTCTTAAATAGGTTTTGATAACTTTTCACTTTGATCCAGTCGTTAGTAACAAAATTCTAATTTATCAACAATGTTTGCTATTCGTAAGACGACACAAAACAGTGTGGATTTCGTACAAGATAAAAAACAAACAATTAACAATATACTCATCTTGCTTTGGCCCGCGGCTTCACACGCGTAGTACCTACATAAAAAGAACCCTATGCTGCTCCAACCAGGCGATTATATAATTCTGATTCTATCAAAATATTTTAGTTTTTAGTTACTTTTGAAGATTTGATATTATATGATAATACTAATAATAATAATAATAATACCGGACATTTCACACAGCAACATCTGGCCCCAAAGTTAGCAGAGCTTGTGTTATGGGTACCACATGACTGATATACTACTCATATACTTATTTTTTTTTGTAAATACATACATAATTATACATAGAAACAAATATCCATACAACCTTAAGAATTTATAGTGTTTGAATGATAGGGATATTATAGGGATAGAGATCTTAGTTTTGACAAAAAGCTCGCGCGCGCCGACCTTTCGTCTTTATTGCGCGCTCGTGTCCCGAACACTTCGTGGTAAGGGCTTACACTTTTATTTTAATAGTAAAAGAGCCGAATTTCAGAACAAAAAACTGAAAATAATCTGAAAATAAATTGGCCAAGTGCATGTGACCATGCACAGCCTTCCGAAGTCAGTCAGGATACTCTAAAATGCAGCCTCCTTGATCTCCACGATACCACAATAGCTACTTTCTCCTTAATTTGGATCAGATAGTTAACCGACACACTCGAATTGTTTAAGTGTTTCGTAGTTAAGTTATAAGATGAATCATGCAAAAAAACGCTAGGACCAGGACGAGTTTCTTGCCGGTTCTTCTCGGGCTTCGATTTGGATGAATTGGCACCTAAATTCACCTAGTATGTAAGACGTTTCAAAGTGATTCTTGTGATTGTATTAAATACTAGCTGTTCCGTTCACGACTTCGTCCGTTCGTTTTAAAAAGAAATACAAATAAAAAAAATCTAATTGTAAATCTTAACCATACTCGAAACCCCTTTAACACACACAAAAAAAATAATCAAAATCGGTCCTGCCGTTTAGGAGGAGTTTAATTACACATAAAAACGCACGCACAGAAAATTAATATTTAACATCGTATAAATACTGACAAATATTGACATTAATATTTATACGATACTAATGTCACTCAATTGTTTTGCCTTCCCGGAACCTCTCCACTAACACTTAAACTTTATGGAAAGGTATTAAAGTTCAAATTGGCTCTTAAGTATTATTACGAATCGATTGTATGGGAGTATAGAAAAGTGTTGTTTTTAGACTTTATTAGGATGTTTTTTAAATTTTCATCCGTAAGAACCATCCTCTTACTTCAAGGAATATTCTTAAAAAAGAATTAGCGAAATCGGTTCAGCTGCTCTCGAGATTTGCGCTTAACAACACATTCAGCGATTCATTTTTATATTATATATAGAAGATAGTATATTTTGACTTTGACATGTAAATAATTCAAGACCTTCTTCATCCGCTCTTTTTCAATTTAAAGCATACATAGGTAGTCTTGTGAAGAAAGCTTTTTATAATATAAATGACTATTATTATTGAAAAGAATGCATGACACGTTGTACAGTTAACTGACAGATTTTTATTTCTGTATTAACTGCTGTAATCTAGTACCTATTTGTTTTTTGAAGAAGGATCATACAAAAACGAGCTAGGACCTGGACGAGTTTTTTGCCAGATCTTCTAGTATTTTAGACATTTCAAAGTTATTTTTGTGATGGTATTGAATACAAATATTTGAATTTAAATTTATTTTAACTTAAACTTTCCCTACTCTGATGGTCTTTATAAAAATGTCGTGGCATACAGTTTTTAGAAGGGTTAACAGAGTGAATATATCCTTGAATAATAATAATAAATAATAAATATTCATGGACAATGCACACAGCACCATCTAGTCCCAAACTAAGCATAGCTTGTATTATGGTGACTAGGTGACTGATAGAATACTTATATAGTTTTAAATACATACTTATGATACTTTATAACACCCAGACACAGAGCAAACACCTATGTTCTTCACACAAATGTTTATCCTGGGAGGGAATCGAACCCTCAACCTACAGCGCAGAAGGCAGAGCTACTACCAACTGAGCTGACAAGCCAGTCAGATATTTAATTCAGCGGAAAATGCCAGAGCCGATTCAAATCATGAATTGCAAGAATTGCTTTTCAAAATTTCCAAATAATATAATCCCGGAAGTTTAAGATAGTTGTCATGATCACAAAAATAGACGATTTCACTTTTTAACTTTCCTGAGTTGAAGGTACTATAAATTTTAGGAAACACTTGTTTCATACTAGTTTTGTCGATAACGGTACCAACACTGTTTCGATTTATCTAAAGAATCTTTAGCGGGATATTTCGGATTGAAAAATAGACTTATGATGTGGACCAGTCCTTACATGCATACATCCCAAAGCCATTGAAGTTAGCGCATAAACGTGATATATCGCAGATACGACGCGACCATATTGAAAACTGCCGCTCGCTTAGGGTCTTATCACACTGGCGCTTTGCTAGCGTGGTTCCAGCGAGTCGACTTATGAACGTGCTTCCTGTGACACACGTGCTTTCGTATTATTTCAATATTTAGTTGCACTAAATAAAATAAAGATAACGGTGCCAGCCGTTATGCACCTGCAACCGAACCGACACCGCATGTACAGACTCGACTTTCCTGCGGGTCCTGTCGGCAAGGTCGAGAGGTTAGTGTGGGTACCTCGGAAGGCCTGTGCTATCAAACAGAATCCCTGGCACAGTGACGTCAGTGAAGAGAAAACTATTCCCACCTCAGCTTGCTGGAGTGGATCCATGAACGAATGTTTTCAATTACACTGCTCTGTAACTTGACTGACGCCACCTAAATCATCTTCAACAGATGAACTGAGGCTAATGATGATGAAATAAAATAAATACCTAAATAGTGGATAATGCACACAACACCACCTAGCCCCAAATTAACCATAGCTTGTTATGTTCACCAGATGGCTGATATAATACTTATATAGAACAAACATCTTTGTTCATCACGCAAATATTTGCCCTGAGAGGAAATCGAACAATTAAACCCAACGTACAGAGAAGTAAGAGCTACTACCAACTAAGCTGAGACGCCAGTTAAAACACCGTAACAAATGGACAAAAGAGTCAAATTAGTTTAATCAACAGAACTGCTAATAAAACTATTGAGAAGAGATCCGTGCAGCTTCCGTTCCCTATCGCCTCGGTCAAGAAAATAAATTGTATACACTACCTACTTCACGAGTCATAGATTGTAAACTTGATGTAATTATAATTGTTAATGTGTATCATCTCGTTACTGTAAAACCCCCAATGATAACCACTGTATTTGCTCTGTGATTAAAAAACAGATAAAGTAAAATATTTGGGTGTTCAAATAGATGAGTTACTGTCTTTCAGCCCGCATATTAATACTTTAAATAGTAGGATTCGTAAGTTAGTATTTGTATTCAAAAAGTTACGTTATATTGCGGATCAAAAAATTATAAGACAAGTTTACTTTGCTCTATGTCAATCAACTCTAACTTACTGTATAACCACATGGGGTGGAGCGGGTAAAACATTGTTACTAACTACTGAGAGAGCTCAAAGAGCCCTACTCAAAGTGGCCACTTCCCGCCCTTTCATTTTTCCCACTAGCCTTCTCTATCAATCTTGTAGCGTACTAACAGTTCGGCATTTATTTATAATGAGCATAATACTAAATCAGCACACAGCCCTTCCATATAGCACTGCACTTACTAACTAAAGACGGAAGGATATAGTTTGCCCTCAACAAACATGCTTTTACATCTAAATTTGATGTTCCTTGGCCCACTTCTCTATAATAGACTGAATGCGTTGGTCAATATATTTGCTCTCGATTACAGTAATTGTGAGACAATCCATAAATATTCCCTATTATTAATTTAGTTTTTAGAGTTGGTTAAGTTTTCTGATTTTTCACTATAACTTAGGTCTACCTTGTTAATATTATAAAACTATGCATTTAATTGTTTTCAATATTATAATAAATAAGTAAGTGATTATTTTTAGATCCTATTTAAGCTCTTATCACCTGAAACACAAGTTTACCTAGTTCAGGCTCGTGTTATGTTACCTTTGTCTAATTAAGATTTTGTTTTGTTATATTGTAATTTGGCTCAAGTTTGTACATATACTTATGACGGCTGAAATAAATGAAATTGAATTGAATTGAATTGAATATTATTGTACTATTGGAATTTTGAATAATTATTTATGATTATTATTATTATTATCTATAGTAAAAATATATTCTGCTATTAAAACTACGTGCTCGAATCAGCAGTGTGAAAACAACCGTTGTGCCGAAAAACTTCACAGTTTTATTGATATTGCCCTACTGGGATCAAAGAGACTACCCGCCGGAACTTGCCGCTATTTACTAAGCAAGTTTAGATAGGGCACCTGTTTTCAGCTGTTTTGAAGTGTGTTTATAAAACGTGTAGCGATTAGGGCTCGGTCGTTTATGTTTTTAGGGTTCCGCCGTCCGACAAAGAACCCTTTTATGGGCGTCCTGTTCGTTCCAGTTTGTCAGAGCGAAAGGCGCCAAGTAGATGCTTCGTCGAATAGTGCCTATTGATTCTATTATTTCTATATCAAGTATACAAAATACTAGCTGTTGCTGGCGACTTCGACCGCATTTTTTTGAAAGGAATTGTAGCTTAAATTCATCCCCAGGATGCACTTTATCTCCTTACTACATTTTATTGATTAGTTTCAAACCAATCACACCCACCACCCATTAAAAAGTTTCCATACAAACATTCACACCCCATTTTACTCCTTTATAATAGTTATTTAGAAAAATCCTGAAACACGTATCCGTTTATTTTGCATTTTAAGTATCCAAACCAAGTTTCTAAGAAATGACACCTCTCGTTAAGAAGTTCCCATACAAACTTTGACACCCCATTTTACCCCTTTGTTAGGGCTATTTTGAAAAATACTGAAACAAGTGTCCATTTATTTTGCATTTTATTTATTAATATCAAGTTTCACATACATACATGGGATACATACATTCGCTTTCCCCCCTTTTCACCCTCTTAGCGATTGAAATTCAAAAAACCTTGCCTTAGTGGGTGGTTTTACTGTAAAAGGAAGCTACAGCGGTTTCGGCTTGGCGATGATAAATCAGTCAGTCAGTCAGTCAGTCAGGTTCAGCTCTTTTATAGGTATAGATAGCAACAATATTACACGCGTGGTATAATCTAACTAAGTGAAGTCATCATTAGAACTGTCTAAAACACTGGCGAAATATTACTTTGTAAAACAGTACTTTTTTACAATAATATACACAGTTAATTAATCTATTTCTTTTTTTATTTACGCACACATATATCATAAATATTAAAAATTACAATATTAAAAATTAAAATTACATACAATAAAAATATATAGATATGATTTATTTAAAAGGCATGGTAGTATTAAAAATATAATGGTAAAATTATAGTTACATACTCTATCCAGAAACATATTTATACTACTGTTTGCATTGGAAATTGGCGTTCAACATTTTTTGGATTTCCTAGCGGGTAACACTGAAGAAAATATGTTTTCAAGCTAAATCAAATCAATCAATCAATCTAATTCGAGAGAAACTTGTATAAAAACATTTGGTCATTCAAAATGCGACGACCCTAGACGCTAATCTTGTTTACTTGAAATTAATACCTATTGAATATCTCTGAATATAACTGATTACGTATATGTTATTTTATTGCATATGACTGTACATTTCTGTAAATAAAGGCTAGAATTCAATAAATAGGGTATTTTGGTTATATTTAGAATTATTTGAGCAATTTGTGTTTGGTTACCGCTATCGGCAGTATTGGCGGTTGGCTATTGGGCCAATTGTTAGGTGTGCTAAAGTGTGGGTTACTAATGTTCGTTCACCGTGTCAATATTGATATACAGCTTGGTCGTAATACAAAGATATTAAAAAGTTTACATAACAGTCCTTCGATACAGAGCTACTTTTGTTACGTATTTAGTGGTATTTTTGATGAGTCCAGTGTTCTACCGGTTAAATCACTATTTGGTATCTTAAATGTTGTTAATAAATAAATAAATAATGCCCAACTTTCCACACATCATCTGGCCCAAAGTAAGCAAAGCTTATGTTATGGGTAGCACATGACTGATATACTACTGATATACATTTTTTTTTCGTAACACCCAGACCCGAGAAAAATACTTGCAGATCATACAAACATTTACCCACGGCGGAACAAATGTTTCAACCTACAGCACAGAAGGGAGAGTTACTACCAACTAAGCTGATAGGACAGTCAAACATCCAACGACTGACCTCGCAGACGGTTCCTTAACTTCTTTGATCTTCTTCTTTGATTTATTGGAATCAAGCAAATTTGTTATAATAGGAAAACATATTGGTGGACAATTCACACAATATCATCTAGTCCCATGCTAAGCATAGCTTTTGACCAGATGACTAAAAGAATACTTATATATTCTGAAATACATAATGCTACCTTATAACACCCAGACCCATGTTATGATTTTCAATTAAATTAGCAAGCATCTAACTTACTATCAGGTGGATCGTGTGTTTGTTTTGAACTCAAAGAGGTCGCTGCAGCGAGGAACCAATTCTTATGGAAATTAATTAGCGCACCAAGTGCTTCCGTTCTTTAAATAACATTAAAACATGTTTCAATTTCCACCGACTGGGTTTGAGTACCAGCGCCTTCTAGTTAATGTAACTTCATTAGATACTGTGTTTTATTAATACTCTGTTTCTACGTTTTAGCTACTTTTATCCTTTACATAGTGAAAATAAAACCTATAAGAAATTCCAGGGCATCTAAATCTATGCATCGTTTCATGAGTTCAGCATTTGTTGCGTTACTAGTTCTGTCGGCAGCTTTTTGCCCAGCAGCAGATTGTGAATGAATCACTAACATATATACAAATATATTAACATGCTTACAATCTTTCGCATTTGTAACATTAGTAGGAAGGAGTAACTAACCTTTGAGGGATATTATATTGAAAAATATTGAATACTGGGAAGAACTAGGAAGCACACACACACACACACTCACTCATAATATAATATGTAATGTTTTTTTAACCCACACCACTTAAACACTCGGTTAAGAACTGTCCGAGGGGGGTAAATTGAAAATCAGCGCTGTACAGGTGCAGATTATTTTCAATGAACTTATTCCCTTTGTCCTGTGAAATAGTTTTAGTTTATGTAATTATGTAAATATAATAATTATTTTGGTTCACATGTGGCAATAAAGGATTTTTATTTTTAAAATTATCTTTTAAATAAACTCTAAATTTATTAATGTTAGTTATATTATAGTGCTTAACAAATCAAATCATAAAAAATATTGTTCTGTAGTTACAAGGATCACTTTGAAACGTCTAACATACCAATAGGGCGATCGCGCTATTTACCAACGTATTTACCATTGATCGGAAATATATTGGCAGCGATTCTGATGTGGTTCTGATTTGGTTAATCTGGATGTCAAAATAGTACCGCGCTATTTTGTATGAACGGTTTAATCGTTGAATTCTCCAATAATTCTCCAGTAATATGTCAAAAATAACGTTTTGACTTTGGTTTTGATTTGGATTAGCTTTGGTTCAAACGTTAAAAGTTAACGCGATCGCCCCCTTTAGGTGCTAATTTCTCCTAACACAATAAAATCCAAGATAAAATTGACGAGAGATTCGTCCTGGTTTTAGCGCTTTTTTATATGATCCTTTTTATAACGAGCTTAACTACGAAAAACTAATACAATGTAACAGTAGTTTATACATTGCAAATCTGTCAGTTAACTGTCTGAGGGTAAAGCAAAACGTGGCCATGCATTCTTATCAACAATATAGTCATTTATATTATAACTAGATGGCACCACAGATAAAATTATAATTCGCTGTTGTTGCGTTTTGGAATTTCTATTAATATCTCGCAACTTTTTAACTAATTATGTATTTATAATATCTATAATATTAGTTGGATACGTTTCATAATAAGACTAATTACCCTTTATTTAAACTAGAACTTTCTTAATAGGTAGTTTAGTTTCATTTTCAGGATGCTAAGTGTTCTCAATAATTAACTTAATTACTATTACTATTGATAAGAATGCATGGCCTCATGTCGCTCTACCCCAGACAGTTAACCGACAGATTTGAAATGTATAAACTCTCTTGTATAATAATAATAATAATCCCGGACATTTCCACAACATCATCTGGCCCCATTGTAAGCAGAGCTTGTGTTATGGATACCACATGATTGATATACTACGTATATACTTGTTTTTTTTTGTAAATACATACATATTATACATAGGAAATACCCAGACCCGAGTTAAATACTTGCAGATCATACAAACATTTGTCCCACGGCGGGAATCGAATCCGCAACCTTCTGCATCTCAGTTGGACCTTAGCCCATTGCGCCACAGAGGTTGTATAGTTTTTGACTTTACTTGATAAAACCAGAATGCGTGAAAACAACACTAGGTACCCATGACTATGCTTTATTTGCCGAAACCTTCATCGGCTTTACGTCTATGGCATTTTTTTGAAGTGAAAACTTCTTTAAGCGCGGTACGCATATTTTTAGATGGGGTAAAACCTCTGGATTCGCGACACCGTTACCGTCTGGGGTAAGACGCAGCCGGCTGCCGCGCTCGCCCCATTTGATTATAAACCTTAATTCACATGTTTACAGTCTACTTTTGTATGAAGAGTTAGGTTCTTTGATACATTAACCTACACTCTGAACAAAAAATATTGCATCATCTGTGTTCGTTCAGTATTTGATTGGCAGTCGCCATAATTAATGATTTTGAAGTGATTTATTACTAAACTCTAACGCGCCAAAATAAGTTTTCACTTCTGTCGGCACTCCCGGAGTGCAACCCGATTAATTTTTTATTTTTAGACTTGCATAAAGTTACAAAACTCGTGACAATAACTCAACATAAACCCATAAATATTTCCAAACCACCCTAGGTCACAAACAACGTAATTATGTGAATTAAACATGCACAATAGCCACCGAATCAATGGCATTACGCGGAACCACTTTTACTCTAATATCGAATAAAACAGCAACAACCAAAGTATTATGCAAAATCGCCCATGTAAGGTTTAATTCCGACGGAATGAAACGAGAATTTCCATATTTCGTCGTATGAATTGCTTTTATAGTTAAAAATAATATGGTTGAGGGAAATGAGCGGATTAGTTTCACGGGAGAACCGATAGTTCTCCCGTTAAAGTTTTAACGATCCGACTGCACAAACGATTAGTATATTAAACCTAATAATACACATTTAACGGAATTGTGTCTTCGAGCATTTAAAATGTCCATTTAACATGGCAGTGTTGCTAGTGTCTTAGAGATGGTGCTCTCTGATAGTGATCTGGATCACTATAGATCGTTTTAAGCGGGCCATAGATAGCTGAACTGTCATATAATTGCCAAGTACATATCTATCAAGGTTATTTGTTTTTTTTCATACGAGATATTTGGCAGAGTTAATAGATGTCAGAGACTTTTTGGCGACATAAATAATTACAATTCACACAGGACCATCCAGCCCCAAACTAGCATAGCTTGTGATATGGGAACCAGGTGAAAAATAATACTTAGCAGCTTACTTACTTACCAGCTAAGATTCGTGAAACTCGCTTTATGAAAAGTTGTTTTTATCGCCTGAAGGTGCTTTACAAAATTCGAAATCAGATACAGTATAATCTCATATCACCCTGCGAAGACGCCTTGATCCTTTTTTATAGTGTGACATTTATTTACTTATAATCTTTACCGCCGTCGAGTATCGCCAAGAGCAAGAAATTGCGAGGCGGAGGAGCTAATGACGACTTCTGTGGCGCAGTTAGCTAAGACCCGGCTGAGATGCAGAAGGTTGCGGGTTCGATTCCGCCGCGGGACAAATGTTTGTACGATCTGCAAGTATTTGTCTCGGGTCTGGGTGTTTCTATGTATAATAAGTATGTATTTACAAAAAAAAAAAAAAGTATATAAGTAGTATATCAGTCATGCATGTGGTACCCATAACACAAGCTTGGCTTACTTTGGGTCCAAATGATGTTGTGTGAAATGTCCGGGATTATTTATTTATTATAATGGTCCGTGAATGATCTGAATTTGGATACCCTTCAGTTATCACTGATACGAAACCTAGCGCACAGACTTGGTTCCTTACAAACATTAAAAAGTCCAAGCTTCAGGTTTGGTCAGCGCGCGATGGTGCGCAGCATTATACGGTGTTAAACGAACAGACCATAGACGCAACACAACTCTGTGCTTCAGAACCCAAACTGCTGATCTAGCATAAAACGTTACGAAGCTTTATTGGAGCTGGCCTGCTAATGTCTGTCGCATGCCAGATGAGCTGCTGGCTAAAATCACCACTCTAAAGAGCCCTGAGAAAGCGAGATGGCGGTAGCTCCGTGGCAGACCCAAAATGAGATGAAATGATCTCGACACGTGACAGAGCTTGGGTCTTATTGGCTCAAAACCTAAAAGACTGGAGAGGTCACGGAAACGTCATCACCCAGCAGTGGCTTTCCGTGGACTAAGTAATATTAATGGTAATTATTAACTATATTATTTATATCACACTAATATTCCAAACTACGCATTTGTAATTTAAGTTGCAAACACAGATATCGTATCGTATCGTGGTCCTATCATATCGTGGGTAACAGACCCACGACACGATAGGACGATTATTAATAGGACTTAGCGAGTGCAGAATGCGTGCTGCAGAAACCGTTGTCATATAATAACTACTATAATCCCTACTAATATTATAAATGTGAATGTAACTCTGTCTGTCTGTCTGTCTGTTTGTTACGTTTTCACGCCTAAACCACTGGACCAATTTTAATGAATTTTGGTATAGAGATACATGGAACCTTGGAGACCTTGAACCTTGGATGGGTTTCTTTTTATGTAGGTATCACGCGTGCAAAGCTGCGGGCAGCAGCTAGAATTAATATAATAATAATGCTGTCATACAATAACTACTATCCAAACAACAATTTGTTAAATATGGGTACTCAGATCTGCAGGGTTGGGAGGGTTAATATTTGATGTTGTCAGATTTAAAAAACCTGAATATTAGAATTCTTAAGTTTGTTGGTAATAATAACATAGCCACACAGCCTTGCAGCCCGCCAGGTCTGCACATCTCTATAACAATCATAAATCTGCAGCACTCTTACCAGTTCTGGCATCGAAGTATTTAAATCAACATTCCCCTCCAATACGCAATCTCAACACGAAGTTCACATTTAAAAATCGTTTAAAATCTTTATGTATGAAAAAGCGACCAAAGGATACTCCAAAACGCTTTATCAACTGTTGGTAAATACTGCCGAAGGTAGGTTGGCACTTACTTTGATCTTGATTTGCTGTGTACGATACATCAAAGCATTGAAAGCATTATGCATGTTTTAGCTTCGCTCGCTAAGTACCTGATTATCTAAATTGAGTGAAATAGAATAACTAATTCGCCATATTTACACAAACACATACAAACACACACACGACGCTGTACCGTTGTGATTATTTCATCTCATTCAATTGTCGTCTCAAAGGGTAATAGCTGAAGATAAGTGTTTACTCTTTGAGCAAAATTGCGCAGAGGTATGCCTCTTTGTCTTGCTGCAATACATAAATAAATTGGTGCTTAATTTGTTTTGTACCTCAATATTTATTACTTTTTCTATTGTTATTTTAATGTAATACTGAAGCTACAAATAAATACCTTGTGTAACAGTGTTATTGATATTAAACACCACAAGACATGTAAACTGTTTATTCTTCATTAATGTACACCCATCATACCTTTTTATTCTCGTCTTACATATTATGCAGTATATCTTTTTTTTCGCCGCCATTTTATCTTAAAAATGCAGTTGCTAGAATGCACGACTGAAGTTATCTCCTCTTATTATTCGCTTTTAATGTTATTGAATGTTGAATGTATTTAATGTATTGAACATAGTGTTTAATTTATTTTCAGATGTTCTTTCTTTACAATTTATATCACTATCACTACATAGTATAAAACAAAGTCGCTTCCCGCTGTATGCTTAGATCTTTAAAACTACGTAACTAACTTTGATGCGGTTTTTTTAATAGATAGAGTTATTCAAGAGGAAGGTTTATATGTATAATACAAGCATAATATAGTAGACAAACACTGATATTTTTTGAGGTTTCTAATGTGATGTAGTAAATAAACACATTTTTGCGCTTATATTGCAAACGTTGGCTGAACCATTCTGTAGTATATTTAGTATCAGCATTGCACCCTAGCGAAGTCGGGCGGGTCGCATGTATTTTATATATGTATATTGTAAAGAACACTTGTAATTCTATATTTATTTTTATATATCCGGAAATACATACCTCTGATTCTTTATAACAACCAGACCAAAACAAACATCTAAGTTCATCATACAAATGTTTGCCCTTAAGTTGAATTGATCTCATAACCTACCACGCATAACGCATATATGTAAAGGCTAAAGGTATATTAAAAGCTGCAGCAGGTATCTATCTCGGCCCTGAAGTAGTTTGACTTGACTACGGGTCACAAAAATATTAAAATCCTTTAAGGCGACTCCCTAAGCAAATGATTTCGAAGCGTTTGAACGCTGTACAAATCGCGGATTTTTCATAAAAAAACCATAGAAATTCTAGAAAAAGTTTAACGGGTAATGTTTTAATTAACGTCCTTTCCGCCTATTAGTGTAAGCTGCAAGTTAAAACGACTTAAACTTTAAGAGAACATTATGATTAAAAATATGATAATATGGTTACTTTAATAACAATTTGAACGAGTAAGTAGGAAGCAAAATATTAAATATACATACCATATATATTTCCTTCAATTACCTAGCAAATAGCTGATGTAAAAAAGTCATTTTTTCAATACAAAAATAAGTTTGCTGTCGGCACCATCTCAAACTCATATCGAGATATAATCGAGAGGTTTTCTGAAAATTATGAATAAAAGGTTGTAAAATAACCTATCTCGATCTGAGTTTGAGTTTTTTTGCTGAAATGCAACCCTTATATCAATTTTGATATAATAAGAACAATTTTGATATTTTGGAAATAAGGCCCGATTAACATTGAGCCAACGTCACTCACTATTGCCATCGTTGACTGAGTGAACCATGCAACCCTAATCACAAAATTAAAATATTATGGCAACAGCTCGTACAGTCTTATCTATCTAATAGAGTCCAAAAAGTTTAATGGATGGTAACAGGTCTTCAGGAATAATTATTGATGTTGGGGTATTGATACCATAGAATTCGATAATAGGCCCTTTTTAGAGCTCCGAAATCCACAAGGAACCCTTAAGTTTTGGTTTATCCGTCTGTCTGTCTGTCCGCCATTAATGTTACTCTTGCTCGCAGACTATTAATAATTTTATCGTGATTTAATTTTGCACGGAAATACTTAAAAGTGACTACAAAGGTATGGAATAAAAATTTAAATGAAACTGTTTTTATAAGTAGATTGATTTTTTATTTTTCTACCCCATCGGGTATATTGTTGGATAGGTCTTATAAAGATTTGTGTTTGTGAAACAGTTTTTCGATTTTTGATAAAGGGTCAGTGTTTACCGCCCACTAAACTGATACTGAACTAAACTGATGTTTGGAAAAACCCGAAATATTTTACAAAATAGTTGGATATATAATTAAATAACTAGGATAATTATCACAGATAGGCTTTACTAGATTTTGAGTAACATTCTTATTTTAACCTTATAAAAAATTCAATGCATATACTAAGAGTAATACGCACGGTTTGGGTAGATGTGTGTGCGTGGGTGCGTGTATTTACACAGAGGAGCATGGTTTTGAGACTTCACTTTAGTTATTCATGGCAGTCTCCGTCTATATATTTACTTGGTCTGAGATAGATATAGAACATACGTAATAGTTATCCATCTTGTCAAAACTGGTTCTAATTACAATCAAACTTATGATTGAAATGATGTCGATTCTAATCAAAACTAATATATATGGATTCTGTCAAAAGTTCCATAATCGCGATACGGATTGGTTTTGGCAAAGGCTTGGATATGGCTAGGATTTGGCTAATCTGAATATCATAATGGTACCGCGCTATTCTTTCATTGATCATTGATTTTACAAATCGAACAAATTAATTTTATACAGGGTGTCCCGGAACTAGTATGTTATGCCCAGGTGGGCCGATTCTCGATACTTTCGAGAACAACATATGTTTTACCTCTTTTATAAGTTCAATGTTTTTCATTGAAGAAATGAGCAGCAAAGTTTGCTTCAAAACTGCAGTTACTACAAATGGTGAGCGTGACCCCAAAATGAAGTATCGTTTGAGTTCACGCTACACAAACATAAAAGTTGCCTCAATGTAGGTAGGTTTGATGCCTCTGAGAAGAAAGTAATTTTTTGTGTTCTTGTTGAGATCAGCTGCAATTTTTATAAGAATCTTTTTTGTTCTTCTATCAAATTTTCGGATTTATTATATATAATTTTTGTTGACAAACAAAAATTTGAAACTAAACAGGATTTTTTTTTGATGATGATGATGATAACATGTTCACAACTCTTTATTAAAACAACTTGTTTTGGATCTTCATAGAAATTTAAAGCATTGGGTAGGTAGGTATCTAACCAACATTTTTCATAAGTAGGTAGAATACATAGGTAGGTAGATCTTCATAGAAATTCAAAGTATTAGGTACCCAACCTACAACATTTTTCTAGGTAGGTAGATAGATTTCTTATTAACATTTCTAGGCTAGGTATAATAATAATAATAGGTATTCTAATAATTTGAATTTCTATGAAAAATCTTGTCTATCCCATATTTTCCCATAGTTTTATCTGTCCACCTCATTGTGCAACTCTGTGACTTCGCGGCTTTTTATCAAAGGTGTCAAACAAAACCGACAACCAATCAGAAGAGTTCAATTCACATAATAAATAATAAATCTCGGCTAATTCCAAAAATATTATTTTGCATTTGGCATTTATTATTTTGTCAGAAATTAGTTCCGTAAGTATTTATTTTTAGTCGTTGTTCCGATTAAGACTTTATTTATTTTATTAATTTATTTATTTATTTATTCTGTCATTGGTTTTTTCTTGGTCACTCTGTGCTGAATTAATTTGTTTTGTCACTGGTTTTTTTTCTGTATGTAGCCTTAACATGAGTCTAGTGATTAATGGTGACAGAACTAGATTGGTTAAAGGATTCAGTGACCAAGAAAGAAGCAGTGGCATGACTATAGAATAAACTAAGCAAAATAACTTCACTAAGAACCAAAGTAGTATTTACCAACATGAATGTCATCATTGTGATAGGTTTGAATTTTTACATCAAAAATGAACCCTAAAAATTGTCGGCAATTTCAAAGGATTTTATTTTGCTTGCATTGAATTGATTTTTGCTCAGTGATTTGTTGTACGTCGTGCTGTCAACTTCCTAGTTCCTGTTAAGAGTTCCGTTTCGAGTTATCATCATGACATCCTCCTACCCTACAGTAATGAGGAATACGACGATATTATTTTTGTGTGTTGGTGCCGCGTCGAACTATGGACAATGCTTGACACATTGAACCATTCATGTGACCATTGTATGTGATTTTTACGAGAAACCATGTGTTTTTTTTAACTCAAACATAAGTGATTTGTGTTGGATAGCTAAGTAGTACCTAGAATTGGTACCTACTAATCGGGTAAAGTGGTGTTTGTTATTGTCAATTTTTTTAATTGTACGGATCCGCCTACTTAACTCAGACAAGACATTAAACGGTATATAATCTACCTTAGTTGTTGCTTCTTTTACTTTAAAATTAAAAACATTGTTTTGCAAGAGACGAATAGGTAATTGGATTAGCCGCTGCTGGATAAATAGGTAAGTACCTAGTTACTAAATAAATATCTACTTATTTTTGTGCTACAAACGAAACACCATGGCTTGCGGTATTCACCCGCAGTCAGTATGTAATGTAAGTACCTACGTCAATAGATACCTACACACACCAACCTAGGTACCTATCTAGCCTAGCTTAGCAAGCAATTTGAACTCACGCGAAACGATGTAGGTAGGTAGGTAACGCACTTAGAAACATTGTTGACAAAATAATAAAGGTTGTCAATTTTATTTCTTGAATGTTTTTGTATGGAAATCTGAAAATATTAATTCTTAGGATTTGTACCCCCAAAACTGTTAATTTGCATGGTCGGAATCTCCTCGTTCAGGCTTAAAATACTAGTTCCTGAATTCCCTGTATAACACCTAGAATTACTCTATGCACAGACTACTAGGATGTACCAAATCAAAAACGTTCGATTTAAAACCCTGTCAAAAATACCGCGATCTTGCAATGTTTGATCTACATATTTATAAAGCAAATTAGAGCTAAATTATTACCGTTATAGTGATAAGCGCGGTACGAAATATGTCAAAAATACCGTTTTGACTTTGGTTTCGCTTTGGTTTAGACGTTCAAAATTACCGCGGTCAGGCCCCTGACCACAGTCATTCTTTTCCTGATAGACCTTTAATGTTGTCGTTGTGCATGGTCCGACACGCGCTTGCCTTAGTTCATTATGTCAGTAGTGTGATAACAAAGTACATACTACATACTAAGTTGTAATAACTGCAACCAAATTTTTCCTAAATCTTTTATCAAACATTTATCCAAAAATGCTTTATTAAACTCAATCTTCTTCGATAGGTGAACAGAAGTTTCGTCAGCATTTATTTATACCGTTCAAGCATTGTTTCCTTAGGAAACGACGACCGTCATGTAACGCAGACCATACTAGTGACAAAGCGATAACGATGTAGCAAATGTTTAACAATTTGTGTAAGTTAACCTAAACTTAGTAAAACTAGTTTTGCCTGTCAAACCTTGGTTTGTCTGTCTGTCTGTTTGCCCATCAAAGCTCTAGCACCCAGAGTATTAGTCTAATCGAGATGAAATGAGAGTAATGTAATAATAATAATATTAGTTGATAATGCACACAACACCATCTAGCCCCAAACTGGCACTTACCTCTATCAAAAATGGCAACATCAAAGCTTAATATTTATTAAACGAATACGAGTATCGAAAAACTGTTTTCTAAGACTTTTAGTATCTTTGAAAGACCTATTGAACGATATGCAACATAATGGGTTCATTATATATACAAAATATCAATCCCACGTTACATGTAGGGGAAGTACCCCTAAAAACCTTTATTTTTGATGTTTTTATCTCGTTACTAGGTAGAGATCTCTAGTAAGTATTCCCGTACAAAATTTAATCACTATAAAACTAATATTCTGCGAACAAGAGCAAGATTATGGGCGGATAGACGGACATAGCTTTAAGAGTTCCTTGTGGACTTTGGAATACTAAAAATCATGTATGTTCATATGTTCTTTAAATAAATTAAATTAATTTCATTTAAGTAATGAATTAAACAGTAACGAGTTACCAGCTATTAGTTTGGCTCAATAAACTTTAATCAACTAACATAAGGTTGAAAATTGCACGAAACTTCGACCATTATTATGGCGGTACTGTTGTTAAAGAAACTTAAAGCTACTGAATTTCTTCGGAGCAAAACGAATAAAGTCGGGCTGATTTTGTCGAATGACGGGGATTTGAGTGTTCACTCAATTTTGCAAATCGACCCCGTCTAATTGGAGTGGAGTCGTTTAGGAACCTAAAGCTCTTTATAGTTTAAAGTGGCTACTGGTACTTGATACTTCACGTAGCACCGAGAGTGATGTCTTGAAATATCTTCGATGTTGTTGAACACAGTATATACTTCCTTCTCTGGGTTCCCGAAATCCAGAATTGCAAAATCTGTAGTTCGCACATTTTATATTTATTTTTGCATTGAACTTTTCCCAAGTGGTAAGTTCAAGTTCAAGTTATTTATTTGTAACAAAATAAGGTTACATGTCAGTTTCTTCACAATAATAGATAGGTTCGTAAATACATTGTGTTGTAAATACACCAAGCATTTAAACGTACATCGTTCAAATTTACAATATAAAAATGTATAATTTACTCGTATATTAATTTAAATCAGATAATAAATTGTAACAATCGATTCATTCAATTGATACAATATAATAATTTAATTATTAATAATAATTATAAATAATAAGTTAATAGAATGTAGTTTTAACTCGCATATTGCAGAAATGTACAGAATAATATACAATAACATCAAATACATGAGAAACAGTCGATTGAAAGACCGTTTAAAAGGATATATAAATAACTCAACTGATCCAGATCACTGCCAGAGGACAGCGTCTTCAGGCACTGCACTGGACCAGATAGGAGCCAGCTCTTGGGTCACACGATGTTTCTACCAGACGCCATGAAATAATTTTGAAACGCGATGGGCTCCTGTTCCCCGCGGGCCAAGGGTCTCAACTCTAAAAGGCTGAAATATGTAGGCCTTATCAATGCCGGCATATTTGCGACTTTTGAGGTTGACGGCACATTTAGCCGCTTCAGCTTAAACGGAAGTCCCTGACAGATGGTACGGCCAGAGGATATGCAAGTAGCATCCTATACCAATGGCCTACCCATCTCCCAAGGGAAAAGTGTCATAACCATCATGCCTCTTACCATCATTACGTATCAGACAGTTTGGATCGAGAACAGCTGATACGTATGTAGTATGTATGTTAATCCCCGGGGGCCGATCGCGTTAATTTTGAACGTTTGAACCAAAGCTAAACCATAGTCAAAACGTTATTTTTGACATATTTCGTACCGCGCTAATCACTATTACGGAAACGATTTTGCTCTTATTTGGATTATACGTTGATCAAACGTTGCGGGATTGCGTTATTTGCGGGGAACGTTTTTGATTTAGTACATCCTAGTATTCTGTACATAGAGTAATACTAGGTATTTCTCTGTATAAATTGGTTCGATTTGTAAAATAAATCGAAAAAATCGTTCTGGAAGAATAGCATGGTGCCATTTTGACATTCAAATTTGCCATATCCAAACCTTTGCCAAAATCAATCCGTTCAATGGCAATTATGTTGACAAATAGCGCGATCGCCCCGCAGGTCCATTAATATCTGCAAGTTTTATCCAATTCCGTTGAACTATTATTGCGTGATTGTGTAATATCCAACCATCTAAATATCCATACATTCACATAGGGACTAACAACCCGATTAGTGTAACTGTAAACAAGCATTTACGTCAAAGCATAAAAGTGATTGAGCCACTAATAACGAGTAAACTCTTAGGGAATTTAATTTGCAAGGGTTCGGAAGGTCCTTTCGAATCGTTATTCAAATTCCTCTACTTAAAGCCCAGTATCCAGCAGTAGATGAGCGGAGACTTTAATATAAGCCTCGTACAACACGTGTTGTACGATTTCATATTTTTATATTCAAAAGTACGTTCGTAAGCTAGGCATAAGGTTAGTTCGTTCTCTGTGTAGTCTTCTTCTTCTTCTTCGTTAATGGCATGTGTCATTATAATGTCAATTTTGCCAATGTCAAGTGTTTAGATTGTTTATAGTAAAACGACATAAAGTCGTAATTATATGGAGTATTTTTGCTTAAATCACTTTGCTTTGCTCATACTTGTGAATGTTAAGCGTTAATGTTTAATTTAAATATTGATTCTCTATTGATTATTTTATATTATTTTATTTTTTTATATTATAAAAGCGCAATGTTAGACCGCCTTGCGAAGCTATCATTGCGCTTTATTTATTTCTCTTAAGTTATATCCGGTTTTATTGGTAATTTTGGTGTTTTTATTTAAATATAGCTAGTTATTGACTCGGTGTGAATCATTGGAAAAAAAGCTTTGTTTTTCTTTGTGATTCGAGCAAAAATAATCAGTAGTTATTTCATATGATAGGGACCATTTTATATAAAATAAGAAATGACGATCGACAAGATACAAGTTTGTGACATTATACTATAAACATTTTTAAAACTGGCAAAATTGTCATTATTTTGACACATGCTAATAACGAAGAAGAAGAAATATTGTCTCGAAGCAATCAAAATTCTAGACGACGCGGAATGTCCGTCTAGAATTTACTTGGGTTCCTCGATGTACAAATAACAAAATAACATGATACACTGAGCCTTATAATTACAGATATGTATAGATTAATATAAAATACAAGTGAAACAGTTGAGATATCTAAGTACTGTATCCATCATACCTTACCCTTATATAGTTTACCTGTTAAGAACTTGTTCTTTCTCGAAAGAGCATGCATGGCATAGCATGGCATGATTATTTAATTTAATCATCCGCCATGCTATGTATGAGTCTGGATTCTCAGAGGTGCACTTTGAACCGTTCACCACATTGGTTCAAAATGACTTGTGACACCAGAATGTGCTTAAAAGTACGGTTTCACTAATGTGTGAAAAAACTAAATTTAAATTTGAAATCGTAGCGGGCTGGCCGGAGGTTAAGGGACCCACATTTTAGCTTGAACAGCTTGCTTAAACATATATGTAGGTATGTATGTATTTAAGTATGTAAGATGATGGACAGTTTGAGTTGTAGGTACATCTGTAGCAACATAGAAGAAACATATTGGCTAAATCCTTGCTTCAGTTTTGTAGTATTATTTATGGTGGCGGGTAGTTTTATGACTGTTATTATCTTATATATCTAATGTTAATGTTATGTTAGATAGTACCTATCTAGTACCAACAGATAAAATAAAGCAGTGTTCAATCAGCTAGCTGTGTTACACTACATGGTGGCAGCGGTGTTCGGCAGTTTTCGAAAAGCATTTCTCGTTACCTACCGTGAGTGAGAGAGTTTCTTAGCTACGGGAGGCGCGGGTATTTAGCGTGCTGGACGCACGTTGTGGTTTCTGGATGATGAAGTTAGATGAAGCCAGCGCTGATCTAAGTACTTTTAGCACGCCATTTGGTAGATATCAGTTCTTACGTTTGCCGTATGGAATTAATTGCGCTCCGGAAATATTCCATGCGAAGGTAAGACAGCTTCTAGATAATTTGGAGGGCACGGATTCATTTATTGATGATATTTGCTGGGATACTTGGGGTGCTAGGGTAAGCACTGTGATTGTTGTTTAACGGTATGTAGGTATAGTTTTTAAATAAGGATACCTTTACGATTGGTATACAACTTACTTTTATGTACCTCTTTAGTTTTCTAACAACAGATTATAAAGAGGTATTTTATTGTTATCTTCTTAAACTTAATTTACATTATAAGGGGAAAGATGTAGTATTATTTATGGTGGCGGGTAGTTTTATGACTGTTATTAGATAGTACCAACAGATAAAATAAAGCAGTGTTCAATCAGCTAGCTGTGTTTCACTAAAAGTTTGACTTGAGATGCTAAGACTTTACAGAATGAATAATAGATATAATGAATCGAAATCTATATTCATTCGATCAACTTTGAATATCTTTATGCTCAAATACTGAAATGTCACTTACGCATTTGCAATTTAAATGAGACATCCTTATCCTACACAATTATATAAGGAAAATGATGGAAGCATCGTCTAAGCGTAGGCTCAGGCTCAGGCTCAGACCGAGTTTAACGTATCCCCTCGCTGCTGCAGGTAATGTTTGTATTTACTAGATCCAGCATACTGTAGTGTATGACGACGTGTATGAACTCTTCGATACAACTACATGCGATACTACTACCGAATAACAACGTATCCGATGAAGCAGACCGCTGTGTAAATAGACGCTAAGTAACCTTCAAATTTAAGTAGCGTTTCAGTATTCAGGCGCTATTTTCAAAATGAAAACAGTCGTCAATCTTTGCATTTCTACCCTCGAAAATTTACATGAATGTTATTTATTACTATAAGTAGTAAGTAAATGTTTTAATGTATGTTACAGCAATAAAGTAGCTATAAACCACAATTAGGAAGAGCGATATTCTACTAATACAGGTATTTTATACTTAATAGGAGGTATCCAATTCAAAATTTTCGAAATTCAATATTTATTTATTTGATAAAATCACAAGGACCACTTTGAATCGTCTTCTAACATGCTAGTGAATCTAGGTGCCGGTTCCTCCTAACCCCAGTTCAAGAAGAATCCGGCAAGAAACTTGTCTGGTCTTAACACTTTTTTGTATGATCCTTGACAATTTTGTTACGGATGCCGAGTCGAGTTGGAGCAGATTCATCTCAAGCTTTTTTGTCATCTAAATAATCAGATATTTTATAATATGCTTTAATAGACAGTTTCTATTTAATAACGTTTTTAAATTTGCCAATCGACAAATCTAACACGTCGCTTGGGACCTTGTTATAGAAGCGTACACATTGCCCTATAAAAGACTTATTAACTTTAGCGAGCCTAACAGTGGGAACAGCGAGTTTATCATTATTTCTACTGTTAATACTATGATTATGCAATTGTTTTTAAATAAATGAAAATATTTGTGCACATACATTAAATTTTCGTATATATACTGACAAGGCACTGTCATAATATTAATTTCTTTAAACTTATTTCTAAGTGATTCTCTAGGGCCCATGTTATAAATTGCAAGAGCAGCCCTCTTCTGCAACACAAATATGGTGTTAATATCAGCAGCGCTACCCCACAACAGAATGCCATACGACATAATGCTATGAAAGTAGCTGAAGTAAACGAGTCTAGCGGTATCTACGTCGGTAAAATGACGGATCTTTTTAACAGCGTATGCCGCAGATCTGAGTCTCTTCGACAATTTATCTATGTGCGGGCCCCATTGCAGCTTATTATCTAAAGTAATGCCTAAGAACACTGTGGTGTCGACGAGATCTATCTTTTCGTTTTTAATTTTATGTAAAAATTAAAAACGAAAAGATAGATCTAGTCGTAGCTTTCACCTGTTTAACGTTGAGCAGTATAAAACGAATGCATTTAGATTTTTTCTCGTTAAGTAATAAGTTGATTACATTAAACCATGTTACAACTTTAGAGATTGCATTGTTTATATCGTCAAGATTAGTAAGTCGTCGCTTTAATTTAAATAAAAGTGACGTGTCATCAGCAAACAGTACAATCTCGTGATCATCCTTTACAAGTTTAGGTAGATCATTTATATAAATTTAAAACAAGAATGGCCCGAGTATAGATCCTTGTGGTACACCCATTTTTACCATTGAACCCGGAGAACGCTTTCCATTTACATCTACTCGTTGTGTTCGGTCACTTAAGTAGGATGTGAGAAGTTTAAGTGAAACTCCCTTAACACTATAGTGATGTAGTTTGCTGATTAGAGTTTCATGGTGAACGCAATCAAAAGCTTTCGACAGCTCACAAAAAATACCTAAGGCATCGCGTGATTCCTCCCAGATATCAAAAATATGTGATATTAACTCAACACCGGCATCTGTCGTTGAGCGTCCCTTTGTAAATCCGAACTGTTTACTGTCAAGTAAATTGTTGGTATTAAAATGCCGTTGTAATTGGTTTAGCATACGTTTTTCAAATATTTTATTAAATGTAGGAAGTACTGATATAGGTCTAAAGTTACTAGAATCGGAATGACTACCTGATTTGAATACTGATAAACTATTCTATTTAAGTTACAAAAATAAAACATTTTGTATTTGTATTTATATTTCAGATCTTTATGTCATCAACTGTCATTTCAGTACTCTATATTATACTCTATTCAGGCCTACATATTTGAGCCATTTGGAGTCGAAACCCTGGGCCCTAAGGGGAACAGGAGCCCACCGCGCTTTCAAATTTATTTCACGGCGTCTGGTACATACATTGAGTGACCCAAGAGCTGGCTCCTATCTGGCTCAGCGTATTAGCATTGCTATTCAACGTGGCAAAGCCGCCAATGTCTTACAAACGCTGCCATCTGGCAGTGATCTGGATTAGCTGAGTTATCTATAGATTGTTTTAAACGGTCCTTAGATAGCTTAACTGTTTCACATGTATTTTATTATTATTATTATTATGTATATTATTCTGTACATATCTGGTATTATACGTTGTTCGGTGTTATAATTTGATACTGTATTCTATTCAGACTCGATCCAATGTAACTTCAACTTATATTCAGTTTTATCCTAAATAAATTCCGAAGGCAAGGTTTTTTTTCGCTTGTGGGTAGTTTGAGTGACAACACTAAATTCTTCTAGCTCCTTTTTTATTTATATTTTAAAATTATTAATAGTGTCTAATTTCATGAATACTTGCAGTAATTGCTAGCACTTAGTCCCTCCCACACAGGCCAATATCTATTTCTCCTCTCCACTCACCAAAAACACAGCCTGATTATAAATAATGGACCTCTATGAAAAGCTTTCTACAAACATGGAGGAGCTGGCAGGTTCCTTTGAATCCAGGATGCAAGAATATGAGAGTAACCTCTTGAAACTTGCAAGCACTGAGTCTGCGGAGCCTCCTCACAAGGATTTTTCCACTTTATCTTGTGAGTTCACTGTTTTTAAAACACTTGTCTGGAAAACTCTTAGCACAATGAGACTGCAGTTGGAGCTCCTAGTCCAAGGCTTAGATCGCCAGGAGACTGTGTCACGCAGGAAAGTGCTCCTGTTTCATGGGATAGCTGAAGATAGCAATGTGGTCGTTGTGGATTCAATTATAAAGGTATTACACAACCAATTCAAGATGTGTGATATCACCTCCGAGCAATTCTCTGCTTGTCACCGCTTGGGTTTAAACACGAGTAAGCCTAGGCCTGTGATGGTGCGATTTGTGAGTCATCGTGTTCGTAGTGACGTGTGGAATGCCATAACTGCACTAAAAAGCTCTGGAATCACTGTATCAGAGTTTTTAACTAAGTCCAGACATGAAGTTTTTGCTGCTGCGCGTAAGCATTTTGGTGTCAGGAAATGCTGGACGTCAGAGGGCAAAATTGTGATCATCTTGCCCGATAACAAACGCCGCAGGCTTGAATCCATGTCGGAGTTGAAGCCGCTTCTTTCAGAGCATCCGGTGACGTCTAGTGCGGATTTAACGGTTCCTGAGACTTCCCGTAACAAGGCGAAATCCTCTAATCCTCCATCATTGAGGTCTACAAGGGCCGAAACTAAAGCCAAGCGTGCTCTAAAGTGATATTGATAGCGGCATTATTTGTTTTCGCATTCACCATTTTGTTATTCAGTGTATTACACACACTACTTAATTTATCAGTATTACATTGTATAACTTTCTCTATTTTATTACTTTGGGGTAGACTTCCAATCCAATTTTCAAGGTAAGGTAATAAGGTAAACAAACAAATATTTTTTATTTACTTTTCCACGCTGCAAACTGTCAAAGTCAAACTTGACAATTATTGTGACACTGCATTGTGTACCCATATGTCTCGTCCAAAAACGTTCCATTTACACGCAGATTTTGTATGTAATATTTAAACATCATGTTTTGGTTTTACCATTTATAATAAGTAATTTTAACTCAAAACGGGATATTTGCTTTGATAGTTTTGGAAGTATTGCCGAAAGTAGTGGGGTTTTTTTTTCTTATGTTTGATTCGTGTGTATGTAAACGTATCTTTAGTTATTATTATTTTTTGTTATTCTTATATTTTTCTGTTATCATTATCATGGTACTTACTATACTCGTTTTTAGGTACTCGAGTTTAAGTCGTTTCATATTGATTTTATTATGTAGGTACCTAGTGTTTTTATTTCAGCTAACTGATCGGCTTGTGTGTGAGACTAGTTTGCAGTGTATTCGTATAAGTTAGCATCTACATATTATTATTAATATACATATGTATTTATTATTGTATTATTAGATAGGTATTTATTTGTATTTTATGTCGTATAATATATTTGATGATAGTTTTTTCTCTTGTTCCTCATCATGCTCTTCTGATAAAGACTTTTCTAGCGCTTGTAGCAATGACTCTCTTCATCTTCGGGATCATCTTGAAGCTATCTTTTCGAGTTACCCTAGAAATTTAAACATTGTGCACGTAAATGCTCAAAGCATTCCATCACACTTTGATGATTTTCACTCTTCGTTCAATTTCAAGCTGATTGATGCAATACTTGTGTCAGAGTCATTTTTGAAACCTGCGATGCCATCCACTCAATACCCTCTCCCTGGCTTTAAACTTGTCAGAAATGATAGAGTTGGTAAAGGAGCTGGTGGGGTGGCCATCTACCTACGTGCTGACATTCCCTCAAAAATTGTTGATCATTCACCAATGCAATATTCAAACTCAGCTGAGCACCTTTTTGTTGAAATCATTGTCAACCACACCAAAATTCTACTAGGCGTGTTTTATCCCCCTTCTTGTAATATAGATTACTTTTCCTCCCTAGAAATGAAACTTGAATCTCTTACTCCTCTATATGATCACACACTTCTTTTAGGGGATTTTAATACGTGTCTGTTAAAGTGTGATTCACGTACAACAAAACTCACATCCTTGATATCCTCTGTCAACTTGCACATTCTGCCGCTGTCTGCTACTCACCATGCTCCCCATTCCACTCCATCACTTCTTGATTTAATTATTGTCTCTGATCCTGACCGTGTGGCTACACATGGTCAACTGGCTGCTTCTTTCTCCTATCATGATCTTGTGTACCTATCTTATAAAATCCGTTGTCCCAAACCGAAGCCTAAGTTCCTTTTACTCCGCAGCTATAAAGATATTGATCTGGATTGCTTGAGACAAGATGCGAATGATATTAACTGGTCGTCTGTCATTGAGGCGGTTACTGTTGATGACAAGGTCTCAGCCTTCAATTCAATTGTGCTTAATCTCTATGACATTCATGCCCCGCTCAAACGCGTTAAAATTAAACACCCACCTGCTCCCTGGTTAACTAAGACTATAAAAATGACTATGTCTAAACGGGATAAAGCAAAGAGACTTTATAAGCAGACTCCAACTGATGAAAACCTGGCCACTTACAAGAAGCTTCGCAACCGATGCTCCAAAATGTGCAGGGATGCTAAGAGACACCATATACACAACTCCATTCAAAATTGTAGTCCTCCCCTTATGTGGAAGTTTCTCAACTCGTTAGGCATTGGAAAGGATGCCAACGATACTCCCATCTCATTTGATTTAAATTCTATTAACACCCATTTTTCCTGTTCTCCTACCTCTTTAGACACTGAAACAAAGCTTTCTACTATCAACCACATATCCCGCCTATCTAAACCTAATTGTACGGAATTTAGCTTTTTGGAGGTTACCGAAGGGGAAGTATTAAAGTTCATGCAATCCATTTCTACTAAGGCTGTTGGTGTGGATGGCATCCATGTTCATATGCTAAAAATTCTGTGTCCTGAACTTGTTTCTGCAATCACTCACATTATTAACTTTTCTCTCCTAACAAGCTCATACCCATCCACATGGAAAAAAGCTTTTGTAATACCTTTGCCTAAAACATCCAACCCTTCCACTGCATCCCAATTTAGACCTATATCCATCTTACCCGTTGTATCTAAAATCCTGGAGCATGTTGTCCATAAGCAATTCTCTTACTTCCTTCAAAAAAACAATCTTTTATGTACCTTTCAATCTGGTTTCCGTCCTGGCCACAGTACTGTCAGTGCCCTGATCAAGGTATCTGATGATATTCGGTGGGCTATGGATAATCAGCTTCTCTCTGTATTAGTGTTTCTTGATTTCAGCAGTGCATTTAATTCCGTTGACTATGACATTCTTCTCTCCATCCTTTCCTCTCTTGGTGTCTCCCCCGTGGCAATCTCTTGGTTTGACTCTTATCTTTCAGGTCGTTCGCAGTGTGTACGATCTGAAGAGTCTTTCTCTGAATGGTGTGGTGTTACTGCGGGCGTACCTCAAGGTGGTGTTCTCTCTCCTCTCCTCTTCTCAGTCTTTATTAATGCTATCACTCAAGTAATTTCCTCTAACTATCACCTGTACGCCGATGACTTGCAAATTTATAACCATTTTAAAGTTAACGAAGTCTCTGTTGGTATCAACCAAATAAACGCTGATCTCAATAACATCCACGAATGGGCAAAGGCTTTTGGTCTTCTGGTAAATCCAACTAAATCTCAGGCTTTAATTTTTGGTACCCCTTACATGCTGAATTTGTTAAATAAATCTTCCCCTCCTCCACTTTTGTACGCAAACTCTCCTATTTCTTTCACTGCCATCGCTAAAAACTTAGGTGTAATCTTTGATTCTCAGTTGTCTTGGGCTAATCACATTAATGGAATCAGCAAAAAAGTTCATTTCTCTTTCCAATCCCTTAAGCGATTCCAGAAGTTTTTGCCCTATGAGACCAAAATTATCCTAGCTCAATCTCTCTTACTACCACTTATAGATTATGCCGACTCCTGTTTCATTGACGCCACGGAGGAGTACATTAATAAATTGGAACGCCTTCAAAACTTGTGTATCCGATTCATATTTGGACTGCGCAAGTTTGATCACGTCTCAATGTTCAGAGCCCAATTAAAATGGCTTCCTATTCGTCGTCGGCGTGATTTGCATGTTCTATCTCTTCTTTATAATATTCTTAACAACCCCCTCTCTCCTTCTTATCTTTATGAGCGTTTCGATTTCCTTGTTCCTCGTGGTGATCCCTGTAGAACAGCAAAAACTCTTATTCTGAAAATTCCTCCTCACTCCTCTAGTCGGTATGGTGGATCGTTCACGGTTCACTCTGTAAAATTGTGGAATTCTCTCCCTCATGAAATCCGCGACAGCGCTTCGCTTAGCATTTTTAAGCGAAAAGTCAAAGAGCATTATCTCTCCTTGTAATTGTTTATATTAATATTTTATTTATGTATTATAAATGTATATAAATATATATGATTTATTTATGTATACTTATCATATTATTATGTTATATATTATTTGTTAGTATAAGTATATTTAGTTTATGTATGTATTATTCTAATTATTTTAGTTTATTAAATTAAATTTTAAGTCAGTTTTAGAGTGTACTTTTCTACTTGTTAGTATGTTTTAATATTTATTCATTTCTGTTTCTCTTTCTCCCTTTTGTACGCATCATACCCACCACTAGTTTGTAATATTTTTATTTCCCAAGGTTTGCTGTAAGAGAACTCTTTTTAGGGTTAAGCTCGCCTGTGTACATGCCATATAATAAGTATGTTTCTAAATGTGTTCAATGTGTGTACAATAAAGAATAAAAAAAAAAAAAGGCAATCCGATGTATCCAAAATCTGTAAGGATATGAATTACTAGTCAGGTCCAAAACTAATTCATGTACAAGGCTTATAAATCATGCTGTTACTCATATTTTAGAAATTTACAAGCTGTGATTATTTTCCTTGTGGTTCCAGGATAATTATATAATAAAAAACTTTTATATTCATTGGACTCTGAACATTTAAGCAACGAAACTTTACAAAAAAATAACGTCATATCTTTGAAAGGCCTATCCAACGATGTGCCACACGATGGAGTAGTAAAGTAAATAATCGGGTTGCACTCCGGGAGTGCCGACAGAAGTGAAAACTTATTTTGGCACGTTAGAGTTTAGTAATAAATCAGTAATTATGGCGACTGCCAATCAAATACTGAACGAACACGATGATGCAATATTTTTTGTTCAGAATGTAGATAATATATTAAAGAACCTAACTCAGTAAACTTCCCCATACAAAAGTAGACTGTAAACATGTGAATTAAGGTTTGGTAATGGTGTCGCGAATCCAGAGGTTTTACCTCATCTTAAAATATGCGAACCGCGCTAAAAGAAGTTTTCACTTCAAAAATCAACCTCACTTTACATGAAGGGGAGGTGCCCCTAAAAACATTTTTAACGTTTATATTTGATAACTTTGTATTAGCTACTATTTCGTATTACCGTGCAAACTTTCATCACGATATGACTAACAAACAAATAAATGAGTGTCTATGTCTATGTCTACTAAAAGTCTTGACTATTAATCATCATCATTGGCCTTAAATTATCTGTTGAAGATGATTTAGGTGGCGTCAGTCAAGTTACAGAGCTGTTATTTGTAATTGTTAACATTCGTTCATGGATCCACTCCAGCAAGCTGAGGTAAGCGAAGTTTCCTCTCCACTGACGCCACTCTGCCTGGGATTCTACTTGATAGCGCAGGCCTTCCCAGGTACCCACACTAACCTCTCGACCTAGCCGACAGGACCCACAGGAAAGACGAGTACATGCGGAGTCGGTTCGGTTGCAGGTGCATAACGGCTTGCACCGAGCCGGGTTTTGTTTCATGTTTGACTATTGATAAGACTAATATAAATGACAATTGACTATTGATAAGACTTATATGTCTGTCTGTGACAAACAATAAATAAATAAATAAATAAATAATGACGGACATTTCACACAGAACTATCTAGACCCAAAGTAAGCAGAGTTTATGTTATGTGTAACACATAACTGAAATACTACCTCTATAATTTTTTTTAAATACATACATATAATGTACATATACAAGTATTTACAAATACTTGCAGATCATACAAACATGTGTCTCGGGGCGGGAATCGAGCCCGCAACCTTTTGCGTCTCAGTCGCACCTTGGCCCACTTGCCACAGAGGTCGTCAGTCAGACAAAGATGGGTATTTCGGGTTCCTTGTTAAACAAGGTCCCGAGCGACGTGCTAGATTTGTCCATTGGTATATTTTAAAATGCAATAAAACTGTCTTATAAAGCATCATCATAAAATAACAGAATATTTATTTAACAAAAAAGCTTGGGATGAATTTGCTTCAACTCGACTCCGAAATTAGCAAGGATCATATAAAAAAGTGTTAAAACCAGACGAACTTCTTGCCGAATTCTTCTTGAACTGGGGTTAGAAGAAACCGGCACCTAGATTCAATAGTATGTAAGAACACGTTTTAAAATTGTTCTTGTGATTTTATTGAATTAAGAATGACTTGATTTGTTTTGAAAGGTGGAACCTTAAAAAAACAGTGAAAGGAAATTATCGAAACACTTCCTACAAAAAGTTCGCTCTAGCAAAGCACTACAAAATACTCGCTCAATGGAAGGCACTAAAGAGATTAAGAAACTTTCCTCTCAACAACTTGTTTACGCCTGGAGGATACTTTATTTATTTCCTAATTGATTGAACTACGGGTTTTTCCTGTTCGAAACACTTTTTAAGTTAGTGTTACTTGATCGCTTATTTGTTATAACCAATAAAGTGCAACGATATTGGTCGGGAAAGAATATTACGTTGTGTTTAAATGACCGTTGGACATAGATCCAATATACCCTTTTTAGCAGAGATGAAACTAAGCCGCTTGTCGTCAGTGTGATTTAACACATCGAAACGTATATTTTTATCTAGTGGGCCATAGACTAACTTAGACGCAGAAGGTTGCGGGTTCGATTCCCGTCAAAAGACAAATGTTTGTATGATCTGCATGTATTTGTCTCGGATCTGGGTGTTTCTATGTATAATATGTGTATATATATATATATGTAGGTATTATATCAGTCATGTGGTACCCATAACACAAGTTCTGCTTACTTTGAGGCCAGATGATACTGTGAAATGTCCGGCATTATTTATTTTATTTATCTCTGTATTAGGGCTTAGCGAACTTAGAGCGTTATTAACCAGAGAATGTTACTTTAAGTTACGAATGGATACTTACGAAGGACTTAAGTCCGACATTGTGTCTGACATATCGCAAAACATAAGTTGTTCGGTTCGATCTAAAAATCTTGCCAGTCGACATCCTCATCGACAATTTTATCACACAGCCGCGCGCTTATATTCCCGTGTTATGTTGTAAGCGACATTTTGTCTCTACACATTTCGTTACACGTATATGATTTTGCCCAATAAACATCAAATTTATCAATTTGAAGCATACTGGCTGAAATCGTGTATTCTGTAAGTAGAATGTCTGTAATGTATGTGGAAAATTTTACTGAAAGAAAAGGTTACGTTATCGGTTTTATTCAATGTAAAAGAAAATAGAAAAATGTTAGTGAAGTCTGTATTTCATAAGTAAATATGTACGTATATAAATTATTTGTTCAAATCCTTACATCTCTTTCTGAAATGAAACCTTTGCAAACCTTTGTGTGTGATTATTTAAAAGGGCTATGAGGTGCTGACTTGAAAAGTCTTTGTTATAATTTTTACATCGTCTGAAGAGATTTATAAACAGACGATGGCAAAGGGCGCACAATTCAATGTTGCTAAGATGCCGCTTTATATGTTATTTATGCAGAGGATTTATAACCTGCTCTGATTTGTCATTGTTAATCAAATAAAAATAGATACACATGATTTTTTTGAGAAGCCTTTACTTCTTGAAGCCTCTTCTACTCGCCTTTTATTTTGCCCATGGAGACACATATTCAGTGCGAATCGCGAGCTCGAGCGTGAGTGTGAGCGTGAGCAAGCGTACCGAGGATCAAACTCACCCTGATGAAGATTGTCTTGATAAATAAATAATGAATAAATAAATAATGCCAGACATTTCACACAGCATCATCTGGCCCCAAAGTAAGCAGAGCTTGTGTTATGGGTACCTCATGTCTGATATACTTCTTATGTACTCTTTTTTTGTAAAACATACATATTATATGTTCGGGTTTTCTCTGAACACAGCAGTTATGCATTTTTGCCTTCAAGCAAATATGCACAATTGCCTGAGCAAACCAGTGCGCTACCATCTGCCGGGCCGGCACCGCGTTACTCATAATCATCTCACCATATATACCATTTTATATCATACTAGCGACCCGCCCCAGCTTCACACGGGTGCAATGCTGATACTAAATATACTACAGAATGTCTAATCTGATTAGAAACATCTAAAATTATAATTGTTTTTCTACTATATTATGCATGTATTATACATATAAACCTTCCTCTTGAATCACTCTATCTATTTAAAAAACTGCACCAAAATCCGTTGCGTAGTTTTAAAGATCTAAGCATACATAGGGACAGACAGACAGCGGGAAGCGACTTTGTTTTATACTGTGTAGTGATTATTATTACCAATCTTTATTAGCCTTTTATACCAGTTTATTATATTTTTCACCATTTCGTGTACGGGTGTGAAGTCCGATAATATACACTACTACTACAGTGAACCTTGGACTTCTCATTTTGTCTCTACACTAATTAACAACCGCCAATAAATAAGAAGCTTAGGACTCCCACCTATGTAGAAACACATAATGCAGGAACACCTATGAAACAATGATGAATCGAAACAGTGTCGGTGCCTCCATCGACAAAATAATACTTGAATAAAGGTTTTACTCATAGCGTGTCAATCTAAGTTTATTGCTTATTTTATTATAAATGATCGTGAAGCGAGGGAGTACAAAGTGGTTTAGACTACAGACTAGGGTCCAATCTCATCAACCAAAATGATACAAACAAGATCCAAGAAACCGACACTAAACTATAACAAATTGGCTTACTAAGGTTCTTTATTTATTTAGGTGACAGCGTTCCGTCTTTACATGTACGTAATACTAACGTAAAGTGAAATTATAATACACGACGACAGTGTGCCCTAATACCTGCACAAGGGATGACCACGAACGGAGTGAGGGTGGCAGACATAAATAATCCCGAACATTTCACACAGCATCATCTGGCCCAATCGATTTTTTTTTAAATAAATGAATATTTTTGTGCACATACATTAAATTTTCGTATATATACTGAAAAGGCACTGTCATAATATTAATTTCTTTAAACTCATTTTTAACTGATTATCTAGGGCCCATCTTATAAATTGCACGAACAGCCCTCTTCTGCAACACAAATATGGTGTTAATATCAGCAGCACTACCCCACAACAGAATGCCATACGACATAATGCTATGAAAGTAGCTGAAGTAAATGAGTCTAGCGGTATCTACGTCGGTAAAATGACGGATCTTTTTAACAGCGTATGTCGCAGAGCTGAGCCTCTTCGACAATTTATCTATGTGCGGGCCCCATTGCAGCTTATTAACTAAAGTAATGCCTAAGAATACTATGGTGTCGACGAGATCTATCTTTTCGTTGCATTGGCTTCCATCTGTTTTACATTAATCCCAGAGAATCACTTAGAAATAAGTAATATTACTAATTAAATTATTAAATTACTAGTAATAACAAAATTAATATTATGACAGTGCCTTGTCTCTCTCAAGTCTCTCCCCATCTTCAAGAATATGGTCATGAAAGACTATTTGTCGTACTGTTATACCTAATCATTTCTATATTGTTGATATCATAATATAAACCCAATTTTGGTGCTATGATTTTATATGTTTATTATTATACCTATTATGTATGTATGTATTTATTTATATCAATATTATATTTAGTTTATTTAAAGATTATGTAAGTAAGTATAGAATTATATTTGCCAAAACACCACACCAATTTGCCCCTTCTCTGTTTATTTATAGTCCAATCCATCCAAAGGTTGCCTGGCAGAGATCGCTGTTAGCGATAAGGCCGCCCATTGTATTGCCTTTTATTGTAAAATAAGTGTCTCTGTATTTTTCTGTGTGGTATAACAATAAAGAGTTATCTATCTATCTATCTATCTATCTTGTCAGTATATATACGAAAATTTTATGTAGGTGCAAAAATGTTCATTTATCAAAAAAAAATTGCGATAATCATAGTATTAACACTAGAAATAAAGATAAACTCGCTGTTCCCACTGTTAGGCTCGCTAAAGTTAATAAGTCTTATATAGGGCAATGTGTACGCTTCTATAACAAGGTCCCAAGCGACGTGTTAGATTTGTCGATTGGCAAATTTAAAAACGTAATTAAACAGAAACTGTCTATTAAAGCATATTATAAAATATCTGATTATTTAGATGACAAAAAAGTTTGAGATGAATCTGCTCCAACTCGACTCGGCATCCGTAACAAAATTGTCAAGGATCAGAGAAAAAAGTGTTAAGACCAGACGAGTTTCTTGCCGGATTCTTCTTGAACTGGGGTTAGGAGGTACCGGCACCTAGATTCACTAGCATGTAAGAAGACGATTCAAAGTGGTCCTTGTGATTGTATTGAATAATGTTATATTGAATTTTGAATTGGGCAGCATCAGCATACATATATCTGCTGTCACAGAAGACTCAATTGAAGGAGCGTCTTGAAAGCTCCTGAAATAGTCAAGTCAAAGTCAAAGTCAAAATATACTTTATTCAATACAATCACAAGGATCACTTTGAAACGTCTTACATACTAGGTAAATTTAGGTGAATTAGATTATGATGAATGACGACTGATTTAAATATCATACGATCTCATATAGTTGTTTACTTTGTAACACAAAATAAACATTCCATTATTAAAATTTGTAAAAGATAATAAATAAATAATAAAATAAATAATAGCAATATAACGTGACATTATAAAGACATAATTATTATTAAGACAGCTGATCAAGTAAAAGTTCTGTGCAGTTATAGCCTTTGAGACAGCGCAGTGTTTTATATCGCAGATCTTAATATTTTTTGTTGTAAAGGAACCACGAAACGTCGGGATTGAACCGCTGGGCAAAAATAGTGTTTACTGAATAAAACTGAATTTTAAAAACTCGGTGGGTTAGCATGTCCTGGTAAGCTGGTAAGCATCACTTTCCCTAAAGACATTTACAGTTGGGTATCTGAAAGGCTTTTTTAGCATGGTCTTCAAAACAGATCTCTGAGATCTTTACAACTGTATCAGCGTCGATTTCGGAGCGCCCCCACCAGCTAGTTATATAATATGTTAGAAGTGACTGACATAGACATACGGAGATTTTAGTGTGGTAAAGTTAGCAGAACTCCTAAGAATTCTCATGACGTTTATTATTTTGTGGGTTTTAGAAAACGAACTATTTATATGTTCTTTGAAGTTCAAGCTTTGGTCTAAAATAACTCCCAAATATCTTACATACTTAGCTCGCTCTATCTGCTGGCAATTGCAGTTAACAATGTTCAGTTTGTTGGGTTATGACAGTTGCCATTGTGCGCGCATCAACATTTGTGTCATATAGAAGCAAAGTCAAGCAAAATATTTTATTCAGATATATTTTTACCTTTAAACGCGCGAACGAAGATAAGATAAGATAAGAGTTTATTCTATAACAATTTTTACATTGTGTCTGAAATACTTAAGCCTAAAAACATTATAATAATATAAAACAGTAGCATGTATATAGGTACAATAATCACATTTTTCTTAATTTAAAGTCATCAACTGTATAGAAACACTCCTCCAACAAAAGCTTTATCAATGCAGACTTAAATGTAGTGGGACTTTCTATGATTTTCATAGCCACAGGAAGTGAGTTGTACAGTGTAACGGCCTGATATCTACAACCATGCCTAACAATATTTAACTTCGGACACAGTGGGGTCGCAAGATCTTTGTTCTTGTGTTTCATACTTTGACGGATGTCTGATAATGTCCATAAGAGTTACAAGGATATATAGGCTACGTAGAGTCAAAATATGGAGTTCCATGAAATGATTTCTACATGATTCCCATGGTGGTATGCGTACCATGGTACGTATTGCACGTTTCTGAATAGTAAAAGCTCTATTCATATTGTAGTCATAGTCATAGCATAGTTACCCCAAAATTTTACACTATATCTCAGTTTTGACTCCACAAGAGCATAATAAGTCGTTTTCAGTTGTTCCATACTTACTTCGTCTCTAAGACTCCTTAATGCGTAACAAGCCGAACTGATTGCGATCTCTATTGCCTCTAGCTCAGGTTTCCAGTTTAAAAATTGGTCAATATGGACTCCAAGGAATTTAACGCTATCCACAAACACCACATTAACTCCATTACTAAAAGTTTGTATTATATCTTGCTCACGTGCGGTAGATCTAAACAAAATAGCACTTGTTTTAGCAATGTTAAGTTTTAGATTATTAAAACAGAACCAATTATTAAAAGCCACAAGTGCGTTGTCAATTTTAACTTTTAGATCTTGGATATTCTTTGCTGGGATTATAGCATTAGTGTCATCTGCATAAACGACTAATTTAATTCCTGGTATTGTATTACTAATATAGCTTATTAGATCGTTTAAAAATATTAAAAAGAAATAGGTCCCAATATTGATCCTCGAGGAACTCCTCGTCTTACACTGACTAATTTTGACGTGTTCACTATTTCTAGCCCTTTCACGATATTCTTTATTTCAACGAATTGCTTTCTATTGTTTAGGTAAGATCTTTCTATGCTTAGAGCAGTTCCCCTTATTCCATAAAATTCTAGTTTGGCCAAGAGTATCTCGTAGTCGACAGTGTCAAAAGCAGATAATAAGTCCAAAAATAAACCTGCCACTTTAAATTTACTATTTAAGTTGTCAAGTACTTCTTTTATCAGCAAATCAACCGCGTCCATAGTTCCGAGCCTCATTTGGTAGCCAAATTGACGTTCATTAAGAGTTTTATGTTGGTTAAGGTGTGTCACAATCCTATCTGCTATGAGTTTTTCATATAACTTTGATATCACGGGCAATTGGTCTAAAATTCTTTGGGTCATTTTTTTTTCCTTTTTTATGGATTGGAAATACTCTTGCGATTTTCAGTTGATCTGGAAAGATCCCCTGATCAATGCAGTTATTTAGAAAAATGGATAGAGGCTCTGCTAAAATATCCACATTATCTTTTATGATTGTGATTGGTATCTCATCATAACCATACGAGCGTTTTACTTCCATTTTCTTTATTATTAGTCTAACCTCGTTTTTATTCGTGTGATTCATGTCTACGTCTGTGCTTACTTTACTGGAGTGTTCCGCTATATATTTTAAAGCTAATAACTTGTTATCATTAATATTCTGATTGTTTTCTCGAATTGTTTTAACGCTCAAACTACAAAACAAGCCTGCATGCCCATCGCCAAGTCCGTTAAAGTCAATACCCCAGTTAGTAATTCTACCTTCTTCTACATTAGTCAATATATTATCAATGCAGGATTCACTGTGATTAGTGAAGTTGCGGACGGAACAGACAGTATAGTATAAAATTGTGTCAGGTTCACTACAAGTACGTCGGGTATCTCTTTGTGTGGCATTTTAGTTCTCTCGCCTCGTTAGACGGTATGTCCTCGTGATTTATGAGAAGCGGGACAAATCTCAGTGTTTCGCTTATATCTATCTACTCGTCGGGCGAGTAGGGTGACCACATCAGTACATTGTACAACAAATACACAATAATCACAATCCTGTATCATGCGCTGAGAGGTTACCGATTTTTCATCACGGTCTATAAACTGCATCTTCGCTTTATCCTGTCACGTTAAATAAATCCTACTAACATTATAAATATTTTTATCGGGTAAAGTATTACGAGATATTTATATTCCATAACGCAACGAAAGCGCGTTCTATTTTTTCCTACGGCGCCATCTTATTTGATATAATTTATTTATATTTCTAATACTGAATCGCCACTTAAGCATTTGAGCCACTTAAGTACTTGACTAACTCAAACGTTTGAGATCCCAGTATCTTTCAAAAGTGTTTGCGGGATTATGGAAACGTCATCTTAGTTGCCCTTAATTTTGAGCCGGGTTTTAGTATTTAAGCGTTAGTATATATGGTTATAAAATTTGATTCAAATGCGTTGTATTTATTAATAATTTATTACAGGTTTCGAAAACAGTTGAACAAATATAATAAAAAATATCACGATAAATATCACGAAAAGAATATACGATTTTTATATCATCATAATATCATTTTACGCCACGTCACTGACAATCGAACAGTATAATCTAGAATAGTGGAATTATTATATATTTTTAGGGTTCTGTACCTAAAAAAAAGAAAGCCGTGGAATAGTTTCGTTATCCATTTGTCTGACGGCCTATCCGTATCTGTCAGCCTGTCTGTCAATCTGTACAATTAATTACTACTATAAATATATACTATACATGATATAATATATATATACTATACTATACTATAATATATATAAAAGCTACTATAAATTATTGTCAATGATTTTTTATTATAGGTATTTACTTTGTGTGATTGGTAGTAACCGTGCAAATTCAATTTAAATAAATAAACAAAAATAAATATTTCCAACCACAACATTGACGTTTGAAATTTATATTAAATTTATATTGAAAGTTAATATTGTAAAGAGCTAGTGATTTGAAAAATTCAATAAAATGCGTCCATAAGTAAGCTTCGACCAATTTGCGAATTAATGTCATCCAATAAACGTTCCAATACAATAAAGGAAGGAATAAATAAACCATTTCCAATTACAGACCCTAAAATGTTTGGGGATGGCCGTTCTGCATTACAATACCAAATGTACCGAATCTTTGCATGTTTCAGTTGTATTAGCAAAATTCAACTTCAATTCTACATTATGAAATTCAATCACAAATTTACAGAATACTAGTAATCCGCTCCAGTTTCGCACACATGACTACATGACAATACACTTTAACCTTCTTTATAAATTACTCATTTGTAATCAGTGCAATCAGTCCATTTGTAAAAACCGTACCCAAAAAATATCCGTTCTGAGAGTTCGAATTTCAAATTTTTGCGGCGGGATGGTTTGAAATTTTTTCCTGTGAATAATTAGATTTTTGCTTGTTAAAGTGATATTTTGGACCTAGTTTTGGGATAAACAACTGTAATTAATTACGGACTATACAGTAAATAATAATTTGGTGTAGTTGTGCGCGGTCCAAAAATGGACGCGACCGAGGTCGACCCTAGGCCTCGGTCCAGAGGAAACAGTTCTATGAGTGAAGAAGAAATAATAGTGCAGGCAATTTTTGATGAAAACCAACAATGTGAGAAATCATTCGTGGAGAAGTCACGGCGGCCGGTCAAACGAGCAAGGAGCAACAATAGAAGTGATGGGTTGGAATGTGATGATAATGAAGAATTTATTCGCGTAGAAAAAAAGTCGATTCGTCGTGCGGCTAGAAAATCTCAAGCGTCGGTTGTGAAGGGTACCAATGAATTGAATATTAACTGCTTTGAAGTATGCATCTCGCCATACAATATGCTGCCAAAACAAATTGGGCTTGTTATGTCAATGAAAGCTAAAGGAATAACTAATGCAACGAAAATAAAATACAAGAGTCCGTACAGAGTGATTATTAATTTTGAAAATAAAGAGGACGCAAATAAATTAGGCTCATGTAAAACATTTATGGAGACAGGATACACATGCTACTTGACCAGCGAGGTTAGCATTACTTATGGTGTCGTGAAATATCTGGAACTCGACGTAAAAGAGGAAGATTTGATGGAGTCATTGCAATGCGAATACAAGATCGTGTCGGTGAAAAGACTAAAGAGAATGTCGGAGGACGGTGAATGGGTCAGTAGCGAGACCGTGTGTTTTGGTTTCGAGGGCTCTACTTTGCCTTCCTATGTACTTGGATATGGTTGCAGATTCAAGGTAGATCCTTACACATTCCCGGTGACACCGTGCGCCTCATGCTGGAAGTACGGCCATTTAACGAAACAGTGTCCTACCAAAAAGAGTGCAGTGAGTGAGATTTGTCCAAAATGCAGTGCAGGACATGCGAACTGTGAAACGACGGAGTATCGATGCGTCAACTGCAAAGGCGAGCACATGTCCTTTAGTAAGTCATGTCCTGTTTATTTGAAAGAGAGAAAAGTCAGGTCTATTATGTGTCAAGAAAACTGCACATATAAAGTTGCGTTATCGAGCTACAAAGAGAATAAGACACACAAGTTTGATAACTTTTTTAACAGTCCTCCTGTATTTGGGTTTGGTAATGAATCAAATGCCCGAACGTGTTATGAACTCGTTAGACCAACTATGTCATACAGTCAAAGTGTTGGTGCGAAAGTGATGCAAAGAGATGCTCCAGGTCTCATCTCCAGGAACCCTAACCTAACATTCACCTGGACAAGTCGGACTTTTTGCGAAGTAGTGTTGGAGGACAGTTGAGTGATGAAGAATCAAAAGATAGCAGCGAGGAAATTTGGGTAAGCAACAACAGCAAGAGACCTAAGAACGGAAGAAAAAATAAAAACAGGAAGGAAAAGAAACATGAAAAAGTATCATCGTGCCCCGCTGAAAGCTTTCCGGGCCCATCGACAGCTGTGCCGTCAGGTGAGAAGTCACACTTAGGTAGCGTTAAAAAGAAAAAGATAGATTTTACAAGTATATTTAGAAAAGCAAAAGACATTGTGTTTTCAAGCATAAGTTTTGAAGAAAAAATTAGTCAGGTGTTGAAGTTACTTTTTGAAGAATTAATGTCTTTTACAATGCAGATGGTGAGCCGTGGTGATATCCTAACAAAACTATTAGGTCTCTTTTATGATGGATAACACCATTTCCAATGTAACTGCGGCCAGGGCGTCAGGCCCTGTGGGTTCCGTTGTGCAATTTTTATATATTGCACAATGGAACTCGCAGAGCTTGATGCCTAAAAAACAAGAGCTCGAGCTATTACTTGGTCAAGAAAAAATAGGTATTTGTTTACTGAGCGAAACGTGGCTTGATTCTGATACTAGTTTGCGAATAATAAATTATAGCGTATTTAGACAAGATAGATGTGATTCATATGGAGGCGTAGCTATATTGGTTCATAGGTCGATTAAAGCTCAAATATAAGTTCTGTAAATATAAGTAACAGAGGTATAGAGATTTTATGTTTAAAAATTTTAAACTGTAAGTAAGTAAGATTTTTGTGCTATAGGATTAGGGAACTTCGCCAAGTAGAATAGGAGTTAGGCAGGGCTCTTCTATGTATCCAGTTGCATTCTAAGGTGCGATACTAGAAGGTTAACCAGTGGATGGATGGTATGTGAGTTGCTTGCAGACAAAAGTAAAGTAAATGCCCTTGAATGTGTTGGATAGACCTACTACATGGATGATTTGATAAAAGATTAAGCCCTCTGATACCCCTTTGCTGAACTATGACAGACATACTAATTACTGAAGTAACTGTTTTGTTTGATGTCAAAATTAAAATTAGAGTTCTCTTGGGACATGAAATTGTCCATTGCGGAGGAAGGCTGTCCAGGTCACATGGAAAGAAACCTACTATCGCTAGCGAGGAGGGGCTGGTGATCTAAGCCGCAATAAAAATATATCAATGTAGGACTAGAATGACATAAGCTGCTATTAGGAAGTATTAATATAGAACAAGAATGTTTACCTTGCTTAACTATTGAAACTACCGAAACTATTATCTATATTATATTAACGAGAAAGTGACTATGTCTGTCTGTCTGATACGTTTCGTGGCTGAACTGATTTTGATGGATTTTGATAAAAAGATAGATCGATTTTCGGGAATGATTTAGGCTGCTGTTTGAGTAGATATCACGCGTGCGGAGCTTGATATTATACAAAGTAACAATTCATGACAAGAACTAATATCGGATTAAAATATTGAAATAACTTAAGCCGTTATTATAAGGTTTCACAGTAATTCCAGATTGGATATCATACTTATTTACTTTACGCAGTTTTATAACACTAAAGGACAATAATTAATATAATTATTAACCTTAATATCGAGACACAGCGTAGGCAAATCAAAGATATTCTTCATTATAGAGGATGATTACTTCTAATAATAAAGTTTATTATATTTTAAATACATATCTCAACATAATTCTCTTAAAGAATCAGAGTTACTATATTCGAAACACAACGTAGGATTTTAATCACAAGCACTAGACGAATCGTTGGCCAAATTAATAATAGATCAAAGTATGTTTAGGGATATAAATTATATTATATAATACCATTTAGTTATTTGGGGTTAATTTAGGTACTTTTAATTAGTAGAGAAGGCGAAAAAAGTTAGGTGCATCGAGGAGTAGTACTAGGTGGAGGGGGCGTTACAACCATACTGGTGTCCAGCGATATCTCTTGCTATAGCTCAACGTTGGTTAGCCTTGAAAACATTTAGACGCAATCCTACACCTGATAATCTCGATAAATTAAAATCAAAGATAGCTGAAGCACAAAGAGTGCATAGGCGGGCTAAGTCAGCAAGTTGGCAACGTTTCTGCGGAACGGTAAATGAAAACACATCAGCCTCAGATATGTGGCGCCGTATGCGCTGGATGAAGGGTCTACACACAAATTGCGTACACGCTCCTAGTGATAAGAAAGAAGAACTTTTATGAAGTTTAACTCCTGATTTTGTTCAACCTCGTTTACCGGTTTTTACTTCTAATAACATTCAGCTAGACAAAGAGTTTTCAATTCAAGAGTTTCAAGATTGTTTGAAAAAGAAAGATACGGCCCCTGGCGAAGACAATATTACGTACTCAATGGTATATTATCTCCCTCTGGAAGTTAAGTCATACTTGCTTCAAGTATTTAATCTTATATTTATACATTCTCAAGTTCCAGAACAATGGCGTAGTAGTTCCTATACCCAAACCTAATCCTAATCCTAATTTAATCCCAAAGTTTAGACCTATTTCACTAATATCTTGTATTTGTAAATTATTTCATTTACCTAATGCTATCTTAACGAATTGAATGGTTTGTAGAAAAACAAAAAGTTTTCGCTCCAGTTACGAGTGGATTTTGAAAATATCAATCATGCATAGATTGCCTAGTTCGTCTGGTTACACAAATACAGATAGGTTTTTCGAAGGACATACCTACGCTTGCAGTTTTTTTAGATGTTGAAAGTGCCTATAGTAATATTTTGACGGACCAACTTGTTATTATGCTTGATAGTCTAAATATTGGATCCCGTACTTGTAAATATTTGTGGTCCTTTTTAAGCAATAGATTTTTGAAAATAAAGATGATGATGTTGAACCCATGGATAGAATGACTGGCAGAGGTTTGGCACAAGGTGATCCTCTCTCTCCTCTTTTATTTAATATTGCTACTATAAAAATTTGCATAGAATATGAGAACGTTCAAGTATTGCAGTACGCTGATGACTTTGTTTTTTACACACAAAATAACAGTTCTGATTTAAATTAGATTTACCTTCAAAGAGCTGTAAATAGTGCTGTTATAAAGTTACCGGAGTTGGGTTTAGAAGTATCCCCAACAAAAACCCAATGCTGTAGTTTCAGGAGAGGAAGAAAAATTTATAGAGTCAACCTTTCTATTAATAATAATAATGTTACGGCAGTTTCAATTATAAAATACTTAGGCATTTGGTTAGATAAATCTTTATTGTGGAGCAAACATATAAATGAAAATCGCGACAAAACAATGAGGATGATAGGTCTGCTAAAAGTTTTAGCTGGTGCCTCATGGGGTTTGCATCCCAAACATCTGCGCCGGTTATACATTGTTCGCAGTAGAATAGATTATGGGTGCTTTGTCTACGATACCGCTGCTAAGACGCACCTGTCAAAATTAGATAAGATACAGAATATGGCTATGAGAGTTATTGGAGGATTCGTAAGAACCACACCTATACATGTTATGGAATGCGAGGTGTTTTTACAGCCATTGCAGTTTAGACGACAATACCTTGCTACTAAATATTGCCTTAAAGTCCAGTATCACCATCACTTTATTTAATAAATTGTTAAACCTAGGCCAGCCAAAGAAACCGTTACTTATCTCAATTTATGAAGAAACTAGATTAGAAATCATCAAGACTAGTAATCCATTAAATATGTTTCCGTTGAATCCAATCCAAAATCCAAATTAATATTCGATACCCAAGTAGGTATCGAATATTAATTTGGATTTTATTGAGACTATTGTAGATGGGATTGATCAGGCTAAAAATCAATATGATGACAATGTATTGAAATCCATTACACTAGTAATGCTAAATAAAAAGTATAGAAGCTGGCATAAATTGTTTACTGACGGGTCTAAAGTAGGTAGTGGTGCTGGAGCTGCATTTTATGATCCCAGTCGCAATGTGAAAGAAAAGTACAAGGTTACATCGGAGAATAACACTATTATGTCGGTGGAGCTTTATGCAATTTCAGAAGCGTTATCATATGCGTTGACTTTAGATTCTAATAAAGTAGTTATTTTAACAGACAGTCGAAGTGCTTTACAACACATTGCAAGGTGCACCTCCGGTGCACGAGGGGCGTCTGTAGCGTATAGTATACTAAAGAAGGTGATGTTCTTGCGAAGTAATGGATTTGAGGTTGCAATGGGTTCCATCACACATTGGTGTTCAGGGCAACGAAGAGGTAGATAAGTTGGCTAAGAAAGCAATATCAGTAGGAGCAGAAACGTACATTGTATCTGAATATACAGAAGTGTTGATTAAATATAAATACAAAATTTTTGAGAGATGGAAAATGCATTATTTGACAAAATCAGAGTTTAAAGGGATTTGGTATAGAATTATACAATGTGAACCTTTTCGTGTGCCCTGGTTTGCGAACAGTAAACTTAAGAGATGTCTGATTGTAACAGCTCACAGGCTGCGCTCAGGGCATATTCAACTGGCAAAGTTCAATCATCTTATGAAAGTTTCAGACTCTCCCAACTGTTCTACTTGTGGAGTTATAGAAGATGTTCATCATCTGCTAGTGGAATATGGCCGGCGCCAGTCTCTAAGATCGCTGATGAGTAGTCAGTATGATCTGAATTTGTTAGATGTAGGCGCATTTCAAAGTGTTTTATCTGCCCTGTTATCCGAGGCGGCTAAGACACTTTTTACAATGGTGTTTAACTTAATTAAGTCGTAGTTAGTAAAATTCAATCTGTAACAGGGCTGACATAGTCGCTAAGCGACTCCAAGTCCTTTGAAAAATAAAAGATAGTAAAAAAAAAACTGTTCTATAGTTTTTTGTTTTAGTTTTGTTCAGACATAACGACAGATGCGTCCACCGCATCTGGCGGAAGTTTGTTTAATAACATGTACTGATAAAATATACTATAACGAGCTGACCCGACCGACGTTGTCCCGTCTTAACTATGAATATTGAATTCGAATAGGTATAATCTATAACTGACAAACGACTGTCAGTTATGTCAAACGCCATAAGGTTACATTAAAAAAGTTAATGTTGTCAGAAGCGCTAAGATTTCATTGATAATGAAAAGTTAATATCGTCGTTTAGTTTTCTAATATGTTCTATTTTTCCACGCAACTTTCCTAATTTTTTCCTTCATAAAAACCATCTCCTGACAATAGCGAACACAACAAAAAACAAGAATAAGCGAAATCGATCTAATGACGTGACAAAAAGAAATAGGGATTCATTTTTACATAAATAGGTATGGTATATTTTTTATTATAATAATATATGTAACATTATATTACTTACATTATTTACTGAAATATTTTTAACGAGTTATGAAAATACATGCAACATTATTTTTTGCCGCGTCACGGTGCTAAGCCGCGACTACTAAACAAATTTAGTATCCTTATAATTTTGTTAGTTATGTCACCCTACCACAATACGAAACCGTAGATCGAATCTGATATTTAGTTACGTTACATTCACGTACTCGTATTTTATACGAGCGAATAGGATGGGAACGTAAATACTCGCTTTATGCTCATTTCCATTTCGCAAGTCTGCAAGCTGCAAGTAACGAGCTGTACCGACCGTGTGTGAGTGATCATGCGCAGAGACCAGCGATGTGCCAGTGATATTCAATTTTAAATAGTCATTAACATACATTTATTTAGTTATTTATTAGTTGCATCAACAAAGTATACACTAACACATCTAAATATAATATGCAAACAAACTTATACTAAATTCAAAGTGGCACCTTAATTACAGATGCAAACGACAATGCAATGTTGTTCAATAAATGATTATAATAGATGGAATATAGTGATACAGTAGCAGTACTTCCTTATGAGTGTGGCCGACTCTGCTGACGAATTAAAAAGCTGTCTTCTTCTTCTCCGTTAATGGCATGTGTCATAATAAAGTCAATTTTGCCAGTGTCAAGTGTTTATATAGTTTATAGATTGTCAAAAAGTCGTATCTTGTCGTTCGCCATTTGTTATTTTTGTAAAATGGTGCCTTTCATATAAAATAACTACGGATTATATGTTGCTTGAATCACAAAGACACAATGCTTTTGTTCCAATTATTCACACCCGAGTCAATTACTCTAGCTCTATTTAAATAAAATAACCCAAATTATTAATAAAACCGGAAATAATTCGAGAAAAATAAAGCTTCGCAACACGAACAAAAATAATCCCTAAAAGAATTCGTCATGGCATAAAAATGACAGCCAGGACCGACTGTCATTTCCAACCGACTGTCAGGACCAACACGCATAACATTGGTTGAGAGAACAACTTCGAGTCGTATGTGCTCCGGGTAGCCAAGTACAAAGATGTGTTCTTCGCATCCGACTTCTGGTCAGCAGAAGTGATTTACCGACGTTATAGGGAAACACCGTTAACGAAGTATTCTGACTTTTTGTGTCTCACAACTCACTCACAATACTCACAATAAGTCCGTATGTGTATGTTAGTCCGTAAGGTATTGAATTTTTATGGGCCCGTATGTTTAATCGACTTAAAAAAAAGGGAGGGTTCTTAATTCAGTTTTCTGTAATGTTTGTTACCTCATAACTCCGTCATATAATAAACGATTTTAAAAATATTTATTTGAAAGGTACATTTAACCATTGATTCCATAGACATTCCATCAAAATCAGTTTAGTAGTAGGTTTTTGAATCAAAATAGCTGACAAAAATATGTCGAAATTTTTTCTTTTTTATCATATATAGACCAACGCTTGACCACAAACTCGCCTGATAAGCTCAAATTTCATTCAATAAAGTTATTTTAGTTTTTAAAACGAAATTATATACCTACCTACGAGTATCATTTTGATCCATGAAATAATGTGTATATTATTATAATAAAATAAGCACCACAACTTTATATCTATACAGTTGAATATAATATACAGAAATAATGAATCATATCAAGAGCATACTCACTCCGAACTTGGTAGACATCTTAAATTTCTAGCTACATCTAGAAGGGGTTGTCAGTGGCACATTTGAAAATTATACATGAAACATGCCCACATTCTGCTCAAAAGTTAGTAATCCGTACGTGACAGGTCAAAAAATGGTTTGAAGATCTCGCTTTGCCCTTTCAATCATTATACTTACCCAGAATTAGGTACTATCACGAAAGGTTATTAACTATTCAGTAATCTGTGCGTACATATTTGACTCAACACACACGTGAAAGGCGCTGTCAGGCCGTACTCAAGATGCCCCGATAAGGAGGCTTGACATGCGATCTGTTTAGTTCATTATATATCTTTACACTACACCATAATATCTGGGGATGCAGCATCTTCAACTTTTAGTTCACATTAAGATTATTAACTTTGAATTTTGACGACATATGGAATTGAGACTTAGTCGATAACTATTGGCCTCATACACAAACTTAGAGCGCAACGTGCTATAGAGAGAGCTATGTTGGGTGTTTCACTACGTGATAATTCGCAACGTGGAAATCCATAGAAAAACCAAAGTCTCCATAGAAGAACATAGCACTCAAAATTTGCAAGTTAGAATGGTAATGAGCCATATGGCTTGCAGAACTGATAAAACTTGCGGAATAAAAGTTCTCGAATGGCGACCAAGGACAGGAAAACGAAGCGTAGGACAGGAAAACGAAGCGTAGGACGACCCCCCCACCCGATGGACTGACGACATTGTATAGATCGCAGGAAGTCGGTGGATGGAGAGGGCTCAAAATCGTTCTGGAAATCAATAGAAGAGGCCTATGTTCAGCAGTGGACTTCTAAGGGCTTATATGATGATGATGAATTTTGAATTGGAAACCAACCATCTAGTCATTCACATAAGCATGTTTGAACAACGACCATTTTAGATGAGAAGGTATAATTAACCCTGGATACTAAGTATTTAAACTAGGGAGATAAACGACTTACAGTGCAACTCATAGTCAGGAGCTGAACAATCCCCCAGAATCTGTCATTCAGCATTCACCCAGGGCCTGGTTATTTAACCTCTTTTTTGTATTTCATAGAAAATTCTGACAAATAATGATCATGGTGTCTGTGATCATTCACTCCCTTATGTCACATGACGTCACATACGTATATTTGGAAGAAGATGAATTTGTACGGCGATTTTTTTTTTTTTTTTATATATTGTAAATTGTTTGTTTTTCTAATAGAAATAAGGATTTATGCACACAAACAAATGAAGAGATTGAACTTCCCACAAATAAGTAGGTAATTTCAACTTTTTTTTTTCCAAGCCCATTTTTCAATAAAATATGCTATTACCACACAAAAAACGGAAATCTTTGACTAACTTGGAGACTGTTTGGTGAATGAATGTCGAGCAACCAGTATCCAGTCCTTAGCTTCTGTGTATCCGGGAGTCCGTTCTGACTATGAAACGCGCAAAAGTTCAATTCAAACGTTCAAAGAGCCTCTATAGGAACCCCTGGCACGACTATGAATTGCTCGGTCAGTAGTCTATGTAATGACAGTTTTGCCGTGTGAATAATAAAATAAAATAACATATTTCTTCTTTTCTGCCTATACTGGCATAATCTGTCATGTTAAGAGCGCTATCACAAAAATATGCGCAGTTGCAAGATGTTTTCGTTGTTAAAATATTATGCATTGCCTTAAAGTCTATACCTAACTATTACATGAAGAAATTTTACTTATTTATTTAGTAATCATCATTCTCCTGGTGCTTGTTTCGGCAAAAACACACAGTGACCCGATTTGAGAGCTCTAATTAGCAAATTCTGTTTCTATAAACTATAAACCACAAAAAAAATTGTATGGCACTAAAAACATCCTGTTCTTTCATAATAATAGAATAGATTTTTATTGTTAACCACGGAAACAATGAAAAAAAAATGATCTTCAATTTGATTTTCGATCAAAAAAGCTTTGAAAAAAGTCTGAATATCTCCGGAGTTAATCACCACATCGTCAAAATATTGATACCAAAATAAAATTCAACATTTACTTAAACTACTATGTACTGTATTTTTTTTATTTTAAATCAATGCTATTATTTTTAATTTACTAAATAAAACTAGACGCACCGATGCCGCAAACTCAGTACCGCGCGAGCTCAGTGTGCGTCGTAGCCGCGTAAGCGCTGCTGTTGTGTGCGTGCTATGCTTAGTTGTAAACTAGGACCGCAGGGTTTTGATCGTTATGAGTATCCGTTCTTATAGTCAAAATTTTTCTTAAGTTTATATAAATTGTTTACTTATTTCAATGATACCCAATTCCTAATAAAAGTTATTTTGATTTTAGTTGTGTGTTAGGACGAGACGAAATGGGAAAAGACGTAACATTGAATCTCTGATGAGCAAGAGAAATCGGGTATTATTTTCGTTTTGATAGACTTATTTGATTAAAGGTTGAATCATGCTGGACCGTGCTCTGCCCGAGGCCCAGACGAGGCTAGGATTCAAAACTTCACGAACATTTTATATGATGTAATGTGGCCTGTTTATTGACTCAAATCACTGTTACTTGGAGGCTTTACCTGATTTCTTATACAGTAAAGGTCTTGTGGAAATGAAATGTCTGATTTCTGCTTTTAAAGTGGACTTTGAAGAAGACCAGCGCACAAAAAAAGTTAAAGGAATTATATGCAATGATGTTACATGTGCAACAATAATTCAAAACCATGACTGGTTTTACTAAATACAAGGCCAGTTTTATATTACAAATAAAAATATTTGAATACTTGACATACCTATGGACTAGCCCAGATCACCCTGTAAAAGTTATGAAGATACGAGTGTATATAGAGAAAAAAAATATTGGCAAGAAAAGATGCTACCGGAGTTGCAGGCGTTTTACGAAAGATGTGTGCTCCCTGAAATTATTGACTCGAGAAAAGCTTGGTCAATGCCATTGCGCGAAATATATTTCTAACTAGCTGTTTTATCCCAATGCTGCTAGTGATCCAATAGTTATAAGCGAAAATGTGTTATCCATTCCACCCCTATATCGCAAAAGAAGAATGGTTGTAATGTATAAATGTAAATAAAATATGTTATTTTCAAAGAAATCTATTATTTCTGTACTTCAGGTGTAAGTACAGAAATAATAGATTTCTTGATTTCTTGATCGATACAATACATCTGTAGTAAAAACGCTGATAAGAACATTATAGTATTACCACAAAATAACTAACAGGTATTAACTGCTAAGACGTATCACCTGGAGTCATAGCTTCTAATTTAAATAATGGGCGCTAATTTTATTATCCACAAAAATTGTTTGAATATAGGGTAGCAGAAATCTCTTTATTTACCGAAGTATTAGTCGTAAAACACGTAGCCATAAACTTTACGCACACGATTGCGCATGTATAAAGACGACGTTTGTATTTCGTCTATAGTATCTGTGTAGTAGTAAGAACTCGGCCTTTATTTGGAAAAGTGGTCTAGTATTTCCGAGGCGTGCTAAGGATCAAGACCGTTTAGTCGATTCGTTTGCAGCGCAGTACCTGCCTCACCTACACAGAATACAATAATAGTAGTTGTACTACTTTGCGCTGAGTCAAAATGTGATAGCGCTCTTAACAATTTTACCAGTGTCAAATGATTAATTTGTTATAATATCACTAGCTGACCCGGAAAACATTGTTTTGCATTATAAAACAAAAAAAATTTTTTGGACTGAGCCACCCTTAAGACAGGGGTATAAAAATGAGTTATAAACCTATTCTTAGACCTACTAAAATAAAATATAAAATTTCATCAAAATCGGTAAAGCCGTTTCAGAGGAGTATAGACACGAAAACTGTGACAAGATTTTTATATATATAGGGATAACAAAGTTGCAGTCAATCGTCATTCTAAATTCGAAACGTAATTACGGAATGGCCGTCTGAATTTTTCTTTGTATTCCTCGTCATACAAATAACATTGAAACAATACACATATAAATCAATTGTGTACTCTTGTGCTTAGTATTCACAATTTGTGATAAATATCCGCTAAGATTATCTAATTTAACATGAAATAAGAAGACAAAACTAATTAATTTGTAAGAGCGTTGTTACTTTATAAAATGTCATCGAAGAATCCTAAAATAATGACACGAAGTTCTAGTCTATCGTCATTTGTTTCGTATTCACACAAATAAGAAAGCCACCTAGTATCACTTTACTTCACAACCAGTTACATAATATTTTTATATGTAATTTGAATTTAAGGTTTCTGTCATGTTCGTACTAATTAATATATAATAAATAAATAAATAAAATAAAAATAAATCACTGGTCTACACATATGCTAAGTGAAATTTATATGTTAAAGCTGTTATCCAGCATTCACCTAGGGGCTGGTTATTTATTAACTCTTTTTTAACCGACTTCATCAAAAAGGAGGAGGTTCTCAATTCATCGATGATATTTTCGATTACTCCGATACGTCGCTGTCTCATTGGAGCAGTGCATTTATTTAGCCTACCCATATTATATATATATACAAAATACATCCACTAAAAATGTATTATAGGCTCAAATTTGAAGTCGGTTTTTTTTAGTTTTTAAAACGATTACTGAACCCCTTAGCTGAACAGACTTTCAGACAAATAATTATCTTGTTGTCTGTGATCATTCACTCACTTATGTCACATGACGTCACCTTTGTTTCCTCCGCAAAATCTGCCCCAGATTACACAATAACCCAAAAAAATCAATCATAATAAAAAAAATACTAGCGAGCCCTACATTAGTAGCAATAATGATGTCTCACTGAAATTTCATATTGGTAATAAGCAACATTGACATTATTATCCTGATTTAGTTTATATAATAGGACACTTTATTTATTACAACACTGAAGGGTAAGCGCACATTTGATGCGTTCTCCTTCTTTATTTCCTTTTATATTTTTCGTCACACACACGCACACACTGTTGGCTGACAGCACCAACCTCTCTGAAAAATGGGTTGGTGCTGACGGCCAAATCTATCACTGCGCACGCTCATTGGTCAAATCATTCCCTGGCTTCATGTAACACACTTTTGTCCCTTTTTACAATATCACTCCCACAGATTGCAGGAAAGCAAGTGGAAAGATGTCCCACATCAAAAATGTCGCTTATAAAAGTTATTGAATAGAATTGAATAGAATTATTGAACTGTCAGATCCGTATCTATTCAAGTGTTTCTTTTGCACCTTCCTTTTCTTCTTCTTCGTTAATGGCATGTGTCATTATAATGTCAATTTCAGTGTCAAGTGTTTATATTGTTTATAGATGTCACTAAGTCATATATTATCTTGTCGTTCGTCGTTTGTTATTTTATACAAAATGTTCGCTTTCATATAGAATAATTATACGAATTATTTTTGCTCGAATCACAAAGAAACATTAAGCTTTTATACCGAATATTCACACCTAAGTCAATAACTCTAGCTCTATTTAAATAAAATTACCAAAATTACTAATAAAACCGGAAATAACTCTAGAAATATAAATAATATAAGAGTGCAATGTATGCTTCGCAAGATGGCTCTAAAATACGTTTGCACCATTTGCACCTATTTAATTATATAATACGTATCTGCTGTCTCCGAACCAATGTCATTACAAGCTATATAAAAAGTTTGTATTTATAGCCCATTGTTTCAAGAATTAGGTACCCAAGTACACGGGATTCGGGTTGTTTTTTCATTCAAATCAAAAATTTACATATTTTTCATCAAACAAAAAAACGGTCCCAAAGACAAAAGAATTGAGACCAAATCGAGGCCTACACGTTTTCCGAAATAATAGAAGACAATAAAAATACCCGCGAATCCTTTAGACGTTTTTTCGAATGTTGGTAAAACAATGGAGTTTTTTGAGGCCCATTGGTTGCTATGGCGACAACCTTGCCTCCCCCGACAAGGTCGATTATGTTACCTACTGAGCTGCAATGGATGTTGGGTGTAATTTATGGCCATAATAATTGTTCCAACGGTATTTGCTATTTGATACCAAATCTGAATTTGATTTTCTTGGATGTAAACGGTTTCTTTAGAAAATGGTTGAACATTACCATAATATAATTTGCAGGAAAATCTCACAATAATCAAATTCCAAAGTAAACCTACCTACCTTTTGATTATTCTCAAATGTCTGAATAGCTAAGGAGGGGGAGGTATAAAATGGGAAACATCATGTTTTTAGGGTTCCGTACCTCAAAGGGAAAAACGGAACCCTTATAGGATCACTTTGTTGTCCGTCCGTCTGTCCGTCTGTGCGTCCGTCTGTCTGTCTGTCAAAACCCTTTTTTCTCAAGAACGCGTGGAGGTATCAAGCTGAAATTTATATAAAATACTCAGGTCTACTGTCCCTTAAAGCTATGAAAAAAACAAACTACTAAGCCAACGCAATCAAAAGATACAGCCGTTTATGCCGCAAATTTTCGACACTCGCAAGGGAATCAGGATATTTCCCGTGAACTCAGAATCTTGAAATTTGGTACGAAGCAACGTCTTATAGCACAGATAAAGTAAAAAATTAAGAAAACCACAAATTTTTAGATGGATTTCATTTTGCAATAAAAATACCATAACTACGAGTATGACTCGATTGTCGTGATGGGTGAACTTTTACTTATATACCTACAGGTTTGTACGGAACCTTCGGTGCGCGAGTCCGATTCGTGCTTGGCTGGTTTTTTTTAATTAGTTTTAACCTATTTTTCTAACAGAAATGTACAGCGTAATATGTATTTTAGTCCATATCCATACTAATATATAAATTAGAAAGTCGTATGTCTGTCTGTCTGTATGTTACCTTTTCACGGCTAAAAAGCTGAGCGGATCTTGATGAAATTTTGCTAAGCAGGTAGATAAGGTAAGGTATATAAGGTTATTTTTATGCAGGTTCTACGAGTGCAAAGCTGTGAGCAGCAGCTAGTCTATCCCTACTAATAATAATGTCAACGTGAAAGTAAGTTTGTCCATATGTCTGTCTGTTTGTTACGTTTTCACGCCTAAACATCTAAACTGATTTCGATGAATTTTGGTATAGAGATAGATGGGACCTTGGAGAAGGACATAGGTTACTTTTAATGTAGTTACGATGAGTGCGAAGCCGCGGGCAGCAGCTAGTCTATTTATGTTATTTATATTTATGTTATAAACAGACAGTACTTTGCTTATAAGTAACACAAAGAGACACATAGTCCAGCAACACACATAGTCCAGTAAAGTTTCCACAGTTACATTATTCATATATAAAGAAAAAGAAGGTGGACATTTAAATTCTATAAATAAATAAAATAAAATAAAAAAAGCCTGTTTATTCCGTATCTTACGAGTAGGTGTTAAATAAATTCTTGCATTTTAATTGTATATATGATAAATATTCTTATTTGAATATTTATTATTGTATTTGGTTTTCATTGTGTTTTCTTGTATATATTCAGTAAGGACCCCTCTCGGGTAAAGGCTCCAATTCCTTCCATCTGTCGCGATCTATTGCCGTTTCAGACCATTCTGTTTTCTTCAGGACTCTCTTTCGTCGGTCCATCTTGTTAGTGGCCTGCCATCTCTTCTTTTTTCCTTTTGGACCTTTCCAGGCTGTGACTGTGGTAGCCCATCTTTCTTTCTGCATCCTGGCTACGTGACCCGCCTATTGCCACTTCGTTTTTAGCGCGTGCTCTAGAACGTCAATGAATTTGGTTTTGAATCTTATTCCTTTGTGGCGAATTTTATCGATAAATCTTATTTTCATTTCGTTTCTTTCTATGGCTCTTTAACATTTTGCTAATTTATTTTTAACTTCTGTTGTGTATGACCAAGTCTGGCAGCCGTAAGTGAGTGTGGGGAGTAGGTAAGAGTGTACTATTATTTTCTTTAACCGTATAGGCAAGGTACCTTTTAGAATTTCTTTCATGCTCCAGGAGTTTTTGCAATCCTCCTTTCTATTTTTTAGTATTGTTGGTGGGTTTGAATGAAATACCTAATATATGTATTCTTGTACGTATTCGAGTTTTGTATCGTCTATAAGTAATGTCTTCTGTGTACTGTTTGTCATTGCTTGAGTTTTTTGTAAATTAATTTCCAGTCCTCTTTCTTTGCTAGCATTATGTAGAGTAGTTAACATATATTGAAGTTTTAGTTCATCTTCCACGAATAAAACTATGTCGTCTGCAAAGGCCAGGTATGTAAGGTGTTTCTCGTTTATGTAAATTCCTTCACTTTTCCAGGAGAGCTCTTTTATAATTGAGTGGAGTACAGTTATAAAGAGAGTTGTTGATAGTGGGTCACCCTGTCTTACTCCTCTTGCAATTTTAATAAATTTCCCTGTTCATTCGAGCTTTACTCTACTCATACAATTAGCGTATATATTTTAATTATATCTATATAATTTTCCATGGTGGCTCCATGATATTTATATGGTCGATAGTACTGAAGCTTCTGCGAAATCCTGCTTGCTCAACATACAGAAACTCTTAGATTTTTGGCGTTAGTCTAAATTGTAAGCCCCTTTTTTTTAATAATAATTTAATATATTTTTTTTATCAATGTCTGTGGAGTCTCCCTTTTTGTACAGTATGACTATGTCTGACTCCACCCATTGCCTTGGGACATTCTTTTTTCTTAGTATTTCATTGAAAAGTTGAGTTAATGGTGCTAGAAGTTTTTCGTTTGATAATTTAAGCATGTCGTTCGATCTTTGTTTGGTTTTTCTTTAAGTAAATGTGTTTGCAATGCAGAGTCTATTTTCCACTGCAAACTCCATTAGTTTCTGCACTCTGTCGTTGCGTGTTCCTATCCTGTAAGGTCCAAATAGACCTTTATTTGTTTCTTAATATTTAGGTAATCCTATTTTCGCGTTGAAGTGCGTTGCATTATGATTTGTTTCTTTTCTGAACTATCCTTAGCTTTATTGAGTGTATCATAGAATAGTTCTATCTATTCCTCGCTTGACTCAGACGTTGGTGCATGAACTTGAATAAGAGATAGCATCTCTTTATTGAATTTCTGGTTCAGAATTGCAACCCTGTCAGATAGGCCTCGAAAGCTTATGAAGTTATCTTTGAATTTTTTCTTCATTAAGAAACCAACACCTAGGTGACCTCTTTTTTTACCAAAATGGCAGAATATTGTGATCACTGTCTTCTTGTAAGTCGTATCCGTCTCGTCTGGTTCAGCTAGTCCTATTATGTCGTATTTTAGATTTTGTAAAGCAAACTTTAACGTTAACATTCTTTCTTCGGTGGACAGTGATCGTGCATTGTAGGTACATAAAAAATAATATTTTGAGGTGGCTTTGGTTGATTGGTTGGTTATATGTTGATTTTTATGAACTGGAGGGTTTTGGCCTAGCTCTCCCGCGATGACCAGCCGTAGCATCCCAATGCCTTGTTTTATATTAAATTCGTTGTCTTCGGTTTTTGGAAGGGGAGGCGGTGCGAATTGCTATTGATCGTTAGAGTTGTTCTTCGATTTTGTATTTGGCTCTCTTGGCTGAAGCAATAGGTATTGTGTTATGTTTCTATTTTCCCTGCGTTGCATCGAATTTAGTGGTTCAATGCTGGATATATAATATTTTTTTTAAATTGAGGTAATTTTGTTAGTTGTGTTTAAGAATTTTTTACACTCTATACAAAACTTTAATTAATTATCTAGCTCATGTGAGCTAAATCAACAGAAAAATAACGAACGGAAAAAAAACAATACAAAATAAAACTACCTTATCAATTATCAAACAATAAATGAAGAATACAGTTCCTAAAACTATTGGCTGTATGAGAAAAAAATAGAATGTCGGAGAAATTATAGTTGTGATCAATGCAAGATCTGCGTATAAAAACATTAGATTTTCATTAGACATTTATGTAAAGATAAACGCCTATTAATTTCCCTTGGTCACGGCATTATGCGTGAACGGCTAAACCGATTTCGCTAATTCTTCTTTTGTTGTGTTTACTTTCAGGAAAAGATTCTTATGAAAGAAAAAAATAAGAAAATTGCGTGGAAAATAAGAAAAATTAGGATAAGTTTTCTTATCTTTTCGACGATATTAACTTTCCTAATGTAACTTTTTTGACATAATTGTCAGTCGCAATCAATAAATACAGCAATCGCGCCAACTTGGACAGTTGGCGCGATTGCTGTATTTTGTTTTTTTTTTAAACATAATTGATCCAATTCGCATTAAATATTCAAAGTTAAGATAGGACAACGTCTGTCAGCTAGTATAAAACAAATGTGAATCAGTTCACATAAATAAATATCGTTTAAAATGTTCTATGATAGCTCAATTGAATCTAAATCAACGCTAGTGAGCAGCGGTCCCCAAGACACACTGCATTGCCACGTTTAATGGCAATGCGTATAAGCATTGCTAATCAATGATAGGAGCCAGCTCTTTGTTCACGTGCTGTTTCAACCAAACTAACATATATATAACTCAAAGTATTTTTCTTTTATGTAAAATATTATACAAGTAAAATCAACATAATTTTCTCGTTTCAAAATCTAGCAACAAAAACCCAGCATAGGTACTGAGAGTCGCGACCCTGCACTCCCCCGTAAAACAGGGTCACTAACCCAATTACTCGGCGAGGCCAAAGTACATTATTCAGAAGGTCGATTCTTACAACACTTTTGAAAACGAACGACAAAGGGTAAAGCTCGAATTTTAACAAGAACCCCAAACTTTTATGTTGTAAGTGGGTAAGAATTCAAGTTTACGCGCCTTTTCATATTTACTTGGGTGCTGACTAAACAAACTACAAACAAACTGCTCTCGAGGTCATTTAACTGATTTTATATAAAACATAAGCCTTTAACAAAACATGGCTTGTATTATGGTGACCAGTATATATATTTAAATACAAACGTATCATACACGTATGATACATGTATGATATAATGATAACGTTTGATCCCTGCACACACACACACACCCATACGTATACACACAAATTCATACAAACACATACATACACACACACACATACACAATGAATAAATGCATGCAAACTCAAACTGCCAATTGTAGCATTTACATTATGTACACTAAGGTCAAACATCGCCAAAATGTTTTAAATTAGATAACTCGAGATAACTCGTCCTGACTCGCCCAAGATACAGGTTTTTACGCCACGTTTGAGCCTCGCATATCCTGTAAATTAGTGTAATTCTATTTTTAACCGAACTTATCAAAATGGAGGAGGTTCTCTTTTTTTATTATTTATGTTCACTGATTACTCGAAAACGGCTGAACCGATTTGGAAGTCTTTTTTTTTCTTTGAAAGGGTGGGATTTAACGAATATCTAAAAATTGTATACATCGATGATGTTTTCGTGTACTTCGATACCTCGCTGTCTCATTGGAGCGGTGCGTTTATTTGGCCTAACCATATATTATATATATATATTATATACATACAAAATACATCCACTTTCCACTAAAAATGTATTATAGGCTCAAATTTCATTCAATGAATTCGGTTTTCTTTTTAGGTTTTAAAACGTAATTATGGGAATAAATCTTTATTATATTTTAAGTACATATGACGCATAAGAATAAATGTCACAATTCAGAAACAAATACTATAAACTTACGTCTAAATCTCGCCATAATGCACAAAATTATGACACACAGAACTCACATAGTTCCGTCTTCTAACACCTTTAGGCGATCCGGAAACGAAACGTTGATATTTAGATAGACGACACGGACATGGACAATTCATATTGCTCAAACCTACCCAGTCCTTCCCAATTATGATGTTACGACATAAAGCAATTTACGACAAATGCAACATGTAGCAATTGAATAGTGATGTATGTAACATTCTAGGAAAACTAGGTTGCTTCAGATTGATTCATACTATTTGCAGAGCAATTATTGTTCAAAATATTGCACGTGTAATCTTAAGAGTCTACGAGGGTTTTGAGAAGAAATGTAGTGAAATTTAGATACATCAATTTCACGATTCAACCTATTTTGAACAGACGAGAAGCAACTTTTTAAAGCAACCCCACTTTTTTTTAAAGTATTTTCTCTGCTTTTCGCTGACGAAGCTCCAATAATTAGTCAAGTGTAAGTTACTGCTGAAATTCTTCAAATATGTTACGTTGTATGCTAGCTATGAGATCGATTTTTCAATGTTTCCTTCAAGCTTGCTTCGAAATATCTCTTAGGAATTTAGAGGTAGGTAAATTCGCAAGATACTACTAATTAATATTTTTTTTAAAGCCTACTTAATTATTGGTGGTCAGTTTAAATAAGATATACGGTCACAGGCCGAATCCGTTTGTTACATAATACAAATTACAAATAAAAGAAAGAAATGAAGAAAGAAAGAAAAGTTTATTTCGTGTCAAATTTTGATATCTTATAAGTACTTATGAACTAACAAGTAAGTAATTTAACAACAAAATCGGTCGTCACTCAGCATGTGTTATATTAGAACGCTTTTATAACGCTGGCCTTCCGTGACGCCGCGTTGGTATGCGCATCGGCACTGTGCTGGCGCACTGTCGTCGTTTACCATCATAATTGCAAATAGGTACTGACAATAAGTGCAGTAAAAATTGAAATAAATAAAATTATGTTAAGTTATAGGGCCGCCGGTAGGATTGCCCGCCATGTCAGTCTTAACGATATCATTCGTCGGGCACTCACAGCGTCAACGTACCAGCTGTTCTCGAACCCAACGGCCTGATACGTGATGCTGGTAAGAGGCTTGTAAATTGTAACATCTCTTTCGAAAAACCCTATAGAATACTGTCCAATGCATGGGCTCTCGTTTCCGACAACCAGTAATTAACTTTGTACTTATGTAGTTTGAGAGAACTACATAAGTACAAATTGGAACAAACTATACAAATAAAGTTGGTACTCGCTAGACTAAACACTGTTCTTTGACTCTTTGCTCTTTGTTTTTCTCTGGTTGCTAAATTAGCTATGTTCCAGTACACAACTAGGTGTCATACCTGGAACTTTGCCGCAGATCTAAAATAAATAAGAAGCGTCATAGAAACGAAACTGTTTTAACTAGTCTGTCAAAAATAGTGTTCATAAGATCTTTGCACTCTCAAAACTTTCGTTAGTTGTATTATACATTTTGAAAAACACGACATCCTTCAACAAAATAATACGTGAGTAAACCCCGTGTTTTTCTAAATTCATAAGACTTTTTTAACCTTAGACATTTACCTTAGATATTTTATTTATTTGAAACTTTGCAAACAAATGGTACAAACATAATACAGAAGAAGAAAAGAAGTCAGCATGTATCGTGTGGTAACAAAAACAACTCGAAACAGCATTATACCTCGCCATTGGTAGGTAGTTAAGCGCTGGTGTTCTGTCGACATGATAACGATATCGGCGACATTTTACGGGCAACAGATAAAGACAGTTGATGTCTATTTGTGTGAAGTTGAAGGGCGTAAATATACATACAAGTAGTCAGTCCTGGCACTTATTAGTCAATACTTAATATAAAAGGGAAATTCAACCAGTCGCACAACAGTCTATAGGATTGATGCCGGTCTATGTCAACAGTTTGTATGTAAAAGCGTGGGAGTTTCATTTCTATTTCAACAACCTATTGTAGAAGTCATTTAAAAGTTGGCTTGCAAGAGCCCGCACGATGTTCTGCGAACTGTCATAATGAGAGCTTCAATTTAAACTTTTAATTCGTCGTTTTGTTGTTTCGCAGGGTTTAAGCAACAAGTCGAGAGGTTAATTAGTGGTTAGCGTAAACAGATTTCCTGGAGTTTTATTTTACGTTTTTGTAGATGTTCGCAGCTGGAAGGAGTGTTATAGAATAGGGACAGCTGGCATACAAAGGTAAGGATGTATAACGCACGGTACTTATTTAAAAATTATTTTTTTTGGTAATTTTTTTTAGCTTTTAACTAAGCACAACTTTATAACCAAATGACTTATAATACTTATATGGTTTAAATTTGCGTCAGATAGTTACTTTATTATACCCAAACACAATACAAACGTCTATTATAATCATCTGTTCGTCACCCAACTTTTCTTCTTGGGAGAATTGAATCCTTATCGACTGCGCAGAAACCAGAGCTACTACCAACTGAACTGCGAGGCTATAGTAGAGAGTTTTCATGTTACCTAGCATACCGTACCCTTGTTGCATGAAGACTACCTTAAAACTAATCGTGACAAAGTTAGCAAGAATGATACAAAAAACGTTAGGACCATACGAGTTTCAGTCTAGATTCTTCTTAGTCTGGGGTTAGAAGGAACTTAGGTTCACCTAGCATGTAAGGCAATTAAAAACAGTTCTTGTGATTGTATTTTTTAAACTTTCGGGATCAGAATTCATATTGTTTTACAAGTTAACGTAGGTTCCACAAGAGAACGATCAGTGAGACGATTTGAAAAAGTACGCGAATTTTAATCGTTTAGACAGTTTTAGACTCTATTCCACGTGGAATACCATTGTTAGTAGGTGCGCGTCGCGTGCTGGATACTGTTAGTGTAGTGTGTCGTGATGGGAAAAGGGACATTTCAGATACTGAACATAAAATGAGGGTAGTTCATCACGGCTATTGCAACATAACTGAAACTTCATGAATTGTTTAAAAAATCTGATATTAGACTTCATGTATTTCTCATCAGCGCAAAATACCCGCTAACTTCAAAAACAATATGGGCTAATATGATATTATTAATTAATTCATTAAGATTTTGTTGTGCCTTATTTTGAACTAGATTCCTGCACTATAACAGCTTTACACCCCTTCTGTAAAAGTCTGCTATTTCAACGAGATGCACTCTATCGATGCCCCACATCACAAAATGGCTGTACTCCCAAAAAAACCAGCTAACATAGGCCATTACGCGAACAAATAAACAAGATGCAGTGTCGTTACGAGCCGTCTCTCCCCAAATGTACCAGATAATGGCCTAATGTCCCCATGTGAAAAAGTAACAGGACGACGACGCTTGGTAATGATCCATTAAACGATGTTCTGCTATGAGCCACTGGTGATGTCATAGTTTTATCTTTTTAGGAACAAGCGCAGGATTGAGTTGGACTGGACGAACAAAGGTCTATTGAACAGTGTGTAGAACTGGGCTGAGGTGTGAAAAATAAAAAAATAAAATAAAAAATATATATATTTGCTATATAAAGATTATAATAATAGTTTGACAATATTAAATTTCAATATCTAATACATGTAAACAAGCAATTCTTGTATATATGTGAATATATAATCTGGATCTCGGAAACAGCTCCATTGATTTTCATGAAATTTTGTATTCAGGGGGGTGATAAATTGATCTAGCTAGGGTTCATTTCCAGAAAACGTCATTTTATTCGTGTTTTATGCCGAGCAAAACTCCAGATACTAAATAGTTTATACACAATAGATTTGAATATCTGACGATCACATTAGGCCAGTACCGAGGGGACCAAGGTATGTTTTTGTTAATTGTTAAGTTTATCACGTTAGTCGGCAGTATATTGAAGTAATTACTTGGGTTAGAGTACATGTTGGGTATGAGTTTTAATGTTAAAACTAAACAAAAAAAAAATACAAAATATTAAACAAAGTGAAAATAGCCCATCCAAACTAGAACTGATCTTTGCACGCTTCTCCGAAATTGAATTCCAAAGGTATAGAATTACTTAAAGAAAACATTTGTTTACTGTTAAGTATAGGAAATTATTCTGGTTGAGTAAGCGTTTTGAAAAGATCCATATTCTGCACTAGTGTAGGCTCAGCTAGACAATGGCTGAATAGAGAATTCTTTGGCGACAAGTCGAGTTCACAAAGTTAGATACTTACCTACTTAGTTACTTCATACTTAGATACCTAGTTGTCCTTAGCTGTAACTATTTATATTCTGTTTTTTATACGTGAAAACTTGTAATTGGCTTTCTTATTCTATGCGATTGTTATATTCTGTTTAATCTAGCTGTTGGTTTTTCAATAAATAACACATTGCTGACATTCAGATGCATTTACACTCTAGGTTAGGCTAGGATCCGTCCGAAAGATTCAACGATAATTATTTGACAGAAAACATGTGTACAAGAGATGGCAAAAATATAACAGTGTGAAACAACATGCAACATGCCGGTTACGGTATGCAAATTAGGTAGAGATATGGTGGCATGCTAGATTAAATATTAATTACAGGTCAAGTTTATAAGGTCAAGATAATAACACTTCAATTAAAATTATTTTAAATTTGAGTTTAAACATTTGGACATTTGGACCAGTTATTCAATATATATATGATAAAAGCAAGAAGCACGATTTCGGTGTAGGTATGTGTGCGTGGGTGCGGTTGTCCACACACAGGAGCACGGTTTATTTTGGTTGATTGTGGCGCTCCGTCTTCATATTTATTTGATCTGAGGATTTTATTCATATGACTCTATGTATGACAATCAACATCAACCTTCCGTAATACCTATTCATCAATAGTAACTGAAAGTGATTAGTATCAAAGTTTGTATTGTATCAGAAGTCCATAATCGCCCCGCAGGTCTCTATACAGTGTAGGTATTTTTTTTATGAATTTTAGGAGCAACAAATAAAATAAATTTTAGTAACTCTACCTTCTGCGTTATACGTTTTGGGTTTGATCATCATCAAAGACAATCATCACAAATTTTGTGAGATAAACCTAAATGATTCATGTAGTACACCAATTTTGTGATCTGGAAATAGCACATAAATAAAGCTGTAAAAATTATATTAACAACATATTCATTGGCATAAGAATACATATCAGAACGTACACAAACACTACGCAACCTAATTATGTTATTATAAGGTCAGAATATCTGATGTCTATTATTATAAGGTAGGGAAAATCTTGTGTGATTAAATTCACGCTCTTGGTGAATTGTGCGTAAGGTTTATTTTATCTTTCTTCGTTTCATTTATGATACCTTACCCCATTTTCAAACTTTGGCATAATAAAAAGTTAGGTACTAATCAAAAGTTCTTAAATATATTTTGCTTATTTAAAATTTTACTTAGTTTATGGATGTTGCCTGGGCTTCCGTTATTTCATAACTGATAAAGGATCTAAAGGGTGTCTCGATAAGAGTGCACTATTTAAATTAATCGAAGAACTTTAACGTATTATTAAAAATGGAGAACGTAATTACTCTTTTCATGATATGTTCAATGACTTTTTGATAAAGGTGGCTGTATCTCAATGATAACGCATTGGATCTCAACCTTGAGTTAAGGAATTGTTTCTGGTTTATTCGCATAAACCCGAGATTTCACAAAGCCGCAAAGAAATAAATCGCACGGCGTTAAGTCGCATGATCTTGGTGGCCAGTTGACATCTTTATCAGGGCTAAGTCCAATTTTTCGTCAATTTTGTTTTTTCACAAGGCGATTCAGATGGAAATGCGCTTCATGGGCGAAAATGTCATATATAAAAAAATCGGCTTTTGCTTCACTTTGCTCTAGAGCTCATTGAACCAATTGCCGACACTTTCCATGGACTGCTGGTTTGAGCTCCTGAGTAAGTTGAATACTGTACGGGTAAAGTGGGAGGTCTTTCGTCAAAATTCGCTGCGTAGTGCTTAGTGAAAATTGTTAAGCACGATGCCGAAAGTTTTCGGGTATTTGGCCACACTCTCGTTTACAGCAGCATTTTTTCTAGTAATCTACCAGTACGTCAACGCAGAGGAGACTTACTGTCCACAACCGACCCAGTTTCTTCAATTTTTTTTACTTCTCTTTGAATTGTGGACACATTAGGTGCACTTTCTCGACCAAAAATTCTGCGAAGTTCGCGAGCGGTAATAACTTTCTCCATTTTGTTATGATTTTTTACAATGATAACACGTTCTTCTTTTGTGTAACGCTTCATTTTTAATAATCGGAACAATCATAGATGACAGCTGTCAAAATTCAGAGCTTAGATAAAAAAAATACATAAAATTTAAATAGAACACTCTTATTTAGACACCCTTTATTAAGGAACTAAATAGTTTCACATTTTCAAAACAAAATAACTCTGGTCTGCAGACTTGTAGCTTCTCCGAACGTTGGATTGAAACTTCGCTTCCAGTCAAAGTGCAGAGCGAGTTAATTGTTCTTAAGGGTGGAGAGGCGAAACGTGTCAAATTTATTTATAAGGTTGCATGTGTGTGTTGTTTGCGCTAACTTTTTACTAAAGCTTTGCATGACGTTTATTTTTTGGGCGGGAGGGAGGCACGCGCCTGCAACGTATCTAACTCATTAGGAATAGATTGGCGGAATAGTACCAAATATTTGTCCATCGGCTTAATGTTTTATAACAGCAAAATAACAGATTTCAATTTACAGGTTAAGCTTTTAACGATAAATAAATAACATTTGCTTAATGCTAAACGTAGATGCTTATAAACTATTCAGCGGTCTTCACACTACGGAAGCCTGTATCGTGAAGACCTGTAAGCAGCAGGTTAAATAGTCAATAAAGAGATCACGGCCCGACGTGCGATTTACATAATATAAGCAGTCGGTGATAAGATAAGAATTTGTACTTAGTGATAATGAGACATAAAAGGTACTTTTTTAACCGACCTCAAAAAACGGTGAATAGATACATTTTCCGGTTGGTTCCATAGAAGTTTCATCAGAATCGATTCAGTAGTATGGTTTTTAAATAAAATTTCTTTCATTTAAGTTTTTAAACGTAATTATATAAATACTAAGTACATATTTTATAAGTAGTTATGTGTAATTGTCGCTTATTACCTATTCATTGATTCCCGACATTTCGTTTATGTTCCGATAAGCCCGCGACCACGGTTATTGCGACATAACCGAATAATGAATCATGATAATGAATACTGATCGAAAAATTTAAAAAAATACTTTTTACTACGTACATAACTTAATTAAATTATATTACTTATCATAAAGTAATGATAATCTGAAGTCAGAATAGAGCAAAAACAGTAATATGTAGAAGCGGTACGTGGATTGAATAAATTTCGTGAAACTTGCTGGATCTTATTGTATTCAGACTAGGTACAGTCAGTGACAGAAGTTCTTGTGAAAGGCTAAAGTTCTTTGTTTTTTTCTGGTAATTGTATGAGGCTAACATGCTTACGGTCTTGCTATAAGCCTATAGCGACATCAGAAGCTTTACTGAAGCGTTGACTGCTCTCAATGACCTTTTCCAACATGAATCCAAAAACTGATTTCATGGTTTTTCGGTTCAGGATTCAGATTCAGATGTATATCTTATATGAACATGTAACATCATCAACATAAAAGTCAATCATGACAATACTAGTGGCTCTGTGAGCTGGTAGACCTCGCGATCATTTTTCGAAATGACTTTATTTGTTTTCAACCCCCATATCTCCGCCATTTTGAAAAAAAAAACAAAAACTGAATCGACAAAAAATCTATATAGTTATAGAACCTGCTCACAAAATTTCACGAGAATTGGTTAAGAAATGCGAGCTGCAGAGTAAAACATCTGGACAGACGGCGGACATACGCCTAAGCTGAAACGGAGACACTCGTTTCGCTCGGTCAGTTAATTTACATTAAAGGCAAATCATTATTCTGTTCCGCCGTCGTTCTGTTTTTGTTTATCCTGTCCATACAAAGGTTGCCTGGAAGAGATTGCTTTTAGCAATAAGACGGCCCCTTGTACAATTTTATTTCTATTATTTCTAATGTGTTCTTTTTGTGTACAATAAAGTGTTAATCTATCATCATCGAAAAGTGTTTTATATTGAAATAACTAGTAACCGGCGCCGGCTTCGCACGGGTGCAATGCTGATACTATTGCGAGTTATCCCTAAGAGATAGACATATACTATCGCAGACTTTATTGTAGACCTTTATAAGGTGTACAATACTGTAGTACATTATTATGATCGATCTCGTAGGGTTCAGCCAGCGTTTGCAATGTAAGCGCAAAAAATGAGTTTATTTACGACACCACATTAGAAACCTCTAATATTATCAGTGTTTATCTACTATATTATGCATGCGTTATACGTATAAACCTTCCTCTTGAATCAATCTAGCTATTCAAATAAACAGCATCAAAATCAATTGCGTATTTTTAAAGATAAGCATACATAGGGACAGACAGACAGCGGGAAGCGACTTTGTTTTATACTATGTAGTGGTAATAAATTAAACAATTTTAAATGTTATACGGTAAAGCACAGTAATCGAAATAATCGGCAACCCTGTAAAAGGTTTGCTCGATAAGCCAGTTTTTAGCTTGGTTTTAAAGGCTTGCGTTGATAGTGCAGCTGTAATACACTCCTGGAGACGGTTGTAGATGGTCCCATCACGTGATCCAGCTTTGTCGATTTTACGATTTCATGTATATTTGATACATCGAGAATCACTGTCAAATACCTTTACTCAATTTCGAAATCGATTGAATGTTTAATAATATATCGCTTTTCAAAATCCAGGTACAAAAATTTACATCAAAATTTCAAATTTAGACGTGATTTAGAATTCAGACTTCAGATATTTGCCGTTGACTGTACAATTGCATCTGACATGCCGTTATTGGTATTCGATACGTTATTAGCATTTAAATAACTGATTTTAGTTATATTCAACTGTTTGGGTACCACGTGCGATCAGTTGAATTGTGTGACTAAGATTAACTTTAGGGAAAACCGAGGAATAGGGAGGAAATATTCCCCCCAATGTGGTCCCCTATCCAAGGACTGACCCCGTGAAAGGTTGCTTAACTTTGTTGATTTGTAAGGCACGACTTAATTAGTTAAACCTCGAGGCTTTTAATGTATTTAGCGATTATTTTAACGTCTTTTACTCTATAAAGACATTTTAAGGCTACATTCATGGCACCATTATTTGAGACAGAAGCATTACGGGGTCTGGGTGTTTCTATGTATAATATGTATGTATATACAAAAAAAAGTATTTAAGTAGTAGGTACTTGTATATCAGTCATGCGGTTTCCTTAACACAAGCTCTGCTTACTTTGGGGCTAGATGATGCCGTGTGAAATGTACTGGATTATTTATTTATTTATTATTTACTAGCTGCTGCCCACGGCTTCGCACACGTGGTACCTACCTAAAAAGTAGCCTATGTCCTTCTCCAAGGTCCCGTGTATTTTTATACCAAAATTCATCAAAATCAGCTAACGGTTTAGGCGTGAAAACGTAACAGACAGACAGTCAGATAAAGTTACCTTCGCATTTATAATATTAGTAGGGATTACCTATAAGCATAGACTATAAGCATTACCTACATGCGTTTTTCAAAGCTCAGCCACTCGACAAAGCTGAAGTTCGATCGTTTTCGCCAGAAACTAGTAAACAGTCACAAAAACAACATCAATAAGTATTTATCACGGAATGATCTGAAACTCAATCTTCGGGCACCAGTCCAAAAGTTTGTTTGCCCTGTCACAAGCAGATTTATTACTCGGGCAACAAAACTGCTGGTTGTGGGTACTTAGCAAATTGAAATGTTGCGGTGTTTCTGCCTTGAGGAGTTTGTGGAGACAGCTTCCCTGTTAGGCGTATGATTCGTAGGTATGTTGGCAAGTCAGGCGTTGAACGGACAATAATTAAGTTAATTTACTTACTAGCTGCTGCCCGCGGCTTTGCACGCGTGATACCTACATAAAAATCTACATCCATCCAAAGTCTACATCCATCCTCAAAATACAATCTATCTTCTCACCAAATTTCGTCAAGATCCGTTTGCCGTTTAGCCGTGAAAAGGTAACATACAGACAGACACTCAAACAGAATTTATATATTAGTATGGATTATTCGTGAAAGCTGTAAGTTAATGACGGCTTTAATAAAGATGATAGATGATGATGTATTTTAGATCTTATTTCTTATTCAGTTTATTAAACTGTATTATTAAACTATAAAAGTCATTTAAAACGAGGAAATTAGAAGCAAAATATTGTAAATACATACCTATTTTTCTTATAATTTCAGCTCAGTCAGTTAACAAGCACATAGCCTTAATTAGCAGTAAAATAAAGGCACATCTATACAAAAGGTCATTTATTGAGGATACCGCCTTAAGCGATCTACTATTTCTTAATATACAGAATATTAAGAAATAGTAGAATATGACCATATCTGGTTCTGACCACTTTTGCCGTGCACGTGTCATGCATAGCCATAAAGTAGAGCCGATTTTTCTTCCTTATTTATTGGTGTCTTCATCAAGTATACATGGATTTCTCATTTATGTTTTTGTCGTCTTATTTCTGGTTTTAGGAATTGTAATCTATGCACAATTTTAACTAATAATTCAATTATAATATTGAAAGAGAGAGATATCAAAGAGACTGGTGGACAAGACCATTGATCAAAGGGCTGGTGCTTACCTCGGACAAAGGATTAGTATAGCTATTCAACGAGGTAACGTTGCCAGCCTTTTGGGCACTCTATCTGCGGTCAATGAACTGAACTGTATTTTTTATCTATAAGTAATTGTATATTTATTTGACATATATCTTTACGAAATTATTAAATGAATTAATTATAATATTTATCAATAATATTTTTATTATTATTATTTAATACCTCTTAATACATGTGTAAACAAATAAAAGTGTATGTTGTGTTCTGTTTTGCACGATCAGGAATCCAAGAATATTTTAAACAGAAGTCCATTAAAACTTTCGTGAGTTGTAGGTATTATACATTAGATAAACAAGAGTTTGAGTGCAAACCGAGAACGCGAACGGCAACTCAAGGAACCCAGATCAAACTCACCCCGATAAAGATTCTCTAGAGGAATCGAAACAGTGCCATCGACAAAATAATAATTATGTTTCTCAAAAAAGCAGTTTTAATATTTATAATATTTCAATACCAGTCCACGATGACGCTTAGAATAGATCTTCTTTTCTTCCTATAATGTCTTGTTGTCAATTTTGCCAGTGTCAAGTGATTGTTCGGTTATAAAGTCGATCGTCATTTGTTTACTCTAAAGATCATAGCGGAATGGAAAAATTATAAATTTAGAAGTTCATGACATGTTATACGAAGAATCAATTATAATAAATAATATGTAACTTTGTGACGTTACTTCTTCTTCTTCTTCTTTGTTAATGGCCTGTGACATACTAATGTTAATTTTGCCAAAGTCAAGTGTTTATAGTTTAAAGTCAGTTTGTTTGTTATTAGTCTTAGTCGATGGTCAATTGTCAACTCTAGACGACACGCGGAATGGCGTCTAGAATTTTCTTGAGATTCCTCATCATTCAAACTACATTGCACCACAATACACATATAATTCACTTATCCATATCCGTCCTGTAGTCACAATTTATTCATTAAAATTCCGCCAAGATTACTGAATAAAACAAGCAATAAAACGGGTAAAAATATATTAAATTAGCAGAGCTATGTTACTCCATGAAATGACAGACGAAGAATCGACGTTACTTTAACAAACTGTACTTGACACAAGTGAAAATGTCATCATGAAGTCAGATGCAATGAAGAAGTACTTACCAGATGAATTAAAGTGCCAATTCTTCCCAAAGAGATGTTGTGTCATATTTGCGTTTTCCGTCTACATAGCCGGTTCTTTGAAAGTCAGGGCTTTAGAAACCCAAGATTAAAGGTGTTAGGTACTCAACTCTAGTACTACAAGGCTGGCTATCCATTAGCCGACGAGTGGCCGTGTCTAGGCGAGACGGCTTGTGTTGCGGTGAAGCGTACGTTATGTCTCCTTCACGTCTAGTTGATGTAGGACCATCTTCATTGTTTCACAAGATATTCTAAGCTTTAGGTGACATTTGGCGATTCTACATTTATAATATATGTTCCTATACAAGCACAAGCACTTAAAATAATACTTAAATGGTAGTCTATCTATAAAAGGCGATGTGTGTATTTATGTTCCCTATAGACTCCGAAACAGCTGGACCGATTTCGATAATTTTTTTAGGAAATCTTCAAATTGGCCTAGCGGGTGATCCTGTGTTTGGTAGCAATCGGAACAACAGAACTTAGGAACGGCGTGCGAAGCGGGCAGAGGCTAGTAATAAATAAACATTGCATGACAATCTACACTACAGCAAACTAGCCCCAATCCAAGCATAGTATGTAGGTACTATGGGAATTAGATGACTGATAAAGTACTTATATTGTCTTAAATATATGTATATGATACTATATAACATCCAGACACAGAACTAACATCTAAACACTATTAGCTTACCGACAATCACTGAACCGACAAAGTAATTTACTCACAAAAACTAAAATCAATCTGTACACGACATAGGAGATAGGATGTGCATTGTATTGTATGTATGTAAAGGCGGCCCACTGTTATAGTCAACTTTTTTTGTGTAACTACCCACATTACCTTTATTAATTTAACTTATCTTTATTATTAACATACGATAGCATTTTTATATTAACCTAAATTTTATTGAGGAATGTTCTTCTTTTTTTGCATCTTTGTCAAACCTAACATGGTTTTTAGGAATACAATAAACTATTTATAAAAAAAAACAGCATCAAAATACTGAAATTACTAAGACTACTGATAATAAAACTATATAGAGTTAACAGAGAGTTAATATGCCCGGGCTGAACCAATCGCAATTTCAAATCCATGGTTTTAGGGAGAGTGTTTAAGAAACCTGTATTTATTCAGGTAATTACTTTTCTCACTACTAATTAAATTCAATTTTAGTCCTTTCACCACACTGGTTCGAAATACCCAGTGACACGATAAGAGAAGAACTACTTATTGCGTCATCTCGCTCTACCACGTCATCTCGCTCTACCACGTGTTTTTATAATTAGACAAGTATCTCAAGTATTACGATCTATCTATCTGAATTATAATTATACAAATAGCATCTATCTTATCTAATACAAAAAAAAAATAAAAGAACCAATTCTTGTATAAATTTATGCATATATATATAATTTGAATCTCGGAAACCGCACCAACGATTTTCATGAAATTTAATATGCTGGGGGTTTCAGGGGCGATAAAAGATCTAGCTAGGTTTCATTTTTATAAAACGTCGTTTTATCCTTGTTTTATACCAAACTCGGTTATTCAGGTACTAAAGAATAATGTGTTTTTTAAATCTGTTGTCATCTCTATTAATTTCCATTAGAATGACAAAGACAGATGATACTATAACGCGCGCTGGCTAAATATATGATTTTAAAAGAGTACAACACTGAAACATTTGGAATTGAATTAATGAACTACCTAAGAAACGTTGCAGTTTACTTTAGCAAACAAGGTTATTTCCTTGAGCATCCTTGCAATCCATCCAAACTAAGTTTCTTAAGAAACGGTATCCGTCATAGTGCTGTATGAGATTGCGTCAAAAGGCAAATCTTTATAGGTTTTAGTATGTAGGCTGTTTTTTCCCGAGCTGTTTGAAAACTGTACGGACGCCCTGCGGTTTTGTAAGTGGTTCTCGCGAAGATCCGCGTACCGACGCGTTGCACGTGTTTAATGAATTTATTTCTTAAAAAGAACAATGTTCACCTAAATGAGTAGGTATTACAAAAATCTTAAACTTACTATATTAACTAATCTTAAAGTACTAAGTTATTTTATTTTAGTTTGCTTATTGTAATAGTTTAAGATTTTACAGTGTTGGTTAGTGCCGTTAACTTAATAAATGTTTTCATAAATATATTGTATAAGTATTTTCTTAAATGTAAACATGGATAAACAGTTCTTAATGCTATCTGGTAAGCTATTATACAACTATAAGCTATTATATGCACGTTAAAGCATAACCCACACCTGCGCGATCTAAACGACTGCGAAGCGGGAGCGTCGGTTACTACCTATACTTTATATATGACGCTTTACACACTTACGCGACCACGTTGCACGTTGCATTGCAGACGCTCCCGCATCGCGACCCGCTTCCCGCGTTAATGACGCGCAGGTTTGGCCGAATCTTTGGTGTTAAGAGTTTGTATAATGGTAATTTTTATAAGCCGATATACAAAATAACTTGCAGCTTTTCAGCAAAATATAGAAACTGTAGTTTAACTGTAAGCCATAGTGCACTGTAAACCATTGGAAGACCGGAAGAGCAGACTAATCGGTGCCCGAGACAGTCGAAGAATGGACGTCATTCCTCAGAATTACAGCACTACTTTCTGGTTTCTTAGAACAGCTTGCAAGAGATTGCTATACACCCGCCCTGCAAAACTTTACATCTAGGTATCAAGATATGACACAATAAATAAAATAATAGTCATCTAGCCCCAAAGTAAGCAGAGCTTGTGTTATAAAGCATCGGAAGTATGTGTTTAAAAAATATTATTCTATCAGTCAATTGGGTCCTATAGTCTAAGCTATGCTTAGTTTGGGGCTAGATGGTGTTGTGTAGTATCCATCAATATTTATTTATGATTAGCAGTTTTGCCCGCGTATTACGATTACGTACGATTTTACCCGGGACAAACCAATTTTCCCGGGATAAAAAGTAGCCTATGTCAGCCGGGGATAGTGTAGCTTTCCAACGGTAAAATATTTTTTGAAATCGGTCCAGTAGTTTTTTTGTTTATTCGTTACATACAAAAATACAAATCTTTCCTCTTTATAATATAAGTGTAGATAATGAAAGCTGGTATATCCGTGATCTTGGTATCGCTGGCCAATTTTGCAAAATAATCGTTTGTGGGCGGTCCAAACTTGTGCTTTATGACGTGTTTACTTTGTTGTTCACTTAGTCTTACTGCAGTTGTGTTATACTGCAGACAAACTGACAAATACCTACTGGTAACGCACAACGGAAACCCTGAATCAGTCATTCTGAGATACCCACCGTACATTAAAGCTATGTAGGTATTTGAAATTACCTATTGCTTGTGGTGCACTGCCGAAGATAGATAGATTAACGTTTTCTTGACCAAAAAAAGAAACGCCATATAAATGGAGAGCTAACAATGTTGTAATTTCAATACACAAAAACATTATTTAATTTATTTATTGAACTAGAACGGCACTAAAATCATTTACCACTTTATAAAAATGGAACGTAGTCAAACATTACATTGGTCAAGTCAAACATTACATCACAACAAAAATACAAATACGATAATAATTAATTACTTAATTCTTAAAGATCAACCTATACGGTCTTACTTATAATAATAATAATGAATAATAAATATTGTTACGACTAGACAATGCACACAACACCATCAAAGTCAAAGTCAAAGTCAAAAGATGCTTTATTCAATACAATCACAAGGATCACTTTGAAACGTCTTACATACTAGGTGAATTTAGGTGCCAATTCATCATAACCCCAGACCGAGAAGAACTAGCAAGAAACTCGTCTTGGTCTTAGCGCTTTTTACATGATCATCTACCTAGTCCCAAACTAAGTATAGGTTGAATTATGGTGACTAGGTGACTGATATAATACTTATATATTTTTAAATACATACTTATGATACTTTATAACACCCAGAAACAGCAAAAAACACCTAAGTTCTTAACACAAATGTTTATCCTGGGAAGGAATCGAACCCTCAACCTACAGCGCAGAAGGTAGAGCTACTACCAACTGAGCTGACAGGCCAGTCAGCAATAAACGTCTTTCACTATTTATCACTATCTTACAAAGAGGGATAGCACTATTTCAAACAGTGATTATCAATTGACAGAAATGGAGAAGACAAACGTTTTTTTTTATGCAAAATTAATCTAAAAAAAATAACAAGAATAACTGTGTTTTTACTTTTTTTCTATCTTTAAGAATGGCTGAGAAAATGAAGATCAAAGTGTGCATTTTCGTACGATATTATTTAAAAACGCAGTTGGCGCTCAATCATGCGATGACGTCACAACTTATTTCGTCTCGCGCGAAAAGTTTCTGGAGTGGATGAGAGCTAATACGAAGAGTTGATTACCGGTACCAATAATATAAGATTTAGGTCCTATTGAATCAAGTTGATTTAATAGGACCTAAATCTGTTGGGTTCTGCTGTGAAGATTATTTTGATGTGAGTACCTATACCTACTCATCGTTGTCTAATACCTACCTACTTGCGCATTTCTTTATATATTATTTTATATCTACTACCTACATCTGACAACGATATCCTCAAAGATATGCATAGATTTTGCCCTTAATTAACCTTTTGAATAGGTACACACTAATACAACCGTCTAATAAAAACGTAGGTATATTTAGGTTTATACCTAAATATATATATACCTAATATATACCTATATACCTATATACCTATATATTAACTAATACCTATGCCAGGTATTAGTTAATTTTGATCTCTTGTTGGAAAACGGTGGGTTAAATCCCTTTTTTTGTGTATAACTTAATATTATTTAGCACGACCCAAATGTACAGTCTTTCAAGATGTAAATTATATTGCAAGTCAAAAGTAGGTATAGCATAACGTAAGTATGATTGTATTAAGACCGTACTATTCAACCTACAGTAGTTGGTGGGTCGCAAAATATTGTAGGTATAGTTAGGTATAGAAATATGGAATATACCTACCTACCACACATTCAGTTTGAAGTTCGAAATAGGTAGGTATGTATGTAGGTATAACTTCTAAAACTATCATGGTTTTGAAAAATTCTTTTTGTTTGGATAGTTAATTTATCGAGGAAGGCTTTAGGCTTTATAACATCACGCTCCGACCGATAGGAGCGAAGCATCAATGGAAAATGTTGCGAAAACGGGAAACAATATTCCTTTTTGAGAGCTTCCGTTGCGTGCGCTGCGTAAACGGTTTAAGTTACGCAAAAAATATGTATGATGGAATTATTTCTCTTTAAAAGTTCTAAAAAAATGTCTGCGACAGCGAATGTCTATCTTTTAAGATTGACTCACTATAACCTTTTATATATGGTAATCAAATTTGTTCGAAATTAATGCATTATTTGCGAAGGAGTTTTATCAACATTTTGTTAATCCTCATCCAAATAAATATTAATCACATGTTGTTAATCACAAACATTTCATTGTGAACAAAATTGTCCTTGACATCACTTGATTTCAATCAACATCTTAGGAGATATCATAATTTTAAAATAACTCCGCAACATAATTGGTATGTCTCGAACATTCATGACCGCAGCCGTGACGTCACGCAGGGAGCGCGCGAAATCTCGAAAATGTATAGTGTCTTAACTTACTAGCAGTCATAACTTCGGTAATACTGCATGTATTCACATGTAATAAAAACTAATATAACATACGTAGACTACGCTTTAATGTTAGGTATATTTTAGTGTAACATTTTGACCCTTTTGTGTTCTCCAATGAGATATTTTATTTACAAAAATAATAACAGAAATGTACAGAATAATTATAATAATAATAATAATAATAATACCGGACATTTCACACAGCATCATCTGGCCCCAAAGTAAGCAGAGCTTGTGTTATGGGTACCAACATGACTGATATACTACTTATGTACTTTTTTTTGTAAATACATACTTATTATACATAGAAACACCCAGACCCGAGATAAATACGTGCAGATCATACAAACATTTTTCCCGCGGCGGGAATCGAACCCGCAACCTTTTGCGTCTCAGCCAACCTAAGCCCACTGCGCCACAGAGCTCGTCTGTGAATAATAATATACTAAACTTAAATATAATAATTACTGATGTATTTTGCTGAAAGACTGACAGGTTCTAAGGACCTTTATCCATCTAACGAACAAATCTAATTCAGGGTTGGTTGTCAAGAGATCGTTATGCGCCGAGAGAGTATACTCTACTACGAGTACTCGTATACTCTCATGAATACTCTCATGAATAAATCTCTCTAATAAATTATTATAAATATTAACGGGTATTTATCGCGTTTATTTAACTATTTTTATACTTTTTTTTATATATTTTTCATTTACCTACTCTGACAGTCATCCCGTGACCACGACAGAGTGTAAACCTGTCGAAACGTCGGGAAAAATAGGTAAATAAACGCGATAAATACCCGTTAATATTTATTATAATGTGTTCTGATCGCGTAAGTTTAAAAAACTTTACTATCTAATAAATACCGATTATAATTAACTTAATATATTTTTCTCTCAAAAAGTTCTTAGTTTATGTAGTATAAATATATATAGAGGCTTATAAAGTTTATTTATAGAAATAATTACAGAAATGTACAAAATAATATACAATAATATAAAATACAAGTGACACAATTAAGCTATCTAAGGACCCTTTAAAACGATCTATAGATAGCTCAACTGATCCAGATCACTGCCAGAGGGCAGCGTTCCCAAGATACTGGTGCATTACCACGTTGAATGACAATGCTAATACGCTGAGCCAGATAGGAGCCAGCTCTTGGATCATGCAACGTATCTACGTATAGAGAGTAATATACTCTCACAAAATATAATTTTACTATCTTTAACGCCACATCCGATGGACTGACGACATTGTAAAGATCGCAGGAAGTCGATGGATGGGGACGGCTCAAAATCGTTCTTCCTGGAAATCAATTGGGGATGTTCAACAGTGGACTTCATAAAGGCTGATATGATGATATATGATAACGCCACATATAAATTGAGACCAACACAAACATTTCTAACCCTTCAAATTTATAACTTTTAAACTTTTAAATTTAAAATTCTACTATCATAGACATCGATATTTTTGCATGCTCTAAATGGATGTTTAAAAAACATATTCTCAATATTCTCCTAACTACCAATTCCAATGTTCAATAATATTTTCTTACATGTTTTTTTTCATGTTTTAATGTTTACCTACTTAATTCTATTATTGTACAACGATTCACGATACTTAATTACTTAAAATTAGTTTATGACCTACAATTTTTTAACCGACTTCATCAAAAAGGAGGAGGTTCTCAATTCGTCGGAATCTTTTTTTTTTATGTCTCTGATTACTCGAAAACGCCTGAACCGATTTGGAATTTTTTTTTTTGTTTGAAAGGGTATACTTCCCAGGTAGTCCCATTTCAATTTCATCGAAGTCGGTTGAGCTGAAAAATCTATAAAAATCGAAAAATTGTATACATCGATGATATTTTCGTTTAGTCCGATACCTCGCTGTCTCATTGGAGCAGTGCGTTTATTTGGCCCACCCATATTATATATATACAAAATATATCTACTTTCCACGAAAAATTTATTATAGGCTCAAATTTCATTCAATGAAGTTGGTTTTGTTTATAGTTTTTAAAACGTAATTATTATAAATGGTAGTACGCCTTTATCAGCGTACTACCATAACGGCGTATTCAATTTTGTTTACCGAATATGTGGATAATGCAGCGGGCTATGATATTGTTCCTATGTTTATGTTATGTTTTAAATATCTAACATAATAGTATATTGTAGCTGTTTATTATCCCTGAATAAATAAAATATAATAAAACGCGGTATATTCATTTTTTTTCTATATGAAAAAAGTGACGCAAACGTCTTCTAGTAGCCCTAAAAATATAAATGATTTTAAGTATTCAGCTTTGGTATTAGGTACATATATGTCCGTAAGATTTGAAACGATGAGATGACAACGTTCTCCCAAGCGATTGCTTATTAAACAAATTCTTTTATAGACAATCAATACAGCACCATCTTGCCCCAAAACTAAGCATTGTTTGTATTAGAGAATCAGACTGATAGAATACTTATAAATTTTTATATACATTACTAGCTGGTGCCTGCGACTTCGTCTGCGCAGGATGTGTACTTCGTGTAATTCTAACGGTTTTTGCAGCACACGCCAGAAAAGCTAGCAGATGGCAGATTTTTTTCCTACGTACTACTCGTTTATCATTATATTTTGGACAATTCCTACAATATCACATAAATTATAAGTATAAAGAATCATAAGTATGTATGTAGTTACAAATATATAAGTATTCTATCAGTCATCTAGTCACCATAATACACGCTATGCTTAGTTTGGGACTAGATGATGTTGTGTCCATTTTCCAGCAATATTTATTATTTATTTATTTAAATTATAGCCTATGTGTTATTCTGATGTATAAGCTATATAATTGGAAAGTTTTATTAAAATCCAATCAGTAGTTTTTGCGTGAAAGAGTAACAAACATACATACAAACTTTCGCGTTTATAATATTTAATACTATATAGTAAGGATTATGAGACTTTATAACACCCAGACACAGATCAAACACCTTTTGTTCATCACACAAATATTTGCCGTTGAAAGAAATCCAAACCCACAACCTTCAACAGAGAGATACTATCAGAAGGCAAAACAACAAACTGAGTTGAGATGCCAGTCATTGGTGGCAATTCGGTTGGTTCATTTCTAAAATTAGGAATTGTCTAAAATATATTTAGTTAGTCATATCATTTGTAAAACCTATTCGGTTGTTACCATCTAACAAAATTTTAGGAACGCTTAATAAATTATAAAATTAGATAAAATTAAATTAGGATAAGTTGGTAACAGCAGAATACCAAAGTTTCATTTGACACTTATAAACCTAATTTTAGCTAAAATTTGGTTAGGTTGGTGCCAACAGAATTGAGGCCAATAATACCTACTTGTTGATGGCCAGATGATGCTGAGTGAAAAATCCGAAAAAAAAAATTGTATGCAATACAGTATATACACAGTGTATACAGTATATATTATGTATATACAATACAATACAATAAATAATAGGGCCTTCATATTTGAGCCTTTTGGAGTCGAGACCCTGGGCCCGTGGGGAACAGGAGCCCACCGCGTTTTCAAATTTATATCACGGCGTCTGGTAGATACATTGCGTGACCCGAGAGCTGGCTCTTATCTGGCTATTCAACGTGACAATGCTGCTAGTATTTTGGGAACGCTGCCCTCTGGCAGTGATCTGGATCAATGGAGCTCAACTGTTTTATATGTATTTTATATTATTGTATTTATTATTATTATTCTGTACTGTTTTATTATAATTCTGTACATTTTTATTAATAAAATTTATATTACTACTGAGTTGAGAGGCCAGTCAATACTTGTTTAAGGCTAGATGAGACGGAGAAATTTCGCACAAAAATGGTTATACAAATAACAGCACTGCTGTAATTGCTGCTCCGCGCTATAAGTGTAGCTCAACATTAACTCAGCTAATGGAGTAGGCATGTTTAAACTTGTGACAGAGTAGGATGTGCCATTAATTTGGTTTTTATTGCCAGCCTTTATGAGCTGTGATGCTGAAGTTGGGAGTTTAAGGGTGTTTTAGTAGCTTGTAGAATATGTTAGGCATCGACCTACAAGGGTAGTTCCAGTGGGGTGTTATTGTAAAAGTCGTTAATCTGAGATATTGTTAACCTATTTATTTTATTTACTTACTTGCGTAAAGAATAATTAATACTAAATAATAAAATGTGTTTATTATTTATCGACTACCTCTGTGGCGACTACGGCGTAGAAGGTTGCGGGTTCGATTTCCGTCGCGGCACAAATGTTTGTATGATCTGCATGTATTGGTCTCGGGGTCTGGTGTTTCTATGAATAATAATGTAAGTTTATAAAGTTAAGACACAAAATAAAAATAATTTAAAAGAAAAGTATATAAGTAGTATATCAGTCATATGGTACCCATAATACAAGCTCTGCTTACTTTGGGGCCAGATGACGCTGTGTGAAAAATCCGGCATTATTTATTTTGCTATCATATTACATTAAAATAACTTAACCTAACAAAATCAAACAAAGCGACTGTGGTGTACACGAATCTTAATTTATTTTATAAATATGATTGCTTTTAACTGCGTGTTACACAAACGTATACATATATTTTTTATATTTTGTATTTGTATATTTTATTTTTTATATAATCCTTATGCATGTAATATTTTATACTATTCATACTATAATTATACTATTGGAACCTACAAATAATAAATTACGTGTCCACTGCTTCTGCCCGAGGCTTCGTACGAGTGGTACTTAAATACAATATACTATGATACTCCAGACAGACTACGGAAATGTGAAATCGGAATTGTTTATGCCTATTTACTTGCTAGTCCTCAAAAATACGTAAGTAATTCTGTTTAGAATCTGGTATTCATATCTATCAGGCATTTTTCCTACCTAAAACACAGGATTACCTACTTAGTACAAGCGTGTTTTAAGCATCTACCTTTGTAAAATTAAGATTTTGTTTTGTTATATTGTTGTACTATACATTTTGATAAACACGGGCTTTACTCACGTATTATTTTGTCGATGGAGGCACCGACGCTGTTTCGATTCATCTAGAGAATCTTCATAAGGGTGAGGATAATACGTGAGTAAAACCCGTGTTTATCAAAATGTATAGTACAACTCACAATAGTTTTGAAAGTGAAATTGTTGTACTATTTCAATTTTAATAAATACATTATTTATATATAAAAGACTGACCTGTAACTTAGTAGTTATGTTGAAGTTAACTAACACTGCCATCTGTTAGACACTTATGGAACGTACCTACTGTAACACATTTAATTTGCAGTCAAAAATATTGAAGTCAATAATCGAATGAAAAATAATCCTATCTTTTAATTTTAACCAAAATACATACAGTAAATCAAATTTCATAAAAAATTATTAAGTTGTTCTAGAATTTATCCCAGACGAACATCGTAACGCAAGATTTTTATATAAAAATATTTTCTTCTTCTTACTGTGCCACTTGTTATTTCAAACAAGTGTGGTGAAAGGATTAAAGTGCGCCTCAGAGGCTCTCTTCTTGCACTTGACGGTTGTTTATGAGTATAATATATTAGTGGCTCTGTGGGCTGTAGACCTTACGAACATTTTTCGAAATGACTAACATATAACTTGTTTTACTTTTTCAACCCCCATATCTCCACCATTTTGAAAAAATTACAAAAACTGAATCGAGAAAAAAAATCTCTATAGTTATAGAACCTGCTCACAAAATTCGGTTGTGTAATGCGACCTGTGGAGGTGAACATCCGGACAGACGCCGGCCGGACATACAAAAACATTTTCGCCTAAGCTGAAACGGAGACACGCGTCAATAAAGATGAAGTGGTAGGCTTGCAAGTTATTGAATATACCGTTCATCGAGCCAATGTGCTCATTGGTCCCTAACGATGCATGGTCACGCAAACTTGGCTAGTTCCAACTACCTGTATCCCAGCAGTCTCTCTACGGAAATCAAGAGATATGTACTGTCAGCCGGCGACCGATCCATCACTGATGGACCTGGCGTTTTCCTTTTATACCGTACGGACAAGATGGGGTGTTCAAAGTTATATATGAGTAGAGTCGTGGATCATTGCATTTTGCATCTTATGACATTGATATAAATGTCACCTATGCACTCTTGTTATATTCATATGACTATAGTTTATTAGATTCTTTTCTATTTCATTTATTTTACTCACGGTGTAGACTTGGTATTGATATTGGGTAAATATAAAGCGCTAGCCACACCGCGAACTAAGCGTACTAATTAAACTATATCCTATTTATACAAAGCTGCTACCCGCGGCTTCGCACGCGTGGTACCTACATAAAAAGTAGCTTATGTATTTTTCCAAGGTCCCATCTATCTTTATACCAAAATTCATCAAAATCGGTCCAGCGGTTTAGGCGGTTAGTTTCTATTATTAATTGTTATTTCTTTTTAATTGTGTGTAGTTTTTAAGTGTTTATGATTTAAATAATGTTTTATGGATATCTGAAATAAATTAATAATAATAATTTATAATATTAGTAGTAGTATAATTTATAATATATATAAATATATATAAACATTAGTAGGGATTATTTAATTGATATCTTGGTGGTAGCTCATGATGCTATATCACATTAGTTTATTTATTTATTAGAGTCACAAAGAAGATTACACTAATTAAAAAACGTATTATAGGTAAAAAAATAAAAAGTAGATTCATAATCATACAAATAAATATGACATGAACAGTGTTTAATGGATAATAGTAAAATTACCTTAGAACTAAACGAAAAACAAACATAAATTACATAAAACAATTGTCTTAAGAAGTAATTTATCTCAATAGACTAACTGGCACACATAGTGTATTGACCTCGCAGCTCAATCTCTGAGGGTTCAATTTACTCCCAGGACTTCTGATTTGTGTAATGCAAATTGGTGTTTGTTCTGTATGTTATAACATAGCTTGGGTTATGGGTATAACGTGACGTGAAGTCAAAGTCAAAAGATATTTTATTCAATACAATCACAAGGATCACTTTGAAACGTCTTACATACTAGGTGAATTTAATGTTGCCAATTCATCCTAATCCAAGCCCGAGAAGAACTGGCAAGAAACTAGCGCTTATTTACATGATCCATCTTATAACTACCTCACTACTACTTATATATTTTGTAAATATCATATTAAAAAAAGCACCTGAGAAAAACATTTGCAGATCATACAAGCATTTCGATAGCGGCGGGAATGGAACCCGCAACCTACTGCGCTTCTGGCGGACCTTCGCTCACTCCGCCAATCGGTAAATGATGCTGTTGTGTATGTTCTGAATAATTTATTTATTTATTTATAAATATACCTTCTGCGTTGTATGTTGCGATTTTGATCTTAAGCCAGGATAAACATTTGTGTGATGAAAACATATGTGTTTTGGTTTATGTCTGGGTGTTATAAAGATCACATGTACATGTTAATATATATGCTGGTTTCTATATTACAAGCGTTGCTTAGTTTGAAAGCAATTGATATTGAATAAATTGTTCAGCAATATTTATTTAATTATTAATCGACTTCAAAAAAAGAGGAGGTTCTCAATTCGTTTGTACCTACTTATATTTTTTTTTATACCTCATAAATCCGTCATTTACGAACCGATTTAAAAATCTTTTTTATGTGAAAGGATATGCTTTGGTTCCATAGAAATTTAATTAAAATCAGTTCATTAGTTTGGGTTTTAAATCAAATTATCTGGAAAAATATGACATCCAAGTAATGGAAATTTTGTATTGTTGTATAAATGAAATTAGTTTTCTTAGAAAACGTAATTTTTAATAGTACTATGTTCAGCTAGTTTACTTAGCTCACAATAATATTCTAAACGCAAACATAATGCCAAAATATATAAATCCATCTCTAAGCAACCCAAGTCGCAAGCGGTTACGGTGTGGATATCATAGGCTTGGAACTTTACTTCGGAGTAATACATCACGCCGAAAGCGGTCCTTGCGGGGCGCAAGTAAATAGTTGAGATCCTAGATTGAAATAAACGATCCATCGTGGTAAAACGGCTCCCAGTAAGCGTTCAGAAAGAAACTTGGATACGAAATTAAACTTTAACATACGAGCAGTTCATGTGTGTTTCTGTGTGCAAATACTTAGGCAAAAAATTCTCTGATTAATATTACTTAAATATATGTGATTGTGATGTATGTGATGTAATTAATATATGCTATTAGTTTTATCAGGATGATATTTTGCACAGTAATATTTATTAGTGATCCCTACAAAGTTATGAAATAAAAAAACTGTTTTTAGGGATACTAAAAACAGTATTCTTCAGAATCCTTCTCTGTGCGTGCTCGATGCTCGATTTGATGAAATTGAGTATGGAAATTGATTGTATCTTGAAGTACTTTGTATATAGGTACCATGCGTGCGTAGCCGCGGGTAGCAGCAAGAGCTTTTTCATTAAATTACATTCAATAGATTTATTCATTAAACAATTATATACATTTTATTTGAAAAGCCTAAAATTACACACAATTAAAACAATAGATAATAAATAACAAACAAATTATTAATGTTACATAATTCAATTTTAATCACTACTAAAGTTAGATTTCGTCCTCGGTATATAAGGCTTGAAAAGCTTTTGATGTACGGGTGGTATAGCAAGAGCTTTTTAAGTCTATTTTGAAATATACTTGGGCTAGGTAACAGGTAGAGAGTTGTATAATCTGACTGCTTGAAAACGACATCCATGCTTAACAACTTCTAACCTCGGACATGGACGGTTCTCTAAATCTTTTCTTCTTGTTTCTAACCTTAGTGCTCTTTGTTCTGGTGATTTGTATTTAGAGGGTAGCCTCACAACATCCATAGGTGTTACTTAGATGTAGGCTAGGAAGAGTCAAAATGTTTAGTTCCTTAAAATACTCATTTCATTATTACCAACAAAGGTAAATTACCCAAAGATGTCCTGAAGATGATTTAATAGAGCCGGGCTCAGACTAATTCTCGAACGGAGTAAAAATTGATAGCGCTGGAAAGATTATCTCAAATTAATATCGAGCTTTGTTTCGAAATTTTTGTTCTAAAATAATTTGTTTCTCTAAGTTTTAACTGAAGAGACGTCCCATCTAAACTGTCCTCTTAATTAAGTGAAGGATGATTGATAAATCTCAGAGTAATATCAGCAAGTGAATGTCTAATTATTCTGGTAACCTATTATTATAAGATTTTTTACATTGCTTTCTTCTTATTTTGGCAACGGCTATCACATTTCTGTAATAAATTTCCACAATGGGTGTTTTATGTTTCGTGCCATCGGTTCATACCCAGAGTTTAGATATTTACTAAGTGACCTAATATGTTTAGGTATTATCGCTCATTACGTAGTTTACTTAAATTATTATTAAATTATTTGAATCTATTTATTTATTTAGGCTTACCAAAAATTGCTTCATGGCTACATACCAGTTAAATAGTTCGTTCTATGCTACATGAGAATCCAATTACAAATAAACACAGCATGCGCCAAAATCGTGATTAAAGGGTAGTGAAAAGGTTTTACTTAGGTATTATTTATATGTTGGAAGTAGCTATTATTGAGTTGTATGACCATTGACAAGTCGGCCCTTATGTAAATACAAAATTAGTTAGTTATACAATGTTTCTGCTTACTAAGTAAGTAGAAAATAAAATAAGGTTACGAAATATAACTATTATATCATAGTATTGCTATTTTCTTCTTCCTACATCTTCTTTTAAATAGCATGTATCATAAAAAAATAAAAAATTACATCATTATAATGATGTAAATTTTGCCAATGTCAAGTTTTAGATTACATTTTGACAAACACGGGCTTTACTCACGTATTATTTTGTCCGTGCCACCGTGTCGTTCGTGTCACCGTGCGAACCGTGAGCTCGAGCGGCAACGAGCGGACCGCGGATCAAACTCACCCCGATGAAGATTCTCTAGATGAATCGAAACAGTGTCGGTGCCTCCATCGACAAAATAATACGTGAGTAAAGCCCGTGTTTGTCAAAATGTATAGTACAACTCACGAAAGTTTTGAATGTTTTAGATTCCTTATAGTAGGACGTCACATATTGAGTTATTTTTTTATTTTATAAAAAAATGTGTCATTTCATATCTTTATTTCTTTTATATCTTTTCATTCAAGGGTATACTTCACAGGTGTTCCCATATAAATTTTATCAAAATCGATCGAGCTGAAAAATCTACGAAAATCTAAAAATTGTATACATTGATGATGTTTTCATGTACTTCGATACCTCGCTGTCTCATTGAAGCAGTGCATTAATTTGGCTTACCCATATTATTTATATACAAAATATGTCTACTTTCCACTAAAAATGTATTATAGGCTCAAATTTCATTCAATGAAGTCGGTTTCTTTTTAGTTTTTAAAACGTAATTATTGCTAATGTCAAGTGGTTTTGTTTTGTTGTAATATGGTCTTAAAGTAGCAGTCGATCATCCTAATGTCTATTCTAAACGTCATCGCGAAATGACCATCCAGAATTTTCTTTGATTCTTCGTCGAACAAATAATAAAAAACACAATACCTAAACTCAGTTGTCTAGACTTGTACTTAGGAGTCACAGTTGATTGATTGAATCCCGGTAAGATTGACCAATAAAACTTGGAATAATAAAGAAACACTAATTCATTTAAAAGTGAAATGTCGAACGAATAATCTAAAGAAGTATAAGTTTAAATTGAGACCTGTATTTCAGAACAAAACTCAAAGTCAGATCGAGAATTGAGCTTTGACTTTTGGACAGTTCTGACTAAAAAGTACTAAAAAAATATACACGTCTAGATAAAAGATAATTACTTATAGATAAACAAACAGCGTTCAGTTCACTGACCGCAGATAAAGAGCCCAAAAGGCTGGATAAAATAAATAACAAATCATGCCGGACATTTCATTCAGCATCATCTGGCTTCAAAGTAAGCAGAGCTTGTGTTATTGGTACCACAGAACTGATATACTACCTATTTGTTTTTGTAAATACATACATATAATACATGGAAACCTCCAAACCCGAGACAAATGCTTGAAGATCTATGTATTGTTCTCAAACTTGGGCCATGATGAGTACATGATGGTCCTGCGTTAGTCTCATCTAGTAACGGCCTACAAAGCATTATATAATATGCACGTATTGTTATGGGCGAATGTCATTCCTTTTTGTTGTCCATTCCAGCCTTCTGCCATCTCTAACGCTGTTTGAGTATTCAGTAGCAACGGAACGCAAACGTTATTATTACTGCTCTGAGCTAGTAATATTAAATTCTAAGCGGATAGCAGAGAGCGAAATGAAAACATATTTTGTCAACGTCACAATGTCGCGAGTTAAACAAAAGAATGAATTTTCAAGGAGCTAGAGGTTATGTTTATGTTGTTATTGTTCATTCTATTTTCGTTCAAAACACTTTAAAGCTAAATGATGATATATAGGTTCTTGAACAGGTCGACATAGCTCAGAGGATCAGCAGGCTGAAGTAGCATGGTTAGATGATATTATAAGTACCGATAACTGGGGTAAACTTGTTTTAGAGTAGAGACGGCTCTTAGGCAAATAGCGAAGCAAATATCTTAGCGAAGATTTGCGCAATGACTTGCCTGTCAGCTCAGATGGCAGTAGCTCTGCCTTCTGCGATGTAGATTGAATGTTCGATTCCCAGGATAAACATTTGTGTGAAGAACATAGGTGTTTGTGCTGTGTATGGGTGTTATAAAGTATCATAAGTGTGTATTTAAAAAAAAAAAAGAAATCTATAAGTCAGCTAGTCACCGAAATACATGCTATGATTAGTTTGGGACTAGATGGTGTTGTGTGTATTGTCCAGCAATATTTATTTATTTATATAATGTAGTTGGGGAAGGTGTGGATGAGAAGAAACGAAGATCAGGCTCAGTAAGTCACCATAAGAGACTTACGTCCTCTTCTTCTTATCGTGTCACTAGTTATTTCTAACCAGTGTGGTGAAAGGATTAAAGTGCGCCTCAGAGGCTCCTTTCGTGCACTTAATGTAAGCCTTAATGTAAGCTCTCGACCTTGCCCTGTATTGACCTTGTATAGTAGAATCAATACTAGGAATTGACACAAATTATACATCCCTAGGTTATGACTAGAAAAAGTAAATAAGTTATTTATAGGGAACATTTATGGGAAAAGGTGCGCTTCTAACGGTGCGGTGTGCTGGAAAATGCTACTAAACTACCTACTTAAGAAATTTAGAGCATACATAAATGGTAGTCTTTTGAAGAAAGCAGTTAATATAAATGACTATATTATTGATAAGAATGCATGGCCTCATGTCGCTCTGCCGTCAGACAGTTAACCGACACATTTGAAATGTATAAACTCTCTTATATTAGGATTTCGTAGTAGACGAGTTTCTCGCCAGTTCTTCTCGGGCTTGGGTTAGGATGAATTGCCACCTAAATTCACCTAGTATATAAGACGTTTCAAAGAGATCCTTGTGATTCTATTGAATAAAGTATCTTTTGACTTTGACTTTTGACTTTGCCGATTGGACCCGTAGGAAAAACGAATCAGTACATGCGGTGTCGGTTCGGTTGCAGGTGCATAACGGCTGGCAACGAGCCGGGCATGTTTCAAGTTTTCCTTCTCTATTGCTAGCTCTTCTGTTAATCAGCAGAGGGACTAATCCCCAATAATTTGAAAACTATCGCAGTCGTCTCCATTATCAGTCTCCAAGCAGCACTCATCTGGGATCAGTTTCACGTAGAAATACTCACTCGAAGTGTTATATAAATCAACCAATATTACCAACATCTTACGTCATAATGATTTTGAATAGTTTTTAACTTAATCTAGCAGGCATACTCGTATTTTGAGCATAAGTCATGTGAGGCTATGATGATACTGATATGTTGATATACAACCGCTTTTCAGCATGCACTACAGAAGGAATTCTAAGGTTATAGATAATACTCGTAATAAATTCATTATGTACGTTCTTTCTAAGACAATTTTATTTTTAAATGTCTTTTATATTACTACACCTACTGAGAAACTTGTCCATTCCTTTTCCAAATATAACTAAGAAAGTACATCATTTCAGGCCTACTAAAATGCGGAACGGAATAGTCTATGGAGTTTCATTTCTAACGCGTTTAGCGGGAGAGAGAATTAGTGTATGGATATCAATTTCTAACGTGTTGTTTTTTTTTAATTTCTTCATAGATCATAGATCAGCCGGTAGCTATGGTTATTTTTATTATAGGTCAAGAGACAAAAAGTTTTTACTCCAAGTCCGCCATATGATTTAGTCCTTTTCCGATTTCCGAACAATATTTTGAAAAAATAACCCAAGTAATAAAGGCATGCGCGACAATTTCTTCGAAATTTGAAATTTGGTAATTTTATTTATTCTATAGAATGTCGTCGAGTGATAGTGAAGATTTTATTCGTCGTAGATGTAGTATAAAGCACTATGTATCACTCGGGAGAGTGCGATTCCTACCTCGTGTGTTTTAAGTGTGTTTTTTCCTACCTCAAATGACAACTCAATAGGAATTGGGCTCTTTCTCGCCTAGGTGTACAATGTACTACGAGTATTTTCTTGGATCAGTGGAAATCGACATTAGCATATAATACGTAACTCAAAGTAGTCCTTGTGGTTGTACCGAGTTCAAAACTGTTATAACTTTTACTAATAAAAACCTCTTGGCAACTTCTGCGCTCCTAGTACTTTTCCTACGATAGTTCGTCGATTCATAGACGTACAGATATATGGTTAGGATAAAGATATACTAGACGATCGTTTGAGTTACACCCACACCGCTATCATAACTTACGTCCCACATTATATAACTTTCCCGACGGTTTTCGATTCTCTATTGCCTACTGCCTCCCTTGTAATTTGCCAAACATTATTATTATCTTAAGAAGCTTCTAGATGTGTTGACAGCCACATCCACATGGGACACGCCCTATGGTCATCAAGAGCTTGTGAGTAATTTGTTAAACAGTCGCTAACAATAGCTTTGTTTGGCCTTTTTGTTGGTTTGGCATTATCAAATACATTATCAACACAAACAGATCAGACATTTTTTTTATAGCAATTTGTTCTGAACTGTCAAACAAAGAATACAATACATCAAGCTGGTTGTTTCGTTAAAGAAAACGAAAGGTTCTTTGAATATATGGAAAAGTGAATTTTATATTCAGTTCTAGGGATCCTACCAAAGGATGTACTTAAAGCTAATTATACCTAGTTACACAAGTTCATTAGCAGATGTACTTGGCAAGACCTGTGTTACAGCTGCTAAATAAATGTAGTTTACATATATATGTAGATAGATTATAAGTTTATTGTAAACAAAAAGCACACAGAAGAAATAAAATTGTACAATAACGGCTTTATCGCTAAAAGCGATCTCTGCCAGGCAACCTTTGGATGGACAGGATAATCAAAAACAGAATGACGGCGGTGACAGAACGACGGCGACGGCGGTGACGGCAGTGGTTTAGCTTTTATGATTTGTTATCATACAACGTACATTGATTTGTCCGTCAGCACGTCTGGAAACCCTATAGAGGTTAATGACTCAACCCTACAATGTCCCTTTGTTCTAGAACGCTTAATGGTCCATTAAAAATAATTATTAGTACCTAAAGTTACCGTTATAACCAGGGTAGGTTCGGCACTTATAGCTTAGTGCCCTAAACCTATCGATTGGATACCGAGCTTTTGTAATATTTCGTGACGACCTCCTGTGACGCAGTAGGCTAGGGCCCGCCTGAGACGCAGAAGGTTGCGGATTCGATTATTGTGACAGACACAGACACAAACTCAAAAACAGCTTATAGCTGGTCGTGTTCTTTTAATTTTATGTACATTTTAGATTTTTTGTTTTCATAACTTTCGTGAGTTGTACTATACATTTTGATAAACACGGGCTTTACTCATGAATTATTTTGTCGATAGAGGCACCGACACTGTTTCGATTCATCTAGAAAATCTTCATCAGGGTGAGTTTGATCCGCGGTGCGCTAATTGCCGCTCGAGTTCACGGTTCACGGTTCGAACCGTGAACTCGCGCCCGTGTTTGTCAAGATGTTTAGATTTTTTATTTTATTTCTCGTGGATTGTCCTCCTTGTGTCTTGCCTTGTTTTATGTATTATCTGTTTTTTTTTTCTTTATGTAGTTTGTGGAAATTGGTTATCTTGTCTCCCGCAATACATGCTTGCCCTAGTGCGGGGACCATCAGTAATTTAGAAAACACTGTATTTTTCATTTTTCTTGTCAAATAAATGAATTTGTATTTGTATTTTATTCGATTCCCGCCGCTGGACAAATGTTAATATAATCTGCAAGTATTTGTCTGAGTGTTTCTATGTATCCATTAAACAAGCTCTGATTACTTTAGAGCCAGATGATGCTGTGGAAAATGTCCGGCATTATTATTTATTATCTACTAGGTGCTGCCCTTGGTTTTGCTCACGTAGTACATGGATAAAAAGTAGCTTATATGTTAAACCAGCTTAGCATCTATATTTATACTAAGTTCCATCTAAATTGGTTCAGCCGTTATTACGTGATTGAGTAAATCCAAACATACAAACACTTACAATGTCACAATGTAGCATCATCAGCTGACCTAAACTAAAAAGTTGAATAAAAACCAATCAATCTAGAAGCATGATTGAACTGCGTAACCAGGTACTTCCGAACATACCCAATCGTACATCCATCATGGTAAACAAGGGCAGAGTGATTCATTAAAATCACCGACCAGCCGGCCCTTAGCACGGTTTTATAACGTTTTTAAGCCAAATATTAAATTAAATATTGCTGGACAATGCACACAACACCATCTAGTCCCAAACTACGCATAGCTTGTATTATGGTGACTATATGTCTGATAAAATACATATATATTTTTAAATACATACATATGATGGGGCCAAAGTTACCACTGAGTGGAGCCCTGAGACAGTGAGACGGTGCGGTAGACCACGCAAGCGTTGGCGTGACGAGCTAGACACATTTAGCGACTGTCGGTGGCAGACAATGGCGTTGGACCGAAATCAATGGAAAACTCGAGGGGAGGCCTTTGCCCAGCAGTGGGACAGTACTGGCTAAAAACAACAACAACATATGATACTTAAAACACCCAGACACAGAACAAACACCAATGTTTGTCACACAAATGTTTATCCTGGGAGGGAATCGAACCCACGACCTATAGCTCAGAAGACAGAGCTACTACCAACTGAGCTGACAGGCCAGTGAATAAAAGTGCTAGGATCGAATTTCTAATATCGAGAATTAAAATTAAAATTCAATGAGCTCCTATCTGGCCCAGCGTATTAGCATTGCCATTAAACGTGGCAATGTCGCCAGTGTCTTGAGAACGCAGGCAGTGGTCTGGATTAGTTGAGCTATCTCATCGTTATATCGTTATCGTTTTAAATTTAAATATCGTAGATATTTCAACTGTTTCACATGTATTTTATATTATTGTGTATTATTCTGTACATTTTTGTAATTATTTATGTAATTAAATTACTTTGTAATTCAAATGTTTTTATTCAATACAATCACAATGATCACTTTGAAACGTACTAGGTGAATTTAAGTGACAATTCCTCTTAACACAAGTCCGAGACTGATGAGCATTGATTTTGTGACAATAATCCTCATTCAAAATGAGTGCAACACTTAAAGTTTTTTATGGTTACTTAACCACCATAAAAAACTTTAAGGTTTATACCACGTTATTAAGTCTATTCTGAAGTATGCAATTTTCAATATGGTTTTTAATACTAATGCGTACCCTAATGTCTAACAGAATGTTTTAACACAAAAAATAAATCACTCATTAATTGCCAATGCGTGCTAAGTAGGCCTGTCTTTGAATTAACCATTGATGACTCTAAGTATGGCAGTATTGTTTTAGTTGATTACGAGTATTTAGTTCTTATTATCTTTTAATTAATCTTAATTTGGGAAATTATTACCTACTTATAATATAATTATTACTACTAAAACGATACGCCACACGATAAGGTAGTAAAATATAAAAAAAACCCACCAGGGGAGGTATCCCTAAAAACCGTAATTTTCATGTTATTATTATATTTCATAATTTTGCAGGGGAAAATAATACGTACAACCTAACAAAATTTCATCACGATAAAACAAATTGTCTGCGACAAGAGCAGGATTAAGGGCGGACAGACAGACAGACGGATATAGCGAAACTATAAAGGTTCCTTGTGGTGTCTGTAAAGTCGGCTTATGAACGGTAATTTTACGTGATAACGTCACAAAAAACCCGGCGTCACAAGCCGAACGCTTAGTGACTCTCTATCGCATATTCCGCGCCCTCGCTTGCACGTTCTGCTCAGGCGGAACGTGACATTGAGTCATGCTTTTTCGTTCGTGCAGCCGGCGTTCATATATTTATAAGACGTTATCACGTCAAAAATAGCCAATTTTACTATCTAGGTCAAAGACTGCATCTAGACTAATCATCTTAATCCGTTCAGCTTTTACGTCGAGATTGAGCCACAAATAACGATGAATAATGACGACCTCTGTGATGCAGTGGGCCAAGGGCTGGTCGAGAAGCAGATGGTTGCAGGTTCATTCCCTGCTGATGATCTGCAAGTATTTGTCTCGGGTCTAGCTTTTTTTATGTATAATATAAACATATGTGTTTACAAAACAAAATAAAAATGTTTAAGTAGTATATCAGTCATGTGGTACCCATAACACAAGCTCTGCTTACTTTGAGACCAGATGATGTTGTGTGGAATATCCAGCATTATTATTATCTATATTAATATGTGAAGCAAAAACTTTGTTATAAAAAAATCTAGGATTATTCAAACTACGGTTTTGATTTTCGCATAGCTACTTAAGTGAAGCGGAGACATGTAAAACCAACTACAGTCTAGCATGTCATCGTCGTCCAGACAACGATTCTATTAGTTTAACATGGTCATCTCCTCGCCATTTCGCTTCTAATGTTGAAAACCCGTGCCGAGCCTTCAGAATGTCGTGTTTTCGCTCGACCAAGCCCGATATTTCAGCCTAACCGGGCATTTGCAAAAATATCATTTGAATTGAAAGCGACGGCTTAGTTCCACGCCTGATGGATGGCATCGATTTTAAAATGGTCGCTTTTCTATCGCAAATATTGTGACCACGCGCTTATACATCCTACTATATGTGGTTCATAGGTATCTCAACTTTTTCACATATATTTTATGTTATTGTATATTATTCTGTACATTACAGTTAATAATTTACTTTGTAATTCAAATGTTTTTATTCAATAAAATTACAAGGATGACTTTAAAACGTCTTACATACTAGGTGAATTTAGGTGTCAATTTCTCCTAACCCAAGTCCGAGACTGATGAGCATTGATTTTGTGATAATAATCTTCAATTAAAACAGAGTGACTGTCACACTTAAAGTAATTTATGGTTACTTAACGCACTAGCGAACCACGCTATTAAGTCTACTAGTGGTCGCTCATTGGTCGAAATTCGACCATGCTTAATTAATAATTATTAATGTATTTTTTATGCATGATTTAAAAAAATATTAGATTCTGCTCCTCTACTCCTACTATATCTCTACTCCTCTATATAAACTATAAGTGTGCGAAATTTCATACATCTGCGTCCGGGCAATTTTCGTAAAAAGAGGTACGAAGTTTTCGATTCACGTTTCAATTTTCAATGTTTCAACTAATGCTATCTTAATGATATTATGAAGCTGAAAGTTTGTGTGGATATGGATGTTTTGATGTTTCTTTGTGGCTAATTTACGTCGAAACAGGAATGAAACAAAGAAACTTGTAAGATATAGTCAGTGAGCTGGAAGTGCATCAAAACTTTGTCTAAAGTATGTAGTACGTCCGAAGCAATAAAAATGTTAAAAGATGGTAGGATGTTTGTTAGTTATAAAGTATCATAATTATGTATTTAAATATAAAGAACTATTCTATCAGTCATCTGATCAACATAATACAAGCTATGCTTAGTTTGGGGCTAGATGGTGTTGTGAGAATTTCCCAAAAAATTTAGAAAAAAAATACTAGCTTCTGCCCGCGGCATCGCACGCCTGTTTCCTAAGTTATGTTGATTCGATCTACCAAACTTCACAGGAACACAGGATCACCCGCTGAATTTGAAAGAAAAAAGAAATGAATTTCGGAAATTACCTCTAGGGGGGAAAAAATGGGTGTAAACGTTTGTATAAGTAGATATTTTGAATGCTTATTGATATTTGGTTTGGATACTTTAAATACAATACAATAACGTAATAAGCGTTTCAGAATTTTTTATAACACACAGGGGTAAAATGAGGTGTAAAAGTTTATATGGGAAGTTTTTAACGGGTAGTGCAATTGGCTTGAAGCTTGGTTCAAATGTGTTAAATACAAAATTATTTGGAACGTGTTTCATAATAGTCTCAAGCGTTTAAATAAATATAAAAGAAATAATAATTATATAAGTAAAAACTTAAAGACTTTAACTGTGTCACACATTCTACCAACTGTTCTAAATATTCACACATTCTACCAACTGTTCTAATATATTTAACTGCATATTTTAACCTAACGTTATCAGAAAAATCTAAAATCTTACGTATCATAACGTTATGTTAAAATTGTTATATATAATTAAGGATCAGTTGATAGGATTACATTTTTGAATGGTAAACAATTAACCATTCAAAAATGGTTAATTGTTGTACATGTAATATGTAAATGTAGGTACTACGTAGGTACTTATAAAAGTAATCTAACGCGTACGAAGTCGCGGGTAACATCTTGAAATACATAACATGCTTTGCAAATGATTCATTACTCTTCTTATATTGGTTTTTATTCTGTGGTCCAAGTTATTCTAGTATTTTATAAAATGTTGTTCAAATAAAGTTGTGCACCATCTACAATTTCAGTATGTACTTGTACAAACAGTTTTGCGGAAGCTGCACCCATAAAGGATAAACTGAACTTAAGCTCTTGCCGACATTGTTAGGGGAGACCACACGACTGACTTTAAGGCTTTATTCTTTCGTCGTGTCTGTGGTTCTTTCTTGGCATTGAGTTATTGTAGAATTCACGAAAACTCGTGAGTCATTGAACTGTGTACCTTAAACCAATAGCACAAAAGCTTCCGTATGACTTCTACGAAATGCACTAATCGATTGATTTGTTACCGTAACCTTTCAATGTAATTTTGATAAATACGGGTTTTATCCATATATTTGTCGATGGAGGCACCGACACTGTTTTGATTCAGTGCGAACCGTGAAGTGTCAGTACCTCCATCGACAAAAGAAATACTCGAGTAAAACCCGTACAACTCACAAAATTTTGAAACATCTTTGAAATTATATTAGTTTTATTCTAAACAATACAAAGAACACTTTAACTTTTTTATACAATAAGAAGTAAAACAAGTATACAGCGAGCCGAGAAGTGTCGGTACCTCCATCGACAAAAGAAATACGTGAGTAAAACCCGTACAACTCACAAAATTTTGAAACATCTTTGAAATTATATTAGTTTTATTCTTAACAATACAAAGAACACTTTAACTTGTATATACAAAAAGAATTAATACAAGTATACAGCCCACTTGATGGTAAGCAATACCCGTTGCCTATAGACACCGCAACACTAAAGGCTTTGCTGATGCGTTGCCTGCCTTCAAGGACTCTTCTTATATATCGCTTGATGCGTTTGATGTTATAGTTTGGCGGAATAACTTTAAAAGGAAGATCATCCCACAACCTGCTCATATGAGGTAGCAAAGATCTCGTAAAACAGGTAATGCAAGATACCCTCATGTCTATGAGGTGTGGATAAGCATTATTTCGATGACTTTGAATCTTACATGCTAGGTGAATTTAGGTGCCAACTACTAACTTCGAAACTTCTTAGTCTGAAACTTAAAACCAACCCTGCAGGTACTTACATAGTTACCTACTTTGTACTCGGTAGTTTGATCGATCGTGTACCCATCTTTGAATAGCTCATGTAAAATTTTGCTCGTTTTACGACCGACTTCGATAAAATATCGAAAGCAGAATCTGAAAATAGGTACGTCATAAAATATCCTTTGAGATAGCTATATTGATTTTATTTCACAAGCGAAGGAAGATTGTGAAGCGCAACATTGAAAAATATTTAATAAAATAATATTGGATTACCCGCTTCTGCCCGCGTATAGTACCGATGTATAAAATGCTAATTCGGGTCACAGACTACATACATATATACCAAGTTTAATTCAAACCTGTTTAGGAGTTAAAAACATTAAATATATAGACAAATATTATAAATATTCCGCTGATCTGTTCCTGAAAAAGAAATTCCACACATGTTTCGCCTCACCACGAGGCATCCTAAGGAACTGTACTCGCTCCGCACAGCAACGAAAAAACACTAAGATTCCGAGCGCTGGATTGAAACTGAACTGAACTGTCAATCTGGCGCTTGAGGAAGCAACAATTCTGCACAAGCTCACGCTTCCTTATGTCATATCGTACTTCATTTTGACAAACGAAAGCAAAGTTAAAGTCATGTTAACTTTATTCAATAAATCATATCAATCATAAAGATCCCTTTGAATCGTCGTACAAGCTAGGTGAATTTAGGTGCCAACCCAAGTCCGAGGATAAACGGCAAGAAACTCGTCTTGGTCGAACCTTGTTTTGATCTTTCTTATAACTTATCTACGAAAAAAGATTACAAGATAACTGTAGGTTATACATTGCAAATCGGTCAGTTAAATGTTAGAAGGTGGAGCAACATGAGATCATGCATTTTTTTCAACAATATTTATATACTAAACGCTTTCTTATTAAGTGTAAGTTCACACATAGTTTCATCTCGGTATCTAGGCCAATCCCATTCCTCAACTAAATAATGACAAAACAGGTACCGGTGACAGGAACCTGGGATCTCCTCGTGAAACTCCTACAGGGCGCACCTTCTTCGTTATCCTGGTCTAACTAACTAATGCTATGATTCATAAATTAAATTACGATTTATTTTGTATAATTAAGTGCGATTTGACATTCGAATACGTAAGTTTAGCGTATGTTCTCGTCTCTGAATTGTATTTATTCAAAATATCAATACTCAGTTATTCGTCGACTCGTCTCTCAGTTTGAGTTTTGGTTTATAATACGGCTCTATAGAGCTAATTTTCACATTTTAAATCCCCGACGCAAACACAAACACAGACTCGTATTTTAAAAAATAAAGCGTAAATGTTCTGAGGGTTGTATATTAAATATTTTCATATCAATACTAAGTTCCCGTCTTGTCTGAATTTGAGTTTTGGTCTAGAATACGGCTCTTACAGGAGGAATGCAGAGATACTGAAAGACAAAGCAAATTTTCTGCAGCATCACCTAGAATCTGCAGGATACACAACATAATGACGTATCATGTTTAAGCTTATTGGAATGGTCTCAATCACAGTCTCATGAATAGGTTATCGAGAGATGTTTTTGTATCATGTTTAAGCTTATTGGAATGGTCTCAATGAATAGGTTATTGAAATAATAATATAAGTTGGGGAAAAATTCTTTTCGCATTATAGTATGTATGAACTTGTCATAAAATCTCTTTGGCTATACTATTTGTATCTGGCTGGTTTTGGTATCATTAAAAGTTTAAATTTTAAAGAACATAATTCCAAATTCAAACTATGAAAATGTGTGATTTTTATTTGCTTTTCCTACTGTCAAGATGAGTGAATCTAATGAAGAAATTCGATACATTTTAACATTTTACTACAAAAAAGGTAAAAATGCAACGCAAGCTTCGAAAAAAATTTGCGATGTTTATGGACCTATTGCATTGTCTGTGAGAGTAGCACAAATTTGGTTTAAGCGTTTTCAATCCGGAAATTTTGATGTCAAAGATGCACGTCGCTCTGGTCGCCCTATTACGGATAAAATGGATGCCATTTTTGAAAAAGTGGAGCAAGATCGGCATATCAGTAGTTACGACGTAGCTCAAGAACTGGGGATTGACCACAGTTTTGGCGCATTTGAAAAAAACTGGGTACACAAAAAAGGTCGATATTTGGGTACCTCACGAGCTCACTGAAAGAAACCTAATGAACCATGTACTCATTTGTGATTCTTTATTACGACGTAATGAAACCGAACCATTTTTGAAGATGCTGATAACTGGTGATGAAAAGTGGATCACGTACGACAAGAACGTGCGAAAAAGTCAGGCTTCACAGACTGTGGCGAAACCCGGGTTAACTCGCAACAAGGTGATGCTGTGTGTGTGGTGGGATTGGAAGGGCATTATTCATTATGAGCTGTTACCACCAGGCAGGACCATCGATTCTGAACTCTACTGCGAACAACTGATGAGATTAAAGCAAGAAGTTGAGAGAAAGCGGCCGGAATTAATCAACAGAAGGGGAGGGATTTTTCATCATGATAACGCTAGACCTCACACATCTTTAGCCACTCAGCAAAAATTAAGAGAGTTTGGCTGGAAGGTCTTAATGCATCCGCCGTATAGTCCTGACCTTGCACCTTCAGATTTCCACCTGTTTCGGTCTCTTCAGAATTTTTTAGGCAGTGTCAGGTTAACATCACGAGAGGACTGCCAAAACCACTTGTCGCGGTATTTTGATCAGAAGTCCCAAAATTTCTATAGCAATGGGATCATGTCCTTACCTACAAGATGGCAAAAAGTTATCGAACAAAATGGTACCTACATACTTTATTTAAATGTAAATAAACTATATTAAAAAATATTACAAATTTTCTCTAAAAATGCGAAGAAACTTTTTCCCCAACCTATTATGTTTTTGTGTTAGTGTTGTACACTTTTAAGGTGTACTGGTATACTAGTACCTTCTACTGAACACAAGATAGTGATGACTATACTCGTCTGTTGACTTTTATCCACACCATGTCTTCCTTTAGTGTTAAAGTGAATCGAACTGCCAGACGACATCGTCTCTCGAAATATATAAAACTTTTAGTTACTGGGTCTGAAGTGTCCCACTGTGTCTACTCTCTCACTTAAAACTGACAAGAAACATCGTACACTTCTGTAAAATATTGTTTCACACTAAAACTCTTGGGAAAATAGAAATGGCGATGTACCGTAGAAACTGCATCTTGGAGCTTTGAATCATTGTTTAGAGGTGATAAGTTTGTGTTGCTAGTGTTACACAGTTGAGCGAACTTTAGCAGATTTGTTTCAAGTACTTGAATAATTCTTAGACGAGTCGCAATCACACTAATATTACTAATGCTAAAGTTTGTGAGTGTGTGTTAGTTTATTATATTTAGATGTATAATTCGATTAACTTATAGACTTTTTTGACTTCTTGAGCTTTCTACGGACCTTTTCAAAAATCTATACATAGCTCAACTTATCCAGATCACTGCCAGAAAGCAGCGTTTCCAAGACACTGGTGGCATTGCCACGTTAAATGGCAATATTTTATATTATTCTAATTTATTCTGTACATTTTTCTATTTTTTTTTATTGTATCTTATATCTACCTTTTATATTCCTTGTCGTACCGCGCACGTGTTTCTGGTAATATTTTCTACAAGCTATTTCTTAAAACTAGTGATAACATTTCCGTTATATTGCTGTAATGTAACAATTTAAACAGATTTGAATTGCTCACTCGGTCTAACTTTTATTGTTCCTTATATTTCTTCTCTTCCTATTATAGCGTCTGCCTGACGATGTCAATTTTACAAATGTTAAGTGATTATTTTGTTATGACTAGTGGTCGCCCACTGGTCGTAATCCGACCATAATTAATTAATAATTAACGGATTTTTAATTCATGATTTTAAAATAATATTAGCATTCTGCACTCCTTCTATATATAAACTATGTGTGTGAAATTTCATACTCCTCCGTCCTCGCAATTTTCGTAAAAAGTTTGTTTCGTACAAAGTTTTTGCTTCACGTATTAATTTTGTTATAATAACGTCACAAATACGCAGTCAGTCATCATTTGTTTATTATGTACGTCATCGTGAACTGATTTTCTCGAATTTTCTCCTTGTACAAATCAGAAATCATCTTAATACTTTTTTTTTACATAAGGTACTCATGTGTTTAAAAGTGTGCAAATTATTTACTAAAATTCCGTCCCAATAAAACATGAAACTACACGAGAAACATTAATTAATTTATGTAAATTTCATGTTTTTTTTTTTTTTTGTTTGATATTATGAAGCTGTATTAAGTCGCGACTTCGTACGCGTTTGCTTAGAACCTTTATTAAAATTTTAGTAAATGATTATTTTTAATTTTTTGAGACAAAAAGTAGCCTATGTTCTTCCCCCGAATGCAATACATCTTCTTACCAAATTTCATCAAGATCCATTCAGCCATTTAACCGTGAAAACGTAACAAACAGACAAAGACATTTTCGCATTTATAATATACTAGCTGGTACTAGCAGGATTAGTACTTCGTACTTCGTGTAATTTTAACGGTTTTTGCAGCACATGCCAGAATAGCTTATCGTTATATTTTGGACAATTCACACAATATCTTTATAAATAATAGCCTATGTGTTATTCTGATGTATAAGCTATATTATTGTAAAGTTTTATTAAAATCCATTCAGTAGTTTATAATATTAGGGTTTATAATATTATATTAGTAAGGATATAGTAAAGATATATGTAGATAAAATGTTACAATGTCAAACATAAAACATAAATATGTACAACTCATACTGGAAAATTAGGTAAGCTCGATAAACGTAGAAAAGTTTTTTTTTTGTGTTTTTCGACCAATTTTTACGAAAGAATCGATTCATGTTTATTTGCGTTCCCTGGGGAAAAACGTTATATATGAGAAAAATAAATACGAGCCTCACGAGCAAGGTACAATAAAATCGACAAAGAATTAAAGTTGACGATGGACGAGTGGAATGAGGGGACAAAACGTATTATTTGAAATCCAATTGCTAATTTTATTTGCCAGGGGAAATCCGTCCCATTTCAGTTGCTTTAAGACTTGATATTGAATGAATCGTCAATGCATCGTAGACCTTTGCTAACTAAATCGGGAAATTGTAATAAGCGGAGACGGCGAGCATAGTAACATGAAGCATGAAGTTTACATTTTCAAAATGAAAAGCTGTATTAAAATTAACTCTGAGGCGAACATTAATCCTATCAAAAAAATTATGCTAGATTTGTTGACTGGGCTACACCGGGTATTTATAGAAGTAGGAATACATTGTATGAATTATATGCTACCAGAGAGACAATGTTAGATGATCCAGTTTTTATCTTATATGTTAGGAATTACTCAAAAGTCTTCAAAAACGTTTGTCATGCGGCTAAGTCACTGTTTTTGAGAAAAATTATAGAAAATTCAACAAATAAAATAAAAGCAACTTGGAAATTAATTAATGAATGAAACAGGTAAATCAAGGGCTCGCAATATACAGTTCAAATTAAATATAAATGGTACAATTTTGACTAAAGAACAGGATGTTGCAAATGCATTTGATAGTTTTTTCTCAGATATACCAAAAATAGTGACAAATCGTTACACTCTTCAGCCTCCAGAGCTTCCGTTCTATTAGAATCTAGTGTTGCAAAATGTAAGAATGAGTTTAGTTTTAGCTACATTAACGAGGCTAGTATTGTAAAAGCATTCAAGTTAATTAATATAAAAAATACAGAAGATCTTTGGGGAATGTCTACAAAGGTGCTGGTTGTCATTATTTTAGATATTGCACCATGTTTAGCTTATATTTTTAATAGATGTATCGATGAGGGAGTTTTTCCCGATCTCATGAAACACAGTAAACTCATTCCTATGTTTAAGTCTGGAAGTGAAAGTGATCTCGCTAATTATAGACCGATATCGATATTACCTGCTTTAAGTAAAATCTTTGAAAAAATAATTCGTAATCAGTTATTATACCAGTTTAACGTTAACGGCCTGCTACATAGTAATCAATACGGATTTACTAAAGGTCGATCAACAGCTGATGCAGGTATAGCGCTCTTAAAGCATATATTTGAGGCCTGGGAGAACTCACAGGATGCAGTTGGGGTATTTTGCGATCTATCTAAGGCCTTTGACTGTGTGAGTCATGCAACCCTAATCACAAAGTTAAAATATTATGGCATTAAAAACCGGGCGATTGACCTCATACAGTCTTATCTATCCAATAGAGTCCAGAAAGTAGACGCGGGTGGTGAGAGGTCTTTGGGATCAATTATTGATATAGGGGTACCTCAGGGATCGATACTAGGCCCTTTTTTATTCCTAGTATACGTTAATGATTTACCTTTTTTTGTAAAAAATATTTGTGATATAGTTTTATTTGCAGACGATACGTCTTTAATTCCTTATCGTTAGTTCTTAACTGGTTCACGGTAAATAATCTTTTGCTTAATTCCAAAAACACTAAATGTATCAAATTCACTTTGCCAAATGTTATTCATAGCCCGTCCAACATTGAAATAAATGGAGAGGCAATGAATCTTGTAAATTTCACGATCTTCCTAGGTCTTAATATTGATGCAAAACTTCAGTGGGGACCACAAATTGAAACGCTTGCTGGTAGGCTTAGTTCCGCTGTTCTGCAGTTCGTGCAATACGGTGGCTTACTGATGAAGCTACAGCTAGACTAGTTTATTTCAGTTACTTCCATAGTGTTATGTCATACGGCATCATTCACTGGGGGAAAGCAGCTGATATTGGTAAAATATTTGTAATTCAAAAAAGGGCAATACGTGCCATTTATAAAATGAAACCACGAGAATCTTTGAGAGAAATATTCAAAGAAATTAATATTCTCACAATAGCTTCACAATATATATATGAAAATTTGTTATATAATACACATACACATAAAAATAGAGATGGGATTCAGCAAAATAGTGACCTTCATAAAATCAACACTAGGAATAAACATAAATTATACATCCCTAGGTTTTGACTACAAAAATTTAATAAGTAATTTATAGGGAACACGGTGCGCTTCTATAATAAGCTTCCTGAAAATGCTACTAAACTACCTATTAAGAAATTTAAAGCATATATTAAAGGTAGTCTTTTGAAGAAAGCTTATTATAATATAGATGACTATATTATTGATAAGAATGCATGGCCTCATGTCGCTCTGCCGTCAGACAGTTAACCGACACACTTGAAATGTATAAACTCTCTTGTATTAGTATTTCGTAGTTAAGGTAGTTATAAGATGGATCATATAAAAAAGCGCTAGGACCAAGACGAGTTTCTTGCCAATTCTTCTCGAACTTGGGTTAGGATGAATTGGCACCTAAATTCACCTAGTATGTAAGACGTTTCAAAGTGATCCTTGTGTTGTATAGAATAAATCATCTTTTGACTTTTGACTTTTGACTTTATCACCACCCTGGTTCGAAATAACCGGTGACAGGAGAAGTAGAAGAATTGGTTTATGGAGAGCGTATTATGGATCTAGAAAAATAAGTAATATTAACTAGAGTTTTATAGGTTGATTGTGGGATACGAAGTATGGTTCAACACGTTCCTTTATTTATAATACATAATATTAATATTAATCAAAACATTGAACAGATTGATAAATATTTTGTAATATTCTGCCAATCTATTCCTAGTGAGTTGAACACAATGCAGACGCAGAATATTTTGTAATGGATTTCCGCAAGGTCACGCCTGAATCAATTATCGAATATTAATGAAATAAATATAAACATTAATATAAATAAATAAATATGTATAAATAAATATTGCTGGACAATGCACACAACACCATCTAGTCCCAAACTAAGCATAGCTTGTATTATGGTGACCAGATGACTGATATAATAATTATATATTTTTAAATACATACTTATTATACTTACCCAGACACAGAACAAGCTCTAATTTTTTAGTACACAAATGTTTGTCTTGGAAAGGAACCTAACCCGCAACCTACAGCGCAGAAAGAAAAGCTACGACCTCTGTGACGCAGTGGGCTAAAGGCCGACTGAGACGCAAAAGGTTGCGGGTTCGATTCCCGCCGCGAGACAAATGTTTGTATGATCTGCAAGTATTTGTCTCCGGTCTGGGTGTTTCTATGTATAATATGTATGTATTTACAAAAAAAAAAAAAAAAAGTATATAAGTAGTATATCAGTCATGTGGTACCCATAACACAAGGTCTGCTTACTTGGGGCCAGATGATGTTGTGTGAAATGTCCGGTATTATTATTATTATTATTACTACAAACTAAGCTGACAGGCCAGTCAGGTTAGCTTTTTTATAATTGAAACATACCTAATGTAGTGTAATCTCTAGGTTTATTTACAGAATAATATTAAAACCATACATAATAATATTTAAATGACAATGCTGAAAATTTTACATAGCGTCATCTAGCCCCAAAGTAAGTAGAGCTCGTGTTATAGGGACCTTAAGACTCATTATATTACTTATACTGTTTATGTTTGTAAATACATACATATTAATCATATAAGTTTTTATCTGAGAGAATCCGAGACAAATTAAATAAATAAAAAAAAATATATTATTAAACGTTCTACTTGTTTTATTAAAATTTTTGAAAAAACACGATTTGAGCGCTGTCAAAATGCTTCTAGTTCTCAGAGTACATACTGCTTTAATATAATATTTATTTTACTTTTTAATTTAGACATAACTACACTGAACAGTCTAAAAACACACACGCACACACACACACACACACACACGCACTACACACAACTCTATTTACAAAATAAGTGCTATACGCTATTAAAATGCAATGAAATGCCAATCACAAAATGCGGCTCTTCGCGTATAAGTAAAGTTATAGAAATAACGACATATAATCACGAGGCGCAACGTGTGGTTTATGAATATCAAATCGACATGTAATTTAGAAGCGATGGTGCTTTTATACGAGGTTATATAAATTATTATTTAAAGTATGTTGGAATAAAATGGAATAAGTACAAGTTCATTTTATGTACGATCTGAATGTTATTTATGTTGTAAATTGTGGTATGTAAATGTTCTGTTTATATTACTTTAGTTTGTTTTTCGATTAAATAACTCGTTTACTGGTAATTTCAAAAAATCATAAAACAGAAATATTAGGAGGTAAGTTTATGATTAATTAATAATTTAAAAATGATTAGTGATCAATAAATTAATAATATATATTTTTTAAATATGTAACTTAATAACAAAAGGATTTTAATAATAATAATAATAATAATTCATAATTCCGGACATTTAACACAGCATCATCTAGCCCCAAAGTTAGCTTGTGTTATGGGTACCTCATGACTGATATACTACTTATATACTTTTTTTTTTATTACATACATACATATTATACATAGAAACACCTAGACCCAAGACAAATACTTGCAGATCATACAAACATTTGTCCCGCGGCGGGAATCAAACCGGCAACCTTTTGCGTCTCAGACGAGCCTAGGCCCACTGCGTCACAGAGGTCGTCATGTTATAATGTTATATAACTACAAATTGCGTAATATAACCTTAGTGTGAAAGCACCGTATTGCCTTAATTGGGCACACGGAATTAATTATTTTATGCTTGTCGATTTACTTGTACTTACAAACCGCAGGGTTAATTTTATTTCCCTTCATTAGGGGTAAAATACCCCATAAAATAACTTACAACTTCAGTTGTTAGAATATTAACCCTCTAGCTTGGGATCGAATCAGCACATGTCATTACTAAGTAAGTTGGGGTTAAATTAGTGGTAAACGTGACGAAGGTCACGTCAAGGACCTAGGTTTTAGCAACTGTTACTTGTACTAGTTTTTATGTAAATGACACAAACGGTAACTCATCTTAATAAAGACCGCGCTAAGCATTGCATTACTAAATTAATCTGTTTGTTAGAAGTTATATACGATAAATATGTTTGACGTGATAACGTCTTATAAATCGATGAACGCCTGCTCCTTCACACCGATGAACGTCTGCAGGCACGAAAAAGCATGACTCATTGTCACGTTCCACCCGAGCTGAGCGTGCAAGTGAGAGCGTGAAACAAGCGATAGAGAGGCACGGGTGGCTTAAGCGTTCGGCTTGTGACGCCGTTTTTCTAATGTTATCACATAAAATTATCGTCCGTAAACCGATTTTAAAGACAACCATTTTTTTTATAAAAAAACTTTTTTCGACTCTATCAGTAATGAGCTTGCAACCTGTCACTTCACTTACAGAACGCTAACTAGATATTGTACAGCTTGTGCGGTAAAAAGGGTTGACACTAAAAACCATTCATAACGAAAAGCTACATAAATATTTCCTTTGGGAAAAACCAATGAACATTGTTTAGTCTTCACACAAAATTCAACCCATTCGGCGAAATAAAGATCGCTGTTTTCGACGAAAATTGATTAAAATACACATAATGTTCATCGTGTTTCGTCGAAAAGATACGGAAAATGCTTGTAAGGGTTCGGATTAATGGCTTACAGCCGGATTAGAATGAAAACTCCACTAATTACGAGATCATAGCTAACAGTAAATTAAGAAGTGAATTTTTAAATCCGTAGAGGTTTGTAGAAGTGCTACGGCAATTTCGTAGCTTCGTCTACAAAGTGCTACGCTGTATCATATTTCGCATGAGGTCATACGACTTACCTACTGCATCAGCTAACCACAAGTTGAGTTATTGATTCCTAGTTTATGTATAACTAGCGACTCGCCCCGACATCACACAAGTGCAATGCTGATACTAAATATATACTACAGAATGTCTAATGTGATTAGAAACCTCTAAAACCTTCCTCTTGAATTACTCTAGAGTACTCGTTGCGTACAGACAGACAGCGGGAAGCAACTTTGTTTATGACACGACACTATGTAGTGAAAGAGTTTGATTCTATCGCAGAACAAACAATTGTGTGAAGAACATAGACATTTATTCTGTGTCTGGGTGTTATAAAGTATCATAAGTATTTAAAAATATATAAGTATTCTAACAGTCATCTGGGAACCATAATACAAGCAATGCTTAGTTTGGAGATAATAGATGGTGTTGTGTGCATTGTCCACCAATATTTACTTATTTCTTTGTTTGTTAAAGTCAAAGTCAAAACTGTTTTATTTATTGCTGCAAGAACTACTTTTAATTATTAATTTAGATGCCGTTTTTTCATTAGCCAAGATCGAGAATAATTAGATGAGTGAATCATCTTGTTTCTAGCGCTTTTAATGATATTTCTTATCTCATATATATTATTAGACAACCTCTGTGGCGCAGTTGGCTAAGACCCTGCTGAGACGCAAAAGGTTGCGGGTTCGATTCCCGCCGCGGGACAAATGTTTGTACGATCTGCAAGTATTTGTCTCGGGTCTGGGTGTTTCTATGTATAATATGTATATATTTACAAAAAAAAAAAAGTATATAGGTAGTATATCAGTCATGTGGTACCCATAACACAAGCTCTGCTTACTTTGGGGCCAGATGATGTTGTGTGAAATGTCCGGGATTATTTATTTTATTTATCTTGTATCATCTACGAAAATAATGCTGTTGTAGATATTCTAGTAATATTCTATTCTATTCTAGAAGTAAAGTATCCTGCAGATTACAGGTGATGCTGCAGCATTAGGTCAAGGTTACCATGTTCTAGCATGGTATTTACTAATATTATAAATTTGAAAGTAACTCTGTCTGTCACGTTTTCACGCCTAAACCGATGAACCGTTTGCTGAATATTGGTATAGAGATAGATGAGACCTTGGTCAAGGCCATAGGCCACTTTTTATGTAGTTAACACGCTTGCGAAGCTGCTCGCAGCAACTAGTATAACATATAGGTATATAACGAGAATCCGAATTATAATCCTGTTAAAATTATAAATCTGTGAAATTTGCTCACATCTCTTCATCAACTAAACTATACTAAAGGTTGAGTTGAAATCTTTTCTTCTGGAGAAATGTCTCTATTCACTGGATGATCTATGAACCGTTTTATAATTATTGATTGTTTTGATTGATCACATTAAAATGTTCTGATTATTCATTGTTAGTTTTTAATTTAATTTATATTTCCGCATACAATGTAATTTGTCAATGGAATAAACTACTATGAACTATGAACTAGAAAGGAGTCAAGATCTTGAATACGAATGGATTTTTGTGCTTGAAAAATGTATAAATAAATAAATATTGGTGGACAATACATACAGCACCATCTAGCTACCTAAGCATAGCTAGTATTATAGTGACCAGATGACTGATATAATACTTATATACTACTAGCGACCCGCCCCGGCTTCGCACGAGTGCAATGCTGATACTAAATATACTACAGAATGTCTAATGTGATTAGAAACCTCTAAAATTATCAGTGTTTCTCTACCATATAATGCATGTTCTAAACATATAAACCTTTTTCTTGAATCACTCTATCTATTACAAAAAACCGCACCAAAATCCGTTGCGTAGTTTTAAAGATCTAAGCATACATAAGGACAGACAGACAACGGGAAGCGACTTTGTATTATACTATGTAGTGATTAAATACATACATTATGATACGTTATAACACCCAGCCACAGAAACAACACCAATGTACATTACATAAATGTTGATTCTGGAAGGAAATTGAACCCTCATCCTACAGCGCTATGTAAGCTACATAGCGCTGTAGGTTCAGTTCTGCTGTAGTGCACATGCACTATATACCAATACTTACAAATGAAGTAGGGAAATATAAGAAAACAAGTAAAACAATTAGAAAACTCCCTTTCACAACAACTCGAAAAGTTGCTTTCCGAAAAAAAATCCCCAAAACACGCATTACACTCATCAGCTATAGATTTTTAAAATATAAGAAAATAGAATAGAATTGTAAGAAGATAGAATTGTAAAATATAAGAGCACTGCACGTCCAGAAGGTTATACTGAAAATCCTAATGGATTACTTGGGTTTTAACAGTGTAATTCTATTTAGAATTAACATCATTCGAAAGTAAGTCTCTCTCTGGTTCAAATGATTTAGTGTGGAGAAGAATTAAAAAAATCCGTCTGCTTCCGTCCGCTCACTGTGTCCAAGGCCTAATAACCAGCCACATTTGTTTTTACCCACACATTTCTCATTTACTTTCAATCAGGGCGCCATCTCGCCTGTATTCGAATAAACCGTTATTGGGTATTCGGTTCGCGTAAAACTTTTATATCTCGATTAAAAATAAATGAAATTGTGGTTCTAGCCAGCTCTGTATATTCTTAACAACTGTGACGGGTTTTTTGGGGCTAGGTAATACGGTGGATTTAAAAGTACGGTGGATATACATTGTATAAAAGTAATATGGGATATTTATATAAATAGTAATCCTGGACATTTTACACAGCATCTAGCCCCAAAGTAAGCAGAACTTGTGTTATGGGTACCACATGACTGATATACAAAATTGTTCATTTGTTTAAAAAGAATAGCGATAATCATAGTATTAATATTATAAATAAAGATAAACTTGCTGTTCCCACACTAAGGCTCGCTCAAGTTAATAAAATTTTTTTGGGCAATGTGTACGCTTCTATAACGAGGTCCCAAGCGACGTGTTAGATTTGTCGATTGACAAATTGAAAAAAGTAATAAAACAAAAACGATCTCTTAAATCTTATTATAAAATAACATTTTATTTAGATGACAAATAAACGTGAAATGAATCCGCTCAAACTGGACTCGGCAATCGTAACAAAATTAGCAAGGATCATACAAAAAAGTGTAAGGACTAGACGAGTTGCTTGTCTGATTCTTCTTGAGCTGGGGTTAGGAGGAACCAGCACCTAGATTCATTAGCATCTAAGAAGACGATTCAAAGTCTTCAGTGTGATTTTATTGAAGAAATAATGTTTCGACTTTGGCTCTGCGTATCTTTCGCCCAGTGCGCCACAGAGGTCGTTGAAAGCATGTTAGTTATAGACCCTAGTATGATAGCAAATTATTTTGTATATTAGAATTTGCCACCCAAACCCAAGCATTGCAGTAAATAAGGACATTAAAGGTTATTAAATAAAAACAAATCGCGCTCCGTTAATAACTCAAGGAACTGCTCGGAACCCCATCTTATTTCTTATCGCAACCTGTTGGCACCGACCCGAAGGTCCGTCGTTTAGTTCTTATAGTTAATAAAATCAAATAGAAAATGATTATTTCGGACAACTATAAAAATCTATATGAGTTAGTATCAAACATAAATTAAATACTTAAAAAAATATGTTAGTATGACAAACCATTAACACAGAGCGGTTACCATGGTGAATGGTAGGCTGCTAAGAATACCCCACACGAGGCTATAGTGCATGCTTTGCTTGGTTTAGAGTTAGGTGCTGTGTAATAGTTCTAAGTAGGCACCCGCGGCTTCGCACGCATTACAGGTCCCATCAAAATTTGCCTTCGTCCGTCTCAACAAAAATGCAGCAACAAACAAGACTATCGAATATGTAATATTAGTATGGATATGATACCAGCTGCTGCCCGAGGTTTTGTCTGTGTAGTACGTAGATAAAAAAAAGCCTTTGTGTTGTTCCAGGTACAAATCTATACCTTTACTTTGTATAATCAAAATCGGTGTATTATATAAAGTGTTTGAGTAACAAACGAACGTCCTCATAATCATTCACCTATATAATACTAACTGCTGACCGCACGCTACTTTTATACAACCTTTCATCCCCCTTTACAACCTTTCTCAGGCTTTAGACTATCTGTGTACCAAATTCCATTTAAATCGGTTCAGTAGTTCTGGCGTGAAAGCGAGACAGACAGACAGAGTTACTTTCGCATTTATAATATTAGTAAGTATAAGGATTAGAGGTAACTCGACTGAGTCGATGTTACTCCTGAAGTGACATTCCTTCTTTAGATTATCCTTCTTTGGATTGAGACTATATGTATAATATATAAGATAACACAATATAATATAACAATGTATAATATAAAATCTTAATGTAACAAGATACGTGCAATAGATATTTATATTTCTATTAATATAGAAATAGAAGTATACGACGGCCGCGCCGTCCACTCAACCCAATACGATCCTTTCCATCCAAAGGTTGCCAGGAAGAGATTGCTCTCAAACGATATGGCCGCCCATTGTAGCACTTAAATACTTGTACTTTAATTAAATTGTAATTTTGTGTTTTATTTTATAAAGTGTACAATAAAGATATATTCTATTCTATTCTATTATATATTTTTATTAATGGTTGTTAGTTCAAATCCCAGTAACGTGTTTGATTTTTTACTGCATTTTTTTACATCTTAAAGTGGTTTTCGTTTGCTATTTTAATCAACTTATCTCGTCCCATAGTTGGACAAAGGTTTCATTGCTACCCCAAAATTGCCACAAACCTGTATAGAATACCGTATAGATTTCAATGTCTATCAGTTTCTATTCATATCAGTTAATATTGATTTGAGTTTGATTGCAACTGGAACCAGCTTTGACATGATGTGTTTTAATCAACTATATGGATTCGTTGTTACGTACGTTCGGTTTCTATTCATGACAGCGTCTGTTTTCATCAAAGTCAAAGTCAAAAGATGATTTATTCAATACAATCACAAGGATCACTTTGAAACGTCTTACATACTAGGTGAATTTAGGTGCCAATTCATCCTAACCCAAGCTCGAGAAGAATTGGCAAGAAACTCGTCTACAAATTTCAAATTTCCGTTATACTATTTGTTATTCATGTAATCATTTATTCATATACATAAAATAAATAAAATAAAAACATGTGTGCAATTCATACGTGGTAGAAGTGAAACCTTCAAAAAACAAACGTATAATACGTATACGTATACAAAACACCACGGTTCTTGTGATGCCTTTTCTAAAGCTTTGTACTACGCATGCGCTGCTAAAGAAGTTTTCACTTCAAAAATCGTATATTTCCTATTAATATTTTAAATATCTTAAAACGCTAGGCTTACTAAGTTTACAATGGGTGCAAATTCAGCATCTGCTGTTAATAGGTAGGTAGTAAATAGGTATACCTACCTACACAGCGCTGTTTTTCAATTTGCTCTACTCGGATAGTTCTTCACCGAGAGTTAAGAACAAGCGGGGTTACAAATTTAAAAGGGTGCATTTATGTGTGTTGTAATCTATTAAATTAGAAAGTACTTTAGATATAAATTATAGATATAATAATCTAAATAAATATTCCAACAATCCTGTGTCTCACGCACGATACAAACCCCGATTGGTTTTGAGCTGCGTGAAACTATCACAAAAATGTTATATATGAATTATACATTATTTTAGCGTCATCTGGCCCCAAAGTAAGCAAAGCTTATGTTATGGGTACCACATGACTGATATACTACTTATATACTTTTTTTAAATAAATACATATTATACATAGAAACACCCAGACCCGAGACAAATAGTTGCAGATCATACAATATGAATGAATGATGAATTGAATTGACCCGCTAGCTTTCTAGCCACACACAAAAGCCAGCACAGACTAATTATTGCTCCAGGAAAATCCATAACCGTGTTACTTTTTTCTTGCTTTTGAGATTGCTGGTTTTATTATTATGTCATGAAAAATTCTATATAATTTGCGGAGTTTCAACATCTTAATCTTTTAATGCGCATTGTGTTTTACACAGGTAAGGTTAATAACCATCGAAATTATTCTTATCCATTCATACTTTTCGATAGTGTCTCTGTCTGTAGCTATGTCTGATTGTTACCTTTTTTAACCACAGCTAAACGAATCTTTATGATATTGCGTGAGTGAGTTGGGGAAGGACAGACTACTTTTTATGTAAGATTCCACACGTGCAAAGCCGCGTGCAGAAGGTGGTACTAAATAGGTTAGTAAAAAATGTTTTCGTTTCAACTTATTTCACGTTTGGTAGAAATATCGCGTGGTCCAATATCTGACTTCTATATGGCCCAGTGTTAGTATTGCCATGCAACGTGGCAATGCCGTCAGTGTTTTGGAGACGCTTTTCACTAGCAGTAATCTGGATTAGTTGAGCTATTTATAGATCGTTTTAAACGGTCCTTAGATAACTCAACTGTTTCACATGTATTTTTAATAATATAATGTAAAAAAAAAAAAAATTACTGTTTAGTTATTCAAATTATTGTATCCTGGATACGTTACATTTTATATAACGTGTCCACATTTTATATAACGTACATTTTATATGTCAATGGCATAACGTATAAAATGTATCGTCATTTTATACGTTATGCCATTGACATAAATGTCGCCTATTCTATCTATTCTAATTCAAAGACTACCTACTCGTACTAAAAAGTGTTTTTGTTTAGTTGTAGTTTAAGAATCGCATGATGGTTGTAGGCAATTGACACACGGCCACAACCTGTCCCACCACCAACAATGAGCGAAAAGCAAGAAGAGTAACTAGAAACGATTGGCAGCGAGAAGCAAGTGTGTAGACCCGATAGTTTTGTCACTGGGCTATAAGCTTTTGCGAGTGTGGCGGATGATACTCTATGTAGTGTGCATAAATATCAAGCGAGAGTCTCCCTGCGACTCTCTCTATCTACCAAGCGAGCATTGCTAAGCGAGTTTTATTTTCGACAGCTCTTGTTGGTGCGAAAAACTAGTGGAGAGAACTCTCTCGCAGTGAAACTGTCAGCGACCAAGTAAATAAATATCTATCTCTTTTATTAACACGGGATCTATTGTACGTTTTTTAAACGAGAAAATAGCCAATAGCTAGTCGGTTCCACATCGGTGGTGGGACAGGTGCTTAAAGCGAGACAGATATATTGCACTTGCAATTCTGTCTCTTCCATTTTTATTCCTTCCGCTTTGTTTTATTATTGCTAGCGTCGGTGTACAAGAAGCATTAAATACAATGTAAGCAAACAAGGTTGGAACTAGAGCCTCGATCGTATAAAATCTGAAACAAATCACGACACGAAAACTTTAAAATTTCATTCTGTCGACAGCACGACTTCAAAAAGGCGTAACCGCAAAAACTTATTTTTGCCGTCGAGGAAGGGCTATTAAAAAGTGGGAGAGGAAAGAGTCAGCTTCATTAAGCGACGTCACCGCCGGACCTCGGGCACGTGACACGAATGAACAAGGGTATTAGAGAATACTCTGGAGAACATTTTCGAAGTTCGGAAATTTTAAATAGGATTTTTTTTGGTATAGTCACTCGTAACTGTAGGTATAATTGCTATTAACCTTAAATGTTGGTACATTTTGATACCGACACTCCATCGACAAAATAATATGTGAGTAAAATCCATGTTTCTCAAATTGTATGGATCCTAGGAGTACAATAATTGCCAAAATCGAAAACTATTGATGTGCGAAAATTAGGGTTTTTATTCCAATACTATCCCAGGTATAATCTGCAATTACTTATGTATAATCTGCAAATACCTATGTATAATCTGCAAATATTTGTTCCTTGGTCACATTTTGCAGTACCATAATACAGGGAATCCTAATGTAGGGTAAGACTTTTTGTATTTATCAGAATACCACCACAGTAAATTGATTTATCAAACGTCAGATTACAAATTGGCTTTAGTGACATAGGTCACTTCGCAAACCCCCGTCGAAAGATTAGTCAGTACAGCGGTTTTAGCAGTTTCCATGCCACCCAATAAGGCCGACCTTCCTTTTTCACTGACATCGGTCGCGGACCTACCATTAATTAACTACCGTTGCTATTCAACGCGGCCACTGGTGTCTTAAAGATGCTGCATCACCATCTAGCCTCTAAGTTTTTATTTTTATTTTAACTACGATTGCCACGATCTCGCCTGATGGTAAGCGACGATGCGGCCGGCGATGGGGCACGCAGGTCTAGAAGACACCTATATACTCTTGACTTAAGATACCCAGATTGTAGATTTCAGGAAAGACACGGCAAAGTATTCCAATCCAGCCATGGATTACGCTTTGTAATAGTAGAAACAAAGCGCTTTGTTCGTAAGAGTGGTAGACTGGCAAGTTATGGGTGGTACTGAGCGGTACGTCTACTTATCCTGTTCTGAAAAGGAGGTCGTGAAATTAGATCATGTAATACCTGGGCATGATCTTAAGTTTACATTTTTATATACATACTTTACATACTTTAGAACACCCAGACACAGAACAAACATGTTTTTCACACAAATGTTTGTCCTGAGTAGGAAGAGCAACTACCAAGCTGACAGGTCTTGTAGTAGGACAGGTTGGACTAGTGTTAACTATAAAAGTTAGGTGAAGTAAAAACTCTCTACGAAAGGCTATCTGGGGCTGTGGTGGTACTAATTCAAAGCTTGTAGAGTTCTGCAAGAAAAGTGATTGACATTATGCACAATTTTTTCTTATTTGTTACCTCTATAAACCCGATACTCTCTCTTTTGAACTCTTTCTCTCTCTGAACCAAACACAAAAAAGTAATATTAACGGGATCCAAGACACAATCCAAAAAAAACAATAAGCCAACTCCCCATGTGTCAACACTCCTAGTACCGATTTTCGTTGAAACAGCGGTCGTCGTGAGTTGACACTGGTCTGGGTTTGAAGACATTATTGACTGTGGCTTGGCACTGTGTAGTCATTAATACACGTTGTTATTGATATAGGTACGCCTGGCGTCAGTGGTCACCGTCGATCGAGCACTGTTTGATACCTTAGGGTTGAAATTAGTACACAAGTGACCGACGCCGACAGACGACAAATGTTGGTTCGAATTCGAATTACTATGCATAGATTAATAGTTTTCAAGTTTCAAGTTTATTTATTTAAATAAGAGTAACATTACAGAAAATAGTAATAATATAATAACAATAATAATAAAAATAGTATTTTGACTCAGAAGGAACCGAGCGATACACATACATTAAAAACAAGAAATAAACATCAAAGTAAAATAAAAGCAGCTTACAGTTACAGCTTACCAAAAACGTTCTATGTTGTGTCTCTCAATCCATGGGATGACGTCACAAAATGGTGTCCGACTCAGCATGATGTTGCGTTAGATGGATATCTCTTCTTTGAACTTTAACTCTTTATTGAATACCATACGGAATATTACAATATAAATAACTAATTCATAAAATAATAAATAACTTATTTAAGGCAATACAATGGGCGGCCTTATCGCTAATAGCGGTCTCTACCAGGCAACCGTTGGACGGACTGGACTATAAATAAACAGAGAAGGGGCAATGTAGGTGTGGTGTATTTATATAATTACATACTTATATATATGTATAAACTAAATAAATACTGATATAAATATAAACATACATATGTACTCAATAGATATAAAAATAATAATAAACAGTTCAAAAATATAAATAATATAAAAATAATTAAATATAACAGCACGATAAATAATGTTTCATGACCATGTGTTTGAAGATGGGAAGAGTCTTGGCCTTTCTGATATCTACAGGCAACGCGTTCCACAAGCGGACAAAGCTCAGTAGTACTGCTGAAAACATCGCTGATCAGATGGCTCCAAAGTAAGCAGAGCTTGTGTTATGGGTATCACATGACTGATATACTATTTATATACATAGCAACTTTAAACGGCAATAGATTTAAAGAAAATATTAGATATTTTTAACCGACTTCATCAAAAAGGAGGAGGTTCTCAATTAGTCGGGATCTTTTTTTTTTTTATGTATGTTCACCGATTACTCGAAAACGCCTAAACCGATTTGGAAATTTACTTTTTGTTTGAAAGGGAAAAAGGATACTACACAGGTGTTCCCATTTAAATATTATCAAAATCGGTCGAGCTGAAAAATCAACGAAAATCTAAAAATTGTATACATCGATGATGTTTTCGTGTACTTCGATACCTCGCTGTCTTATATTGGAGCGGTGTGTTTATTTGGCCTTACCATATTATATATATACAAAATACATCTACTTTCCACTAATCAAGTATTATAGGCTCAAATTTCATTTATTGAAGTCGGTTTTATTTTAGTTTTTGAAACGTAATTATGTAATTATAGAATAGACCATGACGTCAGGAAAATGCAAGGCTGGCTTTATGAATTGACAAGAACATTTCATAAATATCTTTGTTTGAATGTTTTTGAATTACATATTTCAACTTTTCAATAAAAATCTGTTACATAACTATCTGTAACTTATAAACGTAATAGAAACTTGCCCGGTTAAATATTGCTCAGATATTAAAGCGTTGAGTAAAATCGTGTCTTAAAAGTCGCTTGACGTAAATATTTTCTGAGAATATGAATGAATGAATGAAAACACTTTATTGTACACCTTAAAATTAGCACATTAACAATTTGACAACTAAGAATACCTAAAAATATATGTACAATGGGTGGTGTTATCGCTAAGGGAGCGATTTCTTACAGACAAACTTTGGATAGAGAGGACCCTAAATTAAATGGAAGATTGGTCGTGGTGCACTAAATTATGAGCTATGATTTAAATATTTTATATTCAATAAATGCAATAAACTTACACAACATTATTGATACTTATATGTATATATAGAAACAGTTAGAACAGTAGATACAGTTCTTTAATCCTAATTTTAACACGGCTAGTGAAGAGGATTGCATCTGACTGAACTATCTTTTAGCTATAAAACTAGGGCCTATCTCATAATGTAATTAGCTAATGTAGTATTAAAATCTATTGCTGTCTTTATTAATTTACATTAAAATGAGAACGACAGAGCATACTTCACTACATTAGATAATTATGTGAACATGAGAGAGAAAGGAATAGTTGTTGGACCTAAAAGCTCGTAGTAGGGCCTAATGAATGATTCGTTTTTTTAAAACATACAACAAGGACAAGCAGACTTACTGCTCAATATCATCCATACCTTGTCCAGTCTACCACCAGTCTACCAGCCTACGAACAAAGCGCTTTGCTTCCTCATTTATAATGCGTACAGCCAAGGATTGGAATGCTTTGTCGTCGTCTGTCTTTCCTGAAAACTACAATCTAGGTATCTTCAACTCTCGAGTAAAATAGCTATCTTCTAGACCTGCCTGCCCCGTCGTCGACCACATCGTCGCTTAACATCATGCAAATTCGTGGTTAAACGTAGGTAAAAAAAATACTAAATACTAAATAAAACAACTTAAGAATAAATTATGAAACTTATGAAAAAATACTAACTAAAACAACTTACGAATAGGTATACAAACCAGTTCATCATCATCATCATCATCTCAGACTTTATGAAGTCCACTGCTGGACATAGGCCTCCCCAATAGATTTCCAGGAAGTACGATTTGAAGCCTTCTCCATCCACCGACTTCCTGCGAACTTTACAATGTCGTCAGTCCATCGGGTACAACAACAACACTCAACACTACGATATACCGATAGTCGATTTGGTACCGCTGGAGTGACCGCAACACTGCCCAGGTTTAGACAGAATTAAAGGCTTTCTCATAGTCCACAAACGCTAAACAAAGTGGCTGGTCATACTCTTTGGTCTTCTGTATAACCTGCCGGAGCGTATGGATGTGGTCTATGGTGTTAAAGCCTTTTCGGAACCCGGCTTGTTCGGGAGGCTGGAAGTCGGAAGTCGTCAAACCTACGAGCAAGAAGATTAGTAACTACTCTCGAAAACAACTTATGTACATTGCTAAACAACGAGATGGGCCTGTAATTCTTTAAGAGGGTGTTATCTCCTTTCTTAAAGAACAGTACCACCACGTTTCTGTTCCACGCCTCTGGCGTAGTTCCCTCGTTAATGACGGAAATGAACAGCTTCTGGAGGACTTTAAGTACTGGTGTTCCACACGCTCTCAGTAGCTCTGTCGTTTTTCCATCTTCCCCCGGTGCCTTGTTGTTCTTAAGCTGCTTGAGAGCCGTTCGGATCTCGTATAGGCTGATGTCCGGAATGTCTTCAGTGTAGTGTCGGGTTAGGCGGGCTCTTGCATCGCTAATCGCGCTTGTAGTAGGACTTTGCGATGAGGTGTACAGTTGTCCATAGAACTTCTCGAGCTCTCGTAAATCTTCTGGCTTCAAGGAAACGACACTGCCACTGTCGGTCTTCAGCTTTGTCAACAGGCTTTGCCCAATAGACAGATCTCTCGCAAACACTTTGGAGCCTTGGTTGCGCTCTATTGCGTTCTTTATACTATAAGTATTAAAGAGACGCAAATCACGTTGCGATGACTTAGAGATCTGTTTATTGAGCGTGCTGTTTTTCGACATGTCCACTAAAGACTGCAGTTTCTTTTCGCTACGTCCTGCCATTAGTTTTAGAGTGTGCTCAGAGAGTTCTTGGGTTCTACTTTTGCGCTGGGTCTTACAGAAATTTGACCCAATGGCATGGACAATTTCCACCAGCCCGTCATATATTTCATCCACGGATCCGCATTCAGCGAGGCATTGGAAGCGATCTAGGAGTTCCAACTGAAAGCTCTTGGGGTTTTTGATTTGGGCAGGACTTGGGCGAAGAGTAGAGTTCATCAGACGGGACCTTTCAAGCTTTATGTTAAGATTTAATGAGCCTCTAACCATTCAGTGATCACTGCTGGTTTTGACCCTGTTGATCACTGAGACATCATTAAATATTTGCTTTTTTGTAGTCATGATGAAATCTATCTCGCGTTTGTGTCCACTGGGGTGAAGCCATGTTCATTTTCTGGACGACCGTTTCTTGAAAAAAGAGTTCATCATGGCCAAATTGGCCACGAAGTCGGCCAATCACTGACCCCGTTGGTTCCGCTGTCCAAATCCAAATTGCCCCACTCTCAGTTCATCGCCATTCCTCATACCTAGCCGCGCGTTGAAGTCTCTCATCACAACCGTAAAGTGTGTTTTTGAGGCTTGCATGGCATTTGAAATGTCATCATACATAGCCTCCACTAAATCGTCTGGACGTTTCAAGTGAGGTGCGTACACCTGTATTACCTTAAGCGAATACCGTTTGGATTCTGAGGATAAGGTATACCAAACTGCTCGTCACGCTTTCGATCTTTACAATGTTGGTGATGAGGGATTTGTGGACGAGAAATCCAACACCGTGCTGAGAAAGTTGATCGCCTTCCCGGTAGTAGAATAAGTTGCCGGAATTTAGGATTATCGTGTCCTCTCCGTCTCTTCGGACTTCTGATAGCCCCATAATATCCCAGTGCAACTAATTAACTACTTCTTCCTCGGTCCTCAGTGTGCGTGCGTTGTTTGTTGCCAGGGCCAGGGGTTGTTGGGATTGGTAGCTGGACTTCTGCCGGAGATTCTTCGCACCCCCTGTTCCACCGTTACCGTGGCCACCACCTATGCCAGGAATACCGGAACTGCCGGGAACTGGGGGCCTTCTTCTAGTTGTATCTATCCTTTGGGGGTTTTGCCATAGTCACCACGCTTGGCAGGCGGATTGGTGACCGCAGATTTAGTATTCTGTGCTCAGGGGGTGCTGCTGCCCAATCCCCCGGTGTGTGTTCCCTTTGTCGCCTTTTACATCCACGGGAGGAGATTGAGGGGTCCTATTCTATGCCGGAACCCCCCGGCGTTTACTAACAAACCAGTTAATAATAGGATAAGGAAAACACCTACCTATTGAGCATAAGTGTTAGTGCCAAAAAGGAGTCCAATTCAGCATGACATGTGTTGGATAGAAGCAAGTAATGCTTTTACTCAACGCTGATTTTCAGATACCTACGTTTAGGAGAGTAGTGCAGTAGCGACAACAAAACAATTAACATCAAGTGGATAGGTAAATATAGAGATAAAAAATAATTTAAAATTTTAATTTGGTACATTAGAAAAATAAGATATCATATAAATAGGTGTTAAAATCAAAATACATAAATTCGATAAGTTAGTAAGGTTGTTAGTAAAATAATTATTAACGAAGGTACTTTTACAAAAACTATGAAATCTGCCATATGTATAAAAGAGACGTTAATATTTATATTTCCATGCTGTAGCCTTGATTGTGAGTCTAAAACCTTTGGGAATAATAGTAGTATAACTTGTTTCAGTCAAGAAACTAATCATAAAAACTAATTACAAATGGTTTTAGTCATTGTCATCTCAATCGCACATTATTTAAGATTCGTACCTTTTTTGAACCTGTTTATATATTACTTTAGTTTTCTTAGTAAGAAAGCATTTTATTTTACCTCAGAAACACATAAAAGGTAAATAAAAACTACACAAAGAAGCATTTTAAAATGTTTCCGTAAAATAATTAAGTACTTAGAAAAGATCTCTCTTTACTGTTTTATGACCACAGTTCCAGGTAAGCTGACATATTGGACACTGGCGTTATTACGTCGCTAGTCAGGCGCCAGGTGGATAAAACCTGGGTGTTTTATCATACTTTAAACTTAAACATTGTAACATGGCGTGTGACAAGTGCAAATCATACACCATACAAGTTAAAGCTTACATAAAAAGTAGTCTTTTCAAGAAAGCGTATTATAATATAAATGACTATATTACTGATAAAATGCATGGCCTCACGTTCCTCTACCCGCAGACAGTTAACCGACACATTTCAAATGTATAAACTCTCTTGTATTAGTTTTCGTAGCTAAGGTAGTTATAAAATGGATCATGCAATCTTCTTCTTATCGTGTCACTAGTTATTTCTAACCAGTGTGGTGAAAGGATTAAAGTTCGCTTCAGACTCCTTTCGTGCACTCATGCAATACATCATGCAATCATGCAATAAAGCGCCAGGACTAGGACGAGTTTCTTGCCAATTCTTCTTAGGCTTGGGTTAGAAGGAATTGGCAACTAAATTCACTTACTATGTAAGACATTTCAAAGGGATCTTTGTGATTGTATAGAATAAAATACCAATTGACTTGACTTTTAACTTGGCTTAACATGCATCAAGTGTAATCATGCGACTTTCTATACATGAAAATTCCACAACCAAAAAAACAAGACACAAATTCTAATTTGTATTCAACACAATCACAATGATCACTTTTATTCGTTTAACATGCTAAGTGACTTTCAATAAAAAAAGAAATAAGGAAAATACATTTATTAGAAACAATACGAAGGAAAATATACAAACAATAGTTAAATTTTCAATGCAGGGTTTAAGTGCCGATTCCTCCTAACCCAAGTCCAAAATTAATTGACGAAAACTCGTCCTGATCCTAGTTTTATATTTTATATTAACAATGAATGAGTTTTCTACAAGGTATATATCAAGTAAGGATTACTGACAAAATATTTTTTTTAGTTTGAAAGTTACTGACTTCTTCTATTCTTCTATTCGCTGTACAATCGTTCCTTAGAGAGAGGGTAAGTACATTTAGATAAACCTCTAAGGTTCTTTCAGATCATCATTCATAATCAGCCTCCACAATCTCATTCAAAGCACGTCCTCAAGTACAAATTCCAAATCTCCAATCTTCAAGGTAAAATGTACAAGATATAATAATTTAAATCGAACACAGCTGCTTGTGGATTTAATGTCTTCGCGAGACAGAGACGGATTATTAAGCATTGTGAGTGAAAGAGATAGAAATGTTGTAGCGAAGATTAAAAACTGGTATGGAAAAATGGGGTTTAGTGTTTTCGGTTTATGTTGAGTTTAGTCAAGTAGCTTTTACACTGAGCCCTTCGCTATACTTTAAAGAGCTAGGTACGTATTGAATCCGGTTATTACAAGTTCAAATTCAGTTTATTTACACTTTATTCTAACATTACAGGAAAACAGAACAGCAGGAGAAAAAAATATACAGAGAAAAATAAAAGTAGGTAAATCTTACTTCTATAAAATAAAAACAATTAATAATAAAAGGAACTGATACCTACACAAAATAATATTATGAGACAAGATTCGACTATTCACCCTAGTTACGTAGTATTGCCAGACTAAGACATGTAAATTGGTGTTAAATAATAATGTGGAAAATCTTTGGAAAGACAATTCAATAACAGAACTAATTGTATAATGTAACTTATTTTAAAACTGAAATGTTAATAGTAAATTGGACTTTGGTGATAGAATATTAAGAACATTCGTATTTTATGAAATTTCAGTTAATCCGGTGGAACCTCAGAATCAGGGTTCAATAATAAGTAAATAGAGGTGGTCAATGTCAATGGTGGTGAGATATTTTGATTCATTATTTATTTTCTCAGAATTTTCCGCAGTTTTAATCGACGCCAACATGGCGTCTTAAATGAGCTGAAACACGTCCATTACGCATCAATTTATTAAACTTATGATGTGTTTTATAAAAAAAATACTTTTATTCAGACTTTTGTGGAAACATAATTACGTTTTAAAACCAAAAAGACAACCGTCTTCATGTATAAAAAAGCGAAATAGCGAAATTTTATTGCATCGTAGGTAGTGGATGACATATTTTTTAAGTTTTTTTAATATAAAAACCTAACTACTGAACCCATTTTTATAAAAATTATATGGGACCAGTCAGAAATTATATCCTTTTACGTGAAATCAGATTTTTTAAATCGATTCATAAATGACGGAGTTATGAGGTCACAAACATAAATATAAAAAATAGAGTCGAATTGAGAACCTCCTCTTTTTTTTAAGTCGGTTGAAAATGAGAACGTTTGTATTTTATGATATTTTAGTTAGTCCAGCGTTACATGAAAATTCAAAACGGGAAAGTAGCTTTCAACGCGTAGCGTAAACCTAAAGAGGTCATTACTTTAGAGAGCCTAAGATCATTATAACTCAGGTTTGCCACTAGAACTTCCCGTTTAGCTTTACTGAGCAATTGAACAGTATCCTCAGTAGCAACCAAAGCCTCAACCATATTTTAAACGTCACAAAATAGCGCCAGGATCATTTGTTTAACTGATCATCCTAAAGGCTGTTACATAATAGCTCAGTTTAAGCTCAATTTAGCGGATCCCTGGCGGCATTAGTATACTTGTTGCTACTGGAGCGATGCCAGCTTTATAAATCTGCCGGTGTAGTGTGGCTTTACGCGGCTTTGAGCAACAATTGTTAAGCAATATTCGACAGTTGGATATAGATGAAATTTAGGTGGCAAAGCTTGTGTTGCTGGTCTTAAAGTGAAGTTAAAAAGCTACTTGGAGGCTAAGCAAGACAGCTACAAAAAAATAATAAATATTGCTAGGTGTTATGCAGTTTTGTTTTATACGACTTTTTAGCATATGATACTGCCTGTTTATAGTTTTATATACTTTTTATCAATGCCTGCTTCCGGCTTAAAGGGGGTAAAGATTCGGCCAAACCTGCGCGTCAGTAACGCCGGAAGCGGGACGCGATGCGGGAGCGTCTGCAACGCGAAAATTAACGTGCACACCTGCGCAACTCTGGCGCGAACCGCGAAATTCATTCATCATAATATAATAGAATATCCTCTCACTGTTTCCGTAAACAGTTATAGTCACCGTGGAACGAAATAATTTATAAAATAATAAGGAAAGTAGCTTTCTCGCACACACACACGTCTGACCACTAGACGCGTCCGTCCCGCTCTGCCGACGCGGCCATTCCGCGTTTGCTCGCGTTGTGGTCGCGTAGGTGTGCAAAGCGCCATAGATAAAGTATGGTAGCGTCCGCTGCGCGGCAGACGCTCCCGCTTCGCAGTCGTTTTGGTCGCGCAGGTGTGGGTTATACTTTATGTTCAGAGAAACGATATTATCTTGCTCAGCTCGCTTATCGCTATTCAAGAATACAAAACAAACAGTGTTCAACATTAGTCGTTAATCATTGCAATATTCATTTTATGTTATTGATATAAATGCCATCCCAGCTTTCTTCTCGAACAGACTCTGCCTCTGAATTTAACTTTAACGTTCAATTTATAAAACAATGCACTCAAATAAAGTTCTTGAAAAAGAAGAACTGGTCTTCTCTTTTAACAACTTTTAAACCCTAGCTCCGTCATCTTAAAAGATTGAAAACTAAAGCGTTAGTTTCATTAAAAACGGTTCCCGTTTGTACAGATTTATGTCTTGACATTTATTTCAATGATATATAGAACAAAATGCAATGATTGATCCATTGATATGTCCATTTATTTGAAAATCTGCACAGTCTACATAGCCTGAGTTGTTATTCTTGCTCATATAGTCTTTCACACGTTCTTTAGAAAAATTGCACGGATCATATAACCATATATCATGACCGTCACGTTACGTTCACCGCATCTTATGAAAGCAAGGTTCGAAACACAGGTGTTAACGTACGAAGCAGTTTCCAAGTGCATCGCAAGATCCACTTGAGTTACCGTGTGGAGTTGTGGCTTTATTTTACGTCTTCGGAGAGTCTAAACGAGACATTTTACAAATAGTCTCAGAAAGTTATGTTTGTGCCACCGGTTTCTTGGGTCCTATAATAATGAAATATATTTCAGACTATATCCAGACTCTACATATCTTCTCAGTAGTTTTTGACGTGATAACGTCTTTTAAATCGATGAACGCCGGCTGCACGCACGGCGTTAAATTTACATGTTCCGCCTGAGCCGAGCGTCCAAGCAAGAGCGTAGAACAAGCGATAGAAAGGCACGATCAGCCTAAGCGTTCGGCTTGTGACGCATCTTAATAGGTTCTCAGTATGCAATTTTTCATCAATGTTTTCTTATGACGTTATCACGTAAACCGACTTTACAGACAACCATTTTTTTAGATCCTTGAGAATGGCTAAGAAGAGTTGTTAGAGCCACGTCTAAACATTAAATTGAGCACATACCCACGCTTTGCATTGCTCGTATTCTGTGCCACAGATGTAGCTAGCTCATCGCCGTGAATTGAAATACTAATGAAAGACCGGGTGTGTGTGTCTAGGGTGTGCCGGATAAGTCACGATATCTTTCTTCGCCGTTTGATAGCACTTGCTTAGCGCACTTAAATCCTCCGAAAGTAGAAATACATTGGTGCCTGACCACAACCATTTACGATCAGTAAGCAGGGGTGCTACCACTTCACCAATTTATAAAACAAGCTCTCAATTAAATAACAATTACGGCTGAATCACTTTTAAAATTAAGGTTTTAAACATATTTTTCCCTGAGAACAAAATTTATTATATATGTGATTATTTCTACTTCCCGATATTTCGGCGCAGTTGCATGCGTCATGATCACGAGATAAACTGAGTTTAGCAATCTTTAAAACTAGCATACTCGTATTATGGTTAATATCCCGTTTTGAGTGAAAATTATGCTTGAATAGTTCAGCCTATTTCATGACTGAATCTTTGTTTTTTTCTTAAGAACACATCATCATTGGCCTTAGATCATCTGATAAACATGATTTAGATGGCGTCAGTCAAGTTACAAATCAGTTATTTGTAATTGAAAACATTCCTTCATGGATCCACTACAGTCAGCTTAGGTGGGTGAAGTTTCTTCTCCAAAGACGCCACTCTGCTTGGGATTTTGCTTGATAGCGCAGGACACATGAACACAAAAAATCTTTAAAAATTATAGAAAATGTATGTATGACACTTTTTCTTCCCTCTCGAGTAAGCCAAGACTAGCATTGTTTTCTTGTCTCTCTCCAAGGGATACTCCATTGTCCACTAAGCAAACTTTTGTCACCTCGTGCACCTACTTCACGTTATTGCACTGCTTAAAAGGCTGCTACTGCCCACGTCTAAGCTTAAAAGGCTTATACCATAGAAGTAATCCGACTGTACAGCAAGTCAGTCCGGCGTTAACTTGTGAGCTGTAAATGGACTCGTATGAATTCTAGTTTGAACCCAGTTCAGCGCTGTCTTTGCGCTTGCAAGTCAGCCTAGTAAATAAGCACCTGGTCTATGTTACAAACCTATGTGATTCTAGTGTGACTGACCTCCAATGCCCAATTATGCATTTGGCAGTAAATTTTGTAGTGTACTTATTAAAACCACACGATTAACGACACAAGCATCTAGTGGTAGGACTCTACAGGAAGAGCTACCCAAGGAGATATTTTACACCAAGGAGTAGTACGGAAGCTTTACTACGGCGACCTCTGGGGCGTAGGTCGGAGATGCAGAAAGTTGCGAGTTTAATTCTTGCCGGCGACGAAATAATTGTATCTGAAAAATGTTTAAATCTGCAAGTATTTTTCTAACAAAATAAATATTTTTAAGTAGTATATCAGCCACATGGTTCATATAACATAAGCTCTCTTTACTAGCTGATGTTGTGTGAAATGTCCGGCATTATATCTGCAAGTATGTGTCTTGTGTCTGGGTGTTCATATGTATAATATAATGTAAGTATTTACAAAAAAAGAAGTATGTAAGTAGTATATCAGTATTCTGATACACATAACACAAGCTCTGCTTACTTTGGGGCCAGATGATGCTGTGTGAAATGTGCGACAATATTTATTTATGTTTAGGTTTTAAGGGCAAGCGCATGTAAAAAAAGAATAGAATAGAATATAATCAAAAAACATTTATTCAGTCCACCACTCAAAACACAAAAGAAAGAATAAAAAATAGGATGTTAACAAAACAACAATTACAATAACAAACTTTAAAGGAATTTCCTAGATTTTTTTCTAGTAATGTTCTAGGCATTTAGGTTCATGTGGTGGAGAAATGGTAATTAGCTCAGCATAATGCTGCCGCATGTAACCATGTGACAGCGCTGGTCTTCAACTAAAGTCAGTGTTCATTTCACGAACATCTTGGCTCGAATCAGGACTTACAATCAATTTATTATCAAAGTAACTTAAATTTACAACGAATTCACAAGATTTATTAACTTAGAAGATACAGCATCAAAAAGCACACAATACAGAGAAATACTTAAAATATGAACACAAGCCTAAAATTACAATCAGACAAAATTAGTTATGCCTAGAGCTGGCAACGTGCGTGTGATGGTGTTGCAAGGTGACGTTAATTACTTACCTCAGATGGGCCGTAAGCTTGTTTCCTGGCTCGGTTGTTTTAAATAAACCATCAGTCACAAGAAACGACAGCGAACTGACTCGTTAAATTTATGAACGAACTGTGTCTAGGTCTGAAATCAAAAGAGACCGTCACAGACATCGTAAGAGCTGGGTCTTAGTAAAACATCTCGTTACCATACTCGTAAGCACTCCAGCACCCGGTCAGTAAGCACTCAAAGACTTGCAGGTTGCTATGCTGCGCTGTTTCTATTCGAGTCTCTTTGTCTCGATGGCTCCGTCTAATTAATATTTCGATGGCATCGCCAGTTTGTCTGTTATTAGCTGTCATTCTTCGGAGAAATAACGAGCGAAGCTTTGTCTTTGTTACGAAAGGGATGAAAATATTTTTTGGGGTGCCACACTTTAAGCAGAAATAAAAACTTGAGACTTTAAATAATATAAATATTGGTAGACAAATCTTACAGCACCATGTAGCTCGAAACTAAGCAAAATTTGCCGTGGTTCAAGCTAGATGGTACTATGGTATGCAGTACATATTTTTAACCGACATAAAAAAAGGGGGAAGTTCTCAATACGGTTGTTATAAAATAGCTGAAAAAATATGTCATCCGAGTAAACGGAATGTCATATTTTGTATTTCTGAGACTTTCCAGTGGTGTTTACAAATTTCTTAAAAAGATAAGGTACTAAAAAGTGTTAAATAAATACATTTTAACCTTCAAAAAATGAAAGAAGTTCTCAATTCGCTTGTATTATTATGGGCTCAAATTTCATTCGATGAAATTGGTTTTCTTTTTAGTTTTTAAAACGTAATTGTTTTAAAACGTATTGAAAATAAACTCATTCTGTAGGAATAGTTAGCGCTATCGTGTTACGAATGGAATGGTTGTATAAATAAACTTCTGCTGAAAACTTTTCGATATTTTCACTATTTGGCAGCTCCGCTTATGTTTTATAAAAAGACTTTAGATTTTTTACAGAACCGCCTGCTGGGACGAACTTTTAGTATGGTATTGACGCTTATTGAATTAAATTTGATTCAATGACAAATGGCCGAGATGGAAATGTCACGAGGAATAAACCTTAGAAACTACCATATTTTATTCCATGTATGTAACTACTAAGTAATTTCACCAAGCTATCAATAACATTTTTAAGGTTTAATATTTTAAAGTGATAAATTGTAAAAGTGGACGTCAGGAGCAGGCGCGCGTCAGTTTGCTGAAACTTTGACTGAAACTGCGAACACAGTTTCCGTGCAACACATTTAAAGCGGTAAAGCACCGTATGCTTCCGACATGATAGAACCGAGCCATACATTCTTTGCTTTAGATTTTTATATTTCAGTGGATCTTTGAGTGAACTGTAGGGGAATCGCGTTATTTGTCAACATAATTGTCATTGAACGGATTGGTTTTGTCAAAGGTTTGGATATGGCTAATCTGAATGTCAAAATGGTACCGCGATATTCTTCTTGAACGATTTAATCGTTGATTTTACCAATCGAACAAATTTATACATAGAACTACGAAAGTAGTATTACTCTATGCACAGACTACTACTAGGATGTACTAAATCAAAAACGTTCGTTTGAAAGCACTGTCAAAAAAAGATCAACGTATAATCCAAATTAGAGCTAATTCGTTTCCGTCTAAGTGATTAGTGCGTTGCGAAATATGTCAAAAATAACGTTTTGATTTGGGGTTCAATCGTTCAAAATTACCTTACCGCGGTCGGCCTCCTGGATATCAAAAACATACAGCAACTGCAATTAAAAAAACACATTCCCGTCGTCATAACTCAAACTGTTAAGACTAAAATGTCTTAGAAAATTCAACGACTTACCAGCTCAAGTGCTCATGCTTATTTCGGAACAAGTGTAAATGCATGTCACCAATTAACGTTCTCCTAAAGAACTGGTAGCTGCAAATAAAATTGATTAATGAAATGAGCTTAGTTTAGCACAAACACAGCACATACATAAAGTAACAAGAGAAACAACACTCTTTTTCTTCGTTTATGACATGTGTCATAATGATGTCAATTTTGCCAGTGTAATGTGATTGTATGTCTTAGTCGAATAGTCGATCGTCATTTTTATATTCTAAACGTCATTGCTGTGCACGACCAAACCGAACTAGAGCCTGAATGGTTTAAATAATATTGATGTTTAAGTTTAGACCTGTGTAAATCACTAGATTAAGTTATAAAAAGGTAGGAAAAATAGCTACTAAGTAGGACAGCTTCCTAATAAGCTCCACATTATACAGTAGGTAGGTCAAGTAATAAAATATAAACTGTCTGTCGTTTTATACCCGCAAACAATAAAGTAAAAATAGTAAACGAGTTAGGTAGGACCTAGGTAGACATAACATGAGTAGGTACAACATGTCGGTACCTGTCTCCGAGCCTCTGGCACGCGTAAGATGACCTTGAGCCGTGCGCAAGGACACGGCTCTAGGTAACCATTGGCCGGAGTAATATCTGTATTTTAGTTACCTAAATTCTAATTGGTCCGCTCGAATAGACAGAGACATATAGGGCGGTTAACAGAGACAGAAAATAGCAAGTATTATTTCTTTTAATAAATGCGCTTGGACGACGACGCGTTGGCGGGGAGGCCCAAAAATTGTATATATATTTCGGCGAGACCGAGTAAAAATCAGAACACACTCCGCTCTCGGACGCCGCACGGACAGGTCGCCTGCCCAGTCCGACTCTCCGCTCCGCTCGCTCCTGGCCCCGCTCAGGACGCACCACGCGCCGGACCACGCGCCGGACCTCCACGCTCCGGACCACGCGCCGGTCGCAAGCCCCGCCCCCGAAGCCGCAGCAGCCGCCGACGCGCATTCCAGTCTGCGCGTCGCATCGGGTGACTGGCTCTTGCCAGTACGCACTTTTCAGTGCGCCTGCGCTTCGTTTTGTTTCGACGTAGCTCTCTAAGAGGGCGTTGTCCTTTTCAGGACAATCCTGGTTTCTTTCGACTTGAAAGCGAAAATCCACGCTTAGTGGTCAACTTGGGGATACTTAACAGTGCCAACGAACCAAGTTGGGCGTGGACCCGGAGCGCCTGTTTTCCTCCCTCAGAGGAACGCTACAATCCGGCTGGGTCTGGCACCACCGGCCTTGGGGTCTCCCCTCGTCGACGCCAGATATCGGTTAGGACACACCCCTTTTGTCCCGTAAGAGAGACAAAAGGGACGCATTATTAGGTAGGACACTGAGGCCTCACCCCCTCCCTGTCTAACCCGACGGGGAGGGTCACGCACCACCTCACCTCCCGGGTGTATCCCCCCGGCGAGATGGGCTCTAAAGCCCGAAAATCGGGGCATTTGCCGCCCCGCATGGAGACCAGTCATATGACCTGGGAAACTCTTGAGTTTCTAGTGCAACAGGCATACCTGACTTCTCCTGCGCTTATCCTCGGGTCTTTCGACATACCCGCAGGAACCTCTTTCGCGCACCAAGATCCTCGAAGGATCATTCCGTCCCTTCTGGACATAAACCCCATGGCCCTTCAGGCACCCGCCCCTAAAGTCCCGGTGCCCCAGGCCTCCCGTGAGGCCTCGCGTAAAACCGCGGAATCCCCGGCCCCTAAGGCAATTCCCGCCCCCAAGGCACCCCAGGCCCTTCAGGCACCTCTCCCCCCTGCTTCCGGCCCATCGGCTGTAGGCCCCGTCCCGACCTCAGGTCAAATCCTCCCGGCCCCTCTGGCCCTTACCCCTCCCTCGGTCTCCCAGGACTACGAATCCGCCATCGATATGGTGTCGGATATCGACAGTTCTGAACCAGATGTCTCCTCCTCTGACGAAGACTCCAGCTTCACTGTAGTACAAGGAAAGAGGAAGAGAACCACCAACTCGGCCAAGGAGCCTCCAACCTCCAAGGCGAAAAAAACTCCTGCCCATATGGCAAGCCCTAATCCGGCCTCTCAGCCCTCCACCTCCGCCTCACAGGCCACTCCGACCCCTTCCTCTTCCGCGGGGACTACTTCCGCGAAAAAGGAAAAGGCCCCACCTCCTATCTTCCTCCGCCAGAAGGAAAAGTGGGACAAGGTTTCCTCTGCCTGCAAGGCAAGAAACATCCACTTCACCCACGCCCGCAGTACCAAGGACGGTATCAAAGTTCAGGTACAGTCCTCCCAAGACCACCGTCGCCTCACCTCCTTCCTTCGGGAAGAAAACATAGGTTACCACACCTATGCTTTAGAGGACGAACGCATGCTCCGTGTTGTGATCCGCGGCATTCCCGCGGAAATCAGCACGGACGCAATTAAGTCCGATCTCACTGCACAGAACTTCCCCGTCAGGGAAGTTCATCGCATGGTCAGCAGTTCGTCCCGGAGAGCTTATGAACTGGTGCTAGTGATACTGGATCTCACACCAGCCGGCAAAGCCATCTTCGACCTAAAAATGGTCAACAATCTGTCTGGCCTCCGCGTAGAGCCTCCCCACCGTAATGGTACTCCGTCCCAGTGCCATAGATGCCAACTCTATGGCCACTCTGCGCGTAATTGCTACGCCCGACCTCGTTGCGTCAAGTGTCTGGGTGACCACGGCACCGCTGAATGCAACCGCACCCGGGAAACCGTCGAGCCACCGGCTTGCATTCTCTGTGGTGTCATTGGTCATACCGCGAACTATCGCGGATGCCCCATGGCACCGCGGGCTAACAAAATGGTGGCAAAACGGGCCCCGGAGCGTGTTGCTCCTCCAAAAACTCCCCAATACACCAAAACCACCCCTAAGGTGGCAATGGACTCCCCGAGGGCTCCAATTCCCAACGCTTGGGAAAAGCCCCTGCCCAACACCGGCCGAGCCCGTTTGGCTACGCCCGCAACTCCGCCTCTGCGTCCCACACCCGCATTTTCGCCTCGATCGCCCACTGCTAGGAGTCCTATACACCTAGACAGGATCGACAGGTTCATGAAAGACCTTAGCTTAATTCATGACCCTTTCCAGAAGGCCTCCTTCCCGAGTGCCAACAAAGAGATCCTCGTGGCTCTCCAGTCCCCTAACTTCCTTCCTCTTGTATAATCATTATGGTAGTACAAAAGGAAAGATTAAAACCCCGCTCCGTTACGCTTGCGTTTTTCAACGCTCGCGGCCTTAAACACCAACGCGATCTCGTTAGTGTTTTTCTGTCCAAATATAACGTTGACGTTTTGCTAGTGCAAGAGACACTCTTGAAACCTGGTCACAGCAATCCAAGGATTGCTAATTACCAGCTGATCAGAAATGATAGAATCGGCCGCCCATACGGCGGTACCTCCATCTACTATAAGAGGTCCTTGCACTGCATTCCGCTCGACCCTCCTACCACGACTCACCTAGAAGCATCCGTCTGTAGACTAGGGATGACCGGTCATCAATCGCTCACTATAGCATCATGCTATTTATCTCCATCCAAACCTCTTATCAAGACTGATATAGAGGCCCTCCTCTCACTGGGAAACTCCGTCATTCTGGCTGGAGACTTCAACAGTAAGAATGTCCTCTGGAATTGCCACACTACCCATCCCAATGGCCGTCAGCTTGAAATCATAGCCGACTCTCTCAACATCGACGTAATTCCTCCCTTAACCCCGACCCACTACCCTGACGTAGTGACTCACAGACCCGACATACTAGATATGGCGTTGCTAAAGAACGTAACCCTTCGGTTGCACTCTATAGAAACGCTACACGAGCTTATCTCAGACCACCGCCCTGTGCTCATGCACTTAGGCCAGCCCTCTGTCACTTCACCCCCTACCAAGACCGTGGTTCAATGGTTTAAACTCGGGAAAGCTCTTGAGTCTATCCATTCTCCCGACTTGGATAGAATCCCAGACGATATTCAGTCCCCCGATGACATTTCCGTTGCAGTCGACTCCCTGACCAACCATGTCACTACCGCCCTCAGCGACTCATCAAAAGAGGTTCCGGCGATGAGAAATCGTCGTTGGGACCTCCCAGATGATGTAAGACGGTTGATCACGGAGAAGAACGCAGCGACAAGACATTACAGTTCTTGGCCCACTACCACTAACCGTCAAAGACTACATCTCCTTCAAGCCCAAGTTAAGAGACGCATCAGCGATTATCGCAACCAAGAATTTGACAGTCTGCTCTCAAGGGTCAAGCCAAGCCACCTAGCTTACTGGGAATTGGCTAGATCAATGAAAGCAGATACTATCTCTGTCATGCCACCTCTAAACCGCCCGAACCAAAGCCCCGCTTTCGAAGACGAGGAAAAGGCCAACTGTCTGGCCGAAAGCCTCGAAGCCCAGTGCTCTCCCAGTCTTGACCCTGTCGATCCAGTTCACCTCGATACCGTGAACAATGAAGTAGATCGTCTAGCCTCCCTATCTCCGACTTCAGCTCCTTTATCTCTCGTCAGAGCCTCTGAGGTTCAGGCGATCATAAAGGATCTTCACCCTCGAAAGGCACCCGGTGCCGACGGTCTTAGCAACAAGCTACTTAAAAGGTTCCCTGTTGCCCTCATTTACCTCCTAGTCAGCATCTTTAATGCAGCCATGTCCACTTGCTCGTTTCCTGATGCCTGGAAGGCAGCCATCGTCATCGGCATACCTAAACCAGGCAAAAAGGCTACGGAGCCCTCTAGCTACCGTCCCATTAGTCTCCTCAGTGCTCTGGGAAAAATATACGAGCGACTCCTTCTGAATCGTCTCTGGTCCCATGTGCACGAGCTCAACCTCTTACCCGATGAGCAGTTTGGCTTTCGAGCTAGACACTCTTGTCCTCAGCAAGTGCTCCGCATCACGGAGCACGTGTTATCCAACTTTCACCATACCTGGCCAGCAGGTACGGGAGCCATCTTTCTCGATGTGGCGAAGGCTTTTGATAAAGTCTGGCACAACGGCTTGATCTACAAGCTGTCCCAATTCGGAGTGCCAGACAGACTCGTACTCATCTTACGAGACTATCTTCAAAATCGAAGCTTCCGCTATCGCGTGGAAGGTGCACTCTCTAGCCCTCGGCCTGTCCGAGCCGGAGTCCCTCAGGGCTCTGTCCTCTCCCCCCTCCTTTTCACGCTGTACACCAGCGACATCCCTCGACACCATCAAGTCGAGTTTGCCCTATTCGCAGACGACACAGTGATATACACATCTGACCGGAATGCCAGCCGGGTGTGTATAAGACTGCAAGCTGCCGTCAACAAACTAGGTGCGTGGTTTCGGAAATGGCGCATAGAGGTGAACCCGACGAAAAGTACAGCAGTGCACTTTTCGTTGAAATCACCCCCTCTCCGAACCATTACCTTATTCGGTAAACCCATTCCATGGGCAAAATCTGCCAAATATCTTGGCGTGGTCCTCGATAGACGTCTGTCTTTCAGAAAACACGCCACGATAGTCCGAAACCGCGCTAAATTCATCCTACTCCGACTAAATTCTCTCCTAAACAAGCAGAGTAAAATGTCCCTTAGAAGTAAGGTGACACTTTACAAAACTTGTATAAGACCCATCATGACATACGCTTCCGTAGCGTTTGCTCATTCCAACTCAGTTAAGACCCTTCAGGTAGTCCAAAACCGTTTCATGCGCAGAGCCACTGGTTCACCATGGTATGTGCGAAACGTCGACCTACATCGAGACTTAGATCTCGAAACTATAGCCGAGTTCATGAAGCGCGCCTCCCGGCGGCATTATGACTCGGCTCCCCATCATCCGAACCCACTCGTCTCTACGATCCCCGACTATCCGATTGATCCACCGATCAAACGTTCCCTCCGTAGACCAAGACACGTTCTTGGTGATCCCGATGACCTGATCACCGCCGCTAACGAGGCGGCGACCCAGTCATCCAGTTCGGACAGAGTAAACACTCCACAGATACACCGACCTCGCCGGCGAGGTCGAAGACGTCTCTCCGTTCCCGCCCTAGTTGGGCCGTCCCCCCAGGCAACAGCCCAAGCCGAGGTCCGTACCTAAGTGGTGCCCTTGCGTTTGTTGCCAAAAAAACCTAAATATTTTTAGGTCGAGCGCCATCTGCGCTCGCCAAAAGTCCGTGTAACGCTGTCACAGGTTGTTAGACAACCTAACAGCATTAGTCCAGTCCGAAAAAAAAAAAAAAAAAAAAAAAAAAAAAAAAAAAAAGTAAAAATCAGTTCCATTCGTGCATTTCAACAAAGAACAAGTCGTAACGCTGCCCCACCGCCAACTCGCCGCCTCGCCCCGTGCATTACCCTGCATACTAGAGTTTTATTCTACCTACCTACCAACCTACCTACCTACCTACCTACCTACCTACCTACCTGCCGGCCTACCTACCGGCCTACCTACCTACCTACCTACCTGCCTACCTACTTCAGCGGAATCAAGCCATACAGTCCACTACCTACCATCCTTCAAGCTTCGCCTTTGGTTAGCGATCAACCACCATAACCCGAACATTTGGTCCTTCGCAAGCCGGATCCCTGACCAGCTGAGACGAAGATTGAAAACCCGCAATAAGCAGCAAGGATGCCGGTCAACAGGAGCAAGCAGGGCAGGGACGAGACGCCATCAACATCGGGCGCTGAATTATCCGGTACCAGCGCTACGGATACAGTCACGGAGGGAACCGGGACCACCGCCACCACAACGGAAACCACCGCCACTACTGGAACCGAGGTCGCGAACGACGGCCAGGCTTTGCCCACCCGGGCGCGTTCCAGGAAGTCTGAGAGGAGGACTGTGCTGGCGGCACAAGAAAAATTAGCGGAGCTACGCGCTGCTGAAGCGCAAGCGCGAGCGGCTGCCGCTGAAGCTGCTACGAAGCTCGCAGAGGCGAGCCTAAGAAGAGCAGAAGAGGAATCCGAGGAAGATGACGCGGAGCAAGACGAGCTTGCTTCCGTACGGATCACAAAGTGGCTGCAGCAACGGCCGGACATGGAGCCGTTGCACCCTGTTACCAGCAAGGGTACCCCTTAAGAGGCGCCTCCCATGGAGGACCGGGAAGCGCGGAAGGACCGGGTCGAAGCGAGATCCGGTCGGGCGACCGAACCGCCCGCCGCGCAGAGGTACGTCGTCGACTTGCAGGCGTTGACGACAGCGCTGTCGCAGATCGCGATTAGGAAGGACCCCCTGAAGTACCTACAGGACCTACCAGTGTTTAGTAGACAGGTTAGTGGTTGGTTGGCTTACAGGGCAGCCTATAGAGACAGTGAATCGTCATTTTCTAAAGTGGAAAACGTGGCACGCATACGGAGAAGTTTAAAAGGCGCTGCGCACGAGGCAGTCAGCAGCGTCCTAGTCAGCGCACCCGAACCAGCGGCAGTGATGGAAGCCCTAGAGAGACGGTTCGGGCGGCCAGAGGCACTAATACTAGTCGAGATGGAAAGGCTGCGTCACCTCAATAAGGTTAGTGACAACGCACGCGACCTATGTATATTCGCCGGGAAGGTGGCCAACGCTGTGGCCACCGTGGAAACACTAGGGCGTGAGGCCTACTTACACAGCCTAGAAATGGTTAGAAGTGTGTTAGAAAAACTCACACCGATTTTGCGCAGCAAATGGTACGATTACGCTGCTATAAAAAAGGAAGATACGCCCGAACTCAAAAGGATAGCTGTCTTTTAAACGAAGAGGCTGACAAGTGCGGAGCATACGCCATGTCCGAGGTGACATCCGAAGAGGATCCTGGAGGTCATCGGGGCAACCGTAGAGGGGGAGTCTAGAGCCTACGCCACATCCGACTCCACAAGTAATGATAGATGTCCGCTATGCAAAAAGGTACACAAGTTTATTGATTGTTCTGAATTTATGAAAGCCGACGTCTCCACCAGGAGGGACTTGGCACGAAAACATAGAGTCTGTTTTCTCTGCCTGCGTGAGTGTCACCGTCGTTTCAAATGCAAAGCGAAGCCCTGCGATAGAGAGGGCTGCAGCAAGAACCATAATCGATTACTTCATAGTGAAAGGCACACTGAACCGGCGATACGTCAAGCGGAGGTCGCGGCGTGCGCCACGGAGCCAGAGGAGCAACCGAGGCGCAGAGGTCAACGCCACGCCTACCTCAAAATAGCACCGATCGTACTCACTGGTCCAAACGCTGAGGTAAGTACGTACGCCCTTCTAGACGACGGCTGTACTTGCACCTTCGTTGAAGAATCGATCGCAGAATTATTGGGTGCTGACGGGCCGACAGACACGCTGTGGATCAGAGACGCGAACGGAGGCGAAGAAACCAGACACGATAACAGTAAGACGGTCAATTTAAAAGTACAAGGAAGGAAAGGTTCGAGCGAGCACATCCTACGTGACGTCCAGACGGTCAAAAAGCTTGACTTTATCACGCAAGCCGTTCCGAGAGAAACACTCCAGGACTCCGATCACCTACATGCGATTGAAGATGACCTCGTGTACGACCACGCCTGCCCGAAAGTCATAGTAGGAGAGAACAACTGGGACCTCATAGTGTCAAAAGAGGTAAGGAAAGGACGGGCAGATCAACCCGTCGCCTCACTCACGCAACTAGGATGGGTGCTGCACGGCTGCCGTTACACCGAAAGCAGATCTGAAGGAGCTTTCTGTGGATACGTATCATCGACACGGCAAGCCGACGACATGAACGAGATGATGAAGAATTTTTTCAAGCTAGAGTCTCTAGGCATTCAGGAGAAAAAACCGGTAAGTGACCCTGAGCAGAGAGCCTTACGTGTTCTAGAAGAGAAAAGCTTACGACTACCGGATGGGCGGTTCCAAACCGGACTCCTGTGGTGCGACGACAAAGTAGTTCTACACAATAACTATAACGACGCGCTGAAACGACTACACAACCTAGAACGGAGACTCGACCGAGACGACGCTTTGAAAGCTAAGTATGTCGAACGCATTGAAAACCTACTCGCGTCAAAATACGCGGAGCGAGCGAAGGCACCACCCACGGAAGAGAAAACGTGGTACCTACCACATCGCCGTGGTGAACCCCAAGAAAACGAAAATAAGACTGGTTCATGACGCCGCGGCAAAGTCAGCTGGTAAAAGTCTGAACGACATGCTGTTGACCGGACCGGACCTCCTCCAGTCGCTACCAGAAGTGATCATGAGGTTCCGCCAGCATCCTTACGCAGTATCAGCAGATTTGAAAAAGATGTTCATGCAGATCAGAATAGAACCCGGCGATAGAGACGCCCTGAGGTTCCTCTGGAGAGGCGATCAAAGAGGAGAAGCAGCCCCCGCAGAGTACAGAATGACATCGGTCATATTCGGAGCCGCTTCTTCTCCATGCACTGCTCTATTTATAAAAAACAGAAATGCACGATACTACGCAGAGGAGTATCCTGACGCTGCAGCAGCTATCGAGAAGAACCATTACATGGACGATTATTTAAATCGTTTTTCATCCATAGAAGCAGCTGAAAGAATCAACAGAGAGGTGAACTTCGAGCACCGCCAGGCCTGCTTCGAGCCGCGGAGCTGGGCTTCGAATGACGAGAGGACTGTCAGCGTGCTCACCGCCCAAGCCGAGAAGCCTACAGTCTCCATCGGCGGGAGCGAGATGGAGAAAGCGCTCGGCCTCCTGTGGGACACAGAGAACGACAATTTGGAATTTCAAATACTGCAGGACACGCGGCGCCATGGAATCAACAACGAACTCCGACAGCGCGCATGGATAGTCAAGATCCGGCCTACAGTAAAGTACGCGATCAAGAGCTGCCTGGCCTGTCGCCTAACCGGAGACATACCGGTGGCGTGACTAGCCCATCACATGCGTCCATTTACTTACGCTGCACTAGACTATTTCGGTCCGCTACAATTATCGGTCGGGCGACGTCATGAAAAGAGGTACGTAGCATTAATCACATGTATGATCACCAGAGCCGCCCACCGTGAGGTCGTCGGATCTCTCAGCGCCGACTCTGCGATCTCCGCACTACGTCGCTTCATCGCGCGGCGAGGCTGCCCGCGCGAGATACATAGCGACAACGCCACATGCTTCAAAGCCGTGGACAAGGAGCTCCGCGCGGCCGCGTTGGAGGCCGTCGAAGAAGAGGCCAACAACCGACGAATCACTTGGCGATTTATTCCACCGGCGGCGCCATTCATGGGGGGCGCTTGGGAGCGCTTGGTGCGCTCCGTCAAAGAGGCTCTACACGTGACTCTCAAGGAAAAGAGTCCTAAAGAAGAAACCCTAACTACACCGTTGGCCGAAATGGAAGCCACAGTCAACTCACGACCACTAACACACGTGGCCGTGACCCCGGATGAACCGGAGGCCCTCACGCCCAACCATCTCCTGCTAACTGCCATGTCCCTAGCCCGGGGGCATTCACCGAAAAGGAAGAGCATGCGCGCCGACATTGGCGGCGCACACAACTCCTTGCCGACGAGTTCTGGCGCCGGTGGCTGTGCGAGTACTTGCCCTTACTCCAGCACCGGCGGGAGCCCCGCACTACAACCGAGTCGCTTAAGGTTGGTGACCTGGTTCTCATCTGCGACGAGAACCAACCCAGGAACACGTGGCCCAAGGGGAAAGTGGCTGCACTGCATCCCGGACGAGACGGCGAAGTACGAGTCGTCGACGTCGTCACTGACACCGGACACACTCTCCGAAGGGGGACCAGGAAGATCGTCGTGCTACCAGTGAATCGCGAAACGGCGACGGCGGGAGAATGTGCACGACCAAACCGAACTAGAGACTGAATGGTTTAAATTGTTTAAGTTTAGACCTGTGTAAATCACTAGATTAAGAAGTAGGAAAGCTTCCTAATATGCTCCACATTATACAGTAGGTAGTTCAAGTAATAAAATATAAACTGTCTGTCGTTTTAATACCCGCAAACAATAAAGTAAAAATAGTAAACGAGTTAGGTAGCACCTAGGTAGACATAACATGAGTAGGTACAACATGTAGGTCAGTTCCCTTCGTGCATTTCAACAAAGAACAAGTCGTAACGCTGCCCCACCGCCAACTCGCCGCCTCGCCCCGTGCATTACCCTGCATACTAGAGTTTTATTCTACCTACCTACCTAACTACCTGCCAGCCTACCTACCTGCCTACCTACTTCAGCGGAATCAAGCCATACAGTCCACTACCTACCAACCCTTCAAGCTTCGCCTTTGGTTAGCGATCAACCACCACAACCCGAACAATTGTGGAATGGCCGTCTACGACCGGGACTTTCTCGGGATTCCTCTTCGTTCAAATCACATTGCACCAAAATACACTTATAATTAAATTGTCCATAAAAAATAATTAATTTAGAAATGCTATGTTACTTCATGAAATGACAAACGAAGAAAATTCCAGTACTCGTAAGATAGATAATATTAAAATAAATATGTCAACCTTGACTTTTAAAATAATTATTTAAAGTCAATAACAAAAACAAAACCCATTAAAAGGTGTACTAAAGTAAGTGACAGTCGTACCCGCCTAAATGTCTCACGAGTGGGCCAGTCTGTCCGCGCTGGGCCGAGAGCCAAAAGGCACCTGACTCAGCTTAATTAAAGCTACTTCGATGCGAAGCTATGCTGGTTTTCAGTAAGACGGTAGTTGTTAAATTCACAAACACATCATCAAATTAAAAAAAATACTTAATATTGGTGGACAAGGCACACAACACCATCTGGCCCCAAACTAAGCATAGCTTGTATTATGGTGGCCAAATGACTTAATTAATATTTATTTATTTTATTGTAATACATGCTTATGATTTCAAAAAACTCTACCACGGAATAATTACATATTATCATCACACTATTGTATGTCCTGAAAGTGAATCGAACTCCAACACCACAGCGCATAACGCAAAGCCAAATGATCTGATAAACCAATCGGTGAGTATAGATGTTTATTATTGAAAGCGGTCTGTCAAATGCAAATTTCTTAGATAGTGCCCAGAAATTGCATGATCTGATTCCAACATCTTCTTTTACAGCACAAGCAGACATACCGCTCAGTACTATCCATACCTAGTATATATAGACTGACAACAGTCTACCACCCTTACGAACAGAGAGCTTTGTTTCCACATTTATATTCCGTACAAGGATTGCAATACTTTGCCGACGTCTGTCGTTCCTGAAAACTACAATCTCTTCAAGTCAAGAGAAAATAGATGTCTTCTACACCTCAGTGCTCCGTCGTCGGCCGCATCGTCGCTTACAACCAGATCGTGGTCAAAAGTAGGTCTATCTTTTGTTAAAAAAAAACTGATCGCCATCCGTTGGTAGTTCTAGGACTTGGCTTAGGCAAGAATAAGCACCTGAACACATAGCATGTAGGTACGATTTAAGGAGGTTCTTATGATTTTATTGAATAAACTATTTGTAACTTTTTTTTTAAATGAAGAAAATATGTGTAAACATCCCAAAGGCAGGCTGCGACGCTACCTAAATGGATTAGAAAAATCATATGTTAAACACATTATTCCTTTGACATTTTTATAATGTAACATAGTTCTCATTAATTAATTGGTTTTCCATTTGTTATTGCGTACGGAAATACGGAAACTTTTCAAAGTTTTAATAAAAAAAGTGACTTTCGGCTTATATACTTTTTGATTTACGACGAGAAATCCAAGAAAATTCTGGACGGTCAGTCCGTGATGACAAATGACGATCAACAGCGACATTTGTGACGATATTCTTATTGAACAATCACTTGACGTTGGCAAAATTATGAGTGATAGTTGACGACCTCTGTGGCGCAGAAAGTTGCGGGTTCGATTCCCGCCGCGGGGCAAATGTTTCTGTGATAATAAGTATGTATTTACAAAAAAGAAGGACATAAGTAGTATATCAGTCATGTCACCCAGAACACACGCTCTGCTTACTTTGGGGCTAGATGACGCTGTGTGAAATGTCGGGCTATATTATTATTATATAATTACAAATTCTTAGATAATTACGTAAAAAGACTAGGCCATGTCTTTGCCATGTCCCATGACATGGCAAAGTTACGACATGTTTTTTATAGCAGTCCCTCGCTACATGCCGATACTTAGCCGCAGGTAATTAGCAGGCTATTAGCCTTCCCACACTAACTACCCAAGCGACACCTCACCACTACATAAACAGCTGATTCAGTCTAAGTACCTGCTATTCCAGACACAAGCTCGTACGGTAAGTATCACCTTAGGTTGAACTTCTTATGAAGTAACTACATCTACAGAAATAATTACAGAAATGTACGTAACAATATACAATAATCTATTTCTATAAAAGGCGATGTGTGTATGTATGTATATTCCCTATAGACTCCGAAACTGGACCGATTTCTATAACATTTTAAGGAAATCTTTAGATTGGCCTAGCGGGTGATCCTTTGAAATTTGGTAGCGATCTAATGAACGGATTTTTGAAGTGAAAACTTCTTTTAGCGCGGTACGCATATATATTTTTAGATGAGATAAAACCTCTGGAGTCGCGATACCGTTACCGAGACGCAGGGCTGCCGCGCCCGCCCCATTTGATCATAAACCTTAATTTACATGTTCACAGTCTACTTTTGTATGGAGAAGTTTACTGAGTTAGGTTCTTTGATATATTATCTACATTCTGAACAAAAACATAAAAGAATATTAAATGTATTTTAAAGTTTATAATAACTAATAAAATACAATTCATAAATAAAATGCAATTCATAACCCAATAACCCTAGTACCCATCTAAAAAATGACTAACGCGCCAAAATAAGTTTTCACTTCTGTCGGCACTCCCGGAGTACAACCCGTAATTTTTTTTTATCTTAATCTTATTTGGTATGGATATCCACAACATTGTATCTTAGTAACGCACGTAGGCTACGGTTTACTTTTTATGTATGTACTATGCGTGCGAAGTCGTGGGCAGAATCTAGTATAAAAACATGTGAAACAGTTGAGGTATCTAAGGACCGTTTAAAACGATCTTTAGATAGGGCAACGTTCCCAAGACATTATCATTATCACGTTGAATGGCCGATAGGAATAATACGCTGACCTAGATAGGAGCCAGCTCTTGGGTCACGCAATGATTCAACCAGACGCCGTGAAATAATATCGAAAATGTGGTGGGCTCCTGTTCCCCACGGGCTCACTTCATCTTGCACGGAATGTGAGAAATAATTTATTTTATTTTATTTTAGAATTTTACGTACATTCAAAAAAAAATACAAATAATTCACGTTTATAGTACATGTATGCAGAGAGTCAATTACAAGTTCACACTAATAGATGTAAAAAAATATATATGTGAAAAATACAGTCCAAGTGGAAATCTAAACAATACAAAGTAAAAAAAGTAAAAATATTAGAATTATTATATCGGCAGTTTTTTCATTTGAAAATATACTTTTAAGTACTTTGTCAGCTGTTCTGCTCGGTCATTGCCCTATTCGCTGGAATACCCTCTAATTATGTAGTTAATTAGCTTACTGAGTAATAATAAGAGTCTGATGAATACCGCCTACGAATGCCCGAGACTGTACTGAATTACTGATGAATTTGACGTGTTTAGGGGTCCCTCTGTAAAACTTTATTTTTATAAAAGAAAAAAGTATATCTAATTGAAAATCTAAGCCATTCTCGAATCCACTTGAATACATACAAAAATCATCAAAATCGGTCCAGCCGTTTAGAAGGAGTTTAATTACAAACACACGCACAGAAAATTTATATATATAAAGATTTTAGTAAAATTTGTTTATAGCTTTTTGTTTTTCAAAAGTGATTTTATCAGAAACAGCATTAGTGTAATCTATTCCTATAAAAGAGCTTAACCTGACTGACTGATTCATCATCGCCGAGCCGAAACCGTTGAAGCTAGAAAGCTGAAATTTGGAAGGTAGCTTCCTTTTATAGAAAAATCACCCACTAAGGTGGGATTTTTTGAAATTCAATCTCTAAAAGGGTGAAAAGGGGTGAAAACTAATGTATGAAACCTTTTTAACGCGTGGTGCGATTTGCTTGAAACTTGATTTGAATAATACTATGATATAAACTCGATGGTTTTTCGTACATCGCCCGGGCGAAGTCGCGGGGGTTAGCTAGTATCATATAATTGAGCACCTTACTTGCAATCAGTTATTTGAAGTCTGTTTTCTTTTTTGTAGATAATTATCTAATGATGTCTAGGAGATAAAGTTTATCACATAGAAAAGTTTAAAATAAAGCTTATATATAAAAATGTACAGAATAATATACAAAGATATAAAAAGCCTGTGAAACATTGGAGCTTTCTAAGGTCCGTTTAAAACGTGATCTGTAGATAGCTCAACTGACTCAGATCACTGCCAGAGGGCAGCATCCCCAAGACCCTGGTGGCATTGTTAATTCCAGTTTGTGAAGTATTTATGTCATAATATAATAATAAAAATGTTTTATTGTGCATAACTAGATGGCGCTACTAGACATTGTCTGACTGACTGTATAGCGTATATGCCATTTAATTTCGAGTTACAAATATAATATGCTTATATATCTGCATCAGTGTTTGATTATATAGCCTAGCGTTTATGCTCATCAATATCTTAAATAGTAGTACGTACAATTGCTTTATTAAAACTAATATTTAAGTCGAACCTTGTAGTATTAGGTATATAAACTTCTAAAATGAAAGCGAAAATATACATTTCGGATTTCCTACCCGTAAATAGAATAAATAAATAAATATTGGTGGACAATGCACAACACCATCTAGCCCCAAACTAAGCATAGCTTGTACTATGATGACCAGATGGCTGATACAATACTTCAATATTTTTAAATACATACATAAGATACTTTATAACACCCAGACACAAAACAAACACCTATGTTCATCCCACAAATGTTTATTCTTGGAGGGAATTGAACCCTCGACCTAACAGCGCAGAAGGCAGAGCTACCACCAACTGAGCTGACATGCCAGTCAAATTGGTTAATATTTTGGTTGAAAATTACATCTAAGAAAGTGAGGTCTATAAAATATAATATATTACTAACGGAACCCTCTGAACGCAAGTCCTACACGTGTTTGTACTTTTTTCTTGATGAGTACCCAATTAGCAAGGTGTATTGTCTGTTCTTGAATACATTTTTCCTGGTTTTCTCGACTTTTTCATACTTATCATACCACATAATGTAATATTGCGAAAGTATTTGTCGCAAAGTAACAGTAAACCAACAGATTACATAAAATAAAATGTTGCCATGTCAAAGAGCACTACTATCTCTCTATATAAGAAATACATTTTAGATAAATAACAGAATAAAGCAAAGGTTGCCTGGAAAAGATCGCTTTTAGCGATAAGGCCGCCTATTGTACAACTATATGGCCAATCTTTTTGTGTTCTCTTTGTGTACAATAAAGCGTTATCTATCTAAATATCAAAACTTAAACTCAGATCAAAAACAATAAATTATTTTTTAGTTCAGAGTGTTGTCAGTAAAATGCTGTCAAAAAATGTGTGCCTACGAGTTCTCAAAGTTCTCAAAGTAATATTAAAAGTCAAAGCGTTTGAATTTAGCTTTGAACGTAAGTAAAGTCTGTTTTTATGAATAGTTTTGTGAATCATTGCATTTTGCAGCTTATGTCATTGACATAAATGTCACCGCACTCAACCCTTTAGAATAATGAAATCGACAACCTTATCTCGAATCTTGAAATTCCCTTTTAAAACTTTACCAGCCCGCAAAACTCCCAATAAACCCGAAACACGAGTGATTTAGACTTTTAGTACTAGTTAGAGGCAGTGACCTCATAATGTGAACGGTTCATTGAACTTAGATTCTAGACGTGGCTGGAGGTGGAATGCAAACCTAAAAATCCTATACATTTAGAGAGGTATATGTACTCTTTCTAAGGCGAGCAAACCTTGTATTTTGTCACAGACTGTAGGTACTTTTATTTGGTGTACTATACTAAACGTAATGCTAATTAACTGTACAATAAATAATTAATTAATACGCCGACGGACAGTGGGGTGTGCCGGTCATCCAAAAAGCGTTGGAGGGACGATCTTGACAATTTTGAGAGAGGATGGTGGCCGATCTCGAAAGATAGAGCTAGTTACAATGATTTAGGGGAGACCCTTGCCCAGCAGAGGGATGATATAGGTTAAATAAAAAATTATCTGTAAATTCGATTCGATTCGATAGTTTTACGTGATAACGTCATATGAAAACATTGATGAAAAATTACATACTTTTAACCTATTAAGATGCGTCACAAGCCGAACGTTCAGGCCGATCGTGCCTCTGTGTCACTTGTTCCGCGTTCTCGCTTGCACGCTCGTGTCATGATTGCTAGTTTTATAATTATTTTAGGATTATTTTTATACTGGGTTTATTTTCATTCTACTTTTAAACTCGTGTTTGTTGATTTTAAATTTATAAAAGTTTTCTATTGACTCCCCTTCCTCTTTCTTTCCCATCGACAATACCTGGCATTGTCGATAAGCAAAGGAAAAGAAAAACAACAAGGCAGGAGTCGAGCGGTGGCCATTCTCTTCGTGCTGATTGTTAAGCCTTCGAGCAATAAGGTTCTCTGATAAAAAGTGTATTAAACCTGGAATAAAGGATTGTACAAATGAGATCAGCAGTTTCATTACACTCGGCTAAGGTGGATGGTGACAATTTTTCGTGCACGCAGCCGGCGATCATCGATTTATAAGACGTTATCACGTCAAAAAAAAAATATGCGATGCACATGGTGACCACGCACAGTTGTAGGCTTTCGAATTCAGTACGTATTATAAACATTACTATAAAAGAAACTGGACTCAAAATTACGACTTTAAGTTTAATATTTTATCAAACGAATAACTATAAAACTGTCTTTATCGTCACTACGTAATTATACAATATTTTTCTACCTATACTCATCCATAATCAGAGCACTCGCACTTCACAATTGACTTACCTTACTTTTTCAAAGCTACCCCCAAAAACTTACCATTCATGTATGTTTTGGGGGTAGCTTTGAAAAAGTAATTTATTATAAATAATAATTACCTATAATAATAACTAATGCCTGACTGTATACTACTTATATACTTATTTTTAAACAGGTAAATATTATACATAGAAACACCCAGACCCGAGACAAATACTTGCAGATTATACAAACATTTTTTCGATGGCGGGAATCGAACCCGCAACCTTTTGCGTCTTAGCCGGGTGACTGGGCTGGGTCACAGAGGTCGTCAATAGTTCAGTAAATGTTTTAATGTATGTTACAACAATACAATAGCTATAAACCTAAACTAGAAAGAGCGGTCAGATACTAGCTGCTAACCGTGGCTTTGCACGCGAGGTATCTTCATAAAAAGTAGCCTATGTTCTTCTACAAGGTCTCATCTATCTCTATATCAAAATCGGTTTAGCGGTTTAGGCGTGAAAACGTAAAAAACAGACAGACAGACAGAGTTACTTTCGGATTTATAATAATAGTTACATTTTATACACAAAAGGAGGTATCCAATAATGCTAAACTTTGCTACATAAATAAAACATTTTTAGTAAATTGTATTTTGTATTTTTTTTAAAACATACAATAGTATTTGTATCGTTATGTGTAAAAAAAACTACCTCAGTTACGCCCCCTCCATAACCATCCAACCATCATCTCCATGTTCAAAAAAACCTTTGTCGATATATATAGCCCAATTTACAGAGTTACAAATTTTCACGAGGTGTTGCCAGTGACATCTTTTAAAACCTCTTTACATTGAAATCATATATATAATTAACTAAAATACATCATAAAATATTGCTAAACAATGTACACAGCACCATCTAGCTCCAAATTAAACATAGCTTATAATGATAACCAGATGACTGATACAACACTTATATATTTTTAAATACATAATAAATAAAATAAATAAATAATCCCGGACATTTCACACAGCATCATCTGGCCCCAAAGTAAGCAGAGCTTGTGTTATGGGTACCACATGACTGATATACTACTTATATACTTTTTTTTGTAAATACATACATATTATACATAGAAACACCCAGACCCGAGACAAATACTTTAATATCATACATTTGTCCCGCGGCGGGAATCGAACCCGCAACCTTTTGCGTCTCAGTCGGACCTCAGCCCACTGCGCTACAGAGGTTGTCAATAGTTCAGTAAATGTATACATATTCATGATTCACATTTGATGTTTGTAAGATGGAATGAAAATGAAATGAAAAATGTATAAATTTTGGAACCATTTCCGAGATTCTACATATATACAAGAATTGCTCGTTGAAAGAAAGAAAAGAGTTTGTTTGACAACACATAGCAATACGGTAGACAATGATAACCTAAATTAACATAAATTGTTTACAGTTTACAGAAGATAGGTAGAGATACTTAAAGGTATCTAAAAAACAAACAAACAGAACAGATTAGTACATTGGCCCAACTAGCAACGCTTCGCATGTGCAGCCAAACAGGTGTAGAACTCAGCATAATGCTGCCTTACAAGTTATAAGATACCATGCAAAGCAACGCTCGTTTTCAGTCAGGACCAGTCTTCGAACTGGTCGATAATCGTAACTCAAGCTTCTCGCCAGCTAAAAATTAAATATTTATTTGACTGGATAACGACAAAATAAAATGCCATTCCCAACTCTAAAGCTGTCATGGCGTACCGACGTCCATCTGCTAGAGCGGAGTTCAAATACACACGACTAGGTCGCGATACAACAGTAGCTTTATATTACTTGACGTGGAACCGCTCACCAACAACCAACCTTAACAAAGGTATCCAATCTACATACCTTCGTTCCATACTAATATTATAAACTCGAAAGTGTTTCTCTCTACTTGTTTATTACGTTTTTCACAATGATACTAGATCGTCCCGTTTGCGACTTCGTCTACGCATTTTAACTTACTGGCGGTAACTCCATATACTAACAAACAAAGTCAACACCGTCGGAACTAACTCAAAATAGAAAAAGTGATAAATACCTGTTGTATACATACGTTTGAGTTTTCTTCTAAATACGAAATCTGCCTGAGATTATAAACCCACTATATATAATACCGGACATTTCAAACAGCATGATCTAGCCCCAAAAATAGCAGAGCTTGTGTTATGAGCACCACATGACTGATATTACATATATACTCTTTTCTTGTCGTAAATACATACATATTATACATAGAGAAACACCCAACCACCAGACAAACACTTGCAGATCATACAAATATTTAAAAGAAAGAGTCACCTACCGCGTCATAGTGAAATAATATAACAAGGGATGAAAAGCCTAAAACAAAATACCTTCGCAGTTAATGTCGCGTCTGGCAAAATAGCTTTATTTCGCCAAAGTAAACTAATATTCGCTTGTCCGCTAAAAAGACTAAGCACAACAAAAACCAGCAATTTGCTGACACTAGCGACCGCCTGCGACTCCCCCTTTGTAAAACAAGCACGTACATAAACCCGACAGACTGCAATCAAACTAATCGCAAGTAGTGTTAGCGTAACTTTACAAACAGACAGACAGACGGACTTTGCCTTTTACAAAGCACTTTTAAATTGTGGCAACCGCAGAATTTCATTCTCGCTGGGGTTTTCTGGTTCTGGCTCTTTTACTTGGCTCTTTTAATCTATTTTGTAATTTACTAGACTGTTTAGCGTTTTCTCTGAACGTTTTTAAATGGCATTGTTGGCTTTGCAATTTGTTTTTGCGGTTGTGGTTTTTAAATGCATTTGTCTGTCTCAACGATGTGTATTATGTGCTGGATACACTCCAGCATAAAGGGGTGAGACAGGGAGATGTTATTTCCCCGAAACTATTAACTTCTGCATTGGAGGATGTTTTCAAGCATAGACATGGTATTAACTTCAATAGCGAACGCATCACTCACATTCGATTTACCGACGATATAGTCATCATGGCAGAATCGCTGAAAGACCTAGTCATAATGGTCACAATTTGAACATAGCACTCAAAATTTGCATGTAGAAGTGGCAATGGGCAGGCCATATAGCTCGCAGAACTGATAACCATTGGGGAACAAAAGTTCTCGAATGGCGACCAAGGACAGGCGAACGAAGCGTAGGAAGACCTCCCACCTGATAGACTGACGACATTGTAAAGATCGCGGGAATTCAGTGAATGGAGCATCAAAATCGTTCTTGCTGGAAATCATTCTAGGAGCCTATGTTCAGCAGTGGACTTATATGATGATGATGAATTAAGTCATATAGCGTTTTGGTGAATACTGTGAGCTTTCTGTTGCTCTGAAATAATATTTTAATTCTAATAGTAGGTAGTAGAGAAACAAAATTCTACAGTGCCTATAAAGGCACTTATATCGCGAGGTCGCTGTTGATAATTAGATTTTGTTAAGGGCCGTGACCCACAATTACAATAAAGCACACTTCAAACTAATACCCAATTTAAATTAAGCCCACTTTACATTAAGGTCCCTTAATTAGATACAAGGAGACTCAACATTAAGATGACCTTAAAACTTTCTGGTAAATAGATTATGCATCAAAAAATATGGGTCTGTTCATTTGGTAACTTATTTCAATTCCATCAGATACAAAACGCAATGATTCACGGTTTCATTATCTATACTCATATTATAAAATGTGAAAGTAATTCTGTCTGTCTGTCTGTTTGTTACGTTTTCACGCCTAAACCGCTAAACCGATTTTGATGATTTTTTATGTATAGAGATAGATGAGACCTTGGAGAAGGACATAGGCTACTTTTTATGTAGGTACCACGCGTGCGAAGCCGCGGGCAGCAGCTATTAGTTTATAACGGTATAGTTTCCGTTATAGTTTCGCCATGCCAGTCTGTTTGCCTGTCTGTCCGTCTGTCTGTCCGCCCGAAATCAGAGCTCTTGTTCGCAGACTTTTAATCTTACCGTGATAAAGTTTTGTAATTCCTCGATATGTATTAAACATATCAAGCTACAATATACATTTTAAATAAAAATGTTTTTAAGAGATGCCTCCTTTGAAAATAGTAGCAAAACGTTACAAAGAAAGTGACGTTACAAATAAAATTATAGCGGCTTTTAGATAATGAGAAACTGAGAAACTTTAATCCTCTCACCACACTGCTTTAATATAACTGGTGACACGATTAAAAGAAGAAGAAACAGCCTGATTCGGAAACCATAAAAAAAAACTGCGGGGCAGTCTTTGGGGACTGCCGATAGAAGTGAAAAATATGTAACTTGTGAATTGTATCGTCGAGCTATTAGATTATAATTTTTGAATTATTTTTGGTTTGTTAATAGTGTTAATGACCAATTTAAACTTTAATCCATGATTATAAACACTTCTTTGTAAACCAAAAATAAATTGAAAATAATAATCTTATATTGTTATATTGTAGCTCATGTGAAGCGTGCGGTGACGATGACGAAAGTTTCACGATTTTAGTTCACCCAAAAAGTACACAGTATATATATATATCGACTTCTATGGCGCAGTGGGCTTAGGTCTGGCTGGGACGCAAAAGGTTGCGGGTACGATTCCCGCCGCGGGGCAAATTTTTGTATGATCTGCAAGTATTTGTCTCGGGTCTGGGCGTTTCTATGTATAATATGTAAGTTTACAAAAAAAAAGTATTCATGTGGTACCCATAACACAAGCTCTGCTTACTTTGATACTGTGTGAAATGTCCGGTAGTAACATTTTTATTATTATTATTATTATAGCTCATGGAAAGCGTTCGGTGACGATGAAGCGAGTGCCATGATTTTTGTTCACCCAAAAGTGGTCAAGGCGGCTAAAGAAGTTTTCACTTTAAAAATTACTAAATCATTTTATTTTGCTGACTGGACTGACTAGACCTGACCACCAGTCATTCCTGTCCTTACTGTCTTCGGAAGCCTTAGCTGTACGTGGGACTATGCTTATGACCTTTTTATTTTAAATAGATTTCTGAACAGTAAATAAGTAATTTAATAACAAATACCTTCGTCGTAAATAAGGTGTTTCTAAAAGTTGGTTGGCCCGTGAACAATCGTGCTCCTGTATAATCGGCATTTGGTATTGGTGCTTGTATCGACCGAGGTTCCGATATCCTAATTTCGCGGTACAGTTTCTGCTACGCAATGTCAACAGCACGTCCGCAGGTAGGGTTTCCATGCGTTTGAAGTTTTCTTGGACAGTTTTTATACGTAATGGTACTGGGTTGAATATAGACTAGATTTATATTCTATCACCTTAAGTATCGAGAGTGATTTGGATAAAATATAGTATAAATGTGGAACCTGGATTAACTTGGAAGATACTTTTTATTCCTTCTTTATTCTTTCTTTATTCTTTATTGCTATGCACCTGCAACCGAACCGAAACTGCATGTACTGACTACACTTTTCTGCGATTCCTGTCAGCAAGGTCGAGAGGTTAGTGTGGGTACCTGAGGCAGAATGGCGTCAGTGGAAAAGAAACTTTACCCACTTCAAATTGCTGGAGTGGATCCATGAACGAAAGTTTTCAATTACAAATAAGTTGACTGACGTAAATTGACTCTGTAAATTTACTGACGTCACCTAAATCATCTTCAACAGATGAACTAAGGCGAATGATGATGTTGATTCTTTATTGTACACAAAACATTTATATAATATTAACAATAATGACACGTACACAGGTAAGCTTAACCCTAAAAAGAGTTCTCTTCCAGCAAACCTTTTGATATGATGATAATAAAAACGAATTGGTAGGTATGAAATGTACAGAAGGGAGAAAAGAGAACTACTAAATTTAGAAATACTAATACTAATAAACTTACTAATAGAGAAATACAGCGAAATAATTTATAAATAAATAAATTAATATTTTTCATATATTTTTTTATATATTTTTTGTCTAAGTTCCTTGTTCCTTCCTTACATGCGGGCTACATCTGATTAAATATTAACTTCATTCACAGAAAAAAACTCGTACATCATCATAACAACCTCGCGGTTTTAAGTAAGCACATAATACTATCTATAAGTACAGCTCATCGAGCAAAACATAACTTGGCATTGAATCCCAAATATCATCATGCTTAAGCAAAAACTTGGCTCGTTACCCATATTTTATGTCCTAACAAAATCCTATAAAAATGCAGAGTAATGGTCACCTTGTCGTATCGCTTTGTACGAAACTTATGGAGCGAAAAGTGCACGGTTCATTCCCCTCCGTACTCCACTTTTAGGACTGTCCTTATATTAACCAAAGCGTAGACACCGCTTTTAGCTGGCTTTATAAGGGGTGTAGCTAAATTAATTATCTCCTTCACTGGGGATACGGGTTGACAGGATTCAAACACTTTGAAAGCGCACTTTGGTGCAGAGTTTTAGGGCTGGGGAATTCATAATGGCATTTCAATAAAAAATTAGCTTTTTGGTTATTTTGTTGAAATATCGCTACAAAGTCTCAGTCGATCGACATTTGTCTACTTCTACTATAACTATTTTCGATGTCTGATTTTTTATTAATATTAAAGTGATATTTTTACTTATCACGCGCCTGTCACCTCAATTGGTAGCTCGGCGCTTGTAGGATGGAGGTTCGATTCGATCCAAGAAGAAATATAAACATATACATAATGAACACAGGTGTTTATTTTATGTCTTGGTGTTATAAAGTACCTATTATCAGTACTTAAATATATATAAGTATTCTATCAGTCATCTGGTCACCATAATACAAGCTATGCTTAGTTTGGCATTAGATTATGTTGTTTATATCATATCATATATCATATCAGCCTCTAGAAGTCTACTGCTGAACATAGGCCTCCCCAATAGATCTCCAGGAAGAACGATTTTGAGCCCTCTCCATCCACAGAATTCCCGAGATCTTTACAATGTCATCAGTCCATCGGGTGGGGGGTCGTCCTACGCTTTGTTTTCCTGTCCTTGGTCACCATTCGAGAACTTTTATTCCCCAACGGTTATCAGTTCTGCGAGCTATATGGCCTGCCCATTGTCACTTCAACTTGCATATTTTGAGTGCTATGTCGGTGACTTTGGTTCTTCTACGGATTTCCTCGTTGCGGATTTTATCACGTGTTTATATATTTCAACAATATTTATTGATTAGTATTTATTCACGTTTGCTGGACAATATTATTGCAAACTAAGGAAATTTAATAGGATGTACTATGGAAGCCAGGTGCCTAATGATACTTAACAATAAAAGACAAACCTGCTATGTTCATCAATCATTTTATAATTATTAAATACATATGTTAAGGATATGTGTATTATACATAGAAAACACCCAGACCCGAGCCAAACATTCGCAGATTATACAAAAATTTACCCCGCGTCGGGAATTGAAATTATAATAAAAGTATAAGTAAAAAATATATATATAAATAGTAAGTAACGTGGTTCACAAAACGCACGAGCTCTGCTTACTTTTGGGGTTAGATGATGCTGTGCGAAATGTCCAGCATTCATTGTTTATTTATTTAATCTCACATATGTTTGTCCTCGATGGGGATAGATCCCACAACCCACAGCGTAGAAGCGCTTTACATGCTAGTTTGATTACACACTTTAATTAGATTTCAACACAGCTCAACATAATCCAATCCCATGTAACGTCGGTTGGCTTGGCAAAAGCAATACTCGTCAAAAGCTCGCGTGAAATTCTGGCCTGGAATGAAATAGAACACGTTTGATTTACATAAGGGCTATATACTTTTGACCGGCGTACCGTAAGGCCCTTTGAGCGGGGCGAACCAATTTCGTGCAGCGCTGTGTAGCTTTCGTTAAAGTATGATTTATTATTATTCGTGCATTCGAAAAAGACTGTGTTTTTAACCAACATGGCGTCCATTAAACTTTATAATCAAAAAAACTTCATTTTCAAAATGTATGCCTTTCTATACTGATATATAAATATTATCTATCCTGCAGTTAGAAAACAGAGAACAGGTATGATTTTCTATATTCGATCATACACAAATATATAGTCTTTTCTATCCACGCGAGCGAAAGACTAGGGTTCATGCTACGCAGGCTGTAGTCAAAGTAACTATTGCGTTAAGTTTTCAATAATGTTATAGTTTTATAATATTCTTAAATGGTATTTACCCCTTATTTTTAACATTTCTCATTCTCGCTTCACCTTGACTGAGGATCAAGGAGATTTTGTATTGCAAAAATTTACTTACCTTATTTTGAGAGCAGACGCGAGAAAGTTCATTTCAAACTCTAGTAATTGTTTTCTATGATTCTTATATTTTTCTCATTTGATCATTGTAGAATATCAACAGAGTTCTGGACCTGGCTACTTACAGAGGGATGAGCTGGTGTCTACGGCTCGCTCACTATATAGTACGTACACAAAACAGGAAAATATATTTTCTGTAAGTTCTTAGAAGGGTATGTATCCAAAGAGGTCCTAAGGAGATCTCTACCAAGCCTGGGGATTACAATTCTGATAATGTTTTTTGTGTTTTATACACGGGGATATATTTATGTAGATTACGTGTAATACGATATACCTGACAGTAGGTAACACATTGTTTTTCAAATATTTTATTTTACTATGTACATACTGAAGTGATCCGTTAAATCTTACGTTATTTCCGATGAACTTTTCGACAGAATATCGATTTGATTTGTCGGTAGAATACTTAGAGGTTTTATCTGTGCTAATAAAAAATATATAGAGGTAACTTTGCCGTTCTTGAAGTGTAAATACAGTGAATCAATTTGAATTGCGAACACAGAGGAAAGATAATTTTTTTCCCCCATTTAGTTTTTCGAGTAAATACTTAATGGAGATTTAGAATATATTTTATGTGTCAGTAGTTTATGACATATAATTTCATTCAGATTATTTTCCAGTGATTGACCAATTCACAAGAAAATCCAATTAATGTTTAAGAGCTATGTTATTTCATATATATGTCAAACAAATCCCCAAATATACTTAGTCTATTCCATTCAACTTGGCTTGAAAGTATTTGACATTTTGAAAATAAATTTCCCCAACTATGAATAATAGAGTAACAATCTATCGTATAGGAAGTAATGGCTTACGGTTCAGTGGCCGTAATTTCCCTGATCGTAACTTATCCTTCAGGTCTCCATCAAGGCCTCATAACGGTTATTATAACGAATAAATAACGCAAACGATCTCTTTACGCCGTTAGATTACGCTTTTACGCCACGGTTGTATTAAAAACTGGTCATTAGATTAAATCTAGAGTGAAATATGGGATAAATAATCCATATTTTCATCCATATCCATACAAATAGCCATCTATATTCATATTATAAATTCAAAAGAGTCTCTGTCTATTTATTTAAGTGCGAATCGTGAACGCGAGCGGCAACGAGCGGACCTGGGATCAAGCTCACCCTGTTGAATATTCTCTAGATGAATCGAAACAATGTCGGTGCCTCCATCGCCAAAATAATACGTGGGTAAAATACGTATTTATCAAAAGGTATACAGCTCAGGAACGTTAAAGGATTATTATAAACAATAAATGATTATGATTATGATGACGTTTAAGTGAATGTGTCTGTATGTCTATATTAGTCTCGGGTCTGGGTGTTTATATGTAAAATATGTATACACAAAAAAAAAGTATATAAGTAATATATCAGTCATATGGTACCCATGACACAAGCTGCTTACTTTGGGGCCAGATGATGTTGTGTGAAATGTCCGGTATTATTATTATTATTATTATTATTTGTAAAATAGAAAATGTTTATTACACTTATGTTGTCACATTTAAATGGTACTAGTGGTCGCCCAATGGTTCGACTAAATTTATTTCTTAATTCTTTTTTCTTAATCGTACACAAAAAAACATAATATAAACTATTGATTAAGTTTATATTATGTTTTTTTTTTGTGTACGATGTACACAGGCGAGCTGGTAAATTTAATTTATAATGAATGTATATTTTTTGGCTTAATTAAAAAAAATATAAGCATTCTACACTCTTCTATAAATAAACTATAAGTGTGCGAAATTTTATACTCCTCCGTCCGAGCAATTTTCGTAAAAAATTTTTGCTTCCGTATTAATATATAGATTATTTATTGTAGTGTCAAATATAAACCCTGTCAAAAACAGCAATATTTCACTAGGGGCGATAAATTATACTTTAGTAACTAATTTCCTACTTTCTTAACTAATAATTTATTACTACAACTTATGTTATTTCTTATAATATTTCTCAACAATCAATATCTTATATTAATATTAATATTTTTAGTTAAACTAAGAAAAAACGAAGAGACAACTAATAATAATAAATAAGTAAATAATCCTTTAGGACATTTCACACAACATCATCTGACCCCAAAGTAAGCAGAGCTTGTGTTATGGGTACCACATAAATGATACACTACTTACATACTTTTTTTTTGTAAATAAATACATATTATACATAGAAACACCCAGACCCGAGACAAATACTTGCAGATCATACAAACATTTGTCCCGCGGCGGGAATCGAACCCGCAACCTTCTGCGTCTCAGCCGGATCTTAGCCCACTGCGCCACAGAGGTCGTCTAATAATTCTTGCATTGAATAAAAACAGTCTTCAGTCAGGTATTTTTTTTATATTTTTGATTTTTTTCTTTCGCAAGAATTTTATTAAATTTTTAATGGTCCAGAATGTATCATTTGTAATGTGAAGAGACGTTGGGCTAGCCTATGTCGTGGTCTAATGTCGATGGTTTGGGGTTTTGTTGCGTTTTGTTAGAAAATTATAAAAAAAATATGTAATGTATTGTATTGCATTGTAATATCGGTCATGTGGTACACATGACACAAGCACTGCTTACTTTGGGGTCAGGTGATGCTGTGTGAAATGACCGATATTATTTATTTATTTATTTAATTTTCTGAAGGGTATGGATGGTAATAGATTGTACCTCGTACCTATTTACTTTACTTAGGCCTTATGTTGAAATCACGCGTGAAAATCTGGCAGTAGCTTGTATACATTTAACTTCTCCTATCTAAAAATAAAGTGAACTATTTGAGGATCAGTAAAGTTTTAGCAAATTCAATAGAACTAGTATTCATGTTAATTTTTATGACCATAAGAATGATATATCTTTTTGAATTACTTAGATTTGGACATTAAATTATATTATATTAAGTAATAAACATTATGCCGTTCCTGCAGGTAAAATCAATGTAGGTGCGTGTGACGTCACTCGGACGGTCCGAGCGCAGCCGGCCCTCTTACTTCACGATTCGATAACTGGCGGCGACCGACCCTGTGACGTCACAGCTACTGCGGCGGCCACCTGGTGAACTTCCCTAGTCATGTCGTCATAACTTCGTAAATTTTTGACGTAGAACAACAAAAATTTTAGATAAATAAAAATTGAGTTTGTAGTAAGTCATAGAGTATATAGATTAGTTAACCCATTAGTCAATACAAGCTTTGCCCAACGACTCGGTATTTTAAATAGAATACACACATATAACACTAGTTAAATTTTGCGATATCAAGTACAGATCAGTAATCGAAGCAAAAATATCATATTAGATTGGCTTCCTACGTTGTCATATGATAGCACTGAATCTGTACTTAGAGGGACAGAGGAATGAGGGTTCTGTTTTTCCTGTTGAAGTACAACACTCTACAAAGTAATATAAATAAATGTAAGCTTCATACAAGTAATTCCTCGCCTACTTATGGGACCAATGGCACACGTATATGGGAGCCTCTAACTATTTACTTAGGGCGTCCGTGTAGAGTATTTGTAAAGGCTTTAATAAAGAGACCAAAGTAGTTGAACATTGAAATCTCTTATTATTTGTTCATATACATAGTGAAGCAGCCTGAAAGAAATTGTTTACTGCAAAACATCGGATTTTTATGTCACTGTTATAACATACATGATTTTATAAAATCAGTTAAAAAGACAATTGTCTTTAGGCTATATTGTCCATACTATATTATATTTTGTAACTTTTTAGTCTTCGTTTAACAAAACAATTATGACATAACGTAACTTAAGTTTATAAACAAAAAAACAGAATAAAAGAGTTAAGAATAAAATCTATATATATATTTTATAATATGCTTTTAGAGTTTTTGCTCAATTATGTTCTAAACGACAAATATAGCCTTGTTATACATAATGTATAGCCTAGGGACCTTGTTATAGAAGCATACACATTGCTCTATAAAAGGTTTACTAACAATAGCGGGCTTAACTGTGGAAACAGTCAGCAGTGCAATCACGCTTTTTGTGTTTGTTATTCATCTTCGTCGTCTTCTTCTTCTTCTTGACATGTGTCATAATAATGTAAAATTTTCCAGTTTATAGTATGTCACAAAGTCGTATCTTATTGTTCGTCATTTGTTATCTATACCTATATCAGAGCTTAACCTGACTGACTGACTGAATGATTCATCATCGCAGACCCGAAACCGCTGAAGCTAAAAAGCTGAAATTTGTAAGATAGCTTCCTTTTATCGGAAAACTACCAACTAAGGCATCCCGCCTTGAATTTCAACCCCTAAGGGGGTGAAAAGGGGTGAAAACTAATGTATGAAACTTTTTAACGCGTCGTGCGATTTACTTGAAACTTGGTTTGAATAATTAAAATGCAAAATAAATGGACACGTATTTCAGTATTTTTCAAAATAACTATTACAAAGGGGTTAAAAAGGGTGTTAAATTTTGTATGGGAACTTCTTAACGGGTGGTGTGAATTCTTAGAAACTTAGTTTAGATACTTTATAATGCAAAATAAATGGACACTTGTTTCAGGATTTTTCAAAATAACCCTCATAAAAACTCTCGTAAAATGAGGTGTCAATGTTTGTATAAAAACTTTTGAATGGTTGGAAAACAACCATTAAATGATTGGTGATTGGTTTAAAACTTATAGTTTGCATGGAGATAAATTGTATCCTGGGGAAAGATTTCAGCTACAATTATTTCAATAAAAAATGCGGACGAAGTTGTGGGCAACAGCTAGTATATATAAAAAATATATATATATTCTTAAAAATATATTTTTTTGGTTATTTTTAACCTTTTATTAATAGTAAAAGGTTTGTAAAAGGTGCAACACTTAATTAGCATGAGACAATCGTATATAAGACGTATATTACAATGCTTCGTAGGTTAGACATTGTGTTCATTTAGACTCCACTTTCAAAACACGAGCTGTAAGAATATACCCTGAATCCTCATTGCCCATGAGAAGTAAACCCTTACAGTAAAACGTGAAAAGGGTCAAAATTACCCTAACTTGCAATACACTCTACAGCTTGGACTACAAGCAATCGATTTCTTTTCAGGCATGTTGCGAAAAATGTACATCCAAACGCTCTTCTAAGTAGATCACAGAAAATACTTTAAAAATCTGCGATATCTTAACATGCCTGACTCTTGTAGCTTCATTGATGATTATGTTAATTTATTTATATAAACCACCGCTCAATCAAAATACACTGAATCAATAGGTGATATACCATGTGTTTCCATAATTATAAGGCACCACATTATGTGTTAAATCATCATTATCATTTTAGCAGCTAATTCTTTTTGTTTTGCTGGACCACGGGATGATTATAAGGTTTCGGATGACACATAAAACTTACTTCCAGACAAGGTAAGGAAGCAAGGCATTTTTACCTTGTTTGGAAGTAAACCTCTAACATATACATACGTTTTTCGTATAGATTATAAAATATAATATAATTTATCTAATTCTAATTCATATAAAGCATACATTAAAGGTAAAGATTTAAAGCATACATTAAAGGTAGTCTTTTGAAGAAAGCTTATTATAATATAAATGACTATATTATTGATAAGAATGCATGGCCTCATGTCGCTCTGCCGTCAGACAGTTAACCGACACACTTGAAATGTATAAACTCTCTTGTATTAGTATTTCGTAGTTAAGGTAGTTATAAGATGGATCATTTAAAAAAGCGCTAGGAACAAGACGAGTTTCTTGCCAATTCTTCTCGAGCTTGGGTTAGGATGAATTGGCACCTAAATTCACCTAGTATGTATGACGTTTCAAAGTGATCCTTGTGATTGTATTGAATAAATCATCTTTTGACTTTTGACTTTTGACTTTTGACTTTATAAATAAAATAACCTAATTCAAATAATTTTTATAAAACTATTTTAGCCTCAATTTTAGAATATTAATTAATCTCATTTAATTTTAGATTATAAAAAAAAATTAAGGTTTTGCTGTTAATAATATTTTTTTACAATTAAGCTGAGAACTAAAAAAATAAATAAATCTGTATTCATTAGCTTAGAGCTAAGTGTATGTATACGAAAAATAATAACAATATTATAATACTTATTATGTAACTATCCTTATGTAGCTGTTTACAATATGCCTGAACTAGGAGAACCTGTATCTCAGGTTGAAAAGACTATTAATATTAACTTATATGTAGGTAGGTCTAATTAACAAAAAAATATGTACCTAAACAAAAATTACAATATAAATAATTACACAAATTCGTGAAATACAAACAAAGCGAAAACCTACTTGTAACATAACATTTATAAGTTATTAATATTACCTACTTTACTTCATTAATCTAATAACTCCTCTCTTTCTTTTCCTCAGAACTGCACACACAGGGATACTGCTAATTATAGTTATATTTTTTGTATGTATGTTGCTTCTTTTTTTTCTGTCTCTTAAAAAGAAATCATTGATCATTTGAGCATCATCAACTCGTTCAAGGTGCTGAAGGGGCTGCCGCGCGTCAGGAATGTTTGCTGACGCACGAGTAGACGGATTCGCGGCGATAATGCGCAAAATATCTACGTCCCTGATGCGCCGGGTGCGCGACAGCTCCAACAGCTACCTACAGCTCATTGCCCAGAAGCTGAACACTGACTGTTTCTTTATGGAACACTGGACAAGAGTGTATATTGTACTCTATTGACCAGTGTGGGATAGTTAGGGTTACTTTAATTTTAATTATAATCAAATATGAACACTAATTATGTGTTGTAACTAATTTATAATGTAGACTACCTCTGTGGCGCGGTGGGCCAAGGACCGGCTGAGACGCAGAAGGTTGAGGGTTCGATTCCCGCAGCGGGACAAATGTTTGTCCAATCTGCAAGTATTTGACTTGGGTCTGGGTATTTCTATGTATAATATTTATGTATTTACTAGGAAATAAGTAGTATCAGTCATGTGGTACCCATAACACAAGCTCTGCTTACTTTGGGGCCAGATGATGCTGTGTGAAATTTCCGGGATTATATGTTTATTAATTAATTTATTTATTTATTGTAATGTTGTCTGAAATAAACGTAATGAATGAATAAATTTGAAACTCTTGGTCAATGATTGTTTTAAAAGACATGCTTTTGTTTTGATTTAATTTACCAGTCACGCACTTTACTTGAACTCCCAATTGTTAGATCGTAAAGAAGTGTTCGCTGCCCAGTGTCTACTTAATAAAACATAACGAGTATTTTGGCAATATTTGCATTAATAGACCACCATAAAATTTTATGTAAGTACTCATTTATGCTATCGGTAAGAAAACGGGCGCTTGTGAGCCTCGCGATAAAGGTCCGCCATTGTACTAGACTCCATAAATACAATAAAAGGGAGAAAATGAACCGAGCGCTTATTTTTATTTGCAACTTCCAAAATGAAGATATTGTATTGTTTACTGGGGAGAAAGGGTTTATATTAAGTAATTTTCTTGAGTTTCCTTAAAAAGGTGCAAAATTAACTCGCTTTTGCAGTTCTTTTGTGTGAAAAAAAGTTTCTCTTAGTTCAGTTATTTCTTATGGTAATTTATAGCATCGTATATTTATTATATCATATGAATATAATAGGTTATATATCATACGTATATAACCTACGTGTTATTTTTTCTGTGCAACATATTTATATTATTTGGTTTTATAAAACCTACCTTTGACAAACACCATTATTTAGAACACGACATTTTCCATTACTATTGACCCAAGAGCTGGCTCCTATCTGGCTCAGCGTATTAGCATTGCCATTCAACGTGGCAATGCCGCCAGTATCTTGGGAAAGTGGTTCTCTGCCAGTGTTCTGGATCAGTTGAGTTATCTATAGATCGTTTTAAACGGTCCTTGGATAGCTCAACTGTTTCACGTGTATTTTATATTATTGTATATTATTATGTACATTTCTGTATTTACTAACTATTTGAGGATCATCAGTCACTAGTTTGTATAATTTTTCAAAAGTTTGCAAAGTTTGCAAAAGTTTAAAATAAAACATTATTCAGGGGATTTTTGTCTATAGACTACTTTGTGATCGATAGTCATAAACAATTAAGATGATTTTTGAATTTTTTAAGTACTATTAATTCGGGACCTTAAACATAACGATGGTAGAGACGATTTTCAAGTAAAAATTCACTTGCACTAATAACCAACAGAATCAAATTAAACGTTTGCGAAAACAGGGTGATCACTTCAGTGTATATTTACTGGATTTAAAACAGGTTAATATCAAACAATAATTCACCTTACACCGTGCAACTAAGGTGTAAATTTCTTCAAACCCGGGCTGTGAGTTTTATGGTGAACCAGCGTTGTTTATTTATATACCCTAATTAACAATTAGGCAATATTTATTATGCCTCGTTGGTGTTATTTATATTTTGGATTATTTATTTGAATAATAATAAACCTGTATTTCTTGAACTGAAAACTTAAATTTCTTGTAAGGAAACAGACTTTTTTTAAAACTGACTGCACTGACTTGAAGTTAGCGATTAAGGGCTACTTTTAATTCATTTTCATAGAATAAAAGTAAATCTGTTTTGACTTTGACGATGGCACAATATTCCGACTGCAACTCCCAGGTAATGGTGAAACGCAGCAAAAAGTTCGGGGATTTAAACTTTATTCCAATTAAGTTGTTTATTTCGGGAGGCCGCCGGTTAGCCAGCACCCCTAAGCCCCGAAGTTAGTCGCAGGTGAAGTTTGGACTTGATTTATGCGCCGCGCAAAATCGCGTTCTGAAATTTGAATTCGTTAGTGCGGATTCATATTTTTTTCTTGTGTGCCAGTGAGGTTTTATCGAGATTGGATGTTTTACAGATCCAACCAACCTATTTGCACATTAATTAAGCTTACATTTGTTATGGGTAGTTTGCGTTTATTTTCAGTCCCTCGGAGAATCTTGCCGCGAGATCAGCCGGGCGATTATGGAATTCTGATACTATCTAAACATTGATACTAACAGCTTTAACTTACAATTAATTGGTATTACGGAAGGTTGATTGTCAAACATGTCATATAAAAAGAAACCTCAGACTAAATAAATAAAAAGACAGAGTGCTGCGAGCAACTAAACTAAAAGCTCAGAATCATGTGTCCTCTGTGTAAATACACGCACCAACATATAACCAAATTAAGGTCCTTACTCTTGGTACGTGTCACGTCGTCCTCCAGTAAACATTGTAAAAAACCCTCGCACTTCAGATTAAGTCCTTCAGGTCCGATTCGTGTTCTAAATAACTTGAAAAATTACGATACTAATAAGTTTAATTACAAAGTATTTCAAACGAAAAGAGACTCCGTGACTCTTTTTGCTATAATTTTACCCTTTTTCACCACACAGGAATGTATAATGTTTTTTTGCACGACGTGTGGTTTTGGAGCTTCATTATTTTAATGGAGGTTATTCGTGGCACTCCGTAAATTTAAATTTGGCAAATTTGATTTTGATTTAGATAGAAACCGATAGTACGTCGTACTAATGAAAAATGACAAACCATTTTCACTCAAAACGATGAGTTTACCTGATAAGTGAGTTTTGTGCCAAAATATCGGGAAGCAGAAAAACTCACATATCATGGTTAATATGATGTGAGTTTTAAAAGTTAAACTTGTCAAAACTGGTTCCAGTTACAATCAAATTGAAATAATGCCTATTTATACTGCTAATCAAAACTTTTTAGACTCAAACTCAAGGATTTTCTTTTGGAAGCTCAAATACGGCATGGAAATATAAACATTTACGTCCCGTTTATATAAAGCCAGATTTTTATACTATTATGTAAAGTACCTTTGTTAATAATTATTAAACTAACAACCTAATTAACTTATCTCATTTAATTATTTTTATTTTAACACCCACTAGCTGACCCGTGCTCACTTCGTTGGGCGGTTACAACTTCACAAAAAATATTAAAGTACTTATTTCTCTAATAAAAAAAGGATGCTATTCAAAGTATTGTAATAGTTACAGAGATTAACAAAGTCACGGATTAATATTTTTAGATGGCATTAGCGGCCACCCGCGGCTAATCTTAGTTACTAACTATATTCATTTTAAATTTCATCCAAATTGGTCCTGCGATTCACGAGTTAAAGTGGTGTAACTAACACGACTTTCTTTTATATATAACGCCTATTTATATATATGATATCTTATTTAACTTTTTTTCCTCGGTATTTACCTACCCACCTTATGTTAATTGTTCTGTTATCGCTGCTACACTACTCACCTTAACCTAGGTAACAGCTGAAAATTTGCGCTGAGTGTAAGCATTACTTGCTTCCATCCAATACATACTGAGCTGGACGCCTTTTTGGCACTCACATTTATGCTCAATAGCTCAAAAGCACCTACCGCTTTAGTTGTCATATTATTAACTGGTTTTTATCCCTTTTTTTAATGTTGTTTTATTATGTTGTTGTTTGTGCCAAATAAACGATTCATTAATTCATTCAGTTGTTTAAAGATCCATAATCACACGCAAAACATCTTGTGTAAGTATCATTTATATAACCTCGAACAAAATGGTTCAAACAATACTGTATGTAAGTAAGTACCTAGCTAAAACGATCGTTACTAGTGCCATTAGCCGAAATGTTTTTCTTTACCGATGTAACAAAAGAAAACAATAAACCCACATAAATACTCAATATTTGGAACTACTTTTTCCTCAAGAACAATTACAGAGGAAATCCTTTAAAAATGCTTTGGTTGCTGGAACAAAGTCTGAAAGCTTTGGCTGAATTGTGTATTTCTAACACGTTATTTCCTATTTTTTTACTGTATATTAAATGTGTAAAATAATACGTTATATTTTCCGTTCACATTCATTAGGGTTCCGTGCCTCTAATTGAAAAAAAGAACCCATGTAGAATCACTTCGTTTTTCGTCTGTGTGTCTATTTACTTAAGACTTTTTTTAGGAACGCGTGAAGGTATCAAGCTAAATTTAATATCAAATACTGACGTGTACATGTTGTAGAAAAGTCAAGCTTCTAACGTCATCAAAAAATACGGCCTAATTACAGCCATATTCGCCTCATATTTCGAACTCGCCTGTATTTATAAACCTATGGGGTACTTCCCGTTGACCTGAAACCATAAATTTAGCAAGAAGCCAGCGACTTTCAGTATTCAGTATTTCAGTATCAATTTGTACTTAACGTGATTTTTTTTCTGATTTCAAACTTAAAATGAAGAAGTATACAATTCACATGCGCTGTCTCTCATAGGAGTGGCATTAAAGCTGAGACTAGTCTTGTTTGGCACCACAAGCGAAAATTAAACTCCTAAAGTACGAATTGGCCTACCTACTCTAATCATTTAATTGTTTGTTTCTCTCTGTCTGTAACTTTTTGCGTGTTATGTGACAAAAAAAAACATATGCTGGAATAATTGGACTAGTAATAGTAATCGATTGTAAAAGAACCATGATGCTGAAAAAATTAGGTAGGTACCTAGGTGCTGTATTCTCTCAAGAGCAATTTTCGCACTTAACTGTTTTTTTGTTTAATTGCGTTACCATTCCGTTAAATACAGTCATTGCGTTATATTGTTAACGTGTAGGTATTAATCCGACGTACGAGTAGTGCTACAATAAAAATCTTAAAAGTCCATTATAAAAGTAACATTATTTTACTGAAAATGCAGCTACTGAGGTTGACACTGAGTTAAAATTATTTCGACCATGATATAAAAATAAATAATTTCAGATGAAAATTTTCTACAGTTTCCGATTTTACAGAATATAAATTGAAAGCTTTATAATGAAATGTATTTATATTTGCTTTTTATTAAAGCTTTCATTCATTACGCAGTGGATTATATTGAAATTCGTAATTACAGTCCGTATTTAGTATTTTACATTAAAAACTTTTTATTAAAAACTGTGTCTGTAATGTTAGTTCCAAATTCAAACAAGAAAGTGTCTAAATCACTTTGTGACTTCTCCCAGTGATTTCAATGGCAGTCCATTTTTCTCTGTGGTTCCATACAGTTTTTGTGCATTAAAACCTCCTCGAATCTCCGCTGGGTGCAGTAGACAAATGGCATTAGAGCTCGCAGTGCAGTTCAATGTATTTCAATGGATGTTAGTCGAGATAGACGGGTGGTGTTGGAGAAAATCCTTTGAATTTATACCCTAGTTTTTACCGACCTAACCTTCTGTCCGTTTTACTACGAGCATATAAGTACCAGCTTCAAAAAGAATAAATAATTAAACGTATAAATCCAATACAAGATTTTTTTACTGAAAAAAAAATCTTCTTACTGAAACGCAGAAGGTTGCGGGTTCTATCCCGCCGCGGGACAAATGTTTATAGGATCTGCAAGTATTTGTCTCGGTTCTAAGTGTTTTTATGTATAATGTGAATGTATTTACAAAAAAAGAGTTATAAGTAGTATACCATGTGGTACCCATAACACAACGTCTGCTTACTTTGGGGCCAGATGATGTAAGAAATGTCCGTGATTATTTATTATTATTATTACTCTAAATTCTTCTTCGTCTTTTCGTGCCACAAGTACGTTAGAAGCAATGTGGTGAAAGAGTTATAGTGCGCCTTAAAGGCTCCACTACGTGCACACTAAACATGAAACAACGATCAGGTGATCAGGTGAAGAAAAATGATAAAAAAAGAAAAAAGGTTTATTGTTTTGAAGGTTGCCGAAATCCAACAGGAATCCTTTTAGTTTCGCTATGTCCGTCTGTCGGTCTGTCTGTTTATCTGTCCACCCCTAACCAGAGCTCTAGTTTTCAGACAGAATCAGAATGTTATCGTAATGGATATTTGCACGGTAATAATTTATTAGCCACTACAATGTTTTGGAATTAAAATTTGGAAAAATGTTTGATGTAGTTCCTTCACCTTGGAAGCCTTTACTGTGCGTCATCACATCCGTTTGATGAACTTATTGCCTTGTGTATTACCTAATGGTACTAATAGGTACCCAAGCAGACTTACGCAAGTGACATAAAAACTTTCTAACACAAAAGCGAGTTCCCCTAAACCAAAAAAACAAAATGAACACGAACAAAACCAAACAAGAAATGTAATCAGAACAAAATTCATTCCAAATTGTTTTATCTTCCTCCATGGCTCAGCAGCAAACTTCAAACATTCGAAATATGAATTACAATCAATGAACGGATTATCCCCAAGCCACTGCAAGACTGAGTACCGAACCAAATTGCAGCTCAGCGATGTATTAGCTTAGTAAATTAAAGATTGTACTATAATGAACAAATGTGATGTGATGTGTGAATGTGGCATAGCTCACTTATAATTTAATAATAATAAGCATTTTAAATCCCAACAATAATAACATTACATTACATCAGTCAAATTCAAGTATGTAATATTTTTAAAAATAAACTAAATATTACAAAATTTTGATTATTTATTTAGATTTTTATATTATGTCTTGGGGCAACAAAATGGCGGATAGAAACCTCCTCGAACTGCTAATATCTTCTTTTTTGGGTGAGTTTGTAACGCGTTACGTAACGAAGCGGTTTACCATCCCATAAGAAGTTATCACTTCAAAAATATTTATTGATAACTTAAATCGTTTCGTAGTATAGATTTGACAAAAAAAATACATACTTAGGAACGACTTATGGACGTAAGCATTATGGACTCATTGCGACTGTTAGTATTTTTTAAACTTTTGCGATAAGAATGCATTTTGAACATTTTGTTTCTCAAAATGTATAGAATTCGACGGTTATTGCAACATGAATACATTGAAAGGCGATACGTGATAATTCACCGTTAACTATAATACATTGCGGCAATTAGTCTAACTTATAATTCATTAAGTAAACTAAAATGACGTCCTAATGACTTTATGACGAATAGACCAAGAGTGTTTTAAAGGTGTATTTAACCAGCTATTCTGTAAGTAGCTGTGACCGAACACCCAAGTTGGTCACTTAGCGGCTTACACCCGAAACTCGAAGAAGCAAAGTCACAAGTTTGCACTTTCCTGCTTTTGTCGAGACATCGGGGATTATGAGCTATTTCAGCAATATTCAGGAGCGATAATAATCATTTTGTATCTGGATTTATGAAATAACCGTATTCACTGAGCTGAAATTTTGCTCGAATAAGCGGACAAAATATCACTATAATAATTTTATTTGTTTTCGTAGACTATGTTTAGCTTCACAGCTCATTTGGCATCAATCTGATTCTGTAGATTGTGGGTTCGATTTTAAAATATTAATAAAAGATACCTATATCATATGTCTCTGTATATGTTGTTTGTTCCCTTTTCAGGGCTGAGCGGCTCTTTATAAAATTAAGTAATTAGATAAATATCTGAAAAGTAGGTTTATTACATAAGTTTACAGAATTTGTTTATTTTAAGTTAATTTTGTCATTCCTTTTCAGCCTGAGACGCAGGCTCTTCTAGTTCAGGCATATTGTAAGCGGTTACCTAAGTGTAGGTACATAATAAGTATTAGAGTATAAATAGTTCGTATTATTTTTCATATTGTAACACAGGTAGAAGATAATGAATAATTTATTTATTATAGCTTGTATCTTGGGGAACATAAACTATTTTTTATGTAGGTGCCACGCATTCAAACCCATGGGCATCAGCTAGTAAATAACAAATATGGTGGATTTCATTATCAATCGATGAACTAGAAATTGTTGAATCGGCACGTTCGTAGAGATGCTACGAGTGCTATGACGATGCTACGACAGTAGTTGTAGAGATAGATTGAGAGTGACCAATTCAGTTCGTAGCTTTGCCTACGAAGTGCTACACAGTATAAATTACTTGTGGCCACCTGCGATTTTGCCTGCGTAGTACCTACGTAGATTAAAAGTAGCCTATATGTTCTTCCAGGTCTACAAATATCTATACAAAGTTTCATCCAAATTTTGAACATGAAGAAATAACTAACAGGTAAAATATATTCACATTTCAAATTTTAGTTTGATAAAAGTGCGCAGTTTACCTATCCAATCCTAAAACTGATGTCTGCGCTGAATTTTGCTTAGCACGACCGTGAGAAAAGGTATGATATCTCAATATTTATCATGGCTAGGTTTGTTTTAAAGCTTTTCTTAAATTACTTTGTTTAGGCACATAAGCCGCTCTCATTTAACTCTCAGACACCATTTTCTGTAAAAACACCGTAATTATATTTAATACGGGTATTTCTCTGTTCAAAACCCAGCAATTTCTAAGAAATAGTGGCGGTCTCTTTGCAATTAAGTACAGAATTTAGGCTGGCTGCCACACTCGGAGTCATAAAACAGTTTCTTAAGTCGTTGTTTAGAATATAATTTCTTTGTTTAATCTAAACTAAGGAGCAACTTCCATTTCCATTAACGATTGTAAGTGAGACAGTAAAGCCCTTAGCACCAGTTCGGACATTATCAAGATGCTGGTGATTTCGTTGTGCAATTTAGTATAAGTAAATTCATTGAATGCTATAAGACTCACTATAAGAGGCCATGCATTGCCACCAATAAAATAGTAATTTATTATGATACGCTCTCTTCCATAATTAATAATAAGGGTCTACATTTATTTTCGAGATAATTCGAGAGTTATTACAAATGCGGATTGAGTTCTGATGGTGGCTGAGCGGGCCAGGTCAAAATGATTCACGAGCTGGAGACTACTAGTATAGAACATGGGTACAGTCTATACACCGTGACGGAAACCAGACTTCTACTCAGCATTATGATGGTAATTAGCAGCAGCTACAAGCTTCTCGTGTATTCGTGAGTATCCCAAACTAAGGTTGGCAAACATTATATACATGATACAAAATTAATTATAAGTCGTTATTTTGCACAAACAAGGACTTTTAAGGAGCCAAAGACAGTGAATGTGGCGATCTTCTGGTCAAAGACTATCTGATGAGCTGAGGAAGTGAGTCGATAGAAGAAGATTATAGAGTTATTAGTACCTCATAAGACCCGTGAAGCAATTTAGTTATTTATTTATTTCAAATATTACATCTACCATTACAGGTTATACCTAATACAATATAGTAGTCACAATATAATTAATACATGTCATAGGGCAAAAAATTAAATCATTCAATCACACAATAACAACAAATAATAATAAGAAACTGCAATCAAAATTTTAAACATTTCGAGTTTTAAACTTCAACCGGGATAATGGTTGATTTTTATATACACCGTCTGCACGGAATCTACCGTAGTACCGGTAGAGAATGCATGAGAATGCATGAGAATGCACTTTTTAGTTCACGGATTGTCCAGCAGATGGAGACCTAGTGCTCGATTGTTGTTGATTGTTATTTCATTGTATCTGCTGATAGCTAATACAAAATTGACGTTTGACAGCAATGATTGCGCGATTTACGCCTGTTGCTAACCTGTCGTGAGAATCGTAATCAGCCCGCCGATGTGGCGCCATGTAGATACTGCCTGCGATTTGATCAAAAATATAACAGTGGGTCAAGACCCGGCTGAGACGCAGAAGGTTGCGGGTTTGATTTCTGCCGCGGGACAATGTTTGTATGATTTGCTAGTATTTGTCTCGGGTCTGGGTGTTTCTATGTACAATATGTATGTATTTAAAAAAAAGTGTAAATAGTAAAAAAGTAAATGTAAAAAGTATCAGTCAGGTGGTACCCGTTACACTAGCTCTGCTTACATTGGGGCTGGATGATGCTGTCTGAAATATTCGTCATTATTTATTTATTTATTAGTAGCGGCAGCGACAGCACTATCTGAGAAATAAGTCACAAATCATTAAAAAAAAGAAACTTCAGCTGCCTGTTACTCGGCAGTTGCGAACCTGCACGCAAAAATACGACAATTTAATACGACACTGGCGATTGTAGATGCCCCTGCTGCTATGACTGAAGATCTCCAGAGGTGGAAGTATGAATTCATTGGCAATGGTTATATATTTCTGCCTTTTGGGGTAGAAACTTTACGCCCGTGGTTACCTGAAGCGTGGCTCCTATTCAGAGAGTTATCCAATAGACTGGTGGACAAGTCTAATAATCAAAGCTGGTGTTGACCTCGTACAGAGTACTCGTAGCCATACAAAGGATAAGATATGGCTATTCAACGAGGTAACGTTGCCAGTCTTTTGAGCACTTTACCGGCAGGTCAGTGAATTGAACTCCGTTTTTTATTTATAAGTAATTGTCTAATTACGGCTAGTAGAAAATATTGGTCATAGTTTTAAATAGCTTAGTATAAATTAACTTGGGTTAGTTTTTTAATTGTTTGTATATATGTTTAAGCTTGTTGAATAAAAATACGCCATTTGCTAGTCACGTATAAAAATAAAAAAATATTTTTTCATAAAATTCATATATCATATTTTTTTTAACCGACTTTATCAAAAAGGAGAAGATGTTCTCAATTCATCGGAATCTTTTTTTTTTATGTATATTCACCGGTTACTCGAAAACGGCTGAACCGATTTGGAAAATTATTTTTTTGTTTGAAAGGGTATACTTTACAGGTGGTCCCATATAAATTTTATCAAAATCGGTCTAGCTGAAATAGTAAACGAAAATCTAAAAATTGTATATATCGATGATGTTTTCATGTACTTTCATACCTCGCTGTCTCATTGGAGCGTTGCGTTTATTTGGCCTACTCATATTATATTTATACAAAATACATCTACTTTCCACTAAAATGTATTATACGCTCAAATTTCATTCAATGAAGTCGGTTTTTTTTTAGTTTATATAACGTAATTATTTATTATAAACATTATTTTTGAATGGTTAGCGCATGGATAGCAAACACGAGGAACAAGCACGAGCGTCAGATGCCACACTACCTGCTGCAACAATCCCTTGCCGTGTCACGTATCACTAACGGGAAGCGAAGCGAGCGACCGTAGATCAAACTTTCCGTTATGAAGATTCTCTAGATGAATCAAAACAATGTCGCTGCCTTCCTAGTCATAATAATAAATATTGGTGGACAATTGCACACAACACCATCTAGCCCCAAACTAAGTATAGCGTGTATTATGGTTACTAAATGACTGATAGAGTACATAATATATATTTTTAAATTCCTACTTATAATATTTTATAAGACCCAGACACTTTTACAAACACCTATGTTTATCACACAAATGGTTGAACTACTACCAACTGAGTTGACATACCAGTCTAATAAAACCCGTGTTTCCTAAAACATAAAACATAAAGTTAAAAACTATCAAGCACCTCCAACTTCTCTCACTAGTGCTAGCGTACTCTATTATTTCTTAGAAAAGTAAACAGTAAAACGGTCTATGTTATTCGACTATTATCATTCAGGATCGCGTTCAAACAACAGCCTTTCAATATAGTTTTACCATTGTGGTAAAGACGTAACACACATAAAAGTACACGCGAATTGGTACTTTATATCGAACGATTAATGACGTTTTTGGCGTCTTTTATTACGCTAGTATTAAACTATGAAATAGTGATAATATAGCTACTTATTCTCCGCTGAAAGCACGCTAAAGTTTTCTTGACAATCATGATTGATCGCACATTTATGGACATAAAGCATCAATGAGCTAGGATATTGTATCGGGTAGAGTTCGTCAAGAATATATTTATTTCAATTACACATGTGCAAAATCACACTATCTTACTAATATAATCAAATTAAATAGTCAATCTTTTAGTCATCTTGTTCCTATAGTACAAGTTATGCTTAGATTGGGGCTGGATGGTGTCGCAATTGTCCACCAATATATATTAATTTTTATTTGACTTGACGACCTCTGTGGCGCAGTGGGCTTAGGTCCGCCTGAGACGCAAAAGGTTGCGGGTTCGATTCCCGCCGCGGGACAAATGTTTGTATGATCTACAAGTATTTGTCTCGGGTCTGGGTGTTTCTATGTATAATATGTATGTATTTCCAAAAATAATAAAAAAAAGTATATACCTAAGTAGTATATCAGTCACGTGGTACCCATAACACAAGCTCTGCTAACTTTGGGACCAGATGATGCTGTGTGGAATGTCTGGTATTATTATTATAATTATATTATTTAACATCATACAGAAATAAATCTTGTATAATATGTTTTCGCAGAGCAGAAGCTAGCAATATTTAAAAGGCGAAAATTTGACGCGTGTATATGAGTGTGTGTGTGTTTGGTACTTGTTCACGATCAAAGAGCTGGAACGGATTTGGATGAAAGTTGGTAGATATAGATGTGGACCTAGAATAACCTATAAAACGACTGTTTATTTACGTAGATACCATGCGGGCAACACTGTGGGCAACAAGTGAAAAAGGTATATAAATCAAATATTACTGGATAATTCATACAACAATATCTAATTCCAAATCTATGCACAGCTTGTACTATGAAAACCAAATAAAACCTACTTTCAGTTAGCTGCAGGCATGTATAAATTTTATAAATTTTAAACTTGGCCGATAGGTAAAATCAACGGTTAAATTGTTCAGGAAGAATAGCGCGGAACCATTTTGACATTCAGATTAGCTTAATCCAAGCCATATCCAAACCTTTGCTAAAAACAATCCATTTAATAGCAATTACGTTGACAAATAGCGCGATCGCCCTATGATTTGCAATGATTTGAACCTCTACTTATGTATATTCATATATAAGTAGTATAATAATAATCCCAGACATTTCATACAGCATTATCTGGCCCCAAAGTAAGCAGAGCTTGTGTTTTGGGTACCACATGACTGATATATACTACTTATATACTTTTTTTACGAATACATATTTAATAGACCCTACACCTTGTGCATTGATTAAAACTTTAGTTATTAAAGTTAGAATTTGCTTTATTGAAATACAAATTCAAATTTATTCGTAATTTGAATTCATCGGACACAAAGATGAAAAATATTTTTGGGTAGAGACTTTGGGCGCGTACAAGAAAGAAACAAACCAGATCATTTTAAAACACTTATCAGAACGGAAAACAGGAACAATGGTAACTAAATTAATATATTACCTACAGTAAAGACAGGTAGGTATATAATGAGTAACTAGTCCCGCTCTGTATGTGCTGCCAAACAGGTGCCGAAAGCGATCTACTGGGGATCTTCTTGCGTATGTCACGCATATTTGGAGTGAGGCCATAGAGAAATACGGTGAAGCATTAGCTGTTTCACTTGACATCTCAAAGGCCTTTGATAGGGTCTGGCACGCTAGCCTTATTGGTAAGCTTCCAGCCTACGGATTGCCAGTTCAGTTCTGCTCATGGCTTGCTGACTTCTTGAGGGAAAGATCCATTCGAGTAGTTGTTGACGGCTGCTCGTCTGATCGATTGGCATTTAATGCCGGTGTACCTCAAGGGTCAGTGCTCTATGCCACACTGTTTTTACTGCACATAAACGATCTGCTAATGCCCGGAATTATTGGGTATGCGGACGACAGTACAGTTGTGGAGAGATACTTTGCCAACGCACGAGCCAGTAAAACTGACATTCAGAAATACAGAGACGAGATGCTTATGCGTATGGATTTGACTCTCCAGGTCATGTCCGATTTGGGCGATGCCAATCTTGTTAAATTTTACGCATCCAAAACGCAAGCCTGTCTCTTTTCGGCGAAAAAAAGTCAGTTTCTGCAAGTCCCCGTTTTTCCGAAATGTACCGGTATCTGTAGAAGATCATCTCGAACTCTTAGGAGTTTCACTCACTCGGACTCTCAATTTTGGCTCCTATATTGAGTCCAAGGCCAAGACTGCTGCCATGAAGCTTGGCATCCTCAACAAGGTGAGGCGATACTTCACACCCGGACAGCTTTCCACTTTATACAAAGCTCAAGTCCGGTCGGGTATGGAGTATTGCTGCCATCTGTGGGATGGTTCAGCCAAAACCAGCTGGGTGCTTTGGACTCGATTGAGCGTAGAGCATTGAGAGTGATAGGTGAGCAGTTAAACGCTGTGACTAAGTTCCAGAGTCTCGAGCACCGTCGTAAAGTTGCTTGCGTTTCGATCTTTTATAGAATACATTTCGGAGAATATGCCCAGGAATTGCATGATCTCATTCCACCATCTCCTTTTCACAACAGGAGAAGCAGACGCACTGCTCAATACCATCCATACCTTGTCAGTCTACCACCCTTACGAACAAAGCGCTTTGCTTCCACATTTATAGTGCGTACAGCCAAGGATTGGAATGATTTGCCGTCGTATGTCTTTCCTGAAAACTACAATTTGTGTCTCTTCAAGTCAAGAGTGAATAGGTATCTTCTAGACCTGCGTGCCCCATCGTCGGCCACATCGTCGCTTAACATCAGGCGAGTTCGTGGTCAAACGTAGGTCTATCTATGATAAAAAAAAACGCATGATAGGATATTATGCAAAGCAGCGCTGGTTTTTACTGAGGACCTGGGTATAGGGTGACATCATACATACATATATATTATAAAATATACTTACTTTAGAATTATGCGTAAGCCCGAGCAAGCAACATAAGTAGGTAGGTATATATTAGGTTGGGGAAAAAGTCTTTTCGCATTATAGTATGTATGAACTTGTAATAAAATCTTTTTGGCTTTACTATTTGTATCTGGCTGGTTTTGGTATCATTAAAAGTTAAAATTTTAAAGAACATAATTCCAAATTCAAATTAGGAAAATGTGTGATTTTTATTTGTTTTTCGTACTGTCAAGATGGGTAAATCTAATGAAGAAATTCAATACATTTTAAAATTTTACTACAAAAAAGGTAACAATGCAACGCAAGCCTCGAAAATTTGCTATGTTTATGGACCTAGTGCAGTGTCTGTAGTGTCTATTACGGATAAAATGGATGCCATTTTTGAAAAAGCGGAGCAAGATCGGCATATCAGTAGTTACGACGTAGCTCAAGAACTGGGGATTGACCACAGTTTTGGCGCATTTGAAAAAAACTGGGTACACAAAAAAGATCGATATTTGGGTACCTCACGAGCTCACTGAAAGAAACCTAATGAACCATGTACTCATTTGTGATTCTTTATTACGACGTAATGAAACCGAACCATTTTTGAAGAAGCTGATAACTAGTGATGAAAAGTGGATCACGTACGATAAGAACGTGCGAAAAAGGTAGTGGTCAAAGGCCGGTCAGGCTTCACAGACTGTGGCGAAACCCGGGTTAACTCGCAACAAGGTGATGCTGTGTGTGTGGTGGGATTGGAAGGGCATTATTCATTATGAGCAGTTACCACCAGGCAGGACCATCGATTCTGAACTCTACTGCGAACAACTGATGAGATTAAAGCAAGAAGATGAGAGAAAGTGGCCGGAATTAATCAACAGAAGGGGTGTTTCATCATGATAACGCTAGACCTCACACATATTTAGCCACTCAGCAAAAATTAAGAGAGCTTCGCTGGGAGGTGTTAATGCATCCGCCGTACAGTCCTGACCTTGCACCTTCAGATTTCCACCTGTTTCGGTCTCTTCAGAATTCTTTAGGCAGTGTCAGGTTAACATCACGAGAGGACTGCCATAACCATATTTTGATCAGAAGTCCCAAAATTTCTATAGCAATGAGATCATGTCCCTACCTACAAGATGCCAAAAAGTTATCGAACAAAATGGTACCTACATAATTTAGTTAAATGTAAATAAACTATATTAAAAAATGTTTTGAATTTTCTTACAAAATGCGAAGAAACTTTTTCCCCAACCTATTATAATGAATTTATTAAATAATAATAATAATGCCGGACATTTCACACAGCATTATCTGGCCCCAAAATAAGCGGAGCTTGTTTTAAAGCTACAGATTATTTACGGTTTTGGTGTTTTTATGTAGCTCGAGCTATTTAAAAACACGTTATCAAAATTAATTCCAAGCATCTGGTGAAAACATCGCGTGTTTAAAGAGCATCTATGAACTCAATCTACAGCCTAATCTGTGACAGAAGCGTATCCTTATACCAAGCTCCTACATCAATCGATACTCTAAGAACTATCAATCAAGCCTGATTTAATATCGAGGTGGTTATTGACACAGGCTTTTGTTGGATCGTCGGCGTCGCAGTAACAACAACATCTATAATCTACGTATATAATGTGACTTATCACAAAGGAATTTGTAGCTTCATGATGCTCCTTTATTGTCACAAAGAGTAGGACGAAATCCTTTATGTTTTCAGTCTCTGTATTCTTCGGATTTTCATTTCAAGGAGCGTAGGCATTACCACAATATGATTTGAGCAGATCAATCGACCACAAGTCAACGAAAAAACTAATTTTCCGCACGGTTTGCGTCAACAAAATGTCTACCTGAATAGCCGGCCTCTGGGAAATCTGGTGCCGTACTCAATAAATAGCAAATTCTTTAGCATACATAAAGGTCTTTGTTAGACCTCGGGGCCTTTGCCCTATTAAAGGGTATTTTCGTGAAGGGAGATGGGTCTTTGAATCGCTTCCGCTGCCGATCGACAGCCTATCGGTCTTGGTCACTAGTCGTCCCTAACTGAACAAAGTTTTACAACCACACAAGCCCACCACCCAAATAATATTAGTAATATTATATTAGTTTAGAAAAAAATATATTTTTCGTAAGAGCAACAATCTCAAGCGTTTACTCTTAGGAAACATTGGGTTTACTTGTATTATTTTGTCAACGACAACGACCAATGTTGTTACCAAACATGTGGATTAAACCCGTGTTTCTACAAATGTATAGAACATCAGGTATGTTTTGAAAGTAAGATCTCTTAAGAAATTTTAAAACATACAAATGAACCTTAAAAGAAAACAATGTTAAATTAGCTCATAATTAAATGTAAGACTTAATTTTTCTTTTCCAAAGCAAGCTAATTAGTGAAAAGAGAAAAAAGCCTTGAGAAGTTATACAATTGCTTAATTAAATAGTCTATTGGTGTTTCCGAATAAATAAAAATGGCACGTGTTTCAGAGAAGAACTCATCATATCACCATAAAAATAGTCAAAAATTATTACACGAAAATGTTCCCGACGCTGATCCATTTTTCAATGAAACACGACATTTCAATTGAGCTCTCAAAAAAATGTGGAGGGAAATTCAAAATTCGAACGATATTTTTACATGCAAATAATCTCATTTTTTTTAAATAATTATAATCAGCCAGGGCTTCATACGTATATTTTTTCCGCATTACCTTCTCAGTGGCCTGGTATACATAAGTTTGAGTTTTGTTCTAGAATACGGTCCTAAGTCTGTACTTCCTAAATCATACGATTATGTAAAAAAATACGTGTTGAGACTCTTTGCATTTTTAACCTTAAGTAAATAACGATATGATACAAACTGAAATAATTCCCGCATCTTTACTAGGTTTATTTACACATATAATTACAGAAATGTACAAAATAATATACAATAATATAAAATACACGTTAAACAGTTGAGCTATCTAAGGACCGTTTAAAACGATCTATAGATACATCAACTGATCCAGATCACTGCCAGAGGGCAGCGTTCCCAAGATACTGGCGGCATTACCACGTTGAATGGCAATGCTAATACGCTGGGTCAGATAGGAGCCAGCTCTTGGGTTACGCAATGTATCTACCAGATGCCGTGGAATAATTTTGAAAACGCGGTGGGCTCCTGTTCCCCACGGGCCCAGGGTCCCGACTCCAAAAGGCTCAAATATGTAGGCCTTACCCAAACCAGCATATTTCCGGTTTTTGAGGTCCTCGGCACATTCAGCCGCCACACCAGCCATAACGGAAATCCCCGACAGATGGGATGCGACTGACTCATACGAACTTGCTTTACCACTTTTCTTTGTCGATGTCAATACAGTATTGCGGTGAATTTATGTACCGGTGCCTCATAAACCAAGTTCGAAAATAATCAGGTAAGAAACTCGTTTTGGTCCTAATTCTTTTGGGTATGATCCTTCTTTCCCAAGAAGTCAGAGCTAACAATAGCTCTGAGTTTTGCGCTGCAGATTGTGGGTCGAACCCACTGAGCAAACTTTTGTCTGAAGAACACAGATGTTTGTACTGTGTCTGAGTGTTATAAATAAATATATAATGCAGGATATTTCACATAGCATCATCTAGCTCTACAGTAAGCAAAGCTTGTATTATAGATACCACATGAACGATATAAGTACAACTTATATTATTTTATTATACATAGAAAAACATTCAGACCCGCGACAAATATTTGCAGATCATTTAAACATTTGATCGAGTCCGCAACTTTCTGCGTTTTAGGCGGGTCCTCGCGCACTGCGCCACAGAGGTTGTCATAAAGTATTATACGTAAGTATTTTTAAGTTTTTTTAGTGAAGTTAAGATTTTATTTCTGTCTGTGCCAAACAAACGATTCATTCATCATATCAGCCTTTAGGAAGTCCACTGCTGGACATAGGCCTCCTCAATTGATTTCCAGTAAGAACGATTTTGAGCCCTCTCCATCCAACCGACTTCCTGAGATCTTTACCATGTCGTCAGTCCATCGGGTAGGGGGTCGTCCTACGCTTTGTATTCCTGTTCTTTGGACGCCATTCAAGAACTTTTACTCCCTAACGGTTATCAATTCTGCGAGCTAAATGTCCATAGCTATATAAAGATTCATTCATTAATTTAATAATATTAAAGTATTCATCAGTCATCTGGAATCTGGTTCCCATACCTACGCATAGTTTGGGCCCAGATGGTGTTGCAAAGATTATGCATCATTACTCGGAAATCCACTTAATTCTTATTTTTACCACTTGACTTTTGTGTAGCTACCTCCTTTTCAAAATCTTTTTGACTGCTGAGAAGATAATAACACCCTATGTAGGTAAGTACCCCGTTTATTTAATGGTGCATTTATCTTCATTAAACTCTACAAGCCACTTTGCTACTGATGAAATGTGAGGACGTAATTGGAATAATAATTTCCAAGTCTACTGGAAAATTTGTAGGAAACGTTGCGTGTTTCACGTTAGGTTGAAAATTGCTTCCACGTTTAGTATCCAATACTTGACCAAGCCGTGTCTGAGCCGGATCACTGTTGGTGTGAACCGTGAATGGAAACCATCACAGTTAACGTGCATATGGCAAAGCCGGCTACGCTGATAGAATTTTATTGAACCAATGATTTCGTTGCCGAATTATATCTCGGCAACGAAATCATTCAATAAAATTCTAGGCAAAGGCAAAGGCAACGAAATTCCGGCAGGTTTTTCCTTCAGAGTCGGAGTCACATTATGTGTATTGCCCGTTACTGGGACGCAAATCTACGACCACGATCGGAAGATGCAGGTTGCTGCTCCTGCTGGGCGATTATGGAATTCTCATACTATCAAAACTTTGATACTAATCGCTTTCAGTTACTATTGATCAATTGGTATTACGGAAGGTTGATGTTGATTGTCATATATGCTGTCATATCAATACAAACCTCAGATATATAAATATAAATAAATATAAACACAAAGCAGCGCAATCATCCAAAATAAAAATAAATAAATACTGTGACACTTTTTTGTCACAGAATATGTTAATCTTTTTTTGTAAGATGCTTTCTAGACGACGATATGAGATAATATTTAATAGTACAAGTATGTATGCATAAACTAAGAGCAAGGAGCACAGTTTAGGTGGATGTGTGTTCGTGGGTGCGTATATTTACACAGAGAAGCATGGTTTTGAGGATTCACTTAGGTTATTCACAGACCTTTGCCTAAATATATAAAATACCTATATAAAAAACATCGGTGGCTCCGTGATGGCAGCAGGTACAACGTTAGGACTGTCTTATTGGCAACACCTGTATATAGGACTGCAGCTTTTGAGGGCAGTTTCCTCTATGCCGCCACCAAGTGTTGGAATAATATCCCCCCCCCCCCCCCTCTAAAACATATTGCGAACGTTAATCTTTTCAGGCTCAAATTAAAACAATATATTTTATTTACCCAAATTCACCAACCCTGGCTGGCTTATTTCAAACTGAACTCTACTAAATTTGCGTCCCGTATTCTTTATATTTATTATTATTATGTAACATTTGTTTAATTTTCATTGATAAAGCATGTGCTTATAAATGTTAGTGTATGTTAGTTATATTTTGGAAGTGTAGTTTGGTAACATCAGGTTTAGGTATGTCTTTTGGAAATTAATATAATATTAGGTATATTGAGTAAACTATGTTCAGGATGTCCATTTCACCACCACTCAACCCTCACTTATTTGTTAATGCTCTTTGTTTTAGTATTAGTCTCTGTCACAGTTTTTATGGTATTGTTTGTATTTAGATTGTATAGTGGTGGCTGAATAAATGATTTTTCTTTCTTTCTTTCTTTCTTTCATTTATGCCACTAAAATCTATACGATAATATTATAAATGCGAAAGTGTATCTGTCTATTTGTTACGTTTTCACGGCTAAATGGCTGAACGGATCATAAAGAAATTTGGTAAGAAGATGAATGCAATGCAAATTTTCGTCTCAAAAAACATTCTTGAAAGGGGTAAATAGGGGATGAAAGTTTGTTTGGGCAACTTAGGTATTTGAAAATTCATATTTAGGCTTTTGGTAAGAAATAAAGAGAGTGGCTAGAGACCAGAATGGAATAGGTTAGAGGAGGCCTATGCCAACTGGCAAACGGAACTACAGAAGATCAAGAAACATCAAATATACGAATAAATTTGGAAAAAGGAAAACAAATATTTATAGAAAAAAGTGCATAGTATAGGAAAAAACATGCATATCTAGTAGTCCGAATAAAAAGGCTTTATTATTAAAAGAAATAAGGAAATACGTGTTCCAACGTTTTTGCAAAATCATCCCCAAAGAAGGTAAAATAGGGGACTTATGTCGCGGGTAACAGTTAGTAATGTATAAAACGCGATGATTCACAACTCTACTAATATTGAAGACACTAGCCTTGTGACTGCTTTAATCTCAAGCTAAAGTTGTGGGTAGGTATTCGATCTAACCGCCGCTCTCTGGGGAAATTAGCTAAAACACAACAAAGACTTTTGACGGGTTCGAGTTTAATACAATTATGCTCGGGTAGGTGTGTACCTACTTAATTTGAAAATGTCGACAAACTTCCAGCCCTAGACAAGGCCTACTTTCTGTTGGCGTTCACGCCTGCGGAATTATCAGTTTGTATGGAAATGACATTAGGAATAAGTCATGTGGCTGAAACGTCATTTCTCAGGTTCGATTTCCAAATACCTCTAACGCTAACGCATCTGCGGAAAGATAATTACGTGTTAAAACTAAAAAGAAAACTGACTTAATTTATATTATTTATTTATATTTATATATTATTTAAAATACGAATTTCGTTAACTTGGATGAACATTTTTTGGATGATGCAATTTCTATGGGACCAACCGGGAAGTACAATATACGTGAAATAAATATTAATTAAATCGGTTCATAAATGACGGAGATATGAATGAATGAATGAATGAATGAATGAATAATAATGTTAATAATAATACCGGACATTTCACATAGCATCATCTGGTCCCAAAGTAAGCAAAGCTTGTGGTATGGGTACCACATGACTGATATACTACTTATATACTTTTTTTTGTAAATACATACATATTATACATAGAAATACCCAGACCCGAGACAAATACTTGCAGATCATACAAACATTCGTCCCGCGGCGGGAATCGAACCCGCAACCTTATGCGTCTCAGCCGGACCTAAGCCCACTGCGCCACAGAGGTCGTCGAATGAAACGTTTATTTGGCACACACACAAAAAGAAAACATCTTAACTAAAACACTTCAAAATTAAATAAAAATAGGTATACAAATCAATTAATAATAGTATAAGTGCCAAAAAGGCGTCCAGCTCAGCATGTGTTGGATGGAAGCAACTAATGCTTACACTCAACGCTGATTTTCATCTGTGATAGATATGAGGTGTCAATAAAAAAATATACTTACCACAGAATTGAGAACCTCCACCTTTTTTTGAAGTCGGTTAAAATATTAATAGAAATGACAGCAGCAGCTACGCCTCAGTCATCTAGTGTCACAAGCTAGTGTCATTTCAATACAATTACATACGATTAGAAAAATCAATACAATTTTCTGCAGGCGGGAATGCCTATCTAAACCCTGCTCTGTCAGATACAAGCGACGCTCTATACCTACCCAGCATGATAACACGTGGAATTTATTTAGTCTATTTAGTACAATGAAAACAGTATCGATCCCTGTAGTTCTTTTACTAAGTATATAATTATCTTCACCCACTTTTTACGCATCAATGAAAAACGCGGCTCTTTAAACAAACCTGCTGCAATTAATTAACTGTGACCATCGACCTGGAAACCTTGTTATTATGAATTTCATTTTACGCTGACCAGTTTGCGGTTCAGCTGCTTTTAACCTTTGAAAGCATGAAGATTGGTTATGCAGTAGAGAAGCATAGTAGGGCGATGTAAAACAGAACGCAGCGTCTTGAGGTAGAGCGTCTGCTGATGTGCAGAAGACAGACTGTGCTAAGGGACAGTCAATGCAGAATCAAATCACGTGTCTACCTTATTAATACCTATGTACTTTGGTACTTGGAAACTGCTGTAAAATCAGAAATATGTTTATTAGCAAGAATACATTAAACCTCTTTCTCATCCTATCCTATCTTATGTTATCTTATAAATTTCGATTCCATTTCAAGATAATCATTTGTGTGGTGAACAGAATTTGTTCTGTAGCTTGGTGTTATAAAGTACATATCATAAGTATATATTTAAATAATAGGTTGGGGAAAGAGTTTCTACGCATTTTTTAAGAAAATTCAAAACATGTTTTGATATAGTTTATTTACATTTAATTAAAGTATGTAGGTACCATTTAGTTCGAAAACTTTTTGCCATCTTGTAGGTAGGGACATGATCCCATTGCTATATAAATTTTGGGACTTCTGATTAAAATACCGCGACAAGTGGTTTTGGCAGTCCTCTCGTGATGTTAACCTGACACTGCCTAAAGAATTCTGAAGAGACCGAAACAGTTGGAAATCTGAAGTTGCAAGGTCAGGACCATACGGCGGATGCATTAACACCTCCCAGTCAAACTCTCTTAATTAATTCCGGCCGCTTTCTTTCAACTTCTTGCTCTTCTCTTCTCATCAGTTGTTCGCAGTAGAGTTCAGAATCGATGGTCCTGCCTGGTGGTAACAGCTCATAATGAATAATGCCCTTCCAATCCCACCACACACACAGCATCACCTTGTTGCGAGTTAACCCGGGTTTCACCACAGTCTGTGAAGCCTGACCGGCCTTTGACCACGACCTTTTTCACACGTTCTTGTCGTACGTGATCCACTTTTCATCACCAGTTATCAGCTTCTTCAAAAATGGTTGTGTACCCAGTTTTTTTCAAATGCGCCAAAACTGTTTTGTGGTCAATTCCCAGTTCTTCAGCTACGTCATAACTACTGATATGCCGATCTTGCTCCGCTTTTTCAAAATTGGCATCCATTTTATCCGTAAAAGGGCGACCAGAGCGACGTGCACCTTTGACATCAAAATTTCCGGATTGAACACGCTTAAACCAAATTTGTGCTACTCTCACAGACACTGCACTAGGTCCATAAACATCGCAAATTTTTTTCGAGGCTTGCGGTACCTTTTTTGAATTAAAATTTTAAAATGTATCGAATTTCTTCGATAATTAGATTCGCTCATCTTGACAGTACGAAAAACAAATAAAAATCACACATTTTCCTTATTTGAATTTGTAATTATGTTCTTTAAAATTTAAACTTTTAATGATACCAAAACCAGCCAGATACAAATAGTATAGCCAAAGAGATTTTATTTCCAGTTCATACATACTATAATGCGAAAAGACTTTTTCCCCAAATTAATATATAAGTATTCTATCAGTCACTGGTCACCATAATACAAGCTGTGCTTGTGACGACCTCTGTGTCGCAGTGGGCTTAGGTCCGGCTGAGGCGCAAAAGGTTGCGGGTTCGATTCCGGATGTTTGTATGATCTGCAAGTATTTGTCTCGGGTCTGGGTGTTTCTATGTATAATATGTATGTATTTACAAAAAAAATAAGTATATAAGTCGTATATCAGTCATGTAGTACCCATAACACAAGCTCTGCATACTTTGGGGCCAGATGATGCTGTGTGAAATGACCAGGATTATTATTATGCTTGGTTTTTGGGGCTAGATGGTGTTGTGTACATTGTCCACCAATATTTATATAAATTCATTCTCCCACTCATATACACACACACTTTTTGCACGCCTCTTTTCACTCATACACACTCGAACAGTAGGTACACTGAATGTTGTATTGACTCTTCAGGTTGGGGAAAAAGTTTCATCGCATTTTTTAAGAAAATACGAAACATTTTTTAATAAAGTTTATTTACATTTAACTAAAGTATGTAGGTACCATTTTGTTTGATAACTTTTTGCCATCTTGTAGGTAGGGACATGATCCCATTGCTTCAGAAATTTTGCGACTTCAGATCAAAATACCGCGACAAGTGGTTTTGGCAGTCCTCTCGTGATGTTAACCTGATACTGCCTAAAGAATTCTGAAGAGACCGAAACAGGTGGAAATCTGAAGGTGCAAGGTCAGGACTATAAGGTGGATGCATTAACACCTCCCAGCCAAACTCTCTTAATTTTTGCTGAGTGGCTAAAGATGTGTGAGGTCTAGCGTTATCATGATGAAACACCCCTTCTGTTGATTAATTCCGGCCGCTTTCTCTCAACTTCTTGCTCTTCTCTTCTCATCAGTTGTTCGCAGTAGAGTTCAAAATCGATGGTCCTGCCTGGTGGTAACAGCTCATAATGAATAATGCCCTTCCAATCCCACCACACACACAGCATCACCTTGTTGCGAGTTAACCCGGGTTTCACCACAGTCTGTGAAGCCTAACCGGCCTTTGACCACGACCTTTTTCACACGTTCTTGTCGTACGTGATTCACTTTTCATCACCAGTTATCAGATTCTTCAAAAATAGTTCGATTTCATTACGTCGTAATAAAGAATCACAAAGTGACAGTACGAAAAACAAATCAAAATCACACATTTTCCTAATTTGAATTTGGAATTATGTTCTTTAAAATTTAAACTTTTTATGATACCAAAACCAGCCAGATATAAATAGTATAGCCAAAGAGATTTTATTACAAGTTCATACATATACTATAATGCGAAAAGACTTTTTCCCCAACCTAATATTATACTAGCTGTCCCGTTCGCGACATCGTCCGTGCGTATTAAAAAGAATATATATAAATATATGTATATATATCTTATTGTAATTCTAAACCATTCTCGAATCCACTTGAACACACACAAAATTTCTTCAAAATCGGTAAAGCCGTTAAGGAGAAGTTAAATTACAAACAAACGCACAGACGATTTATATATACTGGTGGCTCTGTGAGCGATCATCGCGAGAATTTTTCAAAATGAGTGAAATATAACATTTTTTACTTATTCAACCCCCATATCTCCGCCATTTTGAAAATTTCCAAAAACTGAATCGCCAAACCAATTCTATATTTTATATATTAAATCAGCTTTAATAATCAGATCAGAGCTATAAATGTGGTTATCAGCAAAACCCTAAGTAAATATAGCTGGTATAATTTATAATACATATTTATATAGTGAATTATTGAGTGCCTCTCTCGTTGTGGTTACCCAGACCATTAGGTCATTGTACATGAGGACGACCTCTGTGGCGCAGTGGGTCAAGGCCCGCGTGAGACGCAGAATGTCGCGGGTTCGGGTTGTATGATCTGCAAGTGTTTCTCTCGGTTCTGGGTATTTTTTTATGTACAATAATGTATGTATTTAAAAAAAAAGCTATTTTAGTAGTATATCAGTCATGTGGTAGCCATAACACAAGCTCTGCTTACCTTGGGGCTAGATGATGCTGTTTGAAATGTCCGGGATTATTTATTATTATTATATTATATCACGCCTTTGTCCAATTTTTGCTTTGAAATCTTATTTTTTTATTATAGATAGGCTTACGTTTGACCACGATCTCGCCTGAAAAAACGCAACGATGGGGCACGCAGGTCTAGAAGACACCTATTTACTTATTACTTAAAGAGACCCAGATAGTAGTTTTCTGGAAAGACTGACGACGACAAAGTATTCCAAACGCCAAGGACATTAATTTTTTATTTTTTAAATGTTCCATATTATGCTACATTTTTTTAATTTTTAAAAGTTTACTGAGAAGGTTGTAGAATTTGTATATTTCGTAGATACTATGAGAGGTTTTTAGAGCGTATGTTTGAGTGACAGCAATTCGCTCTGAGTATCCTCTGAATTCGAGAATGGGGGTTTTCTACTTTGAAGCTACAAGCTCCTACACCGTTAAGACTGGGGGCGATCGCGGTAATTTTGAACGTTTGAACCAAAGCTAATCCAAATCAAAACCAAAGTCAAAACGGTATTTTTGACATATTTCGTACCGAGCTAATCACTATAACGGAAACGATTTAGATCTATTTTGGAAAATACGTTGATCGAACGTTGCTGGATCGCGTCATCTTTGACAGCGCTTTAAAACTACCGTTTTTAATTCAGTTTGTGTCGAGGCGCATTTTCACTAGGCGACATGTCGCAGAGACTTATCGCTCGACATTCACGTAGTTGTCTCTGCAAAAGTTGCGGGACAATGTCCCGCGACTATGACTTGTACACACTAGCCAGTGGTGAACAGTATGTCGCCCGAGGAGGTAGTGTTGTTCAGTGCAGCTTACATCATTATTCGGATGACAATAGCAAAACGTAAAAAAAACTTCCACTTCCTGTAGATTTTGAGCTCGCAATCTTTTTCTCTCCCTGAGAAACTGAGACCTTGTTGTGTATTTTCCCCTCCACGTCTTTTCTAGGTATATTTAATGTTGTCGCGATAGATTCTCATGCATCATTTTATTTTAATTTTGTTTTTATAATGAAGATGTGAAGTGTCCCAAAATAATTGCATATTTTGGTACAACTCGATGAGGGTCAATGTATTCTCGTTGGACCGCACTACTGCCATTATCAGAACACAAAGCGAAACACGTTCTCACTAGTCAAAGCCTGTCTGGCGACTGTCGAGCGACACGAAGGTCACGCGTGTCGACGCTCGGAGAGCGTTGACTAGCGACAAGTCGCGCGACCCGTAAATGTCCCGCGCAACGTCGGGCGACATCGCGCGGGACACGTGAATTTCGTGTCGAGCGACAGAGTCGCGGGACAAATGTCCCCTAGTGAAAACGCGGCTTTGTTGTTTTCTGAGCCGTTTTAATTGCTGAAAATGCTCGGAATTTCTCGAGTTTCTGAATTTTCTTTCAGGAGTTTCTCGAAAGTGAAAAAACACACCGTTGTTTCTTTCAATACTTCTTACTTACAAAACACTCATAAAAATAGAGATGGGTTTCAGCAAAATCTACCTTCATAGAATCAATACTAGAAAATGAAACAAATTACAAATCCTGAGGTTTCGACTTTTCACCCTATTTATGAAGGTTAATTTGAAAAATTTAGAAACACGTGTCCGTTTATTTTTCAATTTAAGTATCCAAACCAAGTTTCTAAGAAATCACACCACCCGTTAAAAAGTTCCCATACAAACATTGACACCCCATTATACCCCTTTGTAAGAGTTATTATGAAAAATCCTGAAACACGTGTCCATTTATTTTGCTTTTTAATTGTTCATATCAAGTTTCAAGCAAATAGCACTACCCTATTAAAAGTTTCATACATTCGTTTTCACTCTTTTTCACCCTATTATGGGTTGAATTTAAAAAAATCCCGTCTTAGTAATTTGGAATGTAGCTTCCTTTTATAGCAAAACCACCCGTTTTGCTATTTCAATTTTCAGCTTTCTAGCTTCAGCGGTTTCGGCTCGGCGATGTTGAATCAGTCAGTCAGTCAGGTCAAGCTCTAATATTGGTATAGATAACAAATGACGAACAATAAGATACCTACGATTTTGTGACATACTATAAACTGGAAAATGTTACATTATTATGACACATGTCAAGAAGAAGAAGAAGAAGAAAAAGACGAAGATGAATAACAAACACAAAAAGCGTGATTGCACTGCTGACTGTTTCCACAGTTAAGCCCGCTATTGTTAGTAAATCTTTTATAGAGCAATGTGTACGCTTCTATAACAAGGTCCCTAGGCCAAGCTATATTTGTTGTTTGGAACATAATTGTGAAACCTTTTAAAGCATATTATAAAATATAAGATTACTTAGATGACAAATACGCTACATATCTGCTCAACTTTACTCGGTATTGTTAGCGTTAAGACCAGACGAGTTTCTTGCCGGATTCTTCTTGAACTGTGGATAGTAAAAATTGGTACCTAGATTCACCTAGTATATAAATAAATAATGCCGGACATTTCACACAGCATCATCTGGCCTCAAAGTAAGCAGAGCTTGTGTTATGGGTACCAAATCACATTTTTTAAAATATTATACATAGAAACACCCAGAGCCGTGACAAATACTTGCAGAAGTTTCAAACATTTGTCTCGCGGCGGGAATCGAACCTGCAACCTTCTGCGTATCAGCCGGACCTTAGTCCACTCCGCCACAGAGGTCGTTCATACAAAAAGACGATTCAAAACTGTCCTGGTGATTTTATTAAACATTTATTTTATGACGCTTGCACGTCATGGTATTACACACATTGTATGTTATAAACATAAGTTATTTAGTCTTTTTACTCAGTAATATCACTTGTATCAGTTCTTCAAACCCATCCACAGTAATGCTTTTACACTACTGCTTGAAGGCTGAAAGAATATCACTGGTGGTTTTCACTAAGATGGATTCTTGCAGTAGAGCAGGGGTCGCCAAATGGCGGAACGCGGTCCGCATCCTAACAGCTCTGGATAAAAATCGTGTGTGCTAATACATAAGTATATAACTACAAAAATTAGCTTTGAAACTTATTTCTTTGTTCAGGTCAACATATATTTGTGAAGCAGCATTTTCGAAGATGAACTTCGGTATCATGCATAAATTTCGAGCTCGACATACTGATAAACATCTCCAGGATGTAATGTCAATAGCTTGCACCAATTCAACTCCAAACTACAGACAGATAGTCCGCAACAAAAAATCACATTTCTCAATTGATATGTAAAAAAATATCTGTTATTTTCGTAATTACATTTGTTTATTAAATATTTTTTTCATTATTATTTCATTTTTTAAAACGGACCCCGAGCGAAACTAATTATCGAACCCTGCTGTAGAGGATACACTAAAATTTGTTATGTAATGTTTGCACGGTATTCAACCGACCACACGTGGTTAGCCCCTCGACAAAGACTGGGTCTAAACATCGCTTGAAATTGAGTGGTTGCTATTAGTTGACGACCAAAGCTTACCCTCAGGACTTACGCGAATTATACAAATAAAATGTACACCTAAGCAAATGTAAGTATACTTTTAAATAAATGCAACGCGTTAAACCCTAACTCTTAAAATGCGGTGGCTGTTATCACGTCATGATTGGTCTGTCAGCTCAGTTGGTAGTAGCTCTACCTTCTGCGCTGTAGGTTGAGGGTTCGATTCCCTCCCAGGATAAACATTTGTGTGATGGACACAGCTGTCAGTTCTATGTCTGGGTGTTATAAATATATTTAAAAATATTTTCTTAAATACTTATATATAAGTATTCTCTCAGTCATCTAGTCACCATAATGCAAGCTTTGTTTGGGGCTAGATGATTGTTGTGTGCATTGTCCACGAATATTTATTAATTAATGTCGTGATTCGGTAACGTTAGTTACACAGATAATGACGACCTCTGTGGCGTAGTGGGCCAATGCCTGGCTAAAACGCAGAAAGTTGCGGGTTCGATTCCCGCCACGGGACAAATCTTTGTATTTTCTGTAAGTATTTGTCTCGGGGCTGGGAGTTTCTGTCTAATTTGTATATTTGCAAAAAAAAAAATATACATGATTGGATAATTATATCAGTTATGTGGTACCCAAAACAAGCTCTGCTTACTTTAGGGCCATATGATGCTTTATATAATGCTATATAAATGTCCGGCATTATTTAATTATTTAAAATGGTTGTTTTAGTGATACCTTTTAGTTTCTAATATTATTAGTTAAATCTTGTATTAAACTTATAATAAGTAATTAATTATTTATAATTATAATAATAATTGCTATTGCTATTGCTATAGAATAGCAATAATCTCAGATCGTTTTAGCTTAGAAAAACAACAATACAACTATGATCCTTTCATATATATTTGTATTTATTGAAAACACTAAAACTGTACAATGGGAAGGTTTGTAGTCACTCACATTCGTCGTAAATCTCGTAAAAAACGATCTACTAGTAGGTAAATAATATAATATAATAATAGTAGGTAAGGTATGCCTTCTACTAGTAGGTACACATGAACACACCTACACTAGCGACCGTTAAAATACGGTCGCCACTTCACTTAGCTTGGGTTTAACCAACTTTAGTTACGGCTTAGACCTTTATTTATTGCAAGGGATGTGCCGTTTTTGCGCTGCGACGAATTAACATAATAATTCCCCCGCTGCAGGATAAATTGGCGTGTACTGTAGTGCTGGCTTTTGTTTAGCTTAGTATTTAAGCGCTAGAGTAATGTGTGGTAAAGCTTGAACGGAAAAAATATTTTAAGCGCGTAATTTGAGGTTATTTTCTGACTACGCCAAAGCAAAGTAAGAAGTAAGCACTAGGTACCGTTAGTCAAACAATTTAAAGTCGTTTCAAAAAAATATATCTTTTTATTTATTTATTTATTAGGCATTATCACAAAACAAACATATGAATTTAATACATGAACAATAACATTTTATCTAATTTGCACTTATTACAGGCATGCACAGCATTTGGCATCATCACTATCACTACATAGGATAAAACAAAGTCGCTTCCCACTGTCTGTCTGTCCCTATGTATGTTAAGATCATTAAAACTACACAACGGATTTTGATGCGGTTTTATTTAAATAGAGTGATTCAAGAGGAAGGTTTATATGTATAATACATGTATAATATAGTAGAGAAACACTGATTATTTAAGAGGTTTCTAATCACATTAGACATTCTGTAGTATATTTAGTATCAGCATTGCACCCGTGCGAAGCCGTCGCTAGTAAAATATAATACAAATTATACAGACAACAGCTTAAAATTAGATAACAAATAACGTAATAAAACTAATAGAATTAAAATAGTTAAAACCAATATATTAAAATATATACAAATTATAGGTATTAAAATCTAATACTAGAAAATGCTAATACTAATCTTAAATCGCGTATATAGCCATAACCTCTCACACGCAGAATACAATTTTTAATTACATACAATTTATTTCCATACAATTTTATTTAATTTTAAATACATTTTTTTTTTTTTTTTTTTAATTAATATAAATATTGTGCAAGTGTGAAGACATCAATAAAATCGCAATTTAATTCATTCTTTGTTGAAACAAGGCATAAAAACTACATACAATACTAATTCTTGGCATATCTCACAACATTTAGCTACAGTTTCACATTATGATCTTTTAAATTGTATGTAATAATAATAAATAATCCCGGACATTTCACACAGCATCATCTAGCCCCAAAGTAAGCAGAGCTTGTGTTATGGGTACCACATGACTGATATACTACTTGTACCTATACCTATCACTTTAAAGGATCGGGAGCTATTTAATCTCATTTATGATCTCACTATAAACGTCTCCTGCAGCATCTGATGGTGTTATAATAATTTTATTATAAGAATTTTCACAGCAAAATGCAGCTTTTAAAAATTGCTCGAGCTTCTAACCAATCATTTGTGTGAACAAAGCCGCCAACATGAGCTAGTACCTACCTTACTGCATAAAGCCCTCATACTTTCATGATAATAAACATCATAGTAACACGTTTAGACTGGCTTCGTCGACCCGGTAGCTATGCTGGGAACACGTGACATCTAAATTTTGTTGCGAAGCGCCTCTGACACTCCATTACCTGCCAGAATTTATGAACGGGCTTCAAGTAACAAGCTGAAGACGGGTAAGCGGACGGTCAGATGCGGCTGGCCGATAGATGTAAAAAAGTTTTAAGTATGATCTATATATGTGATAGTTTCTTGTATATTTGTTTGTGGTTCAATCACGCCGTAACGAATAAACGGCTGAACGATATTTTTGAATGCATTAATGAATGAATGAATCGTTTAAGAAACCAATAAAAGATGTAGACTTGAAATAGTAAATAAGCTATTTTGAACCAACATCAAAAAAAGGTTTCTCAATTCGACCATTTATGAACCGATTTTGATGATTATTTTTTTGGTAAAAGGAAATATTCCAAAGGTGGTACTGTGATAAGGAAACCAGGATCTGACAATGGCATCCCAGAGACATTTAGGGGAACCTTCGAAAATCGTAGTGGCGCGTAGCGCGTTTTTTTCTATACGTATTTTAAAGCACTACTGTTTAATGAAGGTCTGAAGTTTATTAAATAGTCTAAAGTCGATCTGACGATGGAGACGAAAGACAATCCAGGGAACTTCTCAACGATTTACAGCAATTACCTGGTGTTTGGGCTTGATTAATTTGTATTGATGAGAACTTTACACCTAGATGGGTTGTGACTGTCATTAGGGGTCTGATGATGAAGACGTTGGACAGTCAATGGATTTATTACTTTTTCGTTTCCTGTTTAAAGTCGGTATTTTTTTGTTAAAAATAATTATTAATATAAACGTACCACGAGTATGAAGCCACTGGCAAAAGTATTATATAAATGGGTTAGCTGCTGGCTTCAAAAGCGTTACGGAAGATCAGAGATAAAAAAGCGTTTTAATCTTGCTGTCATACGATCTACTGGTTTGTACGAGTACATACTTTTATGCTATCTGTATGTTTTGATACAATATAAACTTTACGTTAAATATTATTTGATATAACATTTTTTTGCCCGTGTTTTGCCAGTGTTTTTGTACGTGGTACCAAACTTTTTTTAAATTAATATGGTTTTACCATATTAATTATTAAAAAGTTTGTCTGTAAAGTCGGTTTACGGACGATAATTTTACGTGATAATGTCATAAGAAAACCTTGATGAAAAATTGCATACTTTACGCGTTCTCGCTTGCAAGCTCGGCTCAGGCGGAACGTGACAATTTTACGTGCGTGCAGCCGGCGTTCATCGATTTATAAGACGTTATCACGTCAAAAAAGTTATCAAACTGTACCAGCAAAACCGTGTCTCAACAACTGATGGCTTCGAGTGCCCGGATGCGATAACCGCATTTCCATCAAGATGTGGTCAGTATACGTTTGCTGCCGTTCCTGTAGTTAGCCGGTTTGATAGCTGTCACAGAATGTCAAAGCTATCCGCCATCTTTAACATTTGCTAAAAATCTTATGACATGGGATCTGTCTGCTTAGGAGACACCTCACAATATAATAGAATACTTTGAGACCTACGACATAATTTATGGACGTCGCTAGACCCGAGCTAATGAAATAAAAAGTATATTGTTTGATAAAGCTTTAGGCTTGGAATTAGTCAAAGAGTATTAATGAGTTCGCAGACGCACCTGAGGGTGATAAATTACTGATTGTCGATAAAACCATCTTAGATTTTCTACCTTTGTAAGTTCTTCAACACGTAAAATATAAATCACTACAAAATATCTATTTAAATCTACGTAACTAAAGATTTTAATAGAGTGAGCTGTTTTTACATCAGGAGTTTAAATAAAACGAATGTTTTGATCAAATTGAAAACACATTGAACTTCCAACACGCAATTTAATTTACAGAAACTAATTTAACTTAACCGGCAGTAATATTGGGTCCTCACATAAATAAACCAGGCACATAAATGGCAATTATGACAAATTAATATAAAGGTTAATATTATGCCGTCCTGGCCGCGACCATACCCATATCTGTGGGCTGGCGATATCGTATCGAGTAATGGCGGGGACGGACCGGGTACAAATTAAAGTTATTCAATTTTATTTAAATACTATTTTACAAGTGGGTCGCTGCGGGACTATATCCCGGTAATCAAGTATATTTAGTAAATGGTACAAATACCGCGGCTTGATGAATTAGCTTGATGTCTTTGCCAACGGATTTCAGTGGCTGGCACAACCAATTTTTAAGTACCTATTAACCCACGGTTTCGCATGCGTGATTCCTACATAAAAAATATTCCAAGTCAATGCAGGTATATATATACTAACTTATATTCAATTCTACGGAGCCGTTTTGGATTTGCTTGAGCCAAACAAACACTAAAACATCCTCACATCCACACAAACTTTATTCATGTATAAACATTTTGATAAACACGGGTTTTACTTACTTGATTATTTAGTCGATGGAGGCATCGATGCTGTTTCGATTTATCTAAAGAATCTTCATCAGAGTGAGTTTGAACCGCGGTCGCATTGTCGTATTGCCGCCTGCATTCACGGTTCGCACACAATAGGTATACAATACACAATACAAGTATAACATAAAATTAATAAAAATCGCCGACATAAAATGAAAACATGTGTGAAAACAGTGTTTCACTTTCAAAACTTTTGTGAGTTTGGATTCATCTAGAGAATCTCGCACTGTGCGAACTGTGAACTCGAGCAACTCAAGCGACCAAGCTCACTGGCACTAATGAAGGGTGCAGCTCCGCACCTAACCGCAGACAAATTGCAACTCGAAATGTTGTAGGATCTAATAAGGTGCCAATGTTAAATGATGGTGGTGTTTGTAACCAATGTCCTGACTCCCATTTCAAAGGGCTAGCCGTTTGAAATGGGCGCGATCTACGGAGCTTGAGCATGTTTCTAACAGATGATTCCTTGTAAGCTCACATAGAGGGACATCCCATTGCCGTTGGGCCAAAAGGTTCTTGGGGGAAGCGGAATTAGGGCAAGCACTTTTCCAAGCATTTCTTTTTTGCCCGTGAAGTCACGCCGGTCAAGGTCTTGTCGGAAAACTAGCGCTACTTTCTTAGGAGAGTAGCATCAACGCTGAGATTGGACCTGTTCGGACATACTAAAGGGAATTAACTTTAAAACCACAGTTAGTGGTTATACTATGTTATTTTACTGAATTGTTTTACTCCTTGTGTTTTCTCTTTTTTTGTTTCTTTAGTTACCTACTTACCTAATTGTTGTCCTAACTGCTTGTTTAGACTGTCTTATCAATTTCCGTGCATAATATGTACTTAACAAACATGTATCTATTCTATGGCCAAAATAAAATATTCGATCGATCGTAAGCGATTTCGTAAACGAACGTAATCTGTGCCGTTTTTGTAACAGAATACGAAAACACGTCAAAAGCTATCGTTTTGCTGAGGTTCGATAGCAGTCGAGTGAGATATAACGAGCTGTTCAAATACTTATTGACACTTATTATTATTATGCATACAATTTCCGAATCAAAAGCATATAGAATCAGTAATTTAGTGTAAATGCAAGCTTCAGAAGCATTCGTTCTAGGAGTTTCTAGGTTACATTATTTAGTTAGAAGTGAACCGATGAAAAGTAAACTGTTCCAGGCATCCATTGTTCGGGCTTCGTCAGAGCGTGAATGAAAATAGGATACAAAAACATGAAATGCCAGTCAAAAAGCGAGGAACGCGCGCTGCCCTGCGCTTGCGGTCAAAACGAGGGCTGCCACAATTAACTCACATGGAGTTGTACTGTATCTATACTTCCATACTAATCCTACTAGTAAAAAGCCTCCTATTCACAACAAGACAAGCAGACGTACCGCTCAATACCATCCATACCTTGTCAACCTACCACCATACGAACAAAGAGCTTTGCTTCCACATTTATAATATGTACAGCTAAGGATTGGAATGCTTTGCCGTCCTCTCTCTTTCCTGAAAACTACAATCTAGGTCTCTTCAAGTCTCGAGTAAATGGGTGTCTTCTAGACCTGCGGGCCCCATCGTCGGCCACATCGTCGCTTAACAACAGGCGAGATCGTGGTCAAACGTAGGTTTATCGATGATAAAAAAAGAATTATCAATGTCTTAATCAGGTAAAATATCGCGAGATAGAAACTAACTGCTGCCCGCGGCATCGCTCTCGTGGTACCTACATAAAAAGTAGTTTATGTCCTTGTCCAAGGTCCCATTTATCTCTATAACAAAATTCATCAAAATCGGTTCAGTGGTTTAGACATGAAAACGTAACAAACAGACAGTCAGACAGAGTTAATTTCGCATTTATAATATTAGTAAGATTCCAAAACTCAACGATAGCGCGTATATTTTTTTAATGTGGCGCCATCAAATATATAAAACTCCCAAGTCTATCTATCTGTAATTTTGTTTGTTACCTTTTCAAACTACGCGGCTGAACGGATTTTGATAAAATTTTGTAAGGAGATTTATTGTATCGTACATACGAACATAGGATACTTTTTATGTAGAAATTATAAAAAAATCTCACTTATTACTGTATATTACTGTATTACATTATAGTTGTAATGTTGTCTAGCAAAAACCAGGCCCAAATCCTTGATGATTGTTGATGAGTAAGTTAATTACACGTGTTTCATCACTAATCCAATGCTTCGTAACGAGAACCAATTGAACCAAAACAGACCTGGTATTATTTCTTCCTCTCTCAAAAATGGCCACTTCGATGTTTAATATTTATCAAACAAATATCTATATCAAAAAACTGTTTCTCATACTTCGTAGCATCTTTGTAAGACCTATCCAACAATATGCTACACGATAGGGTACTTAGTAAAATATTTAAAAAATCAACCCTTGTTTACATGTAGCGCGTAGCTAAAAACCTTATTTTAATGTTTTTTTTGTAACTTTGTCACTAATGCGTCCTAGCAAAATGTAATAACGATAAAACGAATAGCCTACGAGTAAAAGCAAGATTAAGGGCGGATTAAGGGCGGAGATGATTAAGGAGAGGTTACCGTACCTACTTTTTTCACCCGCATGGTTCCTTAACGATCGGTTATCTACAATTACTAGTAAAATTCAAGATCAAGAGAAAAAGGGTTTTGACATACATACGTATAACGAAGTGATCTTTTATGGGTTCTACTTTAAACCCTACGAAAAAGAGGGGTGTAATACAATTGAAGTGTGTATCTGTGCATCTGTATATCTGTGTATCCTTATGTCTGTGGTATCCGTCGATATCATAACTGATTTTTATTGTTTTTTTGTTTGGAAAACATCTTGATTAATAGGGTTCATAGCTATAATTTATGAAAATATGTTCACCCATTGGAAGATCATCAGCTCGTTAGTCTTCATCAACTAGATTGATTTATAATTTGGTATTGAGATAACATCAATATTACAAGAACATGGTTTGAGCTGATGTTGCAGCATCACCTGGAATCTGCAGGATACCCAACTCCTTGTTTGAGCTCATTGGAATCTACTGAATGAATAGATTATCTAGATATATTTATTTTTGGTAGGGATTTTTTTAAAATTTTAATTTAAACTTGTTTATTTTTAAAGTATGGAAGCTTAAAAATGGTACCTTCGAAAGTTTTTGAATTTCGTCATACTATATAAACTTTTAGCGACTTACATAACATCCGTCGTCCCGCGACAGCCCTGCAATACTCGATAGGGTTATCTATAGAAAATAAACAACGGAATGAGAGCCCCGATATGTTTGCTGACGCTACGTGCTCCGTCCGGCAAAATAAACCCAGTTCTAACTGTAAACCAAATTAAATTTACTTAGTGCAAGCTCTCATTTCGCTCGTAACAAAATGAAAGCAATCGTCCAAACAAATAATGTGGCCAAAGTTATTTCTTTCGGAATTCAGATGCTGTAAAGTTACTAAATCATCATCATCATGATGTGATGATCATGAAGTAATATAAAACTTTCGTTCATGGATCCACTCCAGCAAGCTGTGGTGAGTAAAGTTTCCTCTCCACTGACGTCACTCTGCCTGTGATTCTGTTTGATAGCGCAGGCCTTCCCAGATACCCACAATAACGGCTGGCACCGAGCCGGGTTTGTTCAAGTTTTCCTTCTGTTAATCAGCAGGGGTAAATTGTAATAGTAAATATGTATTAGTAAAAACATAGTCACAACTGTATTTCCCAAGCTTAAAACTTAAAACTCTTGTTACTTATATTTTTAGGATGTCTTAGGGTAGTCAAAGGCACCTCTAAACATTATATTAGGCACATGCAGTTCTGTAGGAAAGTTCGATGCAATTCGTTTTATAATGAACTAGTTTCGAAGTCTATAGATAACATTCATATAGGTAGGTACACACTTTTATATCGCCTTTTATAGATATAAATTTAATTAACAAATAAATATTGGTAAACAACGCACACAACACCATCTAGCTCGAAACTAAGCGTAGCTTGTATTATGGTGTAATCCAGATAAGTGATAGAATACTTATAATATTTCTAAATACATACTTATGATACTTTATAACACCCAGACACAGAACCAACACCTATGTTCATCACACAAATGTTTATCCTCGGAGGGAATTGAACCCTCAACCTACAGCGCAGAAGGTAAGAGGTACTACCGACTGAGCTGACAGATATGTACCTATATGTACATATTTCCAAAAAATATGTATAAGTAGTATATCAGACATGTGATTCCCATAACACAAGTTCTGCTTTCTTTGGGGCTAGAGGATATAGTGTGTAATGTCCATCATTATATATATATATACTAGCTGTCCCGTTCGTGACTTCGTCCGCGCGTTTTAAAAAGAAAAAAATATATCTAATTGTACCGACTGCAGCGCCATCTGCCGGACTGATTTGAGAATTTAAACCATCCAGGGCGCCACCCAAACGCATACCAAAAAAATCATTCAAATATGTCCAGCCGTTCAGGAGGAGTTCAGTGACATACACACGTACAGTAGAATTATATATATAAGGATATTATTTTTACTCAAAACTGGATATTTACCATGATACCATGTTTATCTCGTGATCATGGCATTCAACAGTGCCGAAATATCGGGAAGCAGAAAAACTCACATATATACACAAGGTAAATATCCTGTGTTGATTCAAAATTATGTTTTTAACCATGATAATTTTAAAGGTTATATTATTTACTAGCTGCTGCCCGCGGCTTCACACGCGTGATACCTACATAAAAAGTAGCCTATGTCCTTCTCCAAGGTCCCAAGTTCTATCTCTATACCAAAATTCATTGATATCGGTTCTGCGGTTTAGGCGTGAAAACATAACAAACAGACAGACAGACAGCCAGACAGAGATACTTTCACATTTACAATATTAGTAGGGTTTTTTTTTGTTTTTTTTGTTTTAAGTAGTGTCAACATTTATTCAAAATTATAATTATAAGTAAGTTAAGTTAAAATTAGGTATACTGTACTACTGTACTTAGTTATTTCTGCCAAATAAAAGATTATTATTATTATTAATATTATTATTTATGTTTGTTTTACTCATTAACAAAAAAAAACCACCTGCATCAGCAATTTACGCGAACCTTTACACACCGGCAATTTAAATGATGAACACGCCAAATGCTACTTAGTAAATCTGTAGAGAATTATTACACCACGACTACTCGCTCTACTGCAAGTCCAGGTGCACTGGAATTGATTCGGGAAATGGGAATCGAATGGCGCACCCCGTTCGACTGCGAATAATAGTCAGAGACTTGAGTTATTCCAACAACTGTAGTGTGAGAGCTAGTTACAATAATGTTGTAATACTTTACATTCTTCTATTTTATTTTATTATTATTGTGATGATCGCAGGCATCGTATGTATTTACAAATATTTTAGTAACTAATCTTCCAACTTTCACTATGTTTTCATAGTACAATAACAAATTTTATTACCCTAGGTTTCGACTTGAAAATGTAAATAAGTCCTAAGCAAAGTGTTCCGTGTTCCCCACCGAGCGCTTCTATAATAAGCTTCCTGAAAATGGAACTAAACTACCTACTGAGAATATCCTTACATAAAGTATAATTTTTTGAAGATTTATTATAAATAATGAATGAAAATATTTTTATTTGTCCTAAAAATTACTACATACATAATAACTTAAGACTACTTACTTAAAATATATATATAACTAGCTGGTGCCCGCGACTTCGTCTGCGCAGGATTAGTACTTCTCGCAGATGGCAGATTTTTTTTCCTACTTACTTGACACTTATCGTTATTTTTTGGACAATTTATCTTTATAAATTATGTCTTATTCTGATGTATAAGCTATATTATTGTAAAGTTTCATTAAAATACATTCAGTAGTTTTTGCGTGAAAGAGTAACAAACATATATATAAACTTTCGCATTTATAATATTATATATAGTAGGATGTTTGTGCGCAGCTGGACCTAAGGCAAATATGGCCTCTACGCAGCATTGTGCTGGATGCACATTTGAGTGCTAGTTTTCAGCAGATGCCAGTTATAAATGACTATATTATTGATAAGAACAGACAGTTAACCGACACATTTGAAATCTATAAACTCTCTTGTATTAGTTTTTTGTAGTTAAGGTAGTTATAAAATGGATCATGTAAAAAAGCGCTAGGACCAGGACGTGTTTCTTGCCAGTTATTCTCGGGCTTGGGTTAGGAGGAATTGGCACCTAAATTCAACTAGTATGTAAAACGTTTCAAAGTGATCCTTGTGATTGTATTGATCAAAAACAATTTTTACTTTGGGATTCGATTGTATTCCGTGAAATATCTAGCGATATTGATTTATGGCGGCGATGAGGCTTGTAACGAACGGAATACAGGCTTCTGCGCAAAATGTGGTGATGTGTCAAATGTAATATTTGGACTTGCCTATAATAAAAATAATATATTCAGGTTCCTTAAATTAATTTGGTACAAGGTTTTTGGTACTATTTCCTATCATCTTAGAGTAAAACATTCTTTCAAAAAAAATAACAGGATATCTCATTTTTCCTTTGCCTTATTTCTGACCTAAGTATCTAACATAACTCTGTCCCCTGCACTAGGTCTCTAATGAGCCTGTATTGTAGGGTCACAGTGCCTATGACTAGATACCCCACTGAGATATCCTCAAAAAGGTCTAAGTGACTGGACATCTGAGCTGTCTTCGTAGCGTGGGGATTAAAGTGATTGGAGCTGGGATTACAGTGCAAAGTAATATATATCTTGCATCAGCCAATTTCCGCCAAGAGCCGACACACTGTATGCAAACCAACTACGTGTACAAAATTATGAATAAAAACATCGTGAGGAAGCCGGCATTTCCAAAGTCCAAAGCACATTCGACAGGCGTCAAATTGTGTTGCTGTAAACATTCTGTTCAGCACGCTCAAAGATAAGTCCTAGTAGACTATTTTTACTAGGTAATTTTTTAGTTAATATAACAAAAGTAAAAAAGCACACACTGTTTCACAATGCACACTACACCCTAAAGCCCTAAACTAAGCTGGTGCGTTCTCCTTCTCTGTTTCCATTTCTCTTTTTCGTCACACACACTTACACACTATTGGCTAACAGTATCAACCTCACGGAAAATTGGTTGGTACCATCTGACGGACAACTTTAACACAGCGCGCGCTCATTGCTCAAATCAAATACCGCACGCTTTCCCGGCTTCCTGTTACACACTTCCGTCCCTTTTCACGAAATCACACCTACATTATAGGAAAGCGAGACGAAAGATGTTACACATCAAAAGAGTTTTATTTACATTTCAAGTTGATTAGGTTTGGAAATGGGATCTCTTTTGATAACTTACAGTTACCTGTTTCCGAAGAGCTCCGTCTTTTCTGTTATCGGTCAGAAGTAGGATAGTAATAAATTTCAGTATAGTGATCATGGTGACATAACTCACCAGCTCTTACACTATTAACAAAGAAGTGCTATCACCCTCAAATGGGCCCCGACCAGGGCATCTGTAGAGTATTACCAACATCTGCAAACCTCCTTCACCTGAATATAACGCTTTACCTGCATTTGAATAATTCCTCCAGTGCTGGTATAGCTGGAGAGCAAATATTTTAGGGCTTAACCCTTGGCTTGTAATGTAGAGATATCGTTATAAAACTTACAAAAGCTAGTTGTAAGCATTTCAAGTTTGACTAAAACACACACACTCACTCCCACACATGAACACTAACTCAACCTTACATGCACATGCACTCACCACAGCATCACTCAAACTTTACAGACCAACTTAATTTTTTAGTTTTATTTTATCTTATATATATCTTATATGTGTTATATAAAAACTACTTATAGTTCGTTAGTTTTATTATAGTTTTATTAGTATAGTATTATTATAGCTCTAATAATATACAGATCTGTTCTTTAAAGGAGACGGCGTTGATGCTGCTACTGTCTTAGTACTTTTGCAGACTCATCGTTCTATTGTAATCTGTACAACTTATTATGTTCTGAATAAAAATCGAAATCTATGAAATCTTAAACATTAAAAAAAACTTATATAATTGACTAGACTTTGAGCTCAGTTATAAATAAGGTTTAGGTACTGAAGGTTATAAATAAATAATGCTGAACATTTCACACAACATTAAAAAAAACTTATATAATTGACTAGACTTTGAGCTCAGTTATAAATAAGGTTTAGGTACTGAAGGTTATAATTAATAATGCTGAACATTTCACACAGCATCATCTAGACTCAATGTAAGGAGTTTGTGATATGGGAACCACATGACCGATATACTACTTGTATGTTTATCAGGCCTAAATATTTAAGCCTTTTGGAGTCGAGGCCCGGGGGACCAGGAGCTCTCCGCGTTATCAAAATTGTTTCACGGCGTCTGGTAGATACATTGCGTGACCAGATACAGAGCTGGATTCTATCTGGCGTATTAGTATCGCCATTCAACGTGGCAATCCCGCCAGTGTCTTGGGAACGCTGCCCTCTGGCAGTGATCTAGATCAGTTGAGCTATCTATAGATTGTTTTAAACGGTCCTTAGATATATCAACTGTTTCACATGTATTTTATATTATTGTACATCATTCTGTACATTTCTGTAATTATTTTTATAAATAAATTCATTTCTTCGATCGTAATATTTTTTTTGTAAATAAATACTTACACCCAGACCGAGACGAATACTTTCAGATCATACAAACATTTGGCCTGCCGAGGGAATTGAACCCGCTACCTTCTGCGACTCAGGTGGGCCTTTGTCCACTGTACTATAGAGCTAGTCATTAAGGTTCTAAAGTTATTAATGTTATTAAGTCATTTGGCTTAGCTTAGTTTGAGGCTGTTAGTTTGAGGTGTTGTGTGAAAAATTCCGCTATTCCGCTAATTATGACTACTCAGGCCTTAGCAAGAAGATTCAATATACGCCCTCTGCGGAAATCGACCACCCACCACGTGTGTCAATTAAACACTCGTCCACCGCACCGTTCGGTTGCAGTTTTATTTTTCAATATCCAGAAGACACGTATAGCTCCAAATTAAATAAACTAACTTTCACATGAGTCCTTACAAAGATGTGAACTACTACAAATCAATCCCTACTTTCATACGACCTCTGTAGCGCAGTGGGCTATGGTCCGGCTGTGACGCAGAAGGTTGGGGGTCGATTCCCGCCGCGGGCCAAATGTTTGTATGATCTGCAAGTATTTGTCTATGGTCTGGATGTTTCTATGTAAAATATGTACCTATGTATTTACCAAAAAAATATATTTAAGTAGCTTATCAGTCATGTGGTACCCATAACACAAGCTCTGCTTACCTTGGGGCCAGATGATGCTGTGTGAAATGTCCGGGATTATTTATCCCTACTAATATTATAAATGCGAAAGTAACTCTGTCTGTCTGTCACGTTTCCACGTCTAAACCTGAGCTGATTTTGATGAATTTTAGTATAGAGATATATAGGATCTTGGAGAAGGACATAGGCTACTTTTTAGGTAGGTACCACGCATGCGAAGCCGCGGACAGCAGCTAGTACATAATAAATAATAAATAAAAAACATTTTCAACTCACAACCTCGGAAAGTTTCTGTTTATCATTACAAATACCTAAGTTCAGGTGTATTTTATGCACTAGCGTGGCAAGATTTTTTTTCTTTCAACTATGTAGTAATGTTATCATTAATCACAACAAAACCGATCACAAAGGACATATTTTTTGCTTAGAACCGAAACAGTGAAGTATTGTTATATGAAATCTCATTATTGCACTGTTTTTCATTATTGCACTGTTTTTTACTTTTTATTTAGATATAAATTTACCACAGCGGTTTAATATCTCCCATTAAGTTTAATATAAATTGTTTGCACTAGATCAAAATGATACTAGCTGATAATAAAAATCGGCTGAATAAAACCGTCTTGGTGAAAAAAAAAGGTTGCACTCCGGGAGTGCCGACAGAAGTGAAAAATTAATTTTGGCGCGTTAGACATTTTTTTAATGGGTACTAGGGTTATTGGGTTATTGGGTTATGAACTGCAATTGATGAATTTTATTTGTGAATTTTATTTGAATTTTATTTTATTTTTTTATTTTATTGAATTTTATGAATTTTATTTGTGAATTGTATTTTATTAGTTATTAGAAACTTTAAAATGTATTTAATATTCTTTTATGTTTTTGGTCAGAATGTAGATAATATATCAAAGATCCTAACTCAGTAAACTTCTCCATACAAAAGTAGACTGTAAACATGTGAATTAAGGTTTATAATGAAATGGGGCGAGCGCGGCAGCCCTGCGTCTCGTTACGGTGTCGCGAGTCCAGAGGTATTACCTCATCTAAAAATATGCGTACTAAAAGAAGTTTACACTTCAAAAAGCAAATGGCGCGCATTTTGTACCATTGTAAAACTTTGAATCTTCATTTTTTAAGTTTCACAGTAGGTACCTAGATTGGTAGTTGAAAGAAAAGTAAATTATGCACTTTGCTAAAGAGAGTAATTAATGGACTCGTGTTAATTCAGTGCCCTCGCTTGCGCTCGGGCACCAACATAACACTCGTGCGTTAATAACTCACTTTGCGCTCGGTGCACAATCTACTATAAATTTGATCCATTCTATTCATTTTTTTTTTTTTTTAATTTTATTTTATAATTTTTGGAGAACTTACAGCTAGGTACATTAATAATAATTACAAATAATACATGTTTATAAAACATGTATGCAGAAGGCCAATTATAATTTCACACAGATAGATATAAAATGTATATGTATGTAATGAAAAATACAGTACAAGTGAAAACCTAAACAATACAAAGTAAAACAAAAGAGAAAATAACTGGGAATTGTTTAAAAATACATAGATCAAACAACAAGATAAAACGAAATGAGTACTAGTACTATAAAAAGAATTTGTCACAGAGCAAGCGTTTTGGCTTGCTCGTTGCTGTATTAAATATATCAATATCTGCGATTGCTATTCAATAATGTTCTATACGGTCAATCAACTGATAATGCATAAATACTTATTTCATGTCAGTGCGCCAACCTCATTTTTAGAATAAGCGCAGCCAGCACGACGAACGCATGTAAATAAAATACTTTTCTTTCAACTACTTAGTAATGTTATCATTAATCACTACAAAACCGATCACAAAGGACGTATTTTTTGCTTAGAACCAAAACAGTGCAGTAATGTTATATGAAGTCTCATTATTGCACTGTTTTTTACTCTTTATTTTATATAAATTTACCACAGAGGTTTCCCATTAAGTTTAATATAAAATGTTTGCATTCGATTAAAAAGATACTGGCTGATAATAAAAATCAGCTGAATAAAACCGACTTGATGTAAAAAAAAACAAATGGCGCGCATTTTGTACCATTGTAAAACTTTGATTCTTCATATTTTTAGTTTGAGTAGATATATTTTATCACAGAATATAGATTGGTAGTTGAAAGAAAAGTAAATTACGCACCTTGCTAAAGAGAGTAATTAATGCACTCGTGTTAATTCAGTGCCCTCGCTTGCGCTCGGGCACCAACATAACACTCTTGCATTCATAACTCACTTTGCGCTCGGTGCAACAATCTACTATAAAACATTTCTTCTTCTATCTAATTTTCTTTCTATCAGTTTCGTTTGTTTTTTATAAAATCGTAATTAATCATAAAATATGAGCGAATCCGGCAGCGACGAAGATATAAATTTAACACCTGGAGAGTTAGTGCAAACGGTACATAATGCAGAAATGAGTTTTCTTCCGGAAAATCGCGTTAAGCACCTAGCATTTTCCACGCTGTAGTGATATGAAAAGTCGTGTGTTTCGCTCGTAGCAAAATCATTCTACGAGGGCGTCGCTAAATTATTGATAAATAAAATAAAAATTATTGAATAGATATTCACTTTTGCACTCAGGTTTCGAAAGTTAAACAGAACCTTACCGAGATTTTGAGGTGAAAATAACTATTATTAACAAATAATTAAATATTGGTGGACAATGCACCATCTAACTCTAAAATTAGGATAGCTTGTATTATGGTGACCAAATGACTGATAGAATACTTATAATAATTTTAAATTCTTGTGATACTTTATAACACCCAGAGACAGAACCAACACCTATGTTCACCTATAGGTATAAAATTGGTATATATTTGATTGTTTGTATGGAATGTGAATGTTTGTATGGAAACTTTTAATTTAAACTTTTATTAATAATAAAACTTGAATTGGATAAAAAAATCTATAACACGTATTTACTTTGCTTTTAAAGAAAAACATACATGGCCAGGACACCACTGTACGAGATACACAATCTTTATTGTTATTATTATTATCATTATAAACGCTAAAGTAAACTGTCTGCTGTTATATTTTCACGTCTGAGCTGATGAACAGATATCAATAAAATTTGGCAGGGAGATAGGGAGATAAATTGCATCCTGGGGAAGGATTTAAGCTACAATTTCTTTAAAAAAAATGCGGACAAAGTCGCGGGCAACAGTTAGTAGTTTAAATAGAGAAGGAGTGCATAGTGCAATTTTTTTTTATTAATGCATAAAAAATACATTAATTATTAATTAATTATGATAAAATTAATGAGACCAGGCGAGACCACTAGCTATTTTTTAAATAACCCTAGCCTATGTAGTTTATGATTCAATATAATTACGTTTTGAAAACTAAAAAGACAACCTGGTTTCCTTAACATGGTACCCCCCTTGGGATAACTCCTTTCAAAAAACTCCAACAAAAAAAGAATCATTAAATTCGGTTCATAAACGACGAAGTTATCCGCGAACACACATAAAAAAAAAATATACGAATCGAATTAAGTACCCTTCTTATTTTGAAGTCGCTTAAAAAAATAAGTCTAAAAGACAAAAAAAATGTGTTTTCTATTTTATACCTTGCGTTAATTTTGAGACAGCCTTTATAATATATGAGTACATAAAGGTCAGCTAGGTCACATTGCATAAACAACGCTGTAATATGCAGCTATCCACTTATTCATAGTGTACCGAGCAGTGATTTCCCCGGAGCGCGCTCGCTGATGCAGGAATCCATATTGAAATCCTGGCAACGGTTTACAATGAAACCTAATCATGATATTGACGAACTGGACGTCCAGGATGTACTAGTTAACTTTACACAGACACCTGAATTAATTATAGGGATCACCTGAGGTTTGCAATCACATTAATACATTAATCGCCTATGTGACATCTGTTGCGCAGTGGTCACAGGCCCGCTTGAGACACAGAAGGTGGAATCGATTCCCGCCACGGGACATATGTTTGTATGATCTGCAAATATTTGAATCGGGACTGAGTGGTTATCTATGTTATGATTATGAATGTATTTACAAATAAATTCGAGCGAACCTTAAGTAGTCGCATAATTATAATGAGTAACATCTGACAGCTCACAATGTTAATAAGCAACATCAACATTTAAACCTGATTAAGTTTATACAACAGACAGTACTGACTATTGGCTGACAGTACCAACCTCTCGGAAAATGGGTTGGTACCATTTGACGGTCAACTGTCCACCGCGCGCGCTCATTGGTCAAATGACTGATACTGATACGTTGTATATCTAACTGATATACTACTTATATACTCGATGTCGCTCCCATTACACAAGCTCTGCTTACTTTAGGGTTAGATGATACTGTGTGAAATGTCAAGCATTCTTTATTAATTGAAAATCCGAACTGACACTGGTGGACCAAACTATCTATACCCAAAATGATGCCATCTATGGGATGGTTCAGCCAAACACCAGCTGTCTGCTTTGGACTCGATCGAGCGTAGAGCATTGAGGGTGATATGAGCAGCTAAATGCTGAGACTAATTTCCAGAGTCTCGAACACTGCCGTAAAGTTTGATCCTTTAAATCTTTTTAACCGACTTGATCAAAAAGAAGGAGGTTCTCAATTCGTCGGAATCTTTTTTTTATGTATGTTCACTAATTACTCGAAAACCTGAACCGATTTGAAAAATTCTTATTTTGTTTGAAAGATACTTCCCAGGTGGTCCCATTTAAATTTTATCAAAATCGGTAGAGCTAAAATATTAACCAAAATCTAAAAATTGTATACATGATATTTTCGTTTACTCCGATACCTCGCTGTCTCATTGGAACAATGCGTAATATATATGTATATATATATATATATATACAAAATACATCTACTTTCCACTAAAAATGTAATATAGGCTCCAATTTCATTTAATGAAGTCGTTTTTCTTTTTAGTTTTTGAAACGTAATTATATAGGATATATTTCAGAGAATGTGCCCAGGAATTACATGATCTAATTCCACCATCTCCTTTTCACAACAGGACAAGCAGAAGTACCAATCAATACCATCCATACCTTGTCAGTCTACCACCCTTACGAACAAAGCGCTTTGCTTCCACATTTATATTGCGTACAGCCAAGGATTGAAATGCTTTGCCGTCGTCTGTATTTCCTGAAAACTACAATCTGGGTCTCCTCAAGTCTCGAGTAATTGGTGTCTTCTAGACCTGCGTGCCCCATCGTCGGCCCCCCATCGTCAGCAGCGACGATGTCGTCGCTTAACATCAGGCGAGATCGTAGTCAAACGTAGGTCTATCGATGAATAAAAAAAAATCAAAAAACTAAGCGTAGCCAAGATGATAAGTTATGCACGAAAGCAGCGTCTGAGGCGCACTTTAATCCTTTCACCACATTGATTCGAAAGAATTAGTAACACGATAAGAGGATTCCATTATATCAAGAAGACTGACTGTCTTGACTGTCTCATCTAGTCAATCTAAAGAGATAAGTGTCTCTCGCAAAACAGGTTTCAATTCAAAAAAACTAAATTCAAAATAACTTTATTCAATAATATCACAAGGACCAATTTGAATCGTCTTCTTACATGCTAGTGAATCTAGGTGCCGGTTCCTCCTAACCCCAGTTCAAGAAGAATCCGGCAAGAAACTTGTCTGGTCTTAACAGTTTTTTGTATGATCCTTGACAATTTTGTTACGGATGCCGAGTCGAGTTTACAATTAGTAGCACATATGAAATACTTAGCACTAGGTACTTATGGAACCTTCGTGAGAGAAAACTAAATAAATTTATTATTTTAAATATTAATATTGAATTCGCAATCCCATTAGTTTTACACGTCACAATAAATCGATTTTTAATGGAATGCAATGAGCACGCGCCAGCACTTAGAGCCGGCCGATTGGTTGTAGAGTTGCTAAACGTTATTTATTATCCGGCTATTTATATAACACGTATTTTACCATTACTTTGATCAGTTATTCTAATAGTACACGTATATAACAGTTATTGGACCATTATTTTGGAAGGTTTAAAATGCTGTGATATTCCTAAGTATGCGGACAAGTTCATGAAAGAAATCATAATAAGTGACTACCTACCTACCTACAACAAAACAAACATGCTTACCACAATAACTCCCAGGCATGGTAGACACCTCAAAGCGTCTTCATGAATCGATTTTTAATATATTGAAACGATAAAGTCGTTGATATGTTCGTCGAGTTCAGTCGAATTCACAACTGTTTCATTGTCAATAAAATCGATGACAAAACGATGTAGCTTGGTGTAGAGTTTTGCACGATTAATAACCCGATATATCGTTTATAGATATCTCGAGTAGGTATCCAGAACTCTAACTTCCTAGATGTAGAAAAGAGTCACGTCTAAACATGATTAACTTTACAACCCGGTTTTAATATTAGCTCTACGTGCACGAGTATATTCTTAGTGAAAATCTAAATTTACATAAACCGGTCCTCTAGAAACCTCCTCATTTGTGATGCAGTTTAAAGCCCGTCTTTTCCAGGAAATAACATTACCGTGCTTTTGTACCCACTCCCACACTGGCACTAATTGAATCCTAGGTATTCGCTGGCTGGTATTCAATAATTCCTACCTCTCGAACGTTCAATGCAACAACTCTCTTGCTCGATTGATTTCTTAATAGAATACCGAAGCAGTTGGGGCTGTTAGCTTAGAAATGGTATATTGAAGTGAGCTCTGGCTAATGAATTACAAGTTCTATAGGTACTTTTTTCGAAAACATCATAGAACAAAAGGAAGGGAAGAACAAGCTACAATGAGCCAGAGAAAATTGCTGCATGTCTGTGTATTAAGCCTATTATTGTTATATCGACTCGTATACATTACTGAATTAAAAGTCCAATAGGTACAAGATGTTTATTTTCTATTTTCCCTATTTTTACTTCAAATGTAAATGGGACCAGACGGGAAGTATTCCCTCCCAAACAAAAAGATAATTCCAAATCGGTTCATAAATCATAATGAACGGGTTCTGAGGTAACAAACATAAAAACAAACACAACAAAATAAATAACCTCATTCATTTTTGAAGTCGGATAAAAAGACGCAAGTGTTTCATAAAACTACGACAATAACAATTCATCAACCATTGTTGATACATCGAGACCTACATTTGAATTCTAGTTCGAGAAACTTGAAATTGCAAAAAATATAATCAATAGTCGGTATTATTTCCTAGCAGTTGTGTCGGTCGGACCATTAGCTCTCTGCGTCATCGATGCGTGTGCTCACGTGCGATTACGTATCACTTGCTACTAATGTCATAGATAAATGTCCAGAACAGACAAAATCCTACTAAAAAAATATAGATACGAATGTGATTTTTCGTTTGTCATTTCATGAAGTAACATAGCACTGCTAATTTAATATTTCTTACTCGTTCTAAAGCATGTTTTATTCAGTAATCTTAGCGGAACTTTAATGAAAAAAGTGTGAGGACATGGGACAAGTTTGAATAATTGAATTAACTGTTTATTATGGTGCAATGTGATTTGAACGACGAGAAACCCCAAGAAAATTTTAGACGGCCATTCGTCGTGACGTCTAGAATAGACAATTGACCATCGACTAAGACTTTAAAAACAAATTAACTATAAACAAACATAAACACTTGACACTGGCAAATTTGACATTATTATGTCACATGCCATAAACAAAGAAGAGGAAGATACGAATGTTTGTGTCTATTTGCCTTATTTGTTACTTAATCACGCAGTTTTTATTTGTATTTATTGTGACTTTAACTAAATGTTATTAATACTTTCGCCATTTCGAACCAAAAAACTAAATTCAATAAAAACACAAAATTAAAAAGCTTAAAAACTATGTTTTGAAATGATTCAATTGAATCCTTTGGCTACAATGTGAAGCCGAGCATTATCTTGCATTTAACGAAAACAATCTTCGATATACGGGACAAAGGGCATAACAATGGGTTCCAAAATGTTAGTTATGTACCGTACCGCAGTCAGAGACCATTCCACGACATTTTTCACGATACGTAGCTCCATACGTGCCGCTATGCAAATACCGCCCCATACCATTGCTGACCCTTCACAACATGGCTCTCTTCCGACAATGTTGCATTGAGCGAATCTTTTTCCAGGTTATCTCCAAACATTTAACCTTTTATACTCATGCTTAAGAAAAAACCGGAACTCGTCTGTAAACAGTATTATTCCCCGAGCATCATTATCCCATTTTCGTAATGAGCGAACAAAGTTGGCCCGAGCCACTCGATGACCTATGGCAAGGGTCCTCTGGCTTGTAATTACGTCTCTATTCCAGCCTCTTTGAGTCTTCTTCTTATCGTTTTAGTTTTAACTGTCACTTGTCAAACATTCTGAAGCGTTGTTCAGACCTCAGAAGTTAAAGTGCGATTTCTATATAATCGATCATCCCGCACTGAAATGAATGTTAAGCAAGCTTGCACGTCTCGTGTAATCTCCAGTCTGCGGGTATCGTCTAACATTGCGATAGCTGAAAGACTTTGTAACTCGCAATATTTGAGCCACTTCATTGTTACTGTTACAGCCTTAGAGACTTGAGATCCAGCATCATCCCTTTAATTTTTCAATTATGTGTAGGCAAGACAACCACAATTCGTTTTTATACAGGTATTTTAATATGAGTAGGCCAACTAAACACACTGCTCCAATGAGACAGCGAGGTGTCGGGGTAAACGAAAATATCATAGATTATCCTATTTTTAAATTTGTGTTGGTTTTTTAAAAACCCCTAGACCGATTTCGATAAAATTTGGATGGGACAACCTGGGAAGTATACAATTTGAATAAAAAAAAATTCAAATCGTTTCAGGCGTTTTTGAGTAGGTAATCAGTAAACAAATATAAAAAAAAAAAAGTTTCCCAGGAGTTGAGAACCTGCTCCTTTTTTGAAGTCAGTTATTAAAATTAATGCAGACGCCAGCAAAGCTACTACAATAGGTTAATGAACATAACAAATAATAAAAAAAAAAACAAATAAAATTCTGAAACAAAAGGCAATTGAGGTTATTATTTTTTCAAATAAAACATACAGGTATATGTGGCCAGTGGGCCATGTATGGCCACGTGTATAATAAGAACTTTTTACACATATATCAATCTTTTTTCGATCGATGAAGCGTTCATCTAGTCTATGAGTGTATAATATGAAGGACTTATATCAAGGTGCCATGCAGGTGAAACCACAGGCAGCAGCCAGTATATATCTACCAGTCCCAATGCTTTCAGTAGTGTACTCGTTCTAGCTTCAAAACTCTTTATTTCGATGGCATTATGTTATAACTACATAAAGTAAAGTAAATAATAATAATAATAATAATAATCCCGGACATTTCACACAGCATCATCTGGCCCCAAAGTAAGCAGAGCGTGTGTTATGGGTACCACATGACTGATATACTACTTATATACTTTTTTTTTTAATACATACATATTATACATAGAAACACCCAGACCCGAGACAAATACTTGCAGATCATACAAACATTTGTTCCGCGGCGGGAATCGAACGAATCGAATCGAATCGAATTGCGTCTCAGACGGACCTAAGCCCACTGCGCCTCAGAGGTCGGTCATAAAAACAATTACTTTAAAAGTATTGTAATCATTCATACGCAAAAAAAAATAACAATATATCGCAATCCTACAAACACAAATAAAACGCACATTAGGTAGATAAAACAGTAAAAAACAAAAGCCTAACCTAACCTTACCTGACTCAACCGTACATACGTAGTACGCACTAAATAAAATACAGAATGACTCATCTGTACAAAATATTGCAGTTGCTCTATGAAAATAATGAACGCTCGTAGCTTGCACTGGTTTGCACCACGACCCAGCAATATTGGTTCGTTAGTTGTTTCATACCGTCTATAGACCTACTGCCTCTACAGCAATGTTCCTACCTTGAAAATGTGTCTATTTTTGAAGTTTTACATTGCAAGAGAAGGCACAGTTTTGCATGCAGGATCTACTCCTGCATGCAAAACTGTGCCTTCTTTCTTTTCAAGTCTCTAAATACCATCAAACGGAGCATTTTTCTAATTTTGAAATCACTGATGAAGCTCAAATTCTATGTAATCGAAGCACGTTAATATATTTTGATTTATAGACTTCCTTTTAATTGCTAGAGCATGACTTTTCAAAGATGTACCTAGGACCTAGGTCATAAGAGTCATAAACCAGAATTCTGCACCCTCTACATCTACATCATCTGGTCCTAGAGTAAGCAGAGCTTGTATTATGGGCACCACCATGACTGATACTAACTGTATACATTTTTTTTGTAAATCCATACATATTATACATAGAAACACCCAGACCCGAGACAAATACTTGCAGATTATACAAACATTTGTCCTGCGGGAATCGAACCCGCAACCTTCAGCGTCGCAACCCACTGCGCCACATTTGTAATAGCTTACTCAATCTATGTAATAAAATAACAAAAACAAAACAACTAATATCACTTGGATTAAATTCTTCATATCTGACGAATTTAATCCAAGCCTTAGTTGTTTTTTTAAAAGTATCCGTTTATCAAACCATAAACCACCAACAGTTTATCTGTACAGTTTGTACTTATTTTGAATCACCATGTTCATATCAAAAACAAATAAGTTAGGAAAGCGCATTCGACCACGTACACTGAAGGCTTCCGAAGTCAGTGAGCATAAGAATAAAATAAATAAAAAATCCCGGGCATTTTAAGCAGCATATGGCCTCAAAGTAAGCAGAGCTTGTGTTATGGGTAACCACATGACTGATACACTTATATACTTTTAGTAAATACTCACATTATTATACATAGAAACACCCAGACCCGAGACTAATACTTGCAGATCGTACAAACATTTATCCCGCGGCAGGAATCGATCCCGCAACCTTCTGCGTCTCAGCCGGATCTTAGCCCACTGCACCGCAAAGGTCGCCAATGAGTAGTGGTCAGCTCAAAAGCCACCTAGTTAGCACCTAGTTAGCAAAGTCAACACCACCTAGTTAGCAAAATATTAGTTTTAATAAACCCCAAAATATATTTTTTTTTAAAAGGTACCTATATTTCCCAAGTGGTCCCATTTAAATTTTATCGACATCGGTTGAGCGGTTTTTTAAAAATCAACGAAAATCTCAAAATTGTATACATCGATGATATTAATTTTCACTCAAAACGGGATATTTACCATGATATACGAGTTTTTCTGCTTCCCAATATTTCAGCACAGTTGCATGCGCCATGATCACCGGATAAACTGAAGTCTTTGGCAGACAAAACGGTCTATCCTCTTTCTCAGTCGTCTAAGTGTTCAAAACCATGTTAGTTTTAAACGTTATAACGATGATATTATTTATATACATGAAGTCGGTTGTCTTTTTACTTTTTAAAACGTTATTATTATGCTAAATATTGTATTTTATTTAACATTTATATTACTAGAATGCTGACGTCAACCGTTTTTATAATTATCAACTTTATATCCACGGGTGTCTCACGACACCTCCAGTCTTTTTAGGGCTCCGAAAGCCTTCAAAAAAAGGAGATTACTCAATTCGATTAGTATATATTTTTTTTGTGTGTTTGCGGATAACTTCGTTGTTTATAACCCGATTCTGATGATTATTTTTTGTTGGAAAGGAGTTATCCCAAGGAAACCAGGATCTGATGATGGCATGCCAGAGAAATCAAGGGGAACTTTCGGAAATAGTAGTGGCGACTAGTGCGTTTGTTTATTTTTTATTTAAGTATTTTAAAGCACTACTATTTAATGAAGGTCTGGAGTCGATCCGATGATGGAGCCGAAAGACAGTCGAGGGAACTCCTCAACGATTTACTGCAATTACCTCGTGTTTGGGCTTGATTAATCTGTATTGATGAGAACTGTACACCTAGATGGGTTGTGACTGTCATTAGGGCTCTGATGATGAACACGAAGGACAGTCAAGAGAAGAGCTACCTTGTGTATATACATGAAGTCGGTTGTCTTTTTAGTTTTTAAAACGTAATTATTCTATATAAATATTGGTTTGATAAATATTAAGTTTTAGAGAGGTTTTTTTTTAATATGACCAAAGTTTTCTTTTAAGAAAAACGTCATTATTTCATAAGTCGTAAAACAACGTATACATAACTGTTGTATACGTGATTGGTAACAACTTTAACAATAATTATGTATATTCAGAATAAGTTCATTTTATTTATTATATCAAGTTAAATTTAGTAACCAATTCTGGACACCATGTATAGTTATGTGTTTGTGAATTCAAATCGCTAGTAATTCATTACGATATCACTAATCTACGTCCAGACAATAATCAATCAAAATTGCAGACCAATCATTACCTATGTAGGCACATTAAGCCCGGATTAAAGGCAATAAAATTCTTTATCAGTTATAAGGTAATCTCATCGTAAATAATACAGCTTATTATAAAAAGGTAAACGTGTTTTTGAAATATCATAGTTTGTCGAACACCTTACAAACATAAACAGGTAAGAGAAATTGAATTTAAAACATTCCATCTCTTTAACCGACTTGAAAAAAAGAGGAGGTTCTCAATTCGTCAGTTTTTTTTATGTTCACCGATTACTCAAAGACACCTGAACCGATTTAGAAAATTATTTTTTTGGATCAAAGGGTATATTCCCAGATGGTCCTATTAAAATTTTAGCGAATTTGGTTGAGCGGTTTTTAGAAAATCTATAAAAATAAAATAAATGTATATATCGTTGATATTATTTATAATCAATGAAGTCGGTTTTCTTTTAAGTTTTCAAAATGTAATTATTTCTTAACCAGTCTTTCTTTAGAAATATTCATAGAGTAAAAATCGTAGTCGTAGTTGATCTTACAGTAAATTGCAATACAATCTACTGTACATAGAATTATAATTAGAACAGGACACATTATTGTTAGTAGATTGCATCGAATCTATAACAAAAAAACATCTTTAAAGTACTTACGCATCATTACATAAATTTGTATTGAGTAAATATATATTATCTATGTTTATATAACTACATATAAAACAATAATCAAAGTCAAAGTCAAAGTCAATAAACACTTTATTCAATACAATCACAAGGATCACTTAGAAACGTCTTACATACTAGGTAAATTTAGGTGCCTATGTCTCCTAACCCAAGCCCGAGAAAAACCGGCAAGAAACTTTTCCTAGCGCTTTTTTGCATGATCCATGTTCTAACTACCTTAAGTACGAATAATTATGTTTCAAAAACTAAATAGAAAACCGACTCTAATGTATACAATTTGAGACCATAAAAATATTTTATTTTTTAAATGTTTAGTGGAAAGTAGATGTATTTTAAGGTAACAAAAATATCATCGATGTATACAATTTTTAGATTTTTGATGATAGTTTAAAAACCGCTCGACTGATTTCGATAAAATTTAAGTGGGACCACCTGGGATGTACACCCTTAAAAACATGAAAAGAATTTTCCAAATCGGTTTAGGCGTCTTTGAGTAATCGGTGACCGGTGATCGGTGATAAGCAAATTACATACAAAATCTGTTATGTTTTTTTTTCTAGCGAACATGAATTCAATGCTGACCATCGCTTGCTTGATCGCTGTGGCGGTCGCCACTCCTGTGCATCGCGCTTTGGTTGCTCCCGGCATAGCTGGCCCCACGCCAGTCGTCGAGAGCCCCATTTCCGTTGGACCCGCCGTTTTGGACTTCACACCCGCAATTATCGACAGCTTCGAGCCCGTCGTACCGGTGATAACCGAATCCACTCCCTTGATCCAGATCATCCTGAACATCAACGGTCAGATGCACGATGTTACGATGCCTCTTCCGGTGGTTACCCCGGTCATCGAGGGTACCCCTGCCGACTCAGAAATCATCGTTCCTGGCCCCGTGAACATCGTCGATGATGCTGACGTAGACAACGTGGTTGTCCCTAGCCCCGTCGTCATCGGTACCCCAGCAATGCCCGAGATCGTCCCTGGTCCCGTTAACGTCGTAGAAGGCGCTGACATCGACAACGTGGTTGCTCCTAGTCCCGTCGTCATCGGTACCCCAGCCATGCCCGAGATCGTCCCTGGTCCCGTTAACGTCGTAGAAGGCGCTGACATCGACAACGTGGTTGCTCCTAGCCCCGTGGTCATCGGTACCCCAGCCATGCCCGAAATCGTCCCAGGTCCCGTTAACGTCGTAGAAGGCGCTGACATTGACAACGTGGTTGCTCCTAGCCCCGTCGTCATCGGTACCCCAGCCATGCCCGAGATCGTCCCTGGTCCAGTTAACGTCGTAGAAGGCGCTGATATCGACAACGTGGTTGCTCCTAGCCCCGTCGTCATCGGTACCCCAGCCATGCCCGAGATTGTCCCTGGTCCCGTTAACGTCGTAGAAGGCGCTGACATCGACAACGTGGTTGCTCCTAGCCCCGTCGTCATCGGTACCCCAACCATGCCCGAGATCGTCCCTGGTCCCATTAACGTCGTAGAAGGCGCTGACATCGACAACGTGGTTGCTCCTAGCCCCGTCGTCATCGGTACCCCAGCCATGCCCGAGATCGTCCCTGGTCCCGTCAACGTCGTAGAAGGCGCTGACATCGACAACGTGGTTGCTCCTAGCCCCGTCGTCATCGGTACCCCTGCCGTGCCTGAGGTTTAGCCTGTCACCATCATAGTCGTTGATGGCGCTACCAGCCCCATTGTCATCGTTAGTCCTTAAGCTTGTTATGGTCAACCCCAACACCACCACTCTGCTGTTAACCTCCGAGACCCTCAACTAAACCTCCTAGGATACTGTACAGAGATTAGTTACGGTCTAGAACTGAACCGATTCATCTAGGTCTAAGGCTAGAAGATGTTCGAAAATACTTGTTAAAGTTTACGAATAAAAATAAATGTTCAGTTCAGTGTAATTTTGTATTTTGCTTTCATAATTGTTACACGAAGTAGATTTTTAGACCCCTGAAAAAGAGATAAAAACAAATAATCCTACTTGCAGACATAGTTTTAAGTTAAGTTTACCACACAAAGTATCCTATAGCCTACATTCTCCGGGTTGGCTTGTTTTATTGCTCAGGCAATGTGTAGAGAGCGTTGATTAAACACGCGCTCCGCAGCCTATATTGTGTGAGTGGCGCCATTTATGAGAACAAGCCTTTGGGCAAACGACGGTAATAAACCACTTTTTATGGTTTACCTACTGAAAAATGTATTAAAATATATAATAAGACTTCGCTGTTTATAAAGCTTCAAACATACTATCTGCCAAACCGGCGTAGAATCGAGAGATAAGTTTTTTGACATTTGATTTCTGTGCAAAATGTTGAGGCGTGCCAAATAGTTATAATGTTTAGACTACCCCTCGTAGACATACTCAAATATATCTTGGTAACTAAAGATCTCAGGAGGAGTCTACTGTCGGTTTTTCGGAAAATTGGAAGTGTGAGTTTTGGTATTAAATATGGACCGAGGAAATATTAAAACTATTCTTCCGCTCAAGTGCTACGGCTGCTAGCTACGGAGTGATTGAGTCACAAACAAACATATAAACATACAAACATCCACTCAAACTTTGTAATTTTATGATATTAGTAGGACAGTTGTATAGAGCTATTGTTTAGAGATAGGTACAAAACAAACTGAAAGAAAACTCATCCGTCTGCTGGTTCTTATAATTTGCACCACCACTGAGAGGAGCCAGTAAGAGACGATGTGATCGTGGATAATAACAACCGCACTAACACACATGAAGTTACCAACCATAACAATGTGTCGGTGCGGTTTTGGGGAGATAGCATTTTAATCATTAACGAAGTTGATAACCGAGTACCGGCAACAAATTTTGTTCGACAACATTTTATTTTATATGCAAGGTGTCCCGGTATTTTAAGCCTAAACGGGGTGATTCTGACAATGAAAATGGACAGATATGGAAATGAAATTCTTAAGAACTCATTTTCAAATTTCCATACAAAAATATTTTAAATCATTTCAATAATCAAATTGACAACAGTAGTTTGCCAACAATGTTTCGAACCACGTTACCTACCTACATAAACTCGCGCAAGTGTTTATTTAATACTATACTAAGATAGGTAGGCAAGATTATTTTCAAGATTATTATCAGAGTGGTCCCAGAGATGGCAAAAATGTAAAGGCCGAAAGACATAAAAAGAGTAACCGGCCCAAAATGGACTAGAATAGCAAAGGACAGAGAGAGATGGAAGACTGTAGGGTCCTTTGTCGAAGGACAAGCTGTTCTTCAACCGATCGTCGTTGAAATAGTTTAGTTGGTAACATTATTAAATAATAATAAAGGCTTAAATTATTATTTTAAGATAGGTAGGCATATATACCAACTTCTAACAGTTTTAAAGCAAACTTTGCTACACATTTAATCAATAAAAATTATCGAATTTACAAAAGTCGTAAATATTTTGTTGTACTCGTAAGTGTCAAGAATCGTCCCCCTTCGAGATAACAAACTAGTTCCGGGACACTCTGTATAATAAAAAATCTTAATAATGGTTTGTTTAGACGCTTGTATTGTTTGTGAACCGCATCAGAGATTGCCTGTAGGTATGATGATTCTCTATTGATTTTATTATTGATTTTATTAAAGCGACTTCCTGATCAAATTATTGTAACGAGCATTCACGGCGCTCAAATCGCGAAGACCTTTATGGGGAACACGGTGCGCTTGTTTAATAAACTTCCTGAAATGCAATTAAACTACCTATTAAGAAATTTAAAGCATACATAAAGGGTAGTCTTTTGAAGAAAGCGTATTATAATATAAATTACTAGAATATTGATAGGAATGCATGGCCTCATGTCGCTCTGCTCTCAGACAGTTAACCGACACATTCGAAATGTATAAACTCTCTTGTATTCGTTTTTTGTAAGGTAGTTATAAGATGGATCATGCAAAAAAGCGCTAGGACCAGGACGAGTTTCTTGCTGGTTCTTCCCGAGCTTGGGTTAGGAGGAATTGGCACCTAAATTCACCTAGTATGTAAGACGTTTCAAAGTGATCCTTTGATTGTATTGAATTAAGTATCTTTTGAACTTGCATTGATATGAATTTCATATTATGAAACCTTCAATAAGGAATTCTTAAAAAGATTAAAGGGTCATGTTTTAGTAACCCGTTCCGCCTATTAGTGTAAGCTGCAAGTTAAAACGACTTCATCTTTAAGAGATGGTGATTATTTATTAAAGTTCGGCGCAGTCTGAAAACCAGAGCTATTTCGGACTGTGTGAGTGATCACAAAGCTGCACCTTTTTAACAAACGCAGACTTGGTCTGGTACAGGGTGGGTACACGTACTTATAAGTCCTCATAATGGGAAAAAGTCATGATTAGTTTTAGTTAGTTTGTTGGTTAGGTTGACGTGTAGCTTCTATGTTATTATGTTACTTGCGTGTGTGTCAAAATAAATTTATTTCATTTCATTTTATTAAACTATAAATAATAATAAATATTGCTGGACAATGCACATAGCACCATCTAGTCCCAAACTAAGCATAGTTTAGATTATGGTGATTAGATGACTGATAGAATACCTATACATTTTTAAATACATACTTATGATTCTTTATAACACCCAGACACAAAACAAACACTTATGTTCTTCACACATTTTTTTATCAAACTACAGTGCAGAAGGTAGAGCTACTACCAACTGAGCTGATAGGCGAGTCACCATAAATGTAACAATTACTTTTAAAACAATTTGAAACGAGGAAGTAAGAAGTAAAATAATGAAATTACTAATTTTTCATTATTTCTTTATGTAATTAACGACCAAATAGTCACTTAATAGCAGTAAAAAAAGACAAAGTTTATAACTATAAGCTATACGGTTTAAATTAAACTTGGTATAGATGTAGTAGGTAGCCTGGAAAATTATAAATGCAACTTTTAATGAAGGTACCACATACGCAATGCTACGGACTGAAGCTAGTCAACAATCATTTTCTTTTTTAATAATTAGTAATTAATCAAATTACTGGTATCCACGCTAGACATTTACAAATCCATACATATCTAAGTTGTTTATATATAGTGTGTAGGTATAACATAGGTATTACAACAATATTCCACGACATTCTGCGGCGCGACCACAGCAATCGGCATGTTGGACACAATCGAGAATATTCCAAACATGTTCAGCGCACCCACGACAGGTGATCTGTTATAGGAACTATTACCTACAGGACTAGGCACAAGTATTATACAATACCGCTTAACTCACATAGGCTACATAAACTCAAATATAGAAAGAAGAAATAAAGAAAAAATAAGCATATAGCTCTTAGAGATGATCTATAGCAACCTCTCAAAGGAATTTCAGAATCACCTCACCATTTAAAAGATTACCCCCTTACATCAAAAATATAAATTATCAAAACTACAAAATTTACTTCGCCGCAAAGCAATATTGGCATAGAATTGGCGCCTTCTAATCATTTTGACTGTTGAGCGCTTACTTACTAGCAATCAGTCAGTAATTATAGCAATTATAATATAATAATAATAATATTATTATCCGAAAGTTTTTACATAATAATAATAATGCCGGACATTACGCACAGCATCATCTGGCCCCAAAATAAGCAGAGCTTGTGTTTTGGGTACCACATACTGATACTACCTATATACTTTTTTTTTTAAAATACATAAGTACATATTATACATAGAAACACCCAGACCAGAGACAAAGACATGCAGATCATACAAACATTTGTCTCGCGGCGGGAATCGAACCCGCAACCTTTTGCGTCTCAGCCGGGCTTTGGCCCACTGCGTCACAGAGGTCGTCAACATTAAAACATTAAACATATAAACATTATTCTACACAAAGTTCGCTTCTAGGATATCTCCTAGTTTAATATAGATGGATAGATACATAGATAGATAGATAGATATATAGATAGATGGATAGATAGATAGATAGATAGATAGATAGATAGATAGATAGATAGATAGATAGATAGATATATAGATAGATAGATAGATAGATATATAGATAGATAGATAGATAGATAGATAGATAGATAGATAGATAGATAGATAGATAGATAGATAGATAGATAGATAGATAGATAGATAGATAGATAGATAGATAGATAGATAGATAGATAGATAGATAGATAGATAGATAGATAGATAGATAGATAGATAGATAGATAGATAGATAGATAGATAGATAGATAGATAGATAGATAGATAGATAGATAGATAGATAGATAGATAGATAGATAGATAGATAGATAGATAGATAGATAGATAGATAGATAGATAGATAGATAGATAGATAGATAGATAGATAGATAGATAGATAGATAGATAGATATATTATAGGTACTAATATAAATACCATGCTCTCATTTTATCACATTCTCGAACTCATTTTTTCCAACCTCGTAATGCTGTAATTCATATTCCGCGGGTAGAGCGCAAAATTCAAAGGCTCGAAATAATCGAGACGAATGGCCACCGCGAGTTCTGGGGCACCCATTTATTGAGTTTTACTTTTGATACTAACAAATGGGAGCAATGATGGCTGTGAGGGCTAAGTTTAGAAATGTCTAGGAGTCATTCGCTAGCTGTTGACCTTTGCGTCTAGGTAATCTCATTGACAATGCCACATTTTTAATCCAAAATATTAGTACTCACCGAATTACTTAGATTTCCTCATATACCTATTACAAAATATTACTTCTTATAGTGTCACTAGTTATTTCAAACCAGTGTAGTAAATGAATTAAAGTCAAAGCCAAAGTCAAAAGATATTTTATTCAATACAATCACAAGGATCACTTTGAAACGTCTTACATCCTATGTGAATTTAGGTGCCAATTCCTCCTAACCCAAACTAGAGAAGAACCGGCAAGAAACTCGTCCTGGTCCTAGCGCTTTTTTGCATGATCCATCTTGTTACCTTAACTACGTAAAACTAATACAAGAGAGTTTATACATTTCAAATGTGTCGGTTAACTGTCTGAGGGCAGACGTTTTCTAAAAATGAAACCTAGCTAGATCTTATATTCTTATATATATATATATATATATATATATATATATATATATATATATATATATATAAGAATATAAGAATATAAGAATATAAGAATATAAGAATATAATATAATATATTCTTATACATATATACAAGAATTGCTCGTTTAAAGGTATTATACATATAGATATATATATAAGATATATAAAAATAAATCCATATATCCCTCGGTAACGGCATCACGCGTCAACGGCTAGACTGATTTCGCTAAGTCTATTTTGTTGTGTTTGTTAATGTCAGGATAAGATTCTTAAAAAAGAAAAAAATTAGAAAGTTGCTTGGAAAATTAGAAAATTTAAGAAAATTTAACGACGATGTTCACTTTTACATCGTCGTTAAATTTTTCCTTAATTTTCTAATTTTCCACTAATATATCCTTAGCGCTTTTGACAATAAAAACATTTCTAATGTAACCTTATGGCGTTTGACATAACTGTCAGTCGTTTTACAGTTGGCTGATCGCTGCAAATATCCATTATCAGAATTATTCGTGAGTTCAAAGCAATCACGCCTAATATTAAAATTCGAATTTAATATTCATAGTTAAGAAAGGACAACGTCGTTCCGGTCATCTACTATAGAATTAATAAATAAATATAGTAGATAATTCACATAACATCATTTAGTTCCAAACTAACTGACAGAATATAATATATATATATATTATTAACACGTGAAGCAAAAACTTTGTAACCCTTTTTACGAAAATTGCGCGGACGGAGGAGTATGAAATTTCGCACACTTATAGTTTATATAGAGAAGGTTTGCAGAATACTAATATTTTGTTTTAATAATGCATAAAAATTACATTAATTATTAAATAATTATGGTCGAATTTCGACCAGTGGGCGACCACTAGTATTATTAAATACATACTTATGATATACATTTTGATAAACACGGGCTTTACTCACGTATTATTTTGTCGATGGAGGCACCGACAATTGTTATACGTCACCGTATTGTTACCGTCGTTTTATACGTGAGTAAAGCCCGTGTTTATCAAAATGTATAGTACCACTCACGAAATTTTTGAAAGTGAAATACATACTTATGGTACTTTATAATACCCAGACATAGAACAAACACCTATATTCATAGTTTTGGGAGTGAATCGAACCCTCAACCTACAACTCCACGAGTTACTACCAACTAAGCTGTCAGGCGTAATGATGAAGCTCCATAATAAGGAAGGGTACTATGGTATGCAAATTTTTTCCAAGACACCTGCCGGCTGGAACCACAGATAACAATTGCTTTGAACAGTCACAAAATCGAACCAAACAAAAACATACATTCAATCGAATAACAAATTCAAAGAGACACTGGAATAAAAAGTTGTAGAACTTTATCCAACAAAGCGTGTCGCTTGTTTTCGGAACACACAATCGATGCATTACAATTCACAATATCCCTTTTTCCTGTGAACACTTCGAACACGATACAAAAGGCTTCCGCGAATAACTCTTAAAGCGTTAGTTAGAGCTTTGGAGGGTAGGCAGACAAATATGTAAAAGGGGTTTTTGAAATAAATTGGCTATGAGCGTGTCAGACCACGTACAGTTAAGAATTCCAAAGATAATAAGGTATTTATTTTATTTATTTATGTATTCTACAAAATCCACGGCTCTCATTATCAAACAATATATATCTTATAATATAACATACAGCCAATAATGGATTTACATTTTATAGACGGGGTTTTTTTTAATATAACGACGATTACTAATATATTGGTGGTTTCAGTACACATATTAATATAATATATAATATACCTAATATCAAACAATACCAAAATATTAAACTAAATAAAATACAAAGCTAAAATTAATTGTTATAAAAATCACCAAAAAATAAAGGTACACAATTACGAAAAATTTAAACTAGAAAAAAAATACTAAACTAAATTTAATTGTTAACAAAAAATAAAACGAAACACAAAAATTACACAATCACACACTTTGACATACTAACCTTTTCATTTAAAAGTTGGAGAACCCTTCTATAGGATGATGATGACGTAATAAGGATGATAAGTAATTCCTAGGATCAAGTCCCAAACTAATTCAACACCATTGAGTATGGACAAAGAGTTGAATTGCAACAGTTACTAAACTAACTAAACTACCTATTAAGAAATTTAAAACATACATAAAAGGTAGTCTTTTCAAGAAAGCGTATTATAATATTAATGACTATATTATTGATAAGAATGCATGGCCTCATGTCACTCTGCCTTCAGACAGTTAACCGACACATATGAAATGTATTAACTCTCTTGTATTAGATTTTCGTTGTTAAGTTATAAGATGGATCATGCAAAAAAGCGCTAGGAACAGGACGAGTTTCTTGCCGGTTATTCTCGAGCTTGGGTTAGGATGAATTGGCACCTAAATTCACCTAGTATGTAAGATGTTTCAAAGAGATCCTTGTGATTGTATTGAATAAAGTATCTTTTGACTTGACTTGACTTTGAGTTGAAGTATCATGAATTTTTTAAGATTTGAAAATCCGGCTTTTACTACTATCTTGTATCAAGCATTGTACGTCTTGCTAGCTATGATATTTATCTCTATAAATTCATCATTATGTTTTGAAAACATATCCATTATCTACAAACATCGGTTTAACTGATAGGGGGTGGGGACACTGGACTTCATCAAAATCCCCGGTTATTTACTGCTTAGTCATGCGATTGTAGGTTATTTTTTGTTACATAGATAAAATTGCAATTTTTTAAGTATAACTAAATTTAATTAAAAAATATGATGCTTAATAAGCGGTCTTGTCGCGAGGGAAGCGATATCTTCCAGACAACCTTCGGATGAAGAGAAGGTTTACTTAACTTTTGAGTAAAGTGTTTTGAAGTAGCCATCCCAACTGTAAAATTGAACAAAATTAAAAAACTTAAAATAAAACGAGACAAATATTTTTTAAATTTAAAATTTGAAACCAAACTGTCTGAAAAATACTATCCGTTTGAAGGTTAAATAACTTTAATACAAGTACTTAAGCCAATGGATTAAACTAACAAAAGCAACAAATAAAGCTTGCGGTCTTAGGGATAAGACCCGAAATCAATAAGTGGCTGAGATTTAATCAGATTCGGTAGGCATTTAATTACACGAAAACGCGAGAATCATTGCTATTTGTATCTTATGTCATTGACATACATGTTACTTCATCACTCTACCTATATAAAAACATAAGAAATAGTTCTTAGCTAAAGTCTAGAAGCAACTGTCAACTCAATGCAAAGAGACTTTAGATAAGAAGCAGACCCACCTTGGTGGGCAAATTCGTAGAAGGTGCCGCGCCCAACGAGATAGAGTTACGCAATAGAAAGAGATGCACGATGTAGGTATTTATACTTGGAATTACACATTCTTCCGCCACAGCTCTGTTTGCGGATGACTGAAAGACGACAGAGAGACTGTGCCTTACCTACTGTGAGTACGTTTTGTGTATATATAACTATACTCATAATTTTATTTAGTGTAGGTATCAGTTCCGTTTATTATTAGATTGTTTCTAATTTTTAGAAGTAAGATTTACCTACTTTTATTTTTCTCTGTCAGTACTTTAGCTAACTTTTATTTTTTTCTCCAGCTGTTCTGTTTTTCTATTTTTACGCATTATCTCATTACCTGTAATGTTAAAATAAGGTGTAAATAAACTGAATTTGAACAGCAAGAGTCGGTATATATATATAAAAATGTTTTGGTGGAATCCGCCTTCTGTATTTGCGTTAATAATGATTCTGTGCCTAAATTAGGTTTCTAGATTTTTAAATAAATGAATAGGTGGTCAAAATATATGACAAATAAAATAAATAAATAAATAATACCGGACATTTCACACAGCATCATCTGGCCCCAAAGTAAGCAGAGTTTGTGTTATGGGTACCACATGACTGATACTACTTATACTAATTATTTTTTTTGTAAATACATACATATTATACATATTATATAACCAGACCCGAGACAAATACTTGCAGATCATACAAACATTTGTCCCGCGAAAGCTGAGTGAAACAATTTGTTCGCAATATAAATACGGCCATTAAAACCGACTTGCACGTATGAAACATTTTTTCATAAAACCACGCCGACATGCTAAAATACTACCAGAAATTCCTGTAAACACCTGTTATTATGCGATCGCCCTCGAAGGCTGCGGGATTAACCCGAAACCAGTTTCAATAGAGAAACGAAATCACACTCACTCGCACAATATTACTATTAATTTTAAACATATTATACCAAAATCGACATCCTTGTTGTTTTATTAAAAACTAGCGACCCGCCCCGGCTTCGCACGGGTGCAATGCTGATACTAAATATACTACAGAATGTCTTTATATACAACGTTATCTAAGAGATTACCATAATAACCTAAGAGATAAACATACACCATCGTGGACTTTTTTGTAGACCTATTCAAGGTGTACAATACTGTAGTACATTATTTTGATCTACCTCGTGGAGTTAAGACAGCATTTGCAATGTAAGCGCAAAAAAATTTTAATTTACGACAAACCTCTAAAATTATCAGTGTTTCTCTACTATATTATCCATGTATTATACATATAAACCTTCCTCTTGAATCACTCTATTAAAAACCGTATCAAAATCCGTTGCGTTGTTTTAAAGATCTAAGCATACATAGGGACAGACAGACAGCGGGAAGCGACTTTGTTTTATATATGTATTGTACTAGTAGTGAAGAATTTAGCAGATCGTAGTAGCAAAATCGACACGCCTGGGATAGCAGCGCTTAAAGCGCCCCTATCACGCTGTCTTGACGACCCGTTAGTATGCGCATCAGCACTCTGGCACACTATGTGCACAAGAGGACACATATAATCGCGGTGCTGTCGATGATGATAAATGTAATCCAACCCGCACTAACCTTTATCTACCAACTACAAATGGAGTAGGTAGAACCCGCGATAAGGCTGATGTACTCCATTGTGCAGTAGCACGAACATCGCGACTTATCTACAGAAATAAATCTACCTCATGGTAGAACGGGGCCGCCGGTATAGGGGCCGGGGGTATATAGAGTACTCACTTCAATCTTCAATATGTACGATATCGTTTGGTACTGAACAGCTGATCAACACTCAGCCGGAACTGAAGTGTTGGTACATCTGTTCGTACAGTAGCTTTTAGAGAAAATTTTGGAGACGAAACTAATGGGTTGATGACACGTTATTTAAAGTGCCGAGACAGTGCTTACAGCCGAGTGCTTAGTCGTAGGAACACTTTAACAAGTGCTCAGCCTTATTTAATGCAGTGTGCATAAACACTTATTTGGCCACCTCGACCCACTCTGCCTCGTAGCATTTTACTGCCTCGTTACTGTACTCATTACGTGTAATCGACCCATTAGTTTAACTTGGGCTACTGTTTGTCAAACTTCAGTGCACTTTGACTTACGGCAACGTGAGCTAAAACGTATGTTTGGGTTTATGTACCTAGCCTAGCCGTACCAAAAAGGAGTTCTCGAATTTTCGATGATTAAAAAGCTCAATCTAGTAGATCAATCTAGACCACCCCAAGGAATTTATGATAAGGGGCAAGGGGCAATTTATGATATGTAGTAAGGCAGTACACATATCATAAATTGCCCCAAAACGTTTAAACCGAAAATATCGCAAAGAAACTAGGTTAAAGTTCACGGATTTTGTAAAGTAGTCCGGTACTCTCATTGCGGTAACTAAAAGCATGATCTGGAATAAATTGGCTGGTTTGTCCAATTTAGTTTGATTTTATAAAGCCCTCTCCCACTAGCATAGTATTTGTTTACGTTAACGCTCTCTATCGCGTTGCACCTGCGGTCCGCCATTTTGGATAGAACAAAGTGTGACTCACTTTCAAAACTTTCGTGAGTTGTACTATACATTTTGAAAAACACGTAGATATTATTTTGTCGATGGAGGCACTGACACTGTTTCGATTCATCTAGAGAATCTTCATCAGGGTGAGTTTGATCCGCGGTCCGTGAGTTGCCACTCGATTTCACGGTTCGCAGTTCAGTGCGAACCGCGGACTGAATAATACCCGTGTTTTTCAAAATGTTAAATGTGTATTGGATTGGACTATAGCTACTTTGTCACCGTTTGTCAAATCCAGTGCGATTTTACATTCTGCGCATTGTTTGTGGACGCACACTAAAGCCTAGCGCACTACGGTTAATTCAGCGGCGAATATTTTTCCCCTTTTCTGTAGGTTGAATAAATAAATACAGCAACATCTGGCCCCAAAGTAAGCAAAGCTTGTGTTATGGTTACCATTATATACTATTATTTTTGTAAATACATACATATTATACATAAAAACACCCAGACCAGAGACAAATACTTGCATATCATACAAAAATTTGTTCCGCGGCGGTAATCGAACCCGCAACCTGCATCTCAGTCGGGTTACTCCCACTGCGTCACTAAGGTCGTTATAAATGTTCGAATCGCGGAAAAAACCGCGGCTGACTGAAAAACTTTAAGCGATAAGTATTCTGAGGCACAGTGTACTCCCAGTTGCCCGTCTAGGCGTCCGTTGCTAAATGAGGAAAACTGTGGGGAGCCTGTGAACGTTTTTTTAAACCTCTCATCGCTGCTGGCGTTGCTAGTGGGGGCATCTGGGAATAACCCACTTTTTGAATGTTTGTGCTTCTGACAGTTCAAGCGATTTTGTTGCTAGCGCGAAATAATTGCTTTCATGTTACATTCCCTGACAACCGTAGCACAACGAGATTTGATATCCTTAATTCTGCATTCGCTCGGCATATTGATCGTCTTTTAAAAGCAAGTAGAAATTGGCTACTCAATATAGAAAATAAACTATATAATACACTCCGATTAAATCTATATCGTCCTACGTCTGGCCGTCTACTCGGCAAACCGTTTTCGATATATTATATTTGATACGATTCGATATAAAACGATAACGTTGAACGTCGTTGAAATGATCGTAGTATTGATTTGAATTTACAGTTGTTTTTTTCAATTTGACGAGTTGTATTAACCTAATTAAATGTTCGCAGACTTCATTTATACCAAGTCTCATTCAAATCCGTTGAGCCGTTACGGCGTAAACAAAACATAAAAAAGGATACAAACATCCAACAAACTTTTGCATTTATAATAATTATCATGGTACAATACAACATCATCATGCTGTATTGTATATACATTGTACAGTATACAAGAATATTTAGAAAATGACTACAGCCACTTAAGGTCGAATAATGTATATATATATAACTAATGCCCCTATACAGCACAAATAAAACAATGTTATTGGACGATTCTACTACAGATACATATAAATAATATTAGTTAGTTATTCCTTATATTAAAATGTTTTTGAGAACCTACATAAACATATAAATTGACAATATTATTCAATCCACAGACTTCAATCAATATTTTTTTAATATGTAAGTTTGCGTTTTATATAATTAATAAAACTATTCTATTCTATTCAATTCTAATACTAAAGAACAAAATTCAAAATCTTATTTAACTAGAGGTATGCAAAATACAAGCCTGAACTAGGAAATCCTGTATCTCAGGCGTGAAAAGCTTTGGTACTTACATAGATTCTAAAATAATCATACATAGACATTTTATTTTTCAGTTAAATGTGTAGAATATTACTAGTATTAGAATAGTAAAATCTTAACTAAGCTTAAATCTAGAATTAATGCAAACAATATAAAAATATTAACACAAAACAAATGATAAACAAACTGTAGATCATTGGAATTGTAAACTGGTACAAAGAAATGTTAGGTACGTAAGTATTTGTCTAGTTTTTTTGTAAAATTATTTAACTTAATTAGGATAACACATTGCCTTGGAATCTGTGCTGAAATCCTCACAAATCATCATCACCAGGAAGGTGTCAGTAAGTAAGTGGGGTCAGTACAAAATGATTCCTTCTTCCAACTCAGACGACCTCTGTGGCGCAGTGGGCTAAGGTCCGGCAGAGACGCAGAAGGTTGCGGGTTCGATTCCCGCCGCGGGACAAATGGTTGTACGATCTGCAAGTATTTGTCTCGGGTCTGGGTGTTTCTATGTATAATATGTATGTATTTTCAAAACGAAAAAGTATAGTAAAGTAAGTAGCATATCAGTCATGTGGTACCCATAACACAAACTCTGCTTACTTTGGGGCCAGATGATGCTGCGTGAAATGTCCGGGATTCATTATTTATTTATTCTTCCATTTGTTTCTATCAGCCGTCATTTCAGTACTTACGTCTTTTTGACTCATATCGTCTATCACAAAATCCATCCATATTTCTTTTTGGCCTACCTCTATTTTTGTATCCATACACATGAATATGTAACACTTTTCTCGTAACATTAATCCCTGCTCATGAAATCTTCACGCATATTCAGATAAATAAAGGCAGGTACACAAAGCAATTAATATTCACCCGTAACGCCACGACAAGAAACTTCGGCAACAAACTGGAAAAAGTTAAGAAAGGGATGATTTAAGGGATGAGGTTTGGGATGCTCAATTGTTTCAAGGGTCCTACCTACCTGCAATTTGCAGGGACGAGCGGACGGGTAAATTAGACTATTGAAGCATTTGAGGTTATTTTCAGTTTTATTTTCAGCGCCGAAGGTTGTCTTCGGCGCTGTAGGTTGAGGGTTCGATTCCCTCCCAGGATAAACATTTGTGTGATGAACTCACGTATTAGAGCTGTGTCTAGGTATTATAAAGTATCATAAGTATGTATTTAAAAATCTATATATTAATACGTGAACGTGAAAACTTTGTACCCCTTGTACGAAAATTGCGCGGACGGAGGAGTATGAAATTTCGCACATTTATAGTTTATATAGAGAAGGGGAGCAGAAAGCTAATATTTTTTTATTATGCATAAAAAATACATTACATTTAATGTAATTATGGTCGAATTTCAACCAATTGGCGACTAGTATTTAAAAATATAGATAATTATCAGTATTAGTATCACCATACTACAAGTTATGCATAGTTTGGAGTTAGATGGTTTGCACACCACAGAGTGCATTGTCCACCAATATTTATTATTTATTTTGGACTTTATAAGCACTTCTTTAACAAATCACTGTTTTTTAATTATCACACTTAAGTCAGTTGAAGTACATAATCCACAGCTCTTAAAATAATATACACAAAACTTAAGTATACAACCGACAGCCAATAAAGGATTTACATTTTAACTATCAGAAAAAACGACAGTAATCAGGGTGTGATGCTCGTATGTAATTATGTGAATGTGTGTGTGTGTGTGTATGTGTTTTTGTTTGTGTTAAAAAGAAGATAATTATACTACACTATATACACATGATCATTTTATGTGTAGGTAAATAAACATAGATACTATATATTTACTCAATACACCTATATTAAACATACTAGTTAACATCTCTCAGCAAACTACCTATCTCGCGCCTAAAAACACTCTTACTGCTGTGAAAAATATCGACAGAGGTGAAGCTTTTGTTATAGGTTCTATGCATTCTACTTACAAGTGAATTTTGAGCATAATTGGCACGAGAACGCGAACAGTGAGGTATACTCTTTGAGTGATTACCTCCTTATCTAAACCTGCTTTTAGGTGTTCAATTGGAAACTCCTTTCTCAGTGCACCTCAGATTACAAAGGGTAATCTGGTCGTATCTTTGTGATACTCACAAAGATACGACCACTAGCGCGTTGAACTGTTTCAACTGTTCGTTGATTGTCAGTTAGTCACATCACAGGCTAACGCTATTTGAGAATTATTCGAGTGTACAATTGTATTTACTTTATCATAGAAATGTCGTCTCTTTTTCTCTGATTTTCTTTTGTTTATTTTCGTATTTCAACAGGCTAAGTCAAATGCAATTTAAAACCGTGTATACCATGGTAGTAGTTTAATTCAGTTTATAAAGGTACGTTTATACGGGTCGTTGAAATCACTCAACCATGGGCAATATTTATTAATTATAACATCATTATGCACCTGCAACCCAACCGACACCGCATGTACTGACTCATCCTGCGGGTCCTGTCGGCAAGGTCGAGAGGTTAGTGTGCGTACCTGGGAAGGCCTGCGCTATGAAACCGAATCCCAGGCAGAGTGGCATCAGTGGAGAGGAAATTTTACCCACCTCAGCTTGCTGGAGTAGATCTATGAACGAATGTTTTCAATTACAAATAACTGCTCTGTAACTTGACTGACGACACCTAAATCATCTTCAACAGATGATCAACATTCAACATTCATTCATTCAACAGATAATGCCAATGATGTTATCATCACGACAACATCAAGCAATTAACGCCAATGTCAGTATGTAGCAATAAGGATACAACCACACCATATCTTTATGGAGCAATGTAAGCTTCTTTATATTCGCTTCTATAACAAAGTCCCAGTAATTTCTATAAAAAAGACGATTCTTCTAGAACTAGGGTTGGGAGGAACCGGCACCTAGATTCACCTGGCATTTTTTCTTGTGATTAAATTGTTTTATTTTTATTTTCTCTCTCTTAGTAAAATACACTCGCGAGCTTTAAACTGGAATTAATCGCTTAATCGCGAGTTGATCAAGATATTTTTTTACAATTTCTGTTCAATTAACTAGGGATTGTGGTATATAAAAATGTGCCTTGATCAACCCTCGATGAAGCGATTCCAGTTTAAAGCTCGCGAGTGTAGTTGCTCAAGATTGATCAATAATACTGGTCAAATACTGGTTTTAAAACGTGATTCGTTTATACAATAGTTACAAGCGTTGAAGCCCATTCGCTACGAAAGCGATCATTTTGTAATTTTATTCAATTTTCTACTCACTTCGACATTGTCGCTCGGAATTCCGGCTCGCTCTAAGTTATGCGGATTTCGTCCTTTGTCCGAACAGCGCCGCGTGGACAGATAAGCCCGGACGAATGGACGGTCCGGTTGGACGGACGGACCGTATGTAGAGGAAGAATCATAAATAGGTCATCAATTCATCATAGTTTAGGATTGGAAATGCGCAGTATGAGTGAGTCGGGCACTCTAGTTTCTGATTTAAAGTAACTTGTTTGGCTATCTTTGTCCAATGAAGGTAATTGCTGCTTATGAGCGTCAGCTGTACTACAAATACAAGTTATTACTGAGTTCTGTGCGCTGCACGTTAACGCAAATTCTTAGAGCCCTACGCGGTCGTCGGTAAGGTCGAGAGCTTACATTAAGGCTTACCTAAGTGCACGAAAGGAGCCTCCGAGGCGCACTTTAATCCTTTCACCACACTGGTTAGAAATAACTAGTGACACGAAGAAGAAGAGGCCTACGCGTTAGACGACTAATCTTTTTGGTTTGATTATAAATGCATGTAGATGCTACCTATATGATGACGACATCTGTGACGCAGTTGGTCAAGACCCGGCTACGACACTGAAGGTTGCGGGTTCGATCCCTATCGTGGGACAAATGTTTGCATGATCCGCGAGTATTTGTTTCGGGTCTAGATAGTTCTACGTATAATATGTATGTATTTAAAAAAAAAAAGTATATAAGTAATATATCAGTTATGTGGTCCTCATAACACAAGCTCTGCTTACTTTGGGACTAGATGACGCTGTGTGAAATGTTCGACATTATTTATTATTTATATATCGGTTGCAAGGTGTGTGAAACACAAATTATGCAAGATATTGACACAATTTATAATTATGGTCTTTAGAATCATATAGAAAAAAATATTATGATAGATATTGATTTTATCAAAAGTCCATAGATATTATCCTGGTTAGTATTTATCTATCGCTGTTTTCATAGTTCATAGTTATTTCATAGACTCGCTGAAGGTAGCAAATTTTGTAGGGCAATATAGGTCTTACGTTTCTTTATATAGAAATAATAATAATAAATAAATATTGCTGGACAATGCACACAACACCATCTAGTCCCAAACTAGCATAGCTTGTATGGTGACTAGATGACTAATATAATACTTATATAATTTTATATACATACATAAGATACCTATGTTCTCCACACAAATGTTTATCCTGGGAGGGAATCGAACCCTCAACCTAAAGCGCAGAAGGCAGAGCTACTACCAACTGAGCTGTCAGGCCAGTCTATATAAACTTCTTCTTCGATTTCGGATTAGATTCCCGCCGCGGGACAAATGTTTGTATGATCTGCAAATATTTGACATGGATCAGGGTGTTTTTCTATGTATAATATGTATGTATTTACAAATATAAAAGTATATAAGTATATCAGTCATGTGTTTCCCATAACACAAGGTCTGCTTACTTTGGGGTTAGATGATGCTGTGTGAAATGTCCAGCATTATTTACTAAGTATTTTATTTTATTGATTATTCAATCTTTCTTCTTGCTATCAAAGTCTCAAGCTACGTACTAGATTTGTCTAAAGGCAAAATAGAAACTGCATTAAATAAAACTTTTTCTTGAAGTTTATTACAATATATACGACTAGCTGCTACCCGCAACTTCGCACGCGTGGTACCTACCTAAAAAGTTGCCTGTGTGTTTCTCCAGCGTCCCATGTAGGTATCTCTATACCAAAATTCATCAAAATCGACTCAGCGGTTTAGGCGTGAAAACGTGACAGACAGACAGACAGATAGACAGATTTACTTTTGCATTCATAATGTTAGTAGGGCTTATTTAAATGACATAAAAGCTTGGAATAATTCGCTAAAACTTCACTCGGCATCTAAAACAAAATTGGCAACGAATATATCAAGCGTTAAAACTAGATGAGTCTCTTACAGAATTCTTCTTGAAATGGCGTTACTCGTATCAGACTAAATTAATCTAGCATGTAAGAAGACAATTCTATTTGAGAAAATAATATTTATAACCATCGAAGTTTATTCACGGCGGATATTTAGGACGGAGCTATTAAACAAATATGGCGGCTTCTACGAATCTGCATTTAAGACATCCATCATTCTGGACACGTACTCGAGCAACGAGTACAGCGGGCCGTTGAAACAATAACTTGACAGATTAACGGAGCGCCCTCAAAACTTACGAGATTTCCCTTCGCCGTACTTAAGGAATGAGGTATAGGAAACAGCTAGTACACTGGATTTGTTTAATGAACTATCTGTTAATTTGTTATAAAAATAACACTCGGAATGGTGCTTCAAAATATTGTAGTTATAATAGTATCATAACGCCTCTGCTTTAAGTAAGGATTGTTACGAGCCGGGTACTGATAAATCAATGAAACCGCTAGATTTTAGCAAATTATAACTTTTATTTCAAAGTTACCGCACACTTAATTTCAGATCCACAGATTCTATTAGTGTACTTCCTAATAAAACAGAATATAAGTCACAACACTATAACTCAACTGATAAAATTTTAAAACTATCACACTTTTATCACTCGTTAAGCCGACAATAGTCTGACTATAAAAATAACTTTGCGAGAAATGGTTCATCTGTTTCTGGTATGCTTTAAGGGATAATTTCATCATAAACAAACGCCCTCCAACTTTGGCTGTTAGTAGGGAGACTGTACAAGTTTCTTTCGAGATTTTGGAGGACACCAACCTTACGACGACTTTGTAAAACAGTTAAGAAAAACCTTTGTGTCTTTATGTTACGGTCTTTTAGGTGTATTGTGACGTAAAACCATTATTCTGAGGTAAGTAAGCATTAGTGCCATAGTACACTTAATATGCCAGTAAGTACTAAATTCACTATGGCACTAGTGGTCAATGAAGATAAACTTAGTGCGAGGTCAGAACATGGATTTTCATCTAACCGTTTCCGTTCTTCGGAGGAAAATCAGAATCTTAAATCTATTTTCTTTAATTAAATCGTGAGGATGTATATATCAAACTAGCTTCTGCCTATCTTCGGCTTCGCTCGCCGTTCCTGATTTCTTTTGATCCGATTGCAACTAAATACATCACTTGCTAGGCAAATCTGTAGATTACCTAAAAATATCATCGAAATCGGTCCAGCCGTTTCGGAGTCTATAGGGAACATACATACACACATCGCCTTTTATATATATAGATCCCGCCATCGAGATAAATATATATAAATATAATAGAGAAACAGACCTCCTATATCACGCTTTAAAAAAGTGCAGGTAGCTTTTTTGGAAGACGTTCCTTTGAAGCCATAGACATTGTGAAGTAAACATATAATATAACTATCTCTTTTACTCTCGTCAACTACTTCGTTAGTGACATCTATTATGATAGAGATAGTAATACAGCTTGAAGCAGGAGAATTGGTGGTGCCAACTCTTCAGAAAATTACCCCAAGCAATTTTGAATAACGAAAATAAATATATTGTACAGTAAGTGAATGTGTAGGAAATTTTAAATAGTAAAAAAAGCAGAGTTCATTATGTCGGGATATAGAATTTAACAGGTACTTACTTGTTTAGAACTTTGGTTGGGTATTACACCTACCCACTTAAAATTAAAAGTAAGTAAGGAGGAAAGTAAGCAGAGCTTGTGTTATGGGTATCACATGACTGATATACTACTCACATACTTTTTTTTAAATACATACATATTATACATAGGAACACCCAGACACGAGACAAATACCTGCAGATCATACAAACATTTGTCTCGCGGCGGGAATCCAAAATTGCGGGTTCGATTCCCGCCTGTTCGATTCGATTTCGATTTTCGGGTTCGATTAACCTTCTGCGTCTCAGAAGGTTAATATTTTGCTAATAATATGACTGTTATTAGCTAATTTTTATACTTACGAGATTCTCGATGTCATATTTTTATGAAGTGAAGTAAGTGGTAGCTAAACCAGAAAACTCATTCAACATATTGACCTCAATTCTGTTGGCACCCACCTAAATAATTTTAGCTAAAATTAGGTTTAGAGCTGTCAAATGAAACTTTGGTATTCTGCTGTTACCAACTTATCCTAATTTAATTTTATCTAATTGAATTAAGCGTTCCTAATTTAGTTAGATGGTAACAACCGAATAGGTTTTACAAATGCTATGACTAACAAAAACTATAAGATATATTTTAGACAATTCCAAATTTTGGAAATGAACCAACCGAATTGCCACCATTGTCTATTAATTTTGTAAGCTTCCATATAATATAGTAAACTACACACTTTTTTGTTGACAACACTGAATGAAAATCTGTTTTATTTTAAACTTATGTTACTCCGAAATAGGTTTCCATAGATGAAAGAATTTTTAAAATCGTTTTTGTAGTCTACTGAATACCATCAAAGTTTCCTCTACAAACTAAAACTTCAAACATACGAAGATAAAGTACACATTCTGAAAAAGGAAATAAGTTTTTTTTTTACGAAAAAAAATGAACAGATTTATACATTAGACAAGTTAAACACGTAGCTTTAAACTAGTTGTTAGCTGATTATGGCGTGTTTAAATTTAGAAAAGCAAAGGTCAAGTTATCTGAGCTAGTCCTTTGGATACTTCTTCTGTTTCTTATCGTGTCACTAGTCATTAACCGACTTTATCAAAAAGGAGGAGGTTCTCAATTCTTCGGAATCTTTTTTTTTAAGTATGTTCACCGATTACTCAAAAACGGCTGAACTGATTTGGAAAATTCTTTTTTTTTTTGAACCACTTCACAGGTGGTCCCATATAAGTTTTATCAAAATCGGTCGAGCCGAAATATCAACGAAAATCTAAAAATTGTATACATCGATGATGTTTTCATGTACTTCGATACCTCGCTGTCTCATTGGAGCGGTGCGTTTATTTGGCCTACCCATATTATATATATACAAAATACATTTACTTTCGACTAAAAATGTATTATAGGCTCAAATTTCATTCAATAAAGTCGGTTTCTTTTTAGTTTTTAAAACGTAATTATTTTATTTACCTACTCATACGAAAGTGGTAAGTACACCACATATTTGGTTATTTGGTAATTATTATTATAAAAAAATATGTGCTCTATAGTACAGTACTCTCAATTGGTCGTAGAACCTAAAAAGTTCGAAGACGTACCAAGTGCACGAAAAGAGTCTCTGAGGCGCACTTTAATCCTCTCACCACAGTTGTTCGAAATAACTAGTGACACGATAAGAAGATTTGGTAACTACCTACTTCTAGTGATTTAAAATGCTAAGTACATCGTACATACCAAAGTAGCTATTGATTTTGTGCGTGATGTTTATACAGGATGTCCCAGGAAATGGCGCCAAACAGAAGTAGAGCTTCCCCGGGGGAATGCGAATCACACCCATGTATGTTCTGAGATTTGTAGATAGTTTATTCACGAGTTATGAGTTTGTCATGATTTTTGACAATAATACGAGCACTAGAGCTGTCTCTATACATTTCGTAACAAACTCTTAGAGGATCACTTTGTTGGCTGTACGTTGGTCTCATTGTATGAAATACATAGGTCTACGGTTCCTTAAATCTGTAGGTAAATTGAGCATCTAATTCAGTACGTTTATTCACATAAGACATGGTTATAATATACATTAGGTGGAATTTTCAATAGTAGAGCTGCATATCTAGCCCGAGTACAGGCACGTGAATATATTTCATTTATCATACAAAATAATTGAAATTATAACATATCATTAATACAATGTCACTATAAAAACCAATTCAAAATAACTTGTAAATTAAAATTGTCAACTGATTCTGATCATGCTGATATAATAAAACACACAACTATGTTAACGCAATTAAAAAATACGGGCAAAATTCGCTAATTTACGCCGCATATTTTGAACTGACTGATCTGTCAGCACAATCGGTAGTAGCTAAAACAAGTTCTACTCTCTTTTGGGCTAGATGACGCTGTGTGAAATATCCGGCATTATTAATAATACCTGTATCTAGCATTACCTGTGCTATAACCCCAGTATCTATGGTCCCCTAGTCCCTGGTCTGTCCTCTAGAATGTCTAGTATTGATTTACATGTGCATGTGTTATATTATATTCCTGCTCTACTATGCAATACAATAAACAAGCATTTGAATATATACCCACTGAATAATTATTACAACTGTAAAATCAATTTGACCAAATGGCTAATGTCTCTAAGCTACGATGATTCTGAAGCACTTCTTGAAGTCATTATATAAATGATATAAGTACTTTAGTAATCTAATATTGGCATCTAACACAACACCCATACTCACACAATCACCCATACTCACATTTCACTTTACCCACTAGGCAAGCACACACACCTTCACGCTTTCTCTGACACACTCTGACACTGTTTTTGTTAATAATGTATTATTTGGTTTAGTTTAGTCTATGTTATGTTAAAATGTACTTTAGTTTCTCAATAAGTAATAGACCTACGTTACCATTGAAGAGCATCTATTTATCTGCCGTCATACAGTGCAAACTAGTACGGAGATTAGTCACTTGACTTTACCTAACCGCTAAATGCTACGAAAATTATAAACTTACAACATAAAATGTTTAGAATAGAATAGTGTTAAATAATAAGATGTCTTAGCGATTTGTAAGCTTGTAAAAACACGTAATTATTGAATAAATACATATTGAAATGAATTACTTGAACTACTACATAATAGATCTTGATGGGAGCCGGTGCAACTGCAGGACGCTGCTATTATTAAAAAAAACGTAAATAAATAAATATATTATTAAATAAACTATAAATTATTACACACATGCACATAAACACACATACACACACCACACACATATACCACACACACACACACACATACACACAAACACAAGTTTTGTATATAATTCAAGCCTACCTTATTTTAAATTTTTTTCAATATCATTATTAAATTTTTTCTAGCTATTTTGATGCCTGATAGATAGGTGGCCTTAATTCAGTTGTTTCGCTAGAGTAACTAAAATTTTCTAAGGCAAAAACGATCTTATTTTGTTTAATTTAAAGTCTGAATTAGAAAAGATGTTTTTAGTGAAACTTCCTAAATTAATGTAAATATAACTGACGTGTTTTAGCTCAATTTAGTCATCATTTAAGGAGGTGTTGATTAAAACTGCGGTTATTTTCCGCAGTTTATATCAACACCTCTATACATTATTTTCAATAAAGGAATTTGGAATAAAAATAATAGCAATAAAACAAAAAATAATTTTAACTTATTTTAGAACTGTGATTACTAATTTGAACTTAACTAGTAGCAAAATAAGGTCGTTCATATTTTAAAAAAACTAGCAAGTCCGGTGCAACAGAATTGCCAGCAATATACATTTATCAATTAGTACATTGTTGTTTACAGAATAATAAAATATGGTTTGGTTATAGAGTTATTACATATTTTGTACAATAAAGTATTTTCGCCGCTATCATGTCTGTCATATTTTTGTTTAAATTGTGTTGTCTGGATTCGCAGGTTAAATGCCAAACTACGGAACCGATTTTGATAAAATTTCTATGGGACCAATCGGGAAGTATATGAAAATATACATGGTACTCGGTTCATAAATGACGGAGTTATGTTATGACAAACATAAACAGTAAAAAAACAAAAAAATATATAATTTAATTGAGACACTAATTTATCCAATTGCCAATATAAGTGCTCTTGGTACTAGGTACACAGAACCGTTAAGAGGTTACCTTTCTAAAACTGATTGGTTTCTATACCTACGAGTAGGTACATACCTAAAATCAATTAGCTCACCGGCTGATATTGACATGTTCAGAATCAGGTATTTCAACGTGAATCTCGATTCCCGATTCCCGAGGAACGTTTACACAGTGATTTAATTTGAATATACATCAAAGGTCTGCTTGAATATTAATCAATCGGTTCTACCCCTTGTTATGTAGCAATCTGAATACTGAGACAATAGATATTAGAGACGATCAAACTAATTAATAGATACTTGGAACACTTGAGTATTTCATTGCGTTTCGTATTAAGTAGATATTTTAAATTAATGACATAAATTTTGAGAAATACAGATAAACAAACATCCAAACTAGTGGGTGTTTTCTTTAAGCTTTCAAAATTATAATAGAACTAGCTGACCCGGCCACGCGTTGCTGTAGCTCAGTAGTTCTAATACGTTGATCCAATATACGCTAACCTCTATAATTATCAGTGTTTCTCTACTATATTATGCATATATTATACATATAAACCTTTCTCTTGAATCACTCTATCTATTAAAAAACACCGCATCAAAATCCGTTGCGTAGTTTTAAAGATCTAAGCATACATAGGGACAGACAGACTGCGGTAATCGACTTTGTTTTATATTATGTAGTGAAGAGTTTAGCAGATCGTTAGGTAGCAAAATCGCCTTCACCCGCGGAGGGGTTCTAGCAAACAAATAATTCAAAATTATAAACATTTGTAAATTTAAATTTAAACAAAAGCAAGAAACTAACCTAGAATTCATTTAGAAAAAAAAACACTAACATTAGACATTAGAGATTACAAAACTTTGTTGTCTTTTTTTCAAGTTTTCTTTTTGCCAGAAATAAAAGGCTTTTTTTTATTATTTTATTTTATTTATGTAGTGACTATGATTATAATTTTGAAACCTTGAAGAAACAACCACCAGTTTCTTCAAGCTTTCAAAATTATAATAAAATTTATATCCCGACAGACGTCCGAAAAAAAGGATTGGAAGGATCTTTTCAAAAAAAAAAAGTGGGCCAGAGTGGATGAGACAAGCGAGAGATAGAGGTATATGGAAAGATACGGGGGAGGCCTACGGCGACTACTGCAATATAAATGAAGTTATACCTAAGCATGATAATTCTTATAATAGCATCAAATTATTTAATTGTAAGAAATGTTATTGAACTACAATCTAATGTAGTAAAATAAATGTTTTTTTTTAATTTTATAACCATGTGCAAATTTAAATAAATGTGTTTGTAATCGATATGTGGATTTACGAAACCCTGTTGGAAAATTTTATATTCACGTTCATATTCACAAAATGACATAAATTTGTGACATTACAAAACGTTACTTTTGAAATGTAAGTATTTCCTACAGGGTCTGATGTCCCGTTGCTTAATAAGCATAGTTTATATTGATCCGGACTCCGGACTACGAAAATAATGACCCGGAAATCAGACGCCGGCAATGAGTTCAGCTTCAAAAGACAGTTGATTCACATGAAAAAAAAACACAATCCAACTAACATAACTAAAGATGACGTAAAAAATGGAGAGGTTTAACTTAGTTGGAGGTCGTCGCAAAAAGGTTTGTATCAGTTCGAGTTTGTTTCTATCTAAGGAGCATAATCAGACAAAACAAATAATGTCGCACAGAAATTTAAATTTGAATGTCGAATGTCCACGTCAAATAAAATATTTGATACGTGAGATGAGGTTTAGAGTTGATAACTTTTGGCCGTCGTCCGAACATTGCGCTCCTATTTTATTTATTTTTCTAGAGTTATTTCCGGTTTCATTATTAGGTAGTTTTAGTGTTTTTATTTAAATAGAGCTAGAGTTATTGACTTGGGTGTGAATAATTGGAACAAAGGCTTTGTTTTTTGTAATTCGAGAAAAAATAATCCGTAGTTATTTTATATGAAAAGCACCATTTTATATAAAATAACAAATGACGAACGGCAAGGTACTTTTTGACATACTATAAACAATATAAACACTTGACACTTGCAAAATTGACATTATTATGACACAACGAAGCCACTAACGAAGAATAAGGTTAAGAGTTAATACAAAAATCAGTTAAATTTTTCCCGAATTTGAAAACTTACCGGGAAACTTTTCCAATTCTTCTTTGCATAAAAACTTAATTTATACTATTCTAATTTTGATGTTTCTTTTTTTAGTAAAGCGAAAGTGTTTTGGAATCCAGCTTGTCCCAATAATGATAATGATGATGAGCTCATGAATAATGAGCACATATTCCTCTCCTCTCAGAGACTGTGGAACGAGCCGCTCTGCGAGGAACGGAAGAAACATTTAGACACGTCCAGTTGCAAGGTTGTCTCGGAGAGAGGATCAGGACTTTACCTACATGTGTGCCTTCAGAAAATTTATGTACACTTTTTGATAACACTTTTAGGGTGTAAACCACTCTACCCATGGTTTCACCTTGTCAAGTGGCACATCGATGGCAATTGGTGAGACTGCTGACTGTTACGGGAATCACGCTCGTGTGTTACAAGTGCTGGATGTCTGCCCTGTCATAATATAACTCGTGAATAAAATAAATATTCAAAAAATATTCAAAATCCAAATATCACAATAATATAAAAATAATATCATCCATCGAGCTTTTGTCAGTATCACAGCTGTTTTCTAACCCAATGATTTGATACAAGATGATAGTAAAAGACCCGATGGCATGACACTCATCATTGAACCACCATTGGTTCCCTCTTCCATGGGATGCTGACCTGTGTAGATACCCTTGCACCGTTGCATATTGCCGGCACATCAATAGACTCTTTAGGTCCATGGGGATTCGATCGAAGAGACTGGTAGAGGCCATGTGTGCCCGGAATGCTATTCCTGGCAGCGAATTAGCATTGCCATACAACGTGGAAATCCATCCATCGCCAAATTCATCCACGCATCCATCTGTCTGGTCACGCGGTCGTCACTGGTTCTGGTGGACAGACTGGATTATATATGACATATTTATTATTATGAAATAGGTTACTTTTTGGTTACTTTACATATAAATAGGCAGTTAATTTATTGAACTTATTTGTTTTTAGTTGTAACTATGTATCTGAATACATATAATATGTATGTATTCGGACTATTACGAATATTATCCAGTAATCCAGTCCATTTGCTTTCAAATGATGCGCTTACCAACAAACAGCATTTGGCTTTTATTGTAATAAAAAAAGAAAGAGAAGTAGAAGATATACATACTATACATAATGGTAGAATTATTTTCTTCTATTTTAACAGAGACTGCAGACCTGAGTTGCCAAACACATAGCCTACGGGTGGGTATCTAAACCCTTTATAACCCAAATCTACGGATACTTCAATAGCAGCTTCAATTCAATCCAGTTTCAGTCGGAGCGGGTTCTGGCAGTTAATTAGACAAAGGGAGCGGATATCGGTGGAATGCGAGGCATTCACGGCGTTTGGACTATCGGCCGCATGCCTTGACTACTTGACAACTGCACAACCAGCTACGAATAATATGAGAAGGTAATCAACAACACTCAGTTTTAGCACAGTTGATTCTCTATGCTGTACGGTTCTTGGTTGTTTTTTACATTATTTGGATCTGTTTTTTTCAAGGAACTTGTCAAAAATAATATCAGGAACTTTTCATTGTTTTGCCGCACCGGCTAAAATTTCCTCAAATATGAACAACCATATTTTTGATAAACAGGGGTTTTACTCATGTACCTATTATTTTGTCGATGGAGGCACCGACACTCTTTCGATTCATCTAGAACCCGTAAAACCCGTCTCTATCAGATATAGCACAACTCACGAAAGTTTTGAAAGTGGAACCATATTTTGTTTAACTCTAAATTCAAAATTAGAGTACCTAACCGTTTTAAATTTAAATGTTGTAAAACATTTTGTTCCGACAATTTTTCCGCAGTTTTAACCAACACACATGCGTTAGCATACAATAGTTTGTGCAACACACACCATTTACATGGCGTCTAAAATGAGTACAAACACGTCAATTTAGTTAATTTTAAAAGTGTCATTTAGAAATATTACTCAAATTCAGACTTTTTATACCGTTTTGGTTTGAACCAAAAACAAAATAAGATCGTTAGTATTTTACAAAAAAAATATGAAAGCCAGCCAAGTAATTTTTATTGACTTTACAAATTCATTGTGTTATTCATTTCCCTTTGCCTCAATATAAACCGCTACAGAACTTGTAAGTAGGTATGTAAAAACAACTATTTTCAAAGTTATCTAAAAACAGAATCGTAAAACCGAGACTAAAGTAGATACTTAATGGGATAAAGAGAGAATTATAATACCACATTAGTTATAAGCTAAAACTATGTCCCTCTTATATTTATTTGGTCTGAGGTCCCTCTATCTTATAATCATTAATTTCATTTCATTTATTCAGCAATTATTTACAAATCCTATATGTAGATACATATATGTATATATCTATGAATAAATTAATAATCAGCTAGTTAGATAGCGTGGTGTATACTAGGTATATAATCATCTTTTTTCAAAGTCGTAGGTGTGCGTAGGTACAAACCTCCAAATCCAGAATGAACTTTAAATAAAACTCCTCCTTACCGATACCAACTCGTTGTAGTCATCACTGATGCAATGCGGGTGATACCTGGCTATCGTCATTGTCAACTCTGGGCCAGGATTCGTTTGTGAGAGGCAGTAATAGAGCACCTAGTTTCGCTAAAACAAAAACACATCAATACAAAAAATCACGACAGTTTCCCGACGGGGTAGGCATAGAGTTTGGATTTCTACTCGCTCCGATCCTGACACTTCTTCTGCTTCATTTACTCTCATAATAGTAAGTAAGTAAGTAAGTCAAAAAGTTTATTTTAATAAACTATAAACACACAGATATAAATAAAACAATAAAAGAGCATATATATGTGTCGCACTGACTGTGATAATAATACGCTTACACGCGGGTTTAGGCTGTTTAGGCTTCTCTTGCCCTGGCCTATCACTAACACATCATCAATAATATAATTAAAAACCTCCGACACAAAAATATCCATTGACTTATTGATTTATGTCTTATTCTTGCAAAATTAGCAAATTTTTTTTCACAACTCCTTTAATATGATCATAACTATTGAAATTTTGTGGTGGCGGCCATCATGGATTTAAAAATTTTCATAGTGTATAGTATTCTTCTAGTCAAACCCGTTCATTTGATACCCATATTGAGGGAGTTGTGAAAAAATAAATTATTCGCCATTTTGTGGCGGCGGCCATCTTGTTCCGATTTTTATCAAACATAGCTAAGAACACTCCCGAATAATTCACCTTTCAAACAAAAAAGTAAATCAAAATCATTTCATCCGTTCGGGAGCTACGACGCCACAGACAGACACACACACAAAGACATGTCAAACTATAACACCCCGCCATTTTGCGTCGGGGGTTCAAAATAAAAAGAAACAAAGCCGACAATAATGAATTCTATGAAATAATCTAACTATATATTAAAAAATTTAGGGAGCTCCAGATTTTTAATAAAACTACCCTTATTTGTTAAAATTTTCCGTCGCGCATTCGTTGGCATGTTGGTAGGATAGATGACAGATAAGCACAAGGACGTAGCCGATCAGCCGATGGTACTAACCTATACCCAGCAGTGGGTGAAATCAGGATATGGATAATGATATCCATACATTTTGAGAACGTATTTTGCTCAAGTAACTCATGTCCTCAATTAATACAACAGTTATGATAATTGACCGAACGAGTGCGAAGCGCGAACGAGTGTCTCCGGTTTAGCTTACGCAAAAATCGGCGTATGTCTGTCCGTCCGGATGTTCTCCTCTACAGGTCGTATTTCTCAACCGATTCTTGTGAAATTTTGTGAGCAGGTTCTATAACTATAACTTTTTTTTGACGATTTAGTTGTTGGAAATTTTTGAAAACCTAAAATAAAGTTATATTTCAGTCATTTCGATAAATGTTTGCGAGGTCTACAGCTCACAGAGCCACTAGATATGGGGTTTGAAAAAGTAAATAAAGTTATATTTCAGTCATTTTGAAAAATGTTTGCGAGGTCTACAGCTCACAGAGCCACTAGATATGGGGGTTGAAAAAGTAAAAAAAGTTATATTTCAGTCATTTCGAAAAATGTTTGCGAGGTCTACAGCTCACAGAGCCACTAGTAATAACACCTTATTCATCGGAACTCTTAACAATTTGTAATTCTCGGAATTTGTATTCATTTTGACTGTCAGACAAAACAAACAAATTAAAACACGTGTAAGTACCTAGGTAGGTAGGTACTAGTACTTTCTTTCTTACTTCTTACAAAATGAATACAAAAAGACGAAGTAGCAAGAAGATAAGATAGAACAAATCTTGCGAATGCTACGGAGAGAGATACGAAAGTGAGATTTGTTCGCAGCGTTTTGTGATTGATGACGAAAATTTAAAGTTTATGCCGGGCGCGATAGTACTCTCTAGAAAGACGTTATAATTTGAACTCTACATTATTTAACCTCGGCATATATACCGACCTATATATTTGAACCTTTTATCCCTGGGCCCGCGGCGAACATGAGCCCATCGCGTTCAAAATGAAATCAAAATTAATTCACGGCGTCTTGTCGTAACCTGGCTCTTATGTTGTCCAGCGTATTAGCAATGCTATTCAACGTGGCCTGACCTGGATCAGTTGAGTTATCTATAGATCGTTTTAAACGGTCCTTAGATAGCTCAACTGTTTTACAAGTATTTTATATTAATATGTTTCTGTAATTCATTTCTGTAAGTAAATAAATGTTTTCGCATTAACCTTTCATAGCTCACCAGGATCAATAGAAAATCTATTGGGTACAGAAAAACTATTTAGTACTAAAAGACTACAGATCTGGGAGATGACAACCGAACCTATATTTCAAATTCAAATTCAAATATTTCATTTAATACCAGCTGACCCGGCAAACTTCGTACCGCCTTAGAATAAAAAATAAAAAATAGTAAAAAGCAAGCATTTTTTTCTATAAAGCAGGTTTTGCTATAAAAGGAAGCTACCTTCCTAATTTCAGCTTTCTAGCTTCAGCGGTTTCGGCTCGGCGATGATGAATCAATCAGTCAGTCAGTCAGTCAGGTTAAGCTCTTTTACAGGTATAGACATAGTAATTTATATTATAATACGTTTTCTTCAAAATACTACCTACCGTGTGCTGACTGTTTGCTGTGTCTAAAATTCCGGTATAAGTTGGTTAAAATACATCTAATTGGTAGGTCCAATAACATTTAAAATCTGGCTCATAAAATAGTTGGTACGCCGCCGCTCTTAAATGACTGCAACACGTCGTTATACCGTTCTCGTAGCCATCTCGTAGAGGTTATAAAGCAAGTTATAGACATGTTTTGTTTGGATAACTACCTCCCTGTCCCCATCTAAACTTTGAGGTACCTTGTAGACTCGTAGACCTCGTAGACTCGTAGACCTCGTAGACTCGTAGACCGCGTAGACTCGTAGACCTCGTAGACCTCGTAGACTCGTAGACCGCGTAGACTCGTAGACCTCGTACACTCGTAGACCTCGTAGTCTCGTAGACCTCCTACACTCGTAGACCACGTAGTCGTTTACCTCGTAGACTCGTAGACCTCGTAGACTCGTAGACCGCGTAGTCGTTTTGCAGTCGGGTTTTTTTATTTTACTTACCTACGTGTACAAAAAAGCTACAACATTGCTACGAGGCCCGTGGCTTATTAAAAAATGTGGCAAATAAGTCCCTTGATCTAGGTTTTATTTATTTTTTTTGTTTATTTGTTTATTGAGCACCTTAGCTAACAATAAGTACAAGTTAGAGATATACATAATTTCTTAACCTAAGGAAGTTACAAGGTACATAATGTGATACAACTGACACCTAAACTAAGATAATAAAAATCCTGTATGATAGGTATCAGCGCCCACCCTCAATATAGGTGCAATTAAGCTAGAGAAATTCTAGATAAGTTAACAAATAGCTTGTGCGGTAAGTACATATTAATAATAAGCACTCAAATGTAGGTAAGTATGATGATATAAACAAATTAAAAAGAATAAAATAAAACTGTTAAGTATGTCTGCGAGTGTGTATATGTGTGTGTGTGTGTGTGTGTGTATGTGTGTGTGTGTGTGTGTGTGTGTGTGTGTGTGTATGTGTGTGTGTGTATGTGTGTAAGAGAAGTTTGTATGTTTGACATTTGTATGGTTGTTTGAATGAATCTTTACAATTATATCCCAATGCGTGGTGAAAGCTTCGCATTAGGATACAATTGCAAAAATATCTTCAGTAGTATCGTAGTTTAATGATAACAGCCATGTTGTAAGTGTACGTTTGCATGTTCGCTTGTTCAATGGGAAAATTAGCAGCTCCTTGTTAATTTTGTTGTAAAGCCAAGCTCCAAGAAACAATGGAAACCTTTGGGCAAATCGAGTGCGGCAACTAGTCAGCGGTAGGATCTGGTGGTTTCTCCTAGTGGCTAGACGTGTAGTATCTGCATCTTGGACCACAGAAGAATGCTGCTTCAGGATGGTATTTAAAATAAAGAGTTGGCGGACTGTCAGTACTTCACATTCTTTGTACAGATCAGTTGTACGATAGAGCTTTGGTTTAAAGTAAATTACTTTTAATAAGATTCTTTGGGCTCTTTCTACACATATAAGATTAGTCTTAGCTGCGCCCCCCCAACAGGTTAGACAGTAGGTTAGAACTGACTGGCATAGTGAAGTGTAAATTAATTTCATAATACGATTGCCTGCAGAATGACGCAATTGTTTACATATATATATAAGTTTCCTGATTCTATTAGATATATACTCAATATGACTCATAAAGTTTAAGTTGTTATCAATAATTATGCCTAGATATTTAATCGTAGAAGCCGTGGATATTACAGAACAATTGCAGTTTTGAGAAGAAACATAGTCACAGGTATGTGCAATTATGTTATATGTTTGGGATATCGGATAGGGAGGATTATAAATAGAAAAAGGTATATATTTAGTTTTAGCAGTGTTTAGTGAGAGGTAGTTAGAGGCAAGCCAATTGGTTACTATGTTGAAACCAGTTTGAGCATGTTTGTACACTTCAACCCAAGTTTTCCCAAAGAATGTCAAAGTCGTATCATCTGCGTACGATATTATTTTACAGTTCTCGATTTTTAATGATGCGAGATCATTAATGTAAACTAGAAATAGCGTTGGGCCTAAGATACTCCCTTGTGGGACGCCATGCGTAATAGGCACGTTATGGCTAGTTACATTATCAATTTTAAGTCTTTGAGTTCTTCCAGTCAAATAATCTCTAAAGAGATCCAGTTGAACGCCTCGGATGCCGAGGTTATTTAATTTCTGTATGAGGTTAGGGATAGAAACCGTGTCAAACGCTTTTGCAAGATCTAAGAATATCGAAAGACATTTGTTTTTGCAGTCAATTTTTCTAACAACGAAATTTATAAATTCACTTACAGCCGTCTCAGTTGATTTTCCATGGCGAAAACCGAATTGCCCATTAGAAAGAAGGTTGTTTTTTTCCAAATAACTAATAAGTCTGTAATTTATAATTTTTTCAAAAACCTTAGAGAGTGAGTTTAATATTGAGATAGGACGATAGTTTGTGACCTGGTCTCTAACCCCAGCCTTAAAAACAGGACGCACTATAGATCCCTTGAAAGACCTTGGAAAAACTCCCTTACTCAAGGAGAGATTTAGGATATAGGTAAGTGGGGTCAGGATATGGGCTCTAATAACCTTAAGTACATCTGACGAAATGCCATCATCGCCAGGAGAACAATTACTTTTTAGGCCTATAATAAGTTTGTCAACTTCTCGCTCGTCGGTGGTTAAAAGTACAAATGAATTCAGAGGAGGTGAAATATCATGTTTTATTAGGGCTATATCTGGAAGATTAATTTCACTTGCCAGCTTTTCACCAACTGTAGCAAAAAAATTGTTCGCATTATTTACTGCAATTTCTGGAGTTGTTGCAGTTGATAACAGCTCATATGAGTATTCCTTTTTGGCGTTTCTATTTGTGATGGAGTTTATTGCTTTCCAAATTTTTTTATTGTCTCTGCCAGCTTGCAACAGTTGTTGACGATCGTATTGTCGTTTTAACTTTTTAATTAAATTATTACAAAAGTTGCGATATCTTTTATAAGTTAATATAAGAATGTCATTATTAGGTGTTAGTTTAACTTTTTTATGCATTCTATCTCTGTTTCGTATGCATCTTACTAGTCCCAGTGTCATCCATGGCTTTAGTAATCTATATTTAGGAGCAATAGTCAAAAGTTTAGAATTGGATATAATTACATTTTGGAGCCAAGAAACAAAAATATCTGTAGCAAGATTTGGATCGTCTAATTTGTAGATAAAAGAAAAGTCCTTTTTTTGACATGTATTTAGGATTCCATTATAGTCAATTTTAGATGTGATTTTTTTTATTACATATTTTTGAGGGTTTAGTAATTCTATGCAACACAAAATAGCTCTATGGTCGGTTATGGCTGTCTCAAAAATAAAACAGTTTACATGCAGCTTTGTTTTTAGAATGACGTGATCCAAACAGCTTTTGGATCGTGTAGCAATGTTATAAGCAGGGAGTAGTCCGTTATGTGAGAGGAAGTCTAAATATTCTGGTAGGTTTTTGTCTATACTATTAGGAGCAATGTTAATATTAATATCTCCAATTAAAATTAATGTTTGAAATGATGTTAGCTTTGAGATGATAACATTTAAAGAATTTAAAAATGCCTCAATACTTTGAAAGCAAGGAGGTCGATATATTGATATAATGGCTAGGTCCTTACTTATCTTTATTAAAATGCAATTTGCATCCTGTATTGCAGGTTCAGTAATCGTTGCGTTTATATTATTTTTAATGTATACAATGACACCATCATTTTGGTTATAATGTGTAGACGTCGATATACTGCGGTATCCTGTAAGTTCCGGGACATGTTGAACACAAGACATCCAACATTCCGTGAGAATAAGAATATCACATGAAAACTTTAGACGGGAGAGTAGTAGTTGAAACTGTTCAATGTTAGCATTAATACTACGTATATTTTGTGTGACAATTTTAAGAAAACGGTTAGGCTGTGATATAGTTGATGAACATTGTTCAGGATCGCATTGAATAGTATCTGAGATAGAAAAGTTGTCAATGTCGTTTAGCAAATCACTTATGGTACCAAAAACAAGGCCAGGATTTTACATAGTTGATGTTTAAAGTTACAAACTCATTTTTAGAGTACGTTATAGGAAGCGCTTGTTGGGTTCTAGAAGGTAAATACAATATAATAATAGATAGCTGACAGATGTAATAAATGTGCAAATAATTTTGGGTAATGATATAATAATGTGAAGTTTGGAAAGTATGTGTTTTTTTTGTAAATATGGTATAAAAGTGTGTGTGTGTGTGTGTTTTGTGTAGATGTGTTTTATTTGTATATGTTGTCTGCGTGAATGTGGTAGTGTTTTCGCAAGAATTGTGTTTTCGATGAACTATACTAAATATTATGTGAATTTTTGCGCGTAGATTTAACAGTATTTGAAACCAGAAATACAATCCAGTAAATTCAGTGCTCGAAAGGAGTCACAAAGTTTTCGACATCATCTCCAGCTGGCCTTCGGTCTTGATGTGTACGGCCGGGGACCCCTCAGTTTTCTTGATGAATACCTTGCCATTAGCAATCCAGCAAAACTGGAATTGTTTGGACTTGACAAGGTGTCTGGCGACAAAATGCAATCGTCTAGATTTTGATGTAATGTGTTCTGCCACGTATACTGGTGCTGTGGTCCCTGTGAGACCAAGTTGAGTCGCGTTTAGCTTTATATGGTTAGACTGGTTGTAAACCTTTACTCCCTTCAATATACTATTTTTGGCTGAGTTGTTGCTTAGCTCCACGAGTATTGTTGGGCTAGTGCTCTTTTTTTCTGGCATACGAAAGGCGTCCTTGACACTCGAGGCTGGAATCTTGATATTTATTGATTTGCACATATTTCCCACAAAGTTTTCAATATGTTCTTTGGTTTCTCCTTCCTGTTTGGGAACATTTCTAATCTCAATGAAGTTAATTTTGGAGATTCTTTGCATTTCCTCTAGTTTATCCTCAAGGGACAAAATATTAGCCCGTTGGTCTTTGCACTCCCTCTCTAGCAAACTAGTTTTTTGTTTTAAGTCATCATATTGGGATGAGGTGAATTCCAATGTTTTTTCAATATCGGAATACGATTTTTCAATGTTGACTAAAGAGACCTCTATTTTGGCCATTCTCGCATTAGAATCCTTTTTCCAGCTTTCAAACTGAGATTTAATTGCTTTGGTGGTCTCAGCTTGTAGGTTTATGAACATCTGTTTCATCTCATTTCGAAAAGCCGAAAACTCATCCATCAGAGAGACTTCTCCTGACATAGTGCGAAAACGCTTTAGTTCTCGTACCATGTAATTTCGGGGAGTTTCTAGTAACCCAGAAGAAACCAAATTGGGGTCCGAGTTGTTATCCGGAGTGCGTAACATTTTGTGTTTGTATGTATGTGAGTCAGCCAAAAAAATGTCGTGTACGCGCGAAGTAAAATGTTATCCTAGCACATTCGCGGTTTTGAGTTACCTGGAGCGGCGGAGTGCGCAGTGTGTTACATTCGCTGTTTTGATGCGCTCTGAAACCGGTGTTGTCGCGCAGTGAAGTGATGCGTGCAGCGGCGAGGTGACGTAGTGTAGTAGGCGGGGCCTAATGATGTTGTCGAGCTTCTTACAATGCATGAACGCCTGGTACTTGACTTGGTTATTTGGAGGAATTTAATTTATTTACTCACTATTTAAATAATATTTTTTAATGAAAGTGATAGGACACGTCTGTACGCTACCGCGGTCCAAGGGGAAGGGGAAGGTAGTTTAATAAATCCTTCAGCATTCGTTATAATAATTCGTTGAGAGAGAGGGCTTAGTTTAAAATAGCAGCACTGTCTACGTCATCAAAATGATAACTGCTTTGAAATTGCATAACCTAGGATGATAGGCTCGGTATGCTACAAGCGTTTTAGATAACGCTAAAAGTAAATATCTAAATAAAAAAATAAAAAAACTCATTTCACACAGCATTATCTAGCCTAAAAGTAAGTAGAGCTTGTGTTATATTGAACTACATGACTGATATTATATACTACTTTTATTTATTTTTTTGAAAATACACTTATTATATATTGAAAAATAACCAGACCCGAGGCAGATTACACAAACACCAGCTTCTGCCCGCGGCTTCGCACGCATAGTACATACATTCGTTCGATTCGTTCTCGGACACCGTACAGTTCGGACGTGTTCGCAGCTCCGTAAAACCAAAGTCATCAAATTTTTTGACTTCGAAAGTAAAACAGTGCACTACAACGAACAGCTACAACGAGTGTGAGTGAGTACAAGTAGCTGCCCTGAAAGAGATAGTTCAATAACGTGAGTTCTAACTTTAATCTTATAAACTGGAACTGACCAACCATCTCTCGCACCACTACTGCTGCACGCGTAGGCTACAACCCCTAACGCTTAATGTGCGTGTGCGCATAACCACACCTACCGATAGCCTGCCGTCGGAACATTTAGGCCTAAGCTTGTAACGATATGGCTGTTCAACGCTCCCCGACTAGCCCAAAATTATCGCTACGTACTCCTACTGCTATAATACATTACAATTCAGACCCTGCATTAAATACTACATGCTCAACAAAGCTGGACGATGCATGTTTCAACATTACTAAGCGCCAGAAGCGTACATTTGGCGATATAAATGACCAACCCCAATCTACGATGTCAGAAATTAAAAATATGTTCTCGGAGCTACAAGGACAACAAGATAAGAAATTCGAACTTTTGAGTAATGCTCTGACTGTCATAATAACACAAAATCAAGAGATCCGCAAATCCATGGACGCTATGACAGCTCAGCACGACGAGCTAGTTCTAAAAATGATTGGATTAGAACATGAAGATTCTACATTCAAACAGCGTGTGACTACACTAGAAAGTAGGCTGGACCAACTGGAAAATAATTCTTGCAGCACATCCGTTCCCATCCGAAATATACCGAAGCAGGAAAATGAGACCAAACAAACTCTTACCAATGTCGTCCAGAACATGGTGACTACTCTGGGACTGCAAACCCCAATTCAGGTGTCAGAGATCCGAGATATATATCGCACTAGGGCTCAGGCCATTGTAGTCAACTTTACCACAACAATTACCGCAGAAACGTTGATATCTAAGTACAAGAATTACAACAAAACGTTACGTGAAAGCAAAGGCGAGCAACTAAGTACAGAGCTCATTAACATTCCGGGCATACCTAAGAACATATTTATATCTGAATGTCTTTCTACGAAAGCTGCTCGAGTATTTTTCGCCGCTCGGGAGTTAGTCAAGAACAAGAAACTTGTTGCTGCTTGGACGTCATATGGGAAAATCTATCTGAAGAAAGAAGAAGGATCAACACCTCTGCGTATCACTGAAGAGTTAGACCTGGCCAGCTTTCAGAAGTGACTAGCCGTGGCTAAGTTGTCTAATTTAATGTTAGTCTTTCCTATTATATTATTGTCTCAGTTTAATGCTTTTTTCCGTTTTTATCACGTTTCGTTGTACGTAAATTATCATAAATATCAACGCTTAACCTTATACTGCAGGGTACCACACACAATCACTCTCACACAACACACAAATCACACCACACAATTAACAAGCGTGGAAAAACCGAGCTTTTAACTTTTATTCGCAAACCTCCGCCCAATATTAGCCACATAAAAAAACTTCCAGCTACCAGTCTCCATACAATACCTAGATCAGAGTCACTTACTTATAAAACATCGTCCACCCAGCCACGCGTATCCCGTGGCGATTATTCTACACTATTTAAACTGTGATATGCTAAATACTGACTCATTTAATTCTGATCTGGACTCGATACTGGTGGCGGAAGCTCACACCTTAATTCTGAAAATAATAATTGCACCCTTAATATTCTCACACAGAACATCCGCAGTATAAACTGCAATATGCCTAATTTTGCAAGTTCGCATGGGACATGATAATTCTCTCTGAATGCTGGCTGTCTTCTTCCATAAACATACCAGACCTCGAAGGCTACAATTATGCAAACACTACCTCTCATAAGACACAGAATGAGGGTGTCGTTATCTATTATAAGAAGCAAATGCACATAACTAGTGCAGTGCAGTGCCGTATGCGCTACGCATCAGACGTGTCACACACATTGCACCGCGACGAATTTGTAATTCACGCTCCGCGCGGCTATCGCCGCTGCCCGCTTTTGCTATGAGTTCCGAAAAACTCGTGGCAAATGAACTCCTTGCCTTCCTACAAAACCACTTGGATGTTATGGACGAAGTCTCGGCTTTACAAATATGTAAGTCAAGCTTCTCTGAAGATGAGATTCGTGAGGCGCGTACGCTACTCTACGAATCTCTGAACATCATTGAGAAGATGAAGAGCTTCCGAAGGGATGAACGAGGGGAACGCAGTCTACAGGACATCATTATCGTTTTCAAGGTGACTGATCCAGACGACGTGCCCGCTTTCGTCGCCAGGAAGCTACATAGAATCCCGCCGCTAGACTTCGAACATTTGGATTGCACATATCTACTTAAGGGGATCAATTCGTTGAAGTCTACCGTGGCCGACATGCAGGTGAAGTTGAATGCCGCTCAAACCACCATCGTTGACCTGCGTATCGAAGTTGCGTCATTAAAATCAGCTTTGGTAATTGGGTCACCTGAGCCATGCAACGTAAACTCGCGTCGCGGTGCTCAGTTAAATGCTTCGGCGTGCACTTTTGTGAGTATGTCGGCATCGCCAGTAGCTAAGTCACCGCATGTCAGCGCGCGCGAGCATGCCCCCGCCCCCGCGCCCGCGCCCGCCACCGCCGCCACATGTACCGCGCCGCCACCGGCGCTCCGCAAGCCGGTGCAAGCCACGTCCACCCTGAGACGTGACTACGCTGCCGTCGCTGCGAGCCAAGCAAGGCATCAGCGACGACCAACAAAGGTGAAGCCGTCGTCGGTACCTTCGAAAGGCCGCTGCGACAAAGAGGGTTTTAACCAGTGCGGTACGGCCGCTTTGACTGCACTAGGGCAGCTGTGCCTTCTACGTGCCGAGATAACCACCACTCAACTCTACCTGTCACGGGTCCACTACGCCGTGAAGGCTGAGGAGGTCGTGGAATACATGAAGCAGAAGACCGGGCTCACCGTGAGAGTCGTGAAGTTGGCGTGAATCGTGAATCGATTCTAACTATTAATGATGCCAACCTAGCTACTGAATTGCTTATAAGCAGCATATCACATGCCATAAACGCTAGTTCTAGTGTGTCCATAACCCCGATAAGAAAACGGATATGTAAGCCTTGGATTACAAGAGGTCTACTGCTTTGCATGAAAAATAGGGACAACCTACATAAAAAGTTAAAAAAGGATCCTGATAATGAAACTGTCAAGTTAACCTATAAACGCTACAGAAATTTCTGTAATGCACTGCTTAAAAAAACTAAACAAAAATATGAAAAGATGGAAATAGAAAATTCTAAAGGTAATAAAAAGATACTGTGGGAGGTTATAAAAAAGATTAGTGGCTTCAATAAGAGAACGGATTACTCTAATAGCCTGGTGTCATCTACTAACCCCGAGTCGTGTGTCAACACTGCAAATAGATTTTTTTGCTGAGATTGGCAAGAATCTAGCTAAACAAATAACTTATGCCCTTGGACCCAGATTATCCCCTGACTCCTAGCAGAAACAGTGTGTTGGCTCGCTTGTCTTTCTCCCCATTGATGAAACGGAAGTCTCTCGACTCATCCTAGGCTTAAGGGACAATTGCTCTGTGGGGATTGACAATATCTCATGCAGATTAATAAAACGCTATCTGCATGTATTAGATAACCCTTCACACATATCTGTAACTTAGCCATATCCTCAGGGGTCTTTCCACAAACCTTTAAGCAGTCAGTAATTATACCCATCCACAAGAGCGGTGCTAGAGACTATGTTAATAACTACAGGCCCATCTCCATCCTTCCCACTCTCTCTAAGATTCTGGAACGCATTATGAACTGTAGGCTTGTACATTTTCTAGAGTCGAACAATCTTCTATCGTCTAACCAATTCGGCTTTCGTCAGGGCAAGTCTACCAATGACGCTGTACACGAGCTGATTAAAACTGTAGTGGCCTCTCTGGACGAAAAGAAGAAATGCCTGACGTTATTTCTCGATCTAGCTAAAGCCTTTGACACAGTTTCTATCACCCTCCTCACCTATAAGCTGGATGTATTGGGGATAAGAGGACTTCCACTTCAACTTTTAAAGGATTACTTAACTGACAGAAAACAAAGGGTTAAGATAAATCACTGGCTGAGTGAAGAGCTCGTTGTCAATTATGGAGTTTCACAGGGCAGTATCTTGGGCCCGACTCTGTTTTTGGTTTATATTTACGACCTATGTAATTTACAACTCATTACCGGAAGAATCTTTACCTTTACTGATGATACTGCTCTATACTTTAGCGGTGATGATTGGCACGAAGTATTTACCCATGCCCAAACAGGCGTTGACAAAGTCAGCCACTGGCTCCTAGCCAACAAACTGACAATAAACGTCTCTAAAACAAAATTTGTTCCCTTTGCTCTCAGGTCAAATCTTCTCCCCCCGTTTCCTTATCTTTGTTTGTGCACACCTGTGCCCCAGACTGTACTGAATGCTCTTATCCCTCTCTTCAGAGAACAGGCAATATAAAATACCTCGGTGTGACTGTCGACGAAACTCTAACTTTCAAACCTCATCTTGATATCCTTGTAACTCGACTGCGAAAGCTTATTTGCATTTTTAGATCTCTTAGACATGTAGCAGATCGCCAAGTTATAAGGATGGTCTACTTTGCCCTAAGTCAGTCACTTGTGGACTACTGCATCTCAACTTGGGGTGGAGCCGCAAAAACCCACATCATCGAGGTTAAGACAACACAACGTGAAATACTGAAGGCAGCTGCTAGCCTCCCGTTCCGATACCGTTCAGTTGACCTTTACAAAGCCTGAGATGTGTTTTCAGTCAGACAGGCCTTTGTCCTACAAGTCATCCTAAAAAAACACTCCGAGCTCTTTTACGACAAAGTCGGACATCAGAACAAGCGCAGGGCATACAACGTCTGCCAGTCACTAACATTCCGTACGAGCCGCTCTCAAAACTTCTTCTGCTTTCTTGGATCCTTCTTGTAAAACAAGTTTAACAAACTCCTGAACATCTACCCGCTGACTAAATATTGCTGTAAACGTTCCGTTTCTATATACCTAAAAACCCTCACCTATGATGAAACGGAACTACTACCTGCACGATCTGCTTTTTATGTTTGATATTTTATTGTTTATATAAATAAAAAAAAATAAAAAAAACCTTTACCTTAACTTTTGCTATATTTGCTATATACTGTGTAAATCTCAATAAATTGTATTGCCTTACTAAGAACATTTTTAACACCCAATCAGCTACCTATTGCGGAAGGCCCTGGTGACTTTTATTACAGGTTCTGCAGAACCTATCAAAGGCACCAGCTTCTTACATTGTGGGTACCTATGAACATGTGTTCAGGTACATTAATAAAATGTCCAAATAAATTTTCAGCATCACACTTTTAAAGAGAAATAAGTAAATGTATTATTATTATTATTATTATTATACATAAAAAGTAGCTTCAGTCCGTTCCTAAGATACTATCTACAGCCATACCAATTTTTATTGATGTAAAAAGTTCTGTAATTTCTGTTGATCCGATCGCTACCAAACTTCACAGGATCACCCGTTAGGCCAATCTGAAGATTTCCTAAAAATTTCATTAAAATTGGTTAAGCCGTTTCGGCGTCTATAGTACACACACACATCGCCTTTTATAGATATGGATTAATCCCGCAGCGGGAATCGAAACCGCAAACTTCTGTGACTCAAGCGGGCCTTCGCCCACTGCGCCGGAGAGATCGTCCTGATAGTATCTACTATAATGTAGGTAAGTATTTTCAAGTTTATATTTACAGGTATGTAGGACCTGTACAGAATAGCGTCCGTAAAAGGACGCTGACTTCTGATACGAGTGACTTATATAATGGTGGCAATTCGGTTGGTTCATAACTAAAATGAGAATCGCCTAAAATATATTTTAGTTAGTCATAGCATTTGTAAAACCTATTCGGTTGGTACCATCTAACTAAAATTAGGAACGCTTAATTAAATTAGATAAAATTAAATTATGATAACAGCAGTAACAGCAGAATACCAAAGTTTCATTTGACTGTTCAAACCTAATTTTAGCTAAAATTAGTTAGGTTGGTGCCAACAGAATTGAGGCCAATATCTCGAAACGAGAGTAGGTATCTGTCTGCATTCATGGAATGCTCATATACAATTTACCTAATGTCATGGAGAAGAAGTAGGTTAGTTAGGCACGCAAAGCAACTGTCTAAGTAAGTAACTAAGTAGCTACTTACCTAACTACTTAGACCGTCAAGAAGGTATGAATAAAAAATGCGAACACAGAAAGTCCGTAAGAGAAATAATTTGAAAGCGGCGAATTTCCTCGAGCAAGTAGTCTGTATAGAGTCGCGGAAAATTATTAATTCTACAAATGCAAGCGCGGTCGTGGTGAAAATAATGTTTAGCTTAGGACGCGTCTGGACTGGAGACCCTTACGAGTATGAAATAAAATCAAATATAAAACAGTGTCGGACATTTCGCACAGCATCATCTGGCCCCAAAGTAAGCAGAGCTTGGGTAATGAGTAGGTACAACTTGACTTATTTATTACTTATGTTTTTTTAATACATACATATTTTATATAGAATCACACAGACAGACAAAAACTTGCAGATCATATAAACATTTGTCTCGCGGTGAGAATTGAACCTGTAACCTTCTGCGTCTCAGTCGGACCATGGCCTGCTGCGTCACAGAGTATGTCCGTGACGACTTCTAGTAGCTACGCAATATACCCGTCTTTTGGTTCCTAATCATAATCTATAAGAGCTGTGCTCTTTATTGTGAATGATACAGCTCTATCCATTTATATTATTGTATAAAATTATGATTTATAACACTGCTTGATAACAACATTTCTACCATATACCTAACAGATTTTTGTGGCAGTGGCGTCGGCATATACGGCACCCATGATCTCTCCTACCAAAAGAGCGTTGGCTGATATTTCCACCACGGCTCCTTGAACATCGAAATGGACTCTTTCCAACATCAATTTGCCTAGTATGATGATAAGAAGCCCGATGGCATGATATTGATCCCATAGAAAAGGGGACATGCTCTCGTGTAGGGTAGGATGCCAATGTGTTGACATGTTGGCCTCTTCTCATCTCAGTGGGACAATTTCTAGGGCTTTAGCCGTGGCGAAAATACAACTACAAAGCGGCGCAAATACGAAATCCTTTCTTGTGATAAACATATTGTGCTGCTTGGTGTAGGTACTTAGAGACTATAGGCACTATGGCGTCATGGGGCCTAGTACTAAATTATTTGTAAAGAAAATAACACTTCTAGCCAACGCCACTGGTGACATGAGGACTCATTATTTGTTCAAGTATTTAATAAATACCTATAAGTATTTAATTGGTGATTGGCAATAATTGCTTTAGTTTGTTTAAATTTGTACTCTAGTACAGCGCCATCTATGTTAAAAGTTGTGAACTGTTAACCCTGTGTAAACGTTTATTGGTTGTGGAAAATATAGCGCCATCTAGTAATTTAAAAAAAAAGTGTTTTACGCTGTCATTCGCCCAATGGATAATGGAACGAATGAACATAATGGAAAATGGATGGAAATGAACGAATGGTAAGAAAGTTTCAAATCAAATGAATGAACAAAAATAAACTTCGAAACAAAAAAAAAAAAAAAAAACCATTGCAAAACTCGGCTCGGAATGGGCGTAGGCTACCGTACCGCATAGCTGATAATTTACTGATTAGAAATAGATAAGCGTACGTGCCTGACTAGCGTACGTCCTTAGCAATGAACTAATAAAAAAATAGGGTTGTTCAAAAAGTGGATTTGCGAATTAAATGTGTCACTTCACTGAAAGAGAAGAAGTGAAGTTGTGTTGTGTGAACCATTGTTTGTATGCGGTTTTTTGTTTATTTACATCTAGTTTTCGCCTTTTTCAAGCTACATATTTAAGATCAATACAATTGCACACTTATTTACTACCACTTTTCATTCATTAAATTGCATAAGACAGTAATAACAACAAGATAATAATATGGTGACTCACACAGAAACACTCATCAATCTCACGTTCTAGTGTACAGTGTCGCGTGAAAATGATGAAAGAAGCAATAATAACGTTTCTACTATGTGCTAGTGCTAACAGCCAGTCTAACAAAGACCTCTACAATGGACAAATCAACAACGAGTTCTATGGCGGTAAACAGGATGGTGCCAGACAAAGGCTTCCTAGTCCAGGCGACAGCGATTACAGGACTTACGTTTACAATAACAGGAGGTACGGAGTGGACCCGACGAGGTATAACCCATACAATCCGAATATAAACCAGCCAGGAGGCTTTCCATACAATCCTTTGTATACCAATCCGTTGGATGATCAGTATAAATATGTCAATGTAAGTGTACTTATTGTTATTATATTATCTAAAAGAGTATAAATATAGTAAACAAGCTGCTTGTCCCAGGATTCACTTATCAGGGATAATTTAGCTATGTCTCAGTGAAATATTTTTTTGAATTAAATTAATAATCCTGGACATTTCACACAGCATCATCTTGCCCCAAAGTAAGCAGAGCTTGTGTTATAGATACCACATGACTTATACACTTCTTACTTTTATACTTTTTAGGGTTCCGTACCTCAAAAGGAAAAAACGGAAGCCTTATAAGATCACTTTGTTGTCCTTCTGTCCATCTGTCCGTCCGTCCATCCGTCTGTCTGTCAAGACCCTTTTTCTCAGCAACGCGTGGTGGTATCAAGATGAAATTTATATCAAATAATCAGATCATTTGTGGTGATAATTTTTATGTAGACCAGATTATACAACAGATCATCATTTGTTTCGCAGTGAGAATCAAAACCACAACCTTCTGTGTCTCAGCCGGCTTAGCTCACTGCGCCACATAGGTTGTCTTATTGGTTCTTAACCATAGACAGAAACAAATAATCAAACATAGAGAACATAGACATAGAAACATAACATAAAATAACAATCTTTTCCTCTTTATAACCCATCCATACTTTCATACTATTATAAATTTGATAGTGTCTCTGTAGGGCTGTTTTACTGTTTGTTTGTTACCTATTTACGACTTAACAGCTGAAAGATTCTTGATAAAATTTTATAGAGAGTTGGAGAAGTTACATTGTAGCTTGGGAAAGTAGATTGGTTTTTTATGTAAGTGTGTGTGAAGCTACAGGCAGAAGCTAGTATTCATTTAGATAAGTACATACACAGAACGATAGAAGTAGTAAAAAGTAGTATGATTCATAGTCTGTTTTTGTTTGACGCTTTTGCATTTTTAACAAAACTAAAATAAAACCATTTAAAACAATAAAATAATTCTTACCAGTGATATGATATGCCCCTTTTGTAACATTTTTGGTTTGGCTATCGTTTTTGCACTCCATAACAGCACATTACGGCATTTTATATTTTTTTAATATATTTTTTTTGTTTATTCTGACAAACTTCATATAAACTGAAGAGAGCTAAGCTTGTACTGCGCGGTATTCCGCACCTACTTACTACTTCTATTGTTCTTTCTGTTCTGTGAGTACACACACTTACTGTAAAATCTTATATATCCTGCTTTTGGACTTTAGCACTTTAATGATGGTTTTCATTTGTGCAATACCACATATGCATTCCTTCAGTATTGACTTTCAAAGTCTCTTCCACAACAAAAGAAAAGTATAAAGCAAGAAATTTTGATTTTATTGAGAACTATAACTAAATAAAAACTTTTTCAGAACCGGGACCCAAACAACCCTGATGCACTTTTTCCTGGTATCCTCGGTGGATGGAGGGAAGATCTCCAAGGTCGGGAGAGACGGGACTCCAAACAGTTGAAGAGGGATATATTTGTAACCACTAACTATGGTCAAGTTCAGGGATTCAAGGTAATTAATGGCTTGTGCCTTCTAACTTTAACTCCAAACCTTAGGCTTTCAAAAAAATGAGGTAATAAAAATTATGAAATTTAAAAGTTAATTTTAATTCTGTATTATTTTAGGTATATCTATATGACAATCCTGACCCACAATCTGGGTACAGGCCATGGCTGACTCCAGTTGAGAGAATCCAGGGAGAAGTGTCAGTTTTCCTCGGTATACCATACGCTAGGCCACCTGTTTTAGAAGGAAGGTTTAAAGTAAGCTTCTGTCTGTATATTTTATTTATTTACTAACTGTTGCCCACAACTTCAAATGTGTGATACCTACATACAAAATTGCCCATAGAGTATTTAATGGTGGACAATGCACACAACACCACCTGGCCCCAAACTAAGTATGGCTTGTTTTATGGTGACCAGAAGACTGAAGAATACTTATATATATTCAAATACATACTTATGATACCTTATAAAATAGGTGTTTGTTCTGTGGGTTTTATAAAGTATCATAGGTATATATTTAGAAAGATTGTCTACTGTTGTTTATTTAACATTTTGACTAACACTGGTGTTACTATTATTTTGTTGAGGCACCAACACTGTTTTGATTCATCTAGAGAATCTTCATCAGGGTGAGTTTGATCCGCGGTCCGATCGTCGCCGCTCGAGTTCACGGTTCGCACAGTGCGAAATCTCTAGATGAATCGAAATAGTGTCGGTGCCTCCATCGACTAAATAATACGAGAGTAAACCACGTATTCATGAAAACGTATAGTAGAACTCACGAAAGTTTTGAAAGTGAAATATTGATTTTATCATATGTATTTATTTATTGCAGCCACCTCGCCAGCACCCAGGATGGCAGCTGATGCAAGCTGTGGACTGGGGTCCGGCCTGTCCGCAGCCAGTCCGTTTCACCGGAGCTACCAAGGGTATCCGAGATATGGATGAGGACTGCCTGTATCTCAACATATTCTCACCTAATGTGAGTACATGTTAACTGTGAATGAAGTACTAGCTGCTGGCCGCGGCTTCACACGCACGAGAGATACGTCAAATGTATGTCCTACATCCTTCCCCAAGATATAATCTCCTTACAAAATTTCATCAAGATCCAACTGCTTAGGTAGGTAAGTAGCTGGGGAGTAAAAGTTCTCGAATGGCGACCAAGGACAGGAAAACGAAGCGTAGGACGACCCCCCACCCGATGGACTGACGACATTGTAAAGATCGCAGGAAGTAGGTGGATGGAGCTCAAAATCGTTCTTCCCGGAAATCTATTGGGGAGGCCTATGTCCAGCAGTGGACTTAAAATTGCTGACATGATGATGATGATGATGAGGTAGGTAAGATACAGAGACACTTTCCGTATATTTGGATATTTATAATGTGCATGTGTTTAAACCAAACAGACAAGCAATCATTTTAGTTGTTCGCTCGCCTTATCGTATTACGAAGTATTTTTAACCGAATTCAAAAAAGTAGGTTTTCAATTCAGTTGTTTTTTATTATGATTAACTACATCGTTTATGAACTGATTTGAAAAAATATTTTTTCATGTGAAGGGATAAACTTTCCGGTTGGTCCCGTGGAAATTAAAATCGGAAAATAAAAACCCATCAAAATCGGTTCAGTTGCTAGGGCTTCAATCAAAATAGCTGGAAAAATATATGTCATTCAAATAAACGAAATTTGTTTTTCCTTTCCTGTGATTTTCCAGTGTTACCGAATTTCGAAATATGATAAAGTACCAAAGAGCGTAAAAACAACTAAGCCAATTGAGAACTCCTCCTTTTTTTGAAGGAGGTTCTCTATTCGCTTGTATATTATGGGCTCAAATTTCATTCAATTAAGACTGTTTTCTTTCTAGTTTTTAAAACGTAATTATTTATCAGTTTTTTATTCAGAAATCTCAGAAAATCAATGCTTAGTTATCGGTGGAGCTTAGTTTATTTCTTGTATATGTGTCTAAGTGACAATACAATTCAGCATGTATATTAATCTACTTAAAATGCTATAAAAAAAGCCTTGTGAGGTCATCTTAGCCACTTACAAAAGCTTTTTACTCTACGCTATGAATGACGTATTCATAAAGCCAGCTGTTCCCAATTGCTGTAATTATAAGTTCAATGGACGCCGGCACGGGGTAAATTAAGCGCTCAATTGTGATGAAATTTGCCGACGTTAATCAAATCAACGTTAAAACGGATGACGAGTCATACGCAGCTGATTAACACACAATTGAATTATTCAATACGTGTTATCCAATGAGTTGATCTAACCCGCCAGGGACACAATCAATGTTCAATGTGACCTAGTTTTCTAGGCTTTGTAATTTATGCGTCACGAATAACAGTGTTTAATGATTTCTCCACTGTGGCAGTGATGCTTGAGGTACTAAATATATTTCCCTAAATAACACCACAAGAAATTTCATGGTCTATAGATGAGACTGTTAAATCACATGTTATTTAAACCACAGGCACAGGCCGGCGCCACAGCCCAAAGTTTCCCAGTAATGGTGTACATCCACGGCGGTCAGTTCATGTCGGGAGCGTCTAACCTTTTCGCGGCGCATATGCTAGCAGCCTTCTACAATGTAGTCGTGGTGTCGTTCAATTACAGACTTGGAGCTTTGGGTAAGTAACTATTTCAAAGTCAATATATTATTCGCACAGTCAAAAGACTTCGTAAAATTTTACACGGGTTGAATTTCGGTACCGATTCCTCTTGTTCAATAGTATAATAATTATATTCATTAACTTCGATAAGGTCCTCCATTATTGTATGGTTTTTGTTTTGTAATGAATATAATTATTATACTATTGTTAATAATAAAAAAATACGGAAATTAGGGAAATAACTTTTAAACGTACAGCTAGAAATTGCTACGTCGAGAGTGTAGTGTGTGTCCTGCAAACAGTGGTCTTATTGCATAATGGCGATATCTTCCAGGCAACCATTAACTACGTGTAGGTATACTAAACTTATTCTTGAAAGGAAAGGAAATGTCGATCAACCAACTGGAACGTTCAGCGGATTGGGTATTTGCCAGACCTTGAACTCGATGAAATGTGGTAACACTTGTTACGTTTCCAGGTTTCCTATCAACAGCTGATGAGAACTCTCCCGGCAACTACGGCATCCTCGACCAGATAATGGCAATACGCTGGGTCCACGAGAACATCGGGCCTTTCAACGGCGATCCGTCGTCTATCACTCTGTTCGGTCCTGGAGCAGGCGGCGCGTCCGGTGGCTTACTGGCTGTGGCGCCACAGACCAGGGACATAGTCACCAGGGTTATAGCGCAGGTAAGACATTACTAGACGTCCTCGTTTAAATCGTGAGTGTTTCTTTGGGTTATTGTTAATGTAATCGGGTTTGAAAGATACACGCATAAAAAATACGCATTTCAATCAACATTGATCTTAGCGCAACTTTAGGAAAAAATAAATAACATATGTAGTAAGCGAACTACGAAATGTTTCCGATGTAAGCACAGTTTATTTATTCAAGACTTCAAATAACTTTTTTTTAATATACATTCAGTAGAGTTTTCATGGGAATTCTTGATCCTAAAGTCTGTTCATGATTTTTTGTCGTTGTAGAAATCTGCCTATTCTAATCGTATGATTACAAATCCAAATACAAACTAAGACTTTGCTGTTGGCTATCATTCAAGAAAATTTGTTTTGCCGTTGAAAGATCATCAGCTCTTTTCTATTTTTTTTAGTAGTTTAGTGCGCAATATTAATCATACGCTAAATATACAATTTAGCCAAATAAGCTAATGCGTAATTTTGCCTTGACCTAGTTTCATATAATAAAATATACCTAAGAATGTGTCCAATAGCACTTTTCTTACAGTCTCTAGTTAAGGGTTGGACACTTTTTTTCTAATGGTTTATGTAGTTACTTATCATGTCAATATTGTGGATCTACAATAACTTTATCCGTGATGTCGAGGAGTTGGATTGCCTCGACATTTACATAGTGATGAAGCCTCTGTTCGTGAGCTTCTGCATACTTTAGGACTACATTATCAACGATTCTGAGGTCTCGATGGAGGTCGTCCCTTAGAACTTAATTTTGGAGTCCTTGGATTATATGGATATTGCTCTTTTTGGTCCAGCCCCGCAGCTGTGTTCTATAGGTTTATAATTTTATCAGGGCTTGCTTGTACAATAATAACTTATTGTGTACTGACAGAGTGGAGTTTCATCCAAGCAGCCAGTACATCTCTTTGGAGCTTTTTTCTAGTGCAACTTTTTTCTTCTTGACGTGCGCTTACTAGCGCAGCCTTGCGTCAAGAGCCATTCCTAAATATATTTCTTCCTTTATTCTTTCCTTTCCTTCCTGTATTTTCGTAAGGTATAACCTTGTTGTTTATATATATGGGACAGTACTGTTCTTGCTTATTTGTAAAATTTATATGAACTGATTTTGTTTCATTTAGATTAATATGCCATTTCTTTGTCCAGTTATGGATTTTATTGACAGCTTTTTAAACCTTTTCTGCAGCTTCTGCGTGAGTTCTTCCAGAAGCCATTATAGCTGTGTCGTCAGCAAAGGTCGCGATGGTGTTGTTTTTAGTTTAAGAATATGTCGGGTTTATAGCAAGTGAAGGACCGGGCCCAATACGCTTCCCTGTGGTACTCCAGCTTTGATTTTTTTTTATATCAGAGTTGGCATCTTCTTGTCTTACTCTAAATACTCTATTCGTTATATAAGATTCAAGTAAGTCTGCGTATGGTTTCGGTAACATTCGTCTCAGTTTTATTACAAGGCCTGTATGCCACACCTTATTAAAAGCCTGTGCTATATCTAAAAAGATTGTCTGAACAGTAGAACAGTTTTTTTTATCTTCAAAGGCTTTTTCTAAAAAATGTGTGCTTTTCTGGGAAACTGAACTGATACTCTGGGACACGATTATTTGTTTCTATAATAGGTTTGAGCTTTTTAGTAATAACTTTTTGAACAGTTTGGATATTATAAGTAGCAAAAAAATTTGCCTATTAGCCTATTGGCCTATTGGCCTGGTTTGGCTATCATGATTACTTCAGTAACTTTCCATATATCTGGCACGTATTAGCCTCAGCGCGGCATTAAGAAGGTTTGTTAGCTTAGCCAAAGGCTTTCTTGGAAGGTTGCGGAGTATTTCTTCTGATATAAGATCTCTTTTCTAGTTGATGAAGGAATCTAATCAACTTCCACAGGTCTGATCGATTCGAAATTCGGTATCTTGTTACTATGATGATATAGCAAAAACTGGTAACCTAGACGTGATGTAGCAGCATTACCTGGAATCTGCAGGATATCTAACTCTACACTAACTAACAGCAGGGGTTTCGTGTATGGGTTCATTGGTCATAATTAAGATGTTATAGATAGATGTATTTTTGGGTTGGGATTTTTAAGACTTTTAATACTTGTTGAATTTTCAGAGTGGTTCAGCTCTAGCGGAGTGGGCGCTGATCGAGGATAAGTACCGCGTGCAGAACACGTCGCTAGTGTTTGGGAGGCTGCTCGGCTGTCCCATCGACTCGTCCTGGAAACTCGTCAACTGTCTGCGACAAGGAAGGAGTTTCTATGAGCTGGGAAACGCTGAGTTTCAGGTATTTATTATTGCCTTTTGTTCTGATCGAAAAGTAAACTCATAACAGGTACAATATTAATAACCGTTTTCACTATCTTAATCACTTAGCTAAGTAATGCTCTGCTTATATATATTCTTATGGATCAGAAGTGTCCTTAGTCTTTTAAAAAGAATGCCCTAGAAATATTCATTTTAATTATTAACATAAAATAACAATCAACGAAATTAACTAACAACCTATCGAACTTAGATTTAGCACTACGGTCCCTAACACGTCCGTCCCATCCGAGCGCCAGCACAAAAGTGGCCGTCTGCCAGCAGTGCCAGGTGCTATCCCCACCCGTTGTGTCACGCGATGGCCCCGCCCTCTCGTCTCGCCTGATATTTCCTCTAAGAATATAGATGCTGAGATGGAACCTTTTTAGCCACACTTAAATTATTTTTTCTTTTATGCATAGTTGATTTCTGTTTGTTTTTATGTGTTTGTATAAATGTCCCCTTGGGGCCTAGTTTTAGTCTGTTTTCCGCTCTTGTGTTCTCTTTTGTTTTTGTGTGTGCTAAATAAATGATTTTCTTTCTCTCTTTCTTAGATATATGCGGCTTGAGCTAGAATAAGCTTTCTATCCAGATCCATGCTCAACATTGCATGTGCAAGTGTTGAAAGAAATTTGCTTTTAAACTTTAGAAACCTCTTTCCAGAGACAATAGTTTTTTCGTTATTCCTGGCTCCCAGGGGACCAATTGTGTTTCTACGGGTTAAGTTGCTCCTTAGTTTAGACTTTCTTTGTCAAATCTATACTGTGACTTAGTGACTTAAAGGACTCTGAGAGTGGCAATTAGTTTTTTTTATACACATTGGATACAATTATCTGTAATGTTATGTTAAGGCGTGGCTTATTTGAACTTGAATTTACAATCTGTCGCTTCTGTCAGTTATCAGTAAATAAATATATAAATATTGGTGGACAATGCGCACAACACCATCTAGCCCTAAACTGAGCATATTCAAAATTCAAAAAATTCAAAATCTCTTTATTCAATAAAATCCTCTACATCCTACAGCGCAGGAAGCAGAGCTACTAGCAGATCTAGTACGATATACTAGCAGAGCTAGTATATCAGTCACGCGGTTCCAATAACACAAGCACTGTTTACTTCGGGGCTTGATAATGCCGGGTGAAATTTTTTTTTCTTGCCTCTTTATCTGCTATCGGCTCGTCAGCTATGATCAGATGTGTTCTGGGAGGAGGACATTTAGGAGCAGTTCCATTGAGTTTCCTTAATTACTGTTGATGAACTTCTTAGTTCCTTTGGTCAAGCGAGAGGATATCCCATCTCTTAAGGCGCTTTGGTTGTTAAGTAAATTTTTAGCCACAACGTTAGTTTGCATGTCGAGTCTTTCCTTATATTTTGTGCAGTAGTTGTTAACTTCTTCTTTGACCGTTGGCATCTCGAGGTACTCGTAGATTTCCAAGTTTCTCACAAACCAATGTGCACTGGAAACTATGTGAAATGTCGATCATTATTTATCATCGTTTCTTCCAGCCTCACGTCGGCTTCATCCCCTGGGGTCCGGTGTTGGAGAACAACTTCACGTTCCCCGGAGACGAGTGGTACGACGGATGGCGGTCCCGCGACTGGCGGTTCCTCAGCGAGCTGCCCGAGGATCTGTTCCGCGGCCGGCGGTACAACCGCGCGCTGCGGTACATGACCGGACTCACTACGCAGGAAGCGGCTTATGTGCTCTGTGAGTTGTTATCTAACTTACATAATATAATAATAATAAACTTTATTTGGAACAGATAACAAGAGGTACGTAAACATTGAAAGTCGATGACATCTGCCGAAGTGTAAAACTGTGTCGCGACATCAACACCCTCATAGAACATATACAAAGTTCCTTAACATTATACATTGACAATACCATGTAGTTAGGTAGAGTAGGGAGGTGAGGGTGTTTGTGTATCTGTGTGTGTGAGTGGGTGTGTGTGTGTATATGCATGTACTAGTGTGTGTATGTGTGTTCATGTATTACTTAAGAGGAACCAATAGGTCTTCGGTGTCAGTATAGGTTAGTGTCTGAAGCCATTCATGGGTTTTAGATTTACATTTGTTTAAAGGAAAGAGATAAATATTTAAGTGTTTATTCTGTAAGAAACGAAATAAAAAAAAATAATGTAAAAAAAGAACTGATAAAACATCTCCCAACGGGGTAGACCACGGCTTACTACTTGCTGCTACATCCTGTGGTGACTAGCCACAAGTAGACATCGAGCTGGCTCGCGTCGCCACTGGCTAGGCGCTTTCTATGTTCGCTTCTTTTATACAATAAAGTGGAAATGTACTGAATGATTTTGGAACAATAAATGATATCGTGACATCCTCCGTTTGGGTACCTATCAGAACACCTAGATAGCAAAAAGACTGTTTAGTAGAATTGACTAAGATGCGAAAATGACCTTGTAAACGTCTGGAAATGTAAATAGCCTGTATGTCTAAAACGACAAGTACAGTCAGTCTAGCAAAAATAAAAAAAACACTTTTGGCAAGAATTAAGAAATCTTTATTAATGCGAATATGAGTCTCCAAATATGATTCGCTTTTGATTCGCCTTTACCTTTACCGCTTGAAAAGCGCTATACGACTTGAAAAGCATTTTAATGTCCACACTCGTAGTCGCACTTAAAGTGTCTGTTGTTAATTTCAAAATAGTATTTGGCCATTTTAATGTGACGTACCGTACATATTATGTATCTTCGCGTTTGTTCGGCATCAACGCAAATAAATACGGCACAACGTTTGTACTCTTTGAACAACTGTCAATGTCCACGTTCATGGTATATAGTTGAAGAAATAAATTGGGTCACCGAAAAGTACCGTCACCGAAAAACATTTTATCTTCATTTGCCATATGTTTGACAGTATTTCGACAAAAAATGGTTGAAAATATGAATATCTGATCATCGTACGTGCCATCTATCTTGACTAAATAATCTTTTGAAAGAATCTCTGGTATCTGACTTGGGATGGACACTGACACTGAACATTGACAGCAAAAAAAAAAAAAAAATTATTTCCTGATTAAAAAAATAATAATTTTTGAAGTAACCAATAAACAATAGAGTACTTACTTATATCAAGACTAGTAGTTTCCCATCGAAAGATAAGTAATGAGGTTATTCACTTCAACTGTACTGACTAAGAGCAATCCAAACGTTTTAATACTAGGACATTTTACTTTATGGACGACTCGAATACTAAGACATACACAGAACAGAACAAACGATAGAAGTAGTAAGTAGGCGGGGTCCGCGTAACACCTAGTATGCGGAATACCGCGCACTACAAGCTTCGCTCACTTCCGTCGTGTTTGAAGTTTGTCAGGGTAAAAGTAACTCAAAAAAAATCATAAAAAAATATAAAATGCTGTATTGTGCTGTTCTGGAGTGCAAAAATGATAGCCAAACCACAAATTTAACAAAAGGGGGCATAATCATATCATATGTTTTAAACGGTTTTATTTAACTTTTAAAACTATCATGGTTTTGCACATAAATTTCACTCAAAATACCATGATATATGAGTTTTTCTGCTTCTCGATATTTCGGCACAGTTGCATGCGCCATGATCACGAGATAAACTGAAGTCTTTGCGAGTGGATGTTATTGGCAGACAAAACGGTCTACCCTTAACTTAACCTTAACTCGGTTGTAAGGTCTCTCACGAACCGTGCTTTCGACCTATGTGATGAGTACTCCATAAAGAGTGAGCTAGCTCATGTTCAGCATGTCCTACGTAAAAATGGATATAAGCTTCGATCTTTTCCAGTTAGACAAAGGCCTAAACCCCACAGATGTATAGTAGAACGAAAACCTGCTTTTCTACCGTACATCAAAGGAGTGACGGACAAAATTGCGAAAGCCCTGCAAAAATTGTCCATAAAAACAATTTTTACTCCTTTAATGAAGATCTTACACTACCTGCGCTCACCTAAAGATAAGATTCCTCTTAAAGTTTTTTAAACTTACGCGATCAGAACACATTATTATAAATACTTACGGGTATTTATCGCGTTTATTTACCTATTTTTCCCGACGTTTCGACAGGTTTACACTCTGTCGTGGTCACGGGATGACTGGAGTACTGGAGCTACCGCCTCTGCGAAGCGGGGGCAGCATTTTTTGTAACTACCCTCACTTGTTCTTCCGAAATAGAAATGTCCATCTGCACACTCGGACGACACACAACACTAACCGTGTCCATTACGCATTGAGAAACCGGTCTACGTTGAGTACACTTAGCTATAACTGGATTCCATGAGGCAGAGAGTCTGAAACCGTCTTCACGATTGAAATTAGGATATTTCTTAATTTCAATCGCTTCCCGAACCATTCTCTTGTAGTAATGCCTTTACAAGAGAATGGTTCGGGAAGCGATTGAAATTAAGAAATATCCTAATTTCAATCGAGAAGACGGTTTTCAATTGTCTGGAGCCTGGAACCCTGTGGTGAGGATGTGTGAAAATCGTAAAAGTGAGGTACCAGTTATGCGTCCAGATACCGTGAGTGTTGTGTGTCGTAATCGTGATCGAGTTGTTAGTGACAGTGAAACCGGTAGTAGGCGTAATGTTTGCAGTAAAAGACTGAGAAAGAGGGTAGACCCTCTTTCTCAGTAATTAAAAAAGTGTGTTTTTGTAATTAAAAAAGTGGAAACAAAAACATGGTTGACACAGCTATACAGACTCTAAAAATTTTGTTTTTTCAGGTTATTATATTCGTTATATTCATGACGTTTTATTATAATTAATTAAATTCATTTAGGTACTATATTATTATTACGTAAAATCGAAATCTAATGAAACGTATTAAAATTTACAGACACAAAATTTATCAGCAGAACCTTCCTCAACGCCAAAGAAACACAAGCATGTGATTGTGTTAAAATAAAGAAAAGCTGTTTATTTGGCCCACCACAAATATAACCTGACGTACCCATCGTATTCGTATTTTGATATCCATCAGTAGGTAGGTATAATAATCGATATCGATACATTCGTCTTGTATCCTTTGGCACATCACTAAGGAAGTAGCTAAGTTTAGTGGGCAATCAAATACCTAACAGCCATTGCATTATCAATTACATTTCTTGTTGTTAGAGACTAAAACAAAAATCTTTCGCAAAAGCGTCATCTCTTGGTAAGTAGACTTACATTTTAGTACTGTTTAATTTATTGAGTTTTGAACCATGTTCTGATGTCACTAAGGTTTTATATCAATAACATTTTTTTTATGGTTTGGTCCTTTTTAACGTTGTTTTTCAGCCAATTATAACTTTTATTTCTAAGTGTGTTTGTTTCTACATGTGTGAGTTTAGCTACATTGGTTCTCCTTATAAAAAGTCATCATGCTATTTCTATTATTCTTTCTGTTCTGTGAAGACATATCACGATCTTGGCGTTTTGTTAATAATGTCGTTTTGCTACATTGGTATTCTGATAGGTACCCCTCCGTTTGATAGGCTATGTAGAATGCAATCGAAATCCGTTTGATAGTATGCAAAGATAATTTGCACAAAAACACTATAACCTTGACCTGATGCTGCAGCATCATGGAATCTGCAGAATATCCAACTCGTCACTTACGTCAGAGATATCGTGTTTGGGTTTATTGGAATGGTCAATCATTTGTTTTATTTAATAATAAATAATAATAATCCCGGACATTTCACACAGCATCATCTGGTCCCAAAGTAAGCAGAGCTTGTGTTACGGGTACCACATGACTGATATACTACTTATATACTTTTTTTGTAAATACATACATATTATACATAGAAACACCCAGACCCGAAACAAATACTTGTAGATCATACAAACATTGGTCCCGTGGCGGGAATCGAACCCGCAACCTTCTGCGTCTCAGCCGGATCTTAGTCCACTGCGCCACAGTTGTCGTCAGAGGTTATTTATTTATTTATTGTACAAAATCCACAGCTCTTAAAAATTATTGAATGAAAATTCTTACCTTATAGATACACCAGTCAGCGGCACAAACTCGTTAGTGAGCGCAGCTTAAATGCATGCTATTTCACCTAGCTTAGTGTGAGAAAAGAATAGACGTGCACCAAGGATAGAGATGATCAGAAATCAGATTAATCTATGATTTCTAAATAAAACGATTGCGTAAAAAGAATGAATAGACCTTTGGCTCAAGGGTTCTCATGAAAAAACTACTGAATTTATTTATTAAAAAAAAAGTTATTTGAGCTCTTGAATAAATAATCTATGCTTGTATCGGAATATTTTTTTAGTTTGCGTGCTCCGTTTGTTATTTATGCACACCTAAAGTTTCGCTAAAATCAGTGATGAAAAACTATTTTTTTTGAGTCTTGTATCTTTCAAACCCATATTATTTTCACAATTCTGTATCGATACAAGCATAGATTATGACAAGACAAATTTATATCACTTTTAGTTTTGGTTGTTCATCATCAGACGGTGGTGTGATCACCCTTCGACGTTTGTATGGAAAGATAATCGATAATTTTGAAGATTGGGCGGGGTGCACTAAATTATGAATTTTAACTCACTTATATAAATCAAATAAACGCAATAAACTTACACAATATTATTACTTACTTTTACTATACTTATATATATTTACATAAACCAAAATAGTATACACAAAACATAAAATTATAATTGACAGCGGATTGAACTAACGGATTTACATTATAATTAACAAAGCAAATCGACAGTAATCAAGGTGTGATACTTATAATTAATTATGTATGTGTGTGTGTGTGTGGTTGTGTGTATGTGTAAAAAAGAAAGAAAATTACAGACATTATAAAGTTATTGGTATAAGTAAGATGTTTTATTAGTGTTGATGGATTTTGTGTATTTAATTAATACTTGTGTATATTGACACAGATAACAACGAGACTCTAGCTCCAACGTACGAGATCTCAGAGCAATGGTTCAACCAGAAGGTAGCGGAGTTGGTGCAGAGATACAACTACACGTTGAACCCGCGAGGCGTCTACGAAGCCGTCCGCTATATGTACACCTACCATCCGCAGCCACACAACACTAGCGCTATCCGAGACCAGTATATACATGTGAGTACACCTACCATCCGCAGCCACACAACACTAGCGCTATCCGAGACCAGTATATACATGTGAGTACACCTACCATCCGCAGCCACACAACACTAGCGCTATCCGAGACCAGTATATACATGTGAGTACACCTACCATCCGCAGCCACACAACACTAGCGCTATCCGAGACCAGTATATACATGTGAGTACACCTACCATCCGCAGCCACACAACACTAGCGCAATCCGAGACCGCAATCCGAGACCAGTATATACATGTGAGTACACCTACCGTCCGCAGATACGCAAATATTTAGTATTTGTCCGCCAATCTATTTCTAATGTGTTAGACACCATAAATAAATAAAATAAAAAATTCCCGCCCGCAATCGCAAAGCCATGCAAAGCGTTAGTACAAAGGTAGCGCACACCATCCACACATGCAAACACAAACAGAAATTCAATTGATTTACAAAATATTTTTTTTTTTCTAATGTATAGTTTATATTGTAGTTAATATTATTGTTTTATTGTTATAATATTATGTATTTTACTATTTGTTATCCTGTAATTATGTATGTACATATTATTTTATCATAAATCACTTATAATATTTTCATCACCCCATATTCAGCTATATTGATTTCTATCCATCCTAAGGTTGTCTGGCAGAGATCGCTTTCTAGCGATAAGACCGCCCATTTTACTACCGTGTAGCTAAACATAGTTTCTTATAATAGTCCAATGTATTTGTGGTGTGCAATAAAGTATTTTCTATTCTATTCTATTCTATATTACAAAATATTAAAAACAAAAAAAAATAGAAAGACTTTTTTTTTAATATACATACCTAAATCGCAAATTACATAAAGAATGAAGCAACAATTAACGACAGGGCAAAAAGTGTTCCCTGACCATAGCTATAAAAAAACCATGTGTGCAATTCACACGTGGTAGAAGTGAAAACTTCAAAAAACAAACGTATAATACGTACACGTATATAAAACACCAACGGTTGTTGTGATGCATTTTCTCAAGGTTTGTACTACGCATGCGCGCACAAACACGTAATAATAAACACGTATAATGCTTCCTATCTCATTTTCTCCCACGTTAAATCTTATGCATTTATGTGTCTATATCTTTTTACTGTCGCTTTTTCGTTTCATCGACTTCACAACGATGCTAAAGAAGTTTTCACTTCAATAATGTGAAAGTTCCACGTTATACGTATTATATAAAATAGATAGTCGAAAGTTGTGCTTAGTGCTTGCTCGTTGACTCGCGGGCGCGGTCACGAGATATCAAACAAAAGACGTAATATCTAAGTTTTCACGTACGAAACGCACGTGCGGTCTAAGTAGCGGGCAAGCTAGTGTCTGGCGATACGGTGCGCTCGCGGCAATATCAACGCTTGAAGATGTTTGGGTGTATTTATGTCGAACTAGCGGCAGAACGCGCGATTCACTCGCGACGTCAGGTAAGATCAACCAGCTTGAACAAACGCCACTAGAAACAATCGCCTGGCGGACAATGTGAACACGAGCTCGCCGCGTCCACCGCGCCCGCTCCCGCCCGCACCCGCCGCCGCGCCAAGTGTGAACGTGAACAAGCACTAAGTGGTCGCGCCAATTCTATTCATTAATTGTTAAAACTTGATATTTGCGTGAAACTAAACGCGTGGCTTTAGAATTTCCTTTCCCCATCTCTTTCCCGCACATAACCTCTCGCTCAAGTGTGAGCGAGAACGCTGCCGCACGTGCATCTGGACGCACGCAGTCCTTCATGAAGACTCGATAGAAAACATGGTTGCTGCTCGCAGGTCTTCGCGCTAACCGCTATCAAAATAATTTGGATTTATGTGACAGTGCTGTGAAATTCTGCAGGATTATCCATCAAGGAAGCTGATTACATTCTCGGCTATCGGAGCAAGGTACTGTGCACCCATCTGCACTGCATATGAACTGCCTCTCCTCACTGTTCCACGCAGTTCTAGCCGTCGTTCCTTGTCACAACACTTTCTCAAGCCAAATTGAAATTCGCATCATCTCGCATTTCTCTTCTTTTCAAAAAAAAATACCGTCCACTATACCGCACAAACACTAAGTAGTATCAAATGGCAAGTGTATTTTATTTATGTGAAAGCATCTCCCTGTATATCTGTTTGATTGTGTAGATAAGTCTTTAATTTCCTAATTTCTTCCACAGCTCCTGTCGGACCTTCTCTATCGCGCGCCGACCGACAAACTTGTAAAAATACTGCTCGAACAAAAAGTGCCTGTCTACATGTACGTCCTGAACACCACCGTGGAAGCGTTCCGATGGCCCGAGTGGAGGCGATACGCTCACGACACCGAACATTACTTCCTCTCGGGAGCGCCTTTTATGGACCAGGAGTTCTTTCCAAGACGACAGAGGATAGAGAGACAGGCTTGGACAGACAATGACAGAAATATGAGCCATTTCTTTATGAAAGCATACGCTGATTTCGCTAGATATGGGTGAGTTTATTTATACTTCCATATACAGTAGTCTCACTAATCCGATACTATTAAAAACGGGGTTGCCGGATTACTGGATTGTATAGAAAAGTTCCTAAAAAACGGTAATAAGCAGCATTATCCTAAATTAGTTTATATAACAGCACACTTTGTACGAAACACTGTAGGTTGAGCGCACAGCTGATGCGTTCTTCTTCTCTATTTCCCTTTCTCTTTCTCGTCACACACCCACGCACACACTGTTGGCTGACAGTACCAACCTCTTGGAAAATGGGTTGGTACGATCTGGCAGCCAACTCTACCAACGCGCGCGCTCCTCGCTCAAATAAAAAAGCGCCCGCTTCCTCGGCTTCCTGTTACAAACTTCCGTCTCTTTTCTCAAAATCGCTCTCACAAATTTTAGGAAACCGAGAGGATAGATGTTGCACATCAATCAATAAAAATAATGCATTTCATAAAGAGAATACATAACCTATTATTTGTATTGATGAAAAAATTATGTAATTGAAAAAAGTATAGTACTTTTTATAACCATAGTTAATCGGTACAAAAAGTATCAGCAGATGTGCTGAGTGTTGTGTAAAAAGTGTACACCTAATTAAGGATATAATGTTAATTACTCTTAAAATAATCCTTAATTGAGGTTTTACTTATTATTTTCAGTAATCCCACTCGCTCTCGGATCCTCGGCGTCCATTTCGAAGAAGCAGAAGAAGGGCAGCTGAGATATCTAAACCTGAATACGACATACAACTCTACTATCCAGCTGAACTACAGACAGACGGAGCTAGCTTTCTGGACCGTCTACCTGCCGACTGTGGTTGGCAGAGCCACGCCAACCTACCCACCTTTTACTGAGGTATTTAGATAATAAAGACAAATATTTAGTACCATTTTACCAATCTATTCCTAATGAGTAAGACACGATGCAGACGCGTGCACCTCCCTCCCGCCCGCAATAGCAAAGCCATGCCAAGCGTTAGTATAAAGTTAGCGCATACCATACACATAAACTCAAAAATAAATACGACACATGTTTCGCCTCCACGAACCTTCCTCAGGAACGGCTAGCTCCGCACTGTAACGAATAAACACTACTACACTACGAATAACACTTGCTTCGCCGAGCGCTGGAATGAAACTAGACTTTCACACCAGCGCTCGGCTCGGCGCAACGCTACCTTTGTACTAACGCTGTACATGGCTGTTCAATAGCGGGCGGGAGGCAGGTGCTTGCGTCTGCATCGTGTCAAACTCATTAGGAATAGATTGGCGGATAAGTACCAAATATTTGTCTTAAATTACTAGCTGCTTATGCCGTGGTTTTGCCCGTTTTTGATAGCCTATACATAACATGCAGCTCAATGAAATCAATTAATTCTAAAATCAGCTCAGTAGTTCAAAGATTATGACCAATCAAACTACCAAGTGGACAAGTCTTCATGTGCTCAATTTATTTTCAGTATTGGTGGGAGCCCAAACAGCCTCTTCAAATCGCATTCTGGTCTGTCTCTAGCGCGTGCCTCGTCCTTATAGTACTTTTGGTCGTCTGTTGTATGTTGTGGCGAAACGCGAAAAGGTACTTAAATTAATTAGAAACTGAAAAGTGTTGCCCTCTATTCTATTCTATAGTCACATAATTTGCTTCCGTGGCGTTTTAAAGTTTTGTCAAAATGGTGCAAGTGGTTCATTTATATTTAGAACCCTGCATGGGTATGTTCCCTAGTTTGGGTGTTGAATTTGTACAGTACAAGGAAGGTTGAATGAATAACGAATGAATAACAAATAACAAGTTATATTATTAGCGAGTTTTTTATGGAAAGCTGTGATTGATAATGCAATCGGTTCCAAATCATTTTGCTTATAACCATGGCTATAAATATTACTAATATATCTTTGCTATGACCCAGTGATGTGCCAAAGCTTACTATGTTTTCCGAACTTGATTATGAGAAATTGACTCAACATGTATGTTAAATATAGTGTAATTACTAACCTTACTAAATCCTTTTTAACAGGGCTGCTCCTCCGAAATGGAAAATGGTACCGGCGATGTAGGTGAACTAACCCATAACACTGTGTTGTATATGACTTTAGTTGCTTATGTTTGAGTTGTGGTGCAGTAGTTGCTTACTTACTTTTCGATGATTATCTGATTATCCTGTCAGCTCAATTGGTACTAACTTCTGCGCTGTAGATTGAAGGTTCGGTCTTCGAAAGCTCAAAAGTATGCTTTTAAGCCTCTTCTGCCGATATAACCATAATATAATATGACGACCTCTGTGACGCAGTGGGCTAAAGGCCGACTGAGACGCAAAAGGTTGCGGGTTCGATTCCCGCCGCGAGACAAATGTTTGTATGATCTGCAAGTATTTGTATCCGGTCTGGATGTTTCTATGTATAATATGTATGTATTTAAAAAAAAAAAAAGTATATAAGTAGTATATCAGTCATGTGGTACCCATAACACAAGCTCTGCTTACTTTGGGGCCAGATGATGTTGTGTGAAATGTCCGGCATTATTATTATTATATTATTATAAATAAATAAATATTGGTTGACAATGGCCTCAATTCTGTTGGCACCAACCTAACTAATTTTAGCTAAAATTAGGTTTTGAACTGTCAAATGAAACTTTGGTATTCTGCTGTTACCAACTTATCTTAATTTAATTATATCTAGTTTAATTAAGCGTTCCTAATTTAGTAAGATGGTACCAACCGAATAGGTTTTACAAATGCTATGACTTACTAAATATGTTTTAGACAATTCCTAATTTTAGAAATGAACCGAATTGCCACCAATGCAACCAACACCATCTAGTCCCAAACTAAGCATAGCTTTTAATATAGTGACAAGATGACTGATAGACTACTTATATATTTTTAAATACATACATAATATACTTCATAACACCCAGACACAGTAACATCATCATCTATGTTCATCACACAAATGTGTGTCCTGGGAGGGAATCGAACACTCAACCTACAGCGCAGAAGGCAGAGCAACCACCAACGGAACTGACAGGCAAGTCATATTAAATACAATTGGATCGAAATTGAAATTGAGCTTCCATCGGACCAAATGCTTGAAAACTTACATAGCAATCAAAGGTTACAATGCTTACAAAGCAATCAAAGTTTACACAAGTAATTGATTGAAATTGTTTAATACTAAGCAATACTTGCCAACTATTGCTGACTGCAATGTCAGTTAGTTGGTAGTAGCTCTAACTAATACGCTGGAGATTGGGGGTTTGGTTCCCTCCCAGGACAAACATTTGTGTATTGAATATAGGGAATAATACCTAGATACTTATTTATATTAAACTACACAAATAATGATACTTTATAACACCCAGCACTGAACAAAAATGTATGTTTTAGACAACCAATTCATTTATCTTATAATTATCCGGTAATAATAATTATCTATGACGTAATCATTTTATATGACGACCTCTGTGGCGCAGTGGGTCAAGGCCTGGCGGGGACGCAGGTTCGATTCCCGCCGCAGGACAATTGTATGATCTGCAAGTATTTGTCTTGGGTCTGGGTGTTTATGTGTATAATATGTATGTATTAAAAAAAAAGTAGGTATATCAGTCATGTGGTACCCATAACACAAGCTCTGCTTACTTTGGGGCCAGATGATGCTGTGTGAAATGTCCGGCATTATTATTATTATCATCTATATTTCTAATCCTGGTTTCGTGGTTTATGTATTACGCATGTTTTGTGTGTTGCTTAACCCTTTTATTTCCACAATCGTGTACATAATCTGTTCATCAAATAACAGAGAAACAGACCGGTTCTACGATGGTGATATATTCATGGTGAATGAGCTAGAACAGAGCGGGATAGACAACGCCTCTCGCTCTAGAGAGAACATCTACGAGTATAGAGACGTGCCAGTGAAACGGCCGCCTACTCCTCAAACGTTGGCACGAACGGTAAGTTACGTGCGGTATTTCTTCTTTAATCCTTTTCAACTATTACTGGTACCTAAACCCATACTAACAATACACATAGAACCTATGCCTTTAACAAAGGGGTCCTCGACTTCAGTGGTGGATTTACACATTACCTAAGTATAGGTAAAAATTTGACGTTCTCTACAATTATAATTTTGATGTCAGTTCCTAGATTATTTTTACATTCGGCAGGATTATAGAGGCGGCAAGTTTTGAGTCCTTTTTATGTCTTGTTCGTTATGTCTTGTCTCGTTGTTATCTTTTTGATTTCGGTAAGACAGTTTTCTGATGTCTTGCATCGGAATTAGCTCCGGTAAAGCGACCGATGACCTCTGTTGCGCAGTGGAACAAGGCCCGACTGAGACGCAGAAGGTTACGGATTCGATTCCCGCCGTGGGATACATTTTTGTATGATCTGCAAATATTTTTCTTGGGTCTGGGTGTTTGTATGTATAATATACATGTATTTAAAAAAGAGTATTAATTAGTATATCAGTCATGTGGTACCCATAACACAAGCTCGGCTTACTTTGGGGGCAGATGACACTGTGAAATGTCCGGAATTATTTATTTAAAGCCTCCTTCGACTTCAATTCAAATCATTTATTTACAAGAATATAATGTGCTAATGGTTCGGTCTTTTTTATGTAATTTAGACAATGTATGTCCTACCAAAGTTTGGCTTCCAAATATTCTAATAAGATTACTTAAAAGCTAAAAATAAGTCCACATATTGGATAGAATTCCGTGGCTGGGTTTTTTACCATAGAATAATAGACGTTGGTGGCACCGGCACCGTTGAATGTACCATAAAAGAGAAAAAGGGCAAGTGATCGGAAATATGTTTTATACACCTTCTGCTAGACATTTTAAAACTGTCTGTTAAAATAGGAATTTGTCCCCATATTTGCCGTCCGTAAATTTTGCTGCTGGTAAATCCGCCACTGCTTCGACTTAACACGCCTTGCTACTGGAAGGAAGGTAGCTAGTAGAATATTTCGTTGGTGAACTTATTTTTAGTGGTCTTTCGTCTCTACCTAACAATCCTTTTTATCAGAATTTTACTAAACCCAGGTTGTGTTTAATTTCGAGAAATTTTAATACTAAGATAATCAACACAAATACATATTTCCTTATTTTTTAAAAACTTAAAATATCTATTTTTTAACCCATAAAGTTGTACAATTTGATAAACACGGGTTTTACTCACGTATTATTTTGTCTATGAAGGCACCGACACTGTTTCAATTCATCTAGAGAATCTTCATCAGGGTGAGTTTTGAGATACGTGCGTTAGATACGTATGCAAATCTCGGATACATCGAGATACGTCATCCGGAGTGCGAACCGTGAACTCGAGCGGCAACGAGCGGACCGCGATTCAAATTCACTCTGATGAAGATTCTCTAGAATCTAGATGAATCGGAACTGTGTAGGTACTATACACCTACAACCCATAAAGATGTGTTTGAAATTTGTAGTATTTTTATTCTCATTAGAGACCTTTCAGGCTTCGAGTGTCGCATCGTGCGTTTTATCAAATGCGGCGTAGTTATCCTATCTTACTAATAAAAAATAAAAAAAGTTTGAAAATATATTTGTTACTCATTCCTGCAGTTAAGGGAATTAGACAAAATATACCAAATATCTGATTAATATTGACATTTACACATAAACCTGCCTCATATTATAGTGCATTAGATGAACATTTTTATAAAAAATATGATAAACGCACATCGTGCCGGTCCCGCATCCATTTTACAAAATAGGCCTTAGATTTAGTTTTATTTCCAGATAAGTCAGCCCAGCGCCCTCCACTCATCTCGGCCTCCGTCGGAAGCGTCTACGGGCTCTGCTATTTCGTTGAAAGAAGTGTCTCGCGATCCCCAGCCCGTGCCGAGGGCGCGATCTCGCACGCAACTTGTACACGGCATACCGCAGACTACTGTCTAGTCTACAATACAACACTAGGTATACTACAAACAGAATCCCAGGAAGAGTAGCGTCATAGGGAAACTTCACCCACCTCAGCTTGCTGGAGTGGATCCATGAACGAAAGTTTTCAATTGCAAATAATTGCTCTGTAACTTTACTGACGCCACCTAAATCATCTTCAACAGATGCACTAAAGCCAATGATGATGATACTAGACTAGGTATACAACTAGGTATAGTACACTAAGTATACCACACTAGGTATGCCACTAGGTATACCACACTAGGTATACCACTAGGTATACCACACTAGGTATACCACTAGGTATACCACACTAGGTATACCACTAGGTATACTACACTACGTAACCTTAAATATCAGTGGGCTGATAACGTACTTCTGTTTTAACATGTCTCAATAATTTTTGATGCAAATATTCCTTTATAAACCTAAGTCTACAAATACCTCTCGTTTAGATATCCTTCACGCTTTTTGCGATAAGTTCTAATTGTATGGAAATGACAGCACTTGATTTATCATAAGCTATATCCATTAAATTGTATCTATCACATGTGTGTATGATGACAGAATGTGGAATTTGTAAAAAAAGTTTAAAGAAAATCGTGTTCATGTAGGAAACGAGACGAGATAATGAGACGGCAAGGTTAAATTGTTACCAGTTACCAGCTGACTACTAACTATATCATATAGAACATATACTGCAAAATATTGTCGTTAAAAATAGGCTGTCGGTTCGCTCAAGGCAGACGGCACTGTTTTAAGTAATATATACAAATCTTTTGTATAAATTATCGCGTTTTAATTATTAAAAAGTCACCGACATAGCACTCAAAATTTGCAAGTGGAAGTGGCAATGGGCAGGCCATATAGTTCGCAGAACTGATAACCGTTGGAGAATAAACGTTCTCGAATGGCGACCAAGGACAGGAAAACGAAGCGTAGGACGACCCCCCACCCGATGGACTGACGACATTGTAAAGATCGCAGGAAGTCGGTGGATGGAGAGGGCTCAAAATCGTTCTTCCTGGAAATCTATTGGGGAGGCCTATGTTCAGCAGTGGACTTCATAAAGGCTGTTATGATTATGAAGATCGCGGTTCGCTCTGATATGCTCAAGCTAACTGCGGATTAAACTTACGAACTCACCCTGATGAGGATTCTCTAGATGAATCGAAACAGTGTCGATGCCTCCATCGACTTATTAATACGTGAGTTATTTTTTTTTTCAAAGTGTTGTTTTTGTGTTTGAGAATCAAGCCCTAAGGTGAACCTTTCCTATACAAGTATCTCTAGGTTAAGTTGAGTTGACGTTGCACTAACGTATTCTATATCCACCGTTAGGATTATTAGTATTTTAATATTATTGACTGTTTAATTAAAGTGCAAAGCGTGCATAATATAATGTGTGGACGTGCCACTGACTACCTGCTTAAGATACCCTCAAATAACTAAGTAACTAATGATTTGCGATGTCTTCTGAGCCAGGGGATTGTGATCGTGAACATGTTTTTGAAGTGGTAACTTCTTATGGGAGGGTAAACCGCTTCGTTACGTAACGCGTTACGTAAGGTTCCTCCCCTCTCACTCTAAACCACAGCGCTAGTTAGATTAGTTTAAGTTGTCACTTTTGTCGGGCGTCCCAAGACGCACACGTTTTTTTTGTTTAATCAAATTATTCCATATTTTGTTTTGACATTATTAAATTATGACTAGACTTTAATATTGAAAGTAATGTAATCATTCCAGTATTGTAACAAATCGTGTATTCCGTCCGATTTTTCACAAAAAGCTATGAGAAATCACCAGCTTTATCGATACATAATATTTGTAACTAAGTGCCTGATTTATTGAGCCATTACTTGTTAGACTGATTTTTATTGCAGCGAGTGGGAATACAATAGTGGTGCATAGAACAGCATAAAACGACAGGATTATTAACGTATACCCTGTATTTTAAAAACTAAAAATACAACCGATTTTATGTATGAAAAAGCAAAATATCAAAATATCGTTTCATCCAAGTGGAGGACATATTTTTATCAGTTTTTTTTTAATAAAAAAACTACCTACTGAGCCGATTTTTATGAAATTTATATGGGACCAATCCGGAAATATATCCTTTTACATGTAATCACATTTTTTTAAATTGGTTCATAAATTACGGAGTTATGAGGTAAACATAAAATATTTAAAAAAACAGTCGAATTGAGAATCTCCTCCTTTTTTGAAGTCGGTTAAAAAGTAGCAGTAAGGATTGCAATGGTAACGCGACAGCAATATTTGAGTCCCGACAAAATCCCATATTACGAAAGTCAATATCTGCTTATTCGCCTGTCGCTTATCTTCAGATGAACATACGCTTACTGCAGAGATATTAGTAATGTGTGTGCAGTGATGATTAGCAGTGATCAATTCAACTACATACGGAGTAGTGTGTAAACATGATATCCTATAGCGCTGTGCTTCTATTGTATTCTTGCTTTTATATTTCTAGGCGTATAATTAAGTTTTGAAATTGTATATTAAATCAAGTGAATATTTTTATTCAACGAAACTATGTATAAGATTATAAATAAGTGTAGTTTTCTATTGTATTTTGAACAACTAGTTAACCTTAAAGGTATATTTTGGATTAGTTTGATTTTTGCTTTATATAAAAATGACACTGCCAGCAGGAATTATGATTTTTATTATGCAGCTACGTAGCTAATTAGGTTTTAGATTAGTTTTTATTTAAATATAACATTTAATAAAGTTCTATAAATAGATGTTGATAGATTGTATGAGTATAGTGGAATTTAATCGCTGGTGAAAGAGACTGTTCTCGTATACATGGTCAATACCCTTGTACACCAGAAATTCTCTTTCGTGAGAAGAGATAAGAATTACATTTGCGTAAAGTCGTACCTTATACGGGTGTACCGGCACTAGTATTTTTAGCTTGAACAGGGTGATTCCGACAATGAAAGTTGAGAACAGTTGAGGATTCTGAAGGATATTATCAGATTTCCAGACAATTTTTTTCATTTCAATAAATACAATTTTAAAAAAATTCAACCCTAATTTGTCAATAAGTATGCATGAGTTTAAATGTTCTGCTGACACCAGTTTAACTTTGATGAATTTCTTCAATAAAAATAATCGAATTCATAAAACTATCACGGTAATTCAAACTATATGTTCAAATTATTCAAAAAATATCACAAATTATGATAAATGTCCGGTTTATAGTAAAAATGATGAATTCATAAAGTCGTAGAACATTTGATGTGTCGAGAATCGGCTCCCTTCGGGCTAACTTACTTGTTCCGGGACACCTTGGTATTAGAAAGAAATCATTCTCGGAAGAAAGTTTGATAATAACCATGCTATGCATAGATTGAATAATAATGTACCCGGTTTAACAATATCTCGTAGCGTGCCCTAACTTCCGAAATTCGGAATACATCTCTATGTCTACAATAATATAGTTTGTAAGATATGTTTGTGATTGTCTGTCCGTCCATTTGTGCAATGTGTCTTATACGATGTGCCTGCAAGGAATTTTGATAAGTATTTATTTACAACACGCATTTGATGATGAAAATAAACACTGAAACATATTTTTGGTCTTTGAATGGTTTACCCCTGCTTACGTAGTATGAACCAACCATGTACAAACAATTTTTTTTTTTTTTTATCAAACCTACGTTTGACCACGAACTCGCCTGATGTTAAGCGACGATGGGGCACGCAGGTCTAGAAGACATCTATTTACTCGAGACTTGAAGAGACCCAGATTGTAGTTTTCAGGAAAGACATACGACGGCAAAACATTCCAATCCTTTGCTGTACGCATTATAAATGTGGAAGCTAAGCGCTTTGTTCGAAAGGGTACCACCCTTACGAACAAAGCGCTTTGCTTCCACATTTTGGTTGACAAGGTATGGATGGTATTGAGCGGTAGGTACGTCTGCTTGTCCTGGTGTGAAAAGGAGATGGTGGAATCAGATCATGTAATTCCTGGGCACATTCTCCGAAATGTATCCTATAAAAGATCGAAAGGCAAGCAACTTTACGACGGTGCTCGGCTCGAGACTCTGGAACTTAGTCTCAGCGTTAAGCTGTTCACCCATCATCCTTAATGCTCTACGCTCGATCGAGTCCAAGGCAGCCAGCTGGTGTTTGGCTGAACCATCCCATAGATGACAGCAATACTCCATACCCGACCGGACTTGAACTTTGTATAAAGTGGAAAGCTGTCCAGGTGTGAAGTATCGCCTCACCTTGTTGAGTATGCCAAGCTTCATGGCAGCAGTTTTGGCCTTGGACTCGATATAGGAGCCCTATGTATGCATGTATAGGAGCCCCCTGTCCCTATGTATAGTTAGATCTTTAAAACTACGCAACGGATTTTGATGCGGGTTTTTTTAATAAATAGAGTGATTCAAGAGGAAAGTTTATATGAATAATACGTGCATAATATAGTAGAGAAACACTGATAATTTTAAAGGTTAGCGTATATTGGTTCAATGTATTAGAACTACTGAGCTACAGCAACGCGTGGCCGGGTCAGCTAGTTATATTATAAAAAATTGTGTTTTTTTTTATAAATTGTACGGATTATTCTTGCTCCAATCACAAAGAAACACAAACTTGTATTTAAATTATTTACACCGAGTCAATAACTCTAGCTTTATTAGAATAAAAACACCAAAATTACAATTAAAACCTAAAATAACTCTCAAATAGCTTCGCAAGACGGCCAAAAATAATCTTGTGATAACTCTCGTGACTGCAACGTGACTTTTGCTGTCATCTCCATACCATTTGATCTTTCTGCAGTCGTCAGCGTTAAATAAAACTAAGCAAGTGTTTAGACCCCCTGGTAGGGTAGACCGGGGGCAATAGTAACACTTTTTGGTTTTCGGACGATTGTACTAAATCAACTTGGGTATTTTACTATAATGATTATTTTTCTAGGAACCTAAATTCAATAGCTACAAACCATTTTGTTGAATTTTACGTAGAGCTTACAGAACATAGGGAAAATTAGGTAAGAATGATAAAGTTTTTTAAACTTACGCGATCAGAACACATTATTATAAATACTTACGGGTATTTATCGCGTTTATTTACCTATTTTTCCCGACGTTTCGACAGGTTTACACTCTGTCGTGGTCACGGGATGACTCAATGATGACCACGACAGAGTGTAAACCTGTCGAAACGTCGGGAAAAATAGGTAAATAAACGCGATAAATACCCGTAAGTATTTATAATAAGGTAAGAATGATGACAGTTCGAGTGCTACAATTGACCCCTACAAGTGACACAGAGGTCACTTGTACCAAAAATTTAAAAGGAAACAAAAAACAAACAAATTATCGTAATTTGTTATTCTGGCACTTATTAATCAGTCTTTATAATTAGGAACTTAAGTTTTAGGAACAGTTCTACAAAATTCTCAAGATAAAACTAAACAAATTTAAATTAAGTTTTCTCCACTTTAAACACAAATAATGAAAATTCTTATATTTTGGCACAATAACTCTGGTCTAAGCTTTGATTGAGAGTTAAGAAATAGCTTATAATATCTAAAATTATTGTAAACAATTGACAGGTATTATTTTCTATGGAGTTACAATTGACCCCTGATTGCCCCTGTTAAACTTTAAGTTTAAGTAAAATCATTATCTACCCAGTAACATTGATTGCAAAGATGGCGAAATCCACTAAATCATATTGATATGACGACAGAGTGTTAAAAATAACAATATTAAACTATATCTTAATTATTATTTAACCTAATTTGCACTCATTTTTATACCTAATTCTATCAAAATTATAATTATTGTATTGAAGATATTTTTTAAATATTAATTGTAAAATTAGAATTTTAGACTTCCAAGTAATTCTAACATTTCAGTGGGGTACCCATCAAAATACAGTTAAGTACCTAATTAGATTCGCAGTTATGGCAGACATAGTTTGCTTCCTGGGGTGTACATTCTTCGTGACCCCACATTTTGCATTCAGTACATTGAACCCACGTTTCATTAGGCCTACTGGCACTATATGGTTCCATGCAAACAACGCAAAAACATTCCTCTTCACTACTTTCACTTGCATCATCTCCTGGCTTAATTTTTATTGTCGTTGGTTTGGTTGTTTTGCCTCTTCCTTTTCCTTTTCCTTTCCCTTTCTTGTTCTCTTTATCTCCAAGATTATTTTTAACTTGTTTCGATCTTTTCAACCTTTCTGCAGTTTCTTTCTCTATTGCTTCCTTTTCCGGAGTATCTGTGTAAATAGCGGTTTTTCTTATTTTTCTTCCTCAGTTAGTAAATTTACGAGGTGGTGCCTTTGGCAATGGGCGAACTACATCACTACATCAGACAAATAATTTGCATTTGAAGTGACGGTAGGCTTGGGTCTACATAATGTCTCGACGATGAATGCAGTGGTGATTGATGTGGGGTTATGATCCGTAGTGGTGATCTTGAACTTCGCAGTTCAGGAGGGTATTCAAGTTTTTTCATGTTATTTCTGTTGACAGTGGATCTGATTGGTTTTTTGGGCAGCATTGAGATTCTTCTTCTTCGACGAAGATAACCGGGCTAATATATGACCACCCAGGCTCGATTTCTCGAGACAATGGGTCTTCTTCTGCTACCACTATGGGATCAGTGGGCAAATGAGAAACTTCAGTTGATTTTTCGCTTGCCGAAGGTTCTTTTTGGATCTCCATAGTTGTCACCCCATAATAGTGTGTTTGAGAATGTTCCAGGGGAATCGAAGTTTGCTGCATAATAGGTGTTAAGACTGGCAAGGTAGTCTCAGTTGGCTCTTGTGAATCAGTTACGTTAGGCAAAGGTCTATCTGTCACTAATGATGGTCCAAAGTCTGCTTCATCAAAAATATTACGATTATAGAGATAAATTCCAGTACACTGAAATCCCGCTTGTATGTTTCGTGGCGTGCAGGCCAGAGGTAGCGAAGTAGCTACAATTCCCGGAATGTGATAAATAGTCATTGTTTGACCGGTATTATTTCTCATCCATGCATCACAAGCAGTGTTTACGTGTTTTTTCAGAGGACCGAAAACAGAACGGTCAAGCGGCTGCAATTTGTGAGAGCAGTGTGGCGGAAATGAGAGCATGACTATGCCCTTCTCTTTACAGTAGTCTAAGGCTGCAATCGATATATGCGATGGACGATTATCCAAAAGAAGCAACACTTTTCTGTCAGGAGATGACCTCGTGAAGTCGTGAAAATGTTCCAAAAACTTCAGGAATTGAGTTGCTTCCATCCAACCCGATGCGTTGCCAGCTCCTGTACAACCTGGAGGACCATCTCGGATAAATGATCATGATATCTCAGGCGGGGAAACACAAACATCGGAGGCATAGCATTTCCCAATGCATTTATAGCCGTGGCTACTGTTACTAATGTTCCGCGCTCCGCCGAAGTAAGTGCTCCTACCTGCCGCGTTCCCCTTCTAGTAACTATACGATTCGGTTTTTGAACGGTAGTTATGCCAGTTTCGTCCATGTTATATATATCCAGTGGTCTAAAATTATGACGTTCCATGACTTTGCTTAGGTTGTCGAAAAAATCATTTACGTTGGTCCTGTTAAAACTTGTAGCCTGAGCAAGGCTAGTAGCTTGAGCACATTTTACAGAAAGTTCCGGATTTCTCTGCATAAATGCTGTAAACCAATCTGCACCTGCCATTTTGTTTTCGTCCCAGGATGGTGGTCTTTTTAAATTGTACTTGACAGTCAAATCAAAAGCTAGTCGCCTTACTTCCTTTGGTGTTGGACCAAAATATATATTTGCAGTTTTTACCAAATACTCGGAAATGTTTATTTCTTGTTCCTCTGTAAACACTTTTGTTGCTGGATTATATCCCATTGTGATGACAGCTTCAGGGTTGGCTTTTTTCTTTTTAATAAAGCGCATAAGAGATACATGGCAGAGATCAAACATTTTCGCAGCAGCAGCTCGTATCGTTTGTTTTTTCTCCACAATCTCAAGGTATGTCTGTTCGTAAAGCAGAACACTTTTAGACGCCCGAACTGTTTTCCTTTTTCTGTTCCGTGGCATCTAAAAAAAGTAAAGTATAAGTACCTAACGCTAATTAAACGATTTAACAAATTAGTTAACTTAAAATTAACTAAATATTATACTTAAATAAATTGTATCAGGAGTCATTTGTACCACGGGGTTCATTGTACCGTTACAACTGTCCCCAGAGACGACGGTACAATTGACCCCAAGTATAGATTTTGGAGAAATTACTAAATAGTGTGTGTCTAAAGCTCAACGGTGTTCCGAAAGAACACCGTTGAGCTTTAGACACACAATATTGGGAATTCTAGGGCTGGATACCTAGGTAAACGCGTGGTTAAAATATAATTACATGAAACACAGTAACCACCGAGTGACAGAGCAATCAAAATAGCAAAAAAAAATTACCTTGGGTGCTTGAAAATAAACAAATGCTCCTGCAGACGTCCGTTTCGCAGCGAGCGCGCTGTCGACTAGTGAGCAAGTCGCGACACGTAAGGCGCGTGCCCCCGGCTCACGCACACACAACAGGTCGCCTAGTAGTTGAGATATTCACAATGGTACTATTGCCACGTGTTACTAGTGACCCTGGTCTACCCTACTAACCTCGCAGCGCGTTTCCTAACTGATAGAAACAGTTGGTTATACCAAGAGCGCTTCAACTATAAATGAAACAACACAAACAGCATAAATAGTTTATTGAGCTAAGTATTGCACCGACAGACTTCCGGAAGCGTGGCTGCGGTGTACTTCCCCAGAGCATGGGGCCCGCAAACCTGGCGGCACTCTGCACTGCCGAGCGGCAGCAGGCGGCCTGGCTCTATCATAAGGTCTATCACGTAGTTAGCACGGAGCAGACCCGCCGGGTACTTCTCAATAATGTTTGTATCCTGGAACGTACATTGTTTTATAAAAGCGGGTATTTATTACTATTTTATCCCTGAAGTGTAGTGTAGTACTTATAATACAAACATTTTATTCCTGTATCCTAAGTAACGTGTAGCAGTATTGGATACCTCCTTTTAAGTATCTATAAAATACCTCAAGGCGTACTTTAATCCTTTCACCGCACTGGTTCGCAATATCTAGAGACACGAGAAGAAGAAGAAGTATTAAATATCTGTATTAGGAAAATCTCGCTCTTCCTAATTATGATTTACATTCTATTGCTGTAACATTATTATAACCATTTACGGAACTACTTATAGTAAACTAGCTGCTGCCCGCGGCTTCGCAGGCGCACCTACATAAACAGTAGCCCATCTCCTTCTCCAAAGTCCCATATATCTCTATACCAATATTCATCAAAATCGGTTCAGCGGTTTAGGCGTGAAAACGTAACAAACAGACAGACAGAGTTACATACATTAACATTCATGTGAGTTTTTGAGGGTAGTTTTGAAAAAGTTTGCAAAGTCAATTGTGAATTTTGAAGTTTAGTCCAAGTAATAAAAGTATCCTATGGTCTATTCACATGGCGATTAAGAAACTTTTGACGCGATTATTGCCTATCAGTTTCGATTAGCAATAGGCATACTTTCAATCATTAGTTTGATTGTAACTGTAGGGCGATTATGGAACTCTAATTAAAATCAATGTCTATCGTAATTTCAATCATTCGTTTGAAAACTGATAGACATTGATTGTAATTAGAGTTCCATAATCGCCCTACTGGAACCAGGTTTTACAAGATGGTTTAGTATTCCGTATATTCTATACTAACATTATAAAGCTGAAAAGTTTGTTTGTTTGTTTGTTTGTTTGTTTGTTTGAACGCGCTAATCTCAGGAACTACTGGTTTGAAATGTCTTTTTTTTGTGTTGGATAGTTCATTTATCGAGGAAGGCTTTAGGCTTTATAACATCACGCTGCGACTAATAGGAGCGAGACATCAATGGAAAATGTTGCGGGAAAAATATTCCTTTTTTAGAGGTTCGGTTTCGTGCGCTGCATAAATGGTTTAAGTTACGCAAAAATCATGTATGATGGAGTTGTTCTTCTTTAATAGTTCTAAAAAAAGTTCGCGGCAGCAAATGTCTATCTTTTAAGATTGTTTCACTATAACCTTTTTTATGGTAATCAAATTAGTTCGAACGCACTTGACCTAAAGCGAGAGGGTTTTCTACGATGTTTAATGGACGACAATGTGACATTATGACGTGATTTATGTGTGTTGGTAGGTGCGTGTATTTTCAGAAGTGCACGGTTTTGAGGCTTTATTTTGATGGATCGCAGGGCTCCGTCTTTATATTCGGTTGGTCTGAGGTTACTATTCTTAAGACAGAATTTCGGACAATCAACATCAACATGTTGATTGTCCGAAACTTCTCAACATCAATTTGTCGACCTCTGTGGCGCAGTGGGCTAAGGTCCGGCTGAGACGTAAAGGTTGCGGGTTCGATTCCCGCCGCAGGACAAATGTATTTGTGTCGGGTCTGGGTGTTTCTATGTATAATATGTATGTATTTACAAAAAAAAAGTATATAATTAGTATATCAGTCATGTGGTACCCATAACACAAGCTCTGCTTACTTTGGGGCCAGATGATGATGTGTGAAATGTCCGGTATTATTTATTTATTTATTATTATTTTCAATATCACAAGCTGGTCATACAAGTGGGTCTTGAGACGAAGGCAATGGAAATCGCGTGCCGGTCCCACTTAGCGTGGGATTAGGGCTGGAAGATGATGAGTGTGGATCGATGGATAGAACTAGTTTTTTAGGATCGACCGTCGTCATTCCTGTAGGGCGCTTATGGAACTCTTGATACAATCAATGTCTATCAATCGATTAGCAATCGGCATTATTTCAATCATTTGTTTGATTGTAACTGGAACACGTTTTGACAATAGGAGTTACAATGGACTGTATGAATTTGGTATTACGTTGGCGATTTATATCCATTATGTACGACATGACAAATGCCGCTTCTCTCTCGTCTCGTCTCGTCTCGTTATCGTAGGTATTATAATATTAACTTTAAAATATTATTATTAAAAGCCAAATTGGATTGGAGATGTAAACCAAAGAGTATATCGGCAATAGAGAATAACTACATGTAAACAAACACAGTCACTTCACTTTTTCTTGTCGTTCTCTAATGTCTGATTGTTTTTTTTTAACTTCATTTCACTTATTAATTTAAGAATGTCACAAAATTAAGTCGCATTATACGATGTATGTATATAAATGCTTAGTAGGTACGCTAAACACGGTTCCTACTACAATGGTACTTTGTAAATTGGTCGAGTTATGCAAAGTGTGGCACCAACTTCACATTGTAACTAGCGATAGAAACTGATAGAAATCGCAGTTATAAGATATCCGTAATACCAATTCATCAATAGTAACTGAAAGCTATTGGTATCAATGTTTTGATAGTATCAAAGTTTCATAATCGCCCCACTGATTACGAAAACCTCTTTCAAATTAATTAGTTCATATCGTGTTTAGTATTTCTTCTTCTATCCAGCGACGAGCTTGCGTAAGCATGTGTCAAATACAATGTACATTCGTTACACCTTGAAAAAACTAAGTAACCAGGAATGGATTAATGAAGACACTTTATTATACACATTAAAACCAGCAGCAAACAATTTGACAACTAAGAATACTTACCTAAAAATATATGTACAATAGGTGCTCTTATCGCTAAGGGAGCAATTTCTTCCAGACTACCTTTGGATGGAGAGGAGCCTAAAATGAACGGAAGATTGGTCGGGGTACACAAAATTATAAGCTATGGTTTAAATATTTGTCAATGTTTGTACGAGCTGCAAGTATTTGTCTCGGGTCTAGGTGTTTCTATGAATAATATGTAAGTATTTATAAAAAAAATTAAAAAGTATATAGCTTGTCATGAGAATCGTAGCACATGGAACATTGTCCTTGGCGATTTCAACGCCAAAATTGGACAAGTGCAAGAAATGGACAATGACTACGTCCTCGGACCTTATGGTCTGGGTAACCGCAACGAGCGAGGCACTCAATTAATCCATTTTGCCTTTGGACAAAGTATGATTATCAGTAATAGCCTATTTTTCAAAAAATCCTAAAGACGATGGACCTGGGTTTCTCCAGGCGAAAATATAGAAAATGAAATAGATTTTAAATTATGTTCAGATAAAAATATCGTTAATGACATAAGCGTGATAAATAGAATAAAATTTGGATCAGACCACAGACCAATTCGCGCAAAACTAAAATTTTATTTTAAAATCCACCGTATTAAATTATTTGTTAAGCATCAAAAACTTTCAAAACCCTATTCAATAAATAATGCAAATAATTTTAACTTAGAATTTAATAATTTCTTTTCACTTCTAAATCAAGATGAAACATCGTGACATCGTAACTGGTATACACAAAATTAGTAATCAATTTAAAGAAAAAACAAATATAAACACAAAATTTACAAATAAAACCTTAGAGCTTATACAAAGTAGACTAGATACTGAAATAAATACAGAAGAATACAGAGTTATAGATAAACAAGTAAAACGTAGCATTAGAGTTGATTTAAGAAAATATAACTGTCATTTAATACAAATAGCACTCGAGAACAATACGTCACTTTGTGTAGCTAAGCAAGGAATTTCGAAAGGGAAATGTTGGATAAATGGTTTAACGGATGATCAAGGAATAAAACATAATAACAGGACTAAATTATTGGAAATCTGCACAAAATTTTACAAAAACCTTTATACGGACAAATCTAAAAACAGAACAACTATTTCAAAATATTCCTGCCCTGATAGCATTCCTTTCATTACCGGTCAGGAAATTTATAAAGTGCTCAAAAGTATGAAATATAACAGAAGCCCTGGAGAGGATGGTATCACGTCAGAAGCACTAAAAATCGGTTCCCCTGCTCTTCTACCCCAAGTTACCAACCTTTTTAATAGCATACTCACCACTGGCATACTTCCACTTAAAATGTGCCATTCTAACATAGTTCTTCTTCATAAAAAAGGAGAAAAAACCAACATTAACAATTATAGGCCGATTAGTTTAATTTCACACATATATAAATCATTTATAAAAGTAATTTCTAATCGTATAGACGGTCAGCTTGACATGCACCAGCCCCCAGAACAAGCTGGCTTTCGGCCTAGCTTTTCAACCTCTGACCACCTTCATAGTCTTAATCAATTAATTGAAAAACATCACGAGTTTAGTAAACCCCTGTATCAAACCTTTATGGACTACACAAAGGCCTTTGACAATATCTCCCACAAAGCTATTTTTGAATAATTAAAGAACCAATAAATAGAACAAACTTACATAGACCTACTAAAAAATATCTATAATAACGGCACAGTCATAATTCAACTTGAGAGCTGCGGTCCCTCCTTCAGAATCGAAAAAGGTGTTAAACAGGGTAACCCTGTGTCTCCGAAGCTTTTTACAAGCACCCTAGAAGAAATATTTAAGAAACTAGCGGCGTCCTGGCTAACATACGGGATCAAAGTCAGAGATACAAATCTTACAAACCTGCGCTTCGCTGATGACGTTCTTTTTGCATCATCAGCTCCAGTCAATGCTACAAGACTTAAGCACAGCAAGTCTTGAGGTGGGACTGGCCATGAATCGATCAAAGACTCAAATCATATAGTCAATAGTCAAATAGCACGAAACGTAATGTCACTGTCGATGGGCAAATAATACAGTACGTCGATGAGTATATCTACTTAGGCCAAGTAGTTTCTTTTAAATGCAGGCAAGACAGAGAAATAAGTCGCCGCATTGAGAACGCATGGAAGAGCTACTGGGCCATGAAGCAGCATATGAAGGGAAACCTTCCTATATCACTAAAGCGAAAACTCATCGACACTTGTATCTTGCCCATACTGACATACGGTGCTCAGACATGGTCATTGACAGAGTCACAAAAATCAGACCTCAAGATTTGCCAGAGAGCGCAGTGTTTTGGGAATTAAAAGAACCGATAGGGTCGGAAATACCGAAATCCGATCGAAAACAGGCATAGCGGATGTAGATACGAGGACTGCATGTTTAAAATGGGACTGGGCAGGTCATGTGACTCGAATGCATTCAGAACGTTGGGCAAAGCTCGTCACTCAGTGGGTGCCCGATAGTCGGAGACGACGCGGCAGACCCAGGAAAAGATGGCGAGACGATCTAGATGCATTCGAGCCAAATTGGCATACTGTGGCCTTGGAGCGCAAAGAGTGGAAGGTAAAGGGGGAGACCTTTGCCCAGCAGTGGGACACCATTGGTTAAAGAAAAAAAAAAAGTAGTATATCAGTCATGTGGTACCATCACCCCGTTTAGTCTTAAAATACTAGTCTTGGGACACTCTTATATTCTATGTATTTGTGTATATGCAACGGATTTTGATGCGGTTTTTAATAGATAAATACGATTCAAGAGGAAGGTTTATATGTATAATACATGGTTAATATAGTAGAGAAACACTGGCCATTTTAGCGAAGGCGAATCGTCACGATGAATATTATATATAAGGAAGTGTCTACAGAGTCATAGGAATAAGTCGTTTAGTTACCGGGTCTAGTTCTGGTATAGCGATTTGGCACCACGTATGCGCACTTGAGGCGCGATGCAAGGCGCACGGCAGCCCGATGCGGTCGGCCAGCGACTTGTACAGAACCGCACGTTCCAGCGGCCCGCCGCATCGCACCCAGCCCAGACCTACCACTGGGGAGTTCAGCTCGTGCTGTGGAGATGGCTCTACTTTATAATCACACTAGATACTGCCTCCCTGATACGTAGAAAAAGTAGCTTTTATAATATGTATGTACAGTGGTGGTAATTTAATTAGAAACACCGACCTGGATTTATATTTTCATTGCAAATTACCTTTATAACTCATTTTTAACGTTTCATTGAGTGTTCCTACGTATTAAACAATACAATATATTATTAGAAAATAACGTTTGTTTTTCCAAAACTCATCAGAATCAAACTCGCACATTGTTCATGCAGTAAGTTCACATATTTCACTAAAAAACATTAGCATGCTAATTTTAATATTTTGAAAAACATTCAATTAAAGTATACAGTATTCTATTTTAGCATTAATTAATCACATTTATTACTTTCAAGAAATTCATTAACAGTTTAAAAAGTTCTGTCAAAAAGCCACAATTTTTAAAATATGCTGCTGTTATGCCGCTTTACAAAAAAGGTAAGCGGGAAATTTAGGAGATGGGAGGTGGGAGGTGGGAGGTAGGAGATGGGAGGTGGGAGGTGGGAGATGGGAGATGGGAGGTGGGAGCTGGGAGATGGGAGGTGAGAGGTTATTTTTTTTCTAAGAACCTTTTACTGACAATAACAAACACAACAAAAAAAGGATTATCGAAATCGATCTAGCCGTTCACGCGTGATGCCGTGACCATCGGAAATAGGGATTAATTTTAATCTTTATAGATTTACCTCGTTTTGTTATATACAAACGATTTTCACAATATTCCGCTGACAAGTGTATTGTGTTATGTAATTGACCGAGCGAAGCGAGTGTCTCCGCTTAGGCGAAAATGCTTTCGTATTCGTCCGGGCTCTGACCGGATGTTCTCCTCTACAGATTGCGTTTCTCAACCTATTCTCGTAAAATTTTGTGAGCAGGTTCTATAACTATATATAATTTTTTTGTCGTTTAAATTTTTGGAAATTTTTCAGAATGGCGGAGATGAGGATTGAAAACGTAAAAAAAGTTATATTTCAATCATTTCGAAAAATGTTCGCGAGGTCAACAGCTGACCGAGCCACTAGTAATATAATGTCTCACCATCACATCAGCGACGTGCAAGTTGACACTGGGCATGGAACAGTCTCTCTCCTGCGTGAGTCCACACATTTGTTGCGCGACGAACTCTCCGAGCAGTTGGGCGCGTTGCTTCAACGACGTCGACACCTCGTCGCATTTGTCGCGGTATCTCACCTCGTAGTGAGCGTCTTCTATCTCGAAGTACTGAAGGGATTTAGATCTGGGAAAATATAAGAACACTGCTCACACTGGATCTTTGTACCTCAGAAGGTGGCTGCAAGTAGCTGCGTAGAACCAATTTTTGGATCTAATTGGAGACATGCGAGGGGAGCGGAGGGAACTAGGGATGAGGGTTTTCTACAATGAACAATTATTTATTAATATATCGATTCTTTCCAGCGTAAACATTTGTGTGATGAACATAAGTGTTTGTTCTGTGCCTGGGAGTTATAACGTATCATAAGTATTTTATCAGTCATCTGGTCACCATAATACAAGCTATGCTTAGTTTGGGGCTAGATAGTGTTGCGTGCATTGTCCATCAATATTTATTTATATCTGAGGAGTTAGTATGAAGTAAACCTAAACATAGTGTAGTACTCGCAGTTATACTATACGAAGGTGTCGTGTGGGTACCTAAACTTCGCAGACTCGATAACAGGCAGTAAGAACAAGCAGCACCTCTACAGTCACCCGCGGCTCTCGTATCGCTGACGCATCGCCTCACTTCATACCCACTCGAGACTGTGTTATTGTATTAGTTGCATCTAATTAATACAATGGCAGCTTTAAAGCTTACATAAAAATGATCATATTATTCATAAGAATGCATGGTCTAATGTTGCTCTGCCCTAAGACAGTTAACCGAAACATTTGAAATGTATGAACTCTCTTGTATTAGTTTTTCGTAGTTAAGGTAGTTATAAGATACATCATGCAAAAAAGCGCTAGGAACAGGACGAGTTTCTTGCCAGTTCTTCTCTGACTTGGGCTAGGAGGAATAAATTCACCGAGTATGTAAGACGTTTCAAAGTGATACTCGTGATTGTATTTAATAAAAAAAAATGACTTGACTTAAAATTTTTGGACAGGCTCGACAACAGGCCGTAATATATAGCGCAATTGGCGAAGGCCCACTTGTGACTCAGAAGATTGCGGGTTCGATTCCCACCGCGAGACAACTGCTTGTATGATCTGCAAATATTAGTCTCAGTTCTGGGTGTTTGTACTCGACTGCCAAGGAATGGTTACGTTTTTCGCGCGTATCTTTCAACCAGCTTGATGGATTTCGACAGTTACGGTATCGTTATATTCCAAGTATCCTTAAATAGGTGTTATTTTTGGCATGAAATAGTAATAGATACGTTAATAAAAAAACCAAACCTATCGAGTAGGTATCAAAATAAAGGATAACTTTTATATATTCTTATTTATTTATTTATTTATTATACTTTAATTAACACGGATAAACCAATTACATTATTAAAGTCACAACCAATTATTTGAAATATAAATAGACTATAAATACTTATTTACAAGGTCAAAGAAATAGTCAGTATAATTAGGTTAATAAAAATACCTAGCCATAAATGTCGAGCCAAAACACAAATAGTATATAAAAATAGTATGAAACACGCAATCATACATCACGCTCACAGAAACTCAAACAATCCGATAAAATTTTAATTCATCCATCCGCAAATAAATCGCACTCAGGACTACGATTCAGGAGCGCGTTTAGCGCGGCGAGGATGCGCGGAATAGGTGACGAAGATCTAGCCACAGTGCGCGCCGGTGGTTCGGCAAACAACCTATGATTCCGACACCGACAATAGTTGTTCGAGACAAACAATCGACACGCGTCAATCTTGCCGCGGAAAATTTTGCAGGCCGTAAGAATCTGATCGCAAGCCCGTCGAACCTCCCAACGAGTTGTACCCTAGACAACCCAGCAAAAATGTTGTGGGGTATAGGTAAGGGTAATGTCCATAACGGCGTTTGTAGAGAGCCCACAAGAAAGCCTTCTGTACCTTTTCCAGCAAGAGTGCATATGTGCTCTCATGCGGGTTCCACACGCAGGCACTGGGTTCCATCTTGATACGTACAAGTGCACCAAAAAGTAAACAGACCACATGATTGCTTCGGAAGTCACAGGCATTTCTGAGGACAAACCCCAAGCGCCTATAAGACTCTTTAGCCAGTGCAGTTACATGATCGTGGAAAGTAAGCTTACGATCGAAAGTGACTCCCAAGTCTTATAAAGTTGATTGGGTGACACGCTCGACCGAAAGTTATTACGTAGCACTTACTAGCATTAAATTCCATCTTATTTAGAGCGCTCCACTCGAAGACTGCATTAATGTCACCTTGTAGCGCTATACAATCCGCTTCCGACTTGATTTCTGAGTAGATTTTTAAGTGATCCGCATAGAGTAGACACTTAGCATGAGACACAACTCCCGGCAGATCGTTAACCATAATCAAGAAAAGCAAAGGCCCGAGGATAGACCCCTGACTAACACCAGAACGCGTATGATATGCGACTCGTACATGCCGAGTTTGACAAACTGCTGACGATCACGGAGATAGTCAGTGAGAGACGCCGGAGAAGACCCGGGCAATGCCTATAGCGGAAAGTTTTGCAAGCAGGATGTCGTTATTGACCCTATCAAACGCCTTCCGGAAGTCAAAGTAGAGTACATCTACCTGGTGCCTACGATCCATGCAACTAGAGACATAATCGACGAGTGTTAATAGGTTAGTGTTTACTGATCTTTTGCTCCTGAACCCATGTTGTTCGTTACATAAATACTTATTGACCTGCGCGTATATGTGCTCATGCAGAATGGAATGATCCCAGATGAGTGCTGCTTGCACTCATCTGGGATCAGTTCCACGTAGAAATACTCAGTCGAAGTGTTATATAATTCAGCGAAAATTACCAACCCGATTTTACAGTCAGATGCGGGTGCGGGTGCCATGGTAGACCTACCTCCATCACCTACAGCAGATGGTAAAAGAAAAATAATAAAAAAAAAAAATTGTAAAAAAATCATCTGAAGGGATGTCATCGTTGCAGCTTCATAAAGGCTTCTCATCAACTCGATGTATCGCCATGTAACGATGTAACGACTTGACACCGTTGCAGGGAAAAACTGTCCAAAACAGACCAGTTTTCGACAGTGTCAAAGGCTTTTTCGTAGTCCACAAAGGCTAGACACAGGGGCCGATTATATTTTGCAGTCTTCTGTATAATCTGCCGTACTGTGTGGATGTGGTCTATGGTCCCGTAGCCACTTGGAAACTCGGCCTGTTCCGGCGGTTGAAAATGGTCGAGTTTTCGCGCAAGACGGTTCGAGATGATCCTTGAAAACAGCTTGTATACATGGCTCAGCAGCGAAATGGGTCGATAGTTTTTAAAAGAGTTTTGTCACCCTTTTTGAAAAACAGAATGACTACGCCACTGTTCTATGAATGCGGAGTTCTCCCAGTGATTTATAACTCCTGAAGCTCCTTAAGTACGGGGGTTCCTCCCACTTTCAGAAGCTCAGTCGTAACACCATCCTCATCTGGGGCTTTTCCATTTTTAAGCTGCTTTAGGGACAACTCGATCTCATCTAAGCTGATCTCGGCCAAGTCCTCCGTGAAGTGGCGTAGTAAGGGTGGCTCTTGGATTTTCTCTTCTTCGTGTGAGGCGCAGAGCTGGCTGTAGAAATCCTTTACTTCCGAGAAGATCTCCGGCCTAGAAGCGTTTGTTTAGTCAACCTTGTCAAATGGCTTCTCCTGAGTGGCTGGACGAATACTTTCGAACCCCGATTTTGCTCGATTGCTTATTCAATTTGAAGCGTAATGGAAGCTCGGAGGTCGCGTTGAACATGCTTCGTGATTTTTTTATGGTAATCTGACAAGGTCGAGGGGGGATTTTGGCGTCGCTTGCATATAAGCTCCAGAGTTCCCCTCAAAAGTTTAGATTTCTTGCCTGTGCGCCTCATTTCGTAGAATTTAGTGCCCTCTTCTCTAAGAGTCTTCACCAACTGGTCGAATTTCTGGTCAACGTTGTCAGTGGTTTCTAAGGCAGCGAATCGGTTTTCCAGTTTTATCTGGAAAGTTGCAGCAGATTCGGTCGGAGTCTGGACTTCATCAAGCGGATTCTTTCGCGCTTAAAGTCAATGTTCAGAGTGCCTCGTACGAGCCGGTGATCGGTCCCGGTTTTGAACCTTGCGACCACTGAGACATTTCTGAATACGCGCCTCTTATCCGCCATGATGAAGTCGATCTCTTTTTTATTCTACCGTCGTCGGGGCTTTGCCACGTCCATTTTCTTTGAGGCTGTTTCTTGAAGAAAGAGTTCATCATTGGCAGCGTCTCTTTTTCGAGAAAGTTGACGAGCGTTTGCCCCCTGTCGTTTCTGCTGCCTTAACCGTATGGTCCCACTGAGGATTCGCTACCAATTTTCAATCCTACTTTGGCGTTAAAATCTCCCATGAAAACGTTGTAGTGTGCCCTAGTGGTGTTATGAAGGGCCTTAGAGATATCTTCATAAATAATCTCTATGTCGTCATCCGAGTGTGCCGAAGTTGGTGTGTATACCTGCACTACCTTGAGAGTGTACCTCTCGGTTAGCTTAAGTATGAGGTATGCTACCCTTGTCGACACACTGGGCATTTTTACAACGTTGTCAGCGAAGGTTCTTTGGACCAGAACCCCAACGCCACCCTGAGAAAGTTGGTCTCCCTCTCTGAAATACAGAAGATGGTCAGATTCTAGGGTTACGGTGTCCTCTCTCTCTCTCTACGGACTTCACATATACCTAGAAAGTGCCATCTTATGCATTTCAGTTCCTCCTCTAACTGCATAAGATGTTCATCGAGTCGCAGCGTGTGTCTATTATACGTAGCCAGGGTCAATTCATGTTTATAAAGTTGGCGGCCTACCGTAGCCCGTGGATTTATCGCACCCCCTGCCCCGCTGGAACCGTGTCCGCCGCCGTGGTCAAGAATAGCGGAGCGACCGGGAACTGGGGGCCGTGGTATATCATGACTTGCAGGGCGTAACTCCTCGCACCAGTGGCGCTGCTGCCCGTCACCGGTCTGGTTATTTAGTTGCGCCATTTTAATGGTTATACCGCCATTGCCGGTCGGTCAGAGCCTCGTTAGTTGGTAAGCAGGATGCACCGCGAGCAGGAGAGGTTGACTTGGGGAGCGTAGATAGTAATTGTCCCTCTTACACCCCTATAAATATACGTATATATATATTATATACTATTATATATATTATATTATACTAATTAATATATATATATATATATTAATTAGTAAAAATAAGGTATTTTTGCAGTCGAGTTTTTGTTTCTTTTTATTATATATTTTCGTTGTTAGTTTAAAATGTAGAAATGCGTTTAAAAAAATATGTAATCATCAATATCATAACACAAGCTCTGACTTCTTTGGAGCTCTAGCCCCATGATAGATGTTGATGTGTGAAAGGTCCACAATTATTATTTTTTTATATTTGGAAGGCCACTGGGCTAGAAGAATAGTGCCTATTTACTAGACTGACTTGCAAGCACGAAGACAGCGTTGTTGTTGTTGTTGTCGTTGTTGTTGTTGGTTGAAACAAGTATTTGAACGCATTTACAACTCACTAATCAAGACTGCACTGACATGCTGTCCCATCTATCGTATAAGAAGGCAGACTTCAATCCTACCAGTTCTACCAAGTAATTTAAAATAGTACTAACGGTTCGCCGAACCAGATCTTCAACTTGAGGAGATAGTTGCGAAGGTTCACGTCATCGGGCACCGCCGATAAGGGCGTACGGCTCGACGGAGTCGGATTCAATTTCGATCGTGATTCAGATGGTGTGTCTGTTTTAACAATATTTTAATATCCATTAAGAAACATTAAACATATCCTCGGATCCCTGCTCCCGGATCCTCGGCATCCATTTCGAAGAAGTAGAAGAAGGGCAGCTGAGATATCTGAACCTGAATACGACATACAACTCTACTATCCAGCTGAACTACCTGCCGACTGTCGTTGGCAGAGCCACGCCAACCTTGGGTAGGTTGGCGTGGCTCTGCCAACGACTACCTTTTACTGAGGTATTTAGATAATAGATTACCTAAATACATTGCAAAACATTGAACAGATAGACAAATTATAACTTTTAAAACTATCATGGTTTTGCACATAATTTTCACTCAAAACGGGATATTTACCATGATATATGAGTTTAAGTAATCGTGATCGAGTTGTTAGTGACAGTGAAACCGGTAGTAGGGGTAATGTTCGCAGTAAAAGACTGAGAAAGAGGGTAGACCGTTTTGTCTGCCAATAACATCCACCCGCAAAGACTTCAGTTTATCTCGTGATCATGGCGCATGCAACTGTGCCGATATATCGAGAAGCAGAAAAACTCATATATCATGGTAAATATCCCGTTTTGAGTGAAAATTAGATAGACAAATATTTAGTACAATAGTACTAAACACATTAAACATTAGAAAAGCCACGCAAAGCGTTAATACAAAGGTAGAACAAACCATCCACACATGCAACCTCAAAAATGAATTCGACACGTGTTTCACCTCCACGAGGCATCCTCAGGAACAAAAGACTCGCTCCACACTGTATTGTATTACTGATATGTATTTTTGAGGTTACATGTGTGATGGTGTTTGCTACCTTTGTATTAATTGTATTAATTTTCGGCCACTATTACAAGTACTGGTCCTTTCCTACATGCAAGGATAAGCATAAATAGATAGATTTATTTCCATTAGCTTTTTCAATGGCTAACGTCATTTAGATATGGTCTCCCCCGCTTGCCAACCAACACCCACTCTGACATTTGGACAATATCCGATTATTACAATTGCCGTGTTTGTGTTGGGACCGTCTCAATACTGTGTCATTCCTAATAAACCCTGGCACGCCAGGTCTTCCTTATCAAGATCAAGAGGATCCATCAAGAAGAGGAGAATGGGTAGAAGGGATCAATCTAGCTAGAGGATGTCTTCAGCCCAAACGCCAGTCCCTGCCCACAGAATACGCGTGAAAATTGGAAGGTAAGCGATGTGATAATGTATTTGTCTGCCTTTGTGTGAGCAAACATCTATATTCCAGTATGTTTAAATAATCGTATATTTCCTTAGGTCCTTCGGATTATTTAAACTTGTTTTTTACCAGCCCCCTATTTTTATTGACAATTGTAGCATTGTGGAGTCAATAAAAGTCAAGAAAAAAAGAACAGTAAAGAAACATTCTAGAACCAAAAAGTCAACGGTGTGTGGGTTAGTATTCATACAAGTATTCATAGTGTGGCTGTCTGTGGTACCGTAGCACCCAAACGGATGAACCGATTTTGATTTCGTTACATATGTATCAATTGCCGAGTAGATGCTCTGATCCTTAAATAAATAAATAATGCCAGACATTGCACTCAGCTTCATCTAGCCACAAAGCAATAAGAGCTTGTGAAATTACCACAAACTAAATATCATACTTTATAAATTTTTTTGTAAATACATATTATACATAAAAACATCCAGACCAGATCCAGAGACAAATACTTGCAGATCATATAAACATTTTTACCGTAGCGTTTAAGTATGCTTTTGTCATTCTAATATTAATAAATAGAGATGGCAACATATTTAAATTTATAAGCTAATTTGCAATTTTAAGATATACACAAAAACAATTTGATATGTTACATACTAGATAGTTTTTTGATGTCCATTCGTGAGACATCATACGGCTGGTGGAACATTGCAAGGTAGGTGGGGTTCCGGTACGGCGGCCGCTGCTCCAGTATCTCTGATAGAGTGGTGAAGGCACTGCCCAGACGCTTTTGCACATAAAATCCTTCCTGGAACACAACAGGTAGAAGTTACATAAAAGCACACACAGGCGACTCAAGCATCCCCGCTTCGATTCCCTTCGATTCTTCAAGTATTTTTTTTAACAAACAGAGACCTACTACGTTTGACCTCGATCTCGCGTGATGTTAAGCGACGATGTAGCCGACGATGGGGCACGCAGGTCTAGAAGACTTGACTTGAAGAGACCCAGATTGTAGTTTTCAGAAGAGACAGACGACGGCAAAGCATTTCTATCTTTGGCTGTACATATTATAAATTGTGGAAGCAAAGCGCTTCGTTTTTAAGGGTGGTAGACTGACAAGGTACCTATGGATGGTATTGAGCGGTACGTTTGCTTGTCCTGTTGTGAAAAGAAGAAGGTGGAATTAGATCATGTAATTCCTGGGCACATGAGTGAGTTCATATGGAAACACTCGAACACAGAAGATGCCTTATAGACATTGTGTTTCTGCACAAACTTATATTCATATAAGTGGCAGAATTGATAGCCCAAGCGTACTTGCAAAAATTTAGTTGCAGTCGCTCTTCAAGCCGCCTAACAAAAAACATTCGAAATTTCTTTTTGTCGCACAATCTATGGACAACACTCACCCATAAACAGAATGTATAAATTTTACAACGATATCTAAAATTTTCACACTACAGTCTTTTCAATTAAGAGACTGTCTAAATCTCCCGGATCAACGAATGTAATAATTTGAGTATTATTTCTAATTCATATTGTTTTTATTTTTAGTAAATTATTTTTGTTTTGGTTTTTTAATTGAAATAGTAGATATTTTATTTTATGCATGTAGTGTTCGCTTCTAGAAGGTCATGAACTCGCGTACTTATTTTTTGTTTTACATACTTAAATAATTTAAGATTTTGTTTAATGTACAGAACCTTCAACTCGATGTGGCTAATGGAAGACAGAATTATTAATTTAAATGTTGATATTGGCAATTAACACAGCAAATTCTAGCCACAAGTTATGCAAAGCTTGTTCTTGTAACCACACACACACACACAAACACACACACACACACAAACACATACACACTCCGTCACTCTCGAAAACTCATTTTTTGTATCCTACTTAGGTAATAAGTAGCTTTATATTAGTTTAATCTTAGTGTTAAACGTCCTGTAAAATTAGAACCCGGTTCTCTTCGGTATGGAGGAGGGCGCTGGTACTTGCGACACAGTATTTATACTTCTGTGAGTATCATCGTTTCCAAATTGTTTACTGTACTTTTATTATGTTCCAAATAAAGATATTTGATTTGATTTGATTTGAACTAGATAACTAATATAACTTGACGACCTCTGTGGGCTAAGGTCTGGCTGAGACGCAGAAGGTTGTGGGTTCGATTCTCGCCACGGGACAAATGTTTGTATGTTCTGCAAGTATTTGTTTAGGGTCTGAGTGTTTCTATGTATGCATGTATTTACAAAAAAAAGTGTTTAAATAGTATATCAGTCAATTCCTATTTATTTATTATTTATTAATTAGTACGAACATGTCAGTAACACTAATTAAAAAAGAACAATACTAGAAACCTTAAATGAAAATACAAATAAAAATATTAACTGGTAGTAAGGTAAGCATCTATCTACACACTCAAACAGACATCTCACAGAATCTCAGACATTCAGATAGAATCACCTTCCATCCGTCCGCAAACACATCACATTCTGGGCTCTCATTCAAGAGGGCATTTAGTGCAGAAAGAGTACGTGCAATGGGAGACTGTGCGTACGCAACCGTGCGAGAAGAAGGTTCCTGGAACAGTAGGTGCTTTCTGATACTGCAATAGTTGTTGGGGACGTAGAGCCTCGCCAAGTCATCATGGAGATCAAGAGCATCGATCTTACCACGGAGAACCTTACACATGATCATCAATTGGTTGTTCGCCCTTCTAACTTCTAAACTGTTGTAGCCTAAGCAGCCCATAAGGAACCTTGTCGGGTACATGTAAGGGTAGTATCCATAATGGTGCTTATAAAGAAAACGAAGAAAAGCCTTTAGGACTTTTTCCAATAAGAGGGTATATGTGCTTTCATATGGATGCCACACACATGAGCTAGTCTCTAGCTTACTCCGTACGAGCGTGCAGAATAAAAGCTTTATGACGTGACTGCTTTTAAAGTCACGGACGTTCCTCAACACAAAGCCCAGCCTACGGAAGGATTCTTTGGCTGTGGATGTGATATGCACATGGAATGTTAGCTTGGAGTCAAATGTGACACCCAAGTCTTTAACAGTTGTAGATCTAGTGATCAGATTAAAAAGAAGCGGTCAAAGTATCGACCCCTGGCTAACCCCGGATCGAGTGTGATACGGCTGTGATTCGTAAACACCCAATCTCACATATTGTTGTGGATTCCGGAGGTAATCCGCGATCAAGGCGAGCAGTCCCAGTGCAAACCCTAGACCCACCAGTTTCATTAAAAGTATGTCATTATTGATTCTGTCAAAAGCTTTACGGAAGTCAAAGTAAAGAACGCCTACTTGAACTCTCCGGTCTAAACTAGCTGATATAAAATTCACCACTGTTAACGGACCTCTTAGCTCTAAAACCGTGTTGTTCGTTGCATAGGGGTTTTTCAACCTGCCTGTAAATTTTATTGTGTAGTATGCGTTCAAAAACTTTCGCCCATGACGATAATATTGCAATTGGTCTGTATTCCTCAATTAATGCTTTGTTAGCTCCTTTAGGAATCCGTATCACCCTCGTCAGCTTCCACTGTGTCGGATAAACTCCGGTTGACAAAGACAAGTTAAGAATGTAGCAATGTGGACGGACAAGAATCTTACAGCCTTGCTTTAAAAACCAAGGAGGTATATTATCTGGCCCAATAGAACCTTCAAGTTTGAGACAATCAATTCCAGAGATCACAACATTCGGAGTAATCTCAAAAATATTCACGTAGTTACTAGACTGGGTCGTATCGTGTTTGTTAGCACTTTCGGCATCTAACTGAGGAATATCTAGGAGAAAAACATTCCCAAAAAACCTAGAAAAGGCTTCTGCTGCTTCAACACCACTAAAAGTCTCTCCTTTATAACTTACACAAGGCTCAAACCCACCTTTAGATCGGAGGCTAGAGACATGCGCCACAACCAACGAGGATTGGAGATGAGGTTACCCTCAATACTTTTAAGGTAGTTTTTGTATGCGGCAGAGGTACGAAATTTGAGGGAAGATCTTAATTCAGAAAACGTTTTGTACGACTCCTCATTGTTGTCTCGTTTCCAGCAGGAATGTAATTTTAACTTAAGTTTTATGTCACTGATAATATCACTTGAAAACCACACAGGATAGCGACGTCCTGACATGCTTTTACGACGCTTCCGAGGGATACAGATGTCAAATAAACTATAAAAAATGTCTACGAATTTTTCAGAGCAAGATTGGACGGTATTTGTCTGAAATACTCCGTCCCAGGAGGTTTCAGAGAGTAACTCAAACAAAAGATTGTAATCCACTTTTCGAAAGTTCCAATCCTTGCGAGAGTCGATATTGCTTGGTGTAATGCGATCACTATGATGATCCATTATAATAGTGATTCCAATGTCTAGGGGTGGGGAGGGTCAATTTTATTGACTAATCCATCTGTACGTGATACAGTAGTCTTTTGCACGTCATTGCCCCCTCGGATCAAAACAATGTCTACCATTCCTCCATAGGCATTGTACACACAACTCAGTCAAATTACAAAAACTTAAAAAATAACAATAATAATTACAAATATTTACAGATGCACTGTTCAAATTAATGTCACCCATTACTATGACATTTCCTTTCAATTCATTAATGTGGTTTTCCACATTACAAAACCACCGCATATAGTCCTCATTTCTAGCGCTAGGTTTTATATAAACAACACATACATAAAAACTGCGACCATGACATGTAAAGCCAGCCCACATATCTACACCGGCTTATCTTCACAGTTTCTAGTTCATGGTGCCGACGCATCAGAATCGGTGGACGTGCGGCGAGCAGTACTCCTCCACCTAAGTTTGCCCTATCACGCCGTAGTATGCTCCAGTCGCCGGCTATAACCTCCGAGTCCTCCACGGAATTGTCCAAGTAGGTTTCAGTAATAGCTACCAAATTATGTTCCAACAAAAGTAGGTTGTTTCGGAAGGTCTCCAATTTGGTCATCAGACCCCGTACATTTTGATATGTTATACGTTCTACTACATTTGTTGCTTAGGCAACCGGAGTGATGTGCTTTTTGTGCCAACCTCACGTTTGTCACGTGAGGTCGTTGGTCTACGAAAGGGCTGGAGTGCAGAGTGACCACTGGCAACCTCCTATGTTTGACTGTATAGTAATTGGTAGTCTGGGGTCTCGCTAACTGGTTTTCTTAGATTGAACCATACCTTAATTCTTGCGTTGAAGGGCCAAACTTCTGTGGATAAGCATGTTTCATAATAGGCGTCAGGAACGCCTACTTTGAAGGATTTGTAGTTTCCCCTAAGAGTAAGTTCCTCAACCGTACATGTTCCTTCAGGACAGAGTTATTTAACTTACTTGAGAATTTCCTCAGAACCTGACTCCATATTCCATAGGTGATTGTATTTCTTTGCATCGACGGCTTTTAAGGTTGTAACAGAGGGGTTAGCGGTACCACATTTTGAGGTGTTTTGTCGGCTTTTCCTTCGCACCTCTGTCCATTGCTGGGAATTGGTGTCTTCCTGGTCAATGCCTACTACCAGTTGTGCATAGGTATTCTGATATCTCGGTTCGAGGCTAGTAGACACGGTGTTGATGTTTTTTATTTCTACAGATTTCGGCGCTGGAGGTGTGGGAAGTTAAGTACTCGTTTTGACCATTTTTTCCTTTGATTGCAGTTTTTTATTCCCGGTGGCAGGAATCGAATCAACATTTGATGAGACAAGTGTAGGTGTGTTAGGCTTTGGCTCTGTTGGCATATCCACGATACCAAAGTCTGAGTCTTCATATTTGGCGAGTTTTAAGTGAAGAGCCCGAACCTGGTATGCATAGTCAGTCAACTTGATTTCATAGCTGCCTAGCCTAGCTTCATAGCTACCTAGTTTGGTGTCATAACTTTATATCTTGGTATCGTAGGCGGTTATCAATTATCAATTCTTATAACACTAATCACAGATCATGCATCTATGTTCATCACACAATGTTAGTTCTGGGGAGATTCAAAAGCAGAGATACTACTGAAGCTAGTTTATTCATATTGGCAAATACACATCATTTTTTTTTTAATCTAACATTTGCCAGTTTTCTAACAATGTTTCTTGATGTTCCTTCAAGGTTCAAGGTAAACGCACACATTAAACATAGTTCACGGAATCAAGCATTTTCGTTTATTAACTTTAAACTTTTGGAACAATTATTTGTTTTGTAAAGCAAGTTGATGATGATGATGATGATGAAAGTAAGTACTTAAATAATTTTCGTTTCCATAACAATTATATAACAACGAAACATAATAATACAATCTAAAGGAACAGTGCAGTAAAATTGACTATAACTGTCTTAAGTTTACATAGTTCGGAACTAGATGGCGCTGCTAAATAAAACCAAATCCTAGAACGCGCTATCGAATCCATTTGAATTGCAAAGGTAGGTATCGTTTTAATGGTCGATGTTCATTTATATAAGAACTGCTTGCTGCTTCCTGCTGTTGCTTGCATCCGTCAAGTATAATTTTTGAAAATGTGCGATTCGCACGTTATTAATTAAATTTGACAGATTTTCATTATCATGATTATCCACAGGATGATATCACCAATTTCCGAGGCCCTTAATTTGTTTCGTACAGAATGTGTTAATTAATTTGTATGATATTGCAATAAAAAAAATCAACCTTACGTACAAACGCCTCTCAACTAGAACATTGCCTAAACACTGCGTAATAAACTTTGCTAAAAAAATTTTGCTACACGAGGGAGCTCAATTTTATAATGATTCACTAGAAAAAATTAAGCAGTCTAAGACATTATCAACATTTAAAAGGCTGATAAAAAGTCATATTGGAAATAAATACTTCTAAATATACTTTTAAATTACATGGAGTACTCCGTAAAGTAAGGTGTTGGAATGCGTAAAGAATTTGATTTTAGTATTTATTTATTTTACCCACATTTATTGTACCTACTCTAATTCTTAGTAATAAGAACCTACTTGTATTTTACATCTACAACGTAACCTTAATGTGAAAAGCATATGTATTGTTTGAATATCCCATTAAATGAATTGTAAATTCTTTGAGATAATAAATTTCTTTAAACCTAAGATTCGCCCTGTCACAATTTTTCACTATCTTACAAAAACTGATGGCACCATTTTAAACTGTGATTATCTTTTGACAGAAGTTGAGAGACGTTTCTATAGCCGGATTATTTTTAGCCATCTTGCGAAGCAAACATTGCGCTCTTATATTATTTATTTTCTCGATTTACGGTTTTATTAGTAATTCTGGTGTTTTTTATTTGAACAGAGCTAGAGTTATTCGGGTGAAAATAATTGGAATAAACGCTTTGTGATTCTAGCTAAAATAATCCGTATAATTATTTTATATGAAAGACATCATTTTATATAAAATAACAAATGACGAACGACAATATACGACTTTGTGAAATCATACTATAAACAATATAAACCCTTGACATTGGCATAATTGACATTATTACGACGCATGCCATTAGTGAAGAAGAAATAAGGCGATGGTTTAGTAACTAGGTATGTCTGTTACAATAAACTGGCCTGTCAGCTCGACTCCCTCCCAGGGACAAACATTTGTGTGATAAACATAAATGTTTGTTCTTTGTCTGGGTGTTATAAAGCATCATAATCATCATCATATTAGCCCCTAAAAGTCCACTGCTGAACATAGGCCTCCCCAATAGATTTCCAGGATGAACGATTTTGAGCCCTCTCCATCCACCGATTTCCCGCGATCTTTACAATGTCGACAGTCCATCGGGTGGGGGGTCGTTCTACGCTTAGTTTTCCTGTCCTTGGTCGCTATTCGAGAACTTTTATTCCCCAACGGTTATCAGTTCTATATATAAATAATCTACTAGTCATCTGGTCACCATAATACAAACTATGGTTAGTTTGGGGCTAGATGGTCCTGTTTGCATTGTTCACCATTCTTTATATATTGAGAATTATGCTACTATGGATAACTCATGGTAGGTTGAGCAAACTGTGTTAAGGATGTAATCATTCAGGATATTATTTTCATTGTAGTACCTATATTTGTATGATCTGCAAGTATTTGTTTTTGGTCTGGTTGTTTCTATGTATAATATGTATGTATTTAAAAAAATGTATATAAGTTAGTATATCAATCATGTGGTACCCATAACACAAGCTCTGCTTACTTTGGGGCCAGATGATGCTGTGTGAAATGTCCGGGATTATGCATTATTATTATATTCATGATGGTGGATTGAATAAATGATTTTTGATGTGTAACATCTTTCCTCTCGATTTCCTGCAATATGTGGGACGGTAGTGTGTAACAGGAAGCCGGGGAAGCGCAATGTTAGCAATTGAGCAATGAGCGTGCGCTGTGGTAGAGTCGGCCGTCAGATGGTGTACCATCTGACGGCCGACTGGCCGAATGGCCGAACCCATTTTCCAAGAAATTGGTACTGTCAGCCAACAATGTGTCCGTGTGACGAGAAAGAGAAAGGGAAACATATTAGGCGAACCCATAAGCTGCGCGCTTAACCTACAGTGTTGTGTATAAAGTGTGCTGTTATATAAACTTATTCAAGATATAATGATTTTTGATGGACTCATTTTTGGTCTTTGTTCAGAACAGACGTGTCCCAAATGTATATTTAAATTAACAAATAATCACTTGCTGACTCGTGATCTTGTTTACTGTGCAGCAATCTGTGTCATACCTACTCAAGGTATAGGATATTATGTTTAGTGTCGTGAAAATGGACAATAATTATTAACTCTGTTTCACTTCAATAATACAAAATGGACAACAGTCCCTTTAACCGGAGCAGCAGGACAGCTCGCTCGCTGCCGCCTGCGCCCTCGCCTGCATCAGCATCCCGCCCTATAGTACCCGACCGAGAAGATAATATCGTAGAAGTTATTTCTACCCCTGAAATTCAGAACTGGATGATGTCAATCGAGCAGTACCTAAACTAAGTGTGTACTATTGCATCGGAGGGGAAACTGAATACAGAACAAAAACTTCGCATAAGTACTTTGTGTCGAAAAGTTGGTCATGGTACATCGCAGATGGCAGTGCAATACCAATCTATTAAGCAGAAAGCCCTTCAAACCCACTCCGTTACTCAAGAACTGAAAGATAAACTTAATCTTTCTCAGCGGCTTCAAGAACTTAAAGAAAGTATTGACCAGTCCTCGAAACCCGTAGCAGGAACCTTTTTTGCCGATATGGTTAAAAATGGAACCAATAACTACATTAAGCCGATTAATCTTAGTACAGTTGCCATTTATCCCAACGATAAATTGAAATAAAGTGAAGATACAAAATCCCTTGTCCCTTGTCTTGAACGGATAAAATTTCACATAAGAGGCCTTCGAAAAACAAGGAACGCAGGAATAATAATAAGCACTGAAACTAAAGATGACATTGAGAAGCTCAAGCAATCGATGCAGCTTAAAAACTCTGACCTTACGATCGATGAGCCATAGAAACGGAAGCCCAGAGTTGTAGTTGTCGGTGTGCCTTCATCGATGGCTGAAAAAGAGGTTTTTACGTGTCTCTATCACCAGCATCTGGCCGAAACACTTCAGAATTCTTCTCTTGACGAGTTTTAAACCTCCATTAGATTAAGCCATAAGTCTGATAAGAGAACAGCTGAGACGTGTAACTACGTCATTGAAGTACCTGCAGATATAAGGAAAGCCCTCATAACAAAAGATAGAGTTTATGTGAATTGGTCGTCTTGCCCTATGCGAGACATTACTTTGATCACTCGATGCTATAACTGCCATCAGTATGGTCACGCGGCCAAGTCTTGTCGGGATCCTACATACACCTGTGGCCACTGTGCTGCTCCTGGTCATTCTATTAAGGAATGCACGAAGAAGGCAGATGAACCAAAGTGCGCCACTTGCGGCCACTTCAATAAGCCGAGTAAACATTGTACAGGAACTGCTGAATGCCCGGCAAAAATAATAGCAGAAAAAAGGTAAATTAACTCCATAAATTATGGAGGTGCCTAAGAATGCCTAAGAAGACTATTTGGAGGCGCCATTTAAAATATTTCTAGTGTCGGTTCATAAGTAAAGATAAAAAAAAAAATTTGACAGTAATCAATCACGATGCCCTTCTAACCTTAAATTGTAAGTCAAGATAAATAAACAACGTTTGCACATTTTCTAAGTTAAATAATTACATACACGTAAAAACTAGAAAAATACTTACGTATCATTTCTTCGTTTAAAATTACCAGTTTACAATTCTGCTAACTCGCAATTTGTTTATCTTTTGTTGTATGTTTATATTTTTATAATGTTTGCATTATTTGTAGTTTTAATTTTAGTTAAGATTTTTAATACTATTTTATACATCTAACTGAAAATAAAATGTCAATGTAGGTGATTATTTTAGAATCTATGTACCTAAGTAAGCTCTTCACGCCTGAGATACAGGATTACCTAGTTAAGGCTCGTATTATGCATACCTTTAATTAAATAGGTTATAGAATTTTGTCATTAGATATTATTGTACCATGTAAATTTTGAATAAATATTATTATCATTATTATAATGTTAATGTTGCTTATTACTAAGGCGAGATTTCTTTTTTTTCCTACTCAAGCGTGCGCGAGCCAGTAGTAACCAGTAGATGGTCGTCTCACGCGCAGAATGCTGGGTCTAAGACGCCTAGACCACTTTAACTGTTATTTTTGTGTTTAGGTGCGCACTAACTTGAGTGAAGTCGTTGATGTCCAGACGTCCAGTATATGCGAACTTGGCGGATGGATGATGACGGAATATGGCATCTAGCGCTGCCTCCCAGGCACCGACCACGTACCTGGCTTGTTTGTTCTCCACCATGCTGAAATACAACATATTAAGTTAAGTATAAACTAGGGCATATTCTAGAGCATTCCCATGTAACGTAATGTTCTTACGAATAATAATAAATTATATATTAATTAAGCCGGACATTTCACACAGCATCATCTGGGCCCAAAGTAAGCAGAGCTTGTGTTACTACATGACTGATATACTACATAATACATTTATATATACATATGTCTGACAATCAACATCAACCTTCCGTAATACTTCATGAAACCCGAAAGCTATTAGTTTGATATGTTTCAACAAAATTAAATAGTTCGTTTTGAGTCTAGTTTGGGGCTAGATGGTGTTGTGTGCATTGTCCAATACTTAATATTCACTATGTTAACTCAAAACGGGATATTTACCATGATATATGAGTTTTTCTGATTAAATAAAAATAAACTCAGTTTATCTCGTGATCATGGCGCATGCAACTGTGTCGAAATATCGGGAAGCAGGAAAACTTATATATCATGATAAATATCCCGTTTTGAGTGAAAACATAATGTTCATTTTCAGAAAATATATTATTATTTATTTATCAAATCGGTACTTGTATAACAAGTTCAACATCAACTATTATAATTTTAGTTCTAAATGGTTATAGTTTTGAATGGCTTGATTTAAAAACGAACCACATTCCCTCAAAAAGCCAGAATTCGAGCACCATGCAATCCTGATTGTGAAGTTAGTGTATGACGCCTTCGGTGTCGTCCTAAGGCGGCCTAAGGCGGCGGTTGTTTCCTAATAAACTAGTTTTATTTACTTATTGACTTTTTAACTTATTGTAGCACTAGCACTTAAAAATGTTACTCTAATTTAGACTTTTGTGCGAACAAAATAAGGTCTTTTGTATACATTTTTTCCTCGCCATGGCTGTGGTTTTTCTAAAAGTTGCTAAAAGTTTTTCATTGATCAAGCCATTCATATATTTTAAAAGTTCAAATTGAAAGCTATAGAACCAAATATCGACTTACTAATGTATAGTTCCGAGTTCCAGATACACGTCAGCGCCGTCACCAGTGACGCTGGCAGCTATCAGAGTGCACAGCGCTGTTCTAAGCCCGATGTGTTCTATACTCAGGTTGTTCGCCACTACCTGCACATAAAATCTATATAATATAAATTTTAATTAAACTAAAAAGAAAGCCGACTTCATTGAATATAAAAAGCAACAGACTTGAGAACCTCTTCCTTTTAAAGTTTTAATGTTTTTTTAGTACTTTGTCGTTTTTCGTAAACACCACTGGAAGGTTACAGGAAAGCAAAATACGAAATTGCGTTTACTTGGATGACATATTTTTCTAGCTATTTCGATTTGAAAATTCATACTACCGAACTAATTTAGATGAAATTCCTATGGGACCAAAACTTTTTTTTTTTTTTTAATTAGTTCATAAATGATGCAGTTATGAGATCACAAAAATGCAACTGAATTGAGAACCATCTCCTTTTTTGAAGTCTGTTAAAAAGGGAAATATTGTCCGTTGGTAAGCGCCTCATTTGAGAACAGCTCAACCGATTTGGCTATTTTTATTTTAAAATAATTATAATAGTGCGAATTAGGTTTTTATGGAAAGAAAAGTCTGAAAAGTTTCTTCACGTTTGGAAAAAACTAGACGTTCTTTTTTTTATTAATATTAGTTAGATCTTATTCCCACAGTATATAATAATAATAACGCTGGACATTTCAAACATCATCTTCTGGCCCCAAAGTAAGGTACAACAAAACTGATATATAACATAAATGTTTTTTTTTTAAATAGCTACATATATTTCTATGTATACATATACATAGAAACACCCAGATCCAGTTTTATTTATTTTGGGGCTAGATGGTGCTGATAAGTCCACCAATCTATATAATATATATATATAAATTTTTGTTTATTCTGTCCATATTAAGGTTGCCTGGAAGAGATCGCTTTTAGCGATAAGGCCGCCCATTGTACAATTTTATTTCTATTATTTCTCCTGTGTTCTTTTTGTGTACAATAAAGTGTTAATCTATCTATCTATCTATCTATCTATAAAGGAGAAGTCCACTCACTGACTCACCCTCATCACGAATTTTCCAAAACTACAAGGATTACAGATTAGCAATTTGGCACGAGCATTCTTTGAGCGGTGTAGGCGCATTAACCATACCCAATTAGCAACAGTATATATTTTATAATACTAATATATCTTATAATATAATAATAAAGTATATTTTATAATATTAATTATCCAATATATCGGTGGATGGAGAGGGCTCAAAATCGTTCTTCGTGGAAATCAATTTGGGAGGCCCATTTTCAGCAATGAACTTCCTAAAGGCTGAAATGATGATGATGATGAATATATTCAAATATTTATATTTAAAGCAGCGCATCCGCACGGATACGACAATGTCGTAATCGCTGCGTAATTAAATCCCCGAAACAAAGGAAATACATATAGAAAAGCTATTTATTGAGATGATTCCAATGAGTCCAAACACGATACCTCTGCTGTAACTTGGTGAGGAGTTCGGTTAGATTCCAGGTGATGCTGCAGCATCAGGTCAAACTATTATTGCTCTTTTATTATTGTTCTTGCAATATTATTGATGTAACAGGATCCCAAATTTTTTATCGATCAGACCTGTGAATTTGATCACATCTCTTCATCAGAAAAGAGCTGATCTTTAAATGACTGAACAGTTTTTTTTTAATCATTGACGATTACTGTGGCGCAGTGAGTGGGCCAAGGCCCGGCTGAGACGCAGAAGGTTGCAGGTTCGATTCCCGCCGCGGGACAAATGTTTGTATGATTTGCAAGTATTTGTCGAGACAAATAATATAATATAATAATAATACCGGACATTTCACACAGCATCATCTGGCCCCAATGTAAGCAGAGCTTGTGTTATGGGTACCACATGACTGATATACTACTTATATACTTTTTTTTTGTAAATACATACATATTATGTATATAGAAACACCCAGACCCGAGACAAATACTTGCAGATCATACAAACATTTGTCCCGCGGCGGGAATTGAACCCGCAACCTTTTGCGTCTCAGCCAAACCTAAACTCACTGCGCCACAGAGGTCGTCATATATCCTCAATACTTGCAGATCATACAAACATTTATTTACATAGAATATATAGTATTCAGACCCGAGGGTCTGGGTGTTTCTATGTATACTATATATGTAAGTTACATCAGTCATGTAGTAACCATAACACAAGCACTGATAACTTTGGGACCAGGTGATGCTGTGTGAAATGTCCAGCATTAATTATTGAATCATTGCTAAATTCACTTGATCAAGTAAGCATTCAAACAAACAAAATCGGTTCATCCATTTAGGAGATATAGACACAAAGATACACACTTCTAACTTTTAACATCCCTCTTTTTCATCGGGGATTAAAAACGACACTATATACTAACTTCTTCACCCTTGCGAAAAGTGAACAGATCCTTGGCCACATCTTCCTCCATCAATCCAGATAGAACAGTACAAGTCATTATCTTGAGGCTGATGTCGATACGCTTAAATAAAAATAAATATTACGATTAGTCAAGTCAAAAAAGTCAAAAATATATTTATTCAATACAATCACAAGGATTACTTTGAAACATCTTACATACTAAGTGAATTTAGGTGTCAATCCCTCTTAACACAAGCCCGAGAAGACGAATACAAGAGAGTTTATACATTTAAAATCTGCCGGTTAACTGTCTGATTATCCCGTTGTGCCCCACTGCTTAGCAAAGGCTCCCCAGTCAACTCGGTTTTGAGCTAATTGGACTCCAGTTCTGTCAAAGGTGTCGAGATCATCTCGCCATCTTTTTTTTGGGTCTGCCGCGACGCCCTCTCGCTGTCTCAGGGCTCCACTGAGTGGTGATTTTGGCCCACAGCTCATCTGGCATGAGATAGACCTGACCAGCAGCAGCTCAAATTAAAGAAATGAATAAGAAATTATGAAGACTGTATTCTTCGATCTTGGTAGACACTTTTTCAGATCTGTAGTTTCTTAAATCTTTAAGGATGTCTAAAGAGAGTAGTCAGAGACACGACTAAACATTTTTACGAAACACATTCTCACGCTTTGTACAGGAGTTTGTATTCGGTACGCGACAGGTTGCAAGCTCATCGCCGCTTATGGGAAATAACATTCACGACTTTTCTTCACCTTTTGAGAGCACAGATGTTTTTTTTTTTAAAAAACCCACTGGTGCCCTATTAGGTTGGAACCCACGAACATATAACCAGAAGGCAAGGGTACCAATACACCATTAGTGCTCTGTGGTCGAGGGTTCGATTCCTTCCCAGGATATACATTGTGCATGTGCATATTTATCATACATATACATTGTGTGATGAACATAGGTGTTTGTTCTGTGTCTTGGTGTTATAATGTATCATAAGTATGTATTTACAAAATATATAAGTATTCTATCAGTCATCTGGCCACAGTAGTACAAGCTATACTTCGTTTGGGGCTAGATGGTTTAGTGTGCATTATCCACCAATATTTATTATTACTAGTGGTCGCCCACTGGTCGAAATTCGACCATAATTAATTAATAACTAATGTTTTTTTTATGTATAATTAAAAAAAATTGCATTCTGCACTCCTTCTGTATATAAACTATAAGTGTGCAAAATTTCATACTCCTCCGTCTGCGCAATTTTTGTAAAAAGGGGTACAAATATTTCGCATCACGTATTAATATATAGATATATCTTTTACAAGCGAATATACTGACCCGTTCCGGTTCATTCTCGAACGAACGTTCGGGTTCGGAATAACCATCGAATTAATATGACTTTTAAAACTATCATGGTTTTGCACATCATTTTCACTCATCATCATCAGTCCATAGCAGTCCACTGCTGGACATAGGCCTCTCCTAATGAGCGCCATTGCGCCCTGTCTTCACATTACGGGATATTTAAACTAAACAGTTTATCTCGTGATCATGGCGCATGCAACTGTGCCGAAATATCAGGAAGCAGAAAAACTCATATATCATGGTAAATATCCCGTTTTGAGTGAAAATAATCGGACTAATATTCGACCAATATTGATTTATTTAAATATTAACCGTCATAATAGTAATGAGTTCTTGCATAAACTCTGCGTTGAGCATAGCGCGGGTACTGACGTGATAGTTCTGTAGATTGATATAGCATTGAACGGCTAGTCGCTGTGCTTCGATAGGGTTATCTTTGACTGCAAACAAAGAAAGGTCTTAATAACAACAACAATAAAAGCTTTCTTTCCTTACATCTAGTGTTATAATATTATGATATTAACTAATGTTAGACTTGCCTGTCAGCTCAGCTGGTGCTCTGCTGTCTGCGCTGTAGGTTGAGGGTTCGATTCCCTTCCAGGATAAACATTTGTGTGATGAACATAGGTGTTTGTTCTGTGTCTCGGTGTTATAAAGTATCATAAGTATGTATTTAAAAATAAATATAACCACTTCAGCTTGCAAATTTAGACATAACGCAAATTTTGCAAGTTGAAGTGGCAATGGGCAGACTATATAGCTCGCAGAACTAATAACCGTTGGGAATCCCCATTCGAGAACTTTTACTCGAAAGTTCTCGAATGGCGACTAAGGACAGGAAAACGAAGCGTAGGACCACCCCCAACCCTATGGACTGATGACATTGTAAAGATCGCAGGAAGTCGGTGGATGGGGAGGGCTCAAAATCGTTCTTACTGGAAATCTATTGGGGACGCCTATATTCAGCAGTGTACTTCTTAAAGACTGATATGATGATAATGATGTATTTAAAAATATAAGTCAGTCATTTGGTCACAATACAAGCTATGCTTAGTATGGGGCTAGGTGGTGTTGTGTGCGTTGTCCACCAACGAAATGTTTAGATTTTTTGAAATTTTCTTTGTAATGGATATAATAACTACTTACAGATTTTAAAAAATCTTTTACTTATACAAAGCCAGATTATTAGAGAATTACATAGTTTATTTTCTGTTTTAAAAAATATAGAGATACGAAAATTGCAATAGTTTAACCCAAGGTATCAAAAATGTGCATTAAAAATTAATTTTTAGGTAGCGCTGCGAAAACTTTTTATAATACATAAAACATGTTTATAGTACTTCGTCACTATCCACAAAAAGTCTAGATATAGACTTAGCCTGTCTCTATGGTCTAATGTATACCATTTCGACTATCGACTGGCCTGTCAGCTCAGTTGGTAGCAGCTCTGCCTTCTGCGCTGGAGGCAGAGGGTTCGATTCCCTCCCAGGATTATCATTTGTGTGGTGAACATATGTGTTAGTTCTGTGTCTGGGTGTTATAAAGTATTATAAGTATGGATTTAAAAATATTATAAGTATTCTATCACTCATCTAGCCACCATAATACAAGCTATGCTTAGTATGGGGCTAGATGGTGTTGTGTGCATTGTCGTAGATATTTGTACCATGTTTACTTACTAAGGTTTGATATTGTAATTAAATATGGCGTGCTTTACAAGGCAGCTGTATTCTTCGATTCTAAAATTCAAGGAGAAAGGGAGAAAGGGAAATATGTTAAACTAGCTGCCCACGGCTTCGCACGCGTAGTTCTTACAAGTAGCCTATATCCTATCCCATCCAAATCCCATGCCATGGTTCCATCTATCTCAAAAATTCAATTCGGTTCAGCGGTTAGGCTTGAAAACGTAACAGACAGACAGACAGAGTTACTTTCGGTTTTATAATATTATTATGGATTAACTAATAGCCTCGCAAATTAGATGTTACGTGATGCCGGTCTACCGTGATTTTTAACATTATATAAACGATGGTTGTGTTAGACTTATGTTTGTACACATACTCGACTTATATACTTACATTTCTTATTAATATTCCTTAAGAAAGCGAAAGTCTTGGGTTCCACAACGCTGAATGCCGCCTTAGGTATGATTTTGCAGAGCTCAGCGAGCGCTCTTAACGAGTTCATTCGGATGTAGAACCACGCGGCCGCATCGTCGCCGAGAATAACTGAAATTTCGTTGTAACCTTTAACATTTTTGTCTGAAAACCAGCGCTGCTTAGCATGTTCGGGAGTAGCATTTAATTGAGACTCGACCTGTTTGACCGCACTTTTAGGAAGGACTGATAATGATGAATGTAGATAGCTACACCTCACTTTTAGTATTGCTATAAATGCTATAGTGACGGGACGGGAGTGTGTAACAAGAAGCCAGGAAAGCACGCGCTACTTTGATCAATAAGCGCCATATTTTATATTTTTGATATAAAACATCTTACCTCTCGCTTTCCTGCATTCTGTGGGAGTGGTTCGGGCGGGACGGAAGTGTAAAACAAGAAGCCGGGAAAGCGCGCACTATTTGATTTGATCAATGAGTGCCTTATTTTAATATTTTTGATGTGTTACATCTTTCCTCTCGCTTTCCTGCAATCTGTGGGAGTGATTTCGGACGGGAAGGAAGTGTGCAACAGGAAGCCGGGAAAGCGCATGCCATTTGATTTGATCAATAATCGCGCGCGGTGGTTGAATTAGCCGTCAGATATATACGCCGTTATATAAACTTATTCAGGATATAATGGTAATTATTAGTAAAGTGAGATGTCAGATGTTACACATCATATGCAACTACTCGCTCGCTTTTTTTATTCTCTTTTGGCCAAGTGAATTTTTTTATACACAATCTCTCTTATGCCTGGTTCCTAGTAAAACCATGTGTATTAACTACGCCACCAAAGTTGGCTGACTCATACAAAAGTAGTATAGTAAAATTAAGTAGACTGTGCGTTGAAGGTGACCAAGAAAGGTACTCCAAAGTAATTGACAATACCCAGGGAATATCACGAGTTGTTGACGACCAATACCACTCAAAACTGATGAAACATACCACAAAGCGCTTCAATGATATTCGTGTCAGACATCCGAACGGCTGCTGGCAACAGCTTGGTCATATTCGCCACTCCCATCGCCGCATCGGCCAACAGATCCACGTTAGAGCTCAGGAGTTGGTTGCAGAATATCAGGTCTGTACCAGTTTGAAACAATGCCTAGGGACAATAAGTATTTGGGTAAGGACCAAATTTTTTGCATCGTTGCACATCGGAAATCACAACTGAAAATGTCACAAAAGAACAAATGTAGCACAACGGAAATTGTAAAGGTTAGTGTATGTATGAGTCCAAAAATAATCTAATATTTTAGCTTATTTAATATCCAATTATTTTTTCTTATTTAATAATTAAAATTATCTTTGAAAAAAAAACCTAATTAAACCCTTCCTTCACGATTTTCTTTAGTTGAATTAAGTTTTTAATTCTTTAGTCCCGTTGTGATTTGAGTCTCGATGAAACAAAAAAGCGACATTAAAAAAAAGACAAACATAACCATCTATAGGTTTCAACGTACGAGAGAATGAAACATTACAGTGTTTCAAGATATTCTTGGGTCTCTTTTTTACAGGTTTAATTCTATAAAATGTGATAGATTAATAGAGGATTAGGAGACACTTATACCTATATGAGATTATTGGGATGTTGTGGGAAAAAAAAACTGATATTACTGTAATACAATCATAATAAAAATAAAAATATTAATCATAATAGCACAACGAACAATTATTATAAAAACGAACTAAACAAAACAATAAAATTAGTAAGATCAAATGTTAACACCACTTTCATAATATTAAAAATAATAATCATGGCTCAAACAACTCTTAAATTAGTTTTTTTTAATATTGTACAGGTATTGGTGGCAATTCTGTTGGCACCAACCTAACTAATTTTAGCTAAAATTAGGTTTAGACTGTCAAATTAAACATTGTTATTCTGCTGTTACCAACTTATCCTAATTTAATTTTATCTAATTTAATTAAGTGTTCCTTATTTAGTTAGATGGTACCAACCGAATAGGTTTTACAAATGATATGACTAACTAAAATATATTTTAGACATTCCTAAATTTAGAAATGAACCAACCGAATTGCCACCACTGTCTATTTTATTTAAGCTGGTACACACAAAAAAAATATTTGTTCTTAAAATACGAAAATATACGAAAATAAGACTAGTTACAAATATACACAATAATAGGGTGCTTGTTTTTTTTTAAATTTTTAACAGTTTTTTTATTTTTGTTATCTCGCCATTTTTTTTCATCACTTGCTTTTCGTTCTCGTCCATATCTTGTAGGTATATTTATTTTTTTAGCTATCATTCTTTCAGCATTCTTCTTTTTCATTTCTTCATATTTCTGGTGATTTGTTTCTTTTAACTTTCGCGGTAGGTATTTGCGACAACTTTCCACTGAAGACAAAGGCATCTGAAAAAGAATATATCGACCCATTACATAGAATAAAATTACTTTTATAAAAATATTGCAAATACAACGAATCTACTAGTCAAAAATAAAACATTGTTAAAATGTTAATTTTTTTTGTAAGCCTCCACCCTCTGGTACGCTACGGTCGCGTGGTATCTACCGGGACAATAAACTAGCCTATTTCAAATACAGCAAACCCACTAATCTTATATAAAAATCCGTACAGATATGAATTACTAAAATATCTACACAAAATAATATTGTATAGGTACTTACCTTTATAATATTCTAATGTGACACGTCGCACAATTTCGTGTCATTCGTCGCACACAGGATCAAAAAAATCAGCAAAAAAAATTCACACTGCAAAGAATAAACACCTAAATGAATACACATCAAAGTTTTCCAATAATAGACAAACTAAACTACACATAGAATTACGAATTCAAAGTAACAAAATATGTCAAAAAACACTATAATAGTCTTACAGAAAGTCCCGATTTATATCGACACACATGGACTCCAAACACGTTTCAGCTGAGCGAAAAATAAAATGTCAGAATTAGCCTGAAGTTAGTCAAGATACAGATGACAACGTTGCGATTGGAAAAAAACATTATTGGTTATCCTACATTGCCAGGTTTTCATGTTATGTTGTCGCAAAACTGAGTTGCAAAACGGAACGAAATTCGGGACACTCATTATTATTATGATTATTATTAAACTATGATGTTTAATGAGGCATTACTAATTAAAACGTTTGGGTAATAATACTTGAATTAAAACAGAAAATCAATAAAAATGATTTTATTTTTTGAATAAAAATTAAAAGTAACAAAATATGCAAAAAAATTCAATAACTTAGAGGAGTCCGAGTTGGGACACTCACGTTTTGTATGAAAAACTAAAATGGATTCAGTATCTTGATTCACTTAAAATTAATTTAACAGAAAACATGTGAAAGAAACCTATGTTTGAATTAGGTACTGAGTGCACAATAAGTTAAGCTTCATTAATCAAGTCTTAAAACTCACCTGAGATAACGCATTTTTTTTATATTATGATTTTAAAGTAAGATGCCACCGTTACCTTGCTCGAAATGAGAAAAATTTGGTCCTTACCCATTCATACTAGATTTTTCCATCGGGAATCTTTATTCTGCAAAATTCACTAGAAACAGGAATGTTTTCATTTGAGTGTTAAGGACGTCTCAAGTACTGTATGTTCGAGCTAACGCACACTTGTACAATTATCTTTTAGTAATAGATATTTTATATTTAAACTAGGTGCTGCCCGCGGTTTCGCACGCGTGGTACCTACATAAAAAGTAGTCTATGTCCTTCTCCAAGGTGCCTTCTATCTCTATACCAAAATTCATCAAAATCGGTCTAGCGGTTTAGGCGTGAAAACGTGACAGACAGAAAGACAGAGTTACATTCGTATTTATAATATTAGTAGGGATTAGCCTAGCTTGCATTGACATACGCTGCAATTACTATCGATCATTGGTGGAAACAATAAAGCAGTTACACACTGCAGTTGCTGCAGTTACTACATTCAACGGGTTCGGTCATTTAACTCTCTTCAGAGTCACCACCCCTCAGTTAGCTCCCCTTAGGCAGTTTAAACGTAGCTTTACGTACTGCCCATAGCCCTTCACATACTTACTACGATTTAAGCTCGGCGACACGCAAAATTTCTCCACATATTCCACATATATAATTCCACATATACGAACGGTAGTGATATTTATCTAGAGCTGTTACAGCAATTATGTATATTTTTTTAATGTTATCGTGAAATTATATTTTGGTAAATAAATTAAAAACTGCACCATCCTGAAACCCAATAATAATAATAATAATAATAATACCGGACATTTCACACAGCATCATCTGGCCCCAAAGTAAGCAGAGCTTGTGTTATGGGTACCACATGACTGATATACTACTTATATACTTTTTTTTTTGTAAATACATACATATTATACATAGAAACACCCAGACCCGAGACAAATACTTGCAGATCATACAAACATTTGTCCCGCGGCGGAACCCGCAACCTTTTGCGTCTCAGCCGGACCTAAGCCCACTGCGCCTCAGAGGTCGTCAATCGCGTCGACTGGTTCTGACTTAATAAGCATTCTTCATTTATTTTAGAATCCATTCTGAAAATCAAATTTAATACTGTATGAGTATGTTTTTAACTATATAAATATTCTATCAGTTATCCCCATAATACAAGTTATACTTAGTTTGGGGCTAGATGGTGGTTGTTTGCATTGTCTAAAATTAGGTTTCTCAATTCAACCGTATATATAGGGTCTTTCATTAAGCGTGTCCTATCTTTAAATTTAAATAAAACAAAGTGTGTGTGATATATTATTGAAATTATTTATTTATTTGAAAGAAAGATGTAGTGATGCCATTATGTGTGGAATATGACATCATTCAAATGTCCGCCACGGCTTCTCTGGGTGAAGCGCATGCGAGATATCCAATTTTCCATGACTTTTGCGCATAAATTAGGCTGAATTTGACTTATGGCATAGGTTATGTTGGCTTTGAGGGCCTCTGTGATTTGTAGTTTATTCACATAGACCTGCGACTTAAGAAAACCCCACAAGAAAAAGTCTAGCGGGGTTAATAAGTCACAAGATCTCGGTGGCCAGTTCACATCAGCTCCACGTGAGATGACCATGCCCTCAAATCTCTCATGCAGAATATTCAATGTGGCATGAGCTGTGTGGCACGTAGGGCCGTCTTGTTGAAACCACATGTCGTTGGTGTTCAGATGATCCAGTTTATGCCAAAAAAAGTTGGTAATCATCGACCTATAGCGCTCGCCGTTGACAGTGATGGCCTGGCCAATGTTGTTCTCAAAGAAATATGGCCCGATGACGCCGCCAGCCCAAAACCCACACCAAACTGTAACTTTTTCGGGATGCATTGGACGCTCTTGGATCTCATGTGGATTGGTATCGTCCCAAATTCGACAATTTTGTTTGTTTACGTACCCATTCATCCAGAAATGGGCCTCATCGCTGAAGATAATTTTTCTGTGAATATTACGGTCAGTTGCTAACTGCTCCAGTGCCCATTCAGCGAACACACGTCGTTGTCTATGGTCGTTTACCTTCAATTCCTGGGTGAGTTAAATTTTATACGGGTGCAGGCCCAAGTCACGACGCAAAATTCGCCAAGTTGTGGTCTGTGAAAGGCCGAGTTCTTGTGAGCGACGCGAAATCGACTGCCTCGGATTCTCCTGCACACTCTCACGGACAGCGGCGATGTTTTCGGCAGACCTTGCGTTTCGTTGACGTACGGGTGTTGGTCGATCATCGACCACACGACGAATAGTCTTCTCGGTAGGACGATTATGGCGACCGTAAAATGGGCGAAGCGCGCGGTGCGTTGCCCGAACAGAACACTCATTTTGATAAAACAATTTTATCATTTGCACGTGTTGTTGAATGCTATAGCTATCCATGATGATTTAGGAAAACAGAATGAATAAATTACAACCAATTTGACAGATGTAGCTTCAACAAGATGGCCGCTACCAACTGTCAAAGTTCGGACGTGCCTATTGGAAGACCCTATATATTTATTTTTTATGTGTGTTCGCTTCTCGTCTTCGTCAAGGCTTCGTCGTTTATGAACCGATTTTGATGATTATTTTTTTGTTGGAAAGGAGATATCCCAAGGGTGGTACCATGATAACGATAAGATAACCAGGATCTGATGATGGCATTCCAGAGAAATCGGGAGGAACCTTGGAAAATCGTAATGGCGAAGTGCGTTTGTATTTTCTTTTCATTAAGTATTTTAAAGCACTACTATTTAATGTAGGTCTGGAATCGATCTGATGATGGAGCCGAAATAAAGTCGAGGGAACTCCTCAACAATTTACAGCAATTACCTGGTGTTTGGGCTTGATTAATTTTGTATTGATGAGAACTTTACACCTAGATGCGTTTTGACTGTCATTAGGGGAGGGGCTGATGATGAAGACGAAGGATTTTTATCTTTTTAGTTTCCTGTTTGAAGGCGGTTTTTTTTTGTTTAGAATTATCCTTTATCATACCGTACAACTGGTGAACGTCGGCCTTAAATACCAATGAAGAATCCTACACTCTTTCTACATTTTTCTGATATGGGCTACTAACACGTAAAAACTAAATAATTAACTCACATCCCTCCCATTTGAATTAAAGGACATCTTCGTGAGTACAGCGAGGCAGTGCGGCTTCATAGCAGGTAAAGCCATCTCTAGATATGCCAGCAGACGCAGGATACAGCCGGACTGGTACAGATGAGAGGCATTCTCCTCCGTTTCCACGTAGTTGCGGAGAACACCCAGCACTTCTGTGTGGACGTCGCGGAACTCGTACTTCTGTTTGGATAATATACTTTTTAGGTGATGCCTCCATTGATAGTGGCCGAATACATTATTATTATTAAGTCTTTATTAACTAAAAAGTTACAGTACTTATTTCTTAATAATATCTACGGTTAAAATGAATATTGCACATTCGGTAGGACGTAGTATTTTGCACAAATATTAGTTTAACGTATATTTTGTGAGGAATCGCTTTGCTCGCAATTTTTATACGGTGTTCCTATAGCTCTAGCAATAAGCTCGCTTTGCTCGAAGATTAAATGAGCTTGGCAAGACTGTCCAATGAATTTAGGAGCTTAGCTTGGTACACTAGGTACTACTTCTTCGTACGAGTCAGTGGCAGTCTTCATTAGCGGCCATTTAATAAGCCACTTTGAGACCTCCGTCGTGGCTTACTAAGATTCAGATTCCATTAATAGGCTCGCTTTGCTTCATGTGTAAAAAGAACGTCACAGATGTGACCTCATCCCATAGCTCCATTCACACATCTCACCCAACACTTGCAGGCTTAAAGAAGCTGATTTATTTGGTCTCCTCTAACGCTTACCTCTAAAATATCACACAGATCCAGTACACCAGTAGATGCTCTGAAAGACTTCTGCACCACCTGGTCCTTGTACCGGCATATCAGCTGGTCTACAGTCCTCAGCGCAGCATGCTGGATAGCTAAGTACTTGCTCTGCATCAATGCTAGAAGAGATGGCCAGCTGAACTGCTGGTTCTTGGTAACTTCTGATGCGCAGATAGGGTCGTCTAGTAGATTGCTCAGAGTCTGCAGAAATTTGTGTAAATTAATTATATGACTGACGCAATGATTTCCAAGTGAAAAAGTCCTTAAATAGTGCAATTTTAAAGTGGCAATTCGGTTGGTTCATTTCTAAAATTAGGAATTGTTTAAAATATATTTAGTTAGTCATAGCATTTGTAGAACCTATTCGGTTGGTACCATCTAACTAAATTAGGAACGCTTAATTCAATTAGATAAAATTAAATTAGTATAAGTTGGTAGCAGCAGCATACCAAAGTTTCATTTGACAGTTCTAATCCTAATTTTAGCTAAAATTTGTTAGGTTTGTGCCAACAGAATTGAGGTCAGTATCTAAATTAATTAAATTTAAATAAAATAAATATATATTGCAGCCACACAAAATTAAATGCTAGTTATAATGTAGAGTATAAATAAATAAATATTGGTGGACAATGCACACAACACCATCTAGTCCCAAACTAAGCATAGCTTGTATTATGGTAACCAGGTGACTGATAAAATACTTATATATTTTTAAATACATACTTATGATACTTTATAACACCCAGACACATAACAAACACCTGTGTTCATCACACAAATGTTTATCCTAGGAGGGAATCGAACCCTCAACCTACAGCACAGAAGGCAGAGCTACTACCAACTGAGCTAACAGGCCAGTCAGAATGTATAAACTTTCATAAAAATAAATACACACTAAAAAATACAAATATATATTGCGCTGGATCAAGAGTGCACCGTGTGCACTTTTACCAATTGCTTAATAAAAGTGCAGTCTACATCCAGCCTTCCTATAATCAAGAAGCTGTTGGAGCTGTGATGTTCTTTTGCGGATTACATTAAAAGTCATCGACGCATGCTTCTGTAAACATGCATGGCGCACTACAGAAGGCAGAATCCCTAACCCCTCATTATATTATTATATAACTAGCTGTACCCGGCATGCGTTGCAATGCCACAAATTTTCTCACCGTTTTAACCTTCCCTGGACTACGACATACATTTCAACACCAAAATCAGCTAAATCAGTCTAGCCGTTCTCGAGTTTTAGCGAGACTAACGAACAGCAATTGATTTTTATTATATAGAAGATAAATATACACACAGGGCATCCTAGTTTCGCCTAGTGCACGTGATATAGGTCACAAACTAGGATGCCCTGACTGCACGTATAAATCAATTGGCAGAACGCCCTAAGCAGGCTTATTTTGATGGCCTTACTGCGTCTTTCGAATCGTTTTACGAGCCAGCATATTGGTTCTAACTGATAATGCCATTCGCTCCCTCTACGATCTAGTCTCGATGTGAATGGTTGATGTCATATCCCTATGCATTCTACAGTAAATTGCTAGGCTTTTGATGTTGTGATGTGATGTTTGATGTGTGAAAGAAGTTCTGCGTCAATAAAATAGAGGGTTCACCTGAAGACAGTTCTTCTGAACATCAGGGTCTATGCTGTTCTTCATTCTCGAGAATAAACTACTCAGAATATTAGCAGAAACCAACTGTTCGCAACCGAGCGGTTCCCTCGTCAGCTCTGATAAGACTAGTGAAGCAAACTCCAGGACAAACACATCTTCTATCTGTGAAATGATCGGCATAATGAAACTCATCGCACTACTAATCGTGATTTAATTAGCCGCCTTCCTTTTTTTTTATTTTAAAATTGTTGCTTAATTCATTGAGATTATAATTATTCCAGTAAGAAGTAATATTACGAAATATAGTTTTACCTTCACCAGCATATAGGCTATTTTCCTTAAATTTTGTGAGTTAGCAAGCACTTGCTCCGGGCCTCTCGGCAACTGGCATAGCTGAGCGAGAGCCTTGAGCGCGAACCTTCGAATGTTTATCTCACTATGCTCCACGTGCGGTAAGATGTAGCGGATTGCATCCAGATCGAATAGGATGACACGGTTTAACATGTCCTGAGCGGAGAATTTCGTGATCGCTCGCAAGGTCTGAAGAGGGAGTTATTGTGAAAAAGTATACTAATGACAACGATCTATCGAAAAAGTAAATCATGGGTTTTTAGCTTTCTATCGTAGGTGTTTAGCAAGTTCAGGACTAGCTAGCTAGTGGGTAGTTCAACCCGGTTACCTGGCATAGTATTTCTCGTTCAGCAGATTCAAGTAAAAGAATCGAGGTATGTGCGCTCTCAGGAGTAATATTATACGGATGGAAGGTCAAGTCTTTCTTCTCTGCGGAACGATTGTCACGTTCCTTTTGCAAAGGTTTCGCCATGATAACAGTTGTGCTGGTTTAACCTGAAGCATCAACTAGTATTCACTTGGGAGAGATCAAAAAACCTATAAAAATAAGATTTCCAATGTTGATGTTTATTATATTGTCAGGATATTGTCAAGGTTTGCCAAAGGAGGCTTACTCGAATAACTTGAAACTTCTACCTCCTTAAAGACAGGCGTGTTGTCGCAAAATTGTCAGTTGTCAAAATAATCTACAATCTTGTGATGCTGGTATTTTTAAGTTTTTATCTTTATGCCTAGGAGGAATATAGTCGTGCGCTTTATAGGCAGCATAGCCAGAAAGTTCAGGACTGCCCAAGAGGTATGCATACTGCCGTGGTGGGGAAATGGAAGGCTGGCAGCGGTGCCGCTGTGGGCAATGGATAGTTTAGTGCTGGTCGCCAAGCTCTGCTCGACGTGTACCATGGCAGCCATGAGGATGCTGATACCACCGATCATGAAGAGTTTGCATGGAGAGACTGTTTTGGTAAATAGCTGCGTAAAACTCCCAACATTACATAACAGCCATCACTTTTTACGAAAAATACACAATATATTGATGGTTTATCAATTTATTGATTCTATAATTTTGATCCTGTAGAACTCTGACAGAAGCTTTCTTATGTATAGAGTTTATTATAACCTCAGATAACCGGGGCAGGCCATGGTATAGGCCGCGAGCTGGCAGTCCAGTTTGCAGAACTAGGAGCTACGGTTATCTGTTGGGACAACGATGCGCGGCGGAACAACACCGTTGTTGAGGAAATTCGTAAAAAAGACGGAGAGGTTTGTTTATTTCACCTCATTCTAGGACAAACAGAGTTGTTAGGTATTTCAGTTTCATTATTACAGACTATTGTGTTTACAGTGCTACGGCTTCACAATAGATGTAACAGCACGAGAACAGGTGGCCGCCTTATCAATCTGCATCCGAAGGCAGTTGTCTGAAGTGTCAATGGTCATTAGCAACGCGGGAGCCATGACCTGTGCACCGATCAGTCATATCCGACCGGAGGCGATCGCAAAGATGATCGAAATCAACTTGCTCGCACATTTTTGGGTAAGACATAGTGTAAGGTAGAAACTTACTCTTGGAAATAATGGATTCGAAGTTGTGATCACGAATTATGTTAGAATCTAACTGCTAGATCGATTACTACACTACACATACTCGTATAAAGACCGCAAGTGACTACATGATTTTTAATTAATATTCTTGGCATTCTTTGCTTTTTCGGAGCTAGAGCTGTGTGAAATGTCTATCAATATTTATTCTTTTGAAACGATGTAATTGGAAGAAACATTTAAATAAACAATCGTTTTTTGTTTTAGATAATACAAGCGTTCCTACCAAGCATGATCGAGAGACGACATGGACACATCGTAGCCATCAACTCGAGTGCCGGTCTGATGCCGAGCGCTGATATGATACCGTATTGCGCAGCTAAATTTGGCCTGAAAGGTATTTAAGATAATGTTATCCCAATTTCGTCCACTCATACCCTCGTCGAGAAAATCTAGAAGATGAGCTGCCACTGGTACCTATTACTCGGAGATCGTGCCACGCGTAATTCACTTCCTCAACGATTGTGGCTATTAGACGACTTTGGAAAGAAATCCACAGAACTATATTATACCAAAGGTATCCTTATGAGCACCAAAAACACTTAGTCTTCATTATGATCAATTCGGTCTAAATAAATGTAACTTTTGCCTTCTCATTCGATAATCTTTTCAAGTTTGTGCTGTACCACAACGATTGGTAAAACCCACCCTTAATCGGACTTTCTCTTTTAGGGTTAATGGAATCTATGACCGAAGAGTTACGACTGGACACATGGACGAAGCACATCAACATAACATCAGTGTATCTCGGAACGGTGTCTACTGGACTGTACCCGCCTCCGTCACATCGTTTCACGTCTTGGTACTCGGAGGTTATGACCAAGGACGCAGCTAGAATTATGATTGAAGGTATCTTGATAGATGACAGAATCTTTGATGTCGTTTCCCCATAGTTGAGGATTATGAATCCGTCGAGGTCACTATCGACAGTTATTTTCCAACGGGCACGGTCTTAGGTCATTATACAAATAAGTCTTTTCGAGAAGGCAGGGAGGGAGGGAACAGGTCTCTTTAAAAATAAGTCGTATGGTTAATATGTCCTTGCTTTGGAAAGAAAGAAAGGAAAATCATTTATTCAAAGGGGTAGGCGGTAAGGCGTTTTGCGAAAAGGTCCTTTGTCTACTAAGCCGTTTGCGGCTTGAAAGAAATTTATAGTTGAATATTGGCAGACCCAACAGTCCTAAAATTACAATTACCTCAGACTATGATGTGGTACCCTTAACCGTGCGGTATCCCGTAAAGTAAAAATCTCTTCACATAATATTAAGACCCTAACTCCATCAGAAAATAATGAATACTCTGGAATGTAATGTCATTATTTTGCTTGCTTTTTTCAGGAATCCGCAAGAACCACAAGACGATTTGCATACCCTCATTCATGAAAAACTTGATCGAGCTTTGCAACCTAATGCCATACAGAATAAGAATCATTTTCACAGACTTCTTCAACTTCAGCCACAGAGGGTGGTTTTGTTTTTGTTGATGCAAAATTCCAGTCAACTTTTGATGTGTTTACTGATTTGTAGTAACTTAGAGTAGACTTATGATATTAAGGTTTATTGTTTAGGTATTGTTTTGAATTCAATAAATCAAAGCATTATAATACTTTATCTAACACAAATTTTAATTAGGTACAGTTGAACAGAAGAATGAAACATGCTGTGCTGGTTCTAAGGAAAATATACAATTGATCTAATAACATTTTGTCTTATAAAAAGTTAGGCTCACTTACCAAACTATAATATTTCTTCTTATCAATATCCACAAAACAATCCTATTTGCAAGTTGCACTGAATTTTTTTCCACAGACTGGACCATTCATCATCCATGTGAAATAGACAAGTGATGTATGAGCATTGGTGTAGTCATATAGAGAATAGAATCTATTACAAATAAGCAACTCGCTTATCTTTAGTTGAATCTTTTAGCTTATAAGCAGGTATGGCTTTGTATTTCATAAACCTTTACCGTCTTCCCACAACGATCGCACATCACTTCATTATTATGTATCAATGAATGTGACTCTTTTTCTCTGAGATTTTTCAAGCTCTTATCACAGACATTGCATTTTAAATCTTTGTGTTGTTGAGAATGGCGCATCAGTATAGCGTTTGTTGAGAAACTCTTGCCACAAGACTCACATAGATGGCGGGATGGGTCAGGTTTTGCTTGTGTTTCTGTGTGACCTTTTACATGGAGGTACATCTCTTGGTGGCTTGTAGAGGTAAGAAGGCAGATTTTACACCTGAAAAATAGGCACATCAAAATTACTTAATATGTAGCATTTATAAAAATAATTAATTTACTTTAATATAACTTTCAGTTTTTATCTTCCAGGTATGCTTAGTTTATACAGATTAAAAGTTTATACGCGTGTTTTAAATATATATTACGTTATATATAACACTCTACTTGTAAGTCAAGGGTTCTATATGATACAATCACACCCACCACCTGTTCAAAATTTTTGATACAAGCATTCACACCCCAATTTAATCTTTTATGAGGGTTATTTTGAAAAACCCTGCAACACATGTCCATTTATTTTGCATTTTAAGTATCCAAAACCAAGTTTCTAAGAAATCACACCGCCCGTTAAAAAGTTCCCATACAAACTTTGAAACCCCATTTTACCCCTTTGTAAGACTTATTTTGAAAAATCCTGAAACACGTCTATTTATTTTGTATTTTAATTATTCAAATCACGTTTCAAGCAATTCACAGTATGCATTAAAAAGTTACATATATTTGCTTTCACCCCACCAAAATCCCACCTTCATGGGTGGTTTTGCTATAAAAGGAAGCTACCTTTCAAGTTTCAGCTTTCTAGCTTCAGCAGTTTCAACTCGGCGATGCTGAATCAGTCAGTCAGTCAGGATAAGCTCTTTTATAGGTATAGATATATAGAAAAGTATAAAATTTTTAATATACATGTTAAATAGATGACCTATTTCACATTCCAAGCAATCTAACTCAACTTATCCAGATCACTGCTAGAAGGCAGGTTACCTATAAATACTAACAGTAGTGGTGGGTAGGAGCTTTATTTACTTGTACATGTTGCCTTTCTCATGTTCAGTCTTTTTATGCTTCACCAATGCATCAATGCCTATAAATATATGCCCGCACACATCACATTTCCTCTCATTTTCCTTTATAACATGGCTTCTAACATGCCTATAAAGCTGAAACCTATCTTTGGACACTTCACCACATTCTTTACATCTAAATGTGCAGCCGGTGTTATCACTATGGCAGGTTTTTTGATGCTGCATAAACTTTTCTTTGCTTTGGAACTGTTCTTTGCAATTACATGTTAGTGATAAGGATGTATGTGACACAGAATGCTCAATCATTTTTTGACGAGAATCAAATAATGTATCACATTGTACACATGTTCTAGATGCAGTATCACAAGTACTCACATGTTGACAAAGTTTTTGAATGCTTTCATGCTTTATTTTACAGCCATAGCAGGTGTGAAAGTCTTTATCGCTTTTCACAGGTTTAGGTACAGCCTCTTTGAATATAATCTCTTTAACTATTTCAACATCGGAATCTAGGACATCAATTTCCATGGCCACTTCAGTTTTATCCTTCTTCTTAGGACTGGGCTGTTTAATTGTTTTGAAGGCTGTTAACTTGCTTGCTTCGATCACTTCGTTTTTATCAAGCATGTTGACAATGGATGGAATATCTTCCTTGCCCAAGTTGGTTAGATACTCTTCAATATTGGCGGTATTGTTCAGAAACTCGAGAAGCGAATCTGAGTTATACTCCGAGTCAGGCAAAGGTTGCACAGGGGCTTTTGAGTCTCCAGCTTTTTTAGACTTCTCATGATGAGAAGACTCGAGCCATTCTTGAGAGCAACGAGCGTTTAGTTGAAAATGATAGAATTGACTTAGTTGTGAGACACAGGACATGCAGATATCAGTTGGAAGAGGGTCGTTTGGAGATATGGTGAGCGACAAGCAGGATTCTAGATGTAAACTAATCGTAGGATCTCCGAAAATAGAAACATGGCTTAGTTCTACGTCTAAACACAGCCGACAGCAGTTGTGAATATCGTCACTCATTTTTGTATTTTTGTACTGAATAGGTACCTACTTTTCTTTGAGATTGAGAAAGAAAAACTAACTCATCAAGCGCGTACGCGCCGGCAAATTTTGGTTAAAAAAAGGTAAACAAAGGCTGTTTTTGTTTAGCATTCACAGCCGGCTGTTTCGATTTCTATCTATTTCATTTTAACATTGAAGAAAAGAGAAAGATGCAATATTTGAACACAAAGCATGCTAGATTACACACAGCAGACCTGTTTTCTTTCTTTTGCGTGTATGTCAATGTCACTGTCAAAGTCAAATCAAAATGGCAAAGGCTTTAACTTTCAAAAATTAAAGATGCCAACTCAACAGCTTTAATGTTAGATCTAGCAATGATCCCTCAATAACCCCCACATCAACATCAGCGTCAACATAGTGTTAGATAGATAGAGTGATATGACACGTATTTCATTTTCAAAGAAAATGGTTATTGGTTTGACAAACATTCGTAATGAAAAAAAAATTATGTATGTTCTGTGTCTGGGTGTTATAAATAACGCAGGTGTCATTAGTAATATATCTAAAAATATATGAGTTCCCACAGTACAAGCTATGCTTAATTTAGGGTTAGATTGTGATTTGTTAATTGTCTACTAAATAAGTGTACCTACCTACCTACTTAATTATAAATTTATTTTAATGTTAACAAAAGTCATGTTAAATTTGGGAACATGAAATGTAACTCATTCTAATTATGTAAACAGTGTGTTTGATGAACTGTCCTTACAAAACCGGACCGTATTACATATTTTGGCTCTGGCTGGAATCAAAACTAACTTGGGTAGTCCATATTGATAAATTAGCTAAAATACTATGTTCTAATACGTCTGTACGCTGATAAAAAATAAGCGAGCCTTACAGTAGTCGCATGGTGGCTGATAGTACCAAGTTCTCGGAAAATGGATTGGTATCATGTGATGGCCAACTCTACCACCACGCGCGTACATTTGTCATATCAAATAGTCCCATTTCACGATATTACTCCTACAGATTGCAGGAAAGCGAGAGGAAAGAGCAACAAGAACTCAGGGTAACCAAGGCTAGTAATATTGTGTACTGTGCATATTTTCATTCGTTTATGAGTTACAAAGTTATGTCCTGGAATACTGCAAAATCTAATATATTTTTACTAAAAACGTTGTGTTATATATCTATTATTATTTTTTGTAAATAAAATAATTTCTAAGAAGCCAAAATACTGTTGACATACAGTCAACAAACAAACATGCCTACGACTAATTGTTTCCAGACTTGGTAGATACTTCTTCAGATCTCTAGTTACATAGTTGTTAAGAAAGTTTAGAGGTAGTCGCAGGTAGATACGTCCAAACATTATATTTGGCATTCAAAACTATCGTGTTGTACTATACATTTTGATAAACACCATCCATCGACAAAATAATACGTGAGTAAAGCCCGTGTTTATTAAAATGTATTATATTTGGCACACTACGCTTTGCACCTTCATACCACCTTCCATAGGTACATGACAAGTTGTAAGCCCATCGAAGCTTATAAGAATACTAACCAGTGAATGACACATACCTTCGATCTTATTAATTTCTAGGATGTGCCAATTTTCTCACAATGTTTTCATTCAACGTTTGAGAGCACATTGCACTCATAAGTTTTCGATAGAAAAAGTCGATTGATGCACGACCAAGTTTGAACCTACCAACAGGTTGTCTTCCGATCTTAAGAAAGCCAACTAAGCCTGCCGATCATCACCAGTGCTCAAACACATGAAACATGTGATAAATATTTATTTGAATTTGGGACAGATGTATGTATGATGATCTGTTAGTAATTTTCTTGGGTCTGGGTATTTCTATGTATAATATGTATGTATTTACAAAAACAAACGTATTTAAGTAGTATATCAGTCATGTGGTACCCATAACACAAGCTCTGCTAACGTTGTCCAGCAAATGTCCAGCAGCAAAAAATCGGGCAAATTTTTGTAAAAGACCATAAAACTCAATTCGGGTAAATAAGTAATGGCAAAAAAATCAGTTGGCAGCATTGTTGCCTTGCTATTAACAAAATTTAGTTTCTCGGTCTACGAACAAAATTATCTACCTCTCTCTATCTTTTTACTCAATGCTTTGCTTGCTCGCTCTCGCTCAGTCAGTGCACTGCACGCGGCACCACATGCACAGACAGTGCTCGCCAGTGCTGCCAGATTAGGCGACTTATCGCCCTTTAGGCTATCTCGACAGGTGGCGGGGCGACCAAAAAATGCAATCTCGGAGTATAACTCAGATTCGCTTCTCGAGTTTCTGAACAATACCGCCAATATTGAAGAGTATCTAACCAACTTGGGCAAGGAAGATATTCCATCCATTGTCAACATGCTTGATAAAAACGAAGTGATCGAAGCAAGCAAGTTAACAGCCTTCAAAACAATTAAACAGCCCAGTCCTAAGAAGAAGGATAAAACTGAAGTGGCCATGGAAATTGATGTCCTAGATTCCGATGTTGAAATAGTTAAAGAGATTATATTCAAAGAGGCTGTACCTAAACCTGTGAAAAGCGATAAAGACTTTCACACCTGCTATGGCTGTAAAATAAAGCATGAAAGCATTCAAAAACTTTGTCAACATGTGAGTACTTGTGATACTGCATCTAGAACATGTGTACAATGTGATACATTATTTGATTCTCGTCAAAAAATGATTGAGCATTCTGTGTCACATACATCCTTATCACTAACATGTAATTGCAAAGAACAGTTCCAAAGCAAAGAAAAGTTTATGCAGCATCAAAAAACCTGCCATAGTGATAACACCGGCTGCACATTTAGATGTAAAGAATGTGGTGAAGTGTCCAAAGATAGGTTTCAGCTTTATAGGCATGTTAGAAGCCATGTTATTTGAAAATGAATACTTTAAGCATGTAATGTTATTTTTCCTGTAGAGTCTCAGTAATAAAATAAAAAAAACGGGTTGCAGGGAGTGCCGACAGAAGTGAAAACTTATTTTGGCGCGTTAGACATATAGATGGGTACTAGGGTTATTGGGTTATGAATTGTATTTTATTAGTTTTTATAAACTTTAAAATACATTTAATATTCTTTTATGTTTTTGTTCAGAATGTAGATAATATATAAAAGAACCTAACTCAGTAAACTTCTCCATACAAAAGCTGTAAACATGTGAATTAAGGTTTATAATCAAATGGCCCATTTGATTATAAACCTTAATTCACATGTAAATGAAAATGTAAATGTAAATGTAATTCACATGAAAAATAACATTACATGCTTAAAGTATTCATTTTCAATATATTAATTATCAAGGATTAGTTGTGTATGTTTTATTTCCTGTTGAGCCTAAGCAAAAAATAGGTTATCATAGTATTATTACCCGTATTAGGCGTATATTACGTATCTTTGAATTAAGCAATGTAGTCTAATTTATGAAATAAACCTACATTTTGGTATAAAAAAAATTGGGCGATTTTAGGCTACTTTTTGTATTTTTTTTGGCGATTTGGACCGAGCTCCATCTGGCAACACTGGTGCTCGCTCGCTCTTGCTCTCTCAAGCAGTGTTGCCAGATTAGGCGACTTATCGCCCTTTAGGCTATCTCGACAGGTGGTGGGGCGACCAAAAAATGCGATCGGCGACTGGTCGCCGTTTAGGCTATTTAAGAAATTAAAAATTATGATGTTAGGCTACATCCATCATATTTTTTTTTACAATTACAATAATAAGTAGGTACAAAATGGATAAACCGGAATGTTTATTTCATTCAGTCAATGTCAGTTGATGAGAATCATTTATTTTTTAATAGAGTGAGAAGTGAATAAAATGGTAGTGGTAAGTAGGATGCATATTTCGCGGCATTTAATTAATCAATAAATTGAGGAATCCTTGATGATGTTATTTTGTTAGCAGTCGACGCGTCGACGTTTTTTTTATAATAAAAGCTTTAACCCTACATAATATAACCATTAATGGTAAAATAGTTTTAATAAGTCTAGCCGTTTTTACTATGTTGCTTTATTGTTGTTGAAGTGAAAACTTCTTTTAGCGCGGTACGCATATTTTTAGATGAGGTTAAACCTCTGGACTCGCGACACCGTTACCGAGACGCAGCCGGCTGCCGCGCTCGCCCCATTTGATTATAAACCTTAATTCACATGTTTACAGTCTACTTTTGTATGGAGAAGTTTACTGAGTTAGGTTCTTTGATATATTATCTACATTCTGAACAAAAACATAAAAGAATATTAAATGCATTATAAAGTTTCTAAAAACTAATAAAATACAATTCATAAATAAAATGCAATTCATGACCCAATAACCCAATAACCCTAGTACCCATCTAAATGTCTAACGCGCCAAAATAGGTTTTCACTTCTGTCGGCACTCCCGGAGTGCAACCCGTTTTTTATTTTATTACTGAGACTTTACAGGAAAAATAACATTACATGCTTACAGTATTCACTTTCAATATTTTAATTATCAAGGATTAGTTATGTATGTTTTATTTCCTGTTGAGTCTAAGCAAAAAATAGGTTATCATAGTATTATTACCCGTATTAGGCGTATAATACGTATCTTTGAATTAAGCAATGTAGTCTAATTTATGAAATAAACCTACATTTTGGTATAAAAAAATTGGGCGATTTTAGGCTACTTTTTGTATTTTTTTTGGCGATTTGGACCGAGCTCCATCTGGCAACACTGCTCTCAAGTCTAACCTCTTGTCTTCAAGAAACTCGTAAAATAATAAAAATAAATAGTAATAATAAATAAAGTTGAGATCATCGATAGAAGTAATACAAATTTATTTACGATGAATAAGGAGCAGATAAACACATGCCCAAAATTGTCCCAGTAAAGCTCCCAACAGACTTTTCTCATGTTTACTGACATGGAAATCACGCACGTTTCACTTTACTAATCGAATGCGACAGCCAGACCACAAACAATTCAAGGATCTACAGAGGCCGAGATGTCTAAGGAAGGTTCTCCCGATTCCCCAGGACTAGAGGCCCAGGAGTCCTTGCTGTATTCTGCCAGACATGGCGAACTCTCTGTTGTGAAAGCTTTGCTGGAAGCTAAGAATGAAGGAAAGCTTACTTTAGATGTTGACTGTAAAGGTATGTTTCCTTCTACATATCTACCAAAAGGTACCTAGGTAAAAAAGAACTCTCCACTTGCAGCCGCTGCCGGCGGCTTCGCAATCGTAGTACCTACTCATAAAGTAGCCTATGTCTGTCTCCAAAATACAATCTATCACAGAGATAGAATTTATTTTGCAGGCAGACATAGGCTACCTTATAAGTAGGTACTACGCTGCAGAGCTACTAGCTGACAGATCATTAGATTTGGTGCAGACCATATATCATGATCTGTCAGCCAGCGTTTATCTATGAAAAGGCAACAAACAAACAGATGGGGCACTTTCGTATTTATTATATATTTATATTATATAATTATTTAATATGTGAAGCAAAAACTTTTTACCCCTTTTTACGAAAATTGCGTGTACGGAGGAGTATGAAATTTCGCACTATAGTTATAAAGGAGTGCAGAATGCTAATATTTTTTTAAAATTATGCATTAAAAATACTATTAGTTAATTATTAGTTAATTATGGTTGAATTTCGACCAGTGGGCGACCACTACTTAGTATAAAAAGCCATAGACATAAGTCGACTGGCCTGTCAGCTCAGTTAGTAATAGCTGTAGGTTGAAGATTTGATTCCCTTCCAGGATAAACTTTTGCGTGATGAACACAGGTGTTTGTTCTGTGTATGGGTGTTATAAAGTACCATAAGTATGTATTTAATAAATATATAAATATCAGTCACCAATATTGGTCACCATAATACAAGCTATGCTTAGTTTGGAGCTAGATGGTGTCTCGTGCATTGTCTACCAATAAATATGTTTATTTGTTATTCAAACACTAAAAAAAAGAGCATGTGTCATGTATCTGTGTGGCACAGTAACAATGAAGCGACCAAGTGCGAGTCGGATTCGCCCATGAAGGGTTCCGTAGCAGCAAGTAACATTTTATATTTGAGTTGATTGAATGATAGGTAAATTGCGGTTTACGATTTATGACGTATTAACAAAAAACGACTTACTAGATCTCGTTCAAACCAATTTTCGGTGGAAGTTTGCATCGTAATGTACAGCATATATTTTTTTAGTTTTATCATTCTCATATTTTAGAAGTTACAAGGGGACACACATTTTACCACTTTGGAAGTGTCTCTCGCGCAAACTATTCAGTTTAGAAAACAATGATATTAGGAACCTCAATATCATTTTTGAAGACCTATCCATAGATACCCCACATGTATGGGTTTGATGAAAAAAAAAATTTTTGAGTTTCAGTTTTAAGTATGGGGAACCCTCAAAATTTATTGTTTTTTTTTCTATTATTGTGTGAAAATCTTAATGCGGTTCACAGAATACATCTACTTGAGTGTTGTGTAGAGCTTATAACTTGTAGCCTATATATATCCCTTTTTTATTAAAGGTAAAAGCAAAAGCAACCTAGGATGGACACCACTCCAGCTAGCAACATATTTTGGGCATGCAGATGTTGTGGAGGCTTTATTAGAAGCCGGGGCAGGTGTGGATGAAGTCAATGAGAATGGAGACACTGCATTGCATAAAGCATCATTTATTGGGAATGAGGTGAGATGCTATCCAAAGGTTTTGGTTAGTCTTTAAACTAATATCTAAATGGTGCTGGATAAACTATGCAAAAGCGAGGCTTGGCACATCAGATATTGGCCAATAAAAAATTTTAGCTATAGTTGAATAATTTGATTTCCAATCATGATGATAGATGATCCACAATTTTGGTAAGGAATAGTCTTGAGATCTAGTATTTTTATTAAATTTTCGGGATCAGAATTCATGTTGTTTTAGTAATTATCATGAAGGTATTTATCTCATATTACCTTTTAACTCGGCAGCCACTCCCTAAGCGTCTATAAATTTTGCAATGTAACTGAAACATCTTAAGAACTTACTGCTTTGCCATTATGTCATTATATTTTTGTGTTTTAGGGGCAATGATGATAGATGTATTCATCATTATTCTATTCATTCATTATAATATTATCACAAAGTCTCATTCTATTGCAATTTCCTGATTTGACTAAATTGAGCTCAAATCAGATCAATTCATAATATTAATAATAACAGGTTGCATAAATTTACAGTTATTGATAGTATAAGTAGCGCAAAGTATTGTTGTGTGACCTTTAGACTAGTTTTTCTGGGTCCCTCACTCTAAGTTGCATTCATCAGGATGTAATTAGCTGTTATATTTTATTATTAAATTTATTGAATTAACAGTGTGAGGCAGCCACTTTTCCAGTTTATCAGACTTTAGGCATGTTATACATAGGAATAGTATCACATACCTATTTCCTACCATAAGGTCATGAATATGTTGTATTGTAACTGGGAGCTAATGGTCTGAGAGCTCAGACATGTCATCATCATTCAAAATCTACCGTTTTCTGGTGAGATAATTACGTCATCTGCGTAAAATGAATATCACAAGGATTTTCATATCCGCTTTTGGATTATTTACCCGCTTGGATGACATCAGTTTCATCATAGCTTCTTCTAATGCTTCTTTTATTGACCAACTTCTCTTACCAGCCCGTATGGACTTATAGAAAGGCTACACACAGGTAAATAGATAGATAGATTAACACTCTGTTGTACCTACACAAAAACAACACAGAAAAAATTGAAATAAAATTGCACAATGGGCGGCCTTATCGCTAAAAGCGATCTCTTCCGGGCAACCTTTGGATGGACATGATAAACAGAAACAAGACGACGGCGGTGTACAAAAAGTTACTTAATATACTAATTTATAAAATACAAAATATTATTGTAATGATGCTAACCATTACAATGATGTTTTACTGAAATATCTTGTATCTATATACCTATATATATTTCAGGAACTAGTTATCCTCCTGCTAAATCACAAGGCCGATGTAAACATTATGAACGGCGAAGGGCGGACATCGTGCGATGTTTGCAAAACGCGCGACGTTCAACGGTTATTGGAGGCGGCGCACAGATCTGAGAGGAACGAGCGAGAGAGGAAGCTGCTCACTGCCGCTAAAGAGGGACGAATTGAGGATATACAGGAGTTGGTAAGATCTTACCCTCTATCCTGTAATTAATAGAAATAGTTTTATTTATTCCATGTAACAATTTGACAAAAAAAATTGACAATTGAGTTGTAGGTACATTTTGATAATCACGGGTTTTACCCACGTATTATTTTGTCGATGGTGGCTCGGACACTGTTTCTGATTATCTAGCTAGAGCTATCTTAATCAGTGTGAGTTTGGCAATCATACAGTAACAAAATTATAACAAATGACACAGTAAAATGGGCAACCATTCGGCATGTGATGCAGGAGTAAATCTGCAATATTATGAATAAGGATTGCAAGTGATTTAAACAACACATAAGTTCATATTAGTAGCTACTAAGTATTAGCTATTTGTATAAGCTAGTGGGCAATCCGAAAATTGCATCTCAAAGAAGAGCATAAATGCTACTTTTTATGTATGAAAAAACAACGTATGCGATGCCGCGGGCAGAAGCATGTAGAAAATACTATTGCACACCTTAAAAACCTACACCTTAAAAACCTTCAATTATATGCTCCATTTGACTTTCAAAAACGCGAGAGGAAGTCTTCAATTATATCCTACATTTGACTTACTAAGACACGATATGAACTCTTCAATTATATGCTACATTTGATTTTCTATGACGCGAGAGCTGAACGTACAATTATATGCTCCATATGTCTTACTAAGACACGATATGAACTTTTCAATTATATGCTCCATTTGACTTACTAAGACACTAGAGGAACTCTTCAATTATCAAATGGAGCATGGCTTACTAAGACACGAGAGGTGAAGTCTTCAATGGTATGCTCCCTATATAGCTTAGCAGTCCACACCCACCGAACATTAACTGCGTGGACAGCCAGGGCAACACGTGTCTCCACTGCGCGGCCTACAGGGGCCATGCGCGACTGGCCGTGCTACTACTGCAAAATGGAGTTGATACTACCCTCAAAAATAACAGCGGTGAGCGATATTACATTTCATAGACCTTACATAGGTTTGTAGCCTTACTAATATTATAAATCCGAAAGTTTGTATGTATGTTTGTTCCTCTTTCACGCAAAAACGACGAATTTAAAGGACACTTTACAATGATATAGCTTATGCATCAGAATAACACATATGCCATAATTTATAAAGATATTGTGTGAATTGTCCAAAATATAACGATAAGTGTCATGTAAGCAGGAAAAGAGCTATTCTGGTGTGCGAAGTCGCGGGCACTAGCTAGTTATATATACACCTACATTATGGGAAAAACATGTATGTATAGATTATTTGGATAGGCTTGCATTGTATAATTTTTTAGTGTTGCGAAGTCCACAAGGAACCCTTATAGTTTCGCTATGTCCGCCTGTCTGTCTGTCCGTCTATATGTCTGTCTGTCCGCCCCTAATCAGAGCTTTTGCTCGCAGACTATTAGTTTTATCGTATTGAAATTTTACAAGATTCGTTTTAGTGGCCCCTACAATGTTATAAAATAAAAACATAAAAAATATAAATAAATAAATAACTACAGAAATTTCACCCAGCATCAGAAAGTAAGCAGAGTTTGTTTTATGGGTACCAGATGACTAATATACTTAAAAAACGTTTTTATGTAACTCCTTACATGTAAAGTGAGGTTGATTTTTTTATTATTTTACTAGATCGTGTGGCATATAGGTTTTCTAAAGATATTACAAGGTTACTTAAACAGTTTTTTTGATACAGATGTTGGGTTGATAATTTAAGGTTTGGAGTGCCTATTTTTGGTTGAGGTCAGTGTCGTCGTAGTCGTCGTTCCTATCGGCTAAACTGCTGTTTGGAGAACCCCGAAATAGTTTATACGTTTGTTTTTGCTATTCTATGGTGATATGGTATTCTATGGTGATGAATTGGTTTGGGACTTGACCACTAGTCATGCTTATCAGAAGCCTTTACTGTGAGTTTTCACATGCTCTAAGCCAATTTACGTATCTTATGTATCCCGACAGAGTGAAACAGACTACGCAAGCCTATCTTACATTACCTATGAGTAGGGTATGTAGATAGGTTATGAGTTTGTAAAGGTTTTAAAAATGTATGTAGACACCAATTATGAACAAAACAATAATTATGAATTATCCTGATAAAGACATACGCGATAGGGAAAAACCATTAATCTATATATAATGCTTCTGGGTGTTTCTATGTATAATATGTATGTATTTACAAAAAAAAAGTATATAAGTAATATATCAGTCATGTGGTACCCATAACACAAGCTCTGCTTACTTTGGGGCCAGATGATGCTGTGTGAAATGTCCGGTATTATTATTTTTATATATATTTTTCTAATAATTATCCTGTTTTGATATTAGCCAACTTCCGTTTGCGTAATGTTATTTTCATTCTGGCCTGTCAGCGCAGTGTCGTAGCTCTGCCTTCAGCGCTATATGTTGGAGTATCGGTTGATGGTGTCTTTAATATAGAATAATTATACGAATTATGTTTTCTCGAATCACAAACAAAGCTTTTATTCCAATTATTCACATGAACTCTAGCTCTATTTAAATAAAAACGCCAAAATTACCAATTAAACCGGAAATAACTCTAGAAAAATAAATAATTTAAAAGCGCAATGTTTGCTTCGCAAGACGGTCAAATATAATATACAAAACACTCAAACTCCTCATAGCTATTGGTCTTCAGTGACAGTTTCTTTACAAATGTGTAAATGGAAATATTGATAATTCGTTATCTATTATATTGTAAAAGTGGGACGATTGTCTTTGATACTGTCTTTTAGCAAAAGAAGTATTTTCAGTGACTTCAAATACATACATTTATTTTAAATATAACATAATCCAGACTCGAGACAAATACTTTCAAATCATCGAAATTGTCGAACCCGCAACCTTCTGCGTTTCAGGCATGCCTTCGTCCACTGTCACAGAGGTCGTCAAACTGAGCAAAGCAATAAGGCATGAATAAATAAATATAATGCTAGACATTCCACTGGCCTGTTAGCTCTGCCTTTTGCGCTGTAGGTTGAGGGTTCTATTCCCTCCCAGGATAAACATTTGTGTGATGAACTTGGGTGTTTGTTTTGTGTCTGGGTGTTATAAAGTATCATAAGTATGTATTTAAAAATATCTAAGTATTCTATCAGTCTTCTGGTCACCATAATACAAGCTATGCTTAGTTTGGGGCTAAATGGTGTTGTGTGCATTGTCCACCAATATTAATTTCACACAGCATCGTCTAGCCCCAAAGTACAGAGCTTGTGTTATGGGAACCATATGATTTTATACTTTTGTAAATACATATTATGCATAGGAGAACACCCAGACCCGAGATCCATAAATGTCAGCTTGAAATGAAGAGATGTGATGTGTTTTGTGCAGGTCAACTGGCGGTGGATATAGCCCGCGACACGGATATGCGAGAGATCCTCAGCGTACGGCCCGTACATCAGCTGCAACGAACCGCGGCTCGGTTCGAGGGACCTCTCTTAAAGCGCTCTCGCTTCTTAGGCTGGCGGCGACTTTGGGTCAGTTATATTTATAAACTTTTATAAAATCACATCAATAAAAATCTTGGCATTTTTAATTATTATCTGCCTCTGTCTTTCTTATGACAATTAGGACATTTCACACAGTATCATCTGGCCCGTAAGTAAGCAGATCTTGTGTGGTGATATATAATGAAATACTACTTATATAATATATTTTTAAATACATATATTTTATACATAGAAACACTTTGTATGATCTGCGAGTATTTGTCTCGGGTCTGAGTGTTTCTATGTATAATATGTATATAAGTTGTATATCAGTCATGTGGTACCCATAACACAAGCTCTGCTTACCTTGTGGTCAGATGATGCTGTGTGAAATGTCCAGTATTATTATTATTATTATAATTAGTTGTAATTGTCAGGCGGTACTGCAACGTGGCGTGTTACTGTACTACGGGTCGCGGGCCGAGGCCGCGCGCGGCGACGCCCGATGGCGCGGACGTAAATACTTGGACGGCGCGTCCGTCGTCGCTTCCGAGTCGGCGCCGTCGCTGCTCGTCGTCAACTTCAGCGACGGCGACTCGCAGCGACTCGCGGTGCCGGCCGAGAGCGACGTCGCGAGACTCAGGCAGGTGAGCGACAGACTGGAGTACTATACTAGCGACTGGTAAATACCTGATGACGCTACTCGTAGCGACTTGAGGTACTAGTTGAGAGCGACGTCGCGAGACTCAGGTAGGTGTACGACAGACTGGAGTAGTCCAATACGATTATTGCTATGAGTAGCGGTATTAGGTTCCCTAGTAGACTAGGGAATGGTAAATACTGACCTAATAAATAATAAAAAAATATAATGACCTAATAAATACCTAATGACGCTACTAGTCTACTAGGGAATGGTAAATATCTAATGACGCTACTCATAGCGACTCGTTGTATCAGTGGAGAGACTCAGGCAGGTGAACGACAGACTGGACTACTAGACTAGGGACTATTAAATACCTGATGACGATACTCGCTTAAAATTTTCTAAAACATGAACGATCGTATTTTGTTTGCATCAAAGTCTGAATTAGAGTAACATTCTGAAATAACACTTCTTAAATTTATTAAATTGACGTATTTTAGCTCATTTTAGTCATATATGATATTGATTAAAACTGCGAAAAATCAATTCAATCAGGAATTCGATGTCAATATTAACTAGGACTGTAATTTAAAACCGTTACTCTAATTTAGTCTTTGGTGCAAGCAAATTAAGGTCGTTTATATTTTAGGAAATTTTAGCTAGTTTTGCGACTACGGAATTAAAGCCTATGAGCCTATGGCCTCAATTCTGTTGGCACCAACCTAACTAATTTTAACTAAAATTAGGTTTTGAACTGTCAAATTAACCTTTGGTATTCTGCTGCTACCAACTTATCCTAATTTAATTTTATCTAACTTAATTAAGCGTTCCTAATTTAGTTAGATGGTACCAACTGAATAGGTTTTACAAATGCTATGACTAACTAAATATATTTTAAACAATTCCTAATTTTAGAAATGAACCATCTAACTAAATTAGGAACGCCAACAGAATTGAGGCCTATGAATAACTAGGATTAGTTAAACGAGTAATTTATTTTTGTTTTAAATAGTAATGTTGTTCCCAGGCGTGGATAACAGCGTTCAACGAGCATATCGCGTACTCGGGGCATTATCTATGGGCGGGCGCTTCCCCGGATTCTGCAAAAGAAGCCACTGAAGAGTTAGAAGACGAATGCAAACCTTTAGGTAAGTATACTAGCTCATGCCCACGTGTGGTAACTACATAAAAAGTAACCTATGTCTAATATATTCAAGATTAACGACGTGACAAGCGACAACTAGCAAGAATAATAGTGTAATATACACTTATAATGCGCTAATATCTCTGCTATAAGTGTACTTCCCCCCTAGTTGGGTAATAGACGAGTAATAGACAACGGTTTGCTTCCGTAATAAGAGTTTTGGCGACATGCTGCTACTGTTATAACACTTGCATATACAGTGGTGGTCATATAATTAAGAACGCTGATATAAAGGGAAGATGATGATTTTTATTTCTCTCGGTATCGTAAAACTTTTCCATAATACCACTGTATTCATTGATACACATGATTAGCTAAAAATAAATAGACAAACTTTTTACAGTACTTCTAAACATAGTATTCCTATTTACTGGTTGGTCACGTAATTAAGAACGCTAAATCGTTTATACCTTTATTCAAATTTAAATAGAGAACACTCAGTCGATTTGTTACTGTTTGTATAATTTTGGCGCCATTTAGTGCTGTAAAAGATTAAAAGTGATTGCTTCTTATGAAAAAACAATGGGAAAAATAAAAGTTGTGATAAATCTACAAGGGAAGTAATAATAAAACTTCGCCGGAAGAATTGGTCTTATAAAAAGATAGCCGACCATCTGCAATGTTCAAAAACGATGGTTTTCCACTCTGTAAAGCATTTTGCTACGTATCAAACTACTTCGAATGTTCCACGTGACCTAAACAGAGAAAAACAACTCCTCGAGATGACCGAAACATCGTTTGTATGGCAAAAGAAAATCCTTTCAAAGGGTCCAATGAGCTGAGAAAATAATATTTTGGTGAAAACAACCCTTCAGCAATCTCAGCACGCACTATGCGAAGACGTTTGGTAGAAGAAAAATTGCACGGTAGGATAGCAAGAAAGGTACCCATGTTGAAACTTTGCCACAGACAAGCCCGGCTTGCATTTGCGAGAAAGTATGAAAACTGAACTGTGCAACAGTGGAAAAATGTACTTTTTTCTGACGAAACGAAAATAAACATAGTATGTTCTGATGGAAAACGATATGTACGACGTCCCCCGAATACAGCATTCGACCATTCGAGCATTGTACACGAAAGTTACATTAAAGCACGGTACAGTCTTATCTATCCAATAGAGGCCAGAAAGTAGACGTGCGTGGTGAGAGGTCTTCGGGATCAATTATTGATATAGGGGTACCTCAGGGATCGATACTAGGCCCTTTTTTATTCCTAGTATACGTTAACGATTTACCTTTTTTTGTAAAAAATATTAGTGATATAGTTTTATTTGCAGACGATACGTCTTTAATTTTTAAAGTTGATAGAGGTAAAACCAGTATTTGCGATAACGTAAATGAATCCTTATCGTTAGTTCTTAACTGGTTCACTGTAAATAATCTTTTGCTTAATTCAAAAAAAACTAGATGTGTCAAATTCACTTTGCCAAATGTTATTCATAACCCGTCCAACATTGAAATAAATGGAGAGGAAATGAATCTTGTAAATTCCACGATCTTCCTAGGTCTTAATATTGATGCAAAACTACAGTGGGGACCACAAATTGAAACACTTGCTGGTAGGCTTAGTTCCGCTGCATATGCAGTTCGTGCGATACGGTGGCTTACTGATGAAGCTACAGCTAGACTAGTTTATTTCAGTTACTTCCATAGTGTTATGTCATACGGCATCATTCTCTGAGGGAAAGCAGCTGATATTGCTAAAATATTTGTAATTCAAAAAAGAGCAATACGTGCCATTTATAAAATGAAACCACGAGAATCTTTGAGAGAAATATTCAAAGAAATTATTATTCTCACAATAGCTTCACAATATATATATGAAAATTTGTTATACACACATAAAAATAGAGTGGGATTCAGCAAAATAGTGACCTTCATAAAATCAACACTAGGAATAAACATAAATTATACATCCCTAGGTTTCGACTAGAAAAAGTTAATAAGTCATTTATGGGGAACACGGTGCGCTTCTATAATAAGCTTCCTGAAAATGCTACTAAACTACCTATTAAGAAATTTAAAGCATACATTAAAGGAAGTCTTTTGAAGAAAGCTTATTATAATATAGAAGACTATATTATTGATAAGAATGCATGGCCTCATGTTGCTCTGCCGTCAGACAGTTAACCGACACACTTGAAATGTATAAACTCTCTTGTATTAGTATTTCGTAGTTAAGGTAGTTATAAGATGGATCATATAAAAAAGCGCTAGGACCGAGTTTCTTGCCAATTCTTCTCGAGCTTGGGTTAGGATGAATTGGCACCTAAATTCACCTAGTATGTAAGACGTTTCAAGGTGATCCTTGTGATTGTATTGAATAAATCATCTTTTGACTTTGACTTTGTGACTTGGTGGTGGAAATGTGAAAATTTGGGGGTGCTTTTCTGGACATGGTGTTGGACCTGTGAAGTTGATAGAAGGTAACATGGATCAGTTCCAATACAAAAATATACTGGACGAAACAATGTTACCATATGCTGAAGACGTTCTACCGGTTATTTGGACATTCCAGCATGATAATGATCCAAAACACACTGCACGCACAGTAAAGGAATTTCTTACAGCGCAATCAGTTTCTGTCTTAGACTGGCCAGCTAACAGCCCAGATCTAAACCCAATAGAAAACCTGTGGTTCGAAGTAAAGAAAAAGGTTTCAAATTCCCAATTCCTCTTAAATTCCCACACTGTGTATTACACAGTGTGGGAATTTAAGAGAGCTGTACGACCTTTTTTTTAGAAGAATGGAACTCTATTTCTCTTGCGAAATGTCAAAAATTAATAGAGTCAATGCCTCGCCGGTGTAAAGCAGTAATTAAAAGCCGTGGATATGCTATTAACTATAAATTTTAGTTAAAATGTATTAAATTGATTTTTAAATTTTCTGCGCTACATATTACGTGGTTTTTTAAATGTAAGCGTCATACAAAACAATTACCGAGCAGTTTAATAAATCGTTCTTAATTATTTGTTCAGCTTCAGTACTATTTTTGAATGTGTTACTTTGGTAAAATACTTAAAATGTGAAAAAAAATAGTTGGCGATTTTATTCCTTATTCCTAAGCCACGTTGCTCTATTAATGTGGCTATTTTATAACATAACTAGTTGCTTCTCAGAACATACACACATATCAGTACACATATCACACATATCTGTGTATGATACGATTTAAATAAAAAACTTCTATAACTTCAAATCGTTCTTAATTATATGAGCACAACTGTATGTTCATTTCATAAATGTTTGTAAGCAAGCTTAGTGGCAATTGTATCAACCTATAGCGCAGAAGGCAGAGCTTGCCAACTGAGCTTTGATGCAATGCATGTTTTATGTATTTAACACGTGTCTTAATCCCAGGTTCGATGCAGGACGCTCTGACAGCGGCTAGCAACCATATGGCGATGCTAGAGACGCAGTTACGAGAGTGCTCCGCCATTCTCGCTGCTCTCGACACTTCTACCACCATGGCCTCTTCCTTACACCACTCTGCTTATATGGTGACTATACCACGATCGCCTTATATAATAACAACTGGAATGTCCTTCGTTGGCGTACTAGTTTCTTTCCTTTTTATTCCTCCCTTTCTCTCCCATAAAGTAGTTATTCGGAATAATATAGGTAGCCAACTATTGGCCTCATATACAAGCTTAGAATCGTGCTATGGAGAGAGCTATGTTGGATGTCTACGTGATAAGTCATCGGCATTGTACTTAAAATTTGCAAGTTGAAGTGGCAATGGGCAGGCCATATTGCTCGCCTAACTGATAACCGTTGGGGAATAAAAGTTCTCGAATGGCGACCAAGGACAGGAAAACGAAGCGTAGGGCGACCCCCAAACTGATGGATCGACGACTTTGTAAAGATCACGGGCAGTCGGTGGATGGATAGGGCTCAAAATCGTTCTTCCTGGAAATTAATTAGGGAGGCCTATGTTCAGGAGTGGGCTGATATGATATGATTCATTCATTGAACATTTTTCGTTTATTAATTCGTCCAAACCATTCATTCGATCATTCGCACAAACTTTATTCGTTCACTCATTCACTCAATTCTTTGTTTATTCGTTCGCTTAAACTTTATTCGTTCATTAGTTATAAATAAATAATAAATAAATTATCTCAGTCATTTCACACAGCATCATTTGGCCCCAAAGTAAGCAGAGCTTGTGTTATGGGTACCACATGACTGATATACTACTTATATACACTTTTTTTTGTTAATACATACATATCATACATAGACACACCCGGACCAGAGACAAATACTTGCAGATCATACAAACATTTGTCCCCTGGCGTCTCAGCCGAACCGTAACCCACTGCGCCACAGAGGTCGTCGGAGAGTTAATTAACCTCTCCTATGTCTTGTCCATGCGATGTCGTCTCTTACCACGTTACGTTGTCTCATACTCGCAATCGCCACGACAGACGGGCGATTGTTGCTTGCGGGCGTAATGACATACGAATGACATAGGAAGTGAATGAATGCATAGTATTTAGTGTGTGTAGCGTTTCCAACACGCGTGCGGCACCGGACAAGAGGCGCTGACATCGTTACGGCACTGCGCCGCGCTCGTCGCGCAGGCGAGGGACGCCGACGCCGCCAGGCTCAATCGAGAGGTACATATACATATACATATACATATACATATACATATACATATACATATACATATACATATACATATACATATACATATACATATACATATACATATACATATACATATACATATACATATACATATACATATACATATACCGGTATAACTATATCTAACCAGATACCAACAATTCATTATACATCCCTAAATTTCTCCTACATAAAGTAATAGGCCCTTCGACGAGCGGGATGCTTTATTTCATGGATTGTTATTACGTACGTTCGGTTTCTATCTCAGTTTCTGTTCATATGACAGCATGTGTTAAATCAACGTCAACCTTCTGTAATACCATTTTATGATTAGTTCATGATTCTTCTTGAACTGGGTTTAGGAGGAACCGGCACTTACGTTCACCTAGCATGTGAGAAGGCGATTAAAAAAACGAGCAAGCCTCACATATGATGCGTAACATCTGACATCTCACCTTGGTAAAAGCAACATTAACATTATAATTATACTTGTTGCGGAGAGGCGCGGCTTGATCTTCGTTCGGTTCGGCCTCTGCAACCTACGTCGGGGCTGGATCGGATGAGGTATCCAATGAAAGATTCTAGCCGGTACAATGTTACTTTATTGTTCAGGGAGATCCGTACTGATCTGACACTGTTCAACTACTACCTTTTACTACGAGAAATCCCTGTCTTATATCTCCGGTTATATCCGGTTATATCCGGTTGTATCTCGTGGAGTTTTGGCAAAGGGTTCATTCTCACGCCTTTCGTTTATTGGTTTATTACCTATGGCACAACCTTAACTTTTACAACCTTGCTTTACAATTACTAACAATAGATGGGTACTTTTTACAACCTTTCTTTACAATTACTAACAATAGTTTCTTAATGTTTGGGGCAAGTTCTCACGTCGGTACCTTTACTGTTACAGTCTTTATGACTAGTTTTAATGACTTATTTTAACAATATTTTATTCTACTAATAAAGTCAGCGTCGCTAACAATACTGAATTCGTTTATATAACAGCACACTTAATACACAACACTGTAGGTTAAGCGCACAGTGATGCGTCCTCCTCTATATCTCTTTCTCTTTCTCGTCACACACACGCTGTTGGCTGACGGTACCAACCTCTCGGAAAATGAGTTGGTACCATCTGATGGCCAAATCTACCACCGCGCGCGCTCATTACTCAAATCAAATAGCGCGTTTTTCCCCGGCTTCCTGTTACACACTTTCGTCCCTTCACGAAATAACTCCCACAGATTGCAGGAAAGCGACAGGAAATATGTTACATATCAAAAAATACTTAAATTTTGTTGAACAGGTAGAAAGGAACAGAGTACTAGAGGAGGCTTTAGCAGCGTTAGCGCGAACTCACCACGCCTTGGAAATGTCTGTTGCTGAAGAACTTACTAAGGTAAGTTATATACGGTATTAAACGACTACAATATTATTATTGACAATTACTGTTCAACAGGGATAACATGGCAACCGCAGTGAGTGCTCTGTTGAACACCCGGATTCTGCCCCCAGTGGTACGACTGATAATTTAGAATGCTTCGTTGTGCCCCATTAGTTGTTCAGTGGGGATTTTTTTTTATTTACCTGTCCTGATTTTAAGTTTTGAACACACTGGGGGCACTGCTTAAAATAAAATAAAAATATCTAATTGTTTTAAAATTATATTTTTCATTACATTAAAAAATTCAAATTAAAAACATTTTGTTTATTATACTATTTGTTTTAAGTGCTCTTAAGTCTGAAGTGCTTTGTATGCAAGTAGAACAATTTCTAATAAATAATTAAAAAATAAAATGATTTTCATGTGATCCATGGTAAAATGGAGTTCATATAAATATAAAAAGTATGCAACCTAACTACCAGAGGAGCATACACTACGGATCATAAAAAAAATTCTCGTTTTCGCACCACGGGCATCGTTCTGGTGTTCAGCGGATCACTCGCCACAGCCGCGACAAATGACATTATTATAATCGGACAAACGTCAAAACTGACATTTAAAGCATGTCAGTTTCTTTACAAGGCAGTCGTTAAAACATTAGATTCTTTATTTGACAATTAATAAAGTAACATAGCTCTTGTAAATCCATTCGATTCCTCGTGTTATTCAAAATACTCAAATAAATATCTAATACCAGAACATACTATTTCTCTTAGTTAGACATCATCAAAGATAATTCAAAGTACCTAGTTGAGGGTACATCCCGTAAGCATGTTTTTTTTAAGCTGTGATAGCTTTATAAATCTGTTATGTTTTTGTTACAGAGCAAAAGAAAGAAAAAATCCAAATCGTCATCGACACTGAACGATTCGAAAGAGAACTTCTTTGACGTGTTTGAAGGTAAATTACGGCCTTAAATAAACGCCTTTCACTGTATTAGCAGACCCGGCCACGCGAAGCTGTGGCTCAGTAGTTCTACCAGTTAGTTGAACCAGTTCTAATAAGTTTGCAGTAACCTGGGTAACAAAATATGTTGAAGTTAACTTCACTGCCATCTGTTAGAAATATATGGAACTTATTGTAACCAAACGTTTTTATTTAAGAATATTGAAGTCAATAATCGAGATAAATACTATCCTTTCTTTTATATTTGACCTAATTATACCAAATTACAAATATTTCACACGTTCTTTGAGCTGAAGGTTTCGGACAGAATTCCAGTGCCTAGCTACTTTCAAGTAGTTTTTTTTATTCTTCAATATGTTTTTTGTTTATACCGATTGTGTGTGCTTGAGTAACAAATAAATGCGTGTCTATCTCCATGTCTATGTCTACACAGTAAGCCAAATTTCATAAAATTTGGTTAAGTAGTTCCGGAGTATATCCCGGATAGACATCGTGACGCTAGATTGTTATAATAAATAAATAATGCCGGACATACTGTTCCTTAAGTAAGCAGAGCTTGTGTTAAGGGTACCACATGATTGATATTCTACTTAAATACCTTTCTGCATACTTATTATATTAAAACACCCAGACCCAAGACAAATACATGCAGATCATACAAAGCTCTCAGTCGGACTTTAGCCCAGTTCACCACAGAGGTCGTCAATATTATGATGTCTTTTGACAGAATCAGATGATGAAGATGACACGCTGGTGACGGCGGGACTGTCGAGTCCGCTCGGTGCGCTCAGTCCGTGGGGAAGCAGCCCCGACCTCACCAGGCGGACTCCGATCGGTAGCCTGGACGGTGAGTTATCGGCCGTTTACTCATCTATTATTTAATCGATGGAGGTACCGACACTGTTTCGATTAATCTATTGAATCTTCATCAGGGTGAGTTTGATGCGCCTTACGCTTGCTCACACTCGCGTTTGCGATCCGAACTTCACAATATTCACAAACTGTGTACTTTTATACTATCTGAATGTGCACAAAAAATACTAACGAGCCGTAGTTACAGTAGTCGCATCTGACGTGTAACTTCTGACATATCACCTTGGTAATGAACAACATTTACTATTATATCCTCAATTAGTTTATATTACAGCACACTTCATACACAACACTGTAGGTTAGGCGCATAGCTGATGCGTTGTCTTTCTCTATTTCCCACAACACAATGTTGGCTGACAGTACCAACTCTCGGAATGCGTTGGTACCATCTGACAGCCAACTATTATCACTGCGCACGCTCATTGGTCAAATCAATTATCGTGCGCTTCCCCTGCTTCCTGTTACACACTTCCGTTCCTTTTCACGAAATCACTTCCTTAGAAACGTAAGGAAAGATGATCAATAAATATCATCAATAAACATCAATAAACTCCTTTCTAAATCCCCAGGCGATATAACACCCACGAACGATAGCAACGTTCCCCGCGTTATATCCAACCTTTCCGCTCTTTCCGGCTCGTCTGGCTCCAGAGAATCGCTGCACACAGCCGTGAGCCCGGCCTCGTCGCGCGGCACTCTCGTGTCTCAGGGAGGCCATGTCTACCGGAACGCAAGACCTTACCCCAAACAGACGAGACCTAGGTATGTATCCCCAGGTGATTTAACACTTACGAACGATACCAACGTCACCCGCATAATGTCTCGAAGAAGACATGTCTACCGGAACGCAAGTCTTTACTCTAAGCAGACGAGACCTTGGTATGTATCCCCAGGCGATATAATACCCACGAACGTTACCAATGTCCCCCGCGTAATGTCTCTGAGAGGATATTCTACCGGAACACAAGACCTTACCCCGAGCAGACGAGACCTAGGTATGTATTCCAAGGCAATATATCACCCACGAACGATACCAACGTCCGCCACATAATAAAACGAGAGTAGTAGACGAGACTTCGACGAGTATTCTAAATACATGCTTATGAATCTTTAAACCAATCCGACACAGCAAATATATTTGTTCGTCACTCAAAAGTTTGTCCTGGTAGGGAATCGAACCCAAAATCTACAGCGCAGAAGGCAGAGCTACTACCAAATGAACTGAGATCAATCAAATGTAGAGGGCGTTACTAGCTAGCTTTTGATGCTATGAGGATGTAGTTTTAGTCTTACCAGATCTTTCAATGCGAAATCGGCTGAAGCTGTTTGGATACAGCATTGTATTGTACTCGGGTCTCTTCAATATTGGTTGTGTGTATGGTGTTTGTTTACAGCCTGTAGCCGCATAATAAAAGAGCAAATCATTTTACACTTACAGTAAGTCGAAACAGTGTTATCTCGTCGGACAAATCTCATCAGATTTTGCGTTTCAATTTTCTTTATATAGTTTGCATAATATGGAAACACCCGTTATCTCTCAGTAATATTTCGGTCCGTTCTGATTTTCATACAGAAATCAGCTAACCGATGATCTTATTATAGGAATGTGGTTTCTTAGACGATGTTATTTTCAATAGCCAGGTTATTTCTGTAAAAAAATTTTGAAATTTGAATGTTTTTTTATTTAGGCAAAAGACAGGCTGTCTGATTTTTCTGACATTAATCGTATATTTTCACTCCAAACGGGATATTTACCATGTTATGTGAGTTTTTATGCTTCCCGATATTTCGGCACAGTTCCATTTCTGACCACGAGATAAACTGAAGTCTTTGCGGGTAGATGTTATTGGGAGACAAAACGGTCTACCCTCTTTCTCAGTCTTTTACTGCGAACATTACCCGTACTACCGGTTTCACTGTCACTAACAACTCGATCACGATTACGACACACACAGCACTCACGGTATCTAGACTCACTTTTTCGGTGAGAATGAGGGTAGACTGTTTTGTCTGCCAAGCACTTCAGTAAATCTCGTGATCATGGCGCATGCAATTGTGCTGAAATATCAGGAAGCAGATAAACTCACCTATCACGGTAAATATCCCGTTTTGAGTGAAAAATATGATAAATCGTCCCTAAAATAATGTAGTTTCTTACTCGTATCTTTTTATAGGATATACTACCATTATTAATTTGCTTTGTTTATTTTTGTTTCAGTTCTGAATGGTCGGTTTGAGTATTATTTTCTGGTCAGTACCCACCTAAAGCACAATTTTGATTAACAATTCATGTGATTACATGTGCCTTAAATACGCACCTTCATTTTTAATGTACTTATTTTTATATGACGCTTGGCATTTCGCACATTGTATTAGCTTACATAGTGCTAAATAATCTGTAAATATAATAATACAAGTACAATACAAATTATAAAATAAAAGGTTGTTGTAGAAATAAATGTAACAATTCGGTTATAATTATAATTAATAAAATCGTGATAATGATAAAATTACCTGACTGAAAAAATATAAATTAATTAACTAATTCATTTATGTACCTGACATGTTCAATCAATTGTGATAAACGAAACAATTTATAGTTTATTTTTTATTTTTAAGATTATGTGACTTATTTGATTATTGCGTATTAAATATTATTTGATAATTTGTTTTTTTTTCACCTGTTATGTTAATCATTCATTTTTAATCTTGTAACTTATATTTCTATGAAAAACTATTACGAATAACTCAAATATACAGTACTACAACTTAATGTTGGCGCCTCAACAAATTTCGTCTTCCATCGGAAATACGGACGCCCGATAGTGATATTTATCTAGAGCTGTTACAACAATTTGTTTGTTTTTGTTTTTGTTTTATCGTAAAAATTATAACCATGTTTCTTATCCCGCTGTAATCAAAACTGTGTTAGTCTAAAAGTTATGACGTCTCTCTCTTTGACGACTTATACGCTGATTTAGCATAATTGTCATTCTCTTTTATTAATTTAAGCATAAATCGCCTATTATATACTACTCTGTCAAGAAAGTGCCGGGAAACTGGTTCAATAATACACAAAAAGTTAGTTATAATACAAATTTATTTTATCGCCTTCCAAGTATGCTCCTTCAGACGATAGACTATAGACACTTAGACCAACGAATAATCCAATCATCAAAACATTTTTTAAACGCATTTCCGGAATTGAGTTACCACAAAGTGGTAATTTGAGTTTAGGAAAAAGAAAGAAGTCGGCTGGAGCCATATCTGGTGAATAAGTTGGTTGCTCGGTGGTATTTGTTGAGTTTTTGGTCAAAAACTCGTTCACAATGATGGCCCTGTGCAAAGGCGCATTATTGTGGTGCAAATCCAAAAATTTTCTTTCCACAAATCCGGCCTTTATCTTCGAATTTGTTTTCTTAAACGCCGCATAACGCTCAAATAATAATCTGTTATTATTATTCATGTTTCATGAATATTGGGTCGGAATTGTCTCGTTCTAGCATGTCCTCAGCGACTCATATGCGATTGAGTTTTTGGAGAAAATCCAAGTCTTTTGGGACTAGCCGAGCGGCAGCATGCTTCATACCCAAGACATTATTTAAAGCGGTACGAATTGACTCGTGAGAAACAGAAATTTTAGCGGCTATCTCTCTCAAACTTAAAGAATAAGGATTTTCAGTCACTATTTTCTTCACTTTTGCGATGTTAACTTCAGTTGAAGACGTTGATGAACAAGAACTACCAGAACGAGGCAAATCTTCCATCATATCTCGACAGCTTTTGAACGCCTTGTACCACTCATAAGCACGTGTTTTTGATAAAGTCGATTCACCGTAAGCCTTCTGTAACATTTTCAGGGACTCTGAACACGAAATTCCATTGGCGATGCAAAATTTAAGACAAACTCTTTGTAAACAGCACTGTATTCAATCTAAATAACTGATGCAACTCAAACTCCGCGCCAAAATTGAAAACGGTTGTGCCAATCTACCTAACAACAAAAAAATAGTGAATTTTGAACCATAAACAAATGATAACTTTTAAAACTATCATGGTTTTACACATCATTTTCACTCAAAACGGGATATTTACCCGTTAGATAAACTGAATCTCAGTTTATCTCGTGATCATGGCGCATGCAACTGTGCCGAAATATCGAGAAGCAGAAAAACTCATATATCATGGTAAATATCCCGTTTTGAGTGAAAATTACATAAACAAATTATCCATTCCCGATACTTTTTTGACAGAATTTGTGTCAGGGGTCTTTGGCTTTAAACTTTATTTACATATGTATTTTCAGTTCTATTAAGCGAATTAGCTCCAATAAAAAAATCTGATTAAATATAGTAGTACATTGTATATTATTTCAGGGAATTCTGACTTAACAAACTTTCTTATTATTATTACTTTTGAATCCATTTTGTAAATACAGACTTCAAAAATGGGATAAAAAGTTCAAAATAATGTAAGCAGTACATGCTATAAAATGTAACTGAGGATGTTAATAGCTCTATATACTGGAGCTGCCTGTGCCACCGCCTTTAAAGCTCGCTGGTAACTGACAAGCAGGGTGAGTGTATTTACATGTCGAGGTTTTTGCTCATAGTTTTATTTCCAAGTATCGTCGTTCTAGTATTGGGAGAATAACTGAAAGACTTAAAAGGTATATCCCACTTCGTGGTTAGCAGGATGCTCGCCATACTCAGACGGCCGCCGAGTGCAGGTAAAGATGAACGAACGCGGCCAACCTTCGAGGTATTATTTGCGATTTCGCGAGCATAAAAAGAACATCGAATCAATTACGGGTCTGGGTGTTTCTATGTATAATATGTAGGTATGTATATACAAAAAAAAAGTATTCAAGTAGTATATCAGTCATGTGGTACCCATAACACAAGCTCTGCTTACTTTGGGGCCAAATGATGCTTTGTGAAATGTCCGATATTATTATTATTATAATTCCCTACGTACGCATGTACCTATAACTTGGAAATCGTTTTGTGAATAAGCAAATGTGCTCCTTATTTGTACGTGGAAACAGATCTATTTTCAGAAGTGTTTTAGTTTCTAATCGAGGCGCAGTGGGAGCAGCAGTCCCCTCCCGCACCTCGTGCCATGCGTTTCTAAACAAGGAGGACTAAGTACCTATGCTGTTTCAAGTTCAACTATGTGTAAAAATACCTTGAAGGTATTTTGACCCTGGTTTTTTCCCCTGAAAGAACTTAGAAGCCCTGGTACTCGATTTTACAAGTATGATCTATGCCTACCGACAAGCCGTCTTGAGCCGTAAGACAGCTGGACATCGGTCGCATAATCGTACTAATTCTGAAACACGAATGTCACCGAGGTGCCAAGCTTTCGTCGTACTATATTTACACCAAGTACATGTATAAAAGACGAAAAAATAGCGTTAAAAAGACCATGATTTTCACCTTGTTGGGGTAAGTCCAAATAAAAGTTATGAGTAATACATTTTAATACAAAATAAGAGCAAATTTGAATTGTCTTAAAACGCTGGGAGAATTTTTAGTCTTAAATTCGAGGAGAATCAAACATGAATGTAGTAGGAACGGAACATTAAATATCAATAATGTTTAGGGAAATCATCTCAAGCCTTGACCTTGAGGCTGCAACCGAGAGCTAATAAATCATTAAACTTGTCCCACGTTGGGCGCCAGTGCAGCTACCGCGACTGCGCAAGGGGGGAGGGGGCGGGGTGTCGTCGCCCAGTCTCGAACCCTGCCAGTTGCGCCGCAGAGTCTGCCGCGACCACTCGTCTGTAGCGCTCGCGTTCACATCACCCACACATGACGCTGGCACTGATTTATTCGTGAGTCCTTCTTGTATTTGAATGGGTTATAGAGTAAAAGTACTTGGTTTAACTTGCATAAACACAGTATTTCTTGTTTATTATTTTATTGATTAGCACTATGCGTTCCTTTATTTTCAATATCAGTCAGTTCCTAGCCTTTTTCATCTGTATTGAATGTTAGGTTGACCATTTCGTGGTTTTAAATAATGCTTTCCATTGCAAGTATTTTATCGTCGTCGTGGAGCGAATCAGAGCGGTCGAGTAAAAAACCTAGACGCTTATGCAATGAAAAGCTGGACAGGGTAGAGATCGATTGTACATGATTATAATTGTTTATAATTGTTTATTTCTGAATAATACATAGGCATATATTATGAAGACTATTACTAGGAATTGCATGCTTAGGGCAAACATATTCCTTGTTGTTACAATAATAAGAAATAACGAAGTATCTTCCTATTGCTTCGAGTACCAATACAATATTTACTGGAAATGGTGGTGAGGGCTATAATAATTATAATATTGGTACTATACTTCGTATGAGTCAATGACCGTAACGTCTCTGGTAATGGAGATAGTTCGTCCTAAACTCGCAGTCGTGCTCTAACAACTCTTGAAAGGCGGCTTTACGTGCTCTCCGATGCACAGAAACGCTCAGATGATAATGCTACTGCGTACACCAAGAACTGATATTGAAAATTGTAGCTTAACTTTATTGATTAGGGACGACTTAGGTATATCACGAAAGCCTTGATGTTCCTAGATATTATATCGATCGACGTTTACGACGCGACGTTATAACTTTATGTCGATAAAAATAATACTGTTACTAAGTAGGTAGATAGACCTGAAGATATCAAATCGCCACTTCTATTTCCAGACTTACCTACGTTCGGTTACCTACCAGATTGACTTACTTTATTGTCGATGTACCCGTCTCTGTAATACGATTTATTGGGAAAAATTGTGTTAGAACTTCACCTGGCAGAGCATAAATTGTGTTAGAACTTCACCTGGCAGAGCATAAATTGTGTTAGAACTTCACCTGGCAGAGCATAAATTGTGTTAGAACTTCACCTGGCAGAGCATAAATTGTGTTGGAACTTCACCTGGCAGAGCATAAATTATTCATACTTACCGTAGTTCGTACCTACGTATTATTAGTTCGATTATATTTAATAATAGTTATGGTATGAATTGGCTTTTTTGATTTAGGGTATTTTTTCAAATACCATAGCTAATGTTGCATTAAAATCTGTTGCCTCTAAAGATAAAAATAAAAATAAAAAATAAATAAATTTAGATATTTTTATTAGGCATTAGAATAAAAACAGGCCATACCATTACGCCATTATGTGATTATTTCTCAGACGGGAATTCAAACACAGCGTAACCTCAGTTAATTTCCACCAGACTAGGTATTGATTCGATGGCACCGCAACCCAGTAGGTATTATAAACCCAGGTGCGTCAATGTTGAAGTCGTGTTTTCGATTCCTGTCTGAGACGATTTTCTGGGTAAATGCAATATTTGTAACCATTACCTCAATAAAACAGGCTTATAGATCAGTAGGGCGATTATGGAACTCTTGATACAATCAATGTCTATCAATTTCGATTAGCAATAGGCAATATTTCAATCAATCATATACGATGTATTTGAATACTTAGTACGCTAAACACGAGTTATAGTTTGACACCAATTTCACATTGTAACTAGCGATAGAAGCCGATAGAAATCTCAGCGAATACCCATTCATTAAAAGTAACTGAAAGCTATTAGTATCAATGTTTTGATAGTGTCAAAGTTCCATAATCGCCCCACAGATATTCGGACTTTACATCATGAAAACAAAGTAGCAGTGTATACTCGTACGATAAATATCTCTTCTCGACCTCAATACTTAAGCCTTCTTAACTCCTTGGCCTCAAACTCTTCACAAGGACGCACAAAATACCACTAAATAAAGCGACGACTAAAGTGCCGTTATATGCTGCCTTAGGGATACAAAAGTCATTATTTGCCTATGTTTTCTGCAGTAAATTTTCGAGAATTTTTTTTATGAAAATTAGGCAATTCTACTTGATTTATAACACGATGAGTTAAGTAAACGAGTAATATTTTATACTTAGCCTACTAATATTGTCTTTACCCGCTTCTAAACGCGTCCTTGCACGCGGTATGGCATATAAATTACATATAGATTTGTACACACATATTATTTTGTCGATGGAAGCACCGACACTGTTTTAAGTCATCTATAGAATCTTCATCAGGTGAGTTTGATTCGCGGTCGCGTCGTGAGTTGCCGCTCGCGTTCATTGTACGCATTTATAAATTGCATGTGACTAACTATATCTGTACAAAGTTTGATACCAATCCGTCCAGCCGTTGCAGTGTGATAATCAAAAACAAACCTACATCTCCCTATGACATCAGGTAGGTATCTCTTTTTCTAAGCACGTCCTTTTGTACCTCAGGTTGTAGTTGACAGTTGGAAGGTACATGTATTGTACTGCTCTTATTGCCCTTTCGAAAGTCGTTTACCAATTCATCTCTATGTAACATTCAAAGGTCACATTTTGATCAAAGGTTTTCTCGGAAGTTTTATTTGAAACCGGCAAAGAAAGTAACATTTGATGTGCGGTTACTTTTCTGTAATGATAGGTCAAAGTTCGTCAGACGTCTGCTACGAACGCCTACAGCGTAGCGCTTTGTAGTCTGTCGACATTAAAAGTGTATCACGTAGGATTCCTTTATTTATTCTGTTTCCTAGAACTTTAGAATAATCATATTAGATGTTTCAGTTACTTGAAGTGTCTAGTAATTTTCTTGGGATTGATTTCACTGCGAAGCGCTGTAGGCGTTTGTAGCAAACGTCTACAAACTTTGACCTTACGTTATAAAAAATTACTTATTTGCCTCTGAAAAGTGTGCAAATATTATTTATTAATGCCTAATAGTTAACATTTACAGAATGCGTATTGACTGCACCCAACAGTTTTTGTAGGTACTGAAACCCGCTTTGGAAATGGTCTATTTACTTGGTAATCACACTTCATACCGACACCCTTCTTTTTGCTCAGGATATTTATAATTGTACGCCAAGCTGCGAACATAACTGAGAAAATCGAAAACGAAAAAATTCCAGAATTAAGTAAATTTGCGTCGCTAATTGACTACTTAACGCAATGAAACCCCAAAAACGTGACTTTCCGCTTGTTTCTAGAATAAAGTGATCCTTATTCTGGGGCGAGTGAACCATGTACTGCTCTCTTGGGGAAGTTAAACCGCTAATTAGATTTCGAGGGACAATAAGTGGGTTACTCGTAAGACAACGAGTTTTAGGGGTTGATTAGACGTTTGTTATCGTTAGATTATCTACTTTACTTAAAACTCAATCCTTTTGGGAAATTTGTGCCTAAACTCAGAAACTTAAATTTGTGGGCCACTTAGATCGCGTTTCAGTCATTTTCCTCATACAGTTTAGAAAGATAACAGGGTCTGAAATGTAAGGAGTTGGTTTTAAATGCATAAGTAGCGCTTCAAAACTCAGGCTGTAGGTATTAGCTCAGCAGGTAAGTACCTATCAAGTTCTGTAGTTTTGCTGTTCTTGTTTTACACATAGATGTTTTAAAAATATGTCCACTTGATCCTTGTGGCGCTGTGGACCAAGGCCCGGCTGAGACGCAGAAAGTTGCGGATTAGATTCCCGCCGTAGACAAATGTTTGTATGCCTGCAAGTATCTTCGGTCTGGGTGTTTCAATGTATGATATGTATGTATTTACTAAAAAAAAGTTAATTAGTATATCAGTCATGTACTAATTATACTCTGCTTACTTTGGGAGCAGAGAATGCTGTGTGAAATATCCGGCATTAATAATTACTTTAATTCATAATGTATCTATAGAGTATTTTACTAAAATATAAACAGATATAATATGTATACATATGAGTAGCTCAACAGATGCATTTTATTAATATTTTCGTAATATTGTGATATTAAACATACATATTTATACGCGAAAGGGGATGTAAGAAGCTACCCTTTCTTCATGTGGTTCGAAAAATAGCACAAACAAAATTCTCAATCACATTCCCCAACATGAAAGAAAATCGGTAAACAAAATAGCCTTGGAAGTTTTCTAAATTGCCCGGGTCCGAGTAAACTATATCTAATCCAGTTTCAGCGAATCTCAGAGAACTAGAAGACGGATTTTGTAGGTAGTTACTTGTACCTACATCTCTTAGGTTTACCCTAGCCGCGTGGGAAATCCTTAGGATCAGGTTTGTATTTTTTATTTGAACAGTACTGCTTGTGGATTGAACCATATACAAATCCACGCATTTAAATAATGTGGGTACATTTGAATAAATATAAAAGCATTTGCGCCATCTTTTTTTTGTAGCGCATAATACTATTAGATGTCTGTGGTTACCTACATATCTCATGTAGGTACATATATTCTTCTCGAGCTTGGGTTAGGATGAATTGGCACCTAAATTCACCTAGTATGTAAGACGTTTCAAAGTGATCCTTGTGATTCATCATCATCATCTAGGGCGCTACAGCCGCGGGTGGGCCTTGGCCTGGTCGAGTAAGTTACGCCATCCGATTTGGTTTCTGGCTTTTTCTTTCCAGCCTCTCACTCCAATTGCTCTTAGGTCCTGCTCCACTCCATCCAGACATCTGAGCTTTGGTCTTCCAGGGGGTCTGCGGCCGTCGGGTTTGCCACTTAGAAGACGTTTTGGTGTTCTGACGTCCTCCATTCTCTCTACGTGACCTGCCCATCGCAGGCCCATTACAGCACCAAAGATACGCCTGAGTATTTTCCTCTCGAACACGAGCAGGCTTTGTTCATTTTGCTTGCTCAATACCCAGCATTCCGATCCGTACGTTAGAACTGGCCTTAGTAGGGTTTTATAAAGTAGGACCTTGGTTTTCCTAGGCAGCAGTTTAGAACGGAAATGCTTTAGTAGACCGAAGTAACATTTATTGGCTGCGAAAATTCTTTTACCAATTTCCGCAGTCATCTCGTTCTTATCGGTCACCAAGGAGCCGAGGTACACAAAGTCGTTAACCGTGTCGAAAGTATCATTGCCTATAGTGACTGGTGATTGTGGTGGGTGTGAGTTTGGTCTCGGGTGGCTCTCAGGTATTTTGTTTTGTCTACGTTAACTTGCAATCCAGCAGACCTTGACGCATCTTTCAGAGCAAGGAAGGTACTATTTATGACAGATATATTGCGCCCGATCAAGTCCAAATCGTCGGCATAGCCTAGAACTTGGACTGATTTAAATAGGATAGTACCATTTGTCTCTATCTTCGAGTCCGATATGCACTTATCGAGCGCTATATTGAACAGTAGACACGAAAGAGCGTCGCCCTGGCGAAGACCATTGAACGTACGGAAAGACTATGACGTGTCAGACTGGATCTTGACGACACTCGATGAGCTCTTTAGTGTCATTTTTGTCAAAGAGACGAGCTTCGATGGTATGCCAATCTCAAGCATGGCCCGACAGAGAAACTCCCGGTTGATGTTATCGTAGGCCGCCTTGAAGTCAACGAAGAGATGATGGGTGTCTATGTCAAATTCGAGTGACTTTTCTAAGATTTGTCTTAAGGAAAAAATTTGGTCGGTCGTTGATCGGTTTAGGCGGAAACCACAATGATATTCACCCAGTTTAGGTTCAACATATGGTAAGATTTTGTCAAAGAGGATCCTGGAAAAGATTTTGTAGGCGGTGTTCAACAGGGATATACCCCGATAGTTTTGACACTCCAGGATATACCCTTTCTTATGTAGTGGACAAATTACGGCGGTATTCCATTCACAGGGCATAGTTTCCTCTCTCCATATATCTGCGACCAACCGGTGGAACTCCTTGCAGAAGCGGCTTCCGGCATACTTAATAAGTTCTGCTGGTAGAGTATCTGAACCGGGCGCCTTATTGTTTTTCAGCGCTGTGATAGCTTGTTCCACATCTTGCAAAGTCGGCTCATGTATGATTCCAGATGTGAGTGCAGCAGTTAGGGTTTCATCTGGGCCAGCTTCTAATGGGGTGGTGTTTAGCAAAGTTCGGAAATGTTCAGCCCATCGATCTAGTATGGCATTTTTACTATTAAGTAGCTCTCCTTCTCTACTTCTGCATGCTGTGACTCTCGGTTTGAATTCTTTACGCCCGCTATTGACCCTTTTGATCCTTGTGATTGTATTGAATAAAGTATCTTTTGTCTTTGACTTGACTTTTGATAAGTACCTGACAAATAAGTAAATATATTTTAATTTGAACAATCGAATAGAACTTTGGAGAATAAAGTACATACTCGTAAATAAATTGAACTCGCAATTACCTTTTATAATATTGGGGCTTGAATGGGCACTAAAAGTAAATCCGATGAAACTTTATTTGATAAATTGAAATTCCCTTGAGATATTTTATGCCGTCGCGTTGTACAATTACTTTCTTTTGAGCTTTTCAAATTAAATTAAATTAAATAAACGTAATGATAGAAAAAAAAAATATATATTTGATCATGAAGCTTTTATCTATCTCTATCTTCATTTTATGAAGTTTAAAGTTCTTCAGTTCTTTTTTTTGATGAAGTCATCAAAAAGGAGGAGGTTCTCAATTCGTCGGAATCTTTTTTTTTATTATGTTTGTTCACCGATTACTCGAAAACGCCTGAACCGATTTGGAAAATTCTTTTTTGTTTGCAAGGGTATACTTCCCATGTACAGGTGGTCCCATGTACTTCGATACCTCGCAGTCTCATTGGGGCGGTGCGTTTATTTGGCCTACTATTATATATATACAAAATAGGTACATCTACTTTCCACTAAAAATGTATTATAGGCTCAAATTTCATTCAATGAAGTCGGTTTTCTTTTTAGTTTTTAAAACGTAATTATATAAATAAAAATCAATTTCACGGCAAAAACGTCAGTCTCACAAGAACTCGAAAATGGCTCGACCGACTTGAATTTTTCTTTTTGTTTTGTTTGATTTTTGTTTTGTTGTTTTGGGTGGCTTACAATCAAATTAATTTTAGATGGTACGAAATTCACCGTGTTACCTAGTTTTAGATAAAATAGATCCAAATACAGACTGTAATTTAGACCGATTGTTATGAAAGCTTTAACTAATGGGCAGGGTAGGTACCTAGATTGTTGTGTAAAATATGTCCCCACAAAACATTTCGAATGTTCAGCTAGCCCGCTTGAGAGCACCTTCGATCCGTCTAACCTGCAAATGAAGGCACTCTTTGGCAGGTCGCCAGCACACCTCAGCTGACCGCAATATAAGTAGTGTTTTGTAGCCAATAATGGACTTTTCATTAGCCCTTTTCAGAATGTTCGAAGTATAAAGAAATCTCGTACAAAACTTGAATACCAACACGTTCTAAAAGGTTTACTTGGTAATAAACAAGTATTAGCCGAGAATTATCTCACCTCCTGTACCCTATTAAATGTACCCACAGTATTTAGGGTATACCAAAGTTTCCCTTAATCTAGTAGGGAAATGGATTGCATATCCCAACCTCTATATAGATACTTTCACAAACATTTACGTTGTCCTGAATAAATACTGCCTTCCTACGAGGTGTGAGTAGGAGACATTCCGATTCCATAGCAGTGATTATAATAATGTTTTTGGTAAGTTTCTATAGAATTTTATTTAAGTCAGATTGTTTATTGAAAACGAAAGTTTGAATCTATGCTCAGTTTGAAAGTTTGAGCTAAACTTAATGGTCCCAAGTCGAAAACTATTGCAAACTGAAACTGTGAACGGAAAGTTGCGAAACTTCTTGACAAATTCCAAATTCATCAAAGTTGCAGATTGTAATCGCGGTGTTGGGAGTTTATTTTGAAATTAATATTAATATACAAAGATACCCAATTCGTTAATTATAAAGTGTGTTCCTTGATAATTAACGAATCGGTCTAGCCATTTCCGATATTTTGTGAGACACATGGCAACTGATTTTAATTTATATATGAATATAGATAGATAAGGGCTAAGTTGTGCCGTGATCATTAATTATCATCATCATATCAGCCCCTAGAAGTCCACTGCTGAACATAGGCCTCCTCAATAGATCTTATTTACTAATTTTTTTATGTCTTCCAAAAGACAAAATTCCTCACTTTTTGTTCTAGATTTCAATTTAAACAATTTATGAGATTAGTGATAATATCTACCAATAAAAACACAGACCAAGTTTTCACCATAGATACCTACGATAGGCATCGCTTATAAATCAGTGTCAGTTACAGAACTATGCCAGAATAATGGAAACTAAATAACAACACGTATCTAATTACTATAGACACAGAGACTATTATCGTTAACATTCAAAGTGAAGTGTTAGAACAAGTGGTGCGTCGACCGTCGCGACGACGGAGTGGAGGAGCTTTGGTGTAAGATGGAAGATAATGTTAGCAGCTTTGGTAACTACAGGTGAGTCTTTCCACAGGGTTTTTTATACCAGGAGAAGTCTTCAGCTAAAGAACAGAATATTTATTAATACAAGAATAGAAGGCAGTCTCAAACATTTATATTAATAGTGACTCTTAACGCACCAAAGTGCAAAGTGCTACTATGGAAAGTCGTTTCTAGTGCAGGCTGTCCGCTTGTGAAACGCGTTGCCTGTAGATATCAGAAAGACCAAGACTCTTCCTATCTTCAAAAACATGGTCATGAAACATTATTTGTCGTGCTGTTATACCTAGTTAGTTATTTCTGTATTGTTGGTTTTTTTGATATCTTTATTATTATATCTATTACAGAATCCATACATATGTATTTATTTATATCAGTATTTGTTTAGTTTAAGTATGTAATTATATAAATACACCACACCTACATGCCTCTTCTCTGTTTATTTATAGTCCAGTCCATCCAAAGGTTGCCTGGTAGAGATCCCTATTAGCGATAAGGCCGCCCATTGTATTGCCTTAAATATGTTATTATTTTTATAATAATTCGTGTGGTAGTCATTAAAGAGTTATCTATCTATCTATCTATCAAAGTGCAAATGCAGTTAGTATAAGCGCTTCTTGCCAAATATATATACCTACATAGTGCCTCTCTATCGCGTAACTCAATCTCTGGCGTGACATTTCTCTACAAATTTGCCCAGTAGAATGGGTGCGCCAATGTACTACGTGCCAATGTTGTAACTTCATAAGTGTAGAGTATCCTGAACTGGCTAGAGTCTTTCTCGGTAACGCAATGCCAGATAATCTGCCCAAAAACAGTGTTGGTATATTTATGGTGCATGGTAACAAATGGAATTGCTAGGAAAAATTCAACTATTGCTTTATTTGTGCATAATATTTTATACCATATCCACAGTAAAACCGAAACTAATTACAACAGGCGAAACAAAAAAGCTTTCTCTGCTTTGCAGAATCTACGTAATTAAACATAAACTGTCTATTAAAGCATATTATAAATTATCTGATTATTTAGAAGACAAAAAAGCTTGGGATGAATCTGCTCCAACTCGACTCGGCATCCGTAACATTGTCAAGGATCATACAAAAAAGTGTTAAGACCAGACAAGTTTCTTGCCGGATTCTTCTTGAACTGGGGTTAGGAGGAACCGGCACCTAGATTCACTAGCATGTAAGAAGACGATTCAAAGTGGTCCTTGTGATTGTAATGAATAAAGTTATTTTGAATTTTGAATTTTGAATTTTGACTCAGAAGAGGGCCTACTCTATTATCGTCTCGATATATAGATTTCAAACCGATAATCGATATCGGGACAATAATCGTGCAAACCCCTACTCTAAGCTACTTTTTTTTTAACTTTTTTTTTAGCTTTTTTTTCTAACGAAAGAACGACATTACTTTGACAATCGATATCGTAATCCTCCACAACATACGATACCTACTTAGAATTAGACAAAAAAACAAGTGTCCATTCGACTGAAATGGATAAACATATCTACGATTCTATCGTTCTGAAAATATCGAAATCAGTTTGTGAGTAGACATCCTGACATCTTAGAATTTTTGAGGGTATTCTGAGGCACGGTTAAATCTTAAATGAAAATCAGGTTAGCAAATTACACTTTTATAACTCACCTCAGGCCGTTATTTGTTCAGGCCTAATGCGTCATGAATAAAAGACTTACCGGCTTAAGTTTCAGAATATTTAATCTCTAGCCAGCCATTCTCGGTGTTCGCAAAAACCAATGAATACTAAGTTACAGTAAAGTCTGCCATTGAATATTTGTACCTCTAACTCGCGTATAGGTGTAAGGTTACTAATCACTACCCCGCGTGGGTGCGGGTAATTGAATGCTTAAATGTCAAATGCCATAGGTATGCTAAATTATAGTACTAGGATAAACATATGTAAAGAATATAACTAACTAGTGGCTCTGTGAGCTGTAGACCTCGTGAATATTTTTCGAAATGACTGATATATAACTTTTTTTTACGTTTTCAACCCCCATATCTCCGCCATTTTGAAAAATTTCCAAAAACTGTAATGGACAAAAAAAATCTATTTAGATAAAGAACTTGCTCACAAAATTTCACGAGAACCGGTTGAGAAATGCGACCTGTAGATGAGAACATCCGGACCGACATACGAAAGCTTTTTCGTCTAAGCTGAAACGGACACTCGCTCGCTCTTCGTGCTCGCTCAGTAAATTAAATAGAATAGTCGTGAAAAGTTCGAAGTTATGTGCATGACAAGTGCACAAAAGGAGCCTATGTGGCACTTTAATCCTTGCACCACACTGGTTCAAAAATAACTAGAAACGATAAAAAGAAGACTATTTTATTTTATATTTTCAAAGATCGATGTTGCCCGCGTCCGTAGGAGCATACTCTTAGTGACCATTGGGTAGTGCCAAACGGCTAGCAACTCTTCTGGTGGTATGCTTCGGCCGCGGCTTGTCACCACCCACTAGACAAAACCAGTCCGTGAAGCGACAATGTCGTGTTCCGGACTGATGTCTGGTGTAGCCACCGTGGAAGTGACGGGTTTGAGCAGTTCTTGCTCTGGTTTTTGCTAGAGTGTTTATGAGATCAAAACAGCGCCGGTGTGCAGGGAGGCTAGACATGGAGGGTAGCGGGATCCGAAGCACGGTTCTCCGCTGGCCGACCGCAGGTTGTAGTGAATTAGCCATTCATGAAAGGCTGCCCCACCGCCTTGCGAAAAATCCTAGAATGCTCCATCGTGGCGGTTGGCGACCGGATGAGAGGACCCGGTGGCCATTCCTGGGGGGGTTAGGGCGTCCCCACAGTCTCTGGTCTAGTCCCTCAATCGCGCATGGGCCTGTTATGTATGTTATGTTTGGGCCGGCTATCCAGTGCCTCGCTCAACTACCGTCTTCCCCACTTACCTTACACTCTCACTCAATACATGATAAAGTCCAAATAGAATAAGTCGTGCTTATAGCGGAAGCACGTCCTCTCGCTTCAAGTGCACTTCACAAACATTCGAAGATTGCACTCCAATCTCTATTCGGTCCACCAACATCTTGAGACCAATAAGCCACACTTGTTATTTCTCACGTATTCGCAGATCCAATGCCCTTTAGACTCAGCGTACCTTACATACCCAGGTTATACACTGGAGCACAATTTTAAGCTGGTAATTGCAAGCTGGTATTTGTCTGTTTGCTCAGGATGACATTTGTTGTCTGCGTCTACGTGACCATGAAGAGCCCGATTTCTCTGTTTTATGGACTTTGGTGGATACCGGCCTAGATAAAGTAATCTACGCCGAATTGTATAGATCTCAAGCTGGAGACCTTGAGACAACCAGGCTGTTTAATTACATCTGCGAAACGGCGGATGTAGCCCAACAACGTTACCCTGATGCCCAACTGGAACTTCTGGGTGATTTTAATGCTCATCACCAGCAGTGGCTGTTTCCATTTCAGTCTACTGACCATGCTGGTAGAGAAGCTTATAAACTTGCTCTCTCACATAATCTCACTCAGATGGTGATCGAGACTACCAGACGTTGAAGGCTACACAGCCAATTGCTTGGACCTGTTGCTGACTAACGAACCGGATCGCCATTCAGTATCGGTGCTGCCTCCTTTGGGCGCCTCTGATCACTGTGTGGTGAAGTCTGTATCGTCATACTCGCCACCCGATACCTCGCCTGGAGGATGTAGGCAATTGTGGCGTTAAAAGTCAGCAGACTGGGATGAGATGCGTCACTTTTTCGCATCTTATCCTTGGCGGCAGACCTGCTTTATTTATTTATTTAATTTATTTATTTACAATGCAATTGAGAAAGCAAACCTCTTTGCTGATCAATTTGCGGAAGCTTCACGTCTAGATACCTCTAACGAAACCCCACCTAGCCTTCTTCGATGCGAAGCGACAATGCAGAAAATTAGCATCCATCAAACGGAGTTACGGAGTCTTGACGTGAACAAAGCTAGTGGCCCGGATGGCATTTCGGCTGTAGTGCTGAAAACGTGTGCCCCGGAGTTGTCTCCCATACTAACAAGACTTATTCGCCTATCTCTGAAAACTGAAATACTCCCAAAATCCTGGAAGCTTGCTAATGTGCAACCTGTGCCCAAGAAAGGCAGTCGCGCTGACCCATCAAATTACCGCCCAATTTCGGTCACCTCCCTACTATGCAAACGTATGGAACGTGTCCTGAATACGAAGCACCTTACATACCTTGAAGACAACGAACTCCTCAGTGATCGACAATACGGTTTTCGCCGAAAGAGATCTACTGGGGATCTTCTTGCGTATGTCACGCACATTTGGAGTGAGGCCATAGAGAAATACGGTGAAGCATTAGCTGTTTCACTTGACATCTCAAAGGCCTTTGATAGGGTCTGGCACGCTAGCCTTATTGGTAAGCTTCCAGCTTACGGATTGCCAGTTCAGTTCTGCTCATGACTTGCTGTGTTCTTAAGGGAAAGATCCATTCGAGTAGTTGTTGACGGCTGCTTGTCTGATCGATTGGCAATTAATGCCGGTGTACCTCAAGGGTCTGTGCTCTCTGCCACACTGTTTTTACTGCACATAAACGATCTGCTTATGCCCGGAATTATGGCGTATGCAGGCGACAGTACAGTTGTGGAGAGATACTTTGCCAACGCACGAGCCAGTAAAACTGACATTCAGAAATACACAGAGGAGATGCTTATGCGTCTAAATTTGACTCTCCAGGTCGTGTCTGATTGGGTCGATGCCAATCTTGTTAAATTCAACGCATCCAAAACGCAAGCTTGTCTCTTTTCGGCGAAAAAAAGTCAGTTTCTCCAAGTCCCCGTTTTCCGAAATGTACCGGTATCTGTAGAAGATCATCTCGAACTCATGGGAGTTTCACTCACTCGGACTCTCAATTTTGGCTCCTATATTGAGTCCAAGGCCAAGACTGCTGCCATGAAGCTTGGCATCCTCAACAAGGTGAGGCGATACTCCACACCTGGACAGCTTTCCACTTTATATAAAGCTCAAGTCCGGTCGGGTATGGAGTATTGCTGCCATCTGTGGGATGGTTCAGCCAAACATCAGCTGGGTGCTTTGGACTCGATTGAGCGTAGAGCATTGAGGGTGATAGGTGAGCAGCTAAACGCTGAGACTAAGTTCCAGAGTCTCGAGCACCGTCGTAAAGTTGCTTGCCTTTCGATCTTTTATAGAATACATTTCGGAGAATGTGCCCAGGAATTGTATGATCTCATTCCACCATCTCCTTATCACAACAGGACAAGCAGACGCACGGCTCAATACCATCCATACCTTTTCAGTCTACCACCCTTACGAACAAAGCGCTTTGCTTCCACATTTATAATGCGTACAGCCAAGGATTGGAATTATTTGCCGTCGTCTGTCTTTCCTGAAAACTACAATTTGTGTCTCTTCAAGTCAAGAGTGAATAGGTATCTTCTAGACCTGCGTGCCCCGTCGTCGGCAACATCGTCGCTTAACATCAGTCGAGTTCGTGGTAAAACGTAGGTCTATCAATGACAAAAAAAAACTATCTAAGTGGTTATCGTAAAGTATAAATTCATTTTGCTCACCAATTTAATGACCAGCTTGGGTTGACTGAATGCATAAGGACTGAAACCCTCCTTTTAACTCAATCTGTATTTTATAGGTAAATAAATAACAAGACATATACCGATACCAATATACCGCAGACATTAGCTCGTCGCAGTACATCAGTGTTCCGAACCCGCTCCGACCATTTGATATTAATAATGTCGCAGAGGCATTTCAGATGGAATCTGTTTAGCATACGTATGTGTTTGCGATACAAGCACCATGTCTCTGAAGAGTACACGATGCTAGGCAGTACTATCGCCATGTACACCTGTTTTTTACCTTTTTTCAACTTTGCCAAAAGTGGCCATTACAGAACCAAGTCTACCGTTCACCGCCGAATCAATGTCGCCTTTGGCTGTTATTCTGCTTCTCAAGTATTTAAACTTATCGACCTGTTTCACGATGAACTATCCAAAGTGCTTCACGAGGTACGCTGTCAAAAGCCTTCTCTAGGTCAACGAAACAGAGATACAGCGGCCGACTTTGTTCTCTGCTTTTTTCTCCTCAGAGAGAAAATAGCTTCGCAGGTACTTCTATTTGGACGGAAAAAAAATTGAGTCTCAGGTAGTAAATTCTCTGATAGCTCCATGAGGCGATTTAGGAGTAAGCAAGCAAAAGCTTTTCCAGTTGGTGAGAGTATTCAAATTCATATATTTTTATTTCGGACAACTTAGACCCATAGCACATATAATAATATGACAAAAGAGAGTTAGTAATATAATGATATAAAAGATACAAAGTAAAAAAAGAAGCTGGTTCACAGAGCGTTCACCAGAGTAACGAGCAGTTTTCTTTTCAGTTTGAGCAGCAGGGGATCACCCTGCATACCAATTTTGCCCACATCGGCGACGAGTACCTATCCGGTATAGTATTCAGGATGCTGTTGTGACTGTCTCGAACTCTACGCATCAGGGATGCAGATTTCTTGCGAATAAGTGCTTCAAAGCCATAAGTTTGGTATTCAGCAAACATCCCTGAAGCGCTGCAGAAGCGAGGCAGCCCCAACATCATCCTGAAAGTATTATTGTACTAGATGCGTATGGTGGCCAGCGACTTTTTGGTATACTTGAACCACAGGCTTCCACAGTATTGAAATGCCCCTGTAAGAATTACAGTCTGAACGGTCATCTTTGTTTTTATATAGCGCGCAGACAATTGATACTCCAAAGTAAGATGGAATCTTCTCAGACTCCCAAATCCACTCGAAGAACTGCCAGACTTTATGATTCAGTTCATCTCCTCCATATTTAAGTAGCTCTCTAGGTATGTTATCCACGCCAACTGCTTTTTATTTTTCTGGGCCTTTAGGGCATTAATAACTTTCTCATGCGAAGGAGACTGATCCAATACTTCGGATTGTGGGAGTACTGGAAGAGACCTTAATTAGTCTAACCGATATCAGTCATGTGGTACCCATAACACAAGCTCTGCTTACTTTGGAGCTAAATGATACTGTGAAAAATGTACGGCATTACTATTATTATTGCTGCTGGCGCTAACCAAAAAAATGATAAAAAATATAATAAGACTTTATTGATGTTTGCTAAATACTTACAAGTTGATAACATAGAAATGCTTTAACTAATACTTACTATAAACTTACACTAAATTTCTTCTGCAACAGCTTGTCCTTCGACAAAGGCTAAAAATGTCCACCTTATGCGCATCATCCTTCCAAGGTTTGTTGACCATAACTTCAAGAGATGGAAAAAGTTCCATCTCTTGGAACCTTTAACCATTCCGTTATTTGATTTGTCCATTTCTCATTAAAAGAAAGCAAAGGCTTTCTCTTAACACTGACCAAAAAAATATTGTCAAACACAAATCTTTTTTTCAAACACACCGAGTTCCGTTCCACAATGCCACTCCATAGATAGATCCATAAAATATCTATTGTAGTTTGTAGATACCAGTGTAGACTCTCAGGGTAAGTACACATTCTAACATTTGTGTCACACAAGTCCTCCGTTCTCAAGGTCGGCTGGTCGTATCGATCTAGGCCCCGGGAGGGTTGGGCTTCATTCAGAAATAATACATTAACGGTAACGAGCCTTTCTCTAACAGGAGATGAATCATTTGTTATGAATATCCAGCTTTTCTATTATATCTGGCAACCTAATATTACGGGACTTAAATTGGTTATTACGGAAACATTTATATTGTTTCCTAAATGCCACGAAACAGCGCCAGCGGCGTAGGTATATGCTTAGTTTGGGGCTAGATGGTGTTTTGTGCATTGTCCAGCAATATTTATTTATTTATTAATATAACAATACGTGAGAGGCTTACCTACTTACAAATAAATTTGAAACTACCCTAGTCTACAAAAATTGTAGTGTGTTGAGCTGCTACACTTGCACTTGTAGCCTTGTGGGCTCGTATCTGTGAAAACCTCTACCTGAAAATAAAAAGGTCTCTACCTGACTTTACCTAAGGCAAAATCTGCGAGAATCATAAATTATAAAATATAATATCATGTTTGGTGATATGTAAATAAAGAGAATAAGAACAATTAAAAAAAATTTAAGAAGGACATATGGTTTAATCAGACGAGCGCTTGCTCGTCACTCACACACACTAGGTGTTTTATATATAGTACTAGCTGTTTCTCGCGACTCCGTCCGCACTTTTTTTGGAAGGAACTGCTTAAATCCTTCCCCAGGATGCAATTTATCTCGTTGCCAAATTTTATTGATTAGTTTCAAACCAATCACCTGAGCACCCATTAAAAAGTTTCCATACAAACATTCACACCTCATATTACTGTCCATTTATTTTGCATTTTAATTAGCCAAATATAGTTTCTAAGAAAAGAAAGAAATCACACCACCCGTTAAAAAGTTCCTATACAAACTTCGACACCCCATTTTAAAATAACCATAACAAAGGGGTTGTTAGGGTTACTTTGAATAATCCTGAATGCATTTTATTTATTCATATAAAGTTCAAGCAAATTGCACCACGAGGTAAAAAGTTCCATACATTAGTTTTCACCCTTTTCCACCAAATCCATGTTAAACTCTTAGTCAAAAACCCCGCCTTAGTGGGTGATTTTGCAGTAAATGGAAGCTACCTTCCAAATTTCAGCTTTCTAGCTTCAGCGGTTCCGGCTCGGCGATGATGAATCAGTCAGTCAGGTTAACCTATTTTATAGATATAGATGAGGGACTACAATACTTTTTCTATAGTTATAGTAGATTAATGTAAGTATGTATTATAAATGTATCCTATTTATTAACATCTCATTTTACTATTGTATTATAATATATTTTTGTCATTATTTTTTAATATAATTGGATTTTAGGTTTATTTTTAAAATGTTTCTATTTGTACTGTTCTATTTCTTGATTCTCTCAGATTATGTTAGCACGCCTATTTTTTATTTTCTCTACCTTGCAGGTAGAAAATGTTACTAGCGTTAATAACAGTGAGAAATAACATTACAGGATTAAACAGGATTAAATAATACAAAATAAATAAATAATAATGTTAGAATATTTTATTATTCAATGATAGTTAATTATTCTGCACCCCAGACGGAACACAAGAGCTTAAAGCGTTTTCATGAATATTGCATTGCATTCTAGTGCAACCTAATGAATTTATCATGAGCGCAGAACGCAACAGGACTATTCAGTTTAATATAGAGACTACTATGTATCTAACTTCTTTAAGAAGTCACTTGGGTTGAGCGTCGTCAAAAATAATAAAATGCCAAAGAAAAACATCTTATGTTACAAATTAACCCCCTGAGCAAATAAACAACATAGAGCCTCCAGCAATCTCTTTTTGATTAGCTGCGAGCTTGCTATTTAATTTCCACCCCTGCAGCCTACTTCCCCTATAACTCCCTACTCAAGGGGATGAGGAGGACTCAACAGATGAATAGGAAAAATAATACAAAATAAATACAAATCTTTATAATACAAAACGAAATAATGAAATGAATTTACAGGCCAGCTCAGCTGGTAGTAGCTCAGCTGGTAGTAGCTCAGCTCTGCCTTCTACGCTGTAGGTAGAGTATAGCTTCGATCTCCCAAGGACAAACAATTGCGTTTCTAACATACTCGTATAGGTTAGTACAAGCTTTGCTTTATTTGGGGCTGGTGTTGAATTATCACCCAATATTAAATTTTACTTAAAGAGCTGATGTTTTTGCTACCTACGGAAGAACTGGGAAACGAAAAATTCAGGTTCCGTATGTTGTCTTTCAAATTGTTTTATACAAGTACATAGCCCCGCGTCTTCGTTTGTTTCGTTCCGCAAATTATTTAAGAAGAACTGCGGATGGTATTTTATTGTGCAATTAATCTAGAAACAATATAGGTACGGCGTGCATTTTTTGAATTAATATATCAAATTTCAAGAGTCAGTTTTATAATAAAATTTTAAAATATTGTGAGCAGTGATTTTGAAAACGCTGTATAAATTGAGAGAGATTTGAATCGTTAGTCCTACCAAAATTAATTTAGCATAAAATAGAGCTTATTTTGTAAAGAAAACCATACACAACTTGACATAAAGGTCACCCCAGCACTCTTACTAATTTTCGGGGCCAATTCAGTTTTCTCTGAAGGTTTCCACTATATTAAACAAAGGTATGGTATTTTAGAATGTACCCCGAAACCTTTCTCGCTCGTCGCTCACCAAGGTTACAATCAACCGTCAGGATTATTACGTAAAAGTAGCGCTAGCGACTGCAAAAGCAAAGCGACAGACATTTTTGAAAAATAAGTAACAAATCGTAAAAACACTTATTACAGAAGCTACTAGCTGCCTATCCTCTATCGCTCGCCTACGGGCGAAAATATAGCAGAAATATTATATTATAGAGATATTAGCGTACAAAAGTATATTAAACAAGTGATCGCGAAATTCACGACTATTGTTGCCGCGAGTTATGTAATTGGGGTGCTATGTTACTCCGTATTCTCTAAGAAGTCGCCATGGAAATATCGTCCTGAGCAATATAATAAACTCTTGGAATTGTAGGAACTTATACACGGGCAGTAGTCCATAGGGTTTCAGCGGCTTTTTAAATAATAATGGGGCAAGTTCAGGTCCTGGACCGATATTTTCCGCCCGACCGGACAGCCCTTGTTCCACCTCAAAATGAAAAATAAATGAGGTTTTGTTAATCTACAGAATTAATAATTTTGTTTACATACATACTTGGAACATTTATGTACTTTGCAATATTTATAAGCATTGTTACAAGGGAAGTTATAGTTAATTAGGTTGATTAAATTAGCAGTTTGAATAAATATTTTCTCGTAAGTTTCCTTGAACCTCAGCTTTTGGACTAGTTAGTATTAATCAAACTGAAAATACACCCATAATTAATGATAAGCTATGCTCTGTTTGAAAACCAGTGTGATATTATGTTGAACTGCCTTTTTATCCCGATAGGTGTCGCATCATCGACAATACCTTACTTCGACATTTCAGCTGTCAAATTGCATGTGTTTATTTTTCTGTCTGTTGATTTATTTCCAAATCATTGATAAAATATTGCAGTGTTTACAGTGGTAAAAACTGTAAAAACTGTAACCACAGCCTGTAAAAACTCATAAAAAATCCCCAAAGACCTAAAACAAAAATTTCAATCATACAATACTAGTATATGAAGAAACCACAGTTTTAGACCAAAACATATATAACAACACACTTAAAAAGAGAAGCTAACGTCATTTGTTTTAAACTTACCTTTTAATAAAATAGATTTTTTTCTCTGGGACGCTCTCCTCCGTCGGAACTTAACTTTAAGTTGAGCTACCTTAAATAGCGAGTACATTTTTTACAGCATACATTATAAACTGCATCTATCACGTTCACAGCAACATTCCCAACTTCATACAAAATGTAAACAAGGCATTCACGCTTGTGCTGCCATCTGCAAATAGCTATGCGCGTGCCACCTCATTGAAGTAGCATTGAGCTGAGGTAAGTCCTATTTTGGCTGCCAACCCAGCGTGGACAGACTGGTCCAATCGTGGGGTATGTAAGCTGTTAGGACAGGTAAAATATCTACTTTACTATGGAGCCGGATTGTGCTGTGTGAAATGTCCGGCATTATTTATTTTTTTACCTTATTAGTAAATGTATTTCAAATTTTAATGGTATGTGTCAACCTATCACTCACCTCTAAGATCAGTTGGTAGTGCAAGAAAAGAGGATTTAAAGCGCACTAGGATTAACCTTTCACCACAATGGTTCGAACTAGTGACACGATAAGGAGAAGAACTAGCTCTGCCTTCTGCGCTATAGATTGTGGGTTCGATTGTCGATTCGATTCGATTTCCTAGGACAAACATTTGTGTGATGAACATAGATGGTTTTAGTGTCTTTTAGGTTTTAGTTGTCTTTAGGTATTATAAATTAAAGTTTCATACGTATGTATGTAAAAATATATGTCATCTGACTTCCATTAGTAGGTACCTACAATTAATGCATAGTTAGGGGCTAGATGGTGTTGTGTTGATTGTCTACCACCTATATTTTCCTACCTATTTCATTCACCTAAAATTATTTAATTTAATTTATTTTTCATTGTGATGAAACATTCAGGAACCACGGGAATCTTAACAAGACATATCTCATCACGCCTTTGCGGTTTCATTTCTATTATCTATTCGATGGTTCATTAATTCAGTGGGCGAGTAAACAGCTGGAATTGGAAACAGTAGATACTTATACCTATCCCTGATTCCAAACCGCTTGAGTCGGCTGATGGTGTCCGATAAAATGATTAAACCGCTTGCAAGACATGGACACAATAAAACAATTTGGTTTTCAACTAAACACTTTCATTACATTCTGTTTGATTCAGTAACAAATTACCTAAAGTGAAAATAAAATACATCTTCTTCGATGATGTCAATTTAGCCAATGTCAAGTGTTTAAAATGTTCATAGTAAGTTCTCAGGATTATTTTTCGCCTTCTTCCGATGTAATAATTGCACTCTTATATTATTTATTTTTCTCGAGTTATATTACTGACTAGATGTCCTGTTCGCGATTTTGTAATCACACCACCGGTTAAAAATATTCCCATACAAACTTTGATACCAAATTTTACCCCTTTGTAAGGGTTACGATGTTACGTTACGTTACGGGTTACGTGTTTTGCATTGTGATACACATTCAAAAAAATCGCACCACGCGGTAAAAAGTTTCATACTTTTTAACGCGTCTTTTCAAAAAATCAAAATAAATTTCAAAAAATCCCGCCTTTGTTTTTTGCCATTAGTCAGTCAGTCAGTCATGTTAAGCTATAGGTATAGATTTCGAGAGGAGTTATTAATAATTTTAGTGTTTTTATTTAAATGAATAAAAGTGTTCTTTGTGATTTGAGCAGAATCAGAAAAAAGCAGAAGCAGAAAGCAGAAAAAGAGCAGCATTTTATATAAAATACCCAAAATACGAATGACAAGATACGACTTTATGACATTATTGTATAAACAATATTGTTTATATTGTCACTGGCAAAATTATTATTATTACTCATGCCAAAAACGAAAAAGAATTAGTAAAATAAAGGATTTTTTTTGGCCGATTCGCGGTGTACACATTTTGTTGTATTATTGTTTTTTCGCGAGTTAATTCGGGTTTTACTTGTAATTTAGGTGATTTTATTCAATTAAAGCTAGAGTTATTGACTTTGGTGTGAATAATTACAATTAAAATTTTGTGTTTCTTTGTGATTCGAGCAAAATTAATCCGTATAATTATTTTATAAAGAGACATCAATTTGTAAAATAACGAACGACGAACGACAACATACGACTTTGTGGACTTACTATAAACAATCTAAACACTTGAAATTGGCAAAATTGTCATCATATGACACATGACGTTAACGAAGAAGAAGAAGTAGTCAAATAAAATCGTACTGTCTCGCATTGTCTGTGTAAAGTACGTCAAAAGGGTCGATGATTCAGTGGTGCATCGAGCGGTCCATAGTCAGGAGCTGTGAGTTGGTATCGGATGGTATTGATCGGGAATGCGGCCTTGAACACCTCGCCCGGACTCGGGATGTCACGCACAGTGGACCTTTTATAGGGTGTTGGGTTGGGAACCGAGACTGTGATCTGGAAAAGATAGAAGCAACGGTGTAAGAATACCATCGTAATATCGAAAAGGATTTTGGTATCTACCTTGTTCGTTTTACGCTCTGCTGAAATGCTGTGAATTTAATTGCCCAAGTGAATGTGAGCACGCAAAGTCAAGGCTTCCGACATCAGTAAGGATAAGAATGACTAGTTAAATAATTTAAATAATGTACAAACTTAAATAACTAATGTAGTATCAGCTTTCAAGTTTTTTTAAAGGTATAAGCCGTGATCATTTATCTTATAATTACCTACATAAGTATAATTACACCACGCGACGGAGTAATAATAAAGAGATCCTAAAACCCCTAAAGAACTATTTAGGAGCGACTAATTCGTATTTATTATCTACCGTGCACATTTTTCCTACGATAGGTATAGATAGATAGGATAGCCTGGGAACTCTGATTACGAGTGACAGACAGACAGAGAGATAGGCACAGTGACAGATGGACATGGCGAAACTATAATTATAGTTTCACACAGCGTTATTTAGCCTTAATGCTTGTGTTATGGGAACTACATGACTAATATACTACTAATATATGTTTTTTTTGTATATTATACATAGTAAAACCCGCAGACTCGAGACAAGTACTTGCAGATAATACAAACATTTGACCTGCGGTAGTAATCGAACCCGCAACCTTCTGCGTCTCAGGCGGGTCTTCACCCACTGAGTTCTTTGTTGGTCTTCGCAACCCTAAAATCACGAAAACCCGTGATTTGCCTTTAGATAGGAGACGACACCCGAAAATCGCGAAAATTTTATCGTGACGACAATTTTCTATAACATTTCAATTTAATACCCATAAGTTACGCAGAAACCATTAAAATGTATTTCAATATTGAATATTTGTTTCATAAAATTGGTGTAGGCTATAGACATTTTTACTGGAACAAACCCAGTCTAATTAAAAATGTTCATCTGAGAAGTTCATTACTCAGCAGTAAGTAGGTCCTCAGAGCAAGTGATGATCTGTCACTTTTAGGTTTCCCAGCGAATCATCTCATCATTGTGGTACGAGCAATTAAAATTGCTTATTCCTGGGCAATACTATGTATAATAATGTATGTATTAACAAAAAAATTATATTATAAGTAGTATATCAGTCAGGTGGTGCCTTTGGCAAGTATTTAATAATAATAAAAATAATAATACCGGACATTTCACACAGCATCATCTGCCCCCAAAGTAAGCAAACTTTGTGTTATGGATGCCACATGACTGATATACTACTTATACTACTTATACTTATACGAGAATTCTTGTAGGTATATATTTTTATATACATAATCTGAACCTCGGAAACGGCTCCAACGATTTTTATGAAATTTAGTATGCAGGGGGTTTCGGGGGCGATAAATCGATCTAGCTAGGTTTAGAATACGTCGTTTTATCCGTGTTTTATACCGAGCAAAGCTCGGTCATCCAGGTACTTAGATATTATACATAGAAACACCCAACCCGAGACAAATTCTGGGTTCTGGGTTTTAGCCAGGCATTGGCCTACTGCGCCACAGAGGTCGTCGTAAAAGAAAAAAGATTGGTACCGCCACAGCATAACTCGCGATTTGGAGTATTTTATGAAAATTCCCCGAGTAATTATTGCTCAAAAAATTGCCCGTGTAAGCCTGTAAATTCATTAGAGCTAAGAACGACCCTTATTTAATTGCTGAACCGCAGCAATTGAAACTTATGCTTTTTTTATTCGAATTATGTAATTTAATGGACTTGCTTTTGGTCACGACTTCATCATTAATTTTAATTAACAGACTTCTCAAATTCTATTCAATGAAGTCAGTTTTCTTTTTAGTTATGTTTTAAAAACTAAAAAGAAAAGAAATTATTTTACATTTACATTTTACACCCCTTCTCTGTTTATTTATAGTCCAGTCCATCCAAAGGTTGCCTGGCAGAGATCACTGTTAGCAATAAGGCCGCGTGTTGTATTTATTAGAAAATAATTGTTTGACAAATGTTTGTATGATCTGCAAGTATTTGACTCGGTCTGAGTGTCTTTTTTGTAAAATATAAACGAGTAAGTATCTATGTATTTACAAAACAATATATATATATATATATATATATATATATATATATATATATGGTGCTTTGTGTTTGTAAACTTACTGAGAATGCATGGTCAGCAATTTTTATAAGTCTCTATAAAAACATTACTCTCTGCACCCAATGTAGACAGTTGGTGTTGTAAAAACTGTTTTTGAGATATTAGAACCTTCCTATTCAATCAGGCAATGTCAAGTCTCATCGGAAGTCGTTTACAACGAGCAAGGATAGGTTAGGGTCCCGCCATTACATTTCACTTTATACGTAAGCATGGGTCGGGGTTGGGGTACATACAATCCAAGGGAGAATACAATTGCAAAACCTTGGCCTCATTTTAGGTGGGTATATGCCATCCAACGGGACGTCGCGTTAGTCAAAGTCAAAGTCAAAAGATGATTTATTCAATACAATCACAAGGATCACTTTGAAACGTCTTACATGCTAGGTGAATTTAGGTGCCAATTCATCCTAACCCAAGCTCGAGAAGAATTGTCAAGAAACTCGTCTTGGTCCTAGCGCTTTTTTAAATGATCCATCTTATAACTACCTTAACTACGAAATACAAGAGAGTTTAAACATTTCAAGTGTGTCGGTTAACTGTCTGACGGCAGAGCGACATGAGGCCATGCATTCTTATCAATAATATAGTCATTTATATTATAATAAGCTTTCTTCAAAAGACTGCCTTTAATGTATGCTTTAAATTTCTTAATAGGTAGTTTAGTAGCATTTTCAGAAAGCTTATTATAGAAGCTCACCGTGTTCCCCATAAATGACTTATCAACTTTTACTAGTCGATACCTAGGGATTTATAATTTATGTTTATTCCCAGTGTTGATTTTATGAAGGTCACTATTTTGCTGAATCCCATCTGCCCACAATATAAAATAGCTCCTTAATTGAAAATGTAAAAATTCAAAATCATAAAGATCAATCATTTCGAAACCTGAGCTTGGTTTCACTAAGTACATAGAATTATAAGATCAGCATTTTTTTCTGTTTCTGTTGAAAACATTCTACAACTTCACAGAGGGCGGATGTAAGTATTCACCCTTTGAGAAGGTTACGCTCATGTGGGCGCAGCATTACATTAGGTCGGTACCATCATTTTCTCTGCACACGGAACGGGATAAGTATATGAATTTGAAGGGGAGCGCTGGCCTTGGCCTCTTTCTACGGGTCGATTCAAGGTTAGTCGTGCGTTATTTGGGAAAGCTTATTTGCAGCAGTGGATTGAGAGGAAACTGGACTGTCATGGAACCAAAAAGTTCGAAGGCTCAATCAAGTACTCAAATCTCTGTGACGCACTTTAATCCTTGCTCCATTGATAGGAAGAAGAAACAGTCGATGGATCAGTGACAGATGGATTTTCAGTCGGTAAGATTATCCTGTAGTAGATTGACTAAATACAGGATAGGATAGTTAGGTACATATGTGAGAAGGTTGGTATAGTTTCGGCACCAATGCTGAATAATTCATTTTAGAATCTTCGTAGACGGTGTCTTACCTACTACCTGACTATTCTGTGCCGTCTTGTGACTTGATTGGATATGTATGTAGATAATTGCTCAAATGAGGCGAAACACTAACCATTAATGGATTCCACAGTTAAGTTTGTTAGGTATCTCCTGACAATACAATTACTATTAAAGGCTTGATGAAATTAACGGGATTTTTAACCCAATAACTATCTCATGGCATCTAAGTAAACGAAGACAATTTTTAGCAGCTTCAGGTGGAATTTCACTGGACGCTGAAAATCCAGAAAATCCATGTTTGAAAGGAGTAAGTTGGAACTTACTACACTATATTATCCTCTAATAATAGTCAGACTTCGGGGCTATGCACGAAATTTTCATTTACCTTTAAAAAGCTATGACATTAACACATTACTTTATTTCTCTTCCCGCAGAACCACACTCCCCGTCGCTCAATTTAGCCGTGGCGACTTCTCCCTCTGGTCAGTGCTGAAAAACTGCGTTGGCAAAGAGCTCTCAAAGATAACCATGCCTGTGGTGTTCAACGAACCGCTGTCCTTCCTCCAGCGGATGCTGGAGTATTTAGAGTACGCGCATCTTCTCCGCATGGCGTCTGAACAGACAGATCCAGTGGCCAGGATGGAGTATATTGCTGGTAAGGTGTTATCCCTTTATTAGTAATCATATTCATAACACGTTTGAATAGTGTGGGCATCTTTGCTGATGATGTCAATAGATCTTTATGATAGGTACTTATGTTTCCATACATAGATTTCATTTAAAAAAAATCATTATTGTATCTGTTATTCTTATTGTTAAGATTAGTTACTGAGGGTTTACTGTGCATGATTTGCACTCTTCCATCGCATTCCGTCTAGCTTTTCTGTTCTACTAGTTTATTTTTAATGTTTGTTCCAGCTTTCGCTGTTAGTGCCCTGGCGTCAAACTGGGAGCGTCTCGGCAAACCCTTCAATCCTCTTCTCGGAGAGACCTATGAGCTCGAGAGACCAGAGTTCAGAGCTGTTTGTGAACAGGTATCTACATTTGTGAATGCATGGTAATCTTTATTCGTGTTTTCAACTCAAAAACCAACTTGTCTAACTTATTTCTTCTGCCAGGTATCCCATCACCCCCCCGTATCCGCTTTCCACGCTGACAGCCCACACTTCGTGTTCCACGGGTCCGTGCACCCGAAGCTCAAGTTCTGCGGCAAGAGCGTGGAAATCCAGCCTAAAGGACATGTCACTGTTGAGTTGCCAAGGTAGTACTGTTTTATCATAATTATGTGCCCTGCGCCTGCTTTATAAACACTAAGCCGTTCTTCACTTGTGTTTTCTGCTTTAATTTGGCCGCAACCTGCTTTATATTACGATTCCTACTATTTTAGCTTCATTTAGTGATATTACCGATAGCAAAACGCTTATTTTTCCTCCTCAAAGCCACCGATCGGTCTGCACCCTGTTTCGCCTGTTAGGATAATTTCTTGCTGCCTGCGACTGACTCACTGACTACCACTCTAAAGATGAAACCAAACTTTATGACATTCTCAACGGTTTTTGTAACTTCTAGCTGGGGTGAGGCGTACACCTGGAGCAATGTGAACTGCTGCGTACACAACGTGATAGTCGGCAAGCTGTGGATCGAGCAGTACGGACCAATGGAGGTGGTCTGCCACGGCGGAGCGGGGCTGAAGGCCAACCTTTCGTTCAAACCTGCAGGGTTCAACAATCGGGACCTACATCGAGTGGATGGCTTCATTGTTGATGCTCAGTAAGTAACTTGGAAATTTAACATAGAATCTACTCTGACTTTTGATCCGCAAGTGCAGAAGGCTGAGCTGTGAAGCCAGTGGGATAGTCACCTATTTAGCGATTCTCGCAGAAAATTCTTTTACCAGCGATTTAACCGTCAAAGTTATTGACATGTAGATACTCCTTCCAGCAAAAAACGCGTTCGGTTCCTCTACGGCAAATGGACAGAGTTCATCAAGTGCAGCAGCGCAGCCGCGCACGAGCAGTGGGCAAGAGAGAGAGGAGACGAGAGCAGCTCGCAGACTCCCTCCCACACGCCCAAGAAGGTCCTTGCTAAGTTGAATAGTTTCAAAGTCGGGGCTCTGCGCTCCATGTCCATACAAGACGTGAGTATTTTTGTGCACTCAAGATAAAGTAGGTAAACTATATTTTATTGTACAATGAATATGTTTGTATCTAGTAGCTAAATCTGGTAAAGGCTTTTGCCCTTAGCGCAACGTCTTCCGCAGCATGGAAGCGGTCAGATGTAAATGCATCTGACAGTCACCCATCTAAATGATGATTGCGTTACATTATGTGCTCTTTATTTGATTTCACTTTCAAAACTTTCGTGAGTTGTACTATACATTTTGATAAACACGGGCTTTACTCACGTATTATTTTATCGATGGAGGCACCGACACTGTTTCGATTCATCTAGAGAATCTTCATCAGGGTGAGTTTGATCCGCGGTCCGCTCGTTGCCGCTCGAGTTCACGGTGCCTCCATCGACAAAATAATACGTGAGTAAAGCCCGTGTTTATCAAAATGTCTTTATTTGATATTATAGATATTAGGCATTTCAAACGAATCATGCTGAATAGGTACCTACTTTCTATCTTATGTGTGTCTGCAGTGGATAACATTAATCATAGATGACACATCAATATATGGAAAACCAGGATAGCAAATAAGCATTTGTTGCAAAGCAATAAGTTGAGAGCATTTTGCAAAACCCATGCACCAAAATAATACATTTACTTCACATGTAGGTAATTATTAGTTTTATCGGCCTTAGTTTCAAATAAATAGCTTGAACTTTAAATTGAACATTTTGATTGCAGAATGATGAACCAGAGGGGTCTGACGACATACCCAAGTCCGACGAGTCGTACAACATTGAAATCCCGGGGTCTGTAACCCTCTGGGAAGCTCGTCCAAGACCTACCAATAGTGCACAGGTAAATATTCATGTTAAAATGTATATTCATTACGATATTGACTACAGTATTTATCCCGAAACGTCATACATTTTTCTCGCAGCTAAAATGGAGTCGGTTATTATCATTCGCATCATCATCATTTCCCGACCCTTATCCCGATATGTGGGGACGGCACAACTGGTTATTTTCTCCCACTCTCCTCTATCATTCGTCATCTCAGTAGCTACGCCATTCCCTTTCACACAGTCCGGCCATCTTTTCTTGGACCTACCTCTACTCATATCCACATTCAAAATTATCATTATTATTGTTACATGACTTTCTTCAAATTATACCTACTTGCAATTTTTACATGGGCCCCATAGAATCACTTAATAAATACATTTTAGGAAATAAATATCATGACAGTGCATTGTCAGTATATTTTATGAAAATCTAATGTATGTTCATATTCTTTGTTTGTCACTTTAAGAAGTAACAAATCACATCTAAAATAATATATTTTTTCGTGCTATTGCATGTTTTGTTCAATAATATTAGCGCATTTTTTTTGTCACAATTTATTGGTAAAAATCTGCAATGTATGGACAATTGAATTATGAGTGCAATATGATTTGAACGAAAGGAATCCCAAGAAAGTTCTTGACGGCCATTCCGCGATGACGCTTAGAAAAGTCAAATTACGATCGCCCAAGCCTTTATAACCAAACAATCACTTGACACTTGAAATTGTCAACATGACAGATGCCCCTATAGAAAGAGAAAAGAAGAAAGTACCTAGAATGTATGTTCACAAAATGTTACACATTATATACATGTACTAGAAGTATAGATAAACTTGCTGTTTTCACAATTAGGCTCGCTAAAGTTAATAAATCTTACACAGGGCAATGTACAGGGCAGTTCTATAACAATGTCTCAAGCGACGTGTTAAATTTCATTTTATTGGCAAATTTAAAATCGTACTGAAACATAAACCTTATTATAAAACTACAGATTATTTAGATGACAAAAAAGCTTAGGATGAATCTGCTCCAACTCGACTCGGCATCCGTTACAAAATAGGCAAGAATCAAACAAAAAAGTGTTAACACTTCATCTAGATTCTTGTCCGTTTCTTTTCTAACCGACTTTATCAAAAAGGAGGTTCTCAATTTTAATTTTTTTAATTTTTTTTATTTATGTTCACTGATTAAAAATTCATTTTTTGTTTGAAAGGGTATACTTCACAGGTGGTCCCATATAAATTTTATTAAAATCGGTTGAGCTGAAAAATAAACGAAAATCTAAAAATTGTATACATCGATGATGTTTTCATGTACTTTCATACCTCGCTGTCTCATTGGAGCGTTGCGTTTATTTGGCCTACCCATATTATATATATACAAAATACATCTACTTTCCACTAAAAATGTATTATAGTCTCAAATTTCATGCAATGAAGTTGGTTTCTTTTTAGTTTTAAAACGTAATTATTTGAACTGGGGTTAGGAAGAACCGGCGGCACCTAGATTCACTAGCATGTAAGAAGACTATTCAGAGTGGTCTTTGTAATTTTATTGAATAAAGAATGTTTTGTTTAATCTGATTTGATTTGATTTGGCATGCCCATACCACGCTAACCTTTTGGTAAACCTATAGTTGGTTATTATCTTGATATCCTGATGAATAGGAAATTATAAGGATTATATTGAACACAGTTTTCAGTTTAGAACCATGCATTATTGAATTATTCCAGTATTACCAGTTCACCGAATTCGCCATGTCTCTGAATGAGTTAGAACGGGAGATGAAGGGGCAGCTGTGCCCCACAGACAGTCGGCTTCGTCCAGATGTGCGACTGCTAGAGCAGGGTGATATCGACGCGGCTGCTACTGAGAAGACAAGGCTGGAAGAGAAGCAGCGGACCAGTAGGAAGGCGTTGAAGAAGTCTTCGGAGCCGTGGCAAGCGAGGTAATGTTCAAATTAGATATATCCAGCGCACTACAGCTGATTGTATCGAACTAACCTTCTCTTCGCCAATACCAACCGCCTCACAGCTCAGGTGGTAGTAACTCTGCCTTCTCTGCTGTAGATTGTGGGTTCAATCTGCAGGACAACCATCATATTTATATCATATTTATATATTTTCAAATATATTATATCAGTCACCTAGTTTCCACAAAACCTACAAGATTTGTTATCTAGATATTTTAGTTCATTGGCACTGACACCGGCTGTGGCTACAGCGGCTGTTTAGACTGCTGGTGTATTTGATTATTTTCTTCGTTTCCAGGTGGTTCAGCCAAGGCCAGAACCCATACACTAAGCAGGATGACTGGCTCTATAACGGAGGATACTGGGATCGGAACTACCAGCATTTAAAAGATGTGGACATATTTTAACAAAGACCTATTTGCACCTCAGTTAAACGGAGAAAATGAACAGACCAAGATTGTATTGCGAGTACGTAACGGCTAAGCCAAAACATAGGCAGGATCCACTAGAGATGAAAATACAGATATATTTGTAAAATTAATCAAGTGTGTCAACATGGCAACACTACGCTTTGTTTCAATTTACTTTATAAATGTCGACTCGAAAAATGTACACCTAAATTTACTTATATGAATTTACGCGGAAGTCTTCTAGAATATTCAGTACGTCTAATACGAGTTTTGATAATTTAAACACTTAAATGTTTAGTTTGTTTCCATGAATTTACAAGCAGCGCCTCCAGCGGAAACTTTCAAGAACTAAAATCGGTAGTACGTATTGTTTGTCCCTTTTTTGCTGATGTGTAAAGGAGATATAAGTCTGTAGCATGATGTTAGTTCAATAGACCTAGTCGATAGACAACATCGTGTAAAGTTGATTTGACAACATTAACTTATACTACCGATTTGAATATAAGCTAAGTATTATTTTAGCGAGCCCACGAAACTATTTTTTTTACGTTATTACGTTATTGTTTGCTTACGTTATTTGTAAACCCGCACTAGACGTTCAATTTGATCTTTTTACATAGAAAATTATAGCAAGAGAGATGACGGCAAAAAAAAACACGCAAAAATATATTCTTTCTTTTTATATGTAAAGTCACATACATACCTAGTGCTTCCATTTTCAGTATGTAGGTAAAAGCTACGTGCTCCTTCGTAGCGATTGATGGCAATATATTAACACGCACAAAAATAATTGATTAAAGGAACTGCAATGAACTGCAATGAATGTACTTCTAGCTTTTTTCAATTTTTCCATGATCCATTTTGAGTAAAAAAAATAAAAAAAACATATATTTGTGTTACTTGATTACTAAGTAAATGTTTTGTTTAAAATCTAGGTTAAGTACCTACATATAAAAGTAATTTAATTTGTGAATGTGAAAGTCAATTAATAATATGTACCTATCATAGTTGCTATTCATAAACGTGTAGGTTTAAACTGTCTTTATATTAACCAATCTAATTAGATCTGTCAAGATCCTTTTTAAGAAAAAGCCCGATAGGTACTATTAAAACTCGAGCCATTGACGCCCAGAACTGTGAGGTGTTCTTTATGTTATGGTTTGATCAATGATCCACGATTTCCATAAGCTTCCTAGATGAGGATAACCTCTTTCGTAATGGGAGCCATTTGCTCGTAGACTCTTCCATTTATTCGTATAACTTTTGTATTATATTATACTAATGAACAAAAAAATAATCTACCTGCAAGTTCGACAAAGGCTTGCTTTAATAAAAAAAATACCTACTTGAAGCACAGTTCGTTATCATTGAAAGCAATAACGTCTAAGTAATGTGTATCATCTTGTACATAAAAATATATTAATCGTTCGAGTTGTGTGTAAGTTACCACGTAACTAGGTAGTGAGTTTATTTTATAAATTTTAATATTAAACACATCGTAGGTAATTCAGTCATTAGTCTATCAGTCAGTTCAGTTTTGAAGCAGAAGACAAAAAAAGAAAATTAAGAATTTGATGTTTTTATGAATGATTTTTCTCTCTGAAGGAGAAGCCGCGTACTTAGACTTAATTGAGAATGTCTTAGAGAAAGACCAGTAGGGCGATTATGGAACTCTTGATACAATCAATGTCTATCAGTTTCGATTAGCAATCGGCATCAATGTCTATCAATTTCGATTAGCAATAGCAATATCAATCAATCATTTACGATGTATTTAAATGCTTAGTACGCTAAACACGGTTCCTACCACAATCGTACTTTTTAAATTGGTCGAGTTATAGTTTGACACCACTTTCACATTGTAACTAGCGATAGAAGCCGATAGAAATCGCAGCGATCCGTAATACCAATTCATCAATGATGAATGAAGAGAATGCTATTAGTATCAATGTTTTGATAGTATCAAAGTTCCATAGTCGCCCTACTGGTCAAGAGTACCTTAAATCGACGCGTATGTATGTACGAGTATCTACGAGCAATGTGATGAGAATGAATAACGCTAAAAATTTAGCAATTGTCAGAATCGTCAGGATTGTAGCAAGTGGAAATCTGTACTCTCTGTCTACCCCGTTGGAAAACAAGCGTGCTTTTATGTATATTTTTCTCTGATTTATGTGACATAAAAAAATACCCTGCATAAATTTAATGGTTATTAATTATTATTTCCATCGTATAACACTATAATCGTTATTATATAGCTCGTAGTTGACTTGTTTGTGTAAAATATCTTGATGTAAGTAGGGTCTTTAGAAAAGTTACGGTAGATTTATGGGCAGCTAGGTATTCCTGTGTTACCAAATAATGTTAACCTCAAACTGTAACGCATTTTGGTAAAAATAATTCTTAACACACTGTGTATGTGATTTAGGTAAAACCACGTCTCAATCTAATAGGTACTTAGTTTAATATCATAAATACAATGTGAAGCTATCATGACCACAATAAATGAACACAGGGAAAAGCTTATCGGAAATCATAACAAAAATCGAATAATTTTTAATTCATAATTCTTTGTGGTAATTTTAAAGAGGTTGTTTTACTAGTTCAATCAAAATCAATGTTTGAGTTTAAACATTGTTTCACATTATAGTAAACTACATTATCCGTGAGTGGCGAGTAGTATTTTGTTTTAATTTAAATCCTTACAACATTTTGTAATAATGTAAGCCAAGTTGTTTGTTCAAATTAGTCAATCAAAACTCAGGTATAATCCAAAGATATTTACAATCGTACAAAGCAGGGGTTTTTGGGGTTATTTAAATAAAAAAATGGTTGTCTGTAAAGTTGGTTTACGGACGATAATTTTACGTGATAACGTCATAAGAAAACATTGATGATAAATTGCATGCTTTTAACCCATTAAGATGCATCACAAGCCGAACGCTTAGGCCGATCGTGCCTCTCCTCCGCGGTCTCGCTTGCACGCTCGGCTCGGGCGGAACGTGATTATTTTTCGTACTAGCAGCCGGCGTTTATCGATTTATAAGACGTTATCACGTCAAACATATCGGCAACCATGAAACCGGATAGGTACTGGAACCAGATAAGATGTTCATTTAATGTCACCATAGTATCTCCGACTCATATATACCTATATAAAATACCTGGGTATTAATTAGATTAGTTTTCTTATTTACTTGTGTGACATTTAAGTATGCTCTGATCTTGTCTATTTAAACAAATCATTTGTTAAACACCGTTTTCAATAAAGTTTGCAAAGTTGTCAAAAATCCCTAAAAAGTACCACTTGAATACGATATTTTGAAGTTTTTAAAACACTCCTGCATCTATAAAAACACAACAAATTTTGTAAATGTGATAATATTAATGAAATAAATACGAACCTACTAGGGGACTAAAGCAAAAACACAGCGTGCAGTTAGAGCTTTATAAGTAGTGTTTAAATAAGTGTATTGTATGTGAATATTATATTCTAATAACTGTAATAAAAATAATAAAGCAGTTTGAAATGAGTTTTATACGTTTGTCATTCCTTTCTAGACTAAAATACACACTGGCGAATTAATCCACGCATCTTTAGCCGCGCTACTCTGAGGTTATGTAAATTTTAACGCGACTTTTTCCGCTAGTGCGTGTGCCTAAACATATCGGGGAAAAAATACGCTCTAAGTTCTTAAATATTTTTACCATGTAACTTTAGTTTAATAAAAAAAACTGCGTAGGTACCAGTCCCTAGAAGTCCACTGCTGAACATAGGCCTCCCCAATAGATTTCCAGGAGAAACGATTTTGAGCTCTCTCCAGCCACCGACTTCCTGCGATCTTTACAATGTCGTCAGTCCATCGGGTGGGGGTCGTCTTACGCTTCGTTTTCCTGTCGTTGGTCGCCATTCAAGGACTTTTATTCCCCAACGTTTATCAGTTCTCTCTGTAGGCGCAATAATTAATACCTATAAAAGTATTAATTATTGCGCCTTAATGCCGTGTTAAAAACTAAAAAGAAAACCGACTTCATTGGATACAATTTGAGACCATAAAATTATTTTATTTTGAAATGTTTAGTGGAAAGTGGACATGTATTTTGTTTTGTGTATAATACGGGTAGATTAACTAAACGCACTGCTCTGCACTGCACGTAACGAAAATATCATCGTTTTATACAATTTTTAGATTTTTTATGATAGTTTAAAACCCGCTCGACCAATTTCGATAAAATTAAAATGGGACCACCTGGAAAGCATACACTTTAAAACAAAAAAATAATTTTCCAAATCGGTTAAGGCGCCTTTGAGTAATCGGTGAACAATCAAAAAAAAATAAAAAAAGATTCCGATGAATTGAGAACCTCCTCCTATTTGATGAAGTCGGTTAAAAATGAAACAAAAACAAACGTAAAATTTTAAGTACTTATTTATTTATTACTTATCGTTAGACTAGGTACTAAAATCACATACAATTACGTACTTACCATTAGCATCACAACCCTTACCTTGAAATTCAAATAATATAACACGAGACTCAACATACATAAAATAGTAAAATTCAAAATAGAAACAAATGTTATATTGACAGATTTTGAATAAATGTAAAAATGGCACATCAAACAAAAAGTAGGTATCGTATAAATTAATATTTACATATAAAAAATGCATATTCCTGTCCACACATCAAAGAGATAATTTTAACTTTGACTTGGAGCTATTTATTAACCCCCGAAAAAAACAGAGAGGTGTTATATATGTTAAACATGTGTTTGTGTGTATGTTTGCCTGTCTGTGAGCATCGTAGCTCCCAAACGAATACTAATGATATAATATAATAAATAATGCCGGACATTTCACAGAGCATCATCTGGTTCCAAAGTAAACGTGTGGGTACCACATGACTGATATAATACTTATATACATTTTTAAATACATACATATTATACATAGAAACAACCAAACCCGAAACAAATACTAGCAGATCAAACAAATATTTGACGACCTCTGTGGCGCAGTGGGCTAAGGTCCAACTGAGACGCAGAAGTTTTCGTGTTCGATCGGTATTCCCGCCCAGGGCAAATGTTTGTATGATTTGCAAGTATTTGTCTCGTGTCTGGGTGTCTATATATAATATGTATATATTTAAAAAAAAGTATGTAGTTAGTATATCAACCCATAACACAAGCTCTGCTTACTATGGAGCCAGATGATGCTGTGTGAAATGTCCGGGAATATTTATTTATTTGTCTCGCGGCGGGAATCGCACCTGCAACCTTCTGCGCCACAGAGGTCGTCATGCAATTATGAATTGATTTTAATTGGATTTTTCGATTATTGTTTAAAATGTGACTTGTTTGAGTGTGTTATGAGCTACTAGCGACCCGCCCGGCTTCGCACGGGTGCATTGCTGATACTAAATTTACTACAGAATGTCTAATGTGATTATAAACCTCTAAAATAATCAGTGTTTCTCTACTATATTAGGGTGTTACCAGACCAATCGATCGATTGTCGATCGACGGCATCGATTGATGGTAGAATGGAATAGTCGACGTCGATCGATAGTTTCTACCAGACCAATCGATCGATCGTCGATCGACGGCATCGATCGATGGTAGAATGGAATACCAGTCCTAGACCAGTCGATCAACTTCGATCGATGCCGTCGATCGACAATCGATCGATTGGTCTGGTAACAACCTTATACATGTATTATACATATAAACCTTCCTATTGAATCACTCTATCTATTAAAAAACCGCATCAAAATCCGTTGCGTAGGTTTAAGATCTAAGCATACATAGGGACAGACAGACAGCGAGAAGTGACTTTGTTTTATACTATGTATATGTAGTGATGATTCAAGAAAAACTGTTTTCAGCTCAGATTTGATGAAGGGATCTGAGCAACTTCCACAGGTCTGATAGATTCGAAATATAGTATCCTGTCACTTTAATGATATTGCAAGAACATGGTAACCAAATTTCACTTTCAAAACTTTCGGTAGTTGTAGTATAGTACAGTATAGTATTTTGACAAACTCACGATAGATAATTGATTCAGGCGTGACCTTGCGGAAATCCATTACAAAACATTAAACAGATGGGCAAATATTTAGTACAATTCCGCTAATCTATTCCTAAAGAGTTACCTCCAAAAGAAATTCGACACGTGTTTCGCCTCTCCACGAGGCATCCTCAGGAACACTTGACTCACTCCGCACCCCGACGAAAAAACACTCTGCTCTGCAGACTTGTTGCTTCGACCAACGTCACAATAACACGTGTCGAATTTCTTTTGGAGGTAACTCTTTAGGAATAGATTAGCGGAATTGTACTAAATATTTGCCCATCTGTTTAATAAACTCACGAATTATTTTGTCGATGGAGGTATCGCTCGTTGCCGCTCGAGTTTACGGTTCGCACTGAGCTCACGGTTCACGGTAAACTCGAGCGGCAACTCACGGCAACTGCGGATCAAACTCACCTTGATGAAGATTCTCTAGATGAATCGAAACAGTGTCGGTGCCTCCATCGACAAAATAATACGTGAGTAAAGCCCGTGTTTATCAAAATTTATGGTTACCATAACTTGAAATCTGCAGGATATATAACTCCTACCCGACTTATAGTAGAGGTATCTTATTTGAGCGCGATAATATCGTCCTATTAGTTTAGATAAATGTAATTTTTGTGTCGGGATTAATATTTTTTTATTTATACATGTTATTTTATAATTGTTTATTTATAGGCAAGAAGAAAACTCAATCATCCGATCTCACTCCTTATTTCTAATTTAATAATCTTACTTAAAAATAAAGATTTCCAATCTATTTTCAATCTCTAAACATGTCATGCATAATTTGATTTGAATACCATTCGACAAAACTACTAAAATACCTACTAAAGACCTTATTAGTAACTTCTATACAGACACAATGTGATGATGATTTTATAAAAATAACAGCCTTGCGTTTATTTAATATTTTTAAGTTAAAAAATAGCAAATAAACGAAGACAGCAAAGTTATCAAATAATGTTTCTCAAGGTCCCTTCATAAAGCTAGACCCCTGAGGGATAGCTCATGAGGAAAAGTGGAAACGACTGTATAATTACACAATCTATTTTTATCTACTGTTTATAGTACCTAACTTAGGTCTTATCCTAACTAAAGAAACTGTACAAACCATTACTTCATAAATAGATACATTTTAGAATATTTCAAATTGTTACATCACAGTAAACTTTTATCAACATACTCCCAGTCTATTTCGACAATTGAAAACCTCAATGAGTTTCCAGCTATTCATATTGTGATTCCCCAATTTAATGAGTTTTTTTTGCTTTAGGTACTTTATCCTAAAATTATAAATCTCAGTAGGTTCAAAATCGCGAGATATATAAATAAATCCCAAAACAACGATAGCGAGTTCAAATTTTTCCTGTGGTGCCATCTAGTATTGTATAAAATTCGAAAAATATTTTTTAATTCACATTAAAATTACAAAATATCAATAGGTAATTCACTGTGGATCAAGTCCAGAGTCCAAGAAGTCTTTAAGGTAAATTGGTACTTCTCTAGGGAACATTCTGCAGATCTGAAAAAAAAATTTCATTAGTAAACGAGTTCAAATATAAATGTATTTTATTACTTATATAATTATTTTATAGCATAACATTTATTTACAGAAATAATTACAGAAATGTACAGAATAATATACAATAATATAAAACATGAAACAGTTGAGCTATCTAAGGAACGTTTAAAACGATCTATAGATAACTCAACTGATCCAGATAACTGCGAGAGAGCAGCGTTCCCAAGATACTGGCGGCATTGTCACGTTGAATGGCAATGCTAATAAGGTGAGCCAGATAGGAGCCAGCTTTTGGGTCACACACTGTATCTACCAGACGCCGTGTATTTTATTTATGTGAGGTGTTAAGGTTGACACAAATTGATGGCATGCTTTGAAGAGAATTTTTCAACCTTCAATGGTTTGTCTTGTAACCGAAGGCCGTTATCGAGACAAATATTGATAGCTAACAGTTTATTGACCAATGACGTCTAGGCGTGGCTTGAAATATTACTAATTATGTATATTGGTAAATATTTGAACATTGGACGGAGTTACCCCGATAATATGCAGATAATTTGTTGTTGGGAACATTAAAAGGCAGCCTGTGCATGGTAAAAACATTAGATATAAGGCTATTCTTAAGAAGTGTTTAGACAGTGTTCAACTTGTTAATAATTCTTTATTTACATTTTGAAAGTCTCTGTCTGTCAATTTGTTTGTGGCTAAACAGCTGACTGGATCTTGGTTAGGAGATATATTGTATCATGGAGAATAACATCAGCTGCAAAACCGCGTGCAAAACAGCGGACGAAGCACTAAATAATGTTTTACCATGTTCACGTAGTACTGCGAGCTGGGGATCGTGATCTCCGTATAGTTTCTGCGAACGGCGTCTACGATGCTGTCGGCCGCCTCCTGTGGCGTCAGAATCTTCATCAGTGAGGGGAACTTGATCTTGGGGTTCTTGCATAGTCCGGTGTCCACGATGTACGGACAGATTGTCGTGAATTTTATCTGAGAATTAATACAATATTATATTTGTGCTAGTGGCTACTCCGGCTGTTTAATATTAACAACTAGCGACCCGCCCTGGCTTCGCACGGGTGCAATGCTGATACTAAATATACTACAGAAGGTCTTTATATACAACGTTACGAGAATAAAATAGACTAAGAGATAGACATATACCATTGCGGACTTTTGTGTAGACCTTTTTAAGGTGTACAATACTGTAGTTACATTATTTTGATCTATTTCGTAAGGTTCAGTGTTTCTCTACTATATTATGCATGTTTTATACACATAAACCTTCCTATTGAATTACTCTATCTATTAAAAAAACCGCATCAAACTTCGTTGCATAGTTTTAAAGATCTAAGCATACATCAAAAAAAAAAAAAAAACTTTTATTAATTAAAAACAAGTAGTACATCATATGTGTTGGGATCTCTTCTGTTAAGTTAAAAATAACCTGTGTTAGAAGAGTCCCCTCTTTTCCGTGGTCTAAAGGAGCACTTGAATTTAACAAAACAATTTTTTTACAATTACAATAAACTTAAACTAGGTACATAATAGAAATAACCATTTTAATGACATACGAGTGCGCTAGGCACAATTAGTTAGGGTATTTCATGATAAAATCGTTTCAATTATTTGTAAAAGTAGGTAGGTAAATTGTTGACCAAATGGTAGGTATCTAGAAGAAAAAATAGCTTGTAGGTAAGACGTCTAATAGGGTAGAATAGAATAAACACTCATACTAGCAGGTAGGTTTGTAGATATATACTAATACTATAAAGAGGCAAACTTTTTTGTTTGTTATGGATGATCTCTGAACTACTGAACCAATTAAATTTAGAAGGTTCCTTCCCTTGTAGAAAGCTTCATAGCCCCCGGGGCCCACATCGGGACAGACAGCCAGACAGCGGGAGGTGACTTTGTTTTATACTATGTAATGAAGATTTAGCTAGAGCCTAGAGATTGATAAGGTGTGCCTTCCAAAGCGTAGGACTTAATCAAAAGACTATCCTTCATCGAAACAGTGACTTATACTAAAATTAATAAGCTCGTGAATAAATAAACTATGCATATATTGGAAATTAGATTAACTAGATGGTGTCGTTTGTAATAACCACCATTATGTACGAGTGTTTATTTATTGAAATGGAGACATCACTCACTCCACTGTAGTCCTTCTTATCCTCCCTCAGTTCCTCGTGCATGGCTTCCATCAACCCTCTGACTGCGAACTTGGTGGCGCAGTACGGCACTAAGTTCCGCAGACCGACCACTCCGGCCATGGACGACATGGCTACGATGTGCCCGTGGTTCTTCTCCATCATTGAGGGTAGGAAGCTTTGAAGGAGCTGTAGATAAAATGGTACATTAGGATGGTACATAATAGTGCTGGTATTTTTAGAAGTTGGTGACAAAAACTATTCAATGTTTAAAATCATCTTTATTTAGACTGGCCTGTCAGCTCAATTGGTAGTAGCTCTGCCTTCTGCGCTGTAGGTTGAGGGTTCGATTCCCTCCAAGGATAAACATTTGTGTGATGATCATAGGTGTTTGTTCTGTCTGGGTGACTGTAATTTGAACTCTGGTGCAAGCAATAAAGTTGAACGTAATTTAAGAAATATTAGCTAGTCTCGCGAAACTACAGAATTAGGGCCAGTGCATCTCTTTCTATAAATTCTAGCTGTGACCGCGCAGTTTCGCCCGCGTTAAAGATTTTTTCCCGGGACAAACCAATTTTCCCAAGATTAAAAGTAGCCTATGTCACCCGGGGATAGTGTAGGTTTCCAACGGTAATAGAATTTTGCAAATCGGTCCAGTAGTTTTTAAGTTTTTTCGTTACATACAAAAATCACTCCTCTTTATAATATTAGTGTAGATGTAGATAACCCAGATCCTGACTGAAAACCAGCGTGGCTTTGCATGGTACCTATGTAAGGCAGCATAATGCTGAGTTCAGGACCTTTTTGGCTGCACATGCAGAGCGGCACTAGTTGAGCCAATGAATGGCCCTCCCTAAGTAGTTGGGGATAGACTGACGTGTTAAAGGACGAGGCGAGAGTGAACATGAAAGCATGTTAAAGCACCTTGAAACCTAGACCGGACCTAGAAAAACCGGTTCATTAAATGGGCCATAAATCGTAAACGATAAGTTTAACTAAAAAGTTTACTAAAAACAAAAGATGCGATTTTTTTTTCTACAATAATGGTCTCTATAATCTTTGCCCTAAAGTGCATAGTTACCGAGATATCAGCCAAAAACTCAAAAAACTTTTATGCTCAGTAAGTGATCCTACACCTTATTAAAAAAAATTGTATCGGAAATTTAGTGCAATATTGACCAAAAAAAACGTCTATTTTGACTCGCCTACAAGTTGGATGCGTCAATGTACTTTTAACTTTATCCAAAGTGCTTAGTACCTAGGTCTCATCTGCCCATGAATAATCAGACTAACCCATATGTGCGCAATGATGTTGACTTCAAACTCAGCTCGAACCTCCTTCTCAGAGTGCTCGAGTAGAGGCTTGCATGACATGATGCCAGCGTTGTTCACCAGCATGGTAACCTCGCCTACTTCTTGGCGGATCTTCTCCGCTAGTGCTACGATGGATTCGCGGTTGGTCACGTCACCTCTGGAAAAGGTAGATTCATATTTAAGCATGATTTAGTGTAGTCATTTTTAGCGCTTTCGCTTTTTCTCAAAATTAGAAATAAACAATTTTATTAATAGAATAGAATAGAATAGAATATTTACACCTTATAAAATAAATATAATATTCAAATTTAATTAAAGTACAAGAATTTAAGTGGTGCAATAAGCGGCCACATCGCTTGAGAGCGATCTCTTCCTGGCAATCTTAGGATTGAAAGGCTCGTATAAACTGGAGTGGACGGCTCGGCGTACAATAAACTAATTGAAAATTATATAACTAAACACTACATACATACACATTAATAAAAATATATACATAAAAACTTACAAACTAAATGGATATCTATGAGACTTATGTGAGATAATGATGGTATACCAAGTTTGACCAATTTAAGCAACCGGATGGATACAGGGAGTTCATTCTAAAGCTTCACAGCCTGCAGGGTAAAAGAGCTCCCATAGTATAAGATGTATGAGTAGGAGTTTTAAGCTGCAGGGTTACAGAATAACGTAAGATCGAGGATTGAAAAGAAGTAGCTTCAAAGTTAAGAAGGATTATACAAAAAACTGCTAAAAAGAAATTTCTTGATACCTCTCGGAATTTGCTTAAAAGAAATCAGCGCCTAAAATCACCTAACATGTAAAAATATTCAAAGTAGTATTTTTGATTGTAACTAATAAAACTCATCAAATTCAGGACATGACGTAGGCGTGACGAGCGAAACGATAATGGAATTCTGATGCTAAAGATACATAGATACTAACAGATTTCAGTTTCTCAAAGAAGAACCTAAAAAGTACGAAAAATGTGCCAAATGTGCGAAAGGAGCCTCTAATCCTTTTACCACACTGGTTGGAAATTACTAGTGGCACGATGAGAGAGAGAGAGAGAGACCAATACATCATGGCAAAACTGGTTCAGTTACAAACAATCAAATAAATTAAGTAATAGCTATTACTAATCAATATCTATAAATACATTTACAATAATCATAATAATGTCGGATATTTGACACAACATCATCTAGCCCCAAAGTAAGCAGAGCTAGTGTTATGGGTGCAACATGACGGATATACTAGTTATATATATATTGTTTATTTTTGTAAATACAAACGGGAATCGAAACCGCAAGCTTCTGCTTCTCAGCCAGGCATTGGCCCACTGCGCCATTGAGGTCGTCAATAATAATAAATAATATTAACCACGGTTGCTTCAGCTGGTTGCAATTGAGGCATCAACATTCAACCGTGATCGTGACGGTCGGTTGAATGTTTATGTTGAATAAGAAATATTTGTTTAATTATACAAACTTCTCAAAATATTCAGCTTCACACCTTTCGTAGGTAGGTATTTACCTGCCAAAGATAACAGATTTACCTACTTATCTTTTCCAACTATGTTTGCAATCACGTATGAAACAAATATTGCCTGCCTACAAGGTAAAATATCGGTACACATGTGGTACCCTGACCATAAAATTTTATGATTCGATTATGGTTAAAAAAAACGCTGTTTCAATTCCAACTAGCTAAGATTATCAATATAAGAGTCAGGCAATGCCGCAAACAGAAACCATGGTTTATGTTTGCATCATTTCCTCAATTACATTATCATCTTCTTGTCCTTATCCCACTTAATGTCGTCGCCACAACAGTCTCTTCTTTTCTACTCTCCTCTATTATCTGTCATGTCAGAAGTCTTCTTCTTCTGGTATGTGTCATTATAATGTGAAATTTGCCAGTGTCAAGTGTTTATACACCCTCGGACTTATTTTGAGGAACGCTTTATCAATCAAAGCAAAATACTAAAATATGTACAAAAAGTTCTTAGTAAAAACTGGCCACATAACAATTAATATTTAATTTAAAAGAACAATAATGACTTGAATAGTCTTTTGTTTCTGGCTTTCATTTGTTTTTTAGTTTATCTGTTATTTTCACTAGTCTATTGGAATAATTTTGCTGACGTATGCGTATTAACTTCATAAAATCTGTCTTTTTCAAGTTTTTTTTACAAAAACGTATCGTAATATTAGTCCTTACACATCAATGAACACCTGAAGGTACAATGCCGGATCTTAGCGTAGCTCATGTTTCCACAGCTGTTACTTTAATTGAAAATGGTCGCAGTTATAAAAAAAGTGGCTCAAACATTGCGAGTTTCCAAATCCGAATCTTTCGAATTGTTAAACGTTACCGGCAGACTGGAGAGTACAGATCTAAGCTCCAGGACCTTCGACAGGTGACAATTAGCACTAAAACCGTAAGAAGAAAACTTAATGAAGCTGGAATAAAGCCGTGTTTGCCAGCTAGAGGACCCTTACCACATCGAGTAGCTCGGGCTAACTTTACTCGCTCATACCAAAATTGGAATGATGATGACTGGGAGAAAATATTGTTCACTGACGAGTTTAGGTTTTGACTTGAGCCAGATGATAAAAGGGTCAAAGTTTGGAGACGACGACGAAAATGGATCCCTGACTGCGGCTCGGTACGTAAATGACATCATAGAACCGATTGTCATGCCCTTTTGTCCCATACAACGGAGATAATTTTCAATTAATGCAGGACAATGCGCGGCCCCCACTGCAGCGGTAGTTTGTATCTGCTGCGGGGTATCTTCGAGAGGTCGAAATTGACGTTTACGTTTGACGCCATAGCACGCTCGCCAGACTTAAATCCCATCGAACTTGTTTGGGATAAGCTCGGCAAACAAGTCAAACATCGGGATCCAACACCAATAAACATAGGAGATCTGAAAAGGGTACTGAAAGAAGAGCCGAATCGAATACCACAAGATTTCTCAAGTAACACCAAGTACTGAATGTACTCAAACATTTTTCGTAATGCCATAACACCATCACATTTTCAATGTTCCCGGCAGTTCCGCTATTCCTGGCATACCATAGGCTAGGTATAAGGTATGGCGATGAACTGAGAGTAGGGCAATTTGGATTTGGACAGCGGAACCAACGGGGTCAGCGATTGGCCGACTTCATGGAAAAGGAAGGGACTCTTTATGATGAACTCCTTTTTCAAGAAGCGGTCGTCCACAAAACGGACGTGGCTTCACCCCGGTGGACACAAACGCGAGACAGATTTCGTCATGACGACCAAGAAGCAAATATTTAATGATGTCTCAGTGATCAACAGGGTCAAAACCGGCAGTGATCATCGCATGGTCAAAGGCTCATTAAATCTAAATGTAAAGCTAGAAAGATCCCGTCTGATGAAATCTACTCTTTGCCCAAGTCCTGCCCAAATCCAAAACCCCGAGAGCTTTCAGTTGGAACTCCAAAATCGCTTCTAATGCCTCGTCGAATGCGGATCCGTGGACGAAATAAATGACGGTCTGGTGGAAATTGTCCATGCCGTTGGGTCAAAGTTCTGTAAAACCCAAAAACCCAAAAACTCTCTGAGCACACGCTTAAAAACTCATGGCAGAACGTAGCGAAATGAAACTGCAGTCTTCAGTGGACATGTCGAAATACAGCTCGCTCAATAAACAGATCTCTAAGTCTATGCGACGCGACTTGTGTCTCTTTAATACGTGTAGTATAAAGAACGCAATAGAGCGCAACCAAGGCTCCAAAGTGTCCGCGAGAGATCTGTCTATTGGGCAAAGTCTGTTGACGAAGCTGAAGACCGACAGTGGCAGTATCGTTTCCTCAAAGCCAGAAGTTTTACGAGAGCTCGAGAAGTTCTATGGACAACTGTACACCTCATCGCAAAGTCCTGCTACAAGCACGACTAGCGATGCAAGAGCCCGCCTAACCCGACACTACACAGAAGACATCCCGGACGTCAGCCTATACGGGATCCGAACGGCTCTCAAGCAGCTTAAGAACAACAAGGCACCGGGGGAAGACGGAATAACGACAGAGCTTCTGAGAGTGGGTCGAACACCGGTACTTAAGGTCCTCCAGAAGCTGTTCAACTCCATCATCCTCGAGGGAACTACGCCAGAGGCGTGGAACAGGAGCGTGGTGATACTGTTCTTTAAGAAAGGGGATAACACCCTCTTAAAGAATTAGAGGCCCATCTTGCTGTTGAGCCATGTCTATGTCGAAAACAGTTCAATCACAGAACAGAAAGAACTCGTTCTTTCTGTTCTGTGATCTCAATAGTCAGTCCTAGGATAAAAACTATACTTTGATCCTGATAGATGAAAGTGACGTACCCATATGTATTTTTGATTGCGTTGACTTAGATACTTGTTTTTTTACGTAGATCACGTCGACTTTAGTATTTGATATTAATATCAACACGATACTTCCACGCGTACCTGAGATAAAGAATCTTGACAGACAGATAGACAGAAAAAGGACCCTAAAAACCTTATAAAATACTTTCAAAAGTTTCCAGAACTTACTCGTATCTATGAGCTTTGCCCTTCTGCTCCCTGATGATGTCCACGGTCTCCTGGTTACCCTTCGCGTTGATGTCTACGCACACGATGACAGCACCCAGCTTTGCGAACCTCGTCGCCGTCTCTCGGCCGATGCCGTGACCGGTGCCTGTGATCTGATCAAATTGCAAACTATAGTCAACCCGTGAACGGTTAATGCAATATATTTAACCTAAACTTCGGGAATAAATCGAAATACGCGTAAAAAATAAAAAAAATATGTTTACCTTTTCACCTATTATGTTAGACGTTTCAAAGTGATCCTTGTGAAAATATATTTTAGACCCTCTAACACAGGTATATAATATACTTAAAAGAGGATCTCACACCCATGAAATATATCATATATTAAGTTTTAAGAAATAAATATTTTATATTTGAATTTGTATATATTTGAATATTGACTTCTGACCGCGTAAGTTAAAAAAATACTAAATTACAAAGGTTTTAGAATCTTTGAACTCCTTTCAATATGAGTAGTCATTAACATTGCATTGTGTATCGCACAATTATGTCATTGACATCGTTTAGCTACCCAGACGTACTGTACTATTTGCAGTAGTACCTTCTGCTTTGGACTCATACGAAAAAGTTGTACCTCCTGGTATGTTAACCATGAGTGTAGCCACTCACCAGTATAATCTCCCCTTTGACGCTTTTAGGCTCGGGGGGCACGACGAACTTGTATAGGCAGTGGAACCAGGTGAGGGTCATCTTGATGTACAACACTAGAATCTCCAGCGCGAGTGCCACGCCGTTGTACACCTTCATCGCGATTCCTTGCTCGTCAGTCCTGGAAGAGACGATACATTGTTAACATAAGTTATTATAATTTCTTTTACTTCAAATACATTAAGATTATAATTTTTAACCGACTTCATCAAAATGGAGATCTTTTTTTTATGTACCTATGTTCACCGATTACTCAAAGACGTCTAAACCGATTTGGAAAATTCTTTTTTTGTTTTTTGTCTTCCCAAGTGGTCCCATTTAAGTTTTATCGAAATCGGTAGAGCGGTTTTCAAACTATCATCAAAAATAAAAAAAATGTATCCATCAATGATATTTTCGTTACGTGCAGAGCAGTGCGTTTAGTTGGTCTACCCATATTATATAAAAACAAAATACATGTCCACTTTCCACTAAAAAAATTATCCAATGAAGTCGGTTTTCTTTTTAGTTTTTAAAACGTAATTATGATAATTATGATGATTTGAATGTAATTATTTTGTTATTATTTGATTGAATTTTCTTATTATAATGTGCTTATTGTGTGATTTAGTGATTTTATTTATTCAACGTAGCGTAAACTTTCGCACGAAAGGAGCCTTTGAGGCGCACTTTAATCCTTTCACCACACTGGTTATAAATAACTAGTGACACGATAAGAAGAAGAAGACGTAAACTGAGTCGTTGTTCATTAGCAGAATACGAAAACATCATACCAAGCAGCTGACCACGTCAAACGCTGTCGTTTTTGACGTGTTCAGCTGCGGTCCGATTCCAATCGAGTTAACAGAAATTAGTATAATGTCCCCCCCACTAATATTCTTTTCTAGGGAATTTATATCAATAAATTGTGAATTCGTAGCTCAAATGTTGACAGTTGAAATATAAGTGTGATAATATTATAAATTGTTACTGTAATATGATAAATGACGATTGACTGCGACTTATAATAAAACAACAAAGTCAAGTCAAAGTCAAAAGATACTTTATTGAATACAATCACAAGGATCACATTGAAACGTCTTACATACTAGGTGAACTTAGGTGCCAATTCCTCCTAACCCAAGCCCAAGAAAAACTGGCAAGAAACTCGTCCTGGTCCCAGCGCTTTTTTGCATGATCCATCTTATAACTACCTTACAATTAGCAAAATTGTTAGCATGGCAGATGCCATTACAAGAAGAGAAGAGGAAGAAGATTTACGTTAGCGTTTGTCACAATTGACTGCAATTTGATATTTTAACCCGTTTAAAATATCAAATTGCAGTCAATAGTGACAAACGCTAACGTAAATCTTCTTCCTCTTCTCTTCTTGTAATGGCATCTCTTAGGTTAGCGATTTTTTTCGCGCTATTCTGTGGAACATGGAATCAGACTTAGGTAAGAGCCCGCGGAAAAAACCGCGTTAAAAATCACATACTTCAGAACAGCGCGGCTTAAACCGCTCGGAGCAATTCGCTAGTACGTACCTAAGTACAAGAAGTACTTAAGTACCTACTTGTTTTACATTTATAACTAGTGCCCACTTAATTATAATGGACTAAATAATAGGTAGTCTTACACACAATGTAAATGACAAGCACATTTTCAAGTGTAGGTTTCCAGCAAAGGTTCCAATTAGGAAAATGATTGTGCTACCAAGGTTTGCTTTGTCAAGGCTGGCTTGGTCACGCAGGTAGGTACCAATGGCTAAATTGCACCTAATAAACTAAGTAGTTACTGCCAGTGATCGGGATCAGTTGATCTATAGGTCGTTTTAACGGTCCTTAGATAGCACAACTGTTTCATATGTTCTGTATATTATTGTATATTGTACTGTACATTACTGTAATTATTTATGTAAATAAATGTGTCCTAACTTAGTAGCTACTTGAACATTAAGTAATTAATGGTACTTATAAGTAATAAATTAACATACAAATAATTTTCCGAATCGGTTAAGCCATCTTTGAGTAATCGGTGAACAAAAATTAAAAAAAAATCCGTTGAATCGACAATTTTTTGAAGCCGGTAAAAATACATAAAAAGTAACAATAACAAAAACATAATTTTGTTATTGCAGAAGCAGAAATTAAGTATAGATATTTACATAATAATATGTAATATATTTAAAACATCTGAGCTAACCATAGCGTTTAAAACGATCTATATACAGCTCAACTGTTTCGGATCACTGAAAGGGCAACGTCCCACTGACAATGGTCGCAATTCGGTTGGTTCATTTCTAAAATTAGGAATTGTCTAAAATATATTTTAGTTAGTCATAGCATTTGTAAAACCTATTCGGTTGGTACCATCTAACTAAATTAGGAACGCTTAATTAAATTAGATAAAATTAAATTAGGATAAGTTGGTAACAGCAGAATACCAAAGTTTCATTTGACATTCTAAACCTAATTTTAGCTAAAATTAGTTAGGTTGGTGCCAACAGAATTGAGGCTAAATGGCGACATTTCCACGTTGCGTTAGGTATATTTTATTTGTTAATTAAGTAAAGTATATACCAACATATTCAAAGTTCTTTGTTTAATTCATGCTTTACTAAGCTTAAGACTTCCGTAAAGGATAAAAGTCAGTGACTGGAAATTCAGGTTATTAAGTGTAATTTTGATATCCTGGTCGACAGCTTGGCTTTACGGAAGAAATTGGACGAATATTATTTTCAGAGGTTAAGTTATGTTTCAGTTAGGTAAGTGATGAGATGATGAGTGATGAGTGAGTGAGTGATTGTTGATTATTTTTGGCCGTTTTGCGAAGTAAACATTGGGCTTATATTATTTACTAGCTGTTGCTCGCAACTTCGTCCGCATTTTTTTGAAAGGAATTGTAGCCTAAATCCTTCTCCAGAATGCTTTTTATCTCCTTGCCAAATTTTATTGTTAAGTTTCAAACTAACCACACCACCCGTTAAAAAGTTTCCAACAACAAACATTCACACCACATTTTACTCCTATATGAGAGTTATTTTGAAAAATCATGAAACACGTGTCCATTTGTTTTGCATTTTATTTATTCAAATCAAGTTTCAAGCAAATCGCACCACGCGTTAAAAAGTTTCATACATTCGTTTTCACCCCTTTTCACCCTCTTAGGAGTTGAATATCAAAAAATCCCGCCTACGTGGGTGGTTTTGCTGTAAAAAGAAGGTACCTTCCAAATTTCCGCTTTCTAGCTTCAGCGGGTTCGGCTCGGCGATGATGAATCAGTCAGTCAGTCAGTCAGGTTAAGCTCTTTTATAGGTATAGATTTTTCCTGAGTTATTTCGGGTTAAATTTGAAAATTTGTTTAAAGAATGCTGGAATTATTTACTCGGGTGTGAATAATTGGAATAAAAGTTTTGTGTTTCTTTCTAATTCGAGCAATAATAATCCGTGTAAGTATCACTACATAGTATAAAACAAAGTCGCATCACGCTGTCTGTCTGTCCCTATGTATGATTAGATCTTTAAAATTACGCAACGGATTTTGATGCGATTTTTTTTACTAGATAGAGTAATTCAAGAGAAAGGTTTATATGTATAATACATGCATAATATAGTAGAGAAACATTGATAACTTTAGAGGTTTCTAATGTGGTGTCGTAAATAAACTTATTTTTTTGCGCTTACATTGCAAACGCTGGCTGAACCCTACGAGATAGATCAAAATAATGTACTACAGTAGTGTACACCTTAAAAAGGTTTACAAAAAAGTCCACGATGGTATATGTCTATCTCTTAGGGATAACCATTCTGTAATATAATTAGTATTAGCAATCCACCCGTGCAAAGCCGGGGCGGGTCGCTAGTTCTTCATAAAAGACACCAGCTTTTATAAAATAACAAATGACGAACGACAACATACGTCTTTGTGACGTCATGTGACTAATAAACAATATACACTTGACATTAACAAAATTATCATTATTATGAAACAAAAATGTATGATCTGCAAGTATTTGTTTTGGGTCTGGATGTTTCTATAAATAATATATATGTACCTATTTACAAATAATTAAGTATATAAGTAGTATATCAGACATGTGGTATCGGTTCGATCGGTTCGGTTTTTTTGTATGTATTCATACGTTACCTGATATCTCGGCCAATTATAAGCTGATTTATATGAATCTTTATTTATCAAAAGCTTCGAAGACATAGTGTCAAGTGCACTTAAAGAGCCTATGAGCCGCAATTTAATTATTTTCCGCACTGATTCGAAATAATTAGAAACACGATAAGAAGAAGGACTTTTATACAACAAAAAGTCAAAGTCAAAAGATACTTTATTCAATACAATCATAAGGAACACTTTGAAACGTAGATGAATTTAGGTGCCAATTCCTCCTAACCCAAGTCCGAGAAGAACAAATGGTAACAATGTGTCAGTCGTGTATCATAATGAACAAAACGAGCGAGCAAATCACATGCGAATACTGTAGTATTCGCATGTGATTTGATGTGTAACATCTGACATCTCACCTTGGTAATAAGCAACATTAATATTATATCCTGAATTAGTTTATATAACAGCAGACTTAATACACAACACTGTAGGTTAAGCGCACAGATGCGATCTCTTTCTCTATTTCCCCTTTCTCGTCACACACACGCATACACCGTTAGCTGACAGACCAACCTCTCGGAAAATGGGTTGGTACCATTTGACGGCCAACTCTATCACCGCGCTTTTTGTCGCACTGCTGGGCAAAGGCCTCCCCTTGATCCCTCCAATCATCTCGGTTTTGAGCTGTTTGGACCCAAGCTCGAAGGTGTCGAGATCATCTCGCCATCTCTTTTTAGGTAGTCAAATTGTGAACAAATATCTAATAGTGTACTGAAATTCTAATCATCCTACGTTACCGTAGCCTACTACGTTATCTGCGTACGTAACGTAGTAGTTACTACTAGGGCATGCAATTATCGAAACTTTTCGATAATCGATAATCCAATTTTTATCGGGTTTTTTTTCGATAAAAACCGATAATTACCGATTTATATAAGAAAAATAACTGTCTCGTAGAATTGCTTTCTTTGTCCATATCCATAGTATACAAGAACATTTACGTCATTTATTATTGAATTAAAATAATTATTTTTTCGATAACATGGATTTATTTCAATTAAACTACAAATTTATACATAAAAATCAAGCCTGAATCTAAATAGCACTAGTCATGGTTACCTACCATTAACTAAACAAATAAAATATTTTTTCTGAAATAATTACAGTAAAACATACTAAGGTAGGTAGTAAAACAGTCCAAGGTAGTAAATCTACTTATTAGTTCGTACTTTCGTATCTATTTGGAATTAACAATTTTACCAATCAAATCAGTCATTTTGAAGACGACGTGTCTACAAAGCCAATTTTGCAAATTTGTTGGTTGGTTCAATTCTTTATTTGATAACCTAAGACCGAGGGAAATATATATAGACGCTTCGCCGCTATCAACCATAGTGAAGCCATAAAACCGTGCTACTTTATGTTAATACAAGAACGAACGCACACTCAGACACCCAAACCGTGAGCCATGCTCTTAGTACACGTCACATCGCTATACAGTAAATATCGTAGAAAAAAAAAGACTATGCCTCCCTGTGCGGTGAAAAGTTCGGTGAAAACGAAAAAATAGTGCCACGGTAACACTTTTCACTTGTAAATACTTCTAACAACACCTTTTTATTAAATATACTTCGTAAGTTTTAAGGTTATTTGGAACACAAATCCTCATTGACACACTTGGCATAAAACGCGATGCTTGCCAGAATATATTTTAAAATTTCCCTAGTCAATGATATTATCTTATACTAGCTGTTGCTCGCGACTTCGTCCTTTTTTTTTAATGAATTGTAGCCAAATTTTATTGATAAGTTTCAAACCAATCACCTGACCACCCATTAAAAACATACAAACTTTGACACTCCATTTTACCTCTTTGTTAAGGTTATTTTGGAAAATCTTGCAACACAGTGTCCATTTATTTTGCATTTTATTTATTCATATCAATTTTCAAGCAAATCGCACCACGCGTTAAAAAGTTTCATACATTCGTTTTCACCCCTTTTCACCCTCTTAGGGATTGAATTTCAAAAAAAACCCCTCCTTAGTGGGTGGTTTTGCTGTAAAAGGCAGCAACCTTCCAAATTTTAGCATTCTAGCTTCAGCGGTTTCGGCTCGGCAATGATAAATCAGTCAGTCAGGTTAAGCTCTTTTATAGGTATAGATTATTTTGATATAAAATAAAATTCCCAAAGTTTTAAGTTCTCAAGCAGCAACAGTGAAACAAAAATAAAATTAATCACTGCTAAATGAAACTGTTGAATTAATCCACAATGGCTACCATCGAAAACAAGCGTGGTTTGTTCAAATAATTTTGAATGCTATGACTTGTGCATAACTAGTTTTGGACTTTATCGTGTGATCAAAAGCGAATATGCATTATCGGATATCTTGAAAAGCATTATTCAAATAATCAACTCTAAATAGCTCAATAAATGGCGATGTAATAAACATACATAACCGAAATATTAGGCATAAATTATATATATAATACGCGATATCACGCAATAAATACCCGTTAACTACTAAAGCAATATGAACCCTGATCGTGAAAAGTACAAAAAAATACACCGTTATTAGTTGTAGTAGTGCACAACATAATAATTGTTTTGTAAATGAATTAACCACCACAACTTTTTACGCATTCTTACAAATTTACCTAATTATAGGGAACCATTTAACAAATGGTGACTTCACTTTGGTTGATAGCAGCGAGGCGTCTATTTATTTACCTCGGTATGAGTTGATAATGGGGTTTATTTGACTCGCGGTAGTGATAGGAATGATTACATAAAACCTTTATGAAATTATCGTTTATCGGTATTTTTATCGAAATTTTTCGATAATTATCGCTGACAAAAATTTACTGATTACCGATAAATTATCGGTTATGGATTATCGGTTTGCATGCCCTAGTTACTACGTTATCTGCTTGTACGTATCTACCTACAGGCTGCCATGCGCACACCGCACTTTAGGTGCATATAATCTAAGCTATGTCTAAGCTATAAGTGCATCGGCAGACACACCTTAGTAAGCAAATTCTTAGAGAAGTGCTGCGCCAGACGAGATAAAGTTACGCAATAGAAAGAGAGGCACGATGTAGGTATATATAATGTTAGGCGCTAAGAGCTTGTGCAAGCTGAATTGCATTGCGTTGTGTTGTTGCAAAGTCGTTATTTATATAAATGTTTTCGTGGAGTTTGTTTTCTTTACTTGTACTAATTATTAATCTGTGGTTGCTCCGAAATTATTACAAAGAAAATTGTTATATTTCGATAAAACCATTCTATTTCTAAAAACCGGATACGTACACGCATGTTCAATTAATGTCGCCATTGTAGCTCCAACATTTCGATTGAGATTTTTATCTCGAGGACTACTTATTTTTGTGATGTCGAGCGTCTGTTTTAATAGTATGTGTACGGTACTGTAGGTACAAAATACAAATCAAAATAAAGTTTCGCCATGAGTGCTTCAGTAGATGTATCTGATAGCATTTATTTAATACGGTCCATAGTACTGCGACATTGAGCCTTGTTTTGAAATGGCTGTTTCGTAGTTCGTGGTGCAAGATGGAATCTTACCGAGTTGCGCAGGAGTCGACATGTTACAAATATGAACATATGTATGATTTATTGACTGCTTTACTTAACTCTTTGGTTGCATGGAACCAAAAAGAAGCACTGGCAAAATTATTTTTTTGAGAAATCCTTTAGGCCACGACTGGGTTCGATAATCCTGGGTTACTATGTAAAAGTAATAGCGACAACAATAGAAATGCGTCAGCAATAACTTCATAATAAGTCGCGAGTTGTAAAAAAACTCTTATTCGGATGCTGCTGCTCACTCAAGTACAGACAAAAATAAATAATGCAAAACATTTCACACAGCATCATCCCCACAGGCCCCAAAGTAAGCAGAGCTTGTGTAATACAGCAGTGATAATAACTGTGCGTATGTTACTAATAAGTAAATTAAATTAGAGCTGGTGCGGCGGCTAAATGTGTATATATGTGCGGCTTCAAAAGCCGCAAATATACCGGTTTTGATAATGCCTACATACATTTTGAATGCCTACATATTTGAGCCTTTTGGAGTCGAGACTCTGAGCCCGTAGTTAACAGGAGCCCACCGAGTTTTCATGATTATTTCACGACGTCTCTGGTTGAAACATGGCGTACTCTTGAGCTGGCCCCATCTGGCCCAGCGTATTCGCATTGCCATTCAATGTGGCACATGTATTTTATATTATTCTGTACATATCTGTACCGTAATTATTTATGTAAATAAATGTCTTACGTATATCTACAAATAGCAATGTATTACAACTTAAATCCATTGAGGCCCGTAGCAGCAGCAAATATCTGCGAAATATGCCACAAGTAAAACATTAACAAAAAAAGTGAGTTTAACAGTAGTGATCGCGCAATCCACACACATTGCTAGTTGTCGCAAGTTACGTAATGAGAACCAGTTCCTTTAAAAACAAATCATCTCTTAGTAGGTGTTACTATAAAATCAGAACTGTCCATTTCTTTTCTCATAGAAAACATAACTGACATACGCTACTAACGGGCGCTTGGATCATTGACACATGGACCAGACATGACACAATTATGTTGATTACCTACCTATAGGTAGATCCAAGATATTAATTTGCATATATTAGTGTACACAAGGTCTTAAAAGGTGTTATTGCATCTATAATACCATTTGGCATTCAGTCTCCTTTCCTCATCTTACTATGAATGTAACTCTACAAGAGTCGTTAATATCCATGTAATGATAATTAATAATAGTATAACGTAGGTGCTTGAATCCTTTTGATACTCGTAGATAATAATGATTTGCACGCTATTTTATAATCACCTTTGCTCTATCCTTAGATAGATAGATAGACCGATTAGCAATACCTGAGGGCCTTTCGCGGTAATTTTGATCGCCTGAACCTAAGCTTAACCAAAGCTATATCAAAGTCAAAACGTTATTTTTGTCATTTTCGTACCGCGCTAATCACTATAACGGAAACGATTTAGCTCTAATTTGGATTATACGTTGATCAAACGTTGCGGGATCGCGTTATTAATAACAGTGCTTTCAAACGAACGTTTTTGATTTAGTACATCCTAATAGTCTGTGCATAGAGTAATATATAAATTTGTTCGATTGGTAGAATTAACGATTAAATCGTTCAGCAAGGATAGCGCCACCATTTTGTCCATTTTGGCATTCAGATTAGCCAAATCCTAGCCATATCCAAACCTTTGCAAAAAACCAATCTGTTCAATGGCAATTAACAACTGTTAACTGTTATACTTGTTAGCATATACTCGTACCATGGTTACCAAGTCACGTAAAAGTGCTGAGGAGACCCTTATTCAATAGAAAGCCATTTAATTTATTAATAAGTTTTGACCTATTTTTAATTGTGCAACTTATAATCAGAATGATCAGAATCAATAGACAATTTTAAATAATTTAAGTGAGTTCATATTGGTATTTATAGTGACATTAGTAGCAATTCGGTTGGTTCATTACTAAAATTAGGAATTGTCTAAAATATATTTAGTTAGTCATAGCATTTGTAAAACCTATTAGGTTGGTACCATGTAACTAAATAAGGAACGCTTAATTAAGTTAGATAAAATTAAATTAGGATAACTTGGTAGCAACAGAATACCAAAGGATAATTTGACAGTTCAAAACCTAATTTTGGCAAAAATTTGTTAGGTTGGTGCCAACAGAATTGAGGCCATTGTATTCCGTGTAATGATATTAATATTTTATAATTTCAATTAATATGTGACCGCCGCCAGTGTCTTGGGATCGCTGCCCTCTGGCCACTGCCACGTGTATTTTATAATATTCCGTACATTCGTTAATTATTTTTGTAAATTGTTCACGGGCATGTACTCGGGCGAGTTAAGCAGCTCTACTATTAATAATTTCACAATTTCTAAAGTACTTATTTTATACCATGTCTTTTGTGAATCTTGAATATTATATAATAAATAAATCAGCAACATATCTTAACAACACAGCTTATATGTATTTATAGGATAAACGCTTAAGGTTAAGGACCGATCATATATCTCTTTAGCTAATGAGTTGTTTCAATGAGTTGACATAATTTATGCATTGACATTAGACTGACACGGAATGACATACTTAAACGCCAGCTAAATATGTGGTTATAAGATAGATCCTGGGAACGCTGCCCACTGGCAGTGATCTGGATCAGTTGAGCTATCTATAAAACGTTTTTATTTATTTAGTTTATTTAAAAGAATAATGAGTAAACAAATTTAATATTTTCATCATTGGCCTTAGTTCATCTGTTGAAGATGATTTAGGTGGCGTCAGTCAAGTTACAGAGCAGTTATTTGTAATTGAAAACTTTCGTTCATGGAACCACTCCAGCAAGCTGAAGTGGGTGAAGTTTCCTCTTCACTGACGCCACTCTGGGATTCTGTTTGATAGCGCAGGACTTCCCAGGTACCCACAATAACGGCTGGCACAGAGCCGGGTTTGTTTCAAGTTTTCCTTCTCTATTGCTAGGTCTTCTGTTAGTCAGCAGGGGACCACGTATTAATATTAATTAATATTAATATTCTAGAAACAGCCAATTAAAGGTCTCTCTTTATATACAATAGCCTAAAACAAACAAAGTTATCTATAGTAGTTTTTAACAGTCCTTAGATAGCATAACTGTTTCAGATGTATATTACTCCTACATTTCCGTAAATAAAAGGTATTTAAGCGATAGATCATTGATAATCTGTAGGGCGATTATGGAACTCTTGATACAATCAATGTCTATCAGTTTCGATTAGCAATAGGCATTATTTCAATCATATACGATGTATTTTAACGCTTAGTACGCTAAACACGGTTCCTACCACAATCGTACTTTGTAAATTGGTGGAGTTATAGTTTGACACCAACTTCACATTGTAATTAGTGATACAAGCCGATAGAAATCGCAGCGATCCGTACCTAATACCAATTCATCAATAGTAACTGAAAGCTATTAGTACCTATCAATGTTTTGATAGTATCAAAATTCCATAATCGCCCCACTGGTCACTGTTCAATTGAAGACGATGCGATCACATTTATTTCTATTACCTACCTAAGATACAAAATGCTCAAGACTATTATATAGCTACTGCTAGTAAGTAGGTATTGAAAATCGTCGTGTTATCAGAAGTATAAATTGCATTAGCAATACTGTTTGCTTGTATTTTGTAATAAGATAACGACCGGTTGTAGCAAACGATTGCGCAAGCGCCTCACGCACCGGTTTCACGGCGCAGTGCGTTTTCAAGATCAAGGGCAACTCATGGCCATTCTGTCATCGTATAGTTTACAGTCATTTGTATTAGACCAGGTCAGGTGTTGGCCAATACTTTACAGTTTGCCATATTACATCCCATCAGTATTGAAAAATATTAGTGAGAGTGCGTGAAATAAACCTCTCCGTGATGCACTCTAGTAACAGCTAGACCCGGTAACGCAGGGTTTCGGCTGGCCAATTCATTCAACACAATGATACAACAACAACCCCAACGCCTCAACGGCCAAGATTACTAACCTCTAATGCTGGCATTGACAGTTCTTTCTTTAAACATAGAAGATTGACACGCAAGAAGGAGTAGAAATGGAACTATAAGTTCTTTTTGAATGGTCATTATAGGGCATCTGTGATGGACTTTAACTCTTTCTTCATACTGGTTTGAAAGAATTTGTGACACGATCAGAAGGTGAAAAATTATCAATTGTATTTTAATAAACACCAAACTCGCTAGCTTAGACATTTTCATCATCAGCATCATCATTGGCAGCCTATCTACCCACTGCTGGGTACAGGGCTTAGTGCATCTAGATTAAACTGTAATGGATTTTCCATTATTCAATGGCTTAGACAAAACATTTTAGTTTTCGGAAATGGTGAACAAGTTTAATTACGAGACCATGGCGATCAGAAACTAGTATAAACATAAACTAGTATTTCCTGAAACTTGTAGGTACATATTCTGTATAGATACAGGAAGGTTTTACTCGGAAATGTGAGACAATGACGTTTGGAGAGATGTCCTCAAGTCTGACCAAAAACTTGATAGTGAATGTCAGCTCTGACATCATCTCGCACAAAGACATTCATTTATAAGTTTTCCGGAAATTTTCTTCGTTTGACATTTCACGAAGTAAGTAACTTTGAAATTAATTCGTTTTCTCGTGTTATTTATGTTTTATTAAGTAACTAGCTGACCCGGCCACGCGTTGCTGTAGCTCAGTAGTTCTAATACGTTGAACCCATATACGGTAACCTCTAAAGTTATCAGTGTTTCTACTATATTAAATATGTATTATACATATAAACCTTCCTCTTGAATAACTCTATCTATTCAAAAAAACCGCATCAAAATCCGTTGCATAGTTTTAAAGATCGTGGGTTCGAGCCCGGTCGTTCAACAATGGATAAAGGAAATAAGGACACTTCTATTATATAAATCTTATTATGTTATTGACGAAGCTGGCTGATGAATTTTGAATGTAATTATAAGATTTGCCTATTGAGTCAAAAATGACTAGGTATATATTATTGTATGTACTTGCTACAATCCATCAATCAATGGCTCTCAATTATTAATATTTATTGTTTAATGTGACCTTTCCTAGTGTACAAAATGTATCAAAAGGAAAAATAAATATTTGAATTTTAATGTTTTTTTGTTAGAAAAACGTATGTGTGCTAGGTGGTCACTCCGAAAACATCATCGTGAACAATCAGGTATTTTGTAGAACATAAAATGTAGGAAGATATGTGCCAAGTGAACTAAAGGAGGAGCACTTTAATTCATTCAACACACTAGTTCGAAACAACTAGTGTCAATAAGAAGAGGAAGCGAAATTTAAATCAATAAATTGACACTTAGCGCAGAAGTGTTAGCAATAAAATTATAATTTTATTATGTTCTTATGTGATTTGGACGACGAGAGATCCAAGAAAATTCTAGATAACCATTCAGCGATGACATTTAAAATAGACAAAGGACGATCGACTTAGTGAAGATTATAACAAAACGAAATCACTTGACATTGGCGAAATTTGCATCAAAGCTAATACCATTATAGGATGAAGAAGGTTTATTTTTGGCCGTCTAGCAAAGTAAACTTTACGCCCACGTAACATATATTTTTGTCGACCTATTTCCGGTTTTATTAATAACGGTGGTGTTTTTATTTAAACTAGAGGGCGCCCACTGGGTGAAAATCAACCATAATTAATTTAAATAAAAAACAACATTCTGCACTCCTTCCTCTATTCGATAATTTTAGAGGTTTCTAATCACATTATATTCTGTAGTATTAAATATACTGTAGTATTAAACTATAATTGTGCGAAATTTTATAGTTCACCGTCCGCGCAATCCTCGTAAAAAGGGGTACAAAGTTTTTGCTTCACGTATTAATATATAGATAGATCTCGGGTGTGAATAAATGGAATAAAAGCTTTGTGTTTCTTTGTCATTTAAACATAAATAATCCATGTAAGTAATTATTTTTAACGAAAGACACCATTTTATAAAAAATAAAAAATGACGATCGATGATATACGAATTTGTGACATTATAGTATCACTACATAGTATGAAACAAAGACGCTTCCCGCTGTCTGTCCCTATGTATGCTTAGATCTTTAAAACTACGCAACGGATTTTGATGCGCTTTTTTTTTAATAGATAGAATGATTCAAGATGAAGGTTTATATGTATAATACATGTATAATATAGTAGAGAAACACTGATAATTTTAGAGGTTTCTAATCACATTAGACATTGGTGGCAATTCGGTTGGTTTATTTCTAAAATTAGGAATTGTCAAAAATATATTTAGTTCGTCATCGCATTTGTAAAACCTATTCGGTTGGTACCATCTAACTAAATTAGGAACGGTTAATTAAGTTAGTTAAATTAAATTAGGATAAGTTGGTAGCAGGTTAATTTGATAGTTCAAAACCAAATTTTAGCTAAAATAGGTTAGCTAAATTGAGACCATTCTGTAGTATATTTATTATCAGCAACACCCGTGCGAAGCCGGGGCAAGTCGCTAGTAAACATAAACAGGACACTGATAAAATTTACATTGAATGAAACATGCCATTCTTTTTCTTCTTCTTATCGTGTCACTAGTTATTTCTTCTATTTCCAAGTGTGGTGAAAGGATTAAAGTGCGCCTCAGAGGCTCTTTTCGAGCACTTAGGTAAGCCTTAATGTAAGCTCTCGACCTTGCCGACAGGACCCGCAGGAAAGACGAATCAGTAAATGCGGTGTCGGATTATGCCATTAACGACGTAATATACATGGACATAGACATTTATTTGCTTCTTAGCACACAACACACAGAATACAAAAAAAAAATGGCACATGGTACTAATAATGCTTACAATTATGTACTATTATGTAAAAATTGGTACAATTAAGATTAGGTATGTGTATGCTACAGCAGCAAATTGGCCCCGACTCAGCATGACGCCTACTGTTTTCGCAGTAGTCGCTGTTATTTCGCCGAGACCATAGCCGTCACAAGACCCTGTGAGAATATGTATATTACTTAGAGATGTTAAAAATATAGTTCCATTCAATATAAGTGGCAAACACGAAGAAGAAATATCGAACATCAGCTTCAAAATACTGCAAATAAAAGAATTAACAAGCATCTCCTATCAATGGTCGCATTCCTAACCGCACCACAGTAGAGGTTAATGTTGCGACCATTTATTTGTTCATAAGTTCGACCTTGATCTGCATTATACACTGATTCGTTTGCCTTCACTTCCAGTTAAGCAAGTTAGTACAAACAGAACTAACTGGTTTCGAGTTTATGCCCAAACTGTAGCAGGTTTTAACTGCACCATTACGTGTCTAGTAGATTACAGCGTACTGGTATAAATAGTTACTATTATTTGTCTCATCAATTGTACTGGAAATGGTACAAACAAGAATTATCTGTTTTATAAGAGGACTGGTGAACGTAAGTTGGTGAAATAAATTATAACGTTTTAAAAACTAAAAAGAAAACCGACTTCATTGGATACGATTTGAGAGCATACAGTTATTTTATTTTGATTTTTTTAGGGGAAAGTACATGTATTTTGTTTATTATATAATACGGGTAGACCAATTAAACGCACTGCTTTGCACTGCATGTAACGAAAACATCATTGATGTACACAATTTTTAGATTTTTGATGATAGTTTAAAAACCGCTCGACCAATTTTGATAAAATTAAACCCTTTAAAATAAAAAAAGAATTTTCCAAATCGGTTCAGCCGTCTTTAAGTCATCGTGAACATACACAAAAAAAAAGATTCCGACGAATTGAGAACCTCCTCCTCTTTGATAAAGTCGATTAATAGGTATGAATAACGAACATTTCCCACTAAAAATGTAACAAAAAGCTAACAGAAACTTATTGTTATTCAATTCAAAAATAAAATGAAATACTAGCAATCGAAATATGCTATTACATTAGATTATATATATACAATCGTCTTTCCTGCGAGTCCTGTCGGCAAGATCGAGAGCTTACATTAAGCCTTACCTAAGTGAACGAAAGGAACCTCTAAGGCACGCTTGAATCCTTTCATCACACTGATTAGAAATAACTGGGGACACGATAAGAAGAAGAAAATCACATTAGATGATATGATAAGAAAAACAATGAAATAAATAAATAAATAATACCGGACATTTCACACAGCATCATCTGGCCCCAAAGTAAGCAGAGCTTGTGTTATGGGTACCACATGACTGATATACTACTTAAATACTTTTCTTTTGTAAATACATACATATTATACATAGAAAAACCCAGACCCGAGACAAATACTTGCAGAACATACAAAAATTTGTTTCGCGGCGGGAATCGAACCCGCAACCTTCTGCGTCTCAGCTGGACCTTAGCCCACTGCGCCACAGAGGTCGTCTACGTACATACATATTGGTTGACAATGTACACTATATAGTCTAGACCCAAACTAAGCATAGCATAGTATTATAAGTAAGCGGCTGAGACTCAGAAGGTAGCGGGTTCGATTCCCGCCGCGGGACAAATGTTTGTATGATCTGCAAGTAGTTGTCTCGGGTCTGGGTGTTTCTATGTATAATATGTATGTATTTACAAAAGAAAAAATATATAAGTAGTATATCAGTCATGTGGTACCCATAACACAAGCTCTGCTTACTTTGGGGTCAGATGATGCTGTGTGAAATGTCCGGCATTATTTATTTATTATTTATTTATAATATTATAGTGACAAAGTATATAAGTCCTTTATATAGTACACGGAGCGGTTCTAAAATAAGGTTCCTGAAAATGCATCTAAATTATTAACAAATTTAAAGCAACATACATAAAGGGTAGTCGTGTAAAGAAAGCGAATTATTATATAAATGATTATATTGTTGATAAGAATGCATGGCCTCGTGTTGCTCTGCCCTCAGACAGTTAACTGAAAGATTTGAAAAGTATAAACTACTGTAATTTTGTATTAGTTTTTGTAGTTAAGCTAGTTATAAGATGGATCATACAAAAAAGCGCTGGGACCAGAACGAGTTTCTTGCCAGTTCTGTTCGGGCTTGCGTTAGGACGAGTTGACACCTAAATTCATCTACCTAGTATGTAAGACGTTTCAAAGTGATCCGTGTATTGAATAAAACTATTTAACTTTGACTTTGACATTGACGAATTCATAAATAACAAATTAGCACGTGATATCTAATACTTGTACTTTTATTTAATTATATTATTTGACATTATCGTAGTAAAATAATAGTAAAAAAATTGTGAAATACCTAAACGTAATTATCATCATATAAACACATTACACACAAACACACACAACATATTTGACGACCGTTGTGGCACAGTGGGCGAAGGCCTGCATGAGACGCAGAAGGTTACAGGTTCGATTCCCGCTGCGTGACAAATGTTTGTATGATCTGCAAGTATTTTTCTCGGGTCTGGGTATTTTTCTATGTATGTATAATATTTATGTACAAAAAAAACATTAGTAGTATTGTCAGTCATGTAGTAGGTAACCATAACACATGCTCTGCTTACTTTGGGGCCAGATGATGCTGTGTTAAATGGCCGGCATTATTTATTATTTACATTATGTACACAAATAGAATAGAATAGAATATAAAATATTAAACGTCACATATCAAATACAGTGCGAATATAATATAAACTAGTCTATGTACAGTGACGAAAAAATGGCTATAAATAAATACCCTCTAATTCATAACCACATAATTACATAGCGTGGGGTTAACGTATGCTCAGTCCTTGTCATTTGTATGTCAATAAATAGAGATAGTAACAGATTAAAACACAGCAAGTGTGAAATACCCTCTATTTCATAACATAATAACATAGCGTGGGGTTAACGTATGCTCAGTCCTTGTCATTCGTATGTCAATAAATAGAGATAGCAACAGATTAAAACAGCTAGTGTGGATTATCTTTAGTCGTCTTGCGAAGCAATCATTGCTTTTATTAGTATATCATTTTTCTAGATTTATTTCCGGTTTAATTAGCAATCCGGTTTTATTTAAATAGAGCTGGAGTTATTGACTCGGGTATGAATAATTGGAATAAAATATTTGTGTTTCTTTGTGATTCGACCAAAATAATCAGTAGTTTTATTTTATATGAAAAGCCATTTTATATATAATTTTAAATTCAAACCATTTTAACCATTTTATATAAAACTAGCGGTCTCGTTCGCGACATCGTACGCGCGTTTAAAAAGAAAAATATATCACATAAAAACATTTTTGCTTTACTTGGCTGAACGTGGTGAGTAAAGAGCTTTTTTAATTTTGCAATTGTTCAAATGTTTTAATAGTTATTCTCCGCGGAGACCAATCCAACAAATCAAGAACCATGAAAATCGGTCTAGCCGTTGCCGAGTTGTAAATGGTGTAACTAACACGACTTTGTTATATATATATATATATGTATAACAAAGTCGAGTATTATATATACTGGCACCCAGTATATATTGATATCCCAGGAACTAGTGTTTTAAGCCTAAACGAGGACCTTCCGACCATGAAAATTAACAGTTGTGGGGGTACAACTCCTAAGAATTAATATTTTCAGACTTCCATACAAAAACATTCAAGAAATAAAATTGACAACCCTTATTATTTTGTCAACAATGTTTCTAATAGCGTAAAAATTACGTAAAAATTGCGTAAAAATTGCGTAATAGAAGTGTGTTCATTGAGATTAGAAAGACAAAGACAAAATATACTTAAACGCCACGTAATTAGCTAGAATTACGTGTTTATAGGATAGAGGGATAATTATAATATCTAATAAATAAATATATAATACAGGACATTTCACACAGCATCTTCGTGCCCCAAAGTAAGCAGAGCTTGTGTTCAACATTTTGATTAAAGATTTATTTTCTTTACTTTGATATCAATCTTCAGACCATTTTGCGCCAATTTCATCTCGTTGTTAGATGTTACGCCAATGGATTTAAACATAATTTTTACGCAAATGGCTGTACGTAAACTTTGTGGAACAGTAAGCCAAGACCCGACTCAGACTCAGAAGGTTGCGGGTTTTATTCCCGCTGCGAGACAAATGTTTGTATGATCTGCAAGTTTTTGTCTCGGGTCTGGGATTTTTTTAAATATGTAAAAAAAAAAGTCTATTAAGTAGTATATCAGTCATGTGGTACCCATAACACAAGCTCTGCTTACTTTGGGGCCAGATGGTGCTGTGTGAAATGTACGGCATTATAAAAAAACTACACCATATGAGATTAGATCCTTGAATCGGTTCTAGAAACTTGTTTGTCGAAGATTGCTATTATGGTATAATTGGCATACTATTATGTAACTGGTATCCTGCAGACGGCGGATGGATCACGACCTTGCGATCGGGCCAAAGGTATGTATCGATTGACTGAAACGATTTCCCTTCATTCTAGATAATAAAGATAAATAAAGCCCTGTGAGCTGTAAACCTCGCGAACATTTTTCGAAATTGGCTAAAATTAAACTTTTTTACGTTTTCAGCCCCCATATCTCCGCCATTTTGAAAAATTTCCAATAGCTGAATCGACAAAAAAATCTATATATTTAAAGAACCTGATCACAAAACTTCAAGAGAATCGGTTGAGAAATTCGACCTGTAGAGGAGAACATTCGGACAGACTCCGGCCGAACAGACAGTTATACGAACGCATTTTTGGCTAAGCTGAAATGGAGACACTCGTTCGCGCTCCGCACTCGCTCGGTCAATAATGTCAGTGCCAGACATTTCACAGAACAAAATCTGGCTCCAAAGCACAAAGTAAGCAAAGCTTGTTATGGAAACCACATGTCTTATATATACTAAATTATATAAGTACTTTTGATTTTTGTGACAAACATATTAATTCGTAGCGAAGTTAGAATCCATGGTATCGATCAGACGTAGGCACACGCACTAGCTAAACCCGCGTTGAATTATATACACTTCCAGAATAAAGCGGCATTAACGCGGGGATTAATTCACTGGTCGGTGCAGGACTTTTAACTTAGCATCATTTCCAAAATTCTTACAAAGATACAGTAGAGATAATTATAATTTTCCCCTAAATCACACCAGCCATCCTTCATTAGCAATAGAAAAATATGTTTTGAATGTTTTTGTGATCTGTAAATGTATGTCTCGGGTCTGGCTGTTATTAAAATAAGTTATTATAGTAAATAGGTAGGCATACTTAAAATGCCACACCATCGTCAAAATCACTTTTCTGGTGCAGCTTCTTTAAGAATTAGGCGGTCTAGTAGCTATTGTTAAATAGCTGTAGGTACCACATGAGCTGCGCACGCGATTCTATACCTACTCATATGAATGGTTGAGTTCTACATTAATATCAATTACTTGACAGGAAGCTGCACGCTTGTGGCTGTTACTACTCAGAATCTGCTCCATAAAAACATGATTAAAGTATTTTCAAATAGTTTACTAGTTTTAATATGAATCACACACAAACCAAACCGAAACGTGTTTCATTTGATTATCATTTATTATTGTTATAATGGTAGGTGGTTGAATAAATATAATGAGACAAAAATGTATGGAGATTTTGGTAGAATATCATCTGAGTAAGATCATTAAATTTTGGTTCTTTTTTCGTTTCGTGGAAAAAGATAAATGCTTTTAGACATTGTAAATTTTTCTTTTGTAACATTTTATTTGATTTTCAGTTTCCTTCATAAGAAATAAGTATTATTGTTATTGTTTATGTTTTCTATATATTAATACGAGTCAAAGACTTGGATGTTTGATAAATTCATGGCGCACTTTCGATATTCATTCCATAGAAAGAGACAAATCCGTTTTGACGATGTAATTTTGACATAGTAGACAGGTTGGTAATCTAGGTACTTATACAGGTTTATAATCTTAGCAGTTTTAGCACTGCGCTAATCCTCGGTTACTTATGTAAGCCAGGTCAACGAGGTGTAGATTTCAAAACAGGTTTCAATACAAGACCTGTTTTCTATTACAAGTTTAACTGTTTAGAAGAAATAGGTATGTTTCTCGTATGTTTGCATCTCGTTTTAAAGTCTTATCACCACTGACTGACAAACCCGTGTTCATCGTTTATCAAAGTCAAAGACTTCAACATTCAGTTGCAAAAGCGGTCGGTCAATATAATAAAGCTAAAGATACAATTTCAAATTATGTTCATACCTTGGTGTCTAGACAAAAACCTATTTCATGCTTAGTTTTCCGTAACGCTAACGCCGTTTTCGGAAAGATCAAATCTATATATTAATAGATATATAGATTTCCGAAAAATACGTGAAGCAAAGCAACTTTGTACCCCCTTTTAGGAAATTGCGCGGACGGAGGAGTATGAAATTTCGCACACTTATAGTTTATATATAGAAAGAGTGCAGAATGCTATTATCTTTTATTATGCATAAAAAAACATTAATTATTAATTATGGTCGAATTTCGACCACTACGACTACGAATTGGGACCACTAGTTATATGATAATTACGTTTTAAAAACTAAAAAAAAACCGACTTAATTGAATGAAATTTGAGCCTATAATACATTTTTAGTGGAAGGTAGATGTATTTTAATATATATAATAGGCCAAATAAACGCACCGCTCCATGAGACAGCGAGGTATCGAAGTACACGAAAACATCATCGATGTATACAATTTTTAGATTTTCGTTGATTTTTCAGCTCGACTGATTTTGATAAAATTTAAATGTGAAGTATACCCTTTCAAACAAATGAAAGAATTTTCCAAATCGGTTCAGGCGTTTTCGAGTAATCGGTGAGCATACATAAAAAAAATAAAAAAATAAAGATTACGACGAATTGAGAACCTCCTCCTTTTTGATGAAGTCGGTTAAAATTACAACAGCAATCACGTTTCAATCACGTGACATATCACTAGTGTCATATCTATATTTCAGCCGTAGACAGAGAAACTAAAGCAGACGTGAATGCCAACAGAAAGTAGATCTTGTCTAGGTCCTATGTAAATTTCTAAGAGGGTACATAGTCATTTTGCACTGCCTAAACCACCAGCTTCACCAGTGAGTCTGAGTACTGACCTACCGCAAGGTTAACCAATGAAATGACAGCTGATAAGGTAAACAGAGAACCCAACAGAGGCTGATACAGATACAGCATCCGCAGTTCGTATAACACTTTATATATGAATTTACTCGTACCTTTGTCAGTGGAAATTTAGATTTGAATCTACGTTTTAAATAATTCCAACCCTCTAACACGAGCAGCACAAAAACGATAAGACGTCTTGGTACATGCATACATGGTTCTTGTTCCAGTGACTAATTATAGCATTTTACTGTACTCACTCTAGAAAAAATAGGCTCTCTCCAGTTTTAGCTAGCAGCGACACGTTGAACCACATAACACAATCACTTCATATCACTGCGGAGTGAGGTTAGGACCGCGTCACCACTCCCGCGAGACTGACTTGGCTTTCTCTCAGCGTTGCGAACAACTGGATCGGTAATTAACGGATGCATTTCGAAAATCGGCATAATTTGTATGACGATGCATCCTGAGTCGCATCCTGCGGTGCGCTCGACCGTCACTATGCTATAAGGCTAGCGTGCCTGAGGAGCTGAGACTGTTAGTACACCTACAGGCCGAAAACGTCTGTTTGTAGATGGTGGAGTAATGATGATCTAAACTTGTCCTTGCTTTGCTACTACTGGAATCTCTGTGAGTTTATCAACACAGTATTTTCGCGCAACGATGGTTTGTCTAAATTAGACCCATTCGAGTGTAGATTTTGGAGTTTGCGCTTGCTTACAGCTGAATATAGCGGTCATCGCTTCAATGAGCTGGTATCTTTAATAGATTGATACCAGTTTGAACTGCGATGTAGGTTATTGGGTCATCTGACTGAACATGCACGATGTTTAGAACTAGATGCTACTTCTTCAGATTAGTGGGAGAGTGTGAATCAGGATAAGACCTCAATGACAAACTCATTGAGTTGTCATAGAGTTGTCATTGACAAACACTGGTTTTCTCTATTTTTGTATCTACTTACTTAATTTTTAAATCTTTGTTGTTTTTATGTGTGTCTGAAGCTTGGCTTATCAATCATCTATCAATGTCAGTCATTTAAATGTTTGGCTTCTTTTAAGATCATTATGTACTCGTACAACATGAACGTAATATAAACTTTGAACTTTGAAAACGGCATTGAACTGGTGATGGTGAAACAGCGTAAACATAATTAATAACCAACGTTTTAGAAATTAAAAAGTAAACCAACCATAAAAATCAAACTGAATTGAGAAGTACTTTTTTTGAAGTCGGTAATTTTTTTTTACGCTTTTTAGTATTTTATCATTTTTCCAAAATTCGTAAACACCACTAGAACGCCACAGGAAAGTAAAATATCGAATTTACTTCAAAGACATTATTTTTCCAGCTACTGAATAGATTTTAATGAAATTTCTATGGGACCAATCGGTAATTATATATAAAATATTTTTCCAATCTTTTCATAGACATGACATAAATGACATGAGTTATAAGGTAAGTACTTTTTTTGAAGTTGGATAAAAAATATGCTCATATCTGTATTCCCTAGGTTTGGTAGACATCCCCTACTATCTCTACTTAAGGCTTTTGGGATATTGAACGGGCTATATTTATATTTATTTATTTAATATCCCATCCCAGACACATATAAAAACATCTATATATAAATATAAAAGAAAGTCGTGTTAGTAACACCACTATAACTCAAGAATCGCTAGACCGATGTGGATGAAACTTAAAATGAATTTAGTTGTAATTTGGATAAGGATATAGGCTATTTTTTATCCCGGAAAAACAAAGGGAACGGGAACGGGGCGGGCGATGCCGCGGGTAGCCAATAGCGCCATCTATCAATATTTATCCGTAACGTTGTTAATCTCTGTAATATTTACAATAATTTGAATAGCTTTCTATTTTTTAATAGCGATATTAGTACTTTAATATTTTTGTTAAGTTGTGACCGCTCAACGAAGTGAGCATGGGCGAGCTAGTTAGGTATATTTGGCACGTGGCCACATTTTTGCACAGTTCATAGTGTTCAAGTAAAAACTTGGGATGAAGATTGAAAATTATCCTTTTAGACAATAAAATTGGTTAATGGCTTACTCATGCGTTGTTTGCGTAGTATATTTATACAATTAGTAGTCAACATTAATAACGTAACGAGTTTTAAATATGAGGCAGGCCATTAGCAGGGCTTTGCCTTGTTTAAAGTGCTATCTGGTTTGGTTTTGTCTATAAGTAGTTTGTGGAAATCGTTGAACTTATGTCTCTAGTCTCCCGCAATACAGACTTGCCCTAGTGCGGGGACCATCAGTAATTTTGAAAACACTGTATTTTTTATTATTCTTGGTAAACAAATAATTTGTATTTGTATTATCGATAAATCGACGAAATAGGTATGCTTTATATAGAAACCAATATTTTAGTAACTACCTAGCGACGAGTACATTACACTATGTAAATGCAATGGGCGTGAAGCGATTGCTTATCACAAAAGCCCATAAAACTCGTCATTCAGTTTCCGGTTTCAATGTATTTTATTTTATTTTGTGTTCAAACATTAATTGTTGGTTTTTATTTACTTAATAACGAAATGTGTAAATTATTCTCCATCTTATATAACAATTGGGTATGTTAACACGATATTATGCATATCTAATTAACATGACTTGAACTAAGCAATGACATAATCATAAATATGATAAGATCTTTTTTTAATTCTCCAAAGGTTGCGAATATTATTATTATATGGTAAACAATTTTGTTCGTTACAGACATAAAATATAAGATGAGGGTAGATTGTAAAACTTTGTGGACTGTGAAGTGGCATGTTTATTCACAAAATAGTTGTTTTATTTGAGATATCACTCATCAGTAATCTTCGAAAGTGTGGCGTTTTAGGCGTTTTAAATTGGGATGTTTTTAGGTAAAACGTTGTATAATTTGTGCTCCTCGAACATAATACTTTTCATGCTTCTTTCTTTCTATCGTTCTTATTTTGCGGACATTTTAATATTTTGTAAAAAAAATTGTGAATTTATTACATTATTTAGTATTTTTTGTGTATACAGGTGTTGTAGCTTAGTACAACACCTGTACTACAACAAATATTTGTGAAATTTTCATATTTTTTCTGGTTTCATAGGTCTTTGTAGTTTGAGTCCGATAATTGTAGTGAAATAGAAGATACTTTAATATGTTTATTTTGGTATAACCTTTAGTTACTTATGTTTTTTTCTGGACGCTCCCATAACCTCTATTAGATGTTCGAGAAGTGGCTTTACGAGAGAGTTAAATGTAGTATAATATCTGTAGTGTAGCAGGCATCTCAATATATCTCGAAAGCATCCTAAAAGAGATGAAAGGTTATTATATTTTTTTTCTATGTGTAGTTTTCATGATAACTCGCTATCCAATATAAATAATATAGTAAGTGTATAGTATAGTATGTGTGTAATATACATTATATTAAGGCCCGAGGTATTTTTCTTTTTTTTAACTTCATTGACGACTTTACCTGACTGTATACGAGGCACGAACTCTAAGAATTTGAAGTGAAAACTTTTTTAGCATCGTTTTGATTCGAAAGTCGATGAAACGAAAAAGCGACAGTAAAAAGAGACAGACACATAAATTCATAAGATTTAACGTGGGAGAAAATGAGATAATGAGTGGTTCACTTCTACCACGTGTGAATAGCACACATGTTTTATGACAAAAATATAAATATTTTTAGCCACAAAAATTATATAGTTCGTTTTTGCTGAGTTTATGCTCAGTAGATTGCACGAGAGCAAGTAAAGATCATTATGTGCTTCCCCAATGACAAACATAATTATTTGACCAAAGTACAACAAGCAGATGTCATCTGCATATAATGTGACGTCCCCATTTAGACCTATGCTATTTATATCGTTGTTATACAAAATGACTTGCAGGGAACCTACAATAAAACCTTCTGGAACTCCACATAAAACTGGTTTGGGACTGCTAGTAATATCGTTTATTTTAACAACTTGTAAGCGATGCGATATATATGATTTTAGAATTTTGAAGGCTATTCTGCTTTTTTTCTATTTTTCAGATTTTCTTTGTGTTGTTTCCATAGTCCATTTTGTGTGTTCTTTTTGAGCACATCGTTATTTATCCAGTCTTTCTATGGGGTTTCAGTATATTTGTTTTTGTCGTTTTGTTTTTCTTTGTTGTTTTTTATGAGTATGTTTTGTGTCATTCGTCGATATGTATATATTTTGGTAGTCTATAGTTTCATTTGATATTTTCTTTATTTGCTTGTCTTGGTTTAACTTCAAAATATATTTATTTATGTTTTACAGAAATAATTACAGAAATGTACAAAATAATATACAATAACATAAAATACACGTGAAACAGTTGAGCTACCTAAGGACCGTTTAAAACGATCTATAGATAGCTCAACTGATCCAGATCACTGCCAGAGGGCAGCGTTCCTAAGATACTGAAGGCATTACTGATAATTCATTACCGATAAAGAAATTCGATGATGATGAGGATGCCTCGTGGAGAGGCGAAACACGTGTCGAATTTCTTTTGGAGGTAACTCTTTGGGAATAGATTGGCGGAATAGTACTAAATATTTGTCCATCTATTAATGTGTTTAAAAGTTATTATAACTTTATTAGTGGCTCCTCAATCAACATCAATTGTACAATTGGAACTTACTAAATCCATTTGCTTGACTATTTGCATTTTGAATCAAAGAACATGCCTTCAAAGAAAGGATATCGTTAGTTGATATTAAATAACTCGATTTACACGAGAAAACACGCATACAAGCTATTTAACTGACTTGACATGCCTGGTTACACAATCAGCCACAGATTGGAGAACAGCTGCTATGTGGATGTAGAGACTAGAAGCACGTTCCGACCATTGACCTCTTACGTGACTTGCTGTGACATTGAAACTAGGACTTTTTTGAAGGCCACATTTTTTGTTTTGACTTTTGGGATAGAAACTTTAGGCTCGTGGGGACCTGAGCCGCGTGGGTCTTATTAATAGATCTATCTAAGAGACTGATAGATGAGGTGGTGTTTGTTTTGCCTATAAACTTAGCTCATTATTAAAGCATTTAATCTTAATTGGGTCATGCCAATTTGGTCTTTTAATTGTCCGTTAAAAAAAACACCTGTTAATATCTCAAAAAAAATTGCACATAGGTAGTTGTTCTATACTTCAGTTTAATTTAAGTGCCTAGTCTTTGACTTTTGTAGGTATTTATAGGTATTTTCTTTTGTTTTTTTTTTTAATTTGAATAATTTTAAATATTTTTAGAATAGAATTTCAATATTTTGTTTTAGTTAACTTTATAGATAATTATATTTAGTTTAGTTTATACTGTACTTATTGTAAATAGAAATTTTTGCAATTATGATGGTACACAACGACAGTGCGCCAGCACAGTGCCGATGCGCATACCAACGCGGCGTCACGGAAGACTAGCGTTATAAAAGCGTTCTAAACGCTATTTATATAACACATGCTGAGTGACGATCAATTTTGCTGTCAATTTACTTACTTGTTAGTTCTTAAGTACTTATATGATATCACAAGACACGAAATAAACTTTTCTTTCTTTCTTTATTTCTAACTTTAAATATATAAAGTATAATGTTTAACAGAGATTTATTTACAGAAATAATTACAGAAATGTACAAAATAATATACAATAATATAAAATACAAGTGAAACAGTTGAGCTATCTAAGGACCGCTTAAAACGATCTATAGATCGTATAAGTATAATTAAATATTTAAATTTTGTCTTATCACGGTATGAGGTCAACCAAACAAGGAGGGCGCAGTATAAAAAAGCGGCCAAGTGCGAGTTGGACTCGCTCATGAAGGGTTCTGTAGCAGCAAGTTACACAATATTTTACACATTTTACAACTTTGGAAGTGTCTCTCGCACAAACTATTCAGTTTAGAAAAAAATGATATTAGAAACCTCAATATCATTTTTGAAGACCTATCCATAGATACCCCACACGTATGGGTTTGATGCAAAAACATTTTCAAGTTTCAGTTCTAAGTATGGGGAACCCCCAAATTTTTTTTTATTCTATTTTTGTGTGAAAATCTTAATGCGGTTTACAGAATACATCTACTTACCAAATTTCAACAGTATAGTTCTTATAGTTTCGGAAAAAAGAAGTGGCTGTGACATACGGATGGACAGACAGACAGACAGACATGACGAATCTATAAGGGTTCCGTTTTTTGCCATTTGGCTTTTCGGAACCCTAAAAATCAGGCTTATTTCGCACTATGTGAAGTAGCATAAGGCTAAGACTGGGCCTTTTTGGTAAACACAGTCTGGGTTGGTGCTTGTCTTGTATATTGCGTACCTGCCATTTATCTGTGTGTGTGTGTCAAAATAAACTTATTTATTTAATCAGGTACATTTTTTCGTTTCATTTTATTTGATTTCGTTTCTTGAGACCAATGATCAAAGGGCTGGTGGTTACCTCGTACAAAGGATTAGTATAGCTATCCAACGAGGTAATTTTGTCAGCCTTTTGGGAACTGTGATCAGCGATTTAAAATCTGTTTTCCATCTATAAGTAAATTACGGCTAGAAAATATATTTAATATTTCTAATAATTTAGTATAGAATAACTTGGTTAGTTTGCATATTGTTATTAATATTCTGTAAATATACTTATTAAGCTTATTATAATATCAAGTTAAATCTTTTGAAATAGGAAACCCAGCAATTTTAACAAACTATAGGACTCCAACTCCGACACTATTTCAAGCCACTCTTTCTACTTGTAAGTCTGCCTATGATTAGCAACAAAGTAGGTACCTAATTGTATATACAGCACACCAACAGTTCACATAGGTCTATCGTTCCCACGAGTTCCAATTCAATTGTTTTAAAATCCATTATAATTAAAGGTTTGTTCTTTGTAGATCAAATACAATATGTTTTTCATTCGTTCCCATGAGTGTGGTAGAAATACTCCAATCCTGCTATCCAATCATCCAATCCAATAATTTTGAAACCTAATAGTGTTCCGAAATAAAGTGACTGCAATCTTCTCTTTCGTTATTGGCATGTGTCATAATAGTGTCAATTTTGCCAGTGTCAAATGTTTATATTGTTTAAACTATGGTGTTGGATTCTTTGTTTGTCATTTCATAAAGTAACGTAGCTCTGCTAACTTAATATTTTTTACTCGTTTTATTGATTCTTTGTCTGTCATTTCATGGAGTAACATAGCTCTGCTAATTTAATATTTTTTACTCGTTTTATTGATTCTTCGTCTGTCATTTCATGGAGTAACATAGCTCTGCTAATTTAATATTTTTTACTCGTTTTATTGATTCTTTGTCTGTCATTTCATGGAGTAACATAGCTCTGCTAATTTAATATTTTTTACTCGTTTTATTGATTCTTTGTCTGTCATTTCATGGAGTAACATAGCTCTGCTAATTTAATATTTTTTACTCGTTTTATTGATTCTTCGTCTGTCATTTCATGGAGTAACATAGCTCTGCTAATTTAATATTTTTTACTCGTTTTATTGATTCTTCGTCTGTCATTTCATGGAGTAACATAGCTCTGCTAATTTAATATTTTTTACTCGTTTTATTGATTCTTTGTCTGTCATTTCATGGAGTAACATAGCTCTGCTAATTTAATATTTTTTACTCGTTTTATTGATTCTTCGTCTGTCATTTCATGGAGTAACATAGCTCTGCTAATATAATATTTTTTACTCGTTTTATTGATTCTTTGTCTGTCATTTCATGGAGTAACATAGCTCTGCTAATTTAATATTTTTTACTCGTTTTATTGATTCTTTGTCTGTCATTTCATGGAGTAACATAGCTCTGCTAATTTAATATTTTTTACTCGTTTTATTGATTCTTTGTCTGTCATTTCATGGAGTAACATAGCTCTGCTAATTTAATATTTTTTACTCGTTTTATTGATTCTTCGTCTGTCATTTCATGGAGTAACATAGCTCTGCTAATATAATATTTTTTACCCGTTTTATTGCATGTTTTATTCAGTAATCTTGGCGGAATTTTAATGAGAAATTGTGACTACAGGACGGGTATGGATAATTGAATTATATGTGTATTGTGATTCAATGTGATTTGAACGACGAGGAATCCCAAGGAAATTCTAGACGCCATTCCGCGGGACGTCTAGAATTGACAATTGACCATCGACTAAGACTTTAACAAACTAATTGACTATAAACTTACTTAAACACTTGACACTGGCAAAATTGACATTAGAAATATAAATCTTTTGTGCGTGTGTTTGTAATTAAACTCCTCCTCATTGATGAAATTGTTTGTGTTCAAGTGGATTTGAGAATGGTTTTTTTTTTTTTTTTTATAATACATTTTCTTTTTAAAACGAACGGGATAGCTAGTTTTATATAAAATGCTGTCTAAATTGTAAAAGTGTAAAATAATTAAACAGATTATCACTAAGAAACACAGAGCTTTAATTGCAATTATTCACACCCGTTCGAGTCAACATTTCTAGCTCTATTTAAACACCAAAATTACTAATAAAACCGGAAATAACTCGAGAAAACGCTCTTGCGCAATGTTTGCTCGCAAGACGGGCAAAAATAATGCCTTATTCTTCCTATAATGGCATAATATAGGAAAAAGAAGGCCTATAATTTCTCTTGAAGGCATTTTTGCCAATGTCAAGTGATTGTTTTATTAACCACACAAAGTTATAGTCGATTGTCATAATTTGTCTCTTCTAAGCGTCATCGCGGAATGGCGGTCTAGAATTATTTTGGATCCCTCATACAAATCACAAACGGACTTAATTCAACAGCTTCCACTTGTGCTTATAAAAGTCACAATTTATTAATTGAAGTTCCGGTAATATTACCCAATAAAACAACAACTGAACAACTGAAATCGAGAGTAGGTTCTAATCGTCTCGCTCGTAGGTTTGACGACTTCCAGCCTCCCGAACAAGCCGGGTTCCGAAAAGGCTTTAACACCATAGACCACATCCATACGCTCCGGCAGGTTATACAGAAGACTGAAGAGTGTAACCGGCCACTTCGTTTAGCGTTTGTGGACTATGAGAAAGCCTTTGATTCTGTCGAAGCCTGGGCAGTGTTGCAGTCACTCCAGCGGTGCCAAATCGACTATCGGTATATCGAAGTGTTGAAATGTCTGTACAGTAATGCCACCATATCTATCCGAATTCAGAACCAGAGCACGAGTCCAATCCCATTGCATAAAGGGGTGAGACAGGGAGATGTTATTTCTCCGAAACTGTTCACCTCTGCATTGGAGGATATTTTCTAGCTCTTGTACTGGCATAGACATGGTATCAACATCAATGGCGAATACATCACACACCTTCGATTTGCCGACGATATAGTCTTCATGGCAGAATCTCTGGAAGACCTTAACACAATGCTCAGCGACCTTAATATCGTGTCCCAACAGGTGGGTCTTAAAATGAACATGAGCAAGACAAAAATAATGTCAAATGCTCATGTTGCACCCGTACTGGTACATATTGGGAGCGATATAATCGAAGTTGTAGTCATGTGTTATGTGTATGTCTATTTGGGTCAGACGATTCAACTGAATCGTCTGACCCAAATAGCTATAATATAAATAGCCCCACGCTTTTTTTCTTAAATAAAACATATTTTTCTTACTTACATATTAAAATTTATTTTCTATTTTTTTAGTTTAGTTTTCTATTTAAAGCGTGTTTTTTAGTTTTTTTTAACTATTATTTATTTAAATGTCTCTCTAGTTTTTACCCCTTTTGTAAATATACTAAATTTAAATCACTGTATTTTTACTAGATATATATTGTATTAATCTTATATATCTAATTTTATGATTATAGTTATGTAGATAGTTTAAAATTGTTTCTTGTATATATATATATATATACTATCTGATAGCAAGAAATAACTAGTCACAGAATTTCTGATTACCGGCCACTTTTACAAATACTTGCCTACAAACGAAGGAGAGGCCTTCGTTCAAAGGACAACCATAAAAGGTGACATTGGCGAAACTGTGGTCACTTCCACAAAAGCCAATAACCGAGAATTGAATTAAGGTTGAGTGGCGTTTATCAGTAAGGCCGATAATGACCGTGACGGTATTTTTTCTGATACCAAATTCAAAAGCCTTTCCGATACATCATCATCCTGATCTGCTTTCTAATGCTCACTGCCATGACACTGGCAACAAACTAAAAATAATGAAGACCGTGCGTGATAGAGGCTATGAATATGTGTATAATCCCTGGATACAGTCTACACTGGCCACACCTTCCTTGATTTGAGCAATAGATGTCAATCTTATTTAAGAGTGCCAATTGAGAAAAATTACCAAAAGCTTGATTCAAGTCAAAGTCAAAGTCAAAAGATACTTTATTCAATACAATCACAAGGATCACTTTGAAACGTCTTACATTCTAAGTAAATTTAGGTGCCAATTCATCCTAACCCAAGCCCGAGAAGAATTGGCAAGAAACTCGTCTTGGTCCTAGCGATTTTTTATATGATCCATCTTTTAACTACCTTAACTACGAAATACTAATACAAGAGAGTTTATACATTTCAAGTGTGTCGGTTAACTGTCTGACGGCAGAGCGACATGAGTCCATGCATTCTTATCAATATTATAGTCATTTTTATTATAATAAGCTTTCTTCAAAAGACTACCTTTTATGTATGCTTCATTTGACATTTGATTAAGTTACATAGCTCTTATAAGTGAAATAGTTTTTTTGTAGTATACAACGCGTGGTGATCGTTCGTATAAAAAACGAATTATTTATATATTATATCCATATATTTCGTGTGTTTACAGGTTTTTCTAAAAAATCTTAAAACCAGTAACAAGGTGTTACAAATCTACATCTAAAGTGATTTTTAACGCGTGACGCGATCTATCTAAAACTTTATCAACTTACATTATAGAAAATAAGGAAACGCATATGCTAAGATTAATAAAATCTACTTCTTAAAGGAAGTGTGGGTGTTGAAGTTTGTATGTAAATTTAAAAAATGACGAAAAATATATACTTTTTATATAAAATCACTTTATGTACATGGTGTGGAACTGACTGCTGGCGTCTCTTTTTCCGGATCATTATAATTTTAATGTCTGTTAATTAACTACTAGTGCATAGTTAGCAAAGGATCAACGAGGTATCAATTCCTGTGGGACAAATACTTACACGGGATAAGCACTCGACGTAGAAGTGGATGGAACTGCCGGCTATCGTTACTTTTTCCCGATCATTATCATTCCAGCCTGAATCATTAAAAACAACGTATAATAAGCAATAGGACATCTATCTGGTTATAAAGGCATGTGATGGAAATACATACTTTTCAATCTACTAAAGAGTGGAATTTATTACTGGTGTCTATATATTCCGATCGTTATTATATTAGATTCCGGACTATTATAGAATCTTATTATATAAAATAAGCAATGGGACAAGGCAGGGCATCAAACCCTGTAGGGAAAATATAAAATTGGGAAAATATGTTTTAGATACGAGAATGCTAACAGTTGTTCTTCAAGATCATTATAATTTTACATTCTGGAACATTATAAATTAATGCATAAAAAGCAACGGGACACGGATGAATTACTTACTTTTCAGGCACAAAATAAGTACTTTACTAAGGAGTGGGTCGTATTAGCGGCGTCTGAATTACGGCTCATTATAATCTCAGAGACCGTATCTATAAATATAATATAACTCGCGATCGGAACAGCTAGTTCAATTACATGTGTATTATGTTGTTTTAAGATTTGCACAACCAGAAATTCAAGAAAATTCTAGGCGGAATTTTGCCGCGGTTTGGCGGTTTCGCGATGACATTCTGAATGACGATCCACTGCGACTTGTTATGTTAATAATAACGTACGTGATTTGTCACGTGACATTGTATATAGTACATACTATACACTGTTAATACTCCATAAAAACATTTGTTTTGATGTCATAAACTTACCGGAAATCGAGTTTAAAGATATATCGTGTCCTTGATAAACTCTAGATCGATGAACTTTTAAAATGGATCGATTCTCAAATACATGCAAATCATTACTTGCCTACTAAAAAGGTCAAGCGTATTTAGTTGATAGGTTGCAGAACATCCCAAAAATGTTTGTGTAACTCGATGTAAACTATCAAGGAGTCCAATACCCATTTACATTATAAACTTTACAACCGATTAAGATACAGTTTTATTATTAAATGGCAGTATTTGCCATGTCCTTTGACTGTAATTGAGGTTATACAATGGAGAATAATAATTATGCCTGTTTCTGGTATTAACATTAGGTACCTAGGTATTCTTTTCATTGTTGTGTTCCTACATACCTACATTCCGTTAATACGTTCACAGTTATTTAACCTTTATCACACAAGAGCTCGAAAAAAGGAGTAGGTTCTCAAGTCGACTGTTTCTTTTTTGTTTTTTTTACCTCATAACTCCGTCATTTATGAACCGATATGAAAAAAAAAAGATTTTATGTGAAAGGATTGGTCGCATATATTTTCGCCATCTCCCATTTCATTTCATAAAAATTAGGTTATTAAATAAAAAAATAAGTCATCCACTTGGATGAAATGAAATTTTGATATTTTGCTTTTTATACATGAAAGCGGTTGTCTTTTTAGTTTTCAAACGTAATTATTTTCACATAATCGCATTCTTTAACAACCAACCTAAGAGAATTTCAACTTAGGTATATGTAAGTACTTAAATTATCAACAACATTCGCCGACATCGAGAACCCGTAAAAATGAGTATGAAACCTGTTTTTAATTTTACAAAAACAATCAGAATACCTACTAACGGAGATGTGTCAAAGCAGGTTTTACTACCTCGACGAGGTTTTGTTTAAAACCACCTAATGGTTAAAGCTTCTATATTGGGCCTTCCTGTATTTTATAGATTTTCACGTACAATGTTTATATTATTACACTTACTTAAGTACCTATTGACATTTTTATTCGGACGTGCATTCGATTTTGTTCTGAAAACTAGTATAATAATCTGTAGGTTCCATGTACATGAGCCGCGTCGGTCGGCGCATTTATTTAGGGCACGCGCGAACTAGATCGACTTTGCTATCTTTAGATGTGTTACTCAAATGGCTTTTCAGGAGTGCAATTTAAGACCAGAAGAGTTTCTTGTCGGGTTATTCTTGAACTGGGGTAAGGAAGCACCTAAATTAATTAGCAGGTTGAAGACGATTCAAAATGGTCATTGTGATTTTATTAAATTTGGAATATTTTGATTTGATTGCATGTGGATGAGTCTTTTAGGTTTGGCAAGCGTGTCATGATAACTCACAAGCTTGAGAAATCGGAGAGACTAACCCACGTCTTAGAACCTGCCATTTATAACAGTCTGCTGGAGCATATTGTACAAGCATCCAGCCTAACATAATTTAACAGTATACATAAATCATGGTTGTTCGAGATGGCGTTCTATGTATTAAGTCGAAAAATTTACCTACATAAAAACTGCAATATTTTTTTTTTTTTTTTTTTTTAATTTAAAAATCATTTTTTAATTAACCTAGGTTAGCAACACTATGATCTAACATTGTTGAATTAATCCATGTAAATTGCCAAGTTACCAATAATCTGATTATTCTGATTATTGTAATAAATTAAGCATTCATATAAACTTACCATGGTGCCTTGTCGGCTAAGCTGCGAGCGGCTCCATTTTTGTTGGTCTCCACTGAAGCCATTTTCTTATCTGAAAAATAAAAATCAGGTAAGTGGATTAATTTGCCAGCTTACTCCTAATTTATTCAGTAAACATTTCAGATTGTATAATGTTCTAGTTATGCAGTAATTATTGTAGTGTATAATAAAATATTACGCAGATGACTTATAGGTACAGATCAAAAAATCACCTTTCAGAAGGACGAAGGTACTCGTGGTAGGTTAGGTACTCGTAATTTTCAATATTATATTATATTCAATAAGTGGAGTGCAACCAATATAATATTCAAACACGTATTTTTATTTTCATTTTTTCTGCTGGAACAAATAAATTGGTGGCATAGGTACGTTGGATTAGATAGATTATCTACGTATCTGAGTATCTAATTAGTAAACAATCAATATCCCAACAAAATGAATTGGTAAATAACAATAAAAGAATGGGATTTATCATTGTGTGAATCGAAACATCGAATAAAACCTACATTAAAAAAATAAACATAAGTCCATACTCACATAAAAACTTTTTGCTTTTGAAATTCGAATTTGCACAACAAGAAATGTAAAGAGCGGGAAATGTTTCGCAAGCGCCGCGTCCGACTCGCTCTCGATGTCGAGAATGACTACCGGAGTACCTATCAGCCGACACGAGACGATGTCGGAGAATTAACAGATCCCTATACGTTTATACTACCGGTATGTGAGATAATTGAGACTGTTATTAGCTTGTTTACAAGGTTCCAGACACCTGCACTGGTGACGACAGAGATTTTGGAACGCTATTTCTTCTTTTCTTCCTATAATGGCATCGGTCTAGATGATTTTTTTTTTCTGTTGTCTTGTGATTGTTTTTCATTGTCATGTCATTTTCTATTTTATACATCATCGCGGACTGCCGACCTCTGTAGCGCAGTGGGCTAAGGTCCAGCTGAGACGCAGAAGGTTGCGGGTTCGATTCCCGCCGCAGGACAAATGTTTGTATTATCTGCAAGTATTTGTCTCGGGTCTGGTTGTTTCTATGTGTATAATATGTATGTATTTACAAAAAAAAACAATATGTATAAGTAGTAGGTATATATCAGTCATGTGGTACCCATAACACAAGCTCTGCTTACTTTGGGGCCAGATGATGCTGTGTCCGGGATTACTTATTTATTATTGATTAATGACAGTTTAGAATTTTCTTGGGATTCCTTGTCGTACAAATCACCAATATTTTAATAGACCAAATATAATATAATATAAATATAATAGACCAAATTACACTAACAATTAAATTTTCTACAACTGTGAAGTAATAGTACATTATGGTACTAGTGTGTAATGTTGGTGATTACCGCTGAGGCGCCATTGAGACCCGAGCCGTTAGTTGAGGGTCTTAAGAGAGCCGAGGCCGGTAATCATCAATACACACGTGTATCATACGACGTTTTTCAACACACTTGTGAATAAAATAACAATAAAAACTCATTTTATTTAGTAGATAAAAAGTTTATTTAGAGAAATAATTAGTAAATGTGCAGTTAGTAAAATTATAATTAACTGTTTTTGATGGCTTAGCGGTCTCATCAGATAGATTATTTATTGAAATACTTTCATGTTCTATAGTAATTTGAGATGGCTCATTATTCGTGTAGGTAGGTGAAATCCAATCATTGGATGTACTTGGTGTTTCGTCAGTAGGAAGCGCCTCAGAATCAAGTTTAATTCTTTTGTGATTTTTGCACAAATTTCCTTCTTGTTTTGTATGGAATCTTCTACGTATGATTCTGCTACATTGCTAGATCGCCACCCACCATGACGCTTTAAAGTCATTATATCAGCTCCTGAATTAGCCAGCAATGTAGCTGAAGTTCTTTTGAAACTATGTCCAGTGTAGCTCTCAGCATCTGCTAAACCTAAAAACTTAGCGATTTCTTTAGGCATAGAACCAAATTTGTTTATACCGATAGGCTGACAGGTAATACATTTATCATTCTGGTAATTTAGAAAGAAACGGTCAGTTTTTGCTTTTGGTGACCGCAAACTTTCATACTTCTTAACAATTTCATAGAATGGACCGTGTATGGTGAATGACCTCGGTTTTTATTTTTCGTGATAGGTATCTTCACTAAAAGCATCTGGCCATGGTTCTCTATGTTTTTTACGGTTATATTTGTTAATTCTTGTATCCTACAGGCACCAGTTACACCAAATATTAAAGCAACCTGAAAAAAATAAACAATAATTAAGTTCAACACACAACACAGGCTGAAGTCGCGTAGATATTTAAAATTAATTTAACTAACCTTAGTAGCCAGATATTGGTTATCTGGAGCATCTTTTATGAATTTTTCAATATCGTCAGACGATAAAACATTTGATTTCTTGCTTCTAAATCCGTCGGATAGTCTCTTTAGATAAGCTGACAAATTAGAGTATGTTTTTAAGTCCACTCCATTCTTTGTTCGGACTGTACTTTTTAACATTGAGTTTAAACACCACAAAGAGCTAGGTTTGTACTTAGAAGATAATTCTTTAAGGTACGCCATGAACACATTTTCTGAAAAAGACTGCGTATTCTTGCTGTTTTGTCATTTTACGAAATTTTGGTACGCTAATAGATATTTTTCCTTGGAGTTTTCAGGTAGTAAACTTTCCATAACGTTAAGGGCTTTACATCTTATATCGAGCGGTGTACAACATAAATCATTTTCTTCGTAACTAGTACTTGTAGACATTTTAATTAATAAATAACTATAATTTCAACAGTGAAAACGAGTTGTGAAAAATGATTCGCTATGGCGGGAAAAAATAATCAGTTTTCCTATGCGCGCGCATTGCGATCAGCCACAGACTAAAGGGTGAGGTTTTTTTTTATTTTCCGCGCATAGGGTTTGCGCCTATTCTGCCACGTACAAAATGGGGAATTTAAAGTTTTCTTTTATTACAGAGAAAACAAAATTTATATTTGAGTGAAAGCTTTATTTATTAAACACGTACGAGTTAAGATTATTTATTTAAATAAGAAGTTGCATGAAATGAGCAAGCAATAGGAATATTAATTTATTTGTTCTATTAAACACGATCTTTTTTTTAATTAAAAACTTTTTTAAAAACAAAGCACCTCAACCAATAAAAATTAAAAAAAAAACTATAACTCACTAGTGAGTTATAGCAATGAAAAAGTCACAGTTTGATTATGGGTGTCATTCTGTGCCTAATTGCGGTGACCATAGAGCCACTTTATGAGCAAGTGTGTTGAAAAAATATTAATTATGGAAGTTCAATTGACACGGTTGTCATAATCAAATCAAAGAAATATCGAGAAGAGAAATAAGAAATAAATCTGAAGACAGATGTCATTAAAGAAAGAGAAAAAAACCGTTTTGTTTATTATCCCATGCTCAAATGCAATACATAAACAAAGCCACAAACCCATCAGCTATGGGTTATGGCGGACCCTAAAAATATTACTTCTATGTCAGTATACTAGAGTCAAAGTCAAAATGCGAACACATTTTGAACCCTCTACGAAAAAGAGGGTACAAATTTGTATAGTGTCTGTCTGTGGCATCGTAGATGAACCTTTTTGATATTTGATCAGAAAATCTGTTCAGCTATTTGAAGATCATCAGCTCTGCTTTAGTTGGTGAAGAGATGTGAGGACATTCCACAGGTCTGATCGGTTTAAAATTTGGTGTTCTTTTACATGAATAAAATTGCAAGAACATGGTAACCTTGACCTGATGTTGCAGCATCATCTGGAATCTGCAGGATACCCAGATCCCCATCGACTTGCAAAAGAAATATCGTGTTTAGGTTCACTGGAATCGTCTCAATAAATAAGTCAATAAATAATCTTAATGTATTTATTTTGTGTACTTATGGGTTTTTATATTTAATTTAAACTTGTGAATAAGCACGCGTTTATGTCTATCGTATGAGAAAATAGAATTGTCAACAAAACTTCTTTCAACCGTCTCTAAAATAAAATTTAATTCAACAGCCTCTTTTAGCTAATATCTTTGTAAATTGAAAAGGACATTACAGAAAACGGAATATAAAAACTCATAAATCATTGTAAGTATCCATTCCCGTTATATGATACACGCAGTAGTTTTTTAATGAAAATAAAAAATAACCGTTTAAAATTTATATTGTTTTATTTAACGGTTATTTATCGGGTATTACTTTGAGTGAGCCCGCGATTATTGCAACATAATCAAAACGTCGGGAATAAATTAAAATATTATCCGCGAATAACCGTTCACAACTAAAACAATATGAACCATCATAGTTTTTAAAGTTCTTTTCTCATTAAGATATTAACTGACGGATGTTTGCATATTACAACTACCCTTATAAGTATATCTACAGCTGAATTCTCAAAACCGATTCTCGCTTCAGTTTGTCTTCAGAAGGCAGCGTAGCCGTGACTTTACAGAATGATAAGCGATAAATATTAATTTCTGATTACATGTTTTTATTCGTTATTTGTTTATTGGTCGGATTTTAATACACACTTCACACACACTAACACACACACACATATATATATACACACACACACATAAACACACACACACACACACACACATACATACACACATAAACACACACACACACACAAACTCAGAAACACACTGACTCATACTGCTAGTTGGAACACCTAAATCTTTGTAAACGGAGGCGGGCGTTGGTGTTTGCGATACAGTTTTTCTAAATTTTGCAGATACCATCGTTTTAATTGTTTTATAAGCAAATGTTACTTGTTCCTAAATAAACCTTTTTTAAATTTTTGGGTTGTCGATTAAGTAACAGTACTACGACGAAAGCTTGGCGCTTCGGCGACGTTCGCTTTTCCGAATTATTACGATTATGCAACTAATCCCCAGCTGTACCACGGCACGTCCCGGCTCGTCTGTCACCAGCGATCTTCAAAGGCAGTAGCCCGTGCGGTTCTATCCAGATACGATGTATATACAATAATTAACCTCGTTGTCACATTTCATAGCAGTAAATAGGCATTATTAGATTTTGTCATCACGTTTTTGAAATAAATTTGCAGTAATTGATATTGTTTTCAGAATTGATTCCAAAAATTCAAAAGTGAAATTTTATTAATCTTGTAAAATAATATGCAACGTTATATTTTTATTTTTAAATTGAGTCTATTGCGTTCAAAAACTGAAAATGAATACTTCAATAAAGTTTAAGACTGCGTTGGGCCACGTCAAGGTCAACGATTTTTGCAAATATTATTAAAAGAGAAAGACAAAAATGGTAGCATTGCGTTTAAGCTGCCAAAGAAAGGAAGGCCAAAACAGACTTTTAGACATTATGTGTGTGTGATAAGATAATAATAAGATAATAATAATATAATAATAATAATACCGGACATTTCAGACAGCATCATCTGGCCCCAAAGTAAGCAGAGCTTGTGTTATGGGTATCACATGACTGATATTATACTTATAAATTTCTTTTGTAAATACATACATATTATATATAAAAACACCCAGACCCGAGACAAACACTTGCAGATCATACAAACATTTGTCCCGCGGCGGGAATCGAACCTTTTGCGTCTCAGCCGGACCTAAGCCCACTGCGCCACAGAGGTCGTCAGATATACGAGTATGGGATATAATTTCATTTTTAAGTAAGTGCCTACGATAAATTCATTAAAGAATAAACTAGAGGAATAATTTCGCGATAACACTAAATTTATTATAATATTATCATAATATTATCATAATTTCTCGATAACACTTAATTTATTATACATAATTATTGTAAAAGCTGTAGATATAGATAAAATAGACGAAATTTACTGAGGTGTTAATCTTAAATCATAGTAAAATATAATTGACCGAGCAAGCGCGTAGTGCGACGGAGTGTCTCCGTTTTAGCTTAGGCGAAAATGCTTTCGTATGTCTGTCCGGTCGGGGCGTCTGTTCGGATGTTCTCCTCTACAGATCGCATTTCACAACCGATTCTTGTGAAATTTTGTGAGCAGGTTATATAGAATTAGTACAATTTAGATTTTTTTTGTTGATTCAGTTTTTGGAAATTTGGTTGAAAACGTAAAAAATGTTATATTTCAGTCATTTAAAAAATTTGTTTTTTCTTGTTTTATTAGGTAATCTCAGCGGCATTTCATCGTCGTTTTCGTAAAACGTGACGTCTTCCTATCCCGATCACCAGCATCGCCATTACCTTATTTTAATATTCAGATCAATTCTGCGTCTATATTAGGGTTTCGTACCTAAAAGGGAAAAAAAAATCTGTACAAAATCACTTCATTGTCCGTCTGTCTGACGGTCTGTCGTATACCAAAACCCTTTTTCTCAGGAATGCGTCTAGGTTTCATAATGAAACTAATATCAAATACTTAGGTCTACGGTCCTTTATAGCTTCAAAAGTATTAAGCAATTAAATCAACAAAATAAAAAAATGTAGCCTAAATACGGTCATTGATAGAATACTTCCCGTCAACCTATATTAACGAAATTTGGTAAGAAGCAGTCTCGCCGTCACAGAAAATACTCCGAACACAATTAATTATGTACTTATATCAAAAATATTTTGTGTTTTCATTACAAACTTAATAACAATGTTCCGTGTATTCATCAATCTATGAATGACGGTATAATTAGACCTAGTGATAGTAATCGATTGATAACCATGATTCTGAAAAAAGTAGAACGGTTATATTTTATTTATTTTTCAACAGTATTCGTTATTATAACATATCACACGAATGGTCAACTTGCTTAAATGAAAAGCCTTTCAAAACAAGTTGAAGCAAATGCTCATACCTTCAAACAGCCTATTACAGATCTGACGAGTTAATATCGGATAGGAGAGTATATAATATTGGTGCATCGATAAGGTGTCTCACAACAGTCTTGCTTTGTATTTATATGTAGCAAACGTCATCATCATCATATCTGCCCCTAGAAGTCCACTGCTGAATATAGGCCTCCCCAATAGATTTCCAGAAAGAACGATTTTGAGCCCTCTCCATCCACCGATTTCCCGCGATCTTTACAATGTCATCAGTCCATCGGGTGTGGTGTCGTCCTACGCTCCGTTTTCCTGTCCTTGTTCGCCATGTAGCAAACGTAATTATTAACTAATAATTTATTTACAGAAATGTTCAAAATAATAATATATATAATTTGATAATAAATTATGAATAAAAAACATAAATCTGTTCACTAACTTCAGGAAAGTGCCCAAAAGGCTATCAACGTTACCTCGTTGAATAGCCATACTAATCATTGTCCGAGGTAACCACCAGCCCTTTGATCATTGGTCTTCTCTATAACTTTGTTGATAACTTTCTGAGTAGGAGCCACGCCTCAGGTCCCCACTAATTATTATTCCTAATAGGAAATTAATAGTCTTTAATAATAAGTAGTCATGTAACTTATTAAAAAAAATTTTTTACCTCGATAAACCAACGCTCTGGTATTGTATTGACATTCAAAAATGTTCTTTAGTGCCAATTTGATAAAATAACTTAAAAAAATAATATTAAAATAAAAATCTAACAGATATTTTTTTTTCACACATAAAGTGTTTGTAGAGGGAAACAATTAATTTCAATGACGCAGTGTTGCACTCTAGACTATAAAACAGAGACTCACATACGTAAATTTTTAAAAACCCTGAAACACGTGTCCATTTATTTTGCATTTGAATTATTCAAATCAAGTTTCAAGCAAATCGCACCAACCCCGTTAAAAATTTCCATACATTCGTTTTCACCCCTTTTCACCCTCTTAGATGTTAAATTTCTAAAAATCCCGCCATGGTGGGTGGTTTTGCTATAAAAGGAAGCTTTCGGCTCGGCGATGACAAATTAGTGAGTTAGGTTAAGCTATTTTATAGGTATATATTAGGTTGAAAGCAAATTATAACTTTTAAAACTATCATGGTTTTGCACATAATTTTCACTCAAAACGGGATATTTACCATGATATATGAGTTTTTATGCTTCTCGATATTTCGGCACAGTTGCATGCGCCATGATCACGAGATAAACTGAAGTCTTTGCGGGTGGATGTTATTGGCAGACAAAACGGTCTACCCTCTTTCTCAGTCTTTTACTGCGAACATTACCCCTACTACCGGTTTCACTGTCACTAACAACTCGATCACGATTACGACACACAACACTCACGGTATCTGGACGCATAACCGGTACCTCACTTTTACGATTTCCACACATCCTCACCACAGGGTTCCAGGCTCCAGACAATTGAAAACCGTCTTCTCGATTGAAATTCCTGTGTTTGGTAATCTCTATTGCCTCTAGTACCAATCTTGGGATGTAATGTTTTTCAGTTGAGATTACCTGTGGATTGTGTAACTCGATCCAGTGGTTTGAGCCAGATTCTAGTAGATGTGTAGCTATGGCCGACTTTTGTGTGTCCATATTTTTGACCGCCCGGATGTGTTCTGTCACTCGACAAGCTATGGTACGTTTTGTTTGGCCGATGTAAGAGCTCCCACAGCTGCAGTCAATCTTGTACACTCCTGGTGTTTGAAGAGGAATCTTATCTTTAGGTGAGCGCAGGTAGTGTGAGATCTTCTTTAAAGGAGTAAAAATTGTTTTTATGGACAATTTTTGCAGGGCTTTCGCAATTTTGTCCGTCACTCCTTTGATGTACGGTAGAAAAGCAGGTTTTCGTTCTACTATACATCTGTGGGGTTTAGGCCTTTGTCTAACTGGAAAAGATCGAAGCTTATATCCATTTTTACGTAGGACATGCTGAACATGAGCTAGCTCACTCTTTATGGAGTACTCATCACATAGGTCGAAAGCACGGTTCGTGAGAGACATTACAACCGAGTTAAGCTGCCGAGGGTGATGGTGTGAATCAGCATGGAGATATCAATCCGTATGGGTCGGCTTCCTATAAACCGAATAGCCTAAATTACCATCATCACGAATCTGTACCATCACGTCCAGGAAAGCCAAGCTTCGATCACTTTCCATTTCATACGTAAACCGCATCTTGGTATGTACGCCATTTAGGTATGCCAAAAGGAGTTCTCATGTTTATTGCCTCTTACAATACAGAAAACATCATCAACGTACCTTTTCCACAACTTCATTGGCAAGGGGGCAGAGCACATAGCCAGGTTCTCAAAATACTCCATCCATATATTGGCCACTACGGGAGCGACGGGACGGGAGAAGCAGAAAAACTCATATATCATGGTAAATATCCCGTTTTGAGTGAAAATTATGTGAAAGCAATTTTTTTGAAAATAGATATCTTGTATCATTATACGCTGTAGTCGCCCTTCTAGCGCCCTCTAGCGCCCTTCAAAGGCGCATCGAACAATATGTTGTAGAACACTTCAACTGTCTGTTAAAATAATTATGTGATATAAAGTCAGCCGCGTACGACTGACTCAGTAATTGCAAAAAGTTCGTAAAAGTATTATACTCCGACGCAACATTGTATGTCTCCTACACATTGCGACTGGGATCGTAATCAGTTTCATATTCAGTATTCAGTACGTTTATTCACAAATGTCTTTTGTGAATAAATTATAAATAAATGGTATAATGTATACATTAAATGGAATTATTAATATAAGAGCTGCATATCTCGCCCGAGTGCAGGCACGTGAAAGTTACATTTATACAAGGTAATGGAAATTATAACATATTAATATCATTAAACCAAATACAATGTCACTATAATTACCAAATTGACAAAACTTAAATAAATTAAAATTGACAATTGATTCTGATCATTCTGATACAAAATACACAATTAATAATACCTAGGTCAAAACTTAAAATGAAGATAGTTGTCAACAGAATAGAAACAATGATCAATTAATAAATTAAATGGCTTTTATTGAACTGATGGGCCCCTCAGCTCTTTTACATTACTTGGCAATTTGTTGTAAACTTTGATAGCCATGATGTAACGGTTGCGACTAAACAATTCAGTTTTATATACAGGTATTACTAATCGGTACTTATGTCTAGTGTTAATATTTAACGACCTCTGTGGCGCAGTGGGCTAAGGTCCGGCTGAGACGCAGAAGGTTGCGGGTTCGATTCGGGACAATATATTGTAAGATCTGCAAGTATTGGTCTCAGGCCTAGGTGTTTATATGTATAATATGTATGTATCTACAAAAAAAAAGTATTTAAGTAGTATATCAGTCATGTGATACCCATAACACAAGCTCTGCTTACTTTGGGGCCAGATGATGCTGTGTGAAATGTCCACCATTATTATTATTTATGTTAGCTCCAATATATCATTTACATAAATAATTTAATAATGTAAGGGATTTTAGTACATTATTATCATCTTAATTTTTAGCCTGTTATCATATTGATTTCCATCAACAATAATCTCAACAAAACTCAAATTAATATTTGATACGCAAGTATTCAACGAAAACGTATTCATTAGTCCCCTAAGGGTTACTAATGTTGATCCTGATCAGAAAGTCTAATTTTTAAGTTGCCTAAGAAGTAAAATGCCTAAATGTCATTTCTAAAAAGCAAAAGATTAAGATTCAGCACACCTAAAACGGTAGTATGCCTAAAATGCAAATTGTATAAATGTGAAACTTCCTATGAAGCAAATAGTCTAAAATGCAATACACCTACATAGGAAGATGACTAAATCTTAAGTGACATATTGTTCAATAAGAGGTACCGACAGCAATTAGACAAACTGAATAACAATAATTTTACGCCATCACAACTTCTAAACAATGTGCGTAATTTAAAAAAGCGTGTTTTTCGCGAAGAAGAAGAAAAAGAATATGATTAAGAACATTGAATAAAATTTAAAAAATAATTGCAGTGTTTTATTGTACTTACAAGCGACCGCCCGCGACTTTTCTCACGTGGTACCCGGATAAAAAGTAACCTATATGTTCTAGTGGGTCAATAATTATGTATATTCCAAGTTTTATGCAAATCGGTTCAACGGTTTAGCCGTGAAAGAGAAACAAACATCCTCACAAACTTTATTTATTATATTAGTACGATAGTGTTACTACAGGTTTCACCCGTTAGTATGTATAACTCGTGAAATAAAAATTGTAGGCGTTATTATACTTCTTAAACATACTCGTAATAGAGAGCTTTGACAGTTTAGGCAATTTGCTTCTTAGGTATTATAACTTTGCCGGAAATCTTTTTAGCTAACTCCTTCTTAGACCTTTGATAGTTAGCATCTCACATGCATCTTTTATATTTTAGGCACAATGGGACTTAAGTAATTTTTCTGTTTAGGTTTTCTGCAAAATAGTCATTTTACATTTTAGGCGTTTTACTTCCTAGGCATTTTGGAAATTAGACTTCCTGGTCAGGAAGCATGTTGATGATTTTACGCTAAAACATACAAATCAAAAAATAGTAGGTATTAGGTTTGCGGAATGTGCTACACCAGTATCGAAGTAGGAATACATTGTACGAACTATATACGTCCAGAGACAATGTTACATTATCCAGCATTTATCTTAAAGGAACTACTCAAAAATATTCAAAAAAGTTTGTCATGCAGATAATTCATTGTTTTTGGAAAACTAATAAAATAAAATAAACGCAACTTGGAAATGAATAATTAATAATTAAACGTGTAGATTCACAATAAAATATCATCATTCAGTCCGATTGCACCCACTGCTGGGTACAGGCTTCCTCTTTATTATGCCACTCTTTCCTGTCCCTAGCAAGTCTCATCCAGTGGTTCCCGACAACGCTGGCTATATTATTCGACCATCGGGCGGGTGGTCTGCCTCTTGGCCGTTGAGCATCCCTTGGCCCAAAATTGTATTAAATATACATAAATAATAACATTTTAATAATGGAGCAGATTGCCAATGTTTTTTCTCAGAAATACCAAAAATTGTGACCAAGTCGTGAAACTCTTCAGCCTCGAGTAGGGCGATTATGGAACTCTAATTACAATCAATGTCTATCAGAAATCTATGAAAACTGATAGAAATTGATTGTAATTAGAGTTCCATAATCGCCCTACAGAGCTTCCATTCTGTTAGAATCTGGTGTTGCAAAATGTAATAATAAGTTTAGTTTTAGCTATATTAACGAGGCCAGTATTATAAAAGGATTCAAGTTAATTAATATAAATATACATAAGATCTTTGGGGACTCTACTAAAGTGCAGGGTGTCATTAGCTTAGATATTTCACCGTGTTTAGCTTTTATTTTTAATAGATGCATCGACGAAGGAGTTTTTTCCTGATCTTATAAAACACAGTCAAAAATCTAAAATCTTTTATTAATTAAAAAACAAGTAGTACATCATATGTGTTGGGATCTCTTCTGTTAAGTTAAAAATAACCTGTGTTAGAAGAGTCCCTCTTTTCCGTGGTCTAAAGAAGCACTTGAATTTAACAAAACAAAATTCACGATTACAATAAACTTAAACTAGGTACATAATAGAAATAACCATTTTAATGACCTACGAGTACGCTAGATACAATTAGTTAGGGTATTTTATGATAAAACGGTTTCAATTATTTGTAAAAGTAGATAGGTAAATTTTTGACAAAATGGTAGGTATCTAAGAAAAAAAAATGCATGTAGGTAAGACGTCTAATAGAGTAGAATAGAATAAACACTCATACTAGCACCTGCTAATATGAGTACCTACTTAGGTTTGTAGTTATATACTAATATTATAAACAGGCAGACTTTGTTTGTTTGTTATGGATGATCTCTGAACTACTGAACCAATTTAATTTAGAAGGTTCCTTCACTTGTAGAAAGCTTCATAGTCCCTGAGTGCATAAGTAATTAAATTAATGAATATCTAGGTAAGACAGGTAGAAGATCTCCAAAGTCTGGAATTTAAAAACACCATCAGATATCAAACAATAAAAGATCCTCTGTCTTTTGATAGGTTAGTGAATCTAACCAGGTTGTGACAATTTTTTTTGCATTGTGGATACGACTTGTTGTAAATGTCTGTCTCGTTGTTTACTTTATTATTAATCCTTCCGGATTGGGCCGAATTGTTTAAATGCAAATGCTGTTCTAGCAGGAGGTATTTTAATTACCGATCGTTTCTTTCGTCTACTAGCTGCTATACTTGAGTCTAAAACTATGTTTTTGTGCGTTTTAAGTATACATTGGAAAATAAAGAACTGTGTGACTGTTAAAACATTTGCTTCGCTATATAATTTGTTGGTACTAAACATCTTTTTTTTGTGCAGCATTATTTTGAGAATGTGCCTTTGAGCTCTGTGAACAGTGAACTCATTCCTATGTTCAAGTCTGGAAGTGAAACAGATCTTGCTTATTATAGAACTATGCTTTAAGTAAATCTTTGAAAATAACATTCTCAATCAGTTATTATCTCACTTTAACGTTAACGGCCTACTAGATCAATACGGATTTACTAAAGGTCGATCAATAGCTGATGTAGATATAGCTGTGAGAAGTCATAGTACGCAGTTGGGGTATTCTGTGATCTATTTAAAGACGTTGACTGTATGAGTCATGCAACCCTAATCTCAAAGTTAAAACATTATGTTACCAAAATCGGGCGATTGACCTCATACAGTCTTATCTATCCTATAGAGTGCAGAAGGTTGACGTGGGTGGTGAGAGGTCTTCAGGGTCAATTATTGATATATGGGTACCACAGGGTTCGATACTAGGCTCTCTTTTTATTACTAGTTTTCTTTAGCGATTTACCGTTTTTTGTAAACAATATTATAAATATTTGTACTTACGATAACGTAAATGAATCCCATCATTAGTTTTTAACTAGTTCACTGTAAATAATATTTTACTTAATGTATAAATTATTAGTTAATTACGGTCGAATTTCGACCAGTGGGCGACCACTAGTAATTACAGGGAATTCAGGAACTAGTATTTTAAGCCTGAAAGAAGAGATTCCGACCATGAAAATTAACAGTTGTTCAAATCCTAATAATTAATATTTTCAGATTTCCATACAAAAACATTCAAGAAATAAAATTGACAACCCTTATTATTTTGTCAACAATGTTTCTAAGTGCGTTACCTACCTACCTACATCGTTTCGCGTGAGTTCAAATTGCTTGCTAAGCTAGGCTAGATAGGTACCTAGGTAGGTGTGTGTAGGTATGTGTGTATCTATTGACGTAGGTACTTACATTACATACTGACTGCGGTATTCACACAAGCCATGGTGTTTCGTTTGTAGCACAAAACTAAGTAGATATTTATTTAGTAACTAGGTACTTACCTATTTATCCAGCAGCGGCTAATCCAATTCGTCTCTTGCAAAACAATGTTTTTAATTTTAAAGTATAAGAAGCAACAACTTAGGTAGATTACATACCGTTTAATGTCTTGTCTGAGTTAAGTAGGCGGATCCGTAAAATTTTGAAAATTGACAATAACAAACACCACTTTACCTGATTAGTAAGTACCAATTCTAGGTACTACTCGTAAAAATCACACACAATGGTCACATGAATGGTTCAATGTGCCAAGCATTGTCCATAGTTCGACGCGGCACCAACACACAAAAATCATATCGTCGTATTCCTCATTACTGTAGGGTAGGAGGACGACATGATGATAACTCGAAACGGAACTCTTAACAGGAACTAGAAAGTTGACAGCACAACGTACAACAAATCACTGCGCAAAAATCAATTCAAAAGCAAAATAAAATCCTTTGAAATTGCCGACAATTTTTTTGGGTTCATTTTTGATGTGAAAATTCAAACCTATCACAATGATGACATTCATGTTGGAAAATACTACTTTGGTTCTTAGTGAAGTTGTTTTGCTTAGTTTATTCTATAGTCATGCCACTGCTTCTTTCTTGGTCACTGAATCCTTTAACCACTCTAGTTCTGTCACCATTAATCACTAGACTCATGTTAAAGCTACATACAGAAAAAAAACTAGTGACAAAGCAAAATAATTCAGGACAGAGTATCTAAGAAAAAACCAATGACAGAATATATAAATAAATTAATGAATAAAATAAATAAAGTCTTAATCGGAACAACGACTAAAAATAAATCCCTACGGAACCCATTTCTGACAAAATAATAAATGCCGGCTTATTACAAAGGTAGACTATTTTTTGAATTAGCCGAGGTTTATTATTTATTATGTGGATTGAACTCTTCTGATAGGTTGTCGGTTTTGTTTGACACCTTTGATAAAAAGCCGTGAAGTCACAGAGTCGCACAATGAGGTGGACAGATAAAATTATGGGAAAATATCGGATAGACAAGATTTTTCATAGAAATTCAAATTATTAGATACCTAGCCTAGAAATGTTAACAAGAAATCTATCTACCAACCTAGAAAAATGTTGTAGGTTAGGTACCTAATGCTTTGAATTTCTATGAAGATCTACCTACCTATGTATTCTACCTACTTGCGAAAAATGTTGGTTAGATACCTACCCAATGCTTTAAATTTCTATGAAGATCCAAATCAAGTTGTTTGTGTTTAGTTTCAAATTTTTGTTTGTCAAAAAAAATTAAATGCAATAAATCCAAAAATTTGATAGAAGAATAAACAAGATTCTTATAAAAATTGCAGCTGATCTCAACAAGAACACAAAAATTTTCTTTCTTCTCAAAGGCATCACAATGTAGGCAACTTTTAGGTTTGTGTTGCGTGAACTCAAACGATACTTCATTTTGGGGTCACGCTCAGAGTTCAATAAACAGCTGATTTTAGGGACGTTACCATTTGTAGTAAGTGCAGTTTTGAAGCAAACTTTGCTGCTCATTTCTTCAATGAAAAACATTGAACTTATAAAAGGGGTAAAACATATGTTGTTCTCGAAAGTATAGAGAATCGGCCCACCTCGGCATAACATACTAGTTCCGGGACACCCTGTAAAAGAAGGACCATTCAAAAAAGGGCTAGGACCAAGAAGAGTTTTTTGTTAGTTTTTCTAGGACATGGGCTAAGAGGAATTGGCACCTAAACTCACCTAGTATGTAAGACGTTTCAAAGTGATCGTTATGATTTATATTCAATAAAAATATTTGAATTTGCATTTGAATGTGATATCTAACTCAGTTTCTTAAAAATTAAAAAAAACACCCATAATCTATTCTGCTGCGAATCGAAGCATTGTATAACATTAATTATGCTTTGAGCAATAGCCTGACACGTCGACACGTACCAAACTATCGCTCAATCTTTGGATTGCAGGATGAATCCTGTCTCAACAAGGTTAAGACCAAAGATAATGCGAAAAGATGAAAATCTTTTGTCTATAGTTGAGGCCATTAATAAGATAATTAATTTTTCCTAGACCTCACATAAACAATTATTGTAAGCTTCACTAATCGTTGCGTCAAGGCGGAGTTCGTGACAGCTAGAGCATAGAAGACCCTGGCTGCCCCTGATATCGGTTTCCGTAATTCCAGTCGTCGTTTATTTGTGAACGATCATCTTAACGCGGAGCCCAAGGGCTTTCCTAATAAGGAGAAGGAAACAGGATTTAAGCACTTCTGGTTGATGTATGGAAAAATCCATGTCCGCAAGAATGACACTTCCCCAGTGTTGAAATGAGTGGAGAGGCAATGAATATTGTAGATTCCACGATCTTCCTAGGTCTTAATATTGATGCAAAACTACAGTGGGGACCACAAATAGAAACACTTGCTGGTAGGTTTAGTTCCGCTGCATATGCAGTTCGTGCGATACGGTGGCTTACTGATGAAGCTATAGCTAGACTACTATAGAAGTAACTGAAATCAGTTACTTCCATAATGTTATGTAATCGTTCTCTGGCGGAAAGCAGCTGATATTGGTAAAATATTTGTTATTCAAAGAAGGACAATACGTGCCATTTATAAAATGAAACCACGAGAGTCTTTGAGACAAATATTCAAAGAAATTAATATTCTCACAATAACTTCACAATATACAAATGAAAATTTGTTATACTAACACACATAAAAATAGAGATGGGTTTCAGCAAAATAATGACCTTCATAGAATCAATACTAGAAATAGACACAAATTAAACATCTCTAGGTTCCGACTAGAAAAAGTAAATAAGTCCTTTATGGGGAACACGTTGCGCTTCTATAATATGCTTCCTGAAAATGCTACTAAACACGAAATTAGCATACATAAAAGGTAGTCTTTTGAAAAAAGCTTGTTTTAATATAAATGACTATATTATTGATAAGAACGCATGCCCTCATGTCGCTCTGCCCTCAGACAATTAACCGACACACTTGAAATGTATAAACTCTCTTGTATTAGTATTTCGTAGTTAGGTAGTTATAAGATGGATCATGTTAAAAAGCGCTAGGACCAAGACGAGTTTCTTGCCAGTTCTTCTCGGGCTTGATTTAGGATGAATTGGCACCTAAATTCACCTAGTACATATGTATGACGTTTCAAAGTGATCCTTGTGATTGTATTGAATAAAGTATCTTTTGACTTGACTTGTTCATTGTCAGCTAGGATACTGATAAAAAAAAAATAGCCTAATCTGTTTTTATACTAATTCTTCTTCTTGGTCGTTCTTAACACACCGTATCTGTGTAAAACATACGCACTTAAATTAATAAATAAATAATCCCGGACAGTTTACACAGCATCATCTGGCCCCAAAGTAAGCAAAGCTTGTGTTAGGTATGGGTACAACATGACTGATATACTACATATTTGTTTAACTTGCCTCGCCGCCGCCATTCTATAATGTAAGTATTTTACTTTGTGAATTCCTTGCACTAGTGCACGATAGAACAATGTTTATAATCGCTGCCTACGCCAATGGTTTACACGCTTTTGTTAGACGCAGGTAGACTTAACTCTAATCATCTGTTTTTCCATTGCGATGGTCTTTTTTAGGAGTATGCGTGCACTTATTTCGTTTATTTTCGCGTCGATTAAACCAAATGTTAGTTATTCATCCAAATTTATTTTATCGCCTTCAAAGTATGCTTTTCCAGAATCACTTAAGTTATATAATCCAATCATCAAAACATTTTTATATCGCTTTTTCTTGAATTGAGTTCAGTTCTCGCCGCGAATTCTCCTTTATGTCTTCTACCGAATAGGACCGGGAGCCACGAAGAGATAGTTTGTCTTTAGGAAAAAGAAATATGTTGTCTGGAGCCATATCTGGTGAATAAAGTCGTTGCACGATGGTAATTGTTGAGTTTTTGGACAAGTGATGGCCTTGTGCGAAGGTGCATTATCGGAGTGACAATTACTGTGACAATGTGACAATGCGTTTCATGAATGTTAGGTCAGAATTGAGTCGTACTAGCATGTCCTCAGCGACTCTTATGCGATTGAGTTTTTGGAGAAAATTCAGGTCTTTTGGGAAGAGCGGCAACAAGTTTAATACCCAAGTGATTATTAAAAATGGTACGAATCGACTCGTGAGACACAGAAAACTCAGCGGCAACCTCTTTCAAACTTGTCACTAATTCCTTCACTTTTGGGATGTTACCTTCAGTTGAAGACGTTGATGGCCTACCAGAGCGAGGCAAATCTTCCATCACATCTCGACCGCTTTTGAACACTTTGTACCACTCATAAGCACGTGTTTTCTTTTTTCTTTTTAGTTTTAAAGCGTAATTATTATTAAAAAGCAACTTATTCCAGCTATAGTGGAATATTTCAGGCCCTATCGAATAAAAACCTTTGTATCGGGGCAATGTTGCTTGTCTTTATCTCCAGTTTCAGTTAGAACTTTGAGTTAGTAGAAAAAAATCACACTAGCTAGGTGCTGGAAGCTGGATATCAATTGCATTGTAAACAGAATGAGTCAAATACTGACATATTGCATGTTTGTATTGTCAATTTTGTATAAGCTGTGTTGCTGAAGAATCTCGATCTGTTCAGGATGCTAGTAGGATGCGATATTAGGATAAACTGCCGATGTTTCTACGGTGAATGTACCTATCGCGTATGCCTTTTGGGCTTGTGTTTCCGGGGGTGGATCTGGAGTGTGTCTGATGTACCTTCTGAATTTTATATATGAATAATGATGAATTCGCCATCCTTTCGGTATGTTATCTTTCCATCTCTTAATTTGACGTCCCATTTGCCTTTTTCCAGATGGGAAGATGACTTACCGAATGGATGGAGAAGATTAGCACGTGACAGAGAGGAGTGGAAGAAAATAGGGGAGGTCTTTGTCAAAGAGTCAACCTGACCAACAAAACGGTTGCTGAAGAATGTTTTTGACGTGATAACGTCTTATAATTCGATGAACCGGCTGCACGCACGAAAAATTGTCACGTTCCGCCTGAGCCCAGCGTGTAAGCGAGAGCGCGGAACAAGCGATAGAGAAGCTCGATCGGCTTTTAAGCGTTCGGCTTGTGACACATCTTTCTAGTTTAAAATTAGGTAAGCAATTTTTCATCAATGTTTTCTTATGACGTTATCACGTAAAATTATCGTCCGTAAACCGACTTTACAGACAACCATGTTTATTTATTTTTATTTTCTTTATTAAACTAAGTAGATTCAGAAATTCGATTAGTCTAAAAATTTACTAAAAATTTAAAAGTGGTATTAATGACGAATTGTCATACGCGATTTACTCGCGTACGCAATTCCTAGGTACTATAATAAACAAGAAAACACACCCAGGTAAATAGGTAAATAACAATAGAGTAGATGGGTATCTATTTTGAGTAGGTTAGTTACTAATAGTGGTTAGTTAGTGGCATTAAAGCTGAGTCTAGACCTGTTTGTCACCACAAGCGAAAAATGTACTATCTTATAGTGTGTAATTTGGCATACCTACTCTAATCATTTTCCTGTTTGTTTCTCTATGTCTGTAACCTTTTTCGTGTTGTGTGTCAAATAAACTATTATTCTATTCTATTCTAATTAGGTATTTTGTGAATTTTCAACAATAGGTACGGTTTTATGATGAAAATTATTATCGCACAGATTAATTATTGTACATCTTGAAGTCAGTATTTTCCCAGCATTGCCATTCAGTGTATTGTAATTACTTAGGGTTTTTGGAAATAATTTTTGTAACTTGCATGTATAAATAGGTTTAATGCAACATATAAGTTGCAACTTACCTACTTACCTACTGATACATACCAACCTACCTATTATGTAGAAGTCTAGAGGCGGTACCTACTTACCTTGATTTACCTTGTATTCGTTATACATATCAAAGTATTAAAATACCTATTAATGTTAATGATAATCCAATCCAATGATCCAATTGTAATTACATTTTGGTTAACACTTTCAATTCACACTCGCACTAAGTAGGTATAACTAAGTAAGTGTTACCAAAGCCTTTAAGTCAGAGTCATGAAAATGTTAATTAACTTTTTATGAATTACAAATAAACTTAGACGCCTCTCACTCAACTTGAACACTGCCTAAACCCTATCAAATAGGAAAGCATTATTCTAAAAGTTAATCACTGATTAACTTTTGACACTGACACTGACATTGACTAAACATAAACCAAAAAAACAAATCTAGATAAATGAAATCCGATGACGATAGCGTTGACATTTAGAATAGACAAATAACGATCGACTAAGACTTTATAACCAAACAATCACTTGACACTGGCAAAATTGTCAACATGACAGATGCCATTATAAGAAAAATGCCATTGAAGCCATTAGAAGAAGTAGTATGATGACACAAAGTCGTATCTTGTCGTTCGTAGTTTGTTATTTTTAACTAGCTTCTGCCCGCGGCTTTGCACGCATAGTACATACATAAAAAGTAGCCTATGTCCGTTCCTAAGATAAAATCTATATCCATACTAAAGACTAATGCAAAAAAAAAGTTCTGTTGATTCGATCGCTACCAAAATTCACAGGATCACCCACTAGGCCAATCTGAAGATTTCCTAAAAATTTCATCGAAATCGGTCCAGCCGTTTCGGAGCCTATAGGGAACATACATACACACATCGCCTTTTATAAATATGGATAGAGCTTTAAATGGTGTATAAAAAAATGCATGAGTGTCGTGGAACACTCGGTTGGAACTACGTTTCTATCGTAGTATATTATTATTGATAAACGTATTATATTAAATATTGATTAACAAATTAAACATAATACAAATTAATGAATTACTAACGTCTGAGAACAATTTAATGAAACGCAGTAATAACTTATGAATTGAAGGAATAGTCAGAAATGTCGTAATTAATATATTTTTCGAGTTGTGAAAATAAACATTTTATTGTACCTACATCATTCAATTCATCTCATTAATTAATTTGTGTCACCCTATGGCTAAACGTCTACACTAAAGAAAGAGTCGTGACGGAAAAATCTTACACTTTTTTCGCCTTGCCTCCATCCGCCAAGACCGTACCATGCGATAAGGAACTTCGTTCCAATATCATACCTACGGATTATAATTTTGCTTGAATCACAAATAAACATAAATTTTTTATTACAATTATTCACTGCCGGGTCAATAACTCTAGCTCTATATAAAAATATCTATATAAAAACAGCCAGATTACTAATAAAACCTAAAATAACGATAAAAATAATATAATTTGTGCACGCCATGATTGCTTTGCAAGGCGGCCAAAAATAATCTCTATAGTCAAGTCTGTCATCTATCAGTCAAGCTTGCCAGTTATCTGCTAAGTCAATTATGGATGTCAATGTCAAATTGGCCAATCATAATAACAAACCTTGGGTCACAGGTTATCATAAATAATGTTACTTCACCTACTGTGAGACGACTGTTTCCAAAACATAATTTAATTTCTTCACATAGTTTTTGGGCACAAAAAGAGTTTATGATAAACATACCTAACCTCGGTGTATCAGATAGATATCACATATTTAAGTAACTGTCTGTAGTGCAGGTCCGCAACCACCATGATTCTTTTCAATAAATAATATAGTGTAAACTCCTCTTTATAACGTTATCCTTTATAACGATAAACTCCCTATAACGTTTAAGTGAGCCCAACTTGGTTGGTTTGCGTTAAAACCCACATATTGAAACACTCTTTATAGCGATACGCCATTCTCTATTACGAAGAAATGTGTTCATATTTTTAGACAGTAAATATTTATTATCGGTATTATTGTTTATGTTATGTTATCAGGTAATAAAAGACTTTGAAGCTCCGAAACATCCGAGGTCAGTCTAGCTTTTGTTATCCTTAATTGCCTTGCACACGTGCAGTATGACGCATTGTTTTCTCGGAAGTGATGTACTTCGACCAAGCATACTGGGTACCTATCGTATTATCAGTCGTAAACCTACTTTGAAACTGTTAACATGGCCAGTAAACGGAAAGCGCCACAATTAACAATCAACGCCAACAACAATCAACGCCAGAATAATGTACCCATCTCGGAGCCAATTGTAAAAGCTCCATATAACGATAACTCTCTATAACGACAAAAAATGCTGAGTCCCTTGAGTTTCGTTATAAAGAGTTCACACTTATATATATATATATAATGTTCTGCTTACGAGTTAAATCGCTAGGTCAAAATGAATTTCTGAACGAACCATCGCCATTTTTATTTTAGCGCCGTTTAATTATTATGCGTCTTGTTCTAAATTCAAATCGCTTTAACTGAAGCTCGCTGCAAACAGTGATTTTGAGGCGAGTTTTTACGCACTTAAAGTGCCTTTTTCGAGCTGGAGAGGTGAACGATTTTTATTTCTTCAGAAAACAAATCTATTTTTGCCTTCAACGCAAAGGTATATGGAATTTTTGTTTAAACACGGAAGTGTAATTAGTTTGTACTTATTCAAAGTACAGTTTCAAGTCGTGATTGTTTCGCCCTTGGCTTTAAAAGGTAGGCAGTATTAACCTGCCTCAACCTCACATCTATGTTTAAACTGTAACGAGGCCATCCGCAGTCCACCTCGCTTTATACATGGATAATTTTGCACATTCTGAAATGGTTTCCAGTGGTAATGACAAAAAGTTAAGTTTTGAGCTTTCCTTGGAGATACTGAGTCAGTATGTCACCCAAACGCAACGTGGTCACGAGTCAGTATTATTGATGTACTGCGAAACTAATTGCGTGTACTTAATATAATATAATATAAATTAACGCACAGATTAACAGATCATCATTGGCGTTTGTTCATCTGTTAAAGATGATTTTGGTGGCGTCGGTCAAATTACAGAGAAGTTATTTGTAATTGAAAACATTTACGGATCCACTCCAGCAAGCTGAGGTGGGTGAAGTTTCCTCTCCACTGACGGCACTCAGCCTGGGAATCTGTTTGATAGCGCAGGCCTTCCCAGATACCCAGATTAACAAATAACGCACAATACATATCTACTTAATGAACAGTCAGAGTTTAATTAGAGGAGAAAGGATACGTTTTATTATTTCGTCGATAGAGGCACCGACACTGTTTCGATTCATCTAGAGAATCTTCATCAGGGTGAGTTTGATCCGCGGTCCGTGAGTTGCCTATCAAAATGTATAGTACAACTCACGAAAGTTTTAAAAGTGAAATAGGAGAAAGGATCTTTATTTCTTTAGATACAATCAATAAAATGAAATTAAGTAGTTCTTAAATAGGTATTTGATAGATTTAGTATTATGTTGCCGCTAAGTAAGTGTCTCTAGCAGACCCAAAAGCATGGGTTTGCTAGAGACACCTTTTGTTAGGTACTTTAGTTCTTTTGCTTCTAAGATCTATTCCTATTGATGCCTCTTAAGTAACAAATGAATACACACAATACACACACACACACATCCACCTCCCTACTTTACCTACATTCTTCTTCTTATGTTTTGGTTTAGTTTGTTTTATAATATATGTAAAATACCCACCTTATAATCGGCAGCTGTTTAATTTGCATTTTAATTTTTGGTTTATGTTTATATTTTTAAGGATTTCTCTGTAATCTGTACTTTTTGATGATTTATATATTGTTTAGTTATATCGAAGTAATATTTTGTGTAGTTTGATGTATATTTTAAGTTACTTTGTATATAAATAAGTATGTTATGGCTGAGCTAACACCTGTTTCGAGTCGAGATGTCCGTGATAACAACACTGGAATCAGTGGAAGACCAGCGCTGTCACATGGTAACATGCGGTAGCATTATGCTGTGGCTGAGTACCATGGACCTATATACGCAAGTCGGAATCAACCCACACAATGTTTCGGGAAAACAGTATTTTTGTCAAAATTGTGTGAAGAAAATATGTGTTTACAATATTGTAAAAGATATTGAGTTCTATGTGTATCAATATGATTTTAGAGAAAAACTTTACCATTGATAGGTTTTTTTTTGTTAAAACTCATTGGTTCCTTTTAGCAAAAATTCTTATTGTGTGGGTTGGTTCCTTATAAACTTATTAAAGACTTGTATAATTTAATAGTTAAATTAATAAATGTTCTTTTGTGAATTATAATTAAAAAAAATACCTTTGTATAGTATACCTTTGTATATATTGTATTTTCTATATAACATTATATAGAAAAAATATAGAAAAATATTATTTTCGTAGTTTATATACATAACTTATTTATTTTAACCTACTCCTCCTCTACTTCAAAATTAGGTTGGCAATAAAAACCTTTCAGATCGTCTTCTATTGCTTCATTTCAACACTTCGATATACCGATAGTCGATTTGGCACCGATGGAGTGACCGCAACACTACCCACCTGGTTCTGTCGACAAACCTTTCGACAGAATCAAAGGATTTCTCATAGTCCACAAACGCTAAACAAAGTGGCCGGTTATACTCTTCGGTCTTCTGTGTAACCTACCAGAGCGTATGGATGTGGTCTATAGTGATAAAGCCTTTTTGGAACCCGGCTTGTTCGGGGGGCTGAAAGTCGTCAAACCTACGAGCGAGACGATTAGTAACTACTCTCGAAAACAGCTTATATACATGGCTCAACACCGAGATGGGCCTGTAATTTTTTAAGAGGGTGTTGTACCCTTTCTTAAAGAACAGTACCACCACGCTCTTGTTCCACGCCTCTGGCGTAGTTCCCTAGAGAATGACAGAGTTGAACAGCTTCTGGAGGACCTTAAGTACTAAGAACTGGTTTCAAAACTTTCGAGAGTTGTACTATACATTTTCATAAACACGGGCTTTACTCACGTATTATTTTGTCGATGGAGGCACCGACAATGTTTCGATTCATCTAGAGAATCTTCATCAGGGTGAGTTTGATCCGCGGTCCGCTCGTTGCCACTCGAGTTCACGGTTCGCACTACGGGAGAGGTATCTCACGGCGCGAGTCGTGCGTGCAGGTAGAGGAGGAAACGTTGTCACGGCCGGTGGTAGCAAATTTGGTGCTAGTACTGGCCCTTCGACGTCGCCACTCGTGCCCTCAACATTGGGATCCGGCAAACATACAGCACTGACACTACCACTAACCGGCTCCACATCGTTACTATGAAACGTTCCGTGCAGACAAGGTTTTCAGGCTGCAGAAAGAAACTAACCTTTGTCTCGGTTGAAGTTTGGAACACGGCCGATTTCGATTGCTTCACGGATCTTTCGAGGTACAAAGAATCTATCTCTTGATAGTACCTGAGCCTTATCAAACCGAATATAATGTGTAGAGCCAGAGGTTAGCGAGTGCTCTGCAATTGCTGACTTTTCAATGTCAGCATTCTTCACGGCACGAATGTGTTCAGTCAGCCTGGTAGAAATGTTCCTCTTAGTTTCACCAACGTAGGAGCTACCGCAATCACAAGGAATCTTGTAAACGCCAGGTACACTCAAAGGGTCTTTGTCTTTAGGAGAGCGTATCAGTTGTCTGAGTTGAGTAAGTGGTCGGAATATTGTCTTAATGCCATATTTCCTTCGCAACAAGTGTCCAATTTTATCCGTCACCCCTTTCACACATGTTGATCACACTGAGACCTCATTAAATATTTGCTTATTGCTCGTCATGATGAAATCTATCTCGCGTTTGTCCACGGGGTCCAACCGGCCGACCGCTTCTTGAAAAATGAGTTCATCATAAAAAGTCCCTCCTTTTCCATGAAGTCGGCCAATCGCTGACCTCGTTGGTTCCGCTGTCTGTCTGTTTCAAATGGTCCCAAACGCTGGTTTGGCCTGCTGACCGCCTTCCTACATGTTTGTTGCAGATGACGAACTGTCTCTGTCTTTAGATTCGTTTGAGGGAATCTGTCTGTTCGAAATGCTCCGCAAACGCTGGTTCGGCGCGCCGGCGCGGTGCTCATATTAGGCGCAATAGGTGACCATCTAACTTTCTCAATGTTTATTTTAAACTAGCTAACCTGACTACTCGTGCCTACACCCGCGTTTTTTAGTTATGGCGCGCAGTCCGTGACTTTGAATTTATTTATAATAGAGTATAAACTAACTTAGAAATCTGATAAAACATGTGTTTATTAATATATTTATAAAATTCTATAAACAAATTAGATTGTCGCGATTTAATAAACTTTCTTAAACTTTCTGCCTTTTCTTAAACTTTCTTTCTTTTGCTCTTAGTTTTGCCCCTTTAAAGGTTTTTTTTTAATCCTAAAACATGTTTTTTTTTAATTTATTTTGAAATTTTCAAATATCAGGTTTCGAGCAATACGCACCACGTTTTTTTTTTTTTTTTCTTTTTTTTTTATGTACTAGCATGCGTTAGCATCCTATAGTTTGTGGTACCAGGCTGACCCGACAGACATTGTCCTGTCCAAGTTGAAATATTTCCTCTGCGGCGCAGTGGGCTAAGACCCGGCTGAGACGCAGAAGGTTGCGGGTTTGATTCTCGCCGCGGGACAAATGTTTGTATCTACGATCTGCAAGTATTTGTCTCTGGTCTGGGTGTTTCTATCTATGTATAATATGTATGTATTTATAAAAAAATAAAAAAAGCATATCAGTCATGTGGTCATAACATAAGCTCTGCTTACTTTGGGGCCCGATGATGCTGTGTGAAATGCCCGGGATTATTTATTTATTATTATTTATTTATTTAGGTATATCAGCCAATTTACGAAAAACATTGATGAAAACCGTTGGAAAATCCTTTCAGCAGTTTTTGATTTAACTGTTTTTAGACAGACTGACAGACATGCCGAGGGGACTTTGTTTTATAATATATACGTAATGATTTAAATAATTCAAATCTAGAAAGTTGATTGCAAATCACACCACACAAGCAAATATTCCATACCTTAACCCATTTTTTTAGTTTTAGTAAAATAAATAAACAAATATATATAAAAATGTTAGATCTTAGTATACCATCATCAGCCCATGTCAGTCCACTGCTGGATATAGGCCTCTCACATGGCACGACATAAAGCTCTATTTTCAGCTCCTCCAATCCCTGCCCGTTGCCTTACGAATATCATCGCCCCACCTAGCTACAGGGCGCTTTGCCGACACGCGACCTCATCTCCACCATTCTGCCCCAACCGATTTCGGTTCTGCGCCATATGTGACCTACCCACTGCATCTTCCGCTTGGTAATTCGGTGAGCTATGTTGGTGACCTTGGTTCTCTGACGAATAACTTCGTTCCGCATCCTTCCCTAATAGAATCCTTAACAGAAACTCCGAGCATAGCTCTCTCCATAGCTGCGTAGGAAACCCAACGTTACTCAAGGAAATGTGTACTATCTCTCTCTGCAATACTAAAGATGGCCAACTCCTAGAGTTAAGATGCTCTCTCCTTCTCTTCGGACTTCGTATAGACTTAGAACGAGCAATTTTAGGAATTAAAGTTTTTTTTCTAACTGCAGAAGAGTTTTATTGAATTGCAGCGTGCGTCAATAATACGTATGTATGATCAATTCATGTTTACATGGATGGTGGCTTTCCGTAGCCCGGGGATTCTTCGCACTCCCTTCCCCTACGGAACAGTAACCGCTGCCGTTGTCAGGAATTGACAACTGTGACTGTGAACTGGGGGCTGTGGTATATTGTGACTTAAAAAAGGTTATGCCCATAATCGCCACGCTCGCTGGGCATGCGCTATGGTTGGCGATCGCAGGGCGTAACTCCTCGCACAAGTCACGCTGCCGCCCGTCACAAAAATGGCAATAACCCGTTTTCAATGGCAATACGGCCATTGTCGATCGTCAGAGTTTTGTTAGTTGGTAATCATAAGCAGGATGCACCGTAGACAGGAGAGGTCGACTTGGGGAGCGTAGATAGTAGGTGTCCCCCTTACGAATGTAAGTACTTTATGAAGGCAACTACAACTTACAAATAATATGGAACATGGAATTCGTCTTCCGTGTCAATTTTCTCTCATAAAAATTAAATTTACCTCGACCAAAATGTTGCTGCCGCTATAGCGGCGTCCGAGGCGGTGTTGAGGTCAGTTCTTGTGCAGGAGGAGGGGCAAGTAGGGCAATCAAGTAGATGAGACATAGTTTGGAAGGGAGCACCACAGTCACACTGTACACTTGACGAGACTTGTCTAGCATTCCCCACTTACACAAATCATATCTGCATCTACCCACTTGTGCTCGCAGTCTGTTATGGGATTTCCAGATTGCGTAAGGCTGATCATTTCCTGGTGGTAGTCGTTCATCAGGGCTCAACATGAAATTGATAGAATAATATGGTGATTCTTATTCGTTCAATTCAACCGATAAAAAAAAATCGGGTTGCACTCCGTGCCGACAGAAGTGAAAACTTATTTTGGTGCGTTAGAGTTTAGTAATAAATCACTTCAAAATCAGTAATTATGGCGACTGCCAATTAAATACTGAACGAACACAGATGATGCAATATTTTTTGCTCAAAATGTAGATAATATATCAAAGAACCTAACTCAGTAAACTTCTCCATACAAAAGTAGACTGTAAACATGTGAATTAAGGTTTATAATCAAATGGGGCGAGCGCGGCAGCCGGCTGCGTCTCGCCCCAGACGGTAACGGTGTCGCGAATCCAGAGGTTTTACCTCATCTAAAAATATGCGTACCGCGCTGAAAGAAGTTTTCACTTCAATAACAACCGACTAACCAAAACACCGACAAAAAATATTCACTGATGGATAGCTAAATTGTTCCGAGTGCTTAATATGATATATTTTTTTTAAATGCGTGAACAAAGTCAGGAGCCAGACAGCTAGTGCCAGAAATAAAGTTAAACTCGCTGTTCCTACAGTTAGGCTTGCTAAAGTTAATAAATCTTTAATAGAGCAAAGCGCACGCTTCTATAAACTGTCTCATAAAACTTATTACAAAATAACAGATTATTTAAATGACAAAAAAGCTTGGGATAAATCTGCTCCAACTCGACTCGACATCCGTAACAAAATTGGCAAGGATCTTACACAAAATTGTTAAGACATGACGAGTTTCTTGCAGGATTCTCCTTGAGCTGGGGTTAGGAAGAATAGATACCTATATTCACTAGAATTCAGGCGATTCAATGTGGTCCTTGTGATTTTATTGAATAAATCATGTTTTGACTTGACAAGACATGAAGAAATCCGTTTTTACAACGGAAAAACTTCGATCTACCAAACTAGATCCTTTCGATATGTGCGAAGGCGTTAGACAAGACTGCATTATTGTTCCTACTCTATTTGGCATATTATTTTCTATGCTGTTTAAGGTTGCCTTTGGCGATACGTTTCTGTGTATATCTTATAATTTACTTTTAATTTATTAAGTGTAAACTTTATTAACGTGAGTGTGAGCATAGGCTAAGTAAACATCTTGCGCTTATCAACATACTATTATAACTTCTCTTGACTCTATCTTATCGTTCAAGTGAGCAACCCGTCACCAGTATATCGTTTAATTTCATATTGAACGGTTTAAAAAATTTCAATTTAATTTGTTCGCGTAAATCACGAAGTTAAATGAAAACTTGTATAAAAATAACATAGGTATTAGGTAGATATTACTACATTATTAGTGATTTTCTTTAAATTCGTCAATAGTTCTTGCGAACCTATGTAATGAAACAATTAAAGTGCGCCACGGAGGCTCCTTTCATGCACTTGGACTTCGAACTTTTTAAGATCTAAGCGATAATAGTTTTTTATTATTAGTGATAATCGATATAGAAAATGTTTGTACTAAATCGAGGTTTAATATTACAGAAGGGATTTGGAGTAAGCAAGCAAGCAAAATGTAAGTGTTTGTGTACTTATTTATTGGTATATAGCCGCCAAAAAAAAATATTGGTTTTAGTGGCACAAAATAAATTGTAATTATAAGTTTGAACATTATTAAGGTTCTATTGCCAAAGAATACTCCATAATCACAGATGAGGCTACACTGTTGATTTGCCTATTTTTTCAAACAAATTATATGATATTTCAATCAAAAAATCCAATGTTTATTAAAATAACGAATACCTCTTATTACTTATTTATTGAAACAAAAACCATGCGAAAAAAAAATGCTGTCGACTTACCTACATATTTACTTACTTAGATATATACTTACATACCTACATATTTCGATAATTTAATGAATGATATAAAACTTCTCTGTAAACTCTCTCTCTGTTTTTTGTTACCTATTTGATGCGCATTCTTGTTCCATAGACTAATGCTTCCTTTGTATTTAAGTTTCTGATCAGTAAAACGATGCAATTAACTTTAACAAGCGATAGAACAGCACGATCGGCCTAAGAGTTCGACATGTGTGTGACGCATCTTAATAAAAGTAGTTAAAAGTATGCAATTTTTCGTCCATGTCTTATTATGTCGCTATCACGTAAAGTGATCGTCCGTAAACCGACTTTACAGACAACCATTTCTTCTTTATTTTATCTAGTAATTACCACACAAACTAATTTTAGCAGTGACCTTAACAACATCATTATTTATTTTTAACTAGCTGCTGCCCGCTGCTTCGCACGCGTGGTACCTACATAAAAAGTAGCCTAAAAAAGTATCCTATGTTACGTCTAATACCTCCAAGAATATGTGTACAAAGTTTCATGATGATCGGTTAAGTAGTTTTCGCGTGAAAGCGTAACAAACAAACTTACATTCACATTTATAATATTAGTATGATTAACTTGACTTTTCAGGGCTGAGGAACTTCAAGTTATAGTAGTGTTCAGGGTCATCTTCGAAGTGATATGGACGATACTCCGACTGAACTTTCAACTCCTCAAGGCTTTCATCATGTGGATCGTACCTAATGAACCCAAGGATGTGAGCAAGGATATAGTGCTGGTAAGTCAAATATACACAACAGTATTTCTCCCTGCGGTCAGTGATCATAACTCTGTTTTGTATTAATAAGTAATCGTTTATTTTCTATAAATGATTTATATTAAGACTAAAGCATGATACACTTTATTAATTCATATCGTTTATTTTAGTAAGTATTTGTTATTAAATTTGTTGTGTTGTGTTGCTATAACTAATGCAGAGACGCCAATTTGCGATAAATTATAGGTGTCCGAAGCCGGGAGATACACATTCCAGTAATACCATTAGTTGTCATAAAGGAGGAGGTTCTCAATTCATCGGAATCTTTTTATTTTTATGTAATATATGTTCATCGATTACTCGAAAACGGCTGAACCGATTTGGAAAATTTCCTTTTTTTGTTTGAAAGTTTTTGATTTCTTTTTTGTTTGTTTGAAACCAACTTCACAGGTGGTCCCATATAAATTTTATCAAAATCGGTCGAGCTGAAAATTCTACGAAAATCTAAAAATTGTACAATACATCGATGATGTTTTCATGTACTTCGATACCTCGCTGTCTCATTGGAGCGGGCGTTTATTTGGCCTACCCATATTATATTATATACAAAATACATCTACTTTACACTAAAAATGTATTATTGGCTCAAATTTCATTCAATGAAGTCGGTTTCTTTTTAGTTTTTAAAACGTAATTATATTGTATTGTATTGATTGCTGTTATTTAAATCAGTAAATGTATTTTCCTGTCTATGTCTCTCATTGTTCTTTGTAATTATGTATATATGTTAAAGGTCTACAATTATCCTGTCGTAAATAAATGTATTTTCTTTCTACTTCTCCTTCCTTGTTTTCTAATTCAAACTCAAGAGCACCTCTTGACGTTGATGATACAGCTCGGCAGGTTGATGATGATTGCAGCCGTATATTTTCGTATTTTATTTTTCTCTTTTATCTCCTTAAACGACACGATAGCTATTTTATTAGATGAGTAATAATTATCTAAATAAATATAGTATTTGATTTTTTAATTAGAGTTTCAAGTTTTATGCGTGTATGTACTTGTACTCGCAGTGTACTCTCTTAGTGTTTGTATTTGTCTAGTATTTTTATTTTTTATTAACCGACTTCAAAAAAAGGAGTGATATGTGTGTTCGCGGGTAACGCCGTTTCGCCGTTCGCCGTTTATGAACCGATTTTGATGATTATTTTTTTGTTTGCAAGAAAATATCTTAAGCTACTCTTACCATGATAAGAAAACCAGGATCTGATGATGGAATCTCAGAGAAATCGAGTGAGAACCTTCGAAAATCGTAGTGGCGTGATTAGTGCGTTTGTTAATTTTTTACATTAAGTATTTTATAGCACTATTTAATTTAGTCGATCTGATGATGGAGCCAAAATACAGTCCGGAGAACTCCAGAAAAAAATTTCAAAACGTGATGGGCTACTGTTCCTCACAGGCCCAGGGTCTCGACTCCAAAAGGTTCAAACCGTAGGCCCTACCAAGACTGGAATATTACGCCACGGCACATCCAGCCGCCGCGCGCCGCCGTAATAAACTGCATTTTATCCTTAATTTTGGCTCATGTACCTAATTCGTGACCTTTCCCTTCCTCTCTTTTATTCAATTTTCCAGTTTTTAAAGATAATGGTTACATTACTGTTGTCCGTATAATGTGGTCAATCAATTTTCCTTTTATAATTGTCTAATTATGGTTGGAAAATAGAGTTCATAGGTAATTTATTAAACGATACTATATCTTTGTATGCAATTAACTTAAGAATATGGGATATTGGTTAGTTCATAAATTATTTATGCCAATTCTTATTATTCTATACATAATCAACATATATATTATGTAAGATAACTTCTATATTTCTATAAGAACCATTTAAAATTTTGGAATTTAAAAAGATGACATGATAAATTTGGTTATATTTTTATCATATATTATAATTTTATCAACTTTTAGCTATGAAACATCTATCCAACAAAATGCCACAAGATTGGACAGCAAAATTAAAAAAGATAAAAATCCAACAAATATTTTTTTTTCAATATTTTTTTACATTACAATATCGTACAGTAACTTATAGACCTTTGCACTTTTAGATAACAGGCGCAGGCCATGGTATGGGCCGCGAGATGGCGCTGCGGTTCGCCCGACTCGGCGCCGTGGTGGTATCTGTAGACATTAACCCCGCTGGAAACGAACAGACTTACAAGATTATTAAAAAGGAAAATGGAAAAGTGCATAAATACGAGTAAGTAGACGAGAAGCATCATGCATTTAGAAGAATGTGGCATCACACTGGCGGCGGCGAGCTGAACGTCTAAACCGAAACTTATGAATACTAAAAGTCAAAACAAAAAGAACTTTAGGCTAATATAAGGCATATTAATAGAATAGGTTAATGACTCCGACTGAATGTTGCAAGTGAAAATTTTAGTCCGAAAGGCATTTTGAAAAACGACTAGTGACAGTTCTTATTGATACGGTGCAAGTCAAATCCTTGGAATTCTTAATGACATTCTAGAAAACTAAATGGAATAAAAAAAACAAATAAATTTCTCACTTTACATTTTGACAAAAGTTTTGAAAGTGAAATTTTTCACTTGTTGTTAGTATTAAATAGTATTGCTTATCTGCCTAAGAGCAAGAATTTTATAATTCATTAAATATAAAATTGTACACTATAAATAAAAACTTAATCTAAAAATAAATCTACATACCTTTGCCTTTCAGATGCGACGTCACAGATCGCACAGCAGTTTTTAATATGGCTGAGAAGGTCAGCAAAGAAGTAGGAGATGTGACTATCCTCGTGAACAACGCTGGAATCATGCCATGCAAGCCTATACTTAGACACACTGAGAAAGAGATAAAGAGTGAGATGGAGATCAACGTCAATGGAAACCTTTGGGTAAGAGACAACACAACTCAACTCTACTCTTCTCTTAGACTAAGATTCAGAAATGCAAATTTACTCTGAGCTTCCGTATGCCAAAATGTACTGAACTATGACTAATGAAAGGGTAAGTTCATGCTTCAAGTCGGAATCTTAGCAATTTAGCTATAATAAACAATTTAATTTTAAAGTAAAATACCTAGTGCTAGTGTTTGTCTATCTGTATCTCCATCGTAGTTCTAGAACAAAGGTAAAGTTAACCTTGGTTTCGTCAATAATAGAACTTTTTCTGAAAACAAGATTCAAAATACTTTTTCTTGTATTTACTTTGAAACGAGTAGTACAATCAGAAAAATCAGTACAACGTTATTCAAAGTGTAGGAGATTTCCATTCACAGTTTTTTGCAAAATGTAGCTTCTTTGCAGATGATTCAAGCGTTTTTACCGTCGATGCTGGAGAACAACCAGGGACACATCGTCGCCATGTCTTCAATGGCCGGGAAGATGGGACTCCGTAACCTCGTCCCATACTGTGGTACCAAGTACGCCGTCAGGGGAATCATGGAGGCCCTGGCTGTAGAGCTGTATGAAGACCCGCGAGACACAACTGGAGTATTATTACTTTAGCTTTCGTTTTAGCAAGTTTTCGGGCTGCGTGTTTGCTTTCTTTAGTCACTGCAGTATCACCTAATGTATCATAAATTCACTCAATCTGCCTATTTCTTGTACCTACTCACTACTACTCTTGTATTTGCTTTGTAAATATATAAATATAAATATGTTCCACTCTATTCTAGTAGATACAGAATCCAGAGAGCAATCTTGAATATAATAGGTACTTATTCGCCTCTTAATAATAGATACTTTTTGGTAAAAACAGAATTCGTACGATGGCATTTATGTCAATGATATAATATACAAATCGTGATAATTCACGACTCTACATATATTAAACATACTTTACTTCTCCTTATTCTTCGTTAATGGCATGTGTTATTATAATGACATTGACATTATTTGACATTGACCCTAAATCTAATCCAGTCTAATCCAGTGGCGAACCTAAATCTAGACTACCAACTATGGCGTTAAGCGGCGGTGGCGGCAAAATGGCGACATAAGAAACATAAATTTCATAAAATCAACTATGTTGAACAAACTACTGCTTCTATCAACAATCCAAGAATAGCTGAAGAATCCTATTGAATTTACATTATTATGACACATGCCGTTAACATAATAATGTCAATGTTATTATTATAACACATGCCATTAACGAATAACAAGAAGAGTGATAATTCACATGCATAATAATTTCCAGATTAACCTGACTACCATCTGTCCGTACATCGTGAACACGGGCCTCTGTCATAAACCGCGCATCCGGTTTGAGGCGCTGATGAAGACCGTGGAGCCTGGAGACGCGGCTGACCAGATCGTCAACGCTGTCAGGCGGAACTATACGGAAATCACCATCCCAAGCGATTTGTACTACACGAATAAGGTATTACTTCTTCATATGAGCCTGTTCTGCTGATGGACTTTAGTAGGACTTACTTACTTAGTTAGGGCCAGACTACTAAGTCTGGCCAAAATCCTAACAGCTTTGGACAAGATTGATAAAAATGCCATCAGATGCGGCTGGGTGGGTACCCAGGTCTCTCGGACATAGTTGCTGTTAATGTTGCTTTGATGCCTTGATCTATTCTATCCTATTTTATTCTATCTTGATCTAATCTATTCTTCTTTGGCACGACGATAAATAAATAATGCCGGACATTTCACACAGCATCATCTGGCCCCAAAGTAAGCAGAGTTATATGGGTACCAAGACTCATATAAAACTTATCTATTTTTTTGTTTAAATACATATATATAAAATACGTAAACACCAGACATGAGACACATTCTTGCAGATCATACAAATATATGTCCCGCGACGGTAATCGAAACCTTCCCTTCCGCAACCTTCTGCGTCTCAGCCGGGTCTTGGCCCACTGCGCCACAGAGGATGACTTAGTTAGATATGCCTGAAATTATACAACAACTTGGCATCTTGACTGGCCTGTCAGCTCTGTTGGTAGTAGCTCTGCCTTTTGCACTGTAGGTTGAGGGTTCGATTCTCTCCCAGGATAAACATATTTGTGTGAAGAACATAGGAGTTTGTTCTGTGTCTGGGTGTTATAAAGTATCATAAATAAGTATTAATATATAAAAGTATTCTATCAGTCATCTAGTCACCATAATACAAGCTATGCTTAGTTTGGGACTAGATGGTGTTGTGTGCATTGTCTGATTATATTATTATTATCTTGGAAGTTCTTTCTCTCAGACTCTATCATCCAGTTCTAAATACCTTAGCTTAACCTACTCACTTATTTGTTCTAGCTTTACAATCTGCTGCCTGCGAACGCTTCAAAGGTGATACTAGACTTCATTCAAACTGGCTTGGATCCTCATGACTAAACATCGTCATCACCTGTGGAGTTGAGGATACAGAGGCAAAACAAACTGCGAATTCTATATTAGATTTTTTGTTATTTGGTTATTTTATAAGTATACTACATACAAATACATTGGTATTTTTATTTTGTACCGACTTTTTTTAAAACTATATTAAATCTCTGAAATTCTCCAGTACAAATAATGATTGAGTTCGTCGGACCCCGTTTTCACTTTAGCAAGATTATTAAAATCAAATTGATTCATTGCCATTCTCTAACTAAATGAACAAGCCTTTATTATCATTTATTTATTTAAATACTAGCTGTTACCCGCGACGTTTTACTACGCAGATAACGATATTAATAGTGCGACATTATTATTCTATTCTAAAGTCCTACTCCGATACCTTAATAAATATTTCCGCACTTTATGTTTATAGAAAGAAAGCACAATCAACTGTTTGTTAAAGCTAGTAAGGTATATCATAGAAGCACAAGAAACCAGGACAGAATTGTATTGCCTAAAGTTCCAAAGACGAGTATGAATATAAATAGTAGCTATGCAATATGCGGAAATGTATATAATTCCATACCTGACTATATTATAAAAAAATTACCATTAAATAAATTTATTAAGGAATTCAAGACCTGGTTACAAGCTAAATGTTTTTATAACGTATCTGAATTAATAAAATGACATAAATTTAATTATGTAATATTCCTAAGTGACGTTATATTGAATTATTATTATGTTACCTAGTTATTTTTGTATAAATGTCTCACATTGTTAGAAAATATTGTACACCATTTATCAAATGGTAGCATAGCGAACTTACCAAATAATAAAACCTGTATTATACCTATGTTCCACAATAAATGAATTATGAATTATGAAAAAAAATTTATAGAAAAGGCAAACAGATGTATACAATGTACAGTACTCTCTCTCCAAACTCCAAACATCTACATCTACATTACCAAAAACGACTACTTGTTTTGTTTCTTAGCAACTTCGTGTGTTAGTTGTAACTCGTGTAGTGTTAGTAGTTAAGTTTATTATTTTATTTTTGTACCTTATTGTGTGTTTGTGTAATGTTGTGGTTTTATCTATCTATCTACTAATACTTGGGTACCTACTTAAAAGTAGCTGACGAGTGAAGCAAGTGGCATTTTTTTTTCAATTATCTTGTAAGAGAACATACGAGCACCTTCCGCATTTACCTACTATTTAGTAGTTATGTAGCGAGCTATGCGAGCTCTTTACAACTTAATTTCTGTATGTAAGTGGAAAAGCAAAGCATGCATGTCATAAAAGCTAGCGGGGACGAACGAACGAAGTGAGGCTCAATTTTTTAGACATTTATAAACATATAACGCTGTCTGTTGGCAACTTTTATGTATCACTAGCTGACCCGGCAAACTTCGTACCGCCTCAGAATCAATAAATAAAAAGCAAGCATTTTTTCATATTTACTCACCTTTTAAACCTTCCCTGGACTACGACAAACATTTCAAAACCAAAATCAGCTAAATCAGTCCAGCCGTTCTCGAGTTTTAGCCAGACTAACGAACCAATAGTTTTTTATTATATAGATTGTTAATGAAGGTTATTCAATAGAGGGGTATATTTTTGTATGTTCAGTTTCGTAGTTTTTGAATGTAATAATTATTAAATCCTATTCCTCTCAACTTCCTTTAACTCATTCACTGCCACCACGATTTTCTTGAAGTTTATCGAGATGCCACCGTATAAAACCGCGGACACGCTAGGCGTGCTCGCGGCATTGCTTAGAAAAACAGATTTTAGTAAGTAAATTTATTATAACGTAATTCAAGGTTCTCAAACTTTTTTTACTAAAATTCCCATGCATAAATGAATAAAGTTTTATTGTGAACTGTAACATTGGCATTGTTAACAGTGCAAGTACATTTTTTTTAATAATATATTGAGTGACAATCATATTTAAACATATTTTCAGTCTTATATGAGTGAATTCATCTAAATTATTAAACCGATAAAAAGCTTTGAACTGCAGAAAGTTTGTTTACGTTATTTATCTCGTATTATCGTAATGTTGGTTGATTGGCCTTACCTAATTACATAAGTATGAATTAAATTCAAAATATTCAAATGAAATAAATTGATTTCTTATCTTTTTTTCAGAAAAGTTAAATTTGTACCGGAAACGGAAGATATTAATGATGACAAAATTTTTAGCGAGACAAACGAACATCAATTGATTTTAATATAATAGAGATAATTTTACTGTACGTGTGTATGTCACTGTGTGTGTATGTATAATTATATAAAGATATACATCGGATAGGTACGTTTTTTTTTCATTGATGGCGTATGGAGTTGTATAAGCGACTTCATATAAGTAGTATATCAGTCATGTGGTACCCATAACACAAGCTCTGCTTACTTTGGGGCCAGATGGTGCTGTGTGAAATGTCCGGCATTATTTATTTATTTATTATTTATTCATACATGACACAGTACTGTATACGGTAAAAACAACGGTTCGATAAATTATGACATTCCGTTTTGTCATCAAATACTGGTTAAAAATCTCATATCGCAAGCTTATAACTCTGAAATTAGCGAAGCATTTAAAAGAATAAAAAAGTTTGGGAACCTAAGGGTAGCTTCAGTAAGTGAACACACCTAGCGTGTTCTCGGCACTACAAAATACCTATTTTTCGTAAAAAAATCTAACTAGTTTTTTTAGGGAACCGCTTCAATATGCCATAGCCTATCCTTTAAAAATGATGCACTAAAAATTTGAACAGAAAATCTGGCCTAGTTTTGGAAATATAACCGAAACATTCAAAACACGCCTGGCGTGTTCTTGGCGTAGAGACTTAGATTAGCCTGAACACGCGAGGCGTGTCAGTGGCAGTGAATGTGTTAAGCCGTCGACCCAACCTAAGCGCTGTACGTAAATATGATTGTCTATCAAACTAATATTACATTTGCGAAAGTTTGTGTATATGTTTGGATAGGTAAGTATTGGTCGTCTTTCTAATTTATAGTAGATGAATAAAGCTTGCTTCGCTCGCCAGATAGGTACAGTTCTGCACACAATCGCCAGTTTGACGTTGGTAAGTATTGGTAGATTTTGGTAACTCTTTGTCATCTACAAAGAGTTCAGAGCACGCTTTTCTCAATTGCGGCTCAAAATCTTCAAAATTACGGCTCGCTTCGCTAACCGTTTACTTTTTGGTAGGTAAGAATTAGTCGTTTTTGATAACTCGTTTTAGATGGTCAAAGTTTGCTCCGCTCGCCAGATACACATCTATCACATTTTAAACATTAATTTTAATTACATTATTTTTGAAGGGGGATTATCTAATTACCTACTAAAGTATCGGATCAATACTTTATAGATTGTAATGGTAGCTTCGCAATATCAATCTCGTTGTCTATGCAGGTAGCAGCTCGTTCTTTATAAGTAATAGGTATATAGAGCTTGATTTGAAAGAAGTCTACTAAAGGTCCTGTCCCAAACCAATTCAAACCCATTTAATTAGCATAGCAAAAAAATATATATGCACGAGCCTTTTTTTTGTTAAGGTTTACAAATCAGGTCTACAAATAGATAAGATCCTATTACTCAAAATCTAACCTTAATATCCGTGATAATTGTCATTGAGTGTCATTGTTTCTTTACATAGTTCATCTGTCATAGTTTTTATGCCATAAAAGTTTGTACTTACTGATTCTTCGTCTGTCATTTTATGGAGCAACATAGCTCTGCTAATCTAATATTTTACCCGTTTTATTGCATGTTTTATTCAGTAATCTTGGCGGAATTTTAATGAATAAATTTTGACTACAAGACGGGTATGGATAATTAAATTATGTGTGTATTGTGGTGCAATGTAATTTGAACGACGAGGAATCCCAAGAAAATAACAAACGAAGTGACTATAAACGTGAGGTGAGGTTATCGCGTTGCACCGCTGTGGTTACGCGCCAACAAAGATTTTCAACATTCTGCAAAATTTTAATATAACGTTAAGGTTTGTTCATCGAACCATCAAACGATTCAGGGAAGATTTGAGCCTCGAAGATCGTAAAAGGAGCGGCCGACCACCTCGCACGGTTAGGACACCAGCGGTCGTCAAAGCGCGTAAAGTGAGAGCGCGAATCCAACGAAATCCCGTGCGTAAACAAAAAATCTTAGCTCTTCAGATGGGACTAAGCAGAACAAATGTTAAAAGGGTGTTAAATCAAGACCTAGGACTACGGGCTTATCGAAAAAAGACCGGACATTTTTTGGATGCGCCTAAAAAGAATTAGGTTAGAAAGATCTCGCGCTTTGACAAACGGCGGTACGCGGGAAAAAAATACCGTAAAATTACGTGTTCCGATGAAAAAAAATTGAACATCGAAGCAAGTTAGAAACAAACAAAATGATAAAGTGTGTGCGCCTACAGCAGTGAAGAAGCAAGCGCCTGTATTTCGAGGGTCCATCGAGGGCATTATCTTTCGTCATGCATGGTTTGGTTGGGAATGTCATATTCAGGCCTAACAGATGTGCATTTATGTCAGAAAGGTGTGAAAACTAGTGCTGTTGTGTACCAAAATACCGTCTGTACAAACATAGTGGAACCTCTTCCCCAAACAATGTTCGAAAACATACCCAGGACTTTCCAGCAAGATTCTGCACCAGCTCATATATCAGCACGAAGCACTCAAAACTGGCTGACCACCCGTGAAATCGACTGGCCCTCGTACAGCTCAGACTTAAATCCACTGAACTACAAAATACGACAGCATTTAGTGGAGAAAGTCTGCGCTAAGCCTCATAAAAATTTGGATTTCAGATTTTCAGATCTCTCCGTGCATCTCTGGTTAAAGCAGCGGCAGAAATGGACATGAATATGGTGCGTGCTGCAATCGACGACTGGCCGCGTTGGCTAAGAGCCTGTATTCAAAATCGGGGAGGTCATTTTGAATGATATAAATAAAATTGTATTCTCCATTTTATTATCTTTCTTTTCATGTCAAATTTTAAAACAATGAACTCTATTTATATGATTTGTTCAGTTAAATGTTTGTGACAGAATTTATGACCGGAGTAGGTAGGTAGTAGGTTTTGGGGGCGATACATCGATCTAGCGATCTAGCGATCGATCTTGGTCGCTTATTATTGGCCTCATACACAAGAGTCGCGCAACGTGCTATGGAGAGAGCAATGATGGGTGTTTCACTACGTGATAAAATCCGTAACGAGGAAATCCGTAGAAGAACCAAAGTCACCGACATAGCACTCAAAATTTAAAAGATGAAGTGGCAATGTCCAAGCCATATAGCTCGCAGACTGATAATCGTTGGGGATTAAAAGTTCTCCAATGGCGACCAAGGACAGGAGAACCCCCCTATACGATGGACCGACGACATTGTAAAGATCGCAGAAAGTCAGTGGATGAAGAGAGCTCAAAATCGTTCTTCCTGGAAATCTATTGGGGAGGCCTATGTTCAGCAGTGGACTTCTTAAAGGCTGATATGATGATGATGAAATCGATCTAGCTAGGTTTCATGTTTAGAAAACGTCGTTTATCCGTGTTTTATATCGAGCCAAGCTCGGTCATCCAGGTACTGATTTATTAAATGTAGACGTTATTAACGGACAGTTTGAGTACAAGCTAAGTAAATATTTTGTGCTTATCAACATTCTGTTTTAGCTACCCTATCTTATCGTTCAAGTAAACAACTCTCTATTTTATCTTTTACTTGAACGGTTTAGTGAATTTGAATTCAATTTGATCGCGCACATCACGAAGTTAATTAAACATTAGTGCAAAGACAATATTATGTAGGTTAGGTGCATGAAGTACTTAGGTAGATACTACATTATTAGTGATAATCAGTATCGGTATCGATAAGATATTTTTGTGCTGAATCGATTCGAATCGTTTTATTATTACATTAGGTATTTGGAGTAAGGGACGAACAACATGTAAGTGTTTGTGTACTTATTTATTGAAACAAATATGAAACTATGACCAAATTTCGCACAGTATTTTCAAATACTCGTTAAATATAGCCCTGAGATACACTGCAGACGTGTTCTCAAACAATGAGATATTTTCCCAGATTCACATTTATGGACATAATAGTTTTGTTATGTCTTGTCTAGTGGTTTTGTTTTGTAGATATTTTCACCATCGTATCTTAGGACCCTTTTTGTATTTTCAGTCAATAGCCTGACAATACAATCCCAATAAAAATATAAATAAAAAAAGGGTTGAGGTACATAGGTACCTAGGTTTCGACTAGAAAAAGTAAATAAGTCCTTTATGGGGAACACGGTGCGCTTCTATAAAAAGCTTCCTGAAAATGCTACTAAACTACCTTTAAGGAATTTAAAGCATACATAAAAGGTAGTCTTTTGAAGAAAGCTTAGAATAATATAAATGACTATAAGAATGCATGGCCTCATGTGGCTCTGCCCTCAGACAATTAACCGACACACTTGAAATGTATATAAATATAAACTCTCTTGTAATAGTATTTCGTAGTTAAGGTAGTTATAAGTTATAACTAAAAAAGTGCCCTGCGGTTCTTTCCGCCAATTCATAGCGGTTAAAACCGTGATACATTTACATATCTACCAGCAGCAAGGAGCCGTGAATTATGCGCATTGCACGCTAACAATAAGCATGTATATTCAGGTATATTTGTATATAGGTAGGCAGTAAGATAAGGAGCAACAGGCTAGCATGGTATGGGCATGTAATGAGAAGGGAAAAATGGCATGTAACTAGGAGAGTGCTTGGTTTGAATGTTGATGGATTTACGAGTAGAGGTAGGCCAAAGAAAAGATGGATGGATTGTGTGAAGGATGACATGAGTAAGAAAGGAGTGAGTGTGGAGATGACGGCTGATAGAGGAGAGTGGAAGAAAAACACATGTTGTGCTGACCCCACATAATGTGGGAAAAGGGCAGGAAGACGAATAGGTAGGCAGTAGGTCTTTACACACTAATCTATTTAAAAAAACATAAAAACCCACTTCTATACATATTTCGTCACAAAACAACCTCTACATTGATGTAAACTATGCATAGGAACTTATCTCTGAATACTGATAATGACTCCTAGCATGTAATTATCATTCTAATTGGGTTCAAAGGTCTAAAATAAAATATTTCAAGGTCAAATTTACCTATTTAAATATGCATTGAAAATGATTACAACCAATACCTATTTTATTTTAAAACTACATAGTTATGTCGTTTTTTTCTTCTACTGTAGACTAACTGTAGATATGCTTTCTTTAAAAACAAAACGACAACACAGTGCATAGGTATTAAAAATTTTAATAAAAATAATTATTGTAATGTTGTACTAGATTTGTCGATTGGCAAATTTAAAAACGTTAATAAACAGAAACTGTCTATTGAAGCATATTATAAAATATCTGATTATTTAGATGACAAAAAAGCTTGGGATGAATCTGCTCCAACTCGACTCGAGGATCATACAAAAAAGTGTTTCGAGTGACGAGTTTCTTGCCGGATTCTTCTTGAACTGGGGTTAGAAGGAACCGGCACCTAGATTCACTAGCATGTAAGAAGACGATTCAAAGTGGTCCTTGTGATTTTATTGAATAAAGATTTATTGAATTGAATTGAATTATATAAAGAAGCACTAAACTAGAAACTAGAAGCGAGTTAAACCTCACCACGCAGACTAATTACCATTTTTTTTTCAATTGGTTAAGCTGTAACAATATGATTAAAGAACAAACATCCAAACGTTCAAATTACTATGATGTGTAAGTGTAAAATATGATGAATGAACTCGCTTTGCTCGCTTCGAATAAAATACGGCTCTCTTTACTCGCCAGTAACTTTTAAAAGCAGCTTCGATTTCTCTTATAACATTGAAAAAGCTCGTTTCGCTTGTTAACTGAAAAAAAAACTGTTACTTTTGGGTAGGTAAGTTTTGGTAATTTTAGTTACATTGTGTCAATACTCAAAGATTGCCAGACAGAGACAGTAGAGAACTGTTTCATCTATTCGCTTCTTCTATTACAATGTTGAAGGACCGGGGAAGGACTTTAGATTAAATGGTTAAATTTTGTGTCTGCATTGTACAGAATCCGATAAAACTCACTCAACTTTACCTACGCAGATATCACTACATAAATATTGTAGGAGCCTCGCCAACATAATTATTCATATTAAATAAAATTTTACTTTTCAGGGCTGAAGAACCACAAGTTATAGTAGTGTTCAGGATCATCTTCGAAGTGATATGGACGATACTCCGTCTGAACTTCGAACTCATCAAAGCTTTCAACGCGTGGATCGTCCCGGCTGAACCCAAGGATGTGAGCGAGGATATTATACTGGTGAGTTAAGTACACACACAACTATATTGTTACCTGTGGTCAGTGATCAGAACTCTATTTTCTATATACATGATGTCCCGGTCTCGGATCTAGAATTTTAAACCTGAACGGGTGATTCCATGGAAATGAACAGACATGGGGTAAAATACCTAAGATTTCTTATTTCAAAAATTCCATACAAAAACTTTTTATTACATTTCAATAATAAAAATTGACAACCATAGTTTACGAACAATGTTTCTAAGCACGTGCAAAATTACTACAATACTAAGATAGGCATGCAAAGATACCTACCAACTTCTACCAGTTTTATAGCATACTTTTTTGTAATTTAATCGAATTCACAAAAGGCGTAGAACATTTGTTGTTCTCGTAAGTGTCGGGAAACACCCCCTCAGGATAGAATACTAGTTCCGGGACACCCTGTATAAATAATAGTCCTATTTGTTATTTAAATTTTATTTCTTAATAAATATTAGCTCTTTCCACCTTTTCCTTTCTGGCGCAGCCTCTTTGATCTCCTTTTACGACTCCTTTTCTTTGTTTTTTATTTATATTTTGTTTCTCTTGTATTATCTTTCTTCATACCTCATTGTTCTATATACCTTGCTAACTGTTTGACTCTGCTGTATTATCAATTTCCGTGTGTGTGTAATATGTATCAAATTATCATTTATTCTATTCTATTCTACTAGACAGAGTTTTCTCCTTAATTTATGTAGCTAATTCGTGGCCTTCCCCTCCTTCCCTTTCCCTCAACTCAGGGAGAGTTGTTGTTATCGAAGTTGATGTGTACATTTTGTGTCGAATAAAGAGGCCGATCCCTCTTCCAATTGTCTAATGATAGTTAAAAAATAACGTTCATATGTTTTAATAATCTATATATTAATACGTGAAGCAAAAACTTTGTACCCCTTTTTAGGAAAATTGCGCGGACGGAGTATGAAATTTCGCACCCTTATAGTTTATACAGAGGAGTGCTTTATTATAATTATGCATAAAATTACATTAATTATAATATAATTATGGAATTTCGACCAGTGGTCGACCACTAGTTTATTATAGAATACTTATCTCCATTTGCAAATAAAATGAACAAAAATATAGGATATTTATAGATTAGATCAAAAATTGTTTTTGACAACTATTTTCTTACTAGCAACCGTTCGCAACTTTATCCGCGCGTTTTAAATAGAAAAATGTATCACATTAAAATACTTGACTTTGCGCACAATTATTTATGAGCACACAATGACAACTGTCATAATCTAACAAACTGAACGTCGTTAAAGGTTGTATCAAAGTGAACTCACCACTATAAGTAAAACTTGTTTTTTTTTTGGATCTGGCAAATATTCAAATATTTTAATAATTATTCTGCTATTCGGGGCGGAGACAAATCCAAAACCATGAAAATTGGTCCTACCGTTCTCTAGTTATAAATGGTGTAACTAACACGACTTTGTTTTATATAACGATTTGAACCAAAACGTTAAAAACCTATGGTCAAATTATTTTAATGAAATACCCACCTCTACCCAACTACTCCATTTATCTTAGGGAATTATAAAGATAAAATATTTTCTTAATCTTTTGGATTATGTAAATCTTTGATATTTTTAATGATTAAGGCATGCTAACCACGCCCGCGTTGTTTGTTACCATCCGATAAATAACCTGCGAAATGGACAAGCATGAAACGAGCATACAGAGACAGGGACGAGCATAAAAAACATATTAGTCAGCCTATCTGTGGCGCAGTGGGCTAAGTTCCGACCGAGATGCAGAAGATTGCGGGTTCGATTCCCGCCGCAGGACAAATGTTTGTATGATCTGCAAGTATTTGTTTCGGGTCTGGGTGTTTCTATGTATAATATATATGTATTTATAAAAAAAAAGTATATAAGTAGTATGTCAGTCATGTGGTACCCATAACACAAGCTCTGCTTACTTTGGGGCCAGATGATGCTGTGTGAAATGTCCGGGATGTATATTATTTTATTTTATCTTCTTAAAAATAATACCACGCACACAGTGAAAGCTTCTGAAGTAAGTTAGGATAATAGTGACTTGCGGTCAGTCTGTCCCAATCAATATAACACCATCTAACAAAACAATAGTACATTGTATTGTACACCTAGGCGAGAAAGTGCCCAATTCCTATCGTGTGTCAGGCCCGAGGCGCAGCCGAGGGCATTAAAACGCACGTGGTAAGAATCGCACTTTCTCCCGAGTGATACATAGTGCCTTATACTACACCTACGAGGAAAATAAAATAAAATCTTCACTCGACGCCATGCTGTAGAATTAATTACCAAACCCAAATTCAAATTTCGAAGAAATTCGCGCGCATACCTTTATTATTATATAACCTTTACTACATACAATATTTTGAAAAAAGAACCGAAGTAGTTCTTTTTTCAAAATTTTGTTCGGAAATCGGAAGAGAAATAAATCATTTGGCGGACTTGAAGTAAAAACTTTTTGTCATTTGACCTATAATGAAAATAGCTACCGGCCGATCTATGAAGAAATTAAAAAAAATAACACTTTAGAAATGGATATATATTCCATACACTTTTCTCTCCCGCTAAACGCGTTAGAAGTTAAATATGCAATTTTACCTTTGTACATTCAGATAACAGGCGCAGGCCATGGCATGGGCCGCGAGATGGCGCTGCGGTTCGCCCGACTCGGCGCCGTGGTGGTATCTGTAGACATTAACCCCGCTGGAAACGAACAGACATACAAGATGATTAAGGAGGAGAAGGGGAAAGTCCACAAATACGAGTAAGTAAACTTGCAGATACGAATAGAAATGAATATGGAATCACACAGGTGGCGAGCTAAATTGAATCGTCTTACTGAAGTTTATGAATGTTAATATACAAAAGGGATACTTTGGGAAATTACGGAATAAGTTTGTGACTTTGGCAAACCGCTGCAATTAAAATCAGCTGAAATGGCATTCTAGCTCTCGCTTGTTTACGCCACACCACTTAATAGGGACGAAGTCTCAAAATAAAGCAATTTACATACGCCTTTCAGATGCGATGTCACTGATCGTACAGCTGTTTTCAAGTTGGCTGAGAAGGTCAGCAAAGAAGTAGGAGATGTGACTATCCTCGTGAACAACGCTGGAATCATGCCATGCAAGCCTATACTCAGACACACTGAGAAAGAGATTAAGAGTGAGGTGGAGATCAACGTCATGGGAAACCTTTGGGTAAGAGACAACACATTACTCTTAGACTAAGATTCAGAAAAGCAAATGTACTCTAAGCTTCCTTATGCCAAAATGTACTGATCTTTGACAAATGAAAGGGTGAGTTCATGCTTTGTGTCTGAATTCAAAATAAATAAGTAATAAATAAATATTGATGAACATTGCACACAACACCAAACTAAGAATAGCTTGTATGATGACCAGATGTCAGATAGAATACTTATATATTTTGATACTTTATAACATTCAGACACAGAATAAATCACACAAATTCTTGTCCTGGGAGGAAACCCTCAAACTATAGCACAGAAGATAGAGTTACTACCAACTAAGCTGACAGCCCAGTGAATCTTAGGTCTACTGCATCCAGAAAAACGATTTTTAATTTTAAAGAAAAACAGTCGTAGCTCGAGAAACAAGGTAAAGTTAACCTTGGTCAAAAAGAAAACCATTTCTGAACAACAAAAGTCAAAACCGGAATCAAAGTATTTGTGATAGTATTCACTTTGAAACAATCAGTCTACAGTAACCTATCTTCAATTCAAAGTGTTCTTCAAATTTCTTATTTCTTATTCAAAGTGTAGGAGGAGAAATTCTCTTACGGTTTTTTTGCAAATGTGTCTACATTGCAGATGGTCCAAGCTTTCTTACCGGCGATGCTAGAGAACAACCAAGGGCACATCGTCGCTATGTCTTCCATGGCTGGCAAGATGGGACTTCGTAACCTCGTCCCATACTGTGCTACCAAGTACGCCGTCAGAGGCATCATGGAGGCCCTGGCTGTGGAACTGTATGAAGACCCGCGAGACACTAGTGGAGTATGTATTACTTTAGCATACATACGAGGACCTCAAAAGGCGTAAATATGCCGGTCTTAATAAGGCCTACATATTTAAGCCTTTTGGAGTCGAGACCCTGGGCCCGTGGGGAACAGGAACAGGAAAATTATTTCACGGCGTCTGGTAGATACATTGCGTGACCCAAGAGCTGGTTCCTATCTTGCTCAGAGTATTAGTATTGCCATTCAACGTGACAATGCCGTCAGTGGGCTTGGGTTAGGAGGAATTAACGACGACGTTTCAAAGTGATCCTAGTATTGAATAAAATTACTTTTTGACTTGACTTTGACTTATCTATAGATCATTTTAAACGGTCTTTTGATAGCTCAACCTGTTTCACATATATTTTATATTATTCTGTACATTTCTATAAATAAATATACTTTAGCTCAGTTTCTGCGAGATGTCAGGCTGTTTGCTTTCTCTACTCACTACAATATAACCTAAGTAATATGGTGGCGCCACTGAATACTTAGCATAATGATCACTTCCTTCACTCTCTATAAACTATGCCTATGTCTTGTAGTCCTGTATGTTCTGTGTCCATATTTTGGTATGTATTTATCCTGTAGGTAAGTATTAGATTAGTCATCAGGTTCTCCTAATACAAGCTAGTTCCGGGCGAGGCTACATGGTGCTGTGTGAAATATCCAAGATTTATTTAATCTATTTTATACAGAACTCTATTTAAAATAAATAAACTTATCTCTAATTAAGTGTTAAAAGCTTTCAAACCATTCGTGAGCTGTAATATACATTTTGATAAACACTGGTTTTACTCACATTTTATTTTGTCGATGAGGGTGTATTGAATCGAGCTCCGTTCGTTGCCACTCGCGTTCACGGTTCACGTAGTTTGCACTGCGAGCAAAACTACGTGAGCAGAACCCGTGTTAATAAAAGTATATAGAGTTAAAGTCTGTCCAGTAATAATTGTCATAAGACGTCTTAAATAAGATACAAAATGCGATGATCCACAACTAAACTCATATTAAATAGACTCCATTAATTGGTGTTAGCACTGACGCTTGCTACTAACTACCTCATTTCAAAAATAAAAGGCAAAAGCAAGTTGTGACATATTAGCTGATAAATAGAAGATTGCACCATTAACTGAGTGATATAATTTAGTGTAATAAAAAAAATCGGGTTGCACTCCGGGAGTGCCGACAGAAGTGAAAACTTATTTTGGCGCGTTAGAGTTTAATAATAAATCACTTCAAAATCAGTAATTATGGCGACTGCCAATCAAATACTGAACGAACACAGATGATGCAATATTTTTTGTTCAGAATGTAGATAATATATCAAAGACCCTAACTCAGTAAACTTCTCCATACAAAAGTAGACTGTAAACATGTGGATTAAGGTTTATAATCAAATGGGGTGAGTGCGGCAGCCGGCTGCGTCTCGCCCCAGACGATAACGGTGTCGTGAATCCAGAGGCTTTACCTCATCTAAAAATATGCGTACCGCGCTTAAAGAAGTTTTCAGTTCAAAAATATTTACAGATTAACCTGACTACCATTTTTCCGTACATCGTGAACACGGGCCTCGCATTAAAACCGCGCATCCGGTTTGAGGCGCTGATGAAGACCGTGGATCCTGGAGACGCAGCTGACCAGATCGTCAACGCTGTCAGGCGAAACTATACGGAAATTACAATCCCAAGCGATATGTACTACACGAATAAGGTATTACTACTTCATATGAGTCAATAGCCTGTTCTGATGACCAAAAGACTAACAGCTTTTGAAAAGCCAAATTATAATACCATCGGCTGCGGCTGTCCCCTGGGCGCTCACGCATTGTTGCTTTACATCGTTGATCTATTAGGAACAACTTAGTTAACTATCCCTGAAATTATACTACTTGGCATCTTGGAAGTTATTTCTCTGACTTCATCATCCAGTCCTAAATACTTTAACATAACCTACTCACTTATCTGTTCTAGCTTTACAATCTGATGCCGCCGAACGCTTCAAAGGTGATGCTAGACTTCGTCCAAACTGGCTTGGACGCTCATGACTAAACATCATCTGTGAAGCTCACGATACGGAGTCAAGACGGACTTCACATCCTCTTTAGATTTTTGGTTATTTGGTTATTTTATAAATATACTTATCTTAGGTATTTTTATTATGTCCTGACTTTTTTTTTAAATAAATCAATTCTCAGTAATCGTAGCTATTTATTCTCCAGTCCACATAATCCTTACTAATATTATAAATTTGAAAGTAACTCTGTCTGTCTGTCACGTTCACGCCTAAACCGTTGAACCGATTTCGATGAATTTTGGTATAGAGATAGACGGGACCTTGGAGAAGGACATAAACTTTTTATGTAGGTACCACGCGTGCGAAGCCGCGGGTAGCAACTAGTGATTTATATTTCCTACATACCCCTTAATTTAGTTAATTTTTACTCTGAATTTACCGACAAGACGTTCTGGTTTGCATAATTGTCGAGCTAGCTAGACCCTTATCCACTTTAGCAAGATGGGTTATTAAAATTATACTAATTCATGCCGTTTATTTCTAAATGAACAAGACATTATCATTATAAATTTATATAAATAGCTGGTGTTTTCATTTACCAAGTTTATTTACTTCATTTTAATATATAGGTATCTACATTATTTTAATCTTACAATATTAAAGTATGTTCCTTATTCCTCTACATTCTGTCAATGTTCATCTACATACTAACGTAGCTTGCAGCTCATGACGAATTCACCAATCGTTCCAGTAGCTGCCTATCCTTTGATCTACTCTATTGTGTTCTATTTACCGTCACTAGGTGTGTTCTACTTCTCATTTTCCTTATGATTTTGTAGAAAGAGTCTTGAGAAAAGTGGCCGAGTGACGCTTAGTGGGCAAACATTGGCCGAAGGCTTCTAACAACAACGGCTCCTGATCGACTGCGTTTCTGGAAGTAAATATAACTCGGAGATTACAAGTGACGCCGTTGCTAGTACAAAAATGTTAGGCGTTGTGACTTGCCAGAGAAAAACAAATCTAAAATGTTTTATAAAAGTACATAGTACGTACATAAGAAGCCAATGCGACTTACTTGTAATCTTCCACAGAAACTTTCCCGTCTTGATCCACGTCCAGTTTCTTTAGCACTAGCTCAACTAGCTCCCTGACTCCTTCATCTGGATCTTCGTCTCCTGGTTGCTTCAGAAGAGAGTTTCTGAAATAGCAAATCAGCATTTAGATGAAACTAATTTAGTAATTCATGTTGAAGAATGCCATCAACATAATTTAAGAACAAAAGACCGAAAGCAACAACTTACCTGAGCAAAACAAACATTTCATCTTTCGTAATAAACCCGTCAGCGTTCAAATCGTACACATTAAAACAGTGGTTCCTCCTCTCTTCGCTGGTTCCTTTCAGCAGTATACTCAAACCACGGACCCAGGGCTCGAACCGCAATGCCCCCTCTCCCCCGCTGGCACCCCGCTCCCATGTCACCCATACACGCTCCAGGATCGCTTCCTCGGTAACCAGGTCAAAGGTATTGTGCATCACGTCACGGAACGTGTTCTGGTCTATGCCCTGAAAGGAAAAGGATAGGAAGGAGAAGGAAGTATTTACACCAATTAGATACTGATAGTTATCGAGCTAATATGAATCGCGTTTTTAATAGAAATATGAACTCTAAAAATAGCGATATATTCTGTAACATTTCCTCACATTAATCTTACAAAACCACCTCGTTTTCGTTGTTTTCAAACTTCGTGTGGAGAAGGGGAAAAGTAATCACAAAACAGTTTAATTTGAAGGCAGTGAAATTGCCCCAAATGTTGCTAAATCGTCATAGATTATGTGAAGCATGTTACCAATATTCCATGAATTGCGTGCGTCCACATTGTGGGGCGGCATGGTAAGGTGGACAAATTGGGAGTAGTCATGCGAAGATATTCAGATAAATAGGTCGAGACTGATCATTTTATGACTTGTTTTATGTTTTTTTTTACGGATAGAATAGCAAGTTTAGTCCGATCATGCATCGCGAGAGCTTGTAGGTTATTCATAACCATAGCTTTTATAAGGCTGCTCGGCTCGAGGCTATTACATCCGAGCTAACCGCCCACGTATTATTGCATAGGTATATCAATGTGAAAATGCCCTGAAAAATCCGTTGATATATTCAAATCTTCTATATATTTGTCAAATACACCATTCATCACGAAATCTCAGAAACCATCGAACGGATTGGAATGAAATTTGGTATGCAGCTTCCTCTAAGGCCGTAGGTGCTCGCTAAGAAAGGTTTTCAAAAAAATCACTCGGGATCATGGTCAAACCGCCAAAACCGCGATTATGCTTTGTAATTTTACCGAAACATTCATTCGTTTAATTATTATCTTGCTACTTTTTATAAACTGCTGGTGATTTAAAAATATACGTATAGGTATTTGTGTATGTCATAATAAGTTTATGTTTTGTCGCGAGGTCACAAATTAAACCTCAGTTTCAATTCCACCCCTTACTGTAATAAATAATAAAAATTAAACGCAAAGAAAGGCACTGAATTATGCCTTAGCATAGCCCAAAGCCCCGATACGATTTCATCATGTTTATTGTTTGAGATTGAGGTTTTGTGGTAACTTTTCTAGTAAAGAATTTTACGATCCTGCTTTAGAACTTACAACACGACCCAGACATTGTAATAAGCGCTAAAATATTCTGCAAATATTGTTGTTGTTTCTTTAGTACCCCAAGTTAAACTATTGGCTCTGTGAGCTGTAGACCTCGCGATCATTTTTCGAAATGACTGTAATATAATTTTTTTTTCGTTTTCAACCCCCATAAATCCGCCATTTTTAAAAATTTCCAAAAACTGAATCGACAAAAAAACATCTATATAGTTAAAGAACCTGCTCACAAAACTTCACGAGAATCGGTTGAGAAATGCGACCTGTAGAGAAGAACATCCGGACCGACGCCGGCCGGACGCCGGCCGGATAGACATACAAAAGCATTTTTGCCTAAGCTAAAACGGCAAGCAGTTATAAGGTCATGATTTGATATCTGCGGAACAATTTCGAAAAGTGCCTAAAAATGTTCAGTTTCTAGTTGGGCAAAAGTAGATCCTTCAAAAATGCAGAAAAGATAATATGTCTCAGCATCGGAGAATTAAATCAAAAGAAAATTAAGTAGGTACCTCGATCTTCGGCGGTTGTCCAATGACCGTAGCCGGCGCTGCTGCCTGAGCGGCTACAACCAGCCGTCGGTACATGCTGTATAGAGCCTCCAACTCATTCCTGTACAAGGTGTGCCTATGTATAATCCCAAAGAATACCGGGCGACAGTATATTGTTTTGTGTATATGGTTATATAGTTAACATATTAAAAGCTCAAGAAACAATATCAATGAATGATAAAAACAAAAAAAACATTGTTTAATATTCTTTGTTTTATTAGATTAGCAAAGAAAATATTAATGCACTTCCAAAGCTTTCGTTAGTCGCAAACGCTGATCAAACTGACCTTGATGACGATTCTCATCAGTGCCTTCATCGACAAATACGTGAATAAAAACCCGTGTTTATCAAAATGAATAGGTATTTAAAAAAACCTAAACTTTCCTTGTTCCCGCTTTAAAGACATCAAAACAAAAACAATCGTATAGCTCACACGTTACAAACTATTTTGTTATAACCTCCACAAGCCATAAGCTGCCCCTCACAATAATAAAATTCACATATAAAAACTCACTTGGAAAAGTGCGTGAGTTTGTACAAAGTTTCCAAATGTTTTTCTTTCAGCTTGCGAGTAGGCATGGTGCGCTCTACGCGGTCACCCGCGCACTGAGTCGGTGATGATACTCGAATGTACTCATAGCCTTTAGGGCTGTATAAGGGTTGGAAAAGGGGTGGTATTTGCCCTAGTCGGCGACCTGCTACGACCTTTCCAATCAAATAAAAGCTTCCATACAGTTTGGATCTTACATATCTAATATTTACTAAATGTACTTGTACCTACTCGCAGTCTTTTTTATGTTCTATTTGGTCCTCAAAATCCAGCCAAATAGCGCACCTACGGCGATTTTCGTGATGGCTTTTTGATAAAGCAAGCGAAGATCTCAGTGGCAACTTGGGCGATTTGGCTTTGAATGGTTATTTGTTCGACGATAGCTACTGAACCAATGATCCGATTTACATGAATTGGCAGGTCGACAGATTCAAATTGAAAAATGAGCTCATTGTATCTTATTGAACCAAATTGGACAAGGTTTATGCACAAGATATGCACAAGGGGTTGTTCTATGAATCTTCTTAGTGAATCCCCGATAACTAAGAACCCCGATTCACTAAGAAGTAGATCGGATGTAGATCGGATCATTTTACGGGTATTTTACCTACTAATGTAGGTAAAATACCCGTGGGTTCATTTAAATCACGCTCGCGCTAACCTCATGAAAATGTATTTATTTATTTTTAAGAATCTTTGTCCTGACTGACTGATCGACTGTCTGATTCAATTATAGACAAAAGCGCAGCCAAAACCGCTGATCGTAAAGACTTTGTAGGGAATATCTGTCTTGGTGTGTGGCGAAATATTTAGGGAATTAATTTTTAAAACCCATCCTTTATAAGGGTGAAAAGTGTTACTTATTACATAGTTTATGGATTTAAAAAAATCTTGTCCCACTAATTATATATATTTTACTTTAGATACCAGTGTATAAGCGCAGGAAATGTAAAATGGCTACATTTCGTCTGGTTCATGGTCATAGCACTTTTTTACTTTTTAAATGCCATGACAGCGGCTTTTGGGCAATTACCTACCTCCCAACCTCCCATCACTACTTCGTATGTACTACTTTGACCACTCTGGTCACTGACTCATACGTAGTAGTAGACTAGATTTAGAAGTAGAAGTAAACTTAGTAGAAGTAGACTGGAGGTAGACTAGAAGTAGATATTTTTATACAAGCACACAAGCCTGCACTGTACAAACGACATTCCATAGAAGGTAGAGGAGTGAACGGAAATTTTGACTTGATTGGTATCGTAGGAGCGTAAGGATTGAGAAAATTATGATTTATTACACCACTCTTTTCGGTAAAAATGTAGAAATAATACCTGTTGAATCTTGTAGTCTTGAACAGTAGATCAAAGACCTTCTGCGGCGGCCTAGCGCCTAGAACTGGAGGTTTGGGTTTCCGCTTGGGCGCGGGCTGAACGGGCGGCGCGCGGCTTCGCTCGGCCGCAGCTCGTCCAGCCGTCAGGAACAGACGCACCCCGCGCAGTGCGATGGCACTCGCTGCCATGCTTATCTGCTTAGATTCCGCTTTCGACCCCATCTGGCAAACGGACTATCAAGTTTACGCTTTTCTGTTTATTATATATGCAACGGTTTTATGAGCGTGAGTTTTTTGGACCGATCCAGCATTGCATGAACGTGAACATGCGTTGTATTCTAAAAACATATATGTAGTATATACTTTATTATAGAAATGTAAAGAATAATAAACAATAATATAAAATACATGTGAAACAGTTGAGCTATCTGGGGACCGTTTTTAAAACGCCATATACCGAGATAGCTGGTCTAGAACACTACCAGAGGGCAGCGTCCCCAAGACACTGGTGACATTGCCACGTTGAATAGCAATGCTAATACGCTGGGCCAGATAGGAGCTAGCTCTTGGGTCACACGATGTTTCTACTAGACGCCATGAAATAACTTTAACATCGCGATGGGCAGTCTACGGAATTGAAGGCGTTTGTTCCACATATTAAATATTTTTTTTATTAGAAAACTTGCATCTATCTTACATATATTTACAGAAATGTGCAGTAATATAGAGCTATCTAAAGACCGCTTAAAACGATCTATAGATAGCTCAACTGATCCATATTCAGATCTAGATCCACTGTCAGAGGGCAGCGTCCTCAAGACGCCGGCTGCATTGCCACGTTTGAATGGCAAAAACGCTAAACCAGATAGGAGCCACCAGCTTTTGGTTCACGCGATGTTTGTACCACACGTCGTGATATAAATATTTTTGAAAACCAAACATATAAACATACTAATAGCGGCTTCTCCAGCACCAGCATCAGCGCTACGGTGCTACGTATATTTCGTAGCAGGTATAAAGCGTAGCACCCGTGCTACGCTCGGGATTGCGGTCAGTTACAGATTTTAGTTTGTCTCTCTTCTGCGCTATGTCGGGTTATCTAGTTTTACCTTATGAAGGTAAACCTAGTATAAAAGCTGATTTCTCAGCATGACCGGCCGAATCGTCTATTTCGATCACCCCGTCTATCACGCTATATCGTAATTAATGCTGACTCATTGCCTTTTCTGCACCTGCCGGCTGCCAAACTATTGTACCTAGGCCTATTCACATGCACTGGGAACGTAATAGCTGCCGCATAAACTTTTTGTATTTAAACATGTTAAGCGAATCACTGTGCTGCGTGTGCCTTCTATTAAAGTTCGCAAGTGCAATTTAGGTTAGCTGAGCTTGTAACCTATATTGCAGTCCTAAATGGTACATGTGAAAAGGCACTAAGGTAGTTAATGATACGAATAAAAGGTGGTGCTTGGCACGGACTTAGAAATAACTAGGTTAGAACTATACTAGTACGCTAATTATAAATTAGGTATCTTAATAAAATAGAACGAAATCGCTCTTTTGCTATTTCGTATCGTATCATACCTATCTATATGTCCTTTTCTATAGAAATGTACTACAGAATAATTTAAACGTATCCTAAAATTCTTATGTCTTATCTTATTCTACAGATTTTATAAATATCTTAACCAGGTTAAGTCAAGATATTTTTAGAAATTCTAAAACGCAACGATCGCTTCAATATCTCCTGTGGCGCCATCTAGTATTTTAAATGTGATAATGTTTGTTACTCAATCACGTCAAATCTAGATGATTAGCTAGAGAGAGAATTTTATTAAAGTATATAGGCGACTTTTTATCCCGGAATACGTTCCCTAAAACAGATAAGGATACATCCTTATCAGCAAATAAAACCTTTTTAACAGACTTTTTAACCGATTTTTTTTTTATGTACGTTCATCGAAAATACGAAAACATCTATTGATGTTTGTTGGCATCGTGCTCAAAAACTTCAAATTTCACTAAGCACTACGCAGTAAATTTTGACGAAAGAACCCCGTACAAGATTCAGCTTACTCAGAAGCTGAAACCAGTAGAGCATGCAAAGCGTCGGCAATTTGTTGAATGGGTAATAGAGCAAATTAAAGCGTCCACATATTTTTTACGAGTCAACCCATATATATATATATGTATATATATTTATTTATGTATGACCACGCATAACTTTTTACAGAGTAGTCCAATTTTGATAATTTTTTTTTATAGAAAGGGTATACTCCAAAGGTAGTCCCTATCCAACAACCCCTAGTCCCTACAACCCTAAGGGTAGGAAAACAGGGTAGGAATCAGTGGTGATTGATTAATCACTCACTGATTGCAATGTATGATAGCTAAAGTAAGGTAGGTAGCTATTTTAATAGTAATCAAAGAGTAAGCATGTAGTAATTAGTAGATTATAGCCACAAAAAAATATGAAATAAAACTTTTAACAAAAAATTTAACCGTCGAAAAAACTGAAAAGAAAAATTTTATTTTTTTTGCTCTTCAGTTTTTTCGGCTGTTTAATTTTTTTTATTTTTTTTTATATTTTTATTTTTTTAAAACAAAATTAGTATAGTAAAAGGTAAAAGAATAAAAAGTATGTAAAAGTAAAAATATTTCTAGTAGACTACTTTTTATCTATGTATATACCACAGGCAGAAGTAATTTAGTATTTAAAATGACAGATATCTAAACAAAAGTAAAAATTACAAAAAAAGCTAGCTTAGGACCAAGACGAGTTTCTTGTTGATTCTTTTTAAACTGGACGATCCTCGAATTGTAGGGTTTACGCTAGGGATTAAAATTAGGGAAAAAAATAGAATTTAAAATTGTGAAACGGTTGGAGCCATCAGAGGACTGTTTCAAACGATCTATATATAGCTCAACTGATCCAGATCACAGAGAGGAATTTTCCATAAACAAAATAGCTGGTATCTATGCATGTATGTAGGTAACCTATGTTGTGCATGTTCGCTCGCCGAATTTCACATTAGCATAGTAAGGTTTAGAAATGCACGCAATGCTGAGTACCTAGTAGTACACATATACATATACACATACCTAGTAGTATATACACATACCTAAGCATAATTGTATTATTAGTACCATGTACCTTGTTTTTCAAACGACTTTAAAAAAGGAGGAGGTGCTCAATTAGACTGTATTTTTTTTATGTTTGTTACCTCATAACTCCGTCATTTATGAACCTATCCACTTGGATGAAACGAAATTTGGATATTGTGCTCTTTTAGACATGAGTCTGTTGTCTTTTTAGTTTTAAAAACGTAATTATTTATGGTATTTTGTATGTTGTGTCTTAAGAAGCAAATAAATGTGTGTCTTTGTAATGTCTACTTACTAAATAGGTACTTAAAACCACAAATATAACAATTATCTAGAGGTACAGACATTTTTGCTATTTTATATATATATATTTTATTTTATTTTATATAAATGTATAATGTGTTTTGAATAATGTGTGCAATATCGAGCATATTAGCACTTCTCACTATCTCACTATTGAGCACTATCTCGTCAAAAAGTTTAAGGTGGCAGGACCCTACTATAACGGTGCACTAACAGGACCACAGTCCCTAAATCATGATCTAACTATGTTGATATAACGTATAGCGACCCACCCCGGCTTCGCACGGGTGCAATTTACAGTTGTAATTTTAGGTAACTTGTAGAGCAACCCTCTACCTAATAATCACATAATCAGCGTGATGTTATAGTATGTTTTGTCTTTGTCAATCTTATGTCAATGAATAGAGATGGCAACAGATTTAAAAAACTCATTAGCTAGTGTGTGGTTATAAGATAAACCGTAAGTGTATATCTTAAAAATCCTCAATAGTACCTTATCCTATATATGAATACAGTATGGGTTACTGCAAGATGGAAGTTAATAGGTTTTTCTAAAGTTGGCAACGCGCATTGTGATGCTTGTGTTGCAGGCGTCTTTAGACTTCGGTATCACCATCTTTGTTCAATGACAATACAATAAGTACACAAAATATTTACAGAAATAATTCACGCAAAGTATTTATCAGACGCCGTGAAATAATTTTGAAAACGCGGTGGACTCCTGTTCCTCACGGGCCCAGGGTCTCGACTCCAAAAGGCTCAAATATGTAGGCCTTATCAAGACCGGCATATTTGCACCTTTTGACTCCACCGCACATTCAGCCGCCGCAACAGCTCAGACAAATTACAACTCAAAATATTGTAGGATCAAATAAGGTGCCAATGTTAAATGATGGTAGGGCTTGCAACCAATCTCCTGACTCCCATTTCGAAACGGCTAGGAGACGGGCGCGATCAGATCAGCTTGAGCATGTTTCCAACAGATGATTCCATGTAAGCTCACATAGAGGCCCGTCCCAATGCCGTTGAGCCGAAAGGTTCTTGGGGGAGCGGAATTAGGGCAAGCACTGTTCCATGCGTTTCTGGTCTCGTCTAGATAGGCTAATTATGTAATTATTAGGTACAGGGTTAGTCTACTAGTTACCTAAAATAACAACTCTAAATAGAATAGAATAGAAAATACTTTATTGCACACCACACATACATTGGACTGTTATAAGAAACAATGTTTAGTTTTTTAAACTTACGCGATCTGAACACATTATTATAAATACTTACGTGTATTTATCGCGTTTATTTACCTATTTTTCCCGACGTTTCGACAAGTTTACACTCTGTCGTAATAAAAAATAGGTAAATAAACGCGATAAATACCCGTAAGTATTTATAATAACAATGTTTAGCTACACGGTAGTGCAATGGGCGGTCTTATCGCTAGATAGCTATCTCTGCCTGACAACCTTAGGATGGATTGAAATCAATACAGCTGAATATTGGGTGATGAAAATAATATGCGTGCTTTATGATAAAAATAATATGTACATACATTTTTACAGGATAACAAAAAGTTAAATACATAAAATTACAAAAATAAATAAATAATATTAACTACAATATGATCAACTAAATAAACGAATACATACTTTTATATATAAACCTAAATAACGTAAAGAAACAAGCAATAGTTAACAACAGGACAAATAGTGTTCCCTGACCATAGCTTTAAATATAGTATGTGATTTGGCACGTTTGGCAATAGCATTAGGCAGTGCGTTCCATAGTTGAACAGCCTGTACTATGAAAGAATTGGCATGGTATGAGGAAGTGTGGACAGGTGAATAGCACCCGTGTGAAGCCCTGGGCGGGTCGCTAGTGCGTTATATCAACATAGTTAGATCATGATTTAGCGACTTTAGTCTTGTTAGTGCATCGTTATAGTAGGGTCCTGTCAACTTACCTTTTTGACGAGATAGTATGAGCATAATGCACACATTATTGAAAAAGTATGTTCATGATAACAATGGCTCGGTGCCAGCCATTATGCACCTCCACCGAACTGACACCGCATGTACTTATTTATCTCTACTTGTCGGCAAGGTCGAGAGCTTACATTAAAGCTTACCTAAGTGCACGAAAGGAGCCTCTGAGGTGCACTTTAATCCTTTCACCACACTGGTTAGAAATAACTAGTGACACGATAAGAAGAAGAAGAACGGCCTCGTCTCAACACTGTTTGTTCACACAACGGCATTATTCATTCTCATAGCATTTTTATATCCGTCGTTATTTCTAAACGAAGGGTTCGTAAATAATTTGAGGAATTTACATGTACATAATCAACCTAGATTAGAAAACTATTAAGTTATATATAGATTAATTAATACGAATGTTATCTTTGGATTCTACACGTGTTTGGATTGATTAATTTGAACACTGGACTTCCATCAAAAATTACGAACGAGAGCGAGCTTAATATTCAAAGAATCAAAGAAATATCTGTATTAAGAAAATGTTTAAGAAAACCTCTATTCATATAATCCTATAATCATTAATAAAAACCTACAACCTTTAAATCTATTTAACGATATCCTGTACGATGGGTAGTATAATTAAAAAAAAACAACCACTTTACATGTACCTAGTAGAGATGTCGATATTCTCAATCTTGACGATTATCAAATTTATCCCTAGGATTGTGCTCGGGATTGTATTATAACCTACCTACCCCTAAATAATTAGATACGTTTTAAAAACTAAAAGAAAACCGACTTCATTGAATAACATTTGACCCCATTAAAATACAACCAAATTGAGAACATCCTCATTTTTTGGAAGTCGGGTAACACCACTGGAAAGTCACAGAAGCAAAATATCGAGATTTCGTTTACCTGGATGGTATATTTTTCCAGCTATTTAGATTTAAAAACCTAACTATTAAAATGGTTTTAATTAAATTTCTATGGGATCCATCGGAAAGTACCTATATCCTTTAACAAGAAAAAATGTATTTAAATCGGACATTAATAAAATACAACTAACTTGAAAACCACAGGCGACCGTCACGTAACTTTGTCGGACTTAGGATCTCGAAAAAGACACAAATCCAATCTTATAATTTGTTGTTAATTTGCCAAAGTAAAGAAAACAACCTTTCAATAAAGTCTGAATAAAAAGGTATTATATCTACCTTTCCAACGATACTATTATGTAATACTACAATATCATTGTCAAATTTCTTCTTTGCTTACATAAGATAAAAAAATAAAACCTAGGTCACAAGCACTAGCTACAGACCAAATAAAGCCTGAAACGAATGCCTACCAAACAATTTAACTCTTTAAACTTACTGCCTACCAACTGCTTGCAATGTATTGATCCACAATTAGCACAATCGGGGCTTGCAAGCAACAATTGCCCTATCTATAAGACAAGTAGGTATATAAGTGCAATAGGAATGGGTATAGATAGAGTAGGTACTCACGTGATCGTATGGCTGGCTGTAGAACCTTACACACACATAGAACGATTACTTACATGTGATTTATTTCACTTGTGCGTAGATGGTAGCAACTGATTTGATGGTTGCTAGGATACCATTTCGTAGAAAGATATGTCGGTAGGTAGGTACTTGAGTTTTTTCGGTGGTTGTGTAATGGGAGCGCAATTCATTCAATATTGAGAAAAGAAACTCCTCTTACGATCTCGACCAAAAGAGCTAGATATAGGTAGTACATTGTAGGTATACTTACCTACCTAGGCGAATTCCTATAGATGTGTCATTTTAGTAGGCCTGAAATAATGTACTTTCTAAGTTTTATTTGGAAATGAATTGGCGTTTCTCAGTAGGTGTGGTATAAACGTAGCTTACGTAGGTACTTAAGTACGTACGAGTAGATAATTGTACTTACCTACCTGCTCAGTTATAATCTTGATGTTTAATATCAAATACTTACCTACCTACCTACTCATGAAGTTATGGTCTGCCAAGCATACCTATGAAGGCAAAATCTTATACTCAAGTAAAGGCTAGGTGTGTCCAGCAGTGGGCAAGATCCAGCTGAGACGCAGAAGGTTGCAGGTTCTATCCCGCCGCGGGACAAACGTTTGTATGATCTGCAATTTGTCTTGGGTATGGGTGTTTCTATGTATAAGTAGATATGTATTTACAAAAAAAACTATATACCTAAGTACCTAATGTAGTATATCAGTCATGTGTGTGATAACCATAACACAAGCTCTGCTTACTTTGGGGCCAGATGATGCTGTGTGAAATGTCCGGCATTATTTAGTTATTCATTTATATCTACCTTCCTTTCCTTTGTTTACATTGTACATAGGTACCTAGTAAAATGCATACCTACGTATACTTAGTACCTACCTACTCCTCATCGATTTCGATGACTGCGACGGTACCTAACTAAAAATAATTAATAAGTTATTTCCTTGCGTGTGCCGTAATGTAGGTACCTATAACTCGGTAGACCAAACCTAGTTTTAAATAGGTACAACTCTTATCACATAAATGAATAGCAATAGCCTGCTTAGGCCTTATGTGTAGGGGGGCTTAGGTCTTTCTTTAAAAGTTTTGCGTTTGATGTAGAAACTCGAGCGTATTTTTCTCATTCTTAATAGGTACCTACTATTGATAGTGGTAGAATGAAAATATGACCTATTTATTTATTCTTTATTCCTTATTGTACCTACATAATCTACATTGAACATATTTTGAAACATAGGTACATTATCATTATGGCATGTAAATACAGGCTGTATTTATAAATAATAAATAAATGTAAACGCTATCTTTTATTTTTACATGCTTTCACTGGCTGTGTGCGATACTATATCAGCATTATTCAGGAGGGGTTAGGTTTTAGAGTTCCGTACCTCGAAACCTCGAAAGGAAAAAACGGAACCCTTATAAATAAATGTAAATAAACACAGGCGAGCTTAACACAAAAACGCTGTTTAAGTAAGTACTTATTTAAAAAAAAAACAATACAATACAATGAAATACAAAATACAAAACATTTTTGTACAAGATACAAAGTCACTAAAATATTACATACCTAGGTATTACAGTAAACTTTCCACTATTAAATAAAACCTAATACATACGAAGATAAAGTACCTACCTAGACATTATGAAAAAGGAAATACCTAATAGCCCTTTCAAAACTTTTGTGTGTTGTATTTTGATAAAACCTAATAGCCCGGTCAAAATAGACATAGACCCTTGCAATTATTCACAACAAGCTGAAAATTTAGTGGCACGATACCAATCTAATGAAATTCTGAAAGGTCCCCATTATCCCGTTTGTGCAAAAAAAATTATTCAAGGTCGCAAAAATGGGTTTTTTTGATTTATAGCCCAAACGGGTAGTTTTACGATAAAAATAGCTCAGACTAAAATTGACAATCAGGTAATTATCTACTTACTAAAATTGTCTTGATACTTTATTATCTAAGATTTACCATTTCTGAAAAAAAGCTATTCGAAAGTTAGCTAAAGCTGTATTCTCCATAAAATGCACACGTTTCCACGCCACCTATGTGGTAGTGTACGAGGCGTTTTTAACGTGGTTTCCCCGGTAGGCATAAAAAACCCGGCCAAGTGTGAGTCGGACTCGCGCACCGAGGGTTTCGTACAAACCTGTAGGTATATATGTAAAAGTTCACCCATCACGACAATCAAGTCATAGTTATGGTATTTTTATTGCAAAATGAAATCCATCTAAAAATTTACGGTTTTTGCAATTTTTCCATTATCTGTGCTATAAGACGTTGCTTCGTACCAAATTTCAAGATTCTGAATTCACGGGAAGTACCCTGTAGGTTTCGATTCCCTTGCGAGTGTCAAAAATTTGCTCAAATTTGCGGCATAAACGGCTGTATCTTTTGATTGCGTTGGCTTAGAAGTTAGATTTTTTCACAGCTTTAAAACTGAGTATCAAATACTCAGTTTATACACCTGAGTGTTTGATATAAATTTCAGCTTGACACCTCTATGCGTTCCTGAGAAAAAGGGTCTTGACAGACAGACGGACGGACGGACAACAAAGTGATCCTGTAAGGGTTCCGTTATTTCCTTTCGAGGTTTCGAGGTACGGAACTCTAAAATGGTGTTAAGGAGCTTCTCTGGTGCAGGTGGAAGTATAGTATGGATTGACTCCAGTACATTGTCAATTAGATTCCAGCCTCATTCTTCTGGATCCAGTGCATTGCCCAGCCACACTTGAACCTGGTAATACACTCGATAGAAATGTTGCTGAGCAGAAGCTCAGGTTGGAGGAAGACAAGCTAATTGTACACGTTTTTTATTACATGATTGTTTACCAAAGGATAAGTAACGATACTATCAATGCAGGTGATTTTTGCTGGCGCTCCATTCATTGAAAGAAGAAAGTGAATTCCGTAAACGATTAGAGTTCCTCGCGTAGAATTTAAATCTTCTAACACTTGGGCACATGTCACTAAATACTGTTTTTTAAGTAATTTTAAAATTGATATTTTTCCGCTCCTGAATAATGCTGATATGGTATCACACACAGCCAGTGAAAGCATGTAAAAATAAAAGATAGCGTTTACATTTAGGGAAAGCCGATAAACTCTCATTTGAAAAAGATTCAGAAGATTGTTGAGCCTTGTTGGTTTCAAAAAATAAATAATTTTGTTAATTTTTTCGAGTTCGAGCAGTGATTAATACCAACCGATCTTCATCACCAACAACATTAATATTTGCTGGATTAAATTGATTGATTGCAGTTTCAACAATATGTGCATAAGCGTCATTGTCAGCTTGCTAAACTAAAATATTCTCAGTAGTAGTAGTAGTAGTAGTAGTAAATTTAACTTTTAGCATTATACTGAGCCGAGACTTATTATGAACATTCTATATAAAATTGTTGTTGCCTAGTTGGAACTCATATACCTATATATTACCTATATTACGCGTCCAATAATGTTAAGAGACCGTAGTCATGCATATTATGGAGAATACAGCTCCAGCTAACTTTCGTATGGCTTTTTCTCAGAAATGGTAAATTTTAGAGCAATAAGTATCAGGACAATTTTAGTAGATAATTACCTAATCTACAATTTTAGTCCATGCTGTTTTTATTTTAAAACTAACCGTTTGGCCAAAAATCAAAAAAACCCATTTTTTTCGACCTTTGACCTTGAATATTTTTTTTTTGCACACACGGGATCAATGGGGACTTTTCACGATTTCATTTGAGTATTATCCCTTACGTGCCTGTAAATTTTCAGCTTGTTGTGAATTAATTAAATAAAATTAAATTAAATCAGTCAACATATTAGGTCCATTATTTTTTGTTAGTGAATTGTCTTAAAAGCTATGTTAGTTTACAACGAAATATACATAAATAATTAAAAAGAAGGTTTAAGGGCCCCTACTCGTGCCCAGATCAAGCTGTCTCAGGCGTGACTTTCTACTTCATCAGGACCCGAATAAAGGCCTTCATTACTGGCAGGTCGTAGCGATCTGGTATGACCTGCAGGATGCTGTTGGAACTGCCTCGCACTCTACTGAGCAACGAGGCAGTTTTCTTACGGATTATGGCGTGAAAACCATCGACCCGTGCCTCTGCAAACATAGTGGATGCACTGCAGAAGCGCGGCAGTCCCATCAGCATCCTAAAACCGTTATTATATTGGACGCGCAGAGCATTAAGCGATTTCTGAGTACAGCTAAACCACAGGCTGCTCGTGTAGATTGGCAGTAGGCTTTGAAAAAATAATGCAAGCGTACCCCTATTATTTGGGCTAATTTGACCGGGCTACTAAGTAGGTTTTTTATACTTACCTACCTACTAAAAAAAGTTGTACCTACACCATACAAGTTATTTAGGCATACCAATTGTTCTCTAATGGCGTAGGTTAAATATGGAGAGGAAGAGGTCAAAAACATAAGAACAAATCATTAAAAAAGTTCATTAAAAATGTTTGAGGCGTAATATGTAGGTACGAATTATACCTACTAGGTTGGAATGTGAGGTTCTTTTTAGAACTAAGTCTGGAACATCGAAAGCTTAATACTAAAAAAATAAGCTTTAATACAAAAAAATCAATAAGGGGGTTAAATGTAGTAGGTATATTTTTTGGTAACAGTTCTATATCCATAGGTAGGTTAATAAAACAAATTTAATTTTGTTAAAATGACAAATCAAATGACAAAATAAAATAAGTAAGTACAGACATCGTTGACATCTGTTAATAGGTACCAAATCTAATCTATCAATTATCATCACTCATTAAGGTTCAACTCCTGACTCCTGCTCCAACTCCCACGTGCATTTTTACATTTTTTAAATTTGTAGCCTAGTTGATCCTTCATGATTTTTCTCAAGGTGTCTATGCCTCCAGGAAAGTTCAAATCCGCTTTAGCAGCAGCCAGAATTTTTCTCATTGTTGGAATTTCCTTTTTTACTGTGTAAAAGCTATTTATAATATTTCTAATAGCACAAAGGTCAGAGTTATCCAAATTTATTTTTCTGGCACTCGATTTCCTCTTTTTACCCGGTGTAGATAATTTAACCTCACGCGACGAAGGGCCTGGCGAAGACGATTTTTGCATAACGATGTTATCCGAAGAAGTGTTCGCTGTTTCAAAAGATGCATCTTGCCTGGCAATTTCTGTAGCAGCCTCGTTTTTTATTCGCATCAAAGTTCTTTTCGAACAACCAGTAGCCAAACAAGTTCGTTTAACAGCTTGATCGACAGGAATGACGAAACGTTTGTTCTTTTTTTCATTTTCAAAAAACTGCATCACTTTCAAGATAATGTTTCTTTCCCTACTGTGAATAGGTTTCCTCATAATCACTCAAAATCTGGCCAAAAATAATAACAACGAAAAAATACACAAATGACGCGCGCGCGCGCGTTACGGTAGTAGATAGGTACCTATTTACTGACCGTACTTCGAGTCGAGGGCCAGCCAGAAGGGTAGGCGGTAGGGTGTGGTGGGAGGGGAAGCACGTTCCACGCAGGTGCCAAGTTGATTTCTGCGTGTTATGGCTGGTTTACACGGGCTTCATAGCTAAGTGCTTAAGTATTAGGTAAGGTATATCACAACACTAAGCCCCAATATGACAAGTGAGAAGTTACCGTTTACACGGCGGGGGTAGAAGGTATTAGTGACTAGACATTTGAAATGGAACGACACCGCCCGAATTTGCGCAGTGTGTTTAAACATTACCTATTCAAACATATTTATCTTAAACATGATTGAAGAGCTATAAGAAAGACGAGCATTAAAAAAACGGTCGTAGACAAGACAGTGGTTACTACGCAGAGATAACGGGGCCATTCTGCTCTTCTATTAAGAAAGAGCTAGCAACCGAAGATCCAGGAGAATATAGAGTAACTATGAGAATGTCAATTTTATTTTATTTAGATAAAAGTTGTTAAAAAAAAAATAAGTCAACAAACAAACACGTGTTTTCACTTCCCGGTACAACTTGTCACTAACTAACATGTCGTGTCGAGCTGTTTACACAAGGTCAGCAAGCGACAACACGCGGTCAGGTATTGACTTGTCGCTTATTAGATAGGATCAATTTCTATTCACTTGCACTATTCACAAACACTAATAAAGCACTAATCTCACAGTTTACACATTGGGATTTAGTATTAGTGACAAGCCTGCCAAGCACTTAGCTACGAAGCCCGTGTAAACCAGCCATTATAATTGAATGAAGAGAGAAGAGAAGAGAGAGAAGAAACCTATGAGAAGCCATCTCCTCATCAACGCCATCTGCCAAACACGGCTAACAATATTTTAATGGTGGTTCATTTTGTAGTCGCTAGATAACGTTGTTACAAAACTTTTGTATATCTTTCATAAAGGTCAAACCGCATTCAGAACAGAAAGTTAAAAAGTTTACTTCGATACCGACACAGCACCACAATGAAGTTGCAGCTATTGTAAACATTTAATGAAACGTCAAATTGGCTGACATTGACATTTGACAGTACTATTGGCAGGAAAGGAACAAAAAAATCACAACAAAACAAAACACGGTTGTCGGTCGCGCGGAGTTTCTTCCATTTCCATAATTACAAAAAATCGAGCTAAATATAAATTAAATAACCCCTAAATAGTGAAGTAACATAAAGCTACCAGGGTAACGGTTCAGTGAGTTGATTGAAGAGGGAGCGGCGATATTCACCAACTGCAAGTGATTATCGTGGTTTCAAAGGTAAGTTTTTGTTTGTACTTTTACCTCATTATTTTATGTTTATTCGGAGTTTCAAAGCCTTCCAATAACTTTGTGTTTGTTTTGTTCTTTGTGTGTGAAGTTTAACTGAATCGGCGTTCAACCTGTATCTCCAACCGTTAAAATGTTAAAACCCTCACCTTGATGATGAGGAATGTGTCATTCTTTCTTAGACTTAGTCCTGCTCCATAATTAGGATAGAAAATCATTAGAGTAGAGTTACGTTTGGCTCAAGGTAGGCCTTAAAATGTAGCCATTTGTTTTGAAAAACAGATTTTGCTCATTCATTGAACCTTGGCCATTATTTATGACCATTTGAAAAGATAAAATAAATAATGGTCTAGAGATTTTCACACTTTTTCATCAATAAACTATTTTATTTACTCCACCAAACCTAATTTGTAAATAAAAATTTAAACATTATCATAGCAACTTGTCTCTTTTTACTGTTGCTTTTTCGTTTCATCGACTTTCAAATCACAATGATGCTAAAGAAGTTTTCACTTCAAAAATGCAAAATATACTTACTTAATCTACACTAATACTGCCAACCCACCGACACCAATTTATGAATTTACTTACACAAGTTTTTTACCTCCACACATGTTTTTGTTTACTAGGTTGTTATTGTTGTCAACATACATTGTGTATGTTGTGTATAGCATTTTGTTCACTATTAATGTGGTTCAATTTATGTGGAATTTATTTATTAAATTATTAATTCACTTATCAAGATATACTACTTACTTGAAGTTATAATAATGTCCGGTCATGCATGCGTAACTTAAATATTACTGTATAAATAGAATTTAAAGACAAATTCATATATTGGTAATGTGGGTAGTTGGATAATGCCGTGATGCATAGTTGTTACAAGTAGTGCTGAGTGGCGCAATACAACAGTGATAAAGAGAGTTGTGGATTACAAAGCGTTTATTAACATTTTTGTAACTCTGATTTAATAAGCTTATAGCAATGAAAAATCTTTTGAAATGTGTTCTCATAGTACTCAATGTATAAACTGCGTATAATAAACTGTCACCTCATTTGGCCACTCATTCTCATAGATATGTCACAGCTCTTACTAGAATTAGTAGCTTGATTTCTAAATGAAAATCAGAATGGACTGTTTCCTTTCTCATAGAAAAAACTAAACTTAACCCGGCCTTAGTTACTGTAACCACGAATTGGACAGCCACCAATCAATGTCAGCTGAAGATACTTATTTGAGTATTGATTATTTATTTATTTTTCAAAGATAGACGAGAAGCTATCACTGGTCTATATCACACAGTGTTATAGTCTTTATTTATTATTTAAGCACTGATTTGCTAGTTCATAGTCAGTTGTCGAGCTTGTTTTTAAATGCACTGACAGATGTAGCAGTAATAACATCATCCGTTAGTGTATTCTAATTGTGGACCACTCTATTGTTGAAGAAGTGATAAGAGACAAGTAAGTGGGCAGGGACACGAATGAGTTTTAACTGCTGGCCATGTGAAGGTCTCTGATCATCTTTTCTTCTCAAGATGTCTTGAATATTTGGCAGGTTGAACTGGTGTTCAGTTAGAATAAACACTAAACAGTCCTTAAAGAGCTCTTTCTACCTGTCCCTTCCGAGCGCAGGCCTTCTTCTTATACAATACAATGGCTACTTTTTCCATAATTTTGATTATATGATTTGTGGCCTTCCCTGTCCCCCGTGTTTATAAAACGGTTGTGCTGCTTAGGGTGGTCAATCGTTTGCCCTTTTTATTGTCAGTAATTTTCACCCTTTTTAACAGACAACAAAAAAAGGAGGGAGTAATAAATTTAGTAGAGGTAGTTTTTTTTATGTTTGTTACCTCATAACTCCGTCATGAACCGATAAGAAAAAAAAAACCTATATGAAAGGATATACTTTCCGAAATTCCATCAAAATCAATTCAGTTGTTTGGTTTTAAAATTAAAATAGCTAGAAAAATATGTCTGAGTAAACGAAATTTCGTATTTTTATATAAACTAGTGGTTGCCCATTGGTCGAAATTCGACCATAATTAAATTTAATGTATAATTTTTTATGCATATTTAAAAAAAAATATTAGCATTCCTCACTTCTTCTCTATATAAACTATAAGTGTGCGAAATTTTATACCTTTCCGTCCGCGCAATTTTCGTAAAATGGGGTACAAAGTTTTTGCTTCACGTATTAATATAATAAAGTCTTCATCAGGGTGAGTTCGAGCGGACCGCGGATCAAACTCACCCTGATGAAGATTCTCTAGATGAATCCAAACATTGTCGGTGCCTCCATCGACAAAATAATACGTGAGTAAAGTGTTTATCAAAATGTACCTATAGTAGATACAACTCACGAAAGTTTTGAAAGTGAAATAGATGAAGTCTGTTTACTTTTTAGTTTTTAAAACGTAATTTTTTATATAACTCAACTAAGAAATTCCATATTTGTTACTCTTTCTATCCAGATACATTTCCAGGCTTCTCCAGCACCACATTTTAAACGTTTCCTGAATCTCTCAGATAATCGTGTTCTCTCAGAAAATATGCATCAGCTGGTAGCTAATCAATTATAGGTTATATCAATGTTATTGCGACTGATGGATAAGATAAATGATAATAAGTAATACCTAGCTTAACTAATACACCAACTTAGATACAGTAGTGTTTTTATATATCATGATGTTTATCGAATACCTACGAATAGATATAAAGATTAAATATTTCTTCTACTATATATTAACGACAATAAAGTAATTATACAATTTTAATACATTCATAATAACTGGTTTACATAAAAGCCGTTTTATGGACAGACTAGGGGAGAGACTTTTTTCTTATATTAGAACTTATTGTGACTAAACTACGTACATTTCTGTATTAAATTTAAGTGAGCATGAAGAAAACATTTAGTTTTAAGTAATAGGTTAATTAGGAAGTTAGTATAAAAAAAAATATTTTTTTGTCCTGGCCATGGAAAGTACCTCTTAACTTATGACCCACTTAAATACTAGCTACTGCACGCGGTTTTAGCCACGCGGTTCTTGGAAAAAGCCTTATAAACGTAAAAGACTATATTATTGATAAGAATGCATGGCCTCATGTTACTCTGCCCTCAGACAGTCAGCTGACAGATTTGAAACGTAAAAACTACTGTAGTAAACTTGTATTCGTTTTTCGTAGTTAAGCTAGTTAGTACCTGGATGAGCGAGCTTTGCTCGGTATAAAACACGGATAAAACTACTTTTTCCTAAAAATGAAACCTAGCTAGATAGATTTATCGCTCTCGAAATCCCCATATAGGTATATAATATAAGTAGGAGGATGGTTTAGTAGGTATCAAGTAGTATCAACTTATGTTTTTCTAAAATATACATGACCATTTAGTTTAGCAACTAGACGTTCCTGTAGGGAAGTCAAACTTAAATTTTTAACTGACTTCGAATAAAAGAGGATGTTCTCAATTCGGTTGTTCGTAAATTTAGTTGCCTTTACCTTCTAAACCAAGGCAGAGAAAGATAATCCTAAATACTTAATGTAGCTATAGTTCTAATTTTACTTGCATAGATTTGTCAGATGTTCTGCCTCTAATAAGTCTTCAATGGCTGGAGATTAGTAAGAGCCTATACTTTTATCAATGCGAGATTAAACTTTTTTGGCCACACTATAAATTTGATTGGTTCGCGGGAAGAGCTAATTTTTACACATAGTTGTAGGTACTTAAGTTGATATTTTGTGTTTGTATAAACTTCCTATTGGGGCCTATTTCTTTAGTCTCTTTTCCGCTTTTGTTTACTCCATAGTCATTAGATGGTCATTAGACTAATTGTAATTTCAAAAGTGTCCTGTCTGTTTGTTATGTTTTCACCGCTGAAGTTGAAGCTAAACGGATCTTCGTGGTATATGGTAAAGAGATTGTATCTTGAGGAAGGACTTACACTACTTTTTGTGTGTAACTACACAAAAAGTTGGTTGCACACAAAAGTAAGTCACACGTAAGTCCTTCCCCAAGATACAATCTCCCAATCTCAATCAACCACTCGTGCGAAGCCATGGGCAAAAGCTAGATCATGGGGATCATCATCATTAAGATCACGCAACAGATTTCCGCGGCGCATTGATTTACTCTATTCTGTTGAACTTTACATACATACTTCAAAAGAGCACTGGTAATTCGCTATTACGTGCTAGGCCCTTAAGTATTATAAAATGTTTTCTGAGTCCTAGTAATTCCGCCATCAGTGCATTATTACAAAGGGCTAGTTCCTAAGCACTGGATAAACTGGTACGGGGCATAGCCGGTCCTTGAACCCTAGCGGATGCCAAGAAGGTACTCCGACTCGAAGTAGGTAAGTCGAAGTACATAATGATTAGTGACGGAATATTAATCAAAGTGAATAATTAAGTATCTACGGTGTAAAATTATTATAAGCTCAGGTTTCGTTCCCGGTAATTATTGTAAAGGGTGTAACAGCGCTTATTTTATGCTTTATTTTGTTGAATGAACCGACAACGCATGTACTGACTCGTCTTTCCTGTGGAATCTGTCGGCAAGGTCGAGAGGTTAGTGTTTTAGGCCTGCGCTATCAAACAGAATCCCAGGCAGAGTGGCGTCAGTGGAGAGGAAACTTCACCCACCTCAGCTTGCTGGAGTGGATCCATGAACGAAAGTTTTCAATTACAAAAAACTGCTCTGTAACTTAACTGACGCCACCTAAATCATCTTCAACAGATGAACAAACTTAATCAACTAGTCATCAGTACATAATTATTGGTACTTTGTAGCTACGTTTAAAATGTAGAGCAGAAAATATGGAATAGCATTACTTAGTATAATTTTCTATGATACGAGTTCTAGATTTCATATGCACACGAAATTTGCTAGAGTTTGACCCAGTTTCTGGAGCAGCCTTCATCGGTCAAGGATTTCGTAGCTCAGCCATAAAGCTTAAAAGTTCGATGATTTCATTAAAACCCAGCTGCTGCCCGCGGCTTTGTCCGCGTGGTACATAAATAAAAAGTTACCTAATATTTTATTCCAGGCCCAAATCTATTCGTATTATTACTTTATTGTCAACAAACAAAAATTCTATTAGCCACATATCACATAATTTCCGATGCTGCGATTGTTTTGTTAATAGCAACATGGTGCATTCGTCAGCGGTAGTCGAAGCCACGTCTTCGCGACTTAATCCCGCTTTGTGTGAACACCAATATAATGCAAATATTATATTTAAATATTTATTCAGTACAGTTTGTATATTACAATAGGTAAACAGAATGAATATTGAGATCAGTGTCATTATTAGCAATATCATTTAGAAGCCGTGCCAGGTTGCACCGGTGTTATAAATCTGTTCAACAAAGGACACTTTCAATAGCAATAGATAGCAATATAGTGCGGGTCTTTTTCTTTTCGTGTCGATGCTTCAGTCGTTATATGGTTTTAGAGTAGCCTTAATCGGACTTACTGTGACTTCGTTAATCTCTACCCTTGTGCATGTTTTTGGACAGAGAGGGAACATGAGTAGATGCGCCATAGATTGTGTTGGAGCACCACAGTTGCTTTCCGATAAGCTGGGATCCCTAAATCCCTATTCGCACATGTTAAAATCTACAGCGGCCAACCTGAGTACGAAGTCGATTTAGCGACTTCCATACAGTACAGGCCATGGCAGGGTGTGTCCTGGTGCTACTTTTTCCTGCAGTGTGATAGAATCCAAAGCTTTGCAGCAGCTAGATGGTCGTTTGAAGCGTGTGTATTGCGCTGAAAGTTTTTGCGGCTTTTGAGTCGAGCTTGAGGAATTTCGTTGTCATATAAGAGATTCCGGCTTCTCTTTCTTGGATTTCTCCGTGGAACATGCTACGTCCTGTCGCATACACGGTGGTGCGATACCTGCTAAAGGATGCTATTAACTACTATTAACTCCAGTAATAGCAGAACATAATGCGCCAATTTTCACCAGCTCAAGTAAAACACGAAACCGTATCATTACGCGTTCAGTTTTTCAGTGTTTTTTTCTCAAATTACACCTATTTTCGTAATACTGAGGTAATGAGCCATTGTGTGCGGTTACGCTGACGAAGTCTGGCTATTGTTGGTGTTCTTGGGTTTATCGCGCGAAGGAAATCTGAATACAACACAAACTTGTGAATACCTTTGTAACAAATGATAAGATCGATGAGCGACTGAGCTTCAAACGGCCATTAAGATCAAGCATCCAGTCGGCGAGATTAAAATGTGCAGTGTACTTGGCTAATTTATTGGTGTCATGAACGACTGTATAATAACACTTATCGATATTCCTGACTGATCAGAGAACTGCTGGATACGGGATACTACAGGTATATTACTTCCGAATGATGACCTTGATGTGTAGCGATTAGCAAATCAATGGCTTCGAAGAATTGCCAGCGTTTCGTACGTTGGGCAAGAATGTATCGCCTGTGCCTGATTAACGTTGAATCTTCAGATTACGAGGTTTCATTTTGCAGTTGACTGAACCTCAACCAATTACGGTTGATTTCCGCCCAACTCTGAGACAAAACGTAAGTAATCCAGATTATTTCCTGCTCATTATGGAACATTGGAACGCGGTCGACACAATGGTTACCTGGATTTATCTGATCGACGACGCTAATGATGCCAGACAGAGATGAAAACAACATAGATCCCATAGTTGAACAGAGATAGAAGGTTTCTTAGAAGCAATTGACGTAACCCCGGATGCAGTAATTGGAGGACGTGACGAAGGACCGCGGGTTCAGCAAAAAGTTGATGCTGAAATGATTGCTTAGCAGATGTGGTTGCGGCGGGCGATTCGGTTGAGACGACGCAGACTCTGCCCGAACTAATTTACCTACTTTGTAATTGTTGAAAGGCCAGTAAACAATGAAACTGTTTTATGTAGATAATTAGGGTAAGTACTAAAGTTTTATAATAATTTTTAGTATTATGTGATATTTACATTGTGATACCTCAAAAATAATTCGTCCATTGTTTCACACTTAAGGCCTTACTTATCCAAACGTCTCTCAACTTCTGTTAAAAGTTAATCACTCCTTAAAATAGTGCCATCCCTTTTTGTAAGACAAATAGTGACAGGGCGAATCTGAAGCAATATTTAGGAAGTGTTCAAGTTGATAGGTGTTTATATAAGTGAGGCCGTGAATTGTGGATTATGTGTGACACAATACCTAAATAGTTTAAAAAAAAACTCGAAAAAACTTTTTAAAGAATTTCGTAAATAAATGTTTTCTGATAAAAAAATAGCGATTTGATCATTTGGTCAGGGAGACGCCTTAATCTCTGACGATGCAGTTATACAGAATAGCGGCTACCGTGACCCATTTCCATTGGTTAATCCTTGTTTTTAATTTACCTAGGTTACCTGGTACGACATTTATTTCTAGCGCACGATTCCATTTAAATTCCTGCTCATTCCCGTTGTAGTTCTATTCGTAAGTTAAAAGTATCCGCCCATAAGGACGATGGCATCTTATGCGTGATTATTATCATAATTTTTTATTCACCTATCTTGTCCAAATTCTGGGCATAAGTCCGCTTGAAAGCCATCTATTTTCCCAATCTTTGGCAATTCGCGTACTCTTTCACAAAACTTTCATATTATATTAAAATAATTCAAACATTGCAACTGAGCTTAATATTATTTGCAAGGTGATTTAGAACATTAATTACCACACAAGTACAGCCACAAGCGAGTACTAGCATGTAGCATATTCTCTGCATACTGTAGTCTATACTATGGTACAGGGCAGCAATTCTCAGATCAGCGACCTCCTAGGGAATCTAGATTACCTCCATAATGCCTCCTTCCGCGTTATAATGAAGCACATAGTTTCTTTTGCATTTGGTATATATTACTATAACTTTTATAGAACTTGATCTTGGATCGAAAGCTCTCGATCGATATGGAAAACGGATGTATCAATCCGTTGAAGATTTACTTTTTTATAAATATGTTCGATAGACAGCTTATATACTAAAATATACCTATATATTAGCCCTCAATCATATAATTAGCGTGGCGTTAAAGTTTACGCTGTCCTTGTCGTTCTTATGACAAAGCATAGAGATAGCAACAGATTACAACAACAACACATTACCTAGTGTACGTTTATAAGATCTCTAGGTGTTTTAGATTTATTTGAATAGAAGAATTTATCTTTATTATACACCTGATGAAATAAAATACAAAGAGTACTTAAGTGGTACAATGGGCAGCCATATCGCTTGAGACCGATCTCTTCCTGGCAACCTTTGGATGGAAAGGAATGTATGAATAAGAAAGGACGGCATGGCTTACATTAAAACAAATATTGTGATTACTAAATACAAACCTACGAAAAGATACACAGATAAACATATATAAAACATACTTAAACATTTATCTATATATTAATACGTGAAGCAAAAACTTTGTACCTCTTTTACGAAAATTGCGCCGACTGAGGAGTATGAAATTTCGCACACTTATAGTATATAAGGAGAAGGAGTGCAGAATGCTATAACCTTTTTTTTATTATACATAAAAAATACATTAATTATGGTCGAATTTCGACCAGTGGGCGACCACTAGTTATCAGTATTGTATCAGAAAATTACGTTATTTAAAAAATGGTCTCGTTTAAAACGAAGAGGTACATTTGTCTACATATTCGTATATAATCTGGTTGGTTACCAACCTTTCATGACGTTATTAAATTAAACTTCATCGCGTGGGGTTGATTGATGTTATGAAATTGATTACAGGTGCAGTTTTCACCATTTTCGCTTAATAGCTTACGAGTATGTCGGCAATAGCCAATCTCTAGTATGTGAAATAATCTCATTCGTTATTTGGGAAAGAAGTGACTGCAATTCTAAATTTCAGACAGTATTTCATTATCAGCCGGGCGATTATGGAATTCTGATACTATCAAAACTTTGATACTAATCGCTTTCAGTTACTATTGATGACTAGCTGACCCGGCAAACTTCGCACCGCCTCAATAAAACAATAAATAAAAATATTTTTTTTATATTTACTCACCTTTCAAACCTTCCCTGGACATCCACAAATAATTGAAAACCTAAATCAGCCAAATCAGTCCAGCCGTTCTCGAGTTTTAGCGAGACTAACAAACAGCAATTGATTTTTATTATATAGATTTGGTATTACAGAAGGTTGATGTTGATTGTCATACATGCTGTCATATGAATATAAACTTCAAACCAAATAAATATTAAGGCGGAGCACCGCGATCAACCATAAAAAATAAATTCTGTGACACTTGTTGTCACGGAATATGTTAATACGAAGCGTAAACCTCTTCGTTACGTAACGCGTTACGGTGCCAGTCTTTCTGGCTTACCTTACGCATACGGCAGCGGTAGGCAGGCTCCTCCTCTCTCACTCTAACCCACAGCGCTAGTTAGATTAGTTTAAGTTATCACTTCTGTCCCGAGACGCACAGGTTTTTTTGTAAGATGTTTTCTAGACGATGACATGAGATAATACTTAATAATACAGGTACGTATGCCTATATCAAATAAATCAAATATCAAATAAAGCAAGGAGCATAATTTGAAGGAACATGGTTTTGAAGCTTCACTTAAGTCACGGCCCTCTGTCTTAATATTTATTTGGTCTGAGATAAAAACCGAACATACGAATAGTAATCTATCTTGTCAAATCTGGTTCCAATTACAATCAAACTAATAATTGAAATTATACCACTTGCTAATCGAAACAATGATTGTTTCAAAAGTTCCATAATCGCCATAATGGTACTGACGAGTTCCATAATCGCTATAGGTACATACTACTTATTTGTCAGTTTAAAATTTTATAAAGAACCTCTTCTAATAATTAATTCAGAATGTAAGTACCTGTCCCTTACCTCTTCTCGGCTTAGAGCTCAGCACCTGGGATAAGAATTTAATATATGGTAACGTCCTCTGCGACCTGCTCATAATTTATTACTAGCTACGAAATAAGGACAAAATTGTTTGAAGTATATTTTACTGGAAATTTTCCGCTGAACCGTTGATTTAAGAATACAGGACGGTTAGACCAAGAAACGAAATAATAAGTCATATTTTTAACCGGCTTCCCAAAAAAAAACTGCGGTTCTCAATTCTGCAGTATATTTTTTATTATATGTATGTTACCTGATATCTCCGCCAATTATTAGCCGATTTTCATTTTTTTTTAACCTGTAGGGTTGGCTGTAGGTAACCTGTAGGGTTTCCTAATTGGTCCCATATAAGATTAGCGAAAATCTGATGTTGCAAAACATGATACAAATAGAATAGTATAAATGTTTATTTGGTACATAAACAGACACGGAAATTGATAATACAGTAGAGACAAGCAGTTAGGAAGGTATATGCGGTATGAAGGTAAGTAAAGAAACAAAAACAGAAAGAGTACAATACAGTAAAATAATATAGTACAATTGTACACTAATAGTACACTTATTGTGGTTCAAAAACATTTAGTCCTTTCCCTGTGTGTGGTATGTCCGAACAGGTCCAATCTCAGCGTTGATGCTACTCTCCTAAGAAAGAAGCGCTTGTTTTCAGACTAGACCTTGACCAAATCTGAAATTCAAACTCAAATTAATCGCAAATGAATAATTATTCGGGTAAATATAGTAAGGGAATACCTATTAGTATAATACATTATATACCTTTCAGTGGTCAAGTGGCTTCAAAGATTCATAAGACGTCTTGTTACGTCTATCAACCCTAGTTTAAAAAAACAACCTTTACGAAATCTCGCTATTTCTCCGAACTTCCATAGAAACCCTATTGTTCTTTTGACACAGTTTTCATCCTCTTAACCTCAGGTTAGACAATAACATGTTCACATGGCAATAAACAACATCTTAAACTATCTGTGATCTATTGATAGGGAGGGGCGATAGACTGAGAATACCGTGGATTTGGTGCGGTATGGTACTCGTTTTAAGTATGGGCCGTTAATCAAAAATATTTGACGTTTTATTTTCTTCTTCTTTGTTTATGGCATGTGACATAATAATGTAAATTTTGCCAGTGTCAAGTGTTTATGTTTGTTTATAGTCAATTTGTTAAAATCTTAGTCGATGGTCAATTGTCGAATGGCCGTCTAAAATTGGGATTCCTCGTCGTTCAAATCACATTGCACCATAATACACAGTTAATTCAATTGTTAATACTTGTCCTATGTAGTCACAAGTTATTCATTAAAATTCTGCTAAGATTACTGAATAAAACATGCAATAAAACGAGTAAGAAATATTAAATTATCATAAGTACTTCATGAAATGCCAAACGAAGAATAGACATTTTATTTTCTTTCTTGTTCCTTTCTATCTATATTTCTGTGTCATTTTAGATAGAAGGTTTACAAGACTTTATTATTCCCACCTGAGACGCAGAAGGTTGCGAGTACGATTCCCATCGCGAAACTAATGTTTGTATAATCTGCAATTATTTGTATCGGTTCGGTGTATTTTCTATGTATAATAAGTATGTATTTATTATAATTTTATATTTTTTAATTTTATATATTTAGGTATTTACAACAAAAAATAGTACATTAGTCAATGGTGGCAATTCGGTGGGTTCATTTCTAAAATTAGGAATTGTCTAAAATACATTTTAGTTAGTCATAGCATTTGTAAAACCTATTCGGTTGGTACCATCTAACTAAATTAGGAACGCTTAATTAAATTATATAAAATTAAATTAGGATAAGTTAGTAACAGCAGAATACCAAGTTTCGTTTGACACTTCTAAACCTAATTTTAGCTAAAATTTGTAAGGTCGGTGCCAACAGAAATGAGGCCAATCTAGCCCTAAAGTAAACAGAGCCGCTAGATGATTATGTGTAAAATGTCCGGCATTATTTAAGTATTTATTTATTTAGTATTATAGGGTAACGCTTTTTTAAAATAACTTCTCGACGTCTGTCTGGTAGAAATCACGTGGCCCAAGAGCTGGCTCCTATCTGGCCTAGCGTATTAGCGTTGCCATTGGTTAACGTGGCAATGCCGCCATTGTCTTGAGAACGCTGCACTCTGGCAGTGACCTATCTACAGATTGTTTTAAATGGTCCTTAGATAGCTCAACTGTGTCACACGTATTTTATGTTATTGTGTATTATTCTGTTTATTTCTGTAAATATATAAATTATTTCCTTGTTATTTTCGTCAGTCTTGCATTAAAATTATGTAATTCAATAAAAACTTTTATCATAATTTCAGTTTCGTCATAACTTGAAGTCGCATAGTACTGATAGTTTGCAACGTGCTTGGTACAATGCTTAGTATTCTCACGACAGTGTGAACGAAACACCTGGGTCAGTCTAGACGAAAATAACAATATCAAGTTCCGTAAACGACTTGACTTTTGACGGATCTCATTGAAAGTTCTCGGTGTCATTCTATTCCATACATTATGCTATTAACATAACAATATATTTTATCAAGGTACAGTTCGTAAATTCTAGCACATCTCATATTTTTTTAATTTATATTTGTGAATGAATGAACTAGACGTATAGATGCTCTTCTTTACGGCACAAAAACTTCATGGCATCTATATCTATACTAATATTATAAAGAGGAAAGATATGATTGTTTGTTTGTATGTATTGAATAGGCTCCGAAACTACTAAACCGATTTAAAAAATCTTTTACCGTTGGAAAGCTACATTATCCCCGGGTGACATAGGCTACTTTTTATCCCGGAAAAATTGGTTTGTCCCGGGAAAAGTCTTCAACGCGGGCGAAGCTGCGTGCGGACAGCTAGTTAAATATGTATAAATAAATAAATATCATGACAGTGCCTTGTAACACCTATTAAAGAAAATCTAATGTATATTCACAAAAATGATCATTTGTTTAAAATAATAGCGATAATCGTAGTATTAATACTAGAAATAAAGATAAACGCAGTGTTCCTACAGTTAGGCTCGCTAAACTTAATAAATCTTTTATAGGGCAAAGTGTACGCTTCTATAACAAGGTCCGTCGTGTTAGGTTTGTCGATTGGCAAATTAAAAAACGTTATAAAACAAAAATTGGTCTCTTAAAGCATATTATAAAATAACAGATTATGTAGATACAAAAATGCTTGGGATGAATCCAACTGGATTCGGCATTCGTAACAAAATTGGCAAGGATCATACAAAAAAGTGTTAAGACCAGACCAGTTTCTTGCTGGATTATTCTTGAACTGGCGTTGGAGGAACCGGCATCTAGATTCACTAGCATGTAATAAGACGATTCAAAGTGGTCCTTGTGAAATTATTATTAAAAAAAAAGTTTTGACTTTTGACTTTAACTAAGGCAGGGGGAAATATAAGTAAGCTAGATGTCTCCATAAAGCTATGCTTGCATTACGTGCCTATATATACATATGTATAGCCTTTCTAATTACCTAGTTACATGCCGATAATTATTCACCTAGTGTTTTTTTACGTAATTACATCTAGACAATTGTTGTTTGGTCGGAGTTCGTTTAGTTTTTGTCTATAAATGTATGTTAATGGATTCAATGGGAAATAGAAGCAGGCGATAAATGCATGACAATAATTGGTTAACCTACCAATTTTATTTAAAACCATGTCTTATTATGTCCATCTTCTTATTCGCTTTAGGTATTATGAAATCTGCCTTGCATAAAATACAAAGCATATAGCCCAGTTGAATTAGGATTTGACCCGGAAAAAAAAATAGCAATTTTCCATTAGTATTCTGGCACTGGCAGTTTGAATTTTTTTTGCGTGGTACTCGATCCGTTGCGTCATCCGCCATCTTGATTTTCAAAATTATTTTTTGTTTATGTTTATTGAATAATTCGTTTGTTTACAATTTCACACGAAAACTGGTAATAACAAAAGTTTTTAAGAATTACATTTCCTACAATTTAGGTTCTCATCATTTTTTCCTAGGATCGATATTTTACGATTTATACCCCAAAACATAACACTTAATTTTTTCCGGGTTTGCCCCTTTTTTGTGCTAATTCGACTGGACTAATAATACTACACACATAAAGTTACATAAATATTGCTGCATATTTCCCCAAAATTCTCACAAGTACATTTACATTCTTCAATTATGTGCTAAAGTATGAACGTAAGAAGACGCCTACTACATTTCTCGCGTCGTTTTATTTCCAACAATTCTCGCTCTAGTTGCCGTCGAAGTCTTGTACATGACAGCTGACGTCTGACAGTTCCAATAGTCTCCAGTTCTGTGACAAAGTGACAACTTACGCAATAACTTTTTTCCTCACTCCAGGTATTTCTCGTCGCAACCCTTACAACCAATGACTAGTTATATTAAAAATGATTTATTTACGCGATCGACGTCATTTCTTAGATCTGTGCTTCTTACATAATATCTTTAACTGAAAATTACATTGCAATGAGCTATTAGAGCGAATTAGGTCACATTCGCCATAAATCAAAAATATTTTAATTTTAGTTCAGTTTGGTCATTGATGTCCAATAAGGAAAACGAATGAAGACACATTCGCCAGAGTTATGTGTCTATACAGACGAACTATATTCTTCTGGCGCTTCGGCGGCCGCTGCCGCGGCACGCTTGCTTTGCTCGCTCGCCTTGGGCGCTGTTTTATATACTCTAAACATAACCTAAACTGACGAAAAATCTGACGAATGCAAAAGAAATAAATGACCTGACGAATGTGGAATCTGGTGGATGTATCATAAAACGTTAGAGGTCTTTATGTACCTTTTAATTTTCCTCGGCAGACCAATCTTCAAAATATTGAACACATTTCAATCGAAAATGACTATGGACACGCGAATATGTAATGAATAAAATGCCACTAAAACAAGAAACCCTGGCTAAAATGTTTTCAGCGACACTGCGTACCTTTAAAAACGGGGTTACATTTAGAGGAGACTAACGAAATAATAATTTTGACCCGTTTATGTATTTTAATTAAAGCGTTAACGTATGGCCAGCTTCGCTTAACCCAAATTCCCAGACTATGATAGTATGTAGTTTAGATATATATTTTTATTTTAAATCCTTTATTGTCATGCATATCAGAAAAGTATATCTGTTTTGTTAATAATAATGTTGTATAATTTGAATATGTATGTGTGTGTGCGTAGCTAAAAATAAATAGCTTTGGTACATAGCTATACTTGGTAGGTTTCTTCTAGATTAAATTGAACTTAGTAGATACTAAATCAAGTCAACAATAACCTAGACGATTTATTATCCCGTTCTCAGAATACATATTTTGTTACTTCAAGGCCTAAATCTAGAGAATGGAATTTGAGATTGGTGTTCAGTATCCTTTGCACAATGAATGTTGAAATTTACTGCGATAACCCATACAATCTACACCCTTAATGGTTATTACATAACTAAAACTCTATTTGCAAGTTTATGCGTCGTAAATTGAAAATTAAATTTCACATTACAATACAATACAACCCTTAGGCTAAGCTAATCCAATTATCCGACCCTTTGGTTGTATTGTTTATAATAAACAAACTTTTGTTCGGACCAGAATATAATCTTGGTAAATCTGGGATAATAAGCCTTTTGAAAAGTACCTACTTATGCGAACCATTGTATTTGGTGTGTACAGACCGTTGTTTTCGAAAATAAGTACTATATCCTTCGATCTTTTGGTTCTTCGGCTAGTTGCGTCGACTTTTTACATGCTAGTCGACACTTCTCAACAACAGTTCATTGTTTTTACGAATCACAATGTATGTAAGTTACCCTAGTTTTTAACCCCCGACGAAAAAGAGGGGTGTTATAAGTTTGTAGTGACAATCTGTCTGTGGCATCATACATAGCTCATAAACGGATGAACTGATTTTGATTTTGTTTTGACGTGATAACGTTTTATAAATCGATGAACGCCGGCTGCACGCACGAAAATTTGTACGTTCCGTCTGAGCCGAGCGTGCAAGCGAGTGCGCGGAATAAGCGATAGAGAGGCACGATCGGCCTAAACGTTCAGCTTGTGACGCATCTTAATAGGTTACAAGTATTCAATTTTTCATCAATGGTTTCTTATGACGTTATCACGTAAAATTATCGTCCGTGAACCGAATTTACCTAAGCTCGAGAAGAAGTGGCAACAAACTCGTCCTGGTCCTAGCGCTTTTTTGTATGATCCTTCTTATAACCACCTTAACTACGAAAAACTAATACAAGAGAGTTTGTACATATCAAGTTTATCTATCTGAGGGCAGAGCGACATGAGGCCATGCATTCTTATTGATAATAGTAATTTATATTATAATACGCTTTCTTCAAAAGACTACCCTTTATGTATGCTTTAAATACATAATATTCAAACATTTAAAGCTTATTTTCATTTTACGAAGCTGTGTTAGTTATTGTATTTTGTTTATTAATATCAATAATAATCGGCACTATGAATTACGAACTGCGTCAGTTTGCATTCAACACGTCTATCTCTCTAACATATACATTTCTATAGTTACATACTTTACCTGTGTAAATGTGTAATGTTCTAGAAGATTAAGAATGTATGTTACCCACCGATAAGGTGTGTACCTTTACAAAGGACATCTGGAACTGGAAACAATAGTTTCCGCCACAAAGCTATTCAATTAATACATTATGTTAGGTATGTATCACTACTTTAATCTCAAGCAGAAACTGTATCCAAGTTCCGTTGTGTTCTTTGAGGTCCAATACCTTTTTTCCTTCAAAACGTACCTATGTGAATTACTAATAATAATAATAATAATACCGGACATTTCACACAGCATCATCTAGCCCCAAAGTAAGCAGAGCTTGTGTTATCGGTACCACATGACTGATACATACATATTATACATAGAAACACCTAGACCCGAGACAAATACTTGCAGATCATACAAAAATTTGTCCCGCGGCGGGAATCGAACCCGCAACCTTTTGCGTCTCAGCCTCACTAATATTCACGGATTGAAGGAAAAATGATCCTAGGATCGCGAAAAGATGCCTAGAGATTTTATACAACTGCAAATAAAGTGTTGTGTGTGACGCATACTTTAAGGATGGGTTGAAACATGAATAGATGTTTGGTTAGAAACGAAATAAGTAGCTTATAATAGAATAGAATAGAACATATTTAATTAACGCCACATAACAGATACAGTGCGAATATAACATAAAGTATACCGTGGCGAAAAAAGGCTTCCACTCAGCATTATGATACAAAAGTGTGAAGGCTGCTGTATCGCTGGTATTCAGTGGCGCCCTCGTGAGTAGCGTAGTAGCTACTGTCTCACGCCATGAGTGTACCATATACATTGTGCTAACTATAATTTATAAATAAATAAATAAATACTGCTGGACAGTGCGCACTACATCATCTAGCCCCAAACTAAGCATAACTTCTAATATAGTAATCAGATGACTGATTAAATACATATTTATGATACCTTATAACACCCAGACACAGAACAAACAAATGTGTTCATCACACAAATGTTTATCCTGGGAGCGAATCGAACCCTCAACCTACAGTGCAGAAGGCAGAGCTACTACCAACTTAGCTGACAGGCCAGTCGAATTGGCAAGTTAAAACTCTTAGAGAACTAAAGAATTAACAAAAATATTTACAAGCGTGTTAAAAAGGCATTTACGAATACAAATACAATACAAAACAGTGTAAATATTGTAACATTGTGATAAATATATTAAAAAATAAAATTAAACCAAAAACATCATTAAAGAGCAGACTTTTGTTAACAAATATTTTTCAATAAATTTTTGAAGGACTAAATAATAATCGAACTTCTCATAGGAGGAGGAATAACTAAATGTACTCATTTATATACCTTGACCCCAGTGTTCTATGGTTCCACTATCTTATCGTAATATAACAAGTCAAATATGCATTTTACGAGCAGTCACACCATATCAAATAACTTAGCTAACCGAGGATAGGCAGGAACATGATCGCTGCAACCAACGCTCGCCCTTGACTCACTCAGCTGATCAGCCATGCTCGGCGGAAACTAATCACTTTTCATTAGATACAGTTGCCGAAATGCTTTTTGCTTATTATTTTGTGGTACAAAATCTCGTTTATTGAAGCATTCTTCCTTCTGACTTATGGTTTTTTTTCGATTCTATTACCCTATTAGTTAATTTAGCTTACACATTGATTGGCTTTGTACTAAAATCTCAAACTAATATCTTCCAATTTTACAGTGAAAGTTTAGAAGTTTATTACTCAATCACGTCGTAACAACGGAAACAATTTAGATTACATTTTCACACTAAATATCTTTTAAATTGATAGCAAAAAAAATATTTTTGTTACTCAATCATGTCGTGACTTTGACAATTCAACCGATTTCGATTAAATGTGGTAATTATCGAAAGAAACTACTTTATGTAAATGACTAGTGTCGCTGATGTTTGTAGGCAAACGAAGTTGGGGGGCAAATTAAAATTCAAATATTTTTACTCAATGCAATCACAAGGATCACTTTCATACATACTAGGTTAATTTAGGTGCCAATTCCTTCTAACCCAAGTCTGAGAAGAACTAGCAAGAAACTCCTAGTCCTAGCGCTATTTTGTGTTATCCATCTTATAACTAACTTAACTACGAAAAACTAATACATGATTACAGTAATTTTCACTCAAAACGGGATATTTACCATGATATATGAGTTTTTCTGCTTCTCGATATTTCGGCACAGTTGCATGCGCCATGATCACGAGATAAACTGATCATGGATCATGGTTTATCTCGTGATCATCGTTTTGAGTGAAAATTATGTGCAAAACCATGATAGTTTTAAAAGATTACAGTAGTTTATACATTGTAAATCTATCAGTTAACTGTCTGTCAGAGCAGCATGAGGCCATGCATTCTTATCAGTAATATAGTAATTTATATTATAATACGCTCTCTTCAGAATAGATAGCTCATTTGCATTTTCAGGAAGCCTATTATAGAAGCGCGCCGTGTAGCTGTTTCCGTTACTTTACTTTTTCTAGGACAAAGGACTTATTTACTTTTTTTAGTCGAAACCTAGGGATGTATAATTGGTTTCTGTTAATAGTATTGATTCTATGAAGATCACTATTTTGCTGAAACCCATCTCTATTTTTATGAGCTCTTTTTTTCTATATCTTTTTTTAAGCTGTTGATGATAAAAATGATTAACCCAAATTAGTAAAACCACTCTTCAGTTGGTAGTAGACTAGTAGGTACCTAGACTACGCTTCGCTCGTTTTCGATAACGCAATTAACTCAACTAACTGACATTTTGGTGGACATTATTGGTTCGATTTCACGTTCGATTTGCTGATTTTGCCCGCATTTTGTTCACGCACGTCGTATACCCGAAATACTTAATTGCTGGTTGATATTGTGGAATCGATCGACTTAAAAACCGCTTATTTGTAATGTGATGAAATGTGATATCTTAATAGGGGTTCTATCTACCGTCGAGTCGTATAGTAACATCGAATTTTTCGTGTTTTGGTATTCATTTAACATATGTTTTCATTTCAGGTAAATTTCTTCGAAAGCTGATTCACTAAGGTACGCCACATGTATTCCAAAAATGGTGATTTCGGTGTGACTGCACCGAAATAAATCCACTTGTCACATGCAGCCATACTAAAATCTAATCCGTGAAGTTTTACGCGTTCTTTGCCTTGACATTGGCCGTAGTCCTTTCGAACCCTTGCAAGACTAATGTAAAATGAACCTTCGATTTATATAACGATCTGTATAGTCTTTTGATGCCGAGGGGTCACACAAACTGGTGTCGAACGTGGAATTGGATTACCAAGTGTTACATTCGTTTGATCCGTCACTTTGTTGTCTTTCATACGATTCTGAAGGTTATTCAATGTTGAAAGAAAAATGTAAATTGTAAATCCATTATTAATGTTGATGTTCTCATAGGCATTGACCAGACTATTCGATTTTGCCATAAAATAAAGCGGGCCTTAAGTATTTCTGTTTTTGATAATCTAATGTCACATAAACGACATAGTACTCAACACATAGTCAAAAAGATGATTAGACGTCCCAGAATGCAAAATCATAAAAAAACCATAAAGAAGCGGAACAAAATGTCAACTGAAGGCAACGAAAGATGAGTCACGAACAATGCTGTAATTTTGAAATCCGTGACTAAATGTCGTGGACCTTATGGATCGTGAGCTTCTCCCATGACTGGTGATACAGAATAAGAAATAGTTACTAAGTTATTGACGAAATCCTAGATTCTAACAGAATATTTCGTGGTATTTCGATCTTTCCAGTTCTTGCAATAGGTTGAACAGCAATCACGTTTGTGGAGATCGTTTACGGCTCTAACAGATACTCTAATTTTAGGATTGCTTACTTTGTTTGGTGAATGTTAGTGAATCTGAAATTTAGCAAACGGAAAGGGCCTGAAAATTAAATTTTCAAACTGATTTCTTTCTTTTGTTTCTGTCTTTTCTAAATAATCCACAAACATACCTGTACGTAGCAAGTGTAGGTGTATACATTTATGCTCCGAAAATTTTTTGAAGGTCTCCTCTAAGGATTTCCTTCATTAATTTGGAATCAAAGACAAATCCTCAAGTTGCGCAGACAAACTTTGCTCGTTAAGGACAAGATTAAATCCCGAAAGGATCCCAAATTCAGAATTAGAATTCTATTGATTTCGTAAATGTAACTTTGTCTTTGAAAAGATCGTATTATCTAACGAACTTTATTTCGCAATAGTTGTGTTGGGTTTTTGTTACAAAAATATTATTTCCAAATACACACAAACAATGCGATTCGATTTACCGCGCTGTATCCACGTGCGAGCAAGCTACATTACAAAATATAATATCCCACACATATGCCGTAACTCATCACAATAGCATCACAATTTACAACAATAGTCCATCGACCCAATTCACATTGAACACTCTCCATTACCGCTATATTTAGGCGACAACAATTAATTATGCATTAGAGAGAGCAGTGGACACGCGATGGAAAGTGATAAGGCAAGGCTACGAGATGTGATATACTTTTACTTGAAGACTTCTTAACCTAGATGTTCGAAGAACCTGCAATTAAGACACGAAGAGAAACAATATCGTCGTTATGGAGCCGCTTCAAGAGATATATAGATTGTAGAATTAACACTTACGATGAATACTGAAAGTTATAACTTCTAGCTGTTATTTGCAGCTAATAAAAAGCTTACGCAGCACGTAACATGATAGGTAAAAGTAGAGTCGAATCAAAATGAGGAAGTGATATGTAAAGTAGTTGACCAAATTGACATTTCAACAAAGGCCAATTCATTAACCAGTGCAACCAATAACAAGGATATTGGTTACCTATAACAATGCTCAACTGTATATAACAAAGGGTTAGCTTAACCTATCCATTTAAAGATTACAGTTATAAAAGCTGCTAAAATAACCGATGATTACAGTAACTGGTTCGTGTTAAAGACCAGTGGCATAAAGCTGTTACTTAATTACATGTGCCAGATAAACAATCTTAAAGTGTGTGCTACAAATGATTCTGTCAGTATAGTTTACACAATCTCTTCGTTGTATCAAATTACTATATTAATCGATGTTATAGTTATAATAACAGGACCAGATAAAATATTATGTAATACGGAAACGACTACGTATGTCAATGTTACAAAAAACTGCGTTTTGACACGGTCGTTGCGTCGTCAGTGCAAACAACTTTCAGTTGGGTTCGGAAAGTTTCAGTTTAGATTTGAATGGATCAGATGAAGTGTGAAGTGCACTTGTATTGCGAAAGTGAGACTATTTAGTTATTGTCGCAATGTTAAATTCATGGAATATTTTCTCTCTATTATACATGGTGACTAGCGCAGGATTGAAGTGAATGGTACATACCAAAGGGGCCCTTTACTTAGCAGTTCTATACTCAGTAGTTGGAGAAAACAGGTTGTGGATCATGATTAGTTACATTTATGCTCAGGTAAACACATCTTGAAATTATTTAAGGGCGACCTCTGTGGTACAGTGGACCAAGGCCTGGCTGAGACGCAGAGAGTTGCCGATTTAGCTCCTGCCGCGGGACAAATGTTTGTATGATGTAAGAGAATTTGTCTCGGGTCTGGGTGTTTCTATCTACCTATAATATGTATGTATTTACAAAAAAAAGTACATAATGTAGTATATCAGTCATGTGGTAGCCATAACACAAGCTCTGCTTACTTTGGGGCCTGATCATGCTGTGTTAAATGTCCGGCATTATTATTAATATTAATATAATGATAATAATATTCCTAAATCGTAAGGCAAAGCTATCAAAGACAAAGAACTATGTTGTTATAATACATACTCTTGGCGTTTTAGAAAACTTTGCATAATTTGAGTCATAATCATAATAAATAAAATAAAATAAAATAAATAGTGCCGGACATTACACACAGCATCAGAACTAACCAATCCTAACGCTAATCGACACCATTTAATCAATTAAAAATATTGACATGTCCGTCCTGAAACCCGGTCAGAAATTTAAGTCATGAACATTGTATGCGGCCTATTATAAAAACACTGTAACATGTTGCACGAAAGTGTACAAACTGTTCTACAATTGTTTTATGTACTAAGATAAGTATTTCAATGGTAAGTATTACAATGATTTTATTGTCTTTCTTACAGATGTTTGAACATTGTACCGATCAGTGGGTTTCTATCCATATGTCCTCCTTCAACTTTTCGGTATTTAATTTATCTGCTTCTCTGTGACATATCATATTCATTATCTATCTAATTCTTCTGATCGCTTTCATACAATTAAAAGCTGATAACCTAAACTTAATTTCCAATTTCTCTCAAATTACCAAATTCTAATACTGGCGTTAAAGTTATTGAATTCCCGGTCAAGGATTGTGATCCTTAGCAAATGGTATTCCAGAAGTACCTAACGCTGTGTAAAGCCGTGTCGTAAATATCTGGTTTAGCAATTTCAGGTCTGAAACACAATCGTGAGATTGGTCGGTTTCGCCCCCAAACGATTTGTTCGCAAGTTCGTTAGTTGGTTGGTAGGCTATAAATAAGGTTAAACCGGTGTTCTTCATTGGATTTTGTTATTTGCTTTCTAACAAAAACAAATAACTGCTAACAAAGATAAAGCTTTAAACTTGTGACATTGTTTTACTGGCAGAAAGTATATCACCTACATTTTGCTTTAAGTGAAGTGAAGCGAAGCGAAATCTATGCTATAAGTCATACTTGTACTTATACTGTACTACACGTTTGTATTGAACATGGAAACCAGGTCATAAAACGAAGCATCAATCATCAGGCTAACCCCAAATCTATTCCTTAAACAACAAACGAAATTTTACGAGACAAAAGATTTGCAGCTTCGAAAACAAAACACAATAGCCGAATATCGTCATTCGTCAAATAATAAGAAACCTACAAAGCGTCCATAGTTTCAAATTTGAACTCAAAAAATTTCTTACGGACTCTCAAAAAGAGAATGAAGATCTCAGAAATGAGATCTCTTTTTTATAGTGCCCTATCTCTTTTTTACTTTTGCCCTACTAACATCTATAAAATGATTGAATTATTTATATAGGTTTAGGTTATACACCTATAAATAATAAGTATTTATTAGTAAAATATTATATTATTTACCTGTATATATTTTATATATAATTTATATGTTACTTAAAAACAATATCGAATCACACACCTTTTTAGTCTTTATGTACCTACTAGTCTATGTCTATCCAATGTCTATGTACCCATGGCTCTACAGCTATTCTTTGCCCGCGCTCCTTCTAGTGATGTCACATTATTATTATTTGTATTATTATGTCTATCTGATTTTCGTATAGTTCCTTATTTTTGTATATTTACCCGTGGCTCACCCACCTGGTTCCGACGGAAGATCAGCGTTGCGTTTTATAGTTTCGACTGTATAACGCAACATAATGCTGAGTTGGACACCAATTTGTAACAGCACACTTGGACGATTGCGAGACACTCAATATTTAGTTTAGTTTAGTTTAAGTTATCTTTTCTGTTTTAGAGATTAACTATTTAAAGCGTTTTTTGTTTTTATTTTTTCTGTTTCACTTTGTATTTATTTTGAGTGTACCTTCATATTGTTTTTTTTTATGTGTATGTTGTTACAAATAAATATATTTTCTTTCTTTTCTTTCTTTCTTTCAAATGATAATCAATTTAAAACCAATAAATACGTTTGACAAACATTTTTGTAATGATTTGTAAAATTTCCAAAACACCGCACTATTTAATTTGTAAAATACACACGATTTATAACGCAGTAAGTAGATACATAGATAGAAGATAGAAATTACTTTATTGCACACCATATATTAAAGAAGTTGAAAAAAAAAAATGTTTTTGCTATTCGGTTGTACAATGGGCGGTCTGATCGCTATGTAGCGATATCTGCCAGACAATCCTGGGATGGATTGAACTGAATGTAGCTGAAAAAAGGGTGATGACAATAATACTAGGAGATTTATAATGAAAATTATGTGTACATACAAATTTACATGATTTACAAATTTCAGTACCCAACTAGTACAAGAATGAAACGTGTACAATGCTTTTACTACTAAGTATTTTCCTTTGAATTTTGCGGAACCCATAATCATCCTCATTCCTAGCCACTCCTCAACCACTCCTTTAAGATTGTGCCATCCGCCACGATCTCGATTTAATCTTGAATTCAATTCAATTGTTGGTAAGTGGCATCTTAAACTTGTCCATCAATGACTTAATCCGTCAATCAAATAATTTTGCATAGTTCTGTTTCCAGAGGCACATGATCCCACGTGATTAGCGATTGTATATGCTATATATTCTAACGTCAATTAAGGTTATTAAATTTTCTCACGTGTGGTGCATAATCAATTTACTCTATATCGAATTTATCGATATGAATTTTAACCGCATGTGCTTTACGTATGTTTTAGTCTGTTTAAAATTTCTTGCATATTATGATCAACCATCACTTTCGTAAAATCTTCCTCTATTCCTTGCTCTTTGAAACACATTTATGTTCTACAGTTCCATTGTTACAAAGCCAGCTAAAATGTTTACTTTCTTGTCTTTGTGATTTCTGTTTCCGTAAATATACCAAAGTAATTATTCTGCTCGTTACTTGTGGGTTGTTGAACTTATGACTAATTTGGTGTACCAAAGCAATACTACATTCTCTGCAGTTAAATGACCCCACCCTGATAATGGTGAAACCATTCACTGGTAGCAATTCGGTTGGTTCATTTCTAAATTTAGGAATGTCTAAAATATATTTTAGTTAGTCATATCATTTGTAAAACCTATTCGGTTGGTACCATCTAACTAAATAAGGAACACTTAATTAAATTAGATAAAATTAAATTAGGATAAGTCGGTAACAGCAGAATAACAATGTTTAATTTGACAGTCTAAACCTAATTTTAGCTAAAATTAGCTAGGTTGGTGCCAACCGAATTGCCACCACTGTATATTTGAGTTGAATTTCCATGGTCTCTGAAATAGAATCCTCACTTTAAATATAATAAATAATGCTGGACATTTCACACAGCATCACCTGGTCCCAAAGAAAGCAGAGCTTGTGTTATGGGTACCAGGATGACTTCTTCATCTTCTTATCGTGTCACTAGTTATTTCTAACCAGTGTGGTGAAAGGATCAGAGGCGAAAGGATTTGTGCACTGATATAATAATTATATACCTTTTCTTTTCGTATGTTATACCTATTTATTTGCGGCTGAGACACAGAAAGTTGCGGGTTCGATTTCCGCCGTGGGACAAATGTTTGTATGATCTGCAAGTATTTGTCTCGGGTCTGGGTGTTTCTATGTATAATATGTAAGTATTTACAAAAAAAAAAGTATTTTTAGGATATATATCAGTCATGTTGGTGTAACACAAGCATTGCTTACTTTGGGGCCAGATGATGGTGTGTAAAATGTCCGGGATTATTTATTTAAATGCATTACCAGAGAGGAATAGTTGTAGTGACTGTTCTTTAGACTATGTTTAAAAATGATCTAATGTTATTAGGCTTTGGTGTTTCAAAAGTAAACTTTTTGCAATTTTAAACAAACTTGCATTATACTAGTAAATTTAATGTAGTTTAATCCACAAACAACAGATTAAAATTAGTCTGCTCCGCTTCCGTTGTGAAGTGTCGCAAGAGCGTCGCACCGAATCTGGGCCAGGGTTGCTTCGTTAGCGGGAGCTGGTTACAAACTATCCTAGAACCAGGTTCTTTTAATTGGCAAGACGTGCGAGTACACCTTGCCAATTAAAAGAACCAGATAACGAATCTCAATGTTTTGCACTGACTGAAAACAATTACTTAAATTAGATTTGGCAATAACTGTTGGTCTAGGCTACAAAAAGAATAGGTATATGCATAAACGAATGCCCAAGCTAAGCTGGCAGACAATGACTTGTTTTTATTAAGCAGGATTGATATACATACACAATACCTATTAATCACAATGCCCCTCTTAACTTGTTTCTCTAAGCATGGTTGTAGTGCAACAGCATTGTACACAATATTTAAGGAACTGTTATTTTAACAAAACAAATAGCAACATTTCATTCAAGAACATTTACTTCACACCGTGCCCCCCAGCCTCCCTCTACGAAAGTCGTAAATTTCAGTTACACTAACTTCATTCAAGAAAAGGCATCATGCATAGCCTAGGCAAGTCATTAATTTCACTTTAAATCTTTGGTTTCACTTTTCTAGTATAATATGGCATATCCCTACTAATATTATAAATTCGAAAGTAACTATACAGTCTGTCTGTAACGTTTTCACGCCTAAACCGATTTTGATGATTTTTTGTATAGAGATAGATGGGACTTTAAAGTAGGAAATAGAATAGAAAATACTTTATTGCACACCACACATACATTATACTGTTATAAGAAACAATGTTTAGCTTCACGGTAGTATAACGGGCGGTCTTATCGCTAGATAGCGATTTCTGCCAGACGACACTGTCGACGTAGGCTACTTTTTATGGAGACACCACACGTGCGAAGCCGCGGGCAGCAGCTGAATAATGCTTTAAGCTTCATACAAACCATCGCATAAAATGGTATATTTAACGATAAACTGAATCCGCGGCGAGACAGGTATAATATTATACCACAGAATACTTATTACTACAAGATGGTAGACTCCGCGGAAACATTTCATTAAATAGCGACCCATGGTACGACGCAACAAAGTGCAATTCAGCTTGCAAGAGCTTAGTGTCTAACATTATATTTACTTACATCGTGCTTCTCTTTATATCGCGTAACTCTATCTCGTCTGGCTCGGCACATCTCTACGAATTTGCTCAACAAGTTGGGTGCGCTAATGTACTTATGACTTCGTTCCTAAAGTGCAGATACGCCTGGCCTGTGATACTTCAATTGGACATTAAGAAACTATACTAATTAATACATTTCAAATACCATACCTGGTACTTCAGGTACCGTACAATTTACTCGTCAGTACTGCTGGAGCTCCCAATTCTGATCAATAATACTCGTGCTTGTGCTTGCACACATAGCTCGCCCGAGCGTCCTGTACCCTTTCATACAGGACGCTCGGGCTCGCCCTTTCAGTATACCAACCACTATTAAGCAGGCCTTTAAGTATTTCAATTATACAGTTTTCCATTGTAATGCAACTACAGTCCACACCATACCCTTTCTATTCCGACAAAAACTAGCGTTACGCTGCTCCCATTACATAGTGACCGATTAACAGGAAGACTAACAACAAAACTGGCATAACTTTCGCTCGGTCCGATAAACAAACGGACTGAAACCCGGTGAGGCGTTGCGTTTGTTAAAAGTTGCTAGCCAGACACTAGATTGAGCCCATTAATATCAAAGGCTGGAATCTAGAATTTAAATGTTGTTTGTTCTGAATCTGTTTATGAAAGTTGGACTAAACTGAACATATCCGAACTATATCCGCGCATGGTCACGCTGACTAGTTCACCATTCATCATTACCTAAACATATAAAATAATCTAGGTAAATCGATAATCTGCAGCAAGGTCAAAGTCAAAGTCAAAAAATGATTTATTCAATACAATCACAAGGATCACTTTGAAACGTCTTACATACTAGGTGAATTTAGGTGCCAATTCACCCTAACCCAAGCTCGAGAAGAATTGGCAAGAAACTCGTCTTGGTCCTAGCGCTTTTTTTTATGATCCATCTTATACTTAACCACGAAATACTAATACAAGAGAGTTTATACATTTCAAGTGTGTCGGTTAACTGTCTGACGGCAGAGCGACATGAGGCCATGCATTCTTATCAATAATATATAGTCCATTAAAATGTTACATTTTTTAGGCCTTAGTGTGCATTTGTCAGAGGACGCAATTTTATTTTTTTAATGTGTAGGGGGGGTCAGTAGAAGCTTAAGTTCAAGTTTGTGGGGTCGGCACCCTTGTCCCCCGGCCGCCATCTTGGAAAAGGGGGTGCAAAGGGTTTTCGCGCTGTATCTCGTAAACTAGTTACCTTACAGAAAATTTAATCAAACATAAAATGTAGCAAATTAAATTTCCTACAATTTTATTTCTATTACTTTTTATCGTCAAGTGACCAACAAAAAAGTTATAAACAAAAATAAATGAAAATTTTGTTTGTTTGTTCTAGGTTTTACAGCGCTCCAAACTTAAACGGATTCTCGAATGCTCATAGGGATGCAATAAAAACTAAAAATTAGGCTTACTTTTCTATCTATATTTTTTTTATTCATACAATTTATTATGATCTTAACATTCCTATGCTATTATTGAACTATGTTTGACCCTTTTACCCACCACCTATGAGGTATAACATGGGCAAAGTCAAATTTATAAAAATTTAATGCATTTTTTAATGCATTTTTTGTCACTGTCTTAGCAAATCGTTTGTATCGCAGAGTGTCTAGAGTATCGTCTTTATTTCCGCCATATAAAAAGACGAAAAAACGTTCGCCAACAACACTGAGTAACGATGACTCGACTTTCTCACTCATAAATAATTTAGTTCCACTTGCTAACTCTGGATGCTTCTGCAAAATTTTTATAAATTTGACTTTGCCCATGTTATACCTCATAGGTGGTGGGTAAAAGGGTCAAACATAGTTCAATAATAGCATAGGAATGTTAAGATCATAATAAATTGTATGAATAAAAAAAATATAGATAGAAAAGTAAGCCTAATTTTTAGTTTTTATTGCATCCCTATGAGCATTCGAGAATCCGTTTAAGTTTGGAGCGCTGTAAAACCTAGAACAAACAAACAAAATTTTCATTTATTTTTGTTTATAACTTTTTTGTTGGTCACTTGACGATAAAAAGTAATAGAAATAAAATTGTAGGAAATTTAATTTGCTACATTTTATGTTTGATTAAATTTTCTGTAAGGTAACTAGTTTACGAGATACAGCGCGAAAACCCTTTGCACCCCCTTTTCCAAGATGGCGGCCGGGGGACAAGGGTGCCGACCCCACAAACTTGAACTTAAGCTTCTACTGACCCCCCCTACACATTAAAAAAATAAAATTGCGTCCTCTGACAAATGCATACCCAAATGTAACTTTTCAATGGACTAATAGTCATTTATATTATAATAAGCTTTATATTATATTATAATATAATATAAAAAAACCGTTCGTTAAAATATATCGTATAAAAAACTTCGTGTTATATTTATATTATAACACGAACGGTTTTTTTTGAACGAAGATCCTTATCGCACGGTACGGATTTGGTGGATTCCCATCCACCTAGGCTAGGCGAAAAAAGTGTAAGATTTGTCCGTCACAAATTGCCGTCCTGGCCCTTTCTTTTGTGTTGACTGTTATCCATAGGGTGACACGAATGAATGAATTAGATGAACGAATGAGCGAATGAATTAGTTGAATTGAATAATGCTCAATAAAATGTTTTGTTTCACATATCGTAAACATATATTGATATTTTAATATAATAATTTCCTACCATTCCTTCAGTTCATTAGTTATTTCTGCGTTTCATTTAATTGCTCTCAGATGGCTCTGCGTTTCATTTAATTGTTAGTAATTCATTAATTTGTATTTGTTAATCAATAATGTAATACGTTTATCAATAATAATATACTATAGGAACTTCGTTCCAAACGAGTGATCCAGGACACTCACGCATTTTTTCCTTTACCTATCTTTTCCGACTGCTAGGCAAAGGTCGCCTTTACCTTCCTCTCTTTGCGCTCCAAGACCACTATTGCCAGTTTGGCACGAATGCATCCAGATCGTCTCGCCATCTTTTCCTGGCTGCATCGTCTCCGACTATGGGGCACCCACTAAGTGACGAGCTTCGCCCAACCATCTGAATGCATTCGAGTCACATGACCTGCCCAGTCCCGTGCAGTCCTCGTACCTACATCCGCTATGTCCGTTTTCGATCGGTTTTAAACCATTATAAATGTTTAATTCTCGTGCGTGCAAAGTCGCGGGCGATCAATAAATCGCTATGCTAAATAAATGAGCATGTGTTATAGACCATGATGATTATACCGCTAATGGTTGCGCAAATGAAATAGCAAATCAACATGGTTATGTAGTTCCGGCTAATTGGCTTGTTTGTAATGCGATGATGGAATCGGAAGTTCAATGTCAACTACTGCGTATTGCATTGCATATTGCAAATCAAGTAAGAACGAACCATGAAGGACAACTATTCAGCGATGTTGATTATTTCCGTGAATATTTAAAAAACTGCTATGCAGTAAATCATAGTCATAGATGTTGTCAAAAAATCCTTAGTATTCAAACTGTCTAGCAGTCCTGAGCTGTCGAACGTTACAAGCTAGCGCACTTCACAATTAGTTCTAGCTAGATGCCCCATAATTTACTATTTACATTTTGAAGTGTAACTAAAGGAACAAAGCACTTAATTTTATTAACCTCTAAATGTTTGTCCGCATTGCAGTATTAAATATTATAAAAAGCCCATCAAGACTTTCACTGGGGGTCGTTAAAATACCCAATGGACTCCTCCAATATACATACAACCATTATGAAAGTATCTGAAATGTCTTGCTGAATATTCTGAATGCCTTTCTCTTCGATGACATTTTTCAAATTAACAAGAACGCAATTAGAAACGCTAAAATTCAAGACCATTAGCTGAAGTTCAGACTATTTGAGTAATAATCAACCCTCATTAAAGTTCCTCAGAGTACAGTCAAGTACTAGGCTAGCAGCAGTACGAAGCGGTAGGTAAAGAGGTTTATCGGTCAGGGACACCGCAGAGAGTTAGCGCCAAAACTTTAATGAGGAGACAGCCAACCGTATGTTATCAGCTCCTTTGCGTTTGCAGTTCCTAACGAAAGTGATTTTGAAACGCCTGTACATATGTATCGTAACGTCCATGAAAATGTTGTACGCTTAAATTTACGGTTGCGTAATTCGTATACTTCGTGATAACGCGAAATATCCATTCACACAATGCAATTTTTGTAAAAAATATAGTTTTGCAGTCATTTTTTTTTGCTTTGCGGGTCCAACGAGGGTTATATACGAGTTGCGCTATTGTTTTTACAGATTTCTTTCATCAAGGATTTACTTTGTACAACCTATTGTTCTACGAAAACAATTATATCACATGAACTGAATAAAGGAAATCTTGGAAATCTTTATGCGAAACAGATGGATATCGTGCCGCCAGTTTCCTATTCGCCATAAAATGTTTGTTAATCGACAGGTTGATTATAAATTGCGTTTTCCGCTGTCCATATTTTAATATTTAAGCACGCTCGTTACCGACTGTTTTGGTTCAATCATTGCTTTTTCAACCAGCAATATCTTTACTGGCTTTGCTTCTGTAGAAGCAATGGAAACTGTATGCTTTAAAACGTCAGCTTTGGATTGGCTGTATTTCTTATGTTTTCCGGCAAACCCTATCATCGCTGGCCTGACTGTCAGGCAGAGCCAGTCGCCGTTTGGCGCGCAACCTGATCGGACGTGCTTCTAGCGGACATTTTTATCCGGGTGTTTTCCGCGGCTTTAATCGTTGGATTGTAGCGTGGTCTGTGATTTTGTGGATGATTTTTTTGACTTTATTGCGTGTTGTTTTGTTCGACTAATCGCAGTTTCGTGTAGCAGCCGTCAGGTATTTTATGTTACTTGTTTTTATGACTATTGAATTACTGTGTATCGCATGGTGTAATGGATGATCAATGAAGGGCTGAATTTTGAAAATAATCAACACGGGTCGACAATCATGACAAAATCTACGTTATTATATTATAGTAACATGGTATTTGAAAGTCTAGATCTAGAATCCCTCTATATAATATTTTAATTATATTATTCTTGTTTTCAAAACTTTTCTTCTCTTTTTCAAAACTTTTCTTCTTGATATCCATATTATTATTATACATGCGAATGTGTGTATGTCTGTCTGTCCGTCTTTTATTTGTTACCTTTTCACGGCTAAAACGGCTGAACGTATCTGGATAAAATTTGGTAAAGAGATAGATTGTCTCCTGGGGACGGATGGACATAGGTTATTGTTTTTATTTAATACCAAGCAGCTAATTTACAATATATCCTTTAGTCCTCAGGCCAATGGCGTTTTTCGAAAACAATTAAAACATTATTCAAAATTGATGATCCTGCAAATGTTCCAAACATAGCTAAGAACGTCTAACGTGTTACCCATTACAAATAGAAAATACAAATTGTAATCGGCCCATCTGTTTGAGAGCTAGCTGCTATAATACAAACATCCAAATAAACGAAAAAGTCTTCAAACATGATGTTTGAATCCTTTTTCGTTTTCTTTTTTTGCCTTTTTTGCGGCCGGGGTCAATAAATTCGGCTTGATCTATATGGCTTCCAAGCTACACAGACCTTTACTTCAGTCAAGGATGTGTGAACCTTACGTTGTTTTTGCTGTTTATTCATTTTAATTTCCGCTCACGGTCTCAGGAAAACCAAAACATTAACATCAAAAGTCAGACAAATAATATGAATCTTCCATTTTTGACAACTGACAAACAAGCACCCTCTAAATTACTCATAATGATACCCTTCACTCAGAAAGGACGCTAACGACAACCTTGAGTTTGAACAAGAATGATGCCTTGTTACAGATCTAGCAACATTTTACAGAATGCGGTATAGAAGAATTAGCTTCTGCCCTTTTATCTGTCTGACCCAGCGTTAGCATTGCCATTCAACGTGGCAACGAGTCCTGGAAATGTTGCCCTCTGGCAGTAATCTGGATCAATTGAGCTATCTATATAGATTTCTAAAACTATCATGGTTTTGAACATAATTTTCACTCAAAACGGGATATTTACCATGCTATATGAGTTTTTCTGCTTCCCGATATTTCGGCATAGTTGTATGCGCCTAAATAAACAGCGAGATAAACAGTTTAGTATATAAAAGTTTATCTCGTGATCATGGCGCATGCAACTGTGCCGAAATATCGGGAAGCAGAAAAACTCATAGAATTATCATGGTAAATATCCCGTTTTGAGTGAAAATTATATCTATAGATTGTTTTAACAGTCCTTGGATAATACATGTGAAATAGTTTAACTATTTCACATGTATTATATATTATCCTATACGATTCAGCCTAGTAAGTGGTTCGATGGTGGTTAAATTAAAACTTGTTGCAACAATATTTCACACGAAGATTCGAACGCCTAATATCAAGGATATTGTTGTAAACAAAATATATATAAACAGAAGGTCAAGGCTACAATTCGAAGTCACATAAATACTGTCGGAAATGCAGCTATTTTGGCAACCAACAATACTTTCGATATTGTTCCAACGACCAAACCAACTTTGGAGAGGAAAACACGGAAGAAGTTGGATAAGTTTGCTGACAAGAGCGAAACTCTTAAATTAATGATGATGACCAGTGCAATAAAAATAAACAAAATTCGTTTATATCAGGCATTGACATTCAATAAGTTATTGCCAGAGACGCAAAAGGTTGCGGGTGCGATCCCGCCGCAGGACAAATGTTTGTAGGATCTGCAAGTATTTTTCTCGGGTCTGGGTGTTTTTAAGCATAATCGGTATGTATTTACAAAAAAAAGGTATATAAGTAGCATATCAGTCATGTGGTACCCATAACAGAAGCACGACTTACTTTGGGGTTAGATGATGTTGCGTGAAATGTCCGGCATTATTTATTATTATTATTTTATAACAGCCCAAAGATAATAACATACTTTCTGATAAAAAATCTAACGATACATGCTAATTTAAATATTTCTATTTATATCTAAATTAACTGATTAAAATTTGCCAAACACCTACAGTAAACAATTTGAGCTTGATTATTCCGTTTGCAGGTAAAGATGAGTTTGTTGTCAAACCGGTTTTTATTTCTTCATCAATTTAGTATTCTTTGATCATGGTCAGGATTACGCTATACCGGTAAAGTCTAACATGAGCATTTTGGATTGTAGCACTACATCTACAGTCTACACGTGTCTTTACTATTACAGGAAGCAATACGTCTGCAATTTTTTGAGTAACTTGCAAAGAAATGGCTTTGATCTTGTAGTAGCTACGTGGTTTAGTTATGTTTTCCTGTCCGATAATGTAACCGTTCTTAACATTCTAGCTCTTGTTCTCATGCATTAGATGCTAGTTTTGTCTGCTTCACATTTCGTACGTGCGTAGGTGGCGTCAGAGCCTTATAACGATGTGCCTGCCTATAGGACCTTTATGTGACATATTTTTGATGCCGAATAACTGTTCTAAATTGAACATTGCCGTGAGCATTATGTTTATAAATGTGTCTGCTCTTATAACGGTTTTCAATGTGTCCGTATTGGTGATTAAATAGATATATTATTGATTACGCTTAGGATTATTTATTATTAATAATTCATTTAAAAAATTAACGACTTCATTTATAAAAATACGAAATTTCGCTTACATGGGTGATACATTTTTCATCATCATGATTTTGATTAATTTTGGATTTCAAAGCCAAACTACTGAACTGATTTCGATATTGAAATCTTTCTCCTTTTTTTGAGGTTACCGACTTCAAAAAAAATCTTTCTCGATTTCAATTATTTTTTTTCGACAAAATCCCGTCCCGTAAACGTTTTATAAACTCAAAAATTATGGACATTAGAAAAAAAGTTTAAAACAAAAGTTGTAAATTGATGCATTTTATTGATTAATCTAATATATCAAAAGTTATCGGCCGCGGTAGAAAAACCGGTTCATTAAATGGGCCATAAATCGTAAACGGTAAGTTTTACTAAAAAGTTAACTAGAAACAAAAGATGCGAAATTTTATTCTCTACAATAATGATCTCAATAACTTTTGCTATAAAGTGCATAGTTTCCGAGATATAGGCCAAAAACGTTTTTTCAAGATGGCGCTTGAAGCGTCACCTGGATCTGTCAGCATTTTGTGATTTTATGCTCAGTAAGTGATCCTAAACCTTACAAAAAAAAAGAATTTGGATCGGAAATTTAGTGCAAAGTTAAATGCTATTTTGACTGGCCTGTTTATTGTGTTCGTCTACTGTGCACTTCTCCCTCATGTACTCTGACATTTGTTGATAGAACAACGGTGATTATTGTTTTCAGTATATGTGATTGCCTCAAAAGGAAACTGTATAGAACGGCATCCATCTACAAAATATACTTCAGTATTCCTACACGTTTATCTTTGATTGCTTGAGCTGCGGGCCTAGCACGGCACGAGGAGAAATAGTCTTTCCACCTTTTTATCCACCTGTCAGTGGAAATACACCACCACCTGTCCACCACAGGTGGATAAAAACGGGGGAAAGACTATTTCTCCTCGTGCCGTGCTAGGCCCGCTGGGTTGTCTACTTGTCGTTGATATTATTTATTTACTAAGTTTAAACTTTATGTTTTTAGTTTTAAGTTGACTTTTATTTAACTTTCTGGTTTGTTAAAAGTTACTCTTCTGGTCTTCTGGTCGAAGTAGGTACTTTACTTTGCTCTGCAAAGACGCTTAATTTCAATATGCACAGTACATATTATTATGTTTGTATTATCTTTCTATCATTTAACTGCCATCTAGTTTATATTTATTAAGGCAGTCGTTTCTGTTTCAAAAAATTTATAGGTTTCTTCGCGTACGCTGCTGCCTGTAACGTGCAATAACTTAACGTCAATAAAATAATCGCTATCCACGTTCATTCATTGAATGTGTTAGGAAACATTTATTACTTTTAGCGTGGAATATTAGTTTCGGTCGGTAAATATTCAACACTTTCACAGTGTTGCGTGCTTGTTGCACTATAACTGTTCTCAAATTCACATTGAAAGGAAAATGTAACAGAAATTTATTGAAATAAACATCGCCAGTCTAGTAAATGCGAGTTAATAAACTCTTGACCAGATAAGCTCGGTATAATTTTTATTCTTAAACTAGCTGCTGCCCGCGGCTTCGCACGCATGGTACCTACATAAAAAGTAACCTATGTCCTTCTCCAAGGTCCCATCTATCTCTATACCAAAATTCATAAAAATCGGTTCACCGGTTTAGACGTGAAAACGTAACAGACAGACAGACAGAGAGTTACTTTCACATTTATAATATTAGTTGGGATCAACAGCCTAAAATTTTATACTTACTTCTAGTTCTGAAAATGACAATACTTTCATACAACCTTTCATCCCCCTTTTCAACCCTTTACAACACTTTTTTTCAATTAAAAAGTAGCCTATGTACCTTCTCAGGCTTTAGACTATCTGTGTACCAAATTTCATTTAAATCAGTTCAGTAGTTTTGGCGTGAAAGCGAGACAGACAGACAGAGTAACTTTTGCATTTATAATATTAGTAAGGATTACGTTTTAAAAACAAATAAAAAGAAAACCTTCATTGTATATAAAAAAAACCACTGAATTGAGAATCTCCTCCTTTTTAAACGACTTCAAAAAACAACTTTCTCAATTCGGTTCTTTTTTTTATGTTTGTTACTTATGAAGTAACTCCTCATGTATGAACATATTTAAAAAAAAAAAATATGTAAAGGATATACTCTTACTACTTTTTGATTGGTCCCATAGAAATTTATCAAAATCGGTTCAGTAGATTCGTTTTTAAATCGAAATACATGTAAAAAATATGTCATCCACGTGAAGACGTAAACGAAATTTTGATATTTTGCTTTCCTGTGATTTTCCAGTGGTGTTTACGAATTGGGAAAAGTGATAAAGTACAAAAAAGCGTAAAATAAAAAACTTTTTTAACAGTCTTTATAAAATGAGGAGGCTTTCATCTCGATTGTATTTTTATGACCTTAAATTTCATTCATTGAAGTCAGTTTTCTTTTTTCATCTTAATACGTAATTATTTTATCTGATCATGACTTACTCATACTGTCAATAAACTCGAATATATGATTTTTCCTATTTATGACGTGTGATATTATGCATTAATAGTTTCCATGAAATAGTTTCCTAGTTGAAACAATTTTAAAACATACTAGATGCGTATGACGGCGCTGGTCTGCTGACGTCGCGTCGGCCAGTTTGCATGTACAAGGTACAATGTGTTTATCTATTATAGTCTACGAGTTTATGTACTAAAATAGTATTGCTCAAGTAAATATGATAACCACTCAAAAAGCTCACTAGTTTCGTGTATTTATTAGCAATTTAGGTAATGCCAATGACACCGTTAATACTAAAATGTTATATAGTAGTGCAATGAACTTGTTACGATGCGTGGGAGTTGATTTGGACTATTTTCTGTTTATAATTTTATTCGTGATATTTATAATATTTTGCGCTGGTTTGTAGCACAGAAAATACATACAATAATATGAAATACATGGAAAACAGTTGAGCTCTCTAGGGACCATTCAAATTAATCTATAGGTAGCTGAACTGCTCCAGATCACTGTTTGACAAAACTAAAGATAATTAGATTACTTTTAGTTTTACTAGTTTTGCTGATGATCTCTTCATGTATAACAATTTCCACATTTTACTGACTAAAAACAAATTTTACGTTATAATCTAAATTCATACATAGATAAATATAGAAAAAAGAATAATATTGCCATAAAAACCTTCCAGTTCAGACAATTCTCGTCGAAAATCAAGTCTCGAGTTCAATGTCGCTTATTGTAATATTTCAATTAGGTAAAAGTTAACACAACCTTGGTCTTGTTTGGTTTTAAAGTGAAATCTGTTAGACTGCCCCAATTTAAACTACGTTCGTCGCATGAGTAAGTGGTCAACTAGTAAATAAATAAACAAAATGTATAATATTCAGCCTTTATATACAAGTAACAATTTCCGTCTATAGTCATCTTCCACACATAGCATTTGAGTTGCTAATCATGGCAATTGATAATATACGATCAATAAAATTTTGCTATGTTTGCTCCAGGCTTCTATTTTTATGCTTCCGATCGAGTTCTAAAAACTGTAATGGCACATCGCCAGCCTTATGATTATTCGCCAGTTCGCTTCCGAAACTTATTCTAACTTATTCACCGAAAGAATTGAGTTTAAGACCACTTTTATTGAGTCGGGAATTCTGATGAGAACCGTCCCAATCCAATTCTTTCCATTTAAGAATAAGTTTAAAAATAGGTAATCCGTTTGCTCTACTTTACTGGTGTTCTTTTGTCACAAAACTGCAGGGAATATTTGAATTGAGAATTTCACATTTGATTGACCTCTTAAAAGGGGAGTATGCAATTTAAACGGAGGTCTCAAAACACAGTAAGACATAAGAACCAAATTACGAAAAATATGATGCATATCTTTCTCGCACTTGACCGATGCACCTGGCCTTATTTATTTCATAATCATAATCATCCACTCGGCCAACCAATCTTCCAAGTTTGTACTATCCTGATCATCCCTGATCCTGTGCTAATCTTGTCCATAACTTTATTTACCTCTAAGAATGTTCAAAGAATATATCTTCCCAAATGACAAAGATTTTATGATTTATGAATTTATGTATTTAACTTATTCATCATCCATCACACACGAAAGTATTCTATAAAACGATTGATACAACTGTTTCAGAGGCCACTGTCCGTCATCCAACACGTAACACCATCTCAATGAACTGATAGAAAGAATCCGCAACCCGCGCGTGTGTCCTCTCAATAACTTGTTTTTGTCCAAGCACGTAACGTTCGTGTTCAACTCAGCTCGCCATCAATCACTTGGCTTCTTAAGACGTTTGATAGATTTTATATTGACTTAATTTGATACTCAAGCATCCTTCAGTACCCTTAGCAAACTTGCCACTGTATCTATGCTAATATTATAATGCGAACGTGTCCCTGTCTGTCTGTTTGTTACGTTTTCACGGCTAAACGGTTGAACGAATCTTGATGAAATTTGGTAAGAAGATGTATTGCATTCGGGGAAGAACATAGGCTACTTTTTGTCTCAAAAAAACAGCTTGAAGGGGTAAAATAGGGAATTAACGTTTCTTTGGGCAACTCATATTTCCTTAAGTTAGGGATCTGAAAACTCATATTTAGGCTTTTGGTAAGAAATAAAGAAATATGTGTATCGTTTTTGCAAAATAATTTCCGAAGGGGGTAAAATAGTTTATTAACTTATGGGATGTTCTTTAGATGCACAGAATGCATTCCTTCCAAAACAAGATTCTAAGCATACGCGTACGAAGTCGCGGGTAACAGCTAGTATTCTATATGAATGATATACTCACAGGGATGACGGAGCTGGATTCAAACTCAAATTCCTCTTCCAGTTCTATACACAAATTATAACTGCATATGATCCGTTATCTCACAACTCCTTGGAAACATCAGAATTGCAAATTACCTTGTTCATTACAAACGTGTTATTTCACGTCGACTTGGATGTTATCGTCACTTGTGCTGAATGCAAAGCTAATGACTAGGACCAATTTAGTGTAACCTTGTGATAATCTATACATGTTTAGCTACATTATGGTGTTATTTCTGGTGCCACCCAACCTGTTAAGGGTTTTGAATAGGTTGCGTGAGATAAGCCGTTTGTAATATTACATAATAGTTTTAAAAGTAATTAAGAAGTATTTTAATACTTCTTAATTCTTCGACCGCGGCGAAGATGGAGGGACGAGTTAGACGCCCATCTTAAGGATTGGCCCACAGTGGCTTTAGACAGGGACGATTGGAGAAAAGGAAGGGAGGCCTTTGCCCTGCAGTGGGAAGTCACGGGCTCTTAAAAATAATAATAAAGAAGTATTTGTTCTGGGAGTCAGATAAAATATAAGTAAATACATTGAATTAATGTCCATTGTGCTATGTGTTTGCTTCAGGCTACATATTAAAGGGTTCGAATTCCAACAAGGAAGCCTTATAGTTTCTCTATCAGCGTCTGTATGTCTGTCTTTTAGTCTTTACGCCCCTAATCAGAGCTCTAGTTCGCAGACTATTAAACTTAAAGTAATAAAAATAATCACGGTTATACGTATTAGTAACCCCTTCAAAGTTATGAAATAAAAACTTTTATTTTAGGGGACCTTCTCTACATGTGAAGTGGGTTATTTTTATTTATTTTACTACCTCATCGTAAGGCATATCGTTCGATACGTCTTTTAAAGATATGACAAGGTTTTTAGATCAGTGTTTCGATAAAGATATTCGTTTGATTAATATATAGCTTTAATATATAGCGGTTTAAAGAGGGGTTGGGGTCTCCCCCACCCTTCTCTTTAAACCGCTCTTTGGGGGAACCTAAAAGTTTTTCAAAATTGTATCATATATGCTGAAACTATAAGAAAAAATATTACGGCATACTAAATTATAAATTTCAGCCTGATTAGTAAACCGTATAAAATCATCCAAGCCCCTTACAAAAGTATTTTATTTGCTATCAAAGTTGGGACCTGACCACTAGTTTTCCTGTCCATCATGACTTCGAAAGCCTTCACTGAGCATGGTCACATGCACTTCGCCAGTTTATTTATTTTACTTTTATTTAGCCAGGTATAAGTTCCTCATTCATACGAGTATATTGTTAGAGATGGCAGAAAATAAAACAGTCTTTCACTTTTAACTTCGAATTTATTCTTCTTTTAGCTACTTTATACATCACTTTCCTGCTTCTCAAGCTTCAACATGACAACTGACTTCGAACCAGCTGCTTTCTTACCGGAACAAACAACATAAATTGAGCGACTCTCCGGAAGTTGCTCGTGTACATTTGTATTTATTTTAATAATTTTACTTCTAAATTAAACCTTGAAATTATAAGAAATAATAATAATAAATAGCACATTGAACTAGCAACGACGAGCTACATGCATTCTATTCCGGAACACAATGATTGAGTGATTTCGCAGGAAGCTCGGAAGTTGCTTGTGTAAACAAAGTGTAACTAATAATTAATATAATAATTAATTAAACCAAATCATAAATAATAATGACTATTAATGAGTGAATTACATAAATTTATAAAGAAAAGTAAGTAGGTGTTTAACCTAATCACAGAATATCTATATCTCAAGTCTTTTGTCTGACAAATAACAAAGGATTCGTTTTGGCCCTTTGTAACGAATGGGTTAGGTCGAGCTACGTCGACCGGCTTAATTACAAATCCAAATGAAAAAGGTGAAAGTACAACAAAGAAGTTCTCTTTTTTCCCCCACATAAATAGTAACAACACTGGGAGTGGATTAGAGAAATTGAATTTTATAGACCATCTCGTTATCATAAGCGCTCGTAGCGCAGCTTTTCTTCTCTTAGGAGACTCGTTGATTCTTATTTTCTCGACTCTTAACACAAATGCTCAGGGAGGTAAGGATCTAAAATGACTGCCCGGTTTCCTGTACATTTTGGGATCGCAAAAATTCTGGCATAATTTTTAAAAGGTTAAGATGCAAATCGAGAGTCCAACCGCTATATTTACCGGATTCCATGCAAGTTTACTTTACGCAATGCTGTTTTTTCCTGAATCCAAATCTTAATATCTTACCCAGTTTAAAAAGTATTACTTAACCTATTTTGCTGTACACGCAACTCGATCAAAATCTCGGACATTCATCGGCGAATCCGTCGCAGAATAAGCAGTAATTACTACTCCGGAGGCTGTGTTGGCCTAACTGTGCGACCTACGCAAGTTGGAATGAGGTCGTCTAGAACTGGCCCCAGGGAGAATCGAGTGTCCATACTGTCCAGTGTTTCTTATCTCATTTACTGGGTAAATAGCGAGTCGAGTGAAATAAATCGTTGTGGAAATAAAGTCAAGCAGAACGAAACATAAAATAGTTATAATCTCGACCTTCTAATTTATCGTCATTAAGAAGTAATCTACCGTGCATTAGATTTATAAAGTCGTTTATGCGCAGTACTAAATGACTTGATATTGTCTATATACTTATACTTAGCTTACTTAGCTAAAATGTCTAAAGGAAGTGTACCCACAAAGTCTAAAACTTAATTTTAGAATCAAAATTCAGAAACTGCCAAAGGAGTGCCTACCCAAGTACCAAGACATAGGTGTTTGTTCTGTCTGGTATAAAGTATCATAAATATGTATCAAAGTATAAATGTTATGTAGCCCCAAGTGTTTTTATTATGGTGACCAGATGACTGGTAGAAAACATAAATAAATAAATGATGGTGTTTTGTCCACCAATATTTATTTATTTAAAAAATACATGCTAACTAAAATACAGTTTTAACCAAGTACCATACCAATGAAAAGGGCTCGTGGAATATTACTAAACAAAGTTTATCGTGAAAGGGCATTAAATGCCCTTGACAAATTTTGTAACTCGTAACAAATATTGTGGCATTGTAAATCGCTTTGATTATTTGTTAGAGTTTATCTGGCAAATACTTTATTAGCCCTTTTATTGTAAGTTCTTAATAACGGGTTCGAAATCAAACTGTATCGATAGCGAGAACTTATCAAACAGATTCTGAATTAGTATTTATTTAATAATTTCAATTAATAACTACAATAATGTTGTGTAAGCTATTGAAACAGTTCAGTTAGACAAAGTTTTGTTCTAAGCATCATAAAACAGAAGGTTTCAAGAAATCATCTTTTGTCTGCATGTTTATAATTGTTAACGAATATCATTTCGTATTTCTACAAAAATATACATAACACGTAATTCACATGGCAATACTAGAATTGCATTATTGTATAGCTCATCGCCAAATCGACTGCACGTGGGTGTATTATTGACCGCATGCATAGTCCTATTTATATTATACCATGCCGAATATTACTCAACCATAGTAACTGGGTTGGGCGGCTGGGCTACTTATAGATAACAGTATAAAATCATTGAGCTTGCAATATATGACTTACAGAGCTAAAGGGCATCTATTCGACTTGATTTATTGTGGCCATATTGAACTTATATTGCTGTAACGATCTAAAGCTTAACACAAATCGTGCTTTAGATACAAGAAGCTGCCTGATTCAGATCCAGGTTGATATATTTTTAGAATAATTACTCCCCCGGGGTTGGGATAGTAAAAACTGAATGAAACATTTAAAGAAAAGTAGGATATTTGCCTGTGTTGCGCCAATTGACGACCTCTGTGGCGCAGTGGGCTAAGTTCCGGCCGAGACGCAGAAGGTTGCGGGTTCGATTCCCGCCGCGGGACAAATGTTTGTATGATCTGCAAGTATTTGTTTCGGGTCTGGGTGTTTCTATGTATAATATGTATGTATTTACAAAAAAAAGTATATAAGTAGTATATCAGTCATGTGGTACCCATAACACAAGCTCTGCTTACTTTGGGGCCAGATGATGCTGTTGGAAATGTCCGGGATTACTTATATTACTTATAATTCATACGTTCGCAATGTTTTAGTAGGTCATTGTTAGATTCTGTTTTATGCCATGTGATGTAGAAATTATCCGTCGTAAGTTTGTGAGAATATGCGTAGATGTTGGTTGAGGTAATCATTTGCCAACTTATCATTGTGTCTACACCTACGATAGTGAGATTGTTCTGCTTAAACTGAACCAAGTTTCAGTCAGAGAAGGAACTTTGTGAATTCACTAGAAACTTTATCGTGGAAGAAAGTGGTTACACCAGTTAGGTACTAGTCAGCAGCAGCAGTCATGGCTAGTTGCACTATGATGTGATGCAAAGTGTAATTTACTGTTCTATAATAATAATTTAAGATGACAGGAGAAAGACAAGCGGTGAAAATAATTATAGATATTTGCATCATCCGTGCTCTTGTTATTTCTTCGTCACTGCGTTTAAGGTCAATGACCAGTTTATATAATTAAACACTATAGGCAATTGTTTAAATTTAATCCTAGCATACATGTGCCTTGGAACCAACCTCAAAAAAGGAGCAATTCTCAATTCCTTTGTTTTTTTTATGTTTGTTGCCTTTAAACTCTTTTTTGTTTTGGGAATTAATCATTGTGTCATTTAATTTACCAGCCGAAATAAATTTTGGATGTTAGCCTAAGGGCGAAAAAACAAAAAAATGTATTGTACTTTTAATTGAGTAATTAGGCAGAGCGCAAACGTGGCCACTTTTGTGTCTTGTGTCAGATACAAGCTACCGATGAATATTTCTATAGAACCAGTATGAAATCATCCACTCCCTGCGCATACGTATACATTTTTTGTGTCCAGTTACTCCCACTTAACACTTACTCATTGACGATTGAAAAGGGTTCGGCGTCGGTAAACTAAAAGTCGTCAGTTGAAGACACAAGCAACATTAACAAATTTTCTAACAAATGTACTGAGCTGCGCAAACAAATTGTATTGTAATTGTACAAGCAATGAATTGTACCAGTGGCCAGTAGTTTCAACGTGTGATTGTGTCCGATCACCGCTACAGGACTCAGTAACTATTCCCGATGGTGTGCCGTGTCGGCAACAAAAAGTGTCCACTTGCGCAGCGTCTTATAGACATTAATAAACACATTTAAAAAAATTGCATCTCTAAGGATGGTAAAACAGGACATGTATTTTTTTATGAGCTCAAATTTTATTCAAAACTCAATAATTCCGTTTTAAAGATTAAAAAGAAAACCGATTATTATTAGGTATTGATTATTATTAGAGCACTTAAGTACTCTAGTAACGTGTTGCTTTCGTATCCGCTTCTGCGCTACATGCTTGTTTTGCAGATTCTCCGAATATGTCTGTTTACGTAATCATAAAATAAATAAAACTTCAAATTATTTCACAGGAATTTTATATTATCCTTATCATAGGATCTTAGAAATTGAATTCTGGCGTTATTATTTTAATTCCTCATATTTTTTGGATGGTTTCTTATAAAACCTACTCCAAGTTTGTTTATTATGGCATCTCGTTTTATCTCTTTTGTTAGTATAAAGGATTGGTTATTTTTGGCCCGTTAGTCTTGTTTTAAATGTTTACTTGGCATTTAACGATTATAAAATATTACATGCCGTGAGTTAAGGGTAAACTATTCAGCGGCACAAAACACGTCAGTGGGTGCAGCTAAAATGCATGCTTTTCACCTAGTAGAGTGTGAGATAGACGTGCTTGTTAAAGTTGATATTGTCCAGACTGTTCCTAAGACTTTGACGGGAACGTCTGGTGTAGGTTCTGCGCTCAGACTCCGAATGGTCGGGAGAGAGCCGTCTTCGCGTCACTTGGAACGCTTGAAGAGTATCTGCTGACAGATACTCTTCTTGAGACTGGCAAACACATGTAGCCTTTACGCATAGCGAATTAATCCGCGCTATTCTGATGTCGAGAGACGTCGGGAACCCGATAATGGAACTCAAATAGACCAGAGCCAGACATATGATGGGGCATGGTAATATAACAGTACATAGAAAAGGAGGATAGACGTGCACGATGGATAGTGATGAGCAGTAAAAAGATGGTATTTTTATGATTTTTAATTATAATGATGAGGTTATACTGATTTCTACATAAAACGACCGCGTATAAATCATAAACAGACTATTCACTCAATGATGAAAAAATGACAATTGAAAAATAAAGTTAAAAGCTCTTGAATAAATGAAGTATTCCGTATCGGAGTTTGCGTACTCCGCTTGCTATTTATATCGCCCAATTGCGCTAAAGTCAGTGTTGGACGTTTTTTTTAAGACTTAGGTATAACTTTCAATGTGGGTTTTTACTTTACGATTATGTTACGATACAAGCATAGATTATGACGAGACTAAATTATATCACTCTTAGTTTTGTGTTCAACAACAGACAGTGAAATGATCTTTCTTCGACGTTTGTATGTAAAAGATAATCGGCTCGTTTACTCACATAATGCTCAATAATAATTAGTGAACTTTCGTTATAAAAGTGAATGCGCGAATAATAGCGAATGATGTTTAATTGCAGGTTATGTCATATGTTATGTGACATAATCACATGTTGAATAAAAAGTATAAACATGAGTAAGAAGGAAATATCTGTATGACTGTACGCATCATAATGTAATGATACCCCTAACATACTATTATTAAATTGGAGGATTAACAATATTCACAGTTATGTACATTCCCCAAACACAAAGCCTGACTGGACATTAGAAAGATGGTAATAGTTGCCGACTTCAAAAGACAAAGGTCAATTTAATTGGCAGTTAACCTAGAAACCGAATTGAGATAAGTCGATCATCTTAAATCCGATTATGTTCTCCATCTTAGTAAAGGTTCATACCACAGCGTGTTTAGTAAAGTAGCTGAGTCACTTAGGCATAGGCACAGTAGTGCGTCAAAACATTTTAACCAGTATTATTGTCATGATCAACAATTCAATCGGTAGAAAAGAAAGACTTCAAATACGAAAGGTATCCTCAAGAAAAGCTCATTATCAAAGAATATTCAACTCTAAAATCACCTCGTGAGAGCATTGCGATACAGGTTGTAACTCGCAGTAAAATGAATCACCGACGTGGGAATATGAACGTCATCCGTGAGTTAGTAATTACAGATAAAGATGATGCAATTTCGCGGTGTCTTCAACGGGTAAACCAACCAGTCGAGATCAGCTATGTCACAGTGCAAAGGCCGGAACTGGTTCACTAAATGAGCGAGCCCTTTGTGGCAGAACAAAAGATATAAGGCGAAAGCCACTCGCTTGGAAATTGATGGGTACAGGTATTCAGAATTTCGGGCGTAGTCAGTCCATTGGCGGTTAATGATCTGTGAAGCCTATTCGTGGATGATTGGAGGCGTATTGTCACGGAGTTTTCGTTTTACAAAAGATTATGGCTCTTGTGATTGAGTTCACGCACGTTATCGTTAAGGATTGCGATGAGACACACTAATTACCTGTTTTGTTTACTTGAGACTTATTAAGATGTAAAGGCAGGTAGGCTTGACGGGAAGTCAAAGTCCTTATTGCCTTTCATTAAGGTCGCAATCACATATATCAAATGTAGGAATAGAAACACAGCGCGTGGCCTTTGTCTTATTTTATTCTGTGTTATCTGCACGCCTTTAACCTCAAAACCTTTCAAAAGCAAATTGGATGTATTCGGTGCTACGCACACGGAAGTGCTCCAAGTTCACGTGAAACGTGAGGGAACAAATACGACGCGTCGTGTGTATTAATATAATTTATATCCTTTTAATGTACCACCTACCAACCCGCACCTCTACCCGTCTCTTATATGATGTTGACAAATTTTTGTATGATCTGCATATATTTGTCTCGGGCCTGGGTGTTTCTATGTATAATTTGTACCTATTTACAACAACAAACAAAGTATATAAGTAGTATATTAGTCATATAATACCCATAGCTCAAGCTCTGCGTACTTTGAGGTTAGGTGATGCTGTGTAAAATAGATTATTTATTTATTAATATCTAGATCTTGTACAGTAGCATAATTGACTGGCCTTACAGTTCAGTTGGTAGTAGCTCTGATTTCTGCGCTGTAGGTTGAGGTTCGATTCCCTCCCAGGACAAACATTTGTGTGATGTGATAGATGTTTGTTCTGTGTCTGGATGGTATAATGTATCATAAGTATTTATTTCAACATTTTAAAGTATTCTATTAGTCATATGGTCACCATAGTACATAGTACAAGTACTTAGTATTATGCTTAGTTTGGGGCTTAAGTGGAGTTGTCCACCAATATTTTAATGAATGTAATAAATAAATAAAAATTCTGTATTGTACACCTTCAAACTAAATATAACAATTTGATAACTAAATTACTTATGAAAAATTATTTACAGTAGGTGGTCTTAATGCTAAAGAAGCGATTTCTACCAGACAACCTTTGGCTGAAGAGAAGCACAACTTATTTGGAATATTGGTCGGGGTGCACTAAATTATGAACTTTAACACACTTTTATAAAGCATATAAACCCAATAAACTTATCCAATATTATTGATACTTATATATATTTATGTAAACGATATACACAAATATAGATACCTAACACATATTTCAATAAATAGTTATTAAATTATATTATCTGTATCATCGGTTCGTTGGTTCGGAGTCGTAGTAACTGTTGCATGCTACATCTTCTGTAGACACGGACGCTCACGCAGGAAGCTGTGTACTGGATGAGAAATGCAGAGAGTTGCGTGCCATGCTTGGTATCAAGCTCATAGACTGAATTCCAACTCTGTAATCCGAGGACAAACTAAGATTAACTTAACGCAAATATAACTATGGATGTAAAATGGAGTTGAGTCGATGGATAAGACTAGCGCAGGATCTCCACTTGGATTCTAACAAAGAAATACCTATACTCATCGGTGGGCGAATGAAATCGGGCTGTGAATGATGATGGGCATCTTCTGTATATTTTTCCGTTTCCTTTATGACGAGTTTCACAGGGCACTGTGACCCTACAATACACCCTAATGAACCTTCATTAGAGACCTAGTGTAGGGGAGAGAGTTACGTTAGGTACTTAGGTCGTGAATAAGGCAAAAGTAAATAGAGATATTCTATTATTTTTTGTAAGCATCACTATAACATTATAGGAAATAGTACCAAAAACCTTTTACCAAATGGTTTTATGAACCTGAATAAATTATTATTATTTCTTATCGTTCAAGAAGTCAACGTGCAATTTGCTCTAGTAAATTATCTTGAGTTGAAAACGTACATTGCTACGCTTCTATAGTAGTTTTCACTCAAACTTGTTGCACTTAAAACTTTTATGGTCGCTGTACTTCCTAGCAAGACTTGGTGCAAATTATTAACTGAAGTCTACTGCAGCACAACGCTCATGTTCCATTAGTCTTGTTGGATGTTTAGAAACTTTTCACTGTTTATAACTTTTGGTTTGTACTGTTTATAGCCGACATATTCTGAGATAGCCAAGAGCTTTTATACGTTATACTGTTCAAAGTGCACATAAGTGTATATACCCGTATGTATTTGCATTAACCCGTCTAATCCGAATATGTATAAAAACTAATTAAGACCAATAAATAACTATTTGATTCTTTTTGCCTCAGCTTGGTAGTTTACAAAAAAACTGAAAAATCCCAAAGGAACAATCGAAAAATAGGAAACAATATAAAAAAACTAAATTGGTAATTTTGTATGGGAATAGCCACTTAAGGTTACTCGTGGCGGACCTTTTTTACTTCAAAAAAATGAGGAGGTTCTCAATTCGTTGGAATCTTTTTTTCGTTTTTTATGTGTTCCGAATACTCAAAGATGCTTGAACCGATTTGGAAAATTTATTTATTCTTCCCAGTTGCTTCCCATTTAAATTATATCGAAATGGGTCGAGCGGTTTTTAAAAATCAACAAAAATCTAAAAATTGTATACATCGATTATATTTTTTTATATTCAATGAATTCATTTTCTTTTTAGATTTTAAAGCGTAATTATCGACAATCAAATCAATCTTAAGTAGTCATAGATGACCTGCTCATTTTTTTTTTGATTACCTACTACAATTTTATAGTAAAAAAAGTGTTAAGTGTCAACACGTTGCTAAACTATTAAACACGATGAAGTGCGAAACTAAATTGCTATAATCCAAACAACATTATCGACCGTTGCAATGTACCTTCTTACAACCGCCTTCACTGAAGGCCAATTGAAAGTCAATATCGCTGTGCCAATTAAATTTTTTTGAGCATCTTTTGAATCAGAAACTTATCCATGCCAGCATCCTATATTATAAAGACATCCGCTACTAACATCGGGAGCGGATAACTTTATTTTATAAAAATCGGACTTCGGTTGAATCAAAGATTAGTTCAAAATAGGAAAATAAACTTAAACTGAATACAATAGAATATAATATGACAAATCATGTAGTTAACATACATAAAAAACCTAACCTAAGTCGTTCTCGCAATGATGAACGCTTCGGAAAACTTAACGAATATCAAGTTAGTTTTGTGAGTCAGTGAGCACACTTTTTTTTTCGATAATGCTGTGTGCGTAATTTAGTGCTCGAATAAACTTTGTGATTCACGCAAGATTTGAACAACACAAAAACGATGGCCTCGCTTACACCACACTCTCAACAAATACAAAGTTACAAAGTGACTCCATAAACTACATAGATGTTTCATATTGATATTTTATGAAATATCTATGTAGTTTTTCTAGGTCAGTTGACCTTAATCATTTATTGTGTTGAAAATTCTGAATTATACCAACTCTATTCTAAAATAACAACATTAAAATACATGTAATAAAGTGTTTTACCCTTCAAATAAATTACTAGTCTAATTTGGCCATGCTGCATTTTTAGAGATCTATAAAAAGCTAAACTGCTGGTGTAAATGTGTTGTGAGACATTTATCGGTCCCCGACCCTAAAGGGGTGCTACTTACTATATTCGCTCATAAATATCAGAGCCTTCGCACAAGACTGCGTCAAAATATTCTAGACAGACTTAGTTTATATCTACTTGATTTTAAAGTGTAGTTGATACCTAAAGTATTCATTTTGTTGAAATTGGATTACATTTTCAATAAAATTCAATCAGTTACTTCACTCTATTATTTTATACTCTATTGTAATATTCAATATCTTACGTTTAGCAGAACTGAGATTATTTGGTTGAAGTTTCTCTTCGGGAATAATATTAATAACATCCTATTGTTTTCATTTTTAGTCTGCTGTTTTGCTTCACTTATTTATGTCTTACTCTGCCTTGATAAATGATCGATACCTTTTTTATTTTTCTTTCCTTTTGTATTATCTTTAGCTAGTTTAGTTTTCGTTTTATTTCTAGAAAACTTGCTTTTTTCATCTGCCAGGTCTCCAATGTTACTTTTAGTCACAAAACAACATTGACTTTGCATTGCAAAAGACAGCTATATGTTGCACATGCTTTTTATCTGTATCGAGAACGGATTACTATTTCAAAAAAAAAAAATTTTGACCTTGCCGTGTATGTATATTTTAGAGATGTGTAAATTTGTCAGATCACATACGGAATTATTTGACACTTTCGAACAGGTATACAAATTTAACTCTAGACATAAGGACAGACTAGCAATACCTGTACATAAAACTGAATTGTTTAGTCGCAACTGTTACACCATGGCTATCAGAATTTACAACAAATTGCCAAGTCATGTAAAAGAGCTGAGGGGGCCCTTATTCAATAGAAAACTATTTAATTTATTAATTGATCATTATTTCTATTCTGTTGACATCTATCTTCATTTTAAGTTTTGACCTATTATTAATTGTGTGTTTTATAATATCAGAATGATCAGAATCAGTTGACAATTTTAATTTAAAAGTTATTTCAAATTGGTATTTATAGTGACATTGTATTAATTATATGTTATAATTTCAATTAATTTGTATAGGATAAATGAAATATATTCACGTGCCTGTACTCGGGCTAGATATGCAGATCTACTATTGACAATTCCACCTAATGTATATTATAACCATGTCTTATGTGAATAAACGTACTGAATTACTGAATAATGCGAGCCTTTCGGTCGCAATGACGCATCAGCAGTTGACTCATAATTAGCAACCGGATCCTTTAATTTTTTTCTAGTTCCTTTGTCTCCGATAATCGATAAAGATAATACAAGACTATATACATACGTACCTTCATCAATTAATCGTAATTGTGCATAGTTTTTATAAAGTGACATTGTATACAGATGTCTTTTTGTGTTTTAACCCATAAATAGTACCAGTATGTCCCTTGAAATAACACAAGGGATCAGTTTGTCTACATCAACATAGTAAATGTTGCAACCTTGAATTTCAAAGGTCATTCTGATGCTATGCATTAATATTTCTGTTTACACCACTACTAGTGGAGTACCAGTCTATGCCATAACGTGTACTGTACACGTAGCAATAGCAGCCCTCTGAGACTGTGATAATGACATAAAGCAGAGATTTTTTACATGCTTTTTAAAAAATAAAATAATTATTTTCTTATTTACACTATTTTTTTTACATTATTCTTAATTCAAATTTATTAAAATTCTTTTCCATATTTTTGTTTTTAAAACTATTATTTATTGATTTGAAGCTTGCGCCAGTAGGCATGTGTATTTTTGTTATTCATCGTAACTTTTTTTTTTAACGATATCACACATAAATTTTTGTGTAGATGGGAAAGAAACTCTTGGTAACATAAGATAATATCGTATGCCTACAATATGCTTTACCTCTGTATTGGGCCAATATGGCGACTCTAAGCCAACATTTGCTCTGGTTCTCGGACTCTTCAAACAAGCGTGTTTGCAGAACTTAACAATGATAGTTTTTGGGTTAATTTCCTTCGGTCATTTACACACAGGTTCGTTCGTGCTTTTTTGTTTAGCATTTGAATGTCAAATGCATATACCTTAAAGGCTCATTTTAGTATGAACTTAACTTAAATCATTCAATAAAAACCCCACAGACACCATTAAGATTGATAGGTACCATGCTATATTGATAACACAACACACCCAGAGCGGGAACAAGTATTTACAAATTGCAATATTGGTCCCGCAGCGGGGAATTAGGCCTTCTGCGCCTATAGCGTCTCAATCAGCTTTACCATCCAATATATTGTACAGTTATAATATGTAATTTACGGACTGCAATATAATTCCCAATGCTTTACAATTCATTAGTTGTATCTACTCTCCTGATATCTTTGGCTCCCGTTTCAGGTATTCTGCATCTTCTCATCCTTGCCGGATAATATTATTATTAACGTTATTGTAAACATGATGCTGATAAATTCCGACGAAGCTAATATTACGCTTGCCGAAGCACAAATATTTGATCTGTACCTTCCAAGTAATATTGTGTAGACGTAGGTGATTATATACAACATACGAATATACCTATTATATAGATAATTGCCCAAATACTTGTAATGTTGCGTATTTGATTTCAATGTTTGCATGACATCATAATGGGAAGTGTTTGATTATCTTTATCAGCTCCAATTAAATAGAGTTAAGATTCATAATTTGTGTTTTATTGTTATTTTTTTATTTCCAGGTGTAATGCGCCTTCAATACTTCTGAAGACCACAGCGTAAGCAGATCCATTAGGTAATATTGCCTCTTATCTTTTTTTGATTATTAATTACTTACATAACCTTTAACCCCATGATTAAAGATAAGAATAAGATAAGAAGATAGTCTTCTAAGCCCCATAATAACCCCATGCACATATGAGCTGCTCACTAATACGAAATAGCGTTAAAATTGTAACGCGAAAGTTTCGTCAGTGGAAACTGGATGTAGAAGGCTCGCCGATAACAAACGTCGGTCGTGCTACGTTTTGTGAGAAGCAATTATCCACTGTCCACCAGCAGTGGACATCTGATAACAATTATGTTTAATTCTGCACCAGCTTTCGAATTACGCTTCGAATTCCGAAATTCACGTGGGATATCTAATTATTTCGTTGCTTCCCATTCTATGTTATATACCTATTTATTTAGCTTGCAGTCAACAAACGCTTAAATAACGGATACCAAATTATATATCGTTTAATTTGCATAGAAATGACTGGCTGGCTGACTTGACTGTCTGTCAGCTCAATTGGTAGTAGCTCTGTCTTCTGCGTTGTAAGTTGGTGGTTTGGACAATCATTTGTGTGATGAACATGGGTATATGTTCTGTGTTTGGTTGTTACATATAGTATTACTAGGTGCTGCTCGCGGCTTTACACGCGTGGTACCTACTTAAAAAGTATGTCATTTGTCCTTCTCCAAGGTGCCTTCTATCTCTATACCAAAATTGATAAAAATCGGTTCTGCGGTTTAGGCGTGAAAGTTACGTTTTCACGACAGACAGAGAGTTACTTTCACATTTATAATATTAGTAGGGAAGTAGGGATAATGTATTAAAAAATATATCAGTTATCTGGTCACCATAATACAAGCTATGCTTAGTTTAGGGCTAGGTGCTGTGTGCATTGGCCACCAATTTTTTTTTAACACCTGACTTATGTGAAAAGAAGTACAAAATAATGTGAAATGTAACAAAGCTCTGTTTCATCAAGGCTCACCTCGTCTGAAACGCATACGGCCATCTTGAAAGCTTGCGCTGTCTCCGAGCACCACACAAACACTAGAACACAATAGCACTGAACAAACAATGCGCCCTTACCACGATGTTACTTCTCTCGGAAAATAAACCTACCTTCTCGACTGTGCAAAAGTTCCACCCTTTTTTAAATAAAACTTCACATCTGTCAAACTAAAGAAAAACAGAGTGTATTTTATTTTACATAAAACAACAACTTGGATGAAATATTTATTTAAAGTTTATGGTAAAAATAGTGCAATTAGTTATGGTTAGTGAATGGTTTTTTCCGGGTATGTTGGTATTTGATATTTTATTTATTGAGTTTCTGCAGTATCCAAGAGATTCTTGGGTGTATGTTGGAGACATCGATATTTGTCTATTTTCTTCAGCTGTTACAGCAATGTTTTTGGATTTCACCGGATAATATTTTGAAGAACTTGGTTGTAGAGAGTTTGTGGAATGCTAAATAATATCATTTCTGTTAAAAGCTGTCAGTTGAAAACGATGCTCCCTAGGGCTGAAAAGGCTTTGCACGACTAATGTCCAATTATGAAAAATTACAAATAGTCTAAAAATGTCCATTCATAAAAAGGTGCATTCATTACTATTGGACATTTTTACATATGGACATTGGCTTTGGACATTTTTCTTTTTTGACATTATTCGTGCAAATCCTGATAAATACTACTTTCAACCCGCTCCTCAGGCCTGAAGCCTACTTTCCGAGTATAAGTAATGAAAGTAATTTTTTGTTTCTATATAGTTAATTACTTTTGTTATTATATTTCTTTTTTATTGTATTACATTATTTTATGTATCATGAATATTTTTGGTAACGCATGCCAAACAATGACTTTTATGGACAATTGTTTTAATACTATTTTTCAATAGAACTATTTTTTTTTAAATAATATACAGGCTTTGTCATTTGCAGGTAATGTAGCTTTCCATCGGTGAAAGATATTTTAAATCGCTTTAGTAGTTTGCGAGGTTTGGGTGTTAATTTCACAATCACCCACAAGCTCCTAAAATGATTCGTACATATCGTTTTGATTTTCCTTAGACATAATATAGTTTTCTGAATGAGTTCGCTGGTTGTAAATATTACTTCGTACTTCTTATCGTGTCACTAGTTATTTCTAACCAGTGTGGTGAAAGGATTAAAGTGCGCCTCAGAGGCTCCTTTCGTGCACTTCGTACTAACAATAGTAGGCACAACGTTTTGGGAATAGAACCTTTTACGAAATAGCTGCCTATCATAATATTAGCTGTGCTATTGTTGTATTCGGCATCCTCCAGTGAGGGTCAGTAAAGTTATTGCAAATTCAATAGTACTGTTCAATAGAACAAATAAACATTATGCCGTTCTTGCCGGTAAAATCAATGTACCCACGTGGTCACACGCACCCGCGTGCGTGTGACGTCATTGGGACGGTCCAAGCGTAGCCGGTTCACTTACTTTAAGGTTCGATAACGGCGACCGTCCCTGTGACGTCACAGCAACCGCGGCAAACAGCCAGTGAACTTCACTAGTAATTTCGTCATAACAGCGAAAATTTTTGTCGTAGAACAAAAAATGTTGCTTTGTATGTTAATGTTTTCCTAGTTCTATAAATCTGCACTCTGAACTAAAAACGTTACGTTACGTTGTTTGATGCATCGTGGTAATCTCACGTGGTACTTATCAGGGCAATATACGCGTGGCTTTTGTAACAAGACCGGACATAACTCAAATCAGTGGTTAAACATACTTCGCTTCTTCTGTCGTAACTTCGACCTACGTTACTTACCTAACCTAATCTAATTTCACAGCAACGTCTCAGTGAAAGCAATTAATGTCCGAAGCTCATATTCGTGCATTTCTAATGGTAGTTTCGCTTTCAACTATTCGGATGCCATGACTGTAACGACTCGGGTCATGAGCAACATAACATTGAAATAATTAGACGTGTTTTGTGTTAGAAAGTACAGCGCAGTTAAAACGTTTTTGAAGCTTTATTTTTACCCACGATGTAGGTATGTTTTGTAACTCCTGTAACTTGCATATAACGATAATAGAGGTTTTGTATTTGACTTGTTTAATTCCATTAGTTTAAAAAATCAAAATCTCAAATTTTTATTCTCGAAAAAGTCGCACAAGTAACGAATGATACTTCAAATATGTAATTAAGCAAAAACTTAGTATAGTATCATCTCAAAGAAGAGTGATGTGAGATAAACTTCTTGTTATTTTTTTTAGTAATATGTAGGTATCATTATTTATTTATGGTTACTAGTCGCCTACTGGTCGAAATTCGACCATAATTAATTAATTATAAAAGACAAATAATATACTCATCTATTCTCAATTTGACCACAGACTTTAACAACTTAAACTTAAACATAAAGTATATACAAAGGAGTATCCATTCTCATGTGCTCTTATACTCGTATTATGCTCATATATGTATGTGTGTATGTCATATACATGATAGTGTGTGTAATGTTTTTTTTATTCATTTAATGTATTTTTATGCATAATTTAAAAAAAAAGTTAGCATTCTGCACTCTTTCTCTATATAAACTATAAGTGTGCGAAATTTCACACTCCTCCGTCCCGCAATTTTCGTAAAAAGAGGTACAAAGTTTTTGCTTCACGTATTAATATATAGATTACAATATTTGTTTAATTTACGCCGCCCCGTCTATTCCAGTTCATACAATCCTTTCCATCTAATGGTTGCCAAGAAGACAGCGCTCTCAAGCGATATAGCCGCCCATTGTACCACTTAAGTACTTTCACTGTATTTAAATTGTTATTTTATGCTTATGGTGTATAATCAAAATATATTCTATAATATTCTTCTATACTAAAAATCTCGACTCTATAAAATACACCAACGATAACTATTTATTTTTTGCGGCAAATGAAAGTAAGCCACTTAAACGCTTGGTATTTTGCAGATTCTTTCTTAAACGTTACTACGATGATTGTATTGAATCGAAATCGAAGCTTGTTGAAAACCTCAAATACCTCCGAACGTAAACCACATCTAACTTGTTTGTTCATCCACATCTAATCTAAACTGTTTACTTCCTTACTGAATTGTGTAGTTGTGTAGCCAAGATAATAATCATTATCCAAATCACCTTGTTACCGCGTGTTAGAACAATAAATGATTCTCAACTGGTCCCTTAGCTTAATTGATAGTAGCTCTGCCTTTTGCGCTCTAGGTTAAGGGTTTATTCCTTCCCAGGTCAAACATTTGTGTGATGATCATAGGTGTTCGTGCTGTGTCTATTATATAATATCATACGTATGTATCTAAAATCTGATCTTCTGGTCACCATTTTACAAGCTAGATTGGGGCTAGATGGTGTTGTTTGCAGAATTGTCCACTAATATAATAATGTTTGAACATTAAACTCATGATTTCATGCTGTCTTGTATATTGTTTAAGAACAATACCATTGAAATATTCAAGTGTTCTTTCTACTCCAGTTACGGTCGTAATCCCAGCACTGACTTTCTTTGTCAGCTGCATATTTGCAAAATTTGCTGCTTACATCGCATGTCAAGGGTATCGAAGCGCAACTACACAAAGTCCTTTATCACAATGAAAATAGTTTTCTGCTCTTCGTAATGAAGTCCTCCACTTTGAACGTGATTTCAAACCTGCATTGTTCCATACACGTGTCAGAAATACACTTACTATGCCATGGTCTGATCCAGTAATGATTCCGGGTTAAACTTTCTTTGTATAGTATTTCGAGCGAAGCCTTAGCATGTCAAGTGAATCGAGGCGCAACTACACACCCAAACTAAATCACAATGTTCACGGTTCAAACAACACAATATGATTTTGAACACACCTTGCAACAATTTGCATGTTACCAGCTCCACTATGGACTTGAAAATGCATGTTAATAATAGTACTTAATTATGTTAGTGAAAAAACTTGTAAGTAAGACGAAACCGATTGAGAAGTCGGTATCGGAATGCTAAAAGAATGAACCAGCCATGAGACTTTAAGATCATGTCTGAGATTGCACCTCCATGAACCATGGCAGTCACCAGTCTTCATGACAATATTATAAAACAACGAGATATTTACGCTCATGAACACAAGTATTGGAACACAACACGAAGAATCTCGTTACCTAAATGGATGTTATTTCCTTCTAAGAACCTTTGTTCGATTGAAAAACTATTTTCAGAAACTACAGCCATTGTCCTTTCGTCCCTTTGAGACATACTTTGTAGACTATTTTCCTTTCCTCATATAGACAGTATGAGCCAAATGAATCCACACATACTAAATATTTGATTTGAATTCGGGCGCCGAGTTTTTCTTCTGATTAAATTTTCTATTGCAAAGGCGGCACCCACGCTCGCCTTGCTTGCTGTAGCTTGTGCGAATATACTCGTAGGGTTGTCAACTGCCGCGGTTAGGCTGGCAGATGAAGCGGTAAATCCTTGAAAATAAACAACAGTTGTGTCTGTGGCTTAAGTTGACAGTGTTTAGCGCAAAAATAAAGGTATATAACGTAGGAATTTAAAATATGCTTACATTTGAAGCTGCAAATAAATAAATATTGATAGACAATGCACACACCATCTAGCCTCAAACTAAGCATATCTTGTACTGTGGCGACCAGATGACTGATAGAATACTTATTATTTTTAAATACATACTTTATAACAACCAGACACAGAACAAACACCTATGTTCATCACACAAATGTTTATCCTGAGAATCAATTAATTCATACGAAAACAAAACATATGAGTGGAAACTTAACAAATTTGAAATTATTTACGCTACAAACCCCATTTTATCTATGAACTTCCTACTGAAATTCAATATTCTAGCTACTACAATGACATCTCGTGTTTCAAAAGGTGTAAAAGCTATTACCTTAAGAGGTCAGCGAAGGACGAATTGCCCCTACAAACGTAATACCAAAATGATTTGTAACTCAAGTATATTTCCACTATATTGTTGTATTATTTGTATTTAAATAGTATTTATCTAGGTTCCTGGATAGTTTTTATTTCGAATTACTTATCAAAAATGAAATAAGAGCCAATCGCATTTTCAACATTTTTTTGCTAAAATTGACAAGTTTTCTTCCTATTTGTTTCGTATTAAGAACCACAATATCTTACATGTTGTTTGTCAAGGACCATAGCTTATATTGTCTAGTTACAGAATAACATGACCATGTGAAGAATACTAAATGTTTTCAGTCATAATTTTTGGTATTAAGGAACACAACCAAATTCATAACACTTTTGAACGGCTAATATTGCTATCGCGCACGCACGGGGCGGGGCCGGGGGATGGGGACACTTCGGTTGTGTGATAGCTTGGACAGCCACGCACGCACACACTAATGCAACGTGTATTTACACGGTACGTGTAGTGGTGGTTAATATATCATATAGCAACAAAAAGCACCGTGCTTTCCTTAAATAGCAAATAGCAAATGATATCGTGGCTCTCAGTTGTTGCTATTTGCTTTTGCTTATGTTATGCTTATGCTTATCTAATAGCAAAAGCATAACTAATACTCTCTCTCTCTATCATCTGTCCGTCGCAAGTCGCAATAACAATAATAGCAAGTCGCAACTCGCAACGCAAAGCATTACGAAAGCATAAGCATGAATAACAATAACATCATCCATAAGCAAAAAGCACGGTCAGTCTCAGTCGTCGCATGCTAACGATTGTGATCGGTCGCGCGCGTCATCGCACTGCGGGTGAATTCGTGATCTCGGGCAGCTCACGTAATAAATAGGTAGGTATACCTACCTACCCATTTTGCTTTGTGGTTTTTCGGTGTAAACAGCAATTGGACACGCAGTATTGACTATAATTGTGTAATAAAAGACGATTGATTGAGACTTGAGAAATAGTGTTGTTGTGTGTGTTTTATTCATCAATCATCATCATCATCATCATCATCATCACAACCATTTAAAATAAAATAAATCATGTGTGCAATTCACACGTGGTAGAAGTGAACTGAGTCACAAAATTGCCAAAAAAAACGTTATCAAACATTATATTCTCAAGCGTGGTTATATTTTTTGAAGTGACAGTAAAAAGAGACACATCAAATCATAAGATTTAACATGGGAGAAATTGAGATAGGAAGCATTATTCGTGATTCAAAAGTTTTTGAAGGTTTGAATTGCACGCATGTTTTTTTTGCAAATACATACATGTAATACATAAAAACACCCAGACCCTAGACAAATAATTACAGATCATAGAAACATTTGTCCCGAAGCGAGAATTGAACCCGCAACCTTCTACGTCTCACACGGCCCTTTGCCCACTGCGCCACAGAGTTCGTCCCCTCAGTCGAAACTTTGCATAGTTGTAGGAAGACTAAAATACATTTTGTTGTAGTTGTAGGAAGACTAAATTACATTTTGACAGAAGCTTGTATTATATTTACCTACCGCCTTCGAATTTTCAATGACATCAATGATCAATGACAGAAATATACCTACCTACCTACACCTACTCACACACGCATAAGCACGTCACTACGGTTGTATTTAGGTATTGTAGTAACGCGTCCCGCGCCTCTCGCACCTCTCGCACGCCCCGTGCCCTTACATCATTTAAACAGAGATATTCGGAGCGATTTTTGCACTCGCCTCGAATTGAAGTTGCGAGCGAGCTTCACCGGCTTCTTAACAGAATTTGGCCTCAGTCTACCCTCGAATGCTTAAGGTCTCTTACTGACAAAAGACAATCGCTCACCTTACAACATTTGTCCCTTATCGACTACCGCTACTAACTTTACACATCACATATCTTTACAATAATAGTTTAGTTTGAACATTCGACAACTATCGCTGGCAAACATGAGTTTATTTTATATTATATTTATAATAAATATAATATAAAAATAAACTATTATTGTAAAGTTATGTGATGTTGTAATGGATAAACTCAAAAAATACTTAATAATGATAAAAAATATTTCACATATATAATCCCGGACATTTCACACAGCATCATCTAGCCCCATACGTGTTATGGGTACCACATGACTGATATACAACTTATATATATATACATATATATATATATATATATATATATATATATATATATATATATATATATATATATATATATATATATATATTTGTAAATACATACAAATTATACATAAAAACATACAGACCCGAGACAAATACTAGCAGATCACACAAACATTTGTCCCGCGGCGGGAATCGAACCCGCAACCTTCTGCGTCTCAGTCGGACCTTAGCCCATTGCGCCACAGAGATCGTCTGAATAGCTACTGGTAAAAAAAAATACCTCCCATGTTTCTCATGACATGGGCAGTATTTTTTTTTTAAATATAGATTCTGCGAAAATTGCAATAAGGTTACAAATTTGCTTATAAAAGACATTATTTGGCGTAAGCTGCAAAAGTATTGATTAAGTATTGACACATAAAATAATGTAGGTACTACATGTTTATAGTACTTATCATAATAAATTGTACCCGTGCGAAGCCTGGTCGGGTCGATAGTAACAAAAAATTATGAAAAGGAGACTTATTGTGGGTTAAAAACATACTTTAGCGCTGTGCTTTCATGAAAAAGACACACCATCAGAAATCAAACAAGTATCGTCCGTTTATCATGTGCCCTAACATAAGTACTCCTCAGAAGTGTTAGGTAACACAAGAGGTGATCTCACATAGCTTCTAGCAAATTTTCCGCCATATCCGTCCTAAACGAGAGCCTCTGGAGTGTTTCAAGAGTGATTGCGTACGACGCTCCAGCGGGGATTGATATAAGGTTCATTATGTAAGGCTCGTTTGTTCTAATTGCGGTGTCTGAAGCAATTTACTTGAGTAATTTGTTCCGGAACTCCTGAATTAAAGTTTACGTACATGATGTGTGTTAGAAATGTTAATCGTAATTAACAGAGAATGACGAAGTGAGTTGTACTCATCCTTGTAATGCACAACTGGTTGAAATCCGAAATGAAATAAAATAACTTACTATGTATTTTCATGGTTTTCCTTATGACTGTGGAATCGACTCAGATGTGTGCTCTATTTAAATATTTTATTATATATATAATAACAATAGGTTTTTACCTAGGAACGACGACTTTATAAAGAATTATTACAAAATTTTCTTTTAATGTTAGAAATATGAGTTCTATTATGCGGTAAATTTATTCATGCTAAGTTAAATCGTGAGGACATTTTTCAATTCGACTGTTTTCTAAAGAGCTTATACAGCTTCGCAACTGAGGCGTGAAATTAAGCGGTTTATCGAGAGCTTTTGAGCTATAAATAGAACTCTTATATCAGAGGTCTATACAAACAACACAGTATTTAGAGACCCATCAAGGGTTTATTCCGTGAGCAGGATATATTTAGAAAATCCATTAAATCCTTATTTGGGTTTTGTAGGTTTGTCTTTTTTGGCTGTTCTTATTAGAGAACAGAGCCAACACTTGCTAAACCTAACAAAGCTTAGCGTGGGTACAAGATATTTTGGTTACCTTACGTACCCTACCTACGCATAATCTAAATAAGACGAGAGGTGCCGTGGGACAAACAGTACGAACGTTTTTAAAAATGGTTGACGACAACGCTTGGATCAAAATGAATTAATTAGCATAAAAAGACATTTCAGGACGTAAGGTTCGAACTCGGGACTCAGTATTGACAGTCGACGTTGCCAACCGCTCAGATGCCGTGATCAACAAATGTGCGAAATTTGTCAAAATATCTAGTCTATTTTCGTTTTTATTTTTGGAGTTTGATAGCGGTCGAAATTTTTAACTTTTTTCGGCCTAGTCCTCATTCGTCAACTGTCTGTACGATAAAAAGCTTCGTTTCAACAATGTAGAGGGCGTTCTACCAGTTATTATGTTAAATTTGAAATGTAATGCGACATGCAATCATATAAACCCTTACAATTCGTTGAAGGAATTATTTTTGTCGTTCTCAAAATTGCCACATGTAGGAAGTTTCGTGACTTCATTATAATATGGAGGCGGAGTAACACAAATTCCGTGAATTGAACCGATTATTATTACGCACTGGTTTTCCTTTCAATTATTATGAATAAGTCACCAAATTTACCTCTTTTTCGGTGCTTACCCACTCCATTGTTACAATAGTTACCTAACTATTTATTTATTTTATTTACATAGGAAAACAGACAGTATTGAAGCTACAGATTTTGAACGAATTAAATAACTATAGACTAATCATTAGTTTTCGCATATTAATGCTAAAAAAATATGCTAAAAACACTCATTTTTGTAGAAAGAATTCTATATGAGTAGAGTCGTAAAGTCGAGTCGAGATTTTTGTTTTAAATTCCAAAGAGATATTCGATTGAATAATATTATTTAAAGTCGTTATTTTAAATGTGCATTGTCCAGATCCAAAAGGATAATAAACATCACTTCGTATACGTCAATTGTTAATTCTAGTGACGAATAGGCCCATATATAATCGAATCAAATTAATACATTCGTTATTTAATCAAATCACGAGGACCACTTTGAATTGTCTACTTACATGCTAGAAAATCTAGGTGCCTCCTAACCCCATGAAGAATCCGGCAAGAAACTTGTCTTAACATATTTTTGTATGATCCTTGTTAATTTTGTTACAAATGCCAAGTCAAGTTGGAGCAGATTCATTCTAAGATTTTTCGTGATCAATATAATGTATTATTTATTAGACAGTTTCTGTTTTATTACATTTTTAAATTTGCTAATCGACTAATCTAGCACGTCGCTTGGGACCTTGTTATAAGAAACGTACACATTGCCTTATTAAAGATTAACTTACTTTGGCGAATCTAACTGTGGGAACAGCGAGTTTATCTTTATTTACATAGAGCCATCGTCATGGCCAAAGTCATTACAACTGTTATATTTATTCGAACCTACCAATGTAAGCAGGCAATACGATATAAGAATCGAATGTTTTCACAATTTAAGACCTTGGAAATTTCTGACTCACAAATTGAAAGCCATTTTAAAAGAAACAAAGTACTAGACTACTAGCCACTGGAGAAATGTGCTGTCATCAAGGTCGCGCGGTGAAGTGAACCGAGTCCTCTTGTAAATCCCAAGTGCCATTCATTTGTATTCATAGAAGTTGAGTAGCTTTCAACAAAATGGTTCCATCGAGTATACTGTCAGTTGGCTGGCAGCTAGAACCCTAGGCAATTGAAAGAACTTAAACTGTCTTCAAGTCTCGTTCAGCAAATATGCAAAGTAGTCGGATCTAGCTGCTACAGTAAAGTTCTTAATGAAGTGACTCGTTAGCCGCTAACTTGCCTCCAAAATGCTGTAGGTACTTACTTTATTACTTTTTAGTGTTCTAAAGTGCACAAGAAACCTTTATAGTTTTGCTGTATCCGTCTGTCTGTCTAATCAAAGCTCTTGCTCGTAGACTTGCATGAGTTTTATCGTGATGAAATTATGCACGGTATTATGCACGGTAGCCCCTACAAAGTATGAAAATAAAATCATTTAGATTAGGGTCTTAGAAGTACCTACTTCCTCCATATCTAAAGTGGGGTTGACTTTTTTTTTATTTTACTATCCCTTCGTCTGATATATAGAATAGAATAGAATAGAAAATACTTTATTGCACACCACAAATACTGTTATTAGAAACAATGTTTAGCTACACGGTAGTAGAATGGGTGGTCTTGTCGCTAGATAGAGATCTCTGCCAGATGATCTTGGGATGGATGGAAATCAACTTAGCTGAATGTGGGCTGATGAAAATAATATAAGTGATTTATGATAAAAATAATATGTACCTACATACATATTTACAGGATAATAATTTCGAAGAAATTCCCGCGCATGCCTTTATTACTTGGGTTCTGTTTTCAAAATATTGTTCGGAAATCGGAAGAGGAATAAATTATTTGAAGGACTCTGACTTGGAGTAAAAACTTTTTGTAGTTTGACCTATAATGAAAATAAGACTTAGTGGTCAACTCAGCCCACACCTCACTGGGCCCGCGGGTCGAAACGTCCACTACGAAATTTATCTATACTTTTTCATTGTCAACTAAGCCCGCGGGCCATATTGGCCCCTTTGAAGTGTTTTTGCGGTTATTGGTCAACTTAGCCCAGGCCACTCTCAGCCCGCGGGCCGAAATGCCCACTGTGAGATATGTTTCTATTTTCACAGTTAACTCAGCCCGCGAACCTAAACGGGCATTACGATATAATGTTTCTTTCGTCCGGGTAAATGAAAGACTATCATCTTAACTATTAATCTGGGCCTTGTAGAAACTATCGAAAATAACAATAAAAATGATGTTTTTTAATGAAGACCTATTTATTTGTGTAATCTTATAAACTATTACTACAAACGGACAGACAGACATACCAATATGACGTATCTATGTGGTTTCTATATCGTTATGTAAGTACTCATTCTTCAAGGAAAAAAATGGACTACCTATCCAAGTGAACAAAATAAGAGAATAACGAAAAAACATTTATTTAATGCTACAAATTAAATAATTAGGTACCTTACGCTGCTTATTTTCAACTAAGGTTACAACATAAAAAAAAAACCTTTGACACAAGCCTTCATCTCTCTGAATTAAACAGCTTCTAATACCTCAATTTTTTAATACATAACTCTATAAACTTATTAAATTCGTTTCATATGCGGTCACTATATTAAAAATTCTGTCATTAACTTCAATAACATCATTTTTTCTTTTAACATTAAAGCCGATCTGTAACCTTTTACAGTCGTTTTTCATTATTTTTCTATTGCCACTAAAAATTGTACAATGTTGGGTTTTGGTTTCAGAATCTTGTTAATTTTTGAATTAAATCCTTCGACCACATTGTTTGTCCGATTAATTTGTTTATAGCACGTCCAAGTATTAAAAAACACAGAAGTAGGGCTCATCTATGTGTCTAAAATGTATTCATTAAAATCCTTTACATTTGTTCTGAATGAATTCATTGGACATTCCTGTAAGGCATACTGCCATGCTGCTGCTAACACATGAAATGGTAAATATGCCATTGCACACAAACGCTTGACATGTAATTTACCCAATTTCGACTTAGTTAAGCTATATTCCTTTGCTTTTTTCCACAAACATTTTGTGAAATGATAGAAACAACCATCTATTTCCACATCTGGACACACATTTATTACTGCTAACATCATAGCCTTTTCATAGTCCATTTTAATATTAGTAGGCTTCCAAGCTGTTACTTTACTTCTTATTATGCGAAATAGAATTTCATAGGTTGTCTGTTTTTTATTAGGAAGCAACGCGTATAAGATAGGCAGAACTCAGACATGCTCTCTGTCACTCCCTAAATCGGCATGCATCGTAAAAAGTTGTTAAAAAATTTTGGCAACTTTTAAAAGTACCATCAATATAAAACGTCTTACGTCGTGATAGTAGACTTGAGAATTCAGCGATAGCAAATATTTATATTCGATTACCTTCCACATTGTAATCAGCAAATAATAGTTGTTAAAATTTCTTGGGTACGATAATATCATCCGAAGATGCAAATGTAATTCGTTTCATGCCTAACGATTTATTTCGTTTCCTGTATAACTTTTTCTTGATACATTCGAATTTTGATATTTTGGTCACTATGCTAAGCCCTGCATCTTCTAAATTATAATACAGTCATTATATATACATGAAACTGGAGTACTTAAATCCTCGGTAAATTTTTTTTCCATCCCATCCATACATTTCTTAACTTCGTTATAAGCAATGTCAGAACTATGATTATGTTCAGTTTCATGAATGACAATTGCACTTTCAGAGTTTGTTTTCACAGTAGCATAGCAAGAATCACTCTTTATACATCTCCACAATATTGAACCATCTTGGTTATTTCTTTTAAAGCGAAAACGATAACCTGACCTTTGGAGAATTCGACCGCCTCGTTGTGATGTAACAAACTCAAAATCTATAGGTAATGTTGAAAGTATATCTCCATCTCCACCTCATTTATATTATATATTTAATATATTTTGTGCAAAAATAATTTAAAACGAAGACACGTTTATATGTTTTGCAATGGCAGTTCTAATTTCTAATATAGAGAAATTAGTTATCCAGCCAGTACCTACAAATAAACAATAATAGTAAAGGAGATATGCATCCTCTTTACGATGTCATGTATTGCATTCTAAAACAGTTTAGGAACGCGGGCTGAGTTGGCTATAAAAAATCATAAACATATTTCAAAGTGGTCATTTAGCCCGGGGGCTGAGATAGGTTTGGGCTAAGTTAAGATTTTCAAAGGGGTCGATATGGCCCGCGGGCTGAGTTGACTATAAAAAAATATAAATAAATTTCGTTGTGGACGTTTCGGCCCGCGGGCCGAGTGAGGTGTGGGCTGAGTTGGCCACTAAGTCGAAAATAACCATAGCTACTGGCTGATTTATGAAGAAATTAAACAAAAATAACACGTTAGAAATGGATTTCCATACACTTTTCTCTCCCGCTAAACGCGTTAGAAATGAAATTCCGTAGACATTTCCGTCCCGCATTTTAGTAGGCCTAAAATGATGTACTTTCTAAGTTATATTTGGAAAAGGAATAGGCAAGTTTGTCAGTAAGTGTGGTATAAAGATACTCATAGTATGTGATTTGGCGAATCTCATATATAGGTCTTTCAAAGATATTATAAAGATAGACAGGTTTCTTTAACAGTTTTGCGATGCAAATATTCGTTTGATAAATCTTTAAAGTGGTTTTTTTAAAAGTGTCCAGTTGCTAAAGTTAATACATCTTTTAAATGGCAATGTGTACGCTTCTATAACAAGATCCCAAGCGATGTGCTTGATTTGTCGATTGGCACATTTATAAAGCAACATATAAAATATCAAGTTATTTAGATGACAAAAAAAGCTTGAAACGAATCAGCTTCATCTCGACTGGGATACGTAACACAATTAGCAAGGATCATACAAAAAGGGTTAGAACCAGAGTATCTTGCCGCATTTTCGTGAACTAGGGATAGGTGGAAAGGGCACCTAGATACACCTAGTATATAAGACGACTATTTAAAATAGTCCTTGTGATGTTATTGAATATTTCTTTAATATTAATAAAGCGATTAATAAAGCGATTAAAAAAGTCTATACTATAATATTAATAAAGCGGAAAGATTTGATTGTTTGTTTGTATTGTATAGGCTCCGAAACTACTGGACCGATTTGAAAAATTATTTTACCGTTGGAAAGCTACACTATCCCCGGGTGACATAGGCTACTTTTTATCCCGGTAAAAATCTTCATCGCTTGCGAAGCTGCGCGCGGACAGCTAGTTCTATTATATGCTTGCACAGCGCATAAGGTTAATATCCATTCAATCCAGTTGTTTGAGATTCTTCTCATATTGTAAAATGACTTTAGTTTCGTGGTTATTGTTTCTTACCACTGTCTTGATACTGGGTATTGTTTCTTCTACTTTCGTATAAGTCAATGGTGAAGCCTAGTGAAAGAGTTGCTTCCGAGAAGGTTGTTTGTTGATTACTTTTGTCTCTAAATGTTGAGTTTAATATATTTTTCGCTAAAATAACACAGCGTGGGAATAACAGGCCTCATTTATTTCCTGTCAGCATTTATTATTATGTGTGCCTCTTGTCCAGGTGATTTATGATGTCGGCGATGGCGACCCATCTCGCGTATTTAATTTGTTCTAATACTCGGTAAAATTGAATTAAATTACATAGAAATAAAATATATAAATCTAAAATTCTCACCTCACCTACGGCGCACAGACCTGGTCTTTAACCTGGTCCTGGACCTGGTCGTACTAGAACGTAGTATTCTAGGTGTCAAACTCATAGACTACGTCCGAAATAGTATGCTGCGCTTTAATAAGCAAATTGCGGATGTCGAACAGCGTATGGAAATTGAAGTGGGACCGGGTAGGCCACGTCTGCCGCATGTTGAATATTCCACCACAGAGTGGACACTTCTGAACGGAAAACGACCTCGCGGCAGATCGCGGCGAAGATGGAGGGACGAGTTAAACGCCCATGTTAAGGATTGGCCCACAATGGCTTTAGACAGGAACAACTGCAGAAAAGGAAGGGAGGCCTTTGCCTTGCAGTGGCAACAAGGGCTTCTAAAATAACTAAAAAAAACATTAAGAAATCAGTTAATCCCCGCCGTCACCAGATGGATGCGTGCCCAGAAAACTGGCGGCATTGTCACGTTTTATGGCAATGCTGATTCGCTGACTGAAATAGAAGCCAGCGTTCCGGTCTCTCATGGTCTTTATCAATCTCCGCTAGGTCCTTGTAAATTTTATGTGTCCCTGTATATATTCGGCTTTTTGTCAACAGGTCAACAGACAGGCCTCGTCACGCTGCCATCATGACGCTGCATTGGTGGATGCACTGGTTCTGGGTGACATCGCTGATCACCCTTCACGGTAAGCCAGAAAACTTTCTTAATTTCCTTTAACAATTTGGCAGCGCTTATTTTTGATCCGATAGGCGCTAGAACGAATACGCGTGGCCAACATATAGACAATTTCGTTTTAAGGAATATAAAACCGTGCTTAAAATCATTTTATAGTTTAGTTTAGATACAATACTGGCAAGTGGCCACCACATCCAACATACAATTTGCTGGAGTAATACCGCAGCGAATGTGTACATACCTAACCATCCCGCCATGTATGGTACGAGTGTCATGTATTGTACGAGTATTATGTCCGTTAACCCAATTATGGCTTCAATGGCCTGTATTGACAAACAATTAGGTCAATTGGCTGGCTCCAATCCAGCCTACACGACGAACTAATTATACATTATCGGAATATACACTAAGGGTCGACTTATCAATAGTCAAATAACTCAGTGATATCCAGTCATCTCGCTTTTCTGCAATATGTGGGAGTGATTTCGTGAAAAGGGACGTGGGTAACAAGAAGTAGAGGAAGCACGCGCTATTTTATTTGACCAATGAGCGCGCATGGAATTTGATTAGACCAATGAGCGCGCGCGGTGGTAGAGTTGGACGTCAGATGGTACCAACACATTTTCAGAGAGGTGTGTGTGTCAAGAAATAGAAAAGGAAATATAGAAGGAGAACGCATTATCTGTGCGCTTTACATACCGGGTTGTGTATAAAGTGTGATGTTGTATAAACGAATTTGGGATATTCAGATATTCTATAATTAGAAAAATCATCATCTACAACATATCCCTGCTCTTATTCTATTTTATGTGGTGTTGGCACAACATAATAAAGAGTTATATTAACCAGTAAATACGACTCTATGCGTAAATTAAAGCTTGAAACTAAATTTCCTTTGAAGCGTAAATTATAAAAAGCTCGTATTCGCATTTCTCCGTTATAAATGGCCGCTTTTATTTATGAATCATTCCACGAAGGTACGTTAATGTCTTTTAAGCTCTGGAACTTCTCGTTATGGCTATAAAAAGGAAAGGAAGGAATTTCAGGCAAACTCGCCACATTAAGAACATCCGCTTTAATACTTACTTACCAAGTAGGTATATATATAATATAACTATATATATATAAATACGTACGAGTCCATGTAATTGTGACGATAATTTTGCGAATACCTATATAAGTGCGATTCCCTCACAAGACAAACATTTGTGTCATGAATGTATGTGTTTGTATTCTTTCAGTCATCTGTGGGGCGATTATGGAACTTTGATACTATCAAAACATTGATACTAATAGCTTTCAGTTACTATTGATGAATTGGTATTACGGATCACTGCGATTTCTTTCGGCTTCTATCGCTAGTTACAATGTGAAGTTGGTGTCAAACTATAGCTCAATCAATTTACAAAGTTTTCATAGAGAAACGATTGTGTCAGGAACCGTGTTTAGCGTAGTAAGTAAGCATTTAAATACATCGTATATGATTGATTGAAATAATGCCTATTGCTAATCGAAATTGATAGACATTGATGCCGATTGCTAATCGAAACTGATAGACATTGATTGTATCAAGAGTTCCATAATCGTCCTACAGGTCATCATAATACAAGATATGCCTAGTTTGGGTCTAGATGGCGCTGTGTGCATTGAAAATAAAAATTTAAATTTGAAAAAGGAATAAAAGTATTCTGTCATTTCAGTCATCCGGATTCCATAGCACAAGCTTTTCTGAAATGTTACTGGTCCTGATGATTTGATTAGCTGAACTAATTAAATTTCCGTAAAATACAATCATATTTTACTATGAAAACTTTACTGTACATTTTGAGAAACAATGTTTTTTGAATCACGTATTATTGGGTCGATGAAAGCACCGACACTGTTTCAATTCATCTAGAGACTCTTCATCAGGGTAAGTTTGATCCGCGGTTTGCTTGCTTCCGTTACTGCTGCGAACGGGAACGGGAGTGTAGGTTGTTTCATCGACTCTCCTGTGTTTCTCGAATTGATCTTATTTTGTTTGCACCAAAGTCTGAGTCTGAGTCTTAAAGTAACATTTAACAATGTACACTTCTTAAATTTGACGACCTCTGTGGGCGAAGGCCTGCCTGAGACGCAGAATGCTGCGGGGTAAACGTTTGTATGCTCTGCAAGTGTTTGTCTCGGGTCTAGGTGGTTTTTTATGTACTTATAATATGTATGTATTTACAAAATAAAATAGTAATGTACCACACGACTGATACATTACTGATAGTAATGTATCAGTCGTGTGGTACCCAATTACCCAATACACAAGCTCGGCTTACTTTGGGGCTAGATGACGCTGTGTTAAATTATTTATTTAAATTTACTAAATCAACGTGTAATTGACGTCTTTTAGATCATTTTAGATACCACGAGATGTTGATCAGAACTGCAAAAAATCCTAGATAAACTAATTTTAACTAAACGTAAATTTTAACTAAGCTGTAATTTAAAAACGTTACCCTAATATTGACTTTGGTATAAACAAAATAAAAATCGTTCGTATTTTACGAAAATATAGCTAGTCTGGCGAAACAGCAGAATCACTACCATTTGTGTGAATTGTCCAGCTATATTTATATATATATGTAGAAGAACCAAATTCATCGACATAGCACTCAAAATCTGCAAGTTGAAGTGGCAATGGGCAGCCCATATAGCTCGCAGAACTGATAACCGTTAGGGAATAAAAGTTCTCGAATGGCAACCAAGGACAGGAAAACGAAGCGTAGGACGACCACCCACCCGATGACATTGTAAAGATCGCGAGAAATCGGGCCTATGTTCAGCAGTGGACTTCTAGGGGCTGATATGATATGATGATGATGATGATGATGATGATTTATATTTTGATCAAGGTCGTCAAAGCATAGAAAACAACACGATAATTTAATTATCTCCTGTAAACGTTCACTGCGCTCACGACTACTTATTGCATGTGTAATTATAACATAACTGTCAGTTGCATATGATTTCGCAAACGCATGTCTTTCGTGTTGTATAAACACATTTAGTCCATTGAAAAGTTACATTTGGGTATGCATTTGTCAGAGGACGCAATTTTATTTTTTTAATGTGTAGGGGGGGTCAGTAGAAGCTTAAGTTCAAGTTTGTGGGGTCGGCACCCTTGTCCCCCGGCCGCCATCTTGGAAAAGGGGGTGCAAAGGGTTTTCGCGCTGTATCTCGTAAACTAGTTACCTTACAGAAAATTTAATCAAACATAAAATGTAGCAAATTAAATTTCCTACAATTTTATTTCTATTACTTTTTATCGTCAAGTGACCAACAAAAAAGTTATAAACAAAAATAAATGAAAATTTTGTTTGTTTGTTCTAGGTTTTACAGCGCTCCAAACTTAAACGGATTCTCGAATGCTCATAGGGATGCAATAAAAACTAAAAATTAGGCTTACTTTTCTATCTATATTTTTTTTATTCATACAATTTATTATGATCTTAACATTCCTATGCTATTATTGAACTATGTTTGACCCTTTTACCCACCACCTATGAGGTATAACATGGGCAAAGTCAAATTTATAAAAATTTTGCAGAAGCATCCAGAGTTAGCAAGTGGAACTAAATTATTTATGAGTGAGAAAGTCGAGTCATCGTTACTCAGTGTTGTTGGCGAACGTTTTTTCGTCTTTTTATATGGCGGAAATAAAGACGATACTCTAGACACTCTGCGATACAAACGATTTGCTAAGACAGTGACAAAAAATGCATTAAAAAATGCATTAAATTTTTATAAATTTGACTTTGCCCATGTTATACCTCATAGGTGGTGGGTAAAAGGGTCAAACATAGTTCAATAATAGCATAGGAATGTTAAGATCATAATAAATTGTATAAATAAAAAAAATATAGATAGAAAAGTAAGCCTAATTTTTAGTTTTTATTGCATCCCTATGAGCATTCGAGAATCCGTTTAAGTTTGGAGCGCTGTAAAACCTAGAACAAACAAACAAAATTTTCATTTATTTTTGTTTATAACTTTTTTGTTGGTCACTTGACGATAAAAAGTAATAGAAATAAAATTGTAGGAAATTTAATTTGCTACATTTTATGTTTGATTAAATTTTCTGTAAGGTAACTAGTTTACGAGATACAGCGCGAAAACCCTTTGCACCCCCTTTTCCAAGATGGCGGCCGGGGGACAAGGGTGCCGACCCCACAAACTTGAACTTAAGCTTCTACTGACCCCCCCTACACATTAAAAAAATAAAATTGCGTCCTCTGACAAATGCACACTAAGGCCTAAAAAATGTAACATTTTAATGGACTAATTAGCGCACAAATAATTGCCTTGGTAATGTCACTGTCACTGTTCACAGTTCAACGACTGCTATAACAAAAACAAAGTAACAAGCCCACATTTAACTTTGGTCGTTTTGCGAAGCAATCAATGCGCTCTTATATTATTAATATGTCCCGAGTTATTTCCCGTTTTATTCGTAATTTTGGTATTTTATTTATATACAGCTAGAGTTATTGACTTGGGTGTAAATAATTGGAATAAAAGCTTTGTGATTCTTTGTGATTCGAGCAAAAATAATCCGTAGTTATTTTATTAAAATAACAAATGACGATCGACAAGATACGACTTTGTGACATACATATATCTAGAAAAGGCGATGTGTGTATGTATGTTCCCTACAGACTCCGAAACGGCTGGACCGATTTCGATGATTTTTTTAGGAAATTGGCCTAGCGAGTTATCCTGTGAAGTTTGGTAGCGAACGAATCAACAGAACTTAGGAACGGACATGGGCTACTTTTTATGTATGAACTATGCGTGCGAAGCCGCGGGCGAGGCTAGAAAATAATATAAACACTTGACACGGGCATAATTGACATTATTATGACTCAATAACGAAGAAGATAAAACAAACATGATGACGACTGTTCCTCACCTAAGGGATCGGTAGACACCTCTTCAGACCTCTAGTTACTTAGATCCTTGAAGATGTCCTAGGGGTTAGTCAGAGGTATGACCAAACAATATATTTGGCATATACCCACGCTTCCTCTTATCCTTTTTATACTAGTTATTTCGAACAAGTGTGGTGAAAGGATTAAAGTGCGCCTCAGAAACTCCGTTCGTGTACTTGGCACACGTTTTAGAACTTTCGAGGTTCTACAACATGCCGGTTTTCTCACGATGTTTTCATTCGAGAGAGTAGGTACCTAAGTACAGCGCACGTAAATTTTTCGAACATAAAAATCGACGAAAATAAATAAATACGACAAACATTTGTGTGATGAATATCACTAATTCGTCGTCTGAAAGTCGAGTGAACCCGCGAGTTGACACCGTTCGTCAACTCGCGGATCTGAAAGTCGCGTGAACCCGCGAGTTGGCACCTTCCGATTTTACAAAATTATTATGTCGTCAACTCGCGTGATCGTGAATATCTGACGTATTCATGTACAGTCCTCTACAAAAACGTTTTAATAATTTTATATACGTAGGTACCTATGAGACACAATACTATTTGAGTGCACGAAAGGAGCCTCTGAGGCGCACTTTAATTCTTTCACGACACCGGTTAGAAATAACTAGTGACACGATAAGAAGTAGAAGAATTAGAGTTTAAAATAAAATAAAATATAGTTTTTGAGATATGTACATATGATATGATACAACATGACAATAGATGTTTGTTCTGTGTTTGGGTGTTATATGTATCATAAGTATATAAAAATACTTAAGTATTCTATAAGTCATCTGGTTTCCTATTGTAGAAGCTATGGTTAGCAAGCTTGTGATGCCACGGGCCCCGAGGTTCAGTCTGAAAACCTCCGCTGCCTATATACTTTGTATGGGAGTGGCATAAAGCTGAGACTGGATCTATTTGGGCGCACATAGGGAGGGACTGTTGATTGTGGGTATGTTAGTAGTGTTTAGGTACCCATCTGGCTGGGTGGGTGCTATACCTAAATCTATACCTATTTTATTTCTTAATTTTACAGTCCCCTACACATTATTCTAATCTGTTCTATTCCATGTTTAGTTTAAGGCTAGTCGGTGTTACGTGCATTGTCTACCAATATTTATTATTTATTTATGCTACTCTTTATCTACGTACCACACGAGCAAAGCCGCGGGAAGAACCTAATGATAAACATACTTGCCTTAATTCCAGTGGAACGTTGCCAAGTTTAAATACACTTGGTTTTAAAAGTATCATGTCACCGAGCGCTACCTTTTAGGAAGTTGAACCATTATAAAAGTTTTGCTTTTATTTATGCTTGTTTATAAAGAAAACTTGCTTCTCGTTTGGGAATTAGGTAGTTACTAAACATCGTTTATTTTGGCACTTGCCGCAGTGGATTTACTGCGCTGAATATTATAGGAAATAACCAGGTGTGGTCCAAGGCCATGCCTGATAAAGTAGCCTATATAAAAATTCTTTAGCAAATTTCAACCATATCAAACATAGTTTCTAGAGAATCACTTAGAAATAAATTTAAAGATATAAATATCATGACAGTGCCGTGTCAGTATAAACATGAAAATATAACTAACAAAAATGTTCAATTGTTAAAGAAAAATTGCGAAATAAAGATAAACTCGCTGTTCCCACAGTTAGGCTCGCTAAAGTACATTTAAATCTTTTATAGGGCAAAGTGTACGCTTCTATAACAAGGTCCAAAGCGACGTCGACGACGAATCTGGCAGATTAGTCGATTGGCAAATTCATGTCGATTGCAAACATCCACTAACATTAACATTTATAATATTAGTATCCTACTAATAATATAAATAGGAATATATAGGAAAAACATAATATTATGTTTATTTGTTAATTATTGGCCATTATTTTGGTATATTTCAACTACGGATTCTCTGTTCTGGGACTACAGCATTCTCGTTGTAGGACTCATACAAAAAAGCGCTAGAACCAGGACGAGTTTCTTGTCAATTCTTCTTGGACTTGGGTTAGGAGGAATCGGCACTTAAATTCACCTAGTATTCAAGAGGTTTCAAAGTGATCCTTGTGATTGTATTGAACTAAATAATTTGAAATTAAATTTGAATTCAAAACTTAAGCCTTTATGATGGTTAGACAAAAAATCACAATACTCCAAAGGGTCCATGACTCTTTGGTCACAGTCTAAAAACATTTATTCCTTTATTTCTGATAATTTAATGTAAGAACGCATATAGTATAGGCGCATTAGACGTACCTACCTCGTCAACCTTGACATATAATAAGCAAACAAGGTAATGCTTACTACATGAGTCAGCGCCTTGCGTATGGTTATTACACGTCTGGCTTCAGCTAGATATATACTCATAAAAACCTACAAAAGGGTGAAATAATAAGGATGTTAAAATAAATAAATATAAATATTGCTGGGCAATGTACACAACACCATCTAGCCCCATCTAAGCATAGCTTGTATTATGGTGACTAGATGACTGATAGAATACTTATATATATATAAAAAGATACTTATGATATTATATTGACACCCAGACACAGAACAAACACTTATGTTCTTTACACAAATGTTTATCCTTGGAGGGAATCGAACCCTCAACCTACAGCGCAAGAAGGCAGAGCTAGTATCTACAAACTGAGCTGGCAGGTCAGTAATTCATCATTCATCATCATTCTACAAAAAAGAATGGAGCCTCAAAAAGTAAGCTGCTGTGCCGAGATATTTTTTTCAGAGTCTGCTCAGTTGGTTCAGTAGCCTTCTGCATTGTAGGTAGAGTGTTGGATTCCATATCAAGACAAACATATCTGTGATGAACATGTCCGTTCTGCGTGTTATAAAATATCATATGTATGTATTGAATAATATATAAATATTCTATCAGTCAGCTGGTCACAATGATACAAGGCTATGCTGGAGCTAGATGGTGTTTGTGTACATTGTCCAACAATAAAAAAGGTGCAGTCGTTTTCAAGATATTCAAAATCGAGGTCGAGGGTTTAAAACGTGTTGTGACTTGGCATCATTGCTTTGAATCGGGTAAATTTAGCGTGATTTTCGATGGGCGGAAGGAAAACGGCATGTTGTAGAACCTACAATCTGCCAAGTGCTCGAAAGGAGCCTTAAAGGCGCACTTTAAATCATTCACCACACTAGTTGTCGAACCACACCAGACTAGTCGAAATAACTAGTGGCACGATATACTAGATATACGAGTATTTCGTAGTTAAGGTAGTTATAAGATGGATCATATAAAAAAGCGCTAGGACCAAGACGAGTTTCTTGCCAATTCTTCTCGGGCTTGGATTAGGATGAATTGGCACCTAAATTCACCTAGTATGTAAGTGTTTCAAAGTGATCCTTGTGATTGTATTGAATAAAGTATCTTTCGAGTTTGACTTTAACTTTGATAAGATGAAGATGACACGTGAATTATTTAGCGATAGAATTTTTTATGTGTAACATTTTTCCTCTCGCTTTAATATAATATGTGGTGGTGATTTCGTGAAAAGGGACGGACATGTGTAACAAGAATCTGAGGAAGCGTGCGCTATTTGATTTGACCAATGAACGCGTGCGATGGTAGAGTTGGCGTCAGATGGTACCAACCCAATTTCCGAGAGGTTGGTACTGTCAGCCAATAGTGTGTGCGTGTGTGTGACGAGGAAGAGAAAGGGAAATAGAGAAGGAGATCGCATCAGCTGTGCGCTTAACCTACAGTGTTGTGTACCTATAACGTGTGCTATTATATAAACAAAATAGATTATTTTTGTGTTTATTAAGAAATGTATTTACTATTTATAATAAGTGCCTGAAAAAGTACAGATCATTGAAAAAAATGCAAGATGTGATGTCAGATGTTACACATAATATGCGACTACTGTACGGTTCGCTGTTTTTTTATTGGTCACAAGCACCATTTCGAAATGGATATTTTTAACGGTTTTACTACTTAGAATGGGCTCTACAAACAACATGATATGGCAACCCCAGTAACGCCTGATTAATAAAGTAGGTTTTGCGAAGCCCCTCAAAACATACTCGTATTCTATAGAAATACATAACAAGTTTGCGATTAGGGGCTAGTTATGAAGAGGGATGATCTAAGGTCAACGCGAAACATGGCTTCCTTGTTTTTAAGTTTTAAACTGTCGTTGAACCTAAAAAGTTTGAAGACAAGTGCACGAAAGAAGCCTCTGAGGCGTACTTTAAGTCTTTCACCACACTGGTTCGAAATAAATGGCACAATAAGAAGTTTTGTAATGTTTTATTATAGCTATAATATATATTGTGCGCAGTAAGATTAGTGCGCAAAAAGACCGCTGGCCGATCTGATTTACGCATACATATGTTTTTAAATGAAAAGAGTTTTATCAATATTCTAGTTAAATAAGAACCCAAGTAACAAGTTAAAACATTATTTAAAATAAAATTACTTATGTAGTTTGCCCGCAGGAAGGAAAATGGTTTTGAGGTAAACATAATAAAAACATACTCCTACTGTTAGCAGGGATATAATTAAATAATTACTAAACATTTTATTAATATTATGAAGACCTCTGTGGCGCAGTGGGCTAAGGTTCGGCTGAGACGCAGAAGGTTGCGGATTCGATTCCTGCCGCGGGACAAATGTTTGTATAATCAAGTATTTGTCTCGGTTCTGGGTGTTTCTATGTATAATATGTATGTATATAAGTAGTATATCAGTCATGTGGTACTCATAACACAAGCTCTGCTTACTTTGGGGCCAGATGATGCTGTGTGAAATGTCTGGGATTATATATATTTATTTTCAATTTATCCATACTAATATTATAAATGCGATAGTGTCTCTGTCTGTCTGTCTGTTTGTTACGTTATCACGGCTAAACAGCTGAACGAAATTTGGTAAGAAGATGTAGGTACTTATTGCATTCGGGAAATTAACATATGCTACTTTTTGTCTCAAAAAACAACCTTTAATTGGGTAAAATAGGGGATGAAAGTTTGGTTGGGCAACTCATATTTCTTTAAGTTAGGGATCTGTAAATTCATATTTAGACTTTAGGTAAGAAATCCCTACTAATATTATAAATACGAATGTAACTCTTGTCTGTCTGTCTGTTACGTTTTCACGCCTAAACCGCTGATCCGATTTTGATGAATTTTGGAATAGAGATAGTTGGGACTTTGGAGAAGAACACAGGCTACTTTTTATGGCGGTACCACTCGTGCAAAAACTGCGGGCAGCAGCTAATTTATTATAAACGCGAAAGTTGTGGACTTGGATGTTTATATGTGGCTCAATCAAGTCGTAACGTCGTAAGTCTGTTCGGGTGTGAATTAAACTTGATATAGAGGTTTGGCCTGGAATAACATATAAGCTGCTATTAATGTAGGTACAACGCCTGCGATGCCGCGGGCAGAAGCTAATGGTAAATATATATTGAGGAAATATTGTAAAGTACGCGGAAGGATAACGTATGAAATGTAATGCAGTTGGTACTTTCTGGAACCAGTCTAATCGATGGCAAAAGTATTTTAAATATCGTTTGGGATGGATGGTTGTGGAGTTTTAGTAAAAACTTAGCATTCACGATTCAAAGTGATCGTTGTGATTCTATTTTATAAAACAGAATTGAATTTGAGCTTGATTTTATACAGGTTTCGACTTTAAACGTAAGTAAAACAATGGTAGTAAATTATGTTGTAGCATTTTCTAAAACAAACATATTTAGACTATCGCAGTCTTTTTAATTTCAGTGTATTAAGAAAAAGACATCAATAAATATAGTTCGTTTTGGCACGTATATTTATTATAACAAGTTTAAGTTAAGTTAAGTTAAGTTGTTTTTAAAATGTATTTTAATACTTATTTAAGGTAAGGTAAAATTATTTTAAATCTTATTATTAATAACCTTACTTTGACTATAACAATTCATGACTGTACTGGAGCATACTGGTTTTTAAGTGACGGCCGCGCGTCGACAACGTACGTTGTAAACTCTGTAGAGCGCCCAGTAACCTAGGCGGGTGATGATATTCGTAAGATAGCGGGCAGGAATTTCAGGAGAGCTGAAGATCAAGTTCAGTGATGTGCTGGAGAGAGGCCAATGTCCAGCAGTGAACTGACACAGGCTGATGATGATGTTAGACCTAGCACGCATTAATGTAAGTACCTGGATGACCGAGCTTTGCTCGGTATAAAACAGGCATTAAACGTTTTTTTCTAAAAATGAAACATAATTAGATCGATTTATCGCCCCTAAACCCCCTGCATACTAAGTTTCATGAAAATTGAGATTATATACATATATACAAGACTTGCTCGTTTAATGGTATAAAATATTTTATATGAAATGGTGTTCGAAAATATTCGCAACGGATTACTCCGAAATGTGCGCTCAGCCTTAACTCTTACGAGTTTATTGATTATAATATATAATACTGATATAATACTCAGATTACAGATATTAGATTTGTTTATTTTACCTTAATATAACAGTGGTTATCATACTAGGCAAATCAGACAATAAAATTAAATACAACACTTAAAAAATGAAACAAAAGTGGCATCACTGCTAGCTCAAATGTGTCGCAAATATTTTGTATCGTTGTAAATTATACTGTTAATCCTTTTTTATCTTATTCAAAATTTGCAGAAAGGTACAGAATAATATAAAATGCATGTAAAACATTTGAGCTATCTAAAGACCTTTTAATATCTGCAGATAGCTCAACTAATCCAGATCATTGCGAAAGGGTAGCGTCCCCAAGACGCGCCGCATTGCCACGTTGAATGGCAATACTAATTCGATGGGTCTCTGGCCCAGCGAATTCGTAGACACGCAATCACGCTAGAGTTCTACAAGACGCCGTGAAATAATTTTGGCAACGCGATGGGCTCCTGTTCCTCACGGACCCATAGCTTCGACTCCTAAAGGCTTATATTATGTACTGTGATTCTAATTACTCATAAATTATCTTACACAACACTATTCTCCTAGAACAATAAGTATTTATTTACCATCCTCGATTGTAAACACCGGAACATTTCGTCATAAATCAATTCAGCGGCACGAACTACTATGGAACATAAAACAAAACAATAATAATAAAAGTTTTGCAGCTAGGAATAAAGGAAAATAATTATTTTTTTTATTAATAGGTTCACTAATTAAACGTCCTGTGGAAGATATAACACTTAAGATAGCTAACAATTCTACAATAATAGTAAAAGTTTTGTGTTGAATTTTTCTATAAGCAATTAAGTTTACATTTATATGATGTTGGTAGTAGCTCTGCCTTCTGCGCTGTAATTTGAGGGTTCGATGGGAGGGGGATTGGGAGGGGTCCAAGATAAACATTTATGACATGAAAATAAGACTAAGTGTTTGTTCTGTGTCTGGGTGTTATAAAATATCATAAGTATGTATTAAAAAATATACAAGTATTATATCAGACATCTGGTCACTATAATACAAGATATGCCTAGTTTGAGGCTAGATGTTGTGTGCAATGTCCTCCAATATTTATTATTTACTTTTTATGTAGTTACCTACACGCATGCGTAGTTAGTAAGTAAGTGTATACGAGTATTATATTAGACATTTGGTTTCTAGTTTATGACTAGATAGGACTTCGTACCTACTGTATGAATTGTCCAGCATAGGTGTTTCTTTTGTGTTGAACACTACCCAGGCTTAAAACAAACACCTATGTTCATCACACGAATGATTGTCCAAGTAGGCAATCCTTTCCCAATCAACAGCCCAGACAGCAGAACTATTAGCAACTATTAGCAAACAAAACAAGCCAGTCAGACTGAGAAATAGCCTATGTCTCCAATATACAATCTTAAATTCCATTCATCCGATTAGCCGTAATCGAGATTCAAACAGGCTGACTTTCGAATATATTATATTAGTAGATTTATTATAATATTAGTAGATTAGTGAATTCTACATCTATGTTTATTACAAAAATACTTTCCTGGACTGGGATTGACCCTCAAAATCTACAGCGCAAAATGCAAAGTTAATACCAAAAGAGCTGTGAGGACATGTTCTAAAATTGTATATTACTCTGCTTCACAAAAAACGATGTAAGTAGGTAAGTATTTTAAGCTTGTGACGTCACAGTGACGCAAATCACTTTTACTGAAGCCATTTTACGCTGAAACCTAACAAAGATAATTGAAAATGTGAACATCTCTTACGCACTTATAGCATTATTCTGATCTGTTAGTATGCTTTTATATCTGATACATTTTTTGTAAAAAAACTAAGTAAATACCCTGTTTCTGTAGTTTTGCCCGACTAACTAATATTTCGATCTTATTTTGTTTGGTCTAAAGTCTGAATTAGAGTAGTTTTTTAATTTATACTTTTTAAATTTACTAAATTGACGTGTGGCTAAAATGTTTTAGCTCATTTTAGTTGAATTTTCATTTAAAACGGGATATTTACCATGATATGTGAGTTTTTCAGCTTCCCGACATTTCAGCACAGTTGCATGAGCCATGATCACGAGATAAACTCATTCTAGGTATTTTAACTATATGCGGCCCGTATCGGTTAGCGGTATAACTTTTAAAACTATCTTGGTTATGAAAATAATTCTCATTCAAAACGGGATTTTTACCATGATATGTGAGTATTTCGCTTCCCGATATTTCGACACAGTTGGATGCGCCATGATCACGCGATATCCCGTTTTGAATGATAATTATGTTCAAAACCGACCTCTGTGGCGCAGTCGGCTAAGGTGCGGCTGAGACGCAGAAGGTTGCGGGTTCGATTCCCGCCGCGGGACAAAGGTTTGTACGATCTGCAAGTATTTGTCTCGGGTCTGGGTGTTTCTATGTATAATAAGTATGTATTTATTAAAAAAAAAGTATATAAGTATCTAGTACATCAGTCATGTGGTACCCATAACACAAGCTCTGCTTACTTTGGGACCAGATGATGCTGTGTGAAATGTCCGGGATTATTTATTTATATTTATTTTATTTAAAACCATGTTTTAAAAAAACTTACTGCAGTTATTATGCAGAGGTGTTGATTAAAACTTCGGAAATATCTAGGAAAATCAATTTAATAAAGGAATAAAATGACAATTTTAACTTATTTTAAAACCATAATGCTACTCTCATTTGGACTTTAGTGTAAGTAAAATAAGATTGAACGTAATTTTAACTAATCCGACGAATCAACATATTCACAAGCAATGCCTGTTTTACCTTCAAAACTGTTTCAATGTTAGTTTTACTATTTTCAAAAACATGGGTTTTACTCACGTATTATTTTAACAAAAACTGTGTTCGTGCCTTCATCGACAAAATAATACGTGAGTAAAACCCGTGATTCTACAATAAAATACACAAACAAAAATCGTCAAAAACATAAGGTTTATCCTACTAGACAATTCAAGTTAATTCATTGTTTAAAAACAAACAACATTACGTGATGTACAAATGCATGTCGTAGTTTTATAAACTGAAGATACGTTTCCTTTAAAGCCGCACGCGATGTGTTGCGTGCATTTAAAATATAAATGCTTTTGCGCAAAAAGGTCCCGCAGTCTTTGTTAGTAAGTAAGTGAGTTGGGTATCCTGATAATCCCAGTTACTCCAGATGTTGCAGCATCATGTTCATGCAATATCATTGAAGTAGGGACATCAAATTTCAAATCGATCAGTCATCGATCAGAAGTTATTCACGTCTCTTCATCAATTAGGAAAGAGCTGATGATCTTTAAATGGCTGAACAGATTTTCTTGAATCATAGCAATTTATTTATTTATTTACTTTAATTAACACATAGGCATAGTAACAATTACATTAATTAAACAATAATATTCAAGAATTCGTTTATTTTATTTATTACAAATTTAAATTATTCAAAAAAAACACAAACAAATGGTATAGCATGTTGTAAAATCAGTCAATTAAAACCGTAATAATAATAAGAATAAACGTAATAATTTTATAATTTACTCGCTTATCTTCAGTAGATAACATGTCGCATATGCACATGGAATTTTAATTTAAAACGTTTCTACTTTTATGCAAATCGCATAGCGGTGTTGATTGTGTCAGCTGTTTATTCGGCAGCAGCAACACTTGCACGTGCGAAATGCCAATATTGCAGAGTGCTTCGTGAATATCTAAATTTTTATCTGTTTGCAGTATTCAATGTTTAAAAACAATTATTCTAGCTTCAGTCCGCGCTTCATGTTCGTTGTACCTATGTATATGTATCATGGAATATTTTAGGGAAATGCAAATTGTTTTGCACTCTCTTGCCTCCTCTCTTATGCCATATAATATAGTGAATGTAGGTCTTTAACCCGGAATAGCATCATATATTTATTTATCATAGATAGACCTACGTTTGACCACGATCTAGCATGATGTTTAGCGACGATGCGGCCGACGATGGGGCACGCAGGTCTAGAAGACACCTATTTACTCGAGACTTTGAAGAGACCCAGATTGTAGTTTTCAGGAAAGACAGACGACGGCAAAGCATTCCAATCATTGGCTGTACGCATTATAAATGTGGAAGCAGAACGCTTTGTTCTAGAGGGTGGTAGACTGACAAGGTATGGATGATACTGAGCGGTACGTCGGCTTGTCCTGTTGTGAAAAGGATATGGTGGAATATATAAGGCTTATATGTTATTCGGTGTACAGACAACATATTATACAAAGTTTTATCGAATACCGTTTCTACTTTTATAATGTGCTTAAATCTGAGGTTTGTGAGATGTTTGATATTTGAAATAGTTCAACATGTTAATTATCGTAAATTCTTATTTTTAATTTAGAAAATATTTGTTTTATGTTGATTTTTCTAAATGTTTTGTATTTCACAGCGCATTTGAGTACTGTAATGCTATAAATAAATAAATATATAATGTCGGACATTTCACACAGCATCATCTGGCCCCATAGTAAGCAGAGCTTGTGTTATGGATACCACATCACTGATATACGACTTATATACTTTTTTTGGTAAATATATTCATAGATATAGAAACACCCAGACCCGAGACAAATACTTGCAGATTATACAAACAAATGTCCTGCGGCGGGAATCGAACCCGCAACCTTCTGCGTCTCAGTAGGACTTTGGCCTACTGCACCACAGTGGTCGTCAAAATACTATGTTATTATTGTTTAATTAAATAAATAAAAATGTAAACATCCTCATAAAATTTCGCTTGGTTAGGTACTCACTGATGTCTATTTTATCTACAGTCTTTTATCCATTCCTATAACCAATTATAAACGTAAATTTCCTTCTGATTACTTTAACATATTATTTGCTTACAATTGCCAGTATCAAAATAAACGTCCTTGTTGTTGCTAGCTAAATTGAAAGTCAACAATGACTGCCGAGTGCCTACTCAACGATAAGGAAAGGATCAATATTATTCAAACCATACATTTCACGATTACAATTTTAGATTACTCGTTCATTCTTGCTCACTTACTTACCATTTACTTTTACTGTAGTACTTATTCCAGTCATACTCCTCACTGACACGGGCATTCCGTTTGTCGTGAGTATCAGAAACTATGAGTACCCTGGCACTGTTTCGATTCATCTAGAGAATCTTCATCAGGCTTAGTTTGATCCACTGTCCGCTCGTTGCCGATCGCTTTCACGGTTCGCACTCAAGATTCTCTTGTTGAATCGAAACAGTGTCGGTGCCTCCATTGACAAAATAATACGTGAGTAAAACCCGTGTTTATCAAAATGTATTATAGTACAACTCACGACAATTGTGACAAGTGAAACCCCTGATACTATTGCATTAAAACCCGGGAAAAGATTAAAAACGGTTAATTGATTGGCAATTCACACAGCATCATATTGCCCCAAACTAAACAAAACTTATACTACTGGAACTAGATGATAAAATAATGTATAATCGTAAATACATTATGCATAGCGTATTTCATGATGTGGAATTAGCTATTCAAACTTTACTAACACCTTTTTTTCTTCTTTTCCAGCGACTATCGGAACCGCAGCGCCCCAGTCAGAAGAACAGATCACAACAGAGCATCAGCCTGATCTATCGAACCAGTCCGGAAGAACCGGCAAAGCCCTATACATCCCCAAAACCTCTGCCAACACCACTCTCACACCTCTCAGTATCACTGATAACCAAACGGAGATAACAGAACCCATACAAGCAAACACATCTACAGCCAATACTACTGTAGCGAATACAACAGATTTTATAAACCCCGTGGTTACGACAGAGAGTAATATTAATGAAACCAAAGTAACTGAGACAGAATTAGCGAATGCAACAGAATCCCAAAACGCTACGTTCGCACCGAAAAAGCGGAACCTAACGCGACCTGATGTTATCAAAGACATTAACATAGAAGGAGCAGCGGAGAGTAGAACTGAGAAACCACTATCGCTAGAAACTACATTTTTACAAACGCGTGTACCCCCAAACATAGAATCTTCTAGAAGGGTGATAGACCAGGACGGAGGTATGGACACGGGGGCGATAGCTGGTATATCTTTTGCTGCGTTGGTTTTAGTCGCGTTAGCTGGAAGTACGGCCTTCGTTATGTACAGACGGAGGTATTTAAACAAGCCGCAGACGCTGAACGATAAATGTTCCAACCCTGACTCCAGTGGGTACTTGGATGACAGTACTATCAGGGTAAGTATTGTACGTATTGAAGCAATTTTTTTTACATATTTTATACATAATTTTAGTGTTCTTTTGATAACAGATGATTAAATCCAGTGTGCGAGTAGAGTAGATTTTTGGTATCAAGCAACAAAAGACCTTTGTAGCGACCTGTGGCGCAGTGGGCCAACGCCCCCCGAGACGCAGAAGGTTGTGGGTTCGATTCCCGTTGCGGAACAAATGTTTGTATGACCTGTTGTCTCGGGTCTGGGTGTTTATCTATGTATAATAATATATGTGTAAATACCTTCTGCGCTGTAGGTTGAGGGTTCGATTCCTTCCCAGGAAATATTTTAGGGATGAACATAGGTGTTCGTTCTGTCTCGGTGTAGCCTATCATAAGTATGTATTTAAAAAAATATATTTAATCTATCTAAATTCTGTTAGATTTTTATGGGCTCAAATTTCATTAAATGAAGTCGGTTTTATTTTTATTAGTTTTTGAAACGTTATTATTGTAAATACTGACAGATACTGACAAATAGTGACAGGACGAATTTTAAGCAGTATTAAGGCATTGTTCAAGTTGAAATAATAATAATACCGGACATTTCACACAGCATCATCTGGCCCCAAAGTAAGCAGAGCTTGTGTTATGGGTACCACATGACTGATATACTACTTACTTATATACTTTTTTTGTAAATACATACATATTATACATAGAAACACCCAGACCCGAGACAAATACTTGCAGATCATACAAACATTTGTCCCGCGGCGGGAATCGAACCCGCAACCTATTGCGTCTCAGCCGGACCTAAGCCCACTGCGCCACAGAGGTCGTTGTTACTTATAAAATGCGTTTATAAGTAAAGCCGAGTGTGTATGATGTATGAACACTTCTTTTTTTTTCTTTCAGGATAACTCTGAGGAGATGTACAGTCTGGACAACGACAGTTTCCTAAACTCCTTGGAGGCTATGACCATTCAGAACTACTGGACGGACACCGTGAAACATACTAAGTTATAAGTGGTGTGATGTGAACTCTGTATCCTGAACATTACAAGGCGTAAAATATATTTGACGTTTGAGTCCACGGACGCGATATATACGAGGCTACAATCTCGGAATCGTTCGATAAATTAAACTCGAAGGATATCAAATCTATTAACATCTCGAGCGAAAACAGCTGATAAGTGTGATATAACATTGCCCGTGATGTAAAACCCTACCCAATGACATTTTGTCGAGCATTTCCGAGCGGTTGCTTTTACGGTGTCGCCGCTTCCGCGTCCGCTCTCACCGCTTGCACTATTGACGCGGCCTATGACAATGCCCTGGTGTGACGTAATTTGTTAGTAATTTAGTAGTGACTTGAGAGTGATTGATTGATTATATTGACCAGAGCCTTGGCGGATTCGTTTTTTGACTTCAATACGATGGATTTGAAATAATTCGATAATGACTTCAATTGGACTCGTAACGATTGACGAAAATTAGTTTTTTTCTGATTTAATGTGATAGTTAATCTTAATATTGATATGACGTGTGGGCGATATCTTAAACATTGTAATAAGGTAAAATAAAAATATATGAGGACTATACATTATGATAAACACCGGTTTTTACTCATGTATTATTTTGTACGCTCGCGGCAACTCACGGACCGCGGATCAAACTCACCCTGATGAAGATTCTCTAGATGAATCGAAAGTGTCGGCATCATCGAGAAAGAATACGTGAGTAAGGCCCGTGTTTATTAAAATGTATAGAACAACTCACGTTTTCAAAGTGAAATATATAAGGACTTTTAACATAATGCGGAAAGCCTAATAGTATGTACTTATTCTGTGAAATAAATTTCGACTATTAGAATAAAACCCCTATGATCCTTATATTTGTGAATTTTATTTCAGCTCAGAATATATAATGTATATTAATATAAAGTTATGATGACTTAATCACGGCGTCGATGTCCCAAAACCTACTTAATTTATTTGATTTTTTAATATCTCGTGTTTTAACTTAAATTTGTTAATATTAAGTAATAATAGGTAATATATGTTTTAAATTAATTATGCATAAGTATATAGGTACTTAAATATTTCCTAATTCCCACTTAACTAATATTAAATGTGTAAAACTATGTTCATGATTCATGTTTGTGGTTCGATCACGACTCCACAAATTTAATGTATTTCAACATGTATTCTATAAAACTATTAAAAGCAATACTTTTGATAGACATTCAAATATATTATAAATATATATTTTATAATTAATAATTAATAATAATGACATAACTAAATCCGTCATTTTAGATTCGTTTCTTTATTGAAACAAGCTATGAAGTTTTTATAAACCGAATGTGTTTGATATTATATTTACGGTATGTACTTATTAATATATTACTTGATAAGTTCTGCCGAAAATGAAATTATTAATAACACTGTCATTATTTATTTAACGGGAAATTATTTGCGTACATTATGTACCTTTATTTAAATCGTATAAGATACATGTGTTTTGATCGAGAAAATAAAAAAAACATGACATTCTAAAATGATATTAAGTATTATAATATTATTATTAAAACTCTTGTGATCATTTGAATTATATATTTAAAACTGGCGTATTAAAGAAATATATTTTCGATAGTCCAAAATATTAATGTTGTTAGTACTTAACCCAGCAACAGTTTTGTATATAATATATTATTCAACATTAAGTGATCTCAAAACATCGTTTCAAATAATGTTTAGTGCGCGTAGTTTATAAAATAAGCTTGACTTAAGTTTTAAATTTTTTGTTTGCATTTTATTAAGTTTCTGTTAAGTTATTTTCTGTAATTATTGTGATTTGTTTCCGTCCAATTTGTATTGGTTCATACAATTTTAAAATCAATAAAATAATTCTGCTTAAGGCGGTTCACTAAATGACCTGGACGCGATTTGAAAACGCACAAATCGCGTTTTTTTATTAAACAAGCATGTAAAAGTTAATAGAAGCAAGTCTCCAGTTGGATTTTTTTTGCTATTTCGTAGTTCTGTTTTCTGAAGTATTTGTGAACTATTTCTGGAATTTGTTTTGTATACATACAAATGTAAGTAACATAACTTAACATAATTAATAATCATTTATTATCAACAAATAATTGTACTTAAAGACATACAAATTACAAATCTCAATACAACACTAGTGATATATGCGCCGTGTCTTGTGTCAGGGATATGTCAATTTCCTAAACATGACGAGAGACACTGTCACCATAAATGTATTAGAATTCACAATACTTAATAATGCTTACTTTTCTATTAAGTTACATAAAACATATTTTTTACCCAAAACGGGATATTTACCATGATATGTGTTTTAATGCTTCCTGATATTTCGGCACAGTTGCATGCGCTATGATCACGAGATAAACTGAATATCCCGTTTTGAGTGAAAATTATGTTCAAAACCATGATAGTTTCAAAAGTTAATAGTTGCTTAAAAGTTACAAAAGTCACAAATTAAGTACTATGTTAGTACTTAATATGTAAACTTAAGTAACTATACAGTCTTTGTTAGTCCTTAATTTGTAAACTTTTAAGTAAATATATATAATACTTTTTGAATACCTAATTTGTAAACAATTAAGTAACTATATTAATTATGAAACAAATTTTGAACTTAATTTTCACTCAAAACGGGATTTGTTGCTATCTTTGTTCATTGATATTAAAATGACAAGGATAGAACATACTTGAATTTCACGCTATCTATATGTGATTATAGCATAGAGGGAGGGTTTTGTCATACCTATATAGTTGGATGGCGGCCACCAGGATCCCCTAACCCGATCCCCCAGGGGATCCCAGTGATCTCATCGGTTCACCAGAATCCCATTGAAATAAAATTTATAAAGATGCTATAACACAAGTTGTTCATGAATCGACCGGTCGACCGGAATCAATCGAATCAGTTTCGATCTGATTAATTTATTTTTGAAGAAACGCAATTGGAATTATTAAACAATGACATAAGCGTAGGTAATTTCTTTGAAATTTTAAAATAAAATATTATAACAGTGTGATAACATCTTTAAACTTAATTTTATTTCAAGCGGGTTCTAGTGAACCGATGACTACATTGGGATCCCCTGGGGGATCGGGTTAGGGGATCCTGGTGGCAGTCACCTACAGTTGCGGTTCTTACTATGCCCCTCTTATATATAAACTATAATTGTGTGTAACACTATTATAGTACAGTATTTTAGGGAATACATCAATTTATTTATCATCTAACCATTTGCTTAATTTCCAACATTGTGTGATGCAGACAGATAGCAGAAACTACTCTTTAATCAAATAAATAAAATGTCATTTAGACTGGGCTGTCAGCTCAGTTGGTAGTAGCTCTGCCTTCTGCGCTGTTAGGGGTTCGATTCACTCTTAAATATTTGTGCAATGAACATGATGTTTCTTCTGTCTCTGTGTTATAATTATAAAGTATCATAAGTATTTAAAAATATATAAGTATTCTATCATCTGGTCACCATAATACATGCTACGCTTAGTTTGGGGCTAGATGGTGTTGTGTGCCCTGTTCACCTATATTTAATTTATCTGCAAGTGGTGACTAAGGCTGGACCTAACATTTTCTATGATAGTAAGAGACCGGTTTTGCTACCGAATAACCGAATATTGTCACATTGTCTATGTTGTTTGTATCTACTAATGTACTTATATCGGTAAGTAATTGTATTCAAAATTGATATTTATAGGTAATGGTAGTCATTCTCATTTGAGAGATGTTGCTGAAACTATCTAAATTAGTCTATCGTAGTCTCTTTCATTTGAATGTTAAAAAAGAAGGACAACAGTATTAGTGTATTTTAGTTTAAATGCAATCGACACCAGTGCGTGTTGAAGTTGTATACATCTTGGAATTGATAATCTACAGTTAAATATTACCGCATTGTACAGGTGTTGCGTATTAATATTTATTTTATAATTGAAACTTTTCGGTACAAAGTGCCAGAAACTCGTAGCTTTGTCACGTAATTTGGAAATAAACCCCTTAGATTGTGTAGTTCTTGGTGTGTGAGTATTGTAATAATAATTTAATGTAATTAAATCTATTTTTACTTGATATTCTGTGATTTTATTTATTATATAGAATACTTTTTAACCGACTTTATCAAAAAGGAGGAGGTTCTCAATTCGTCGGAATCTTTTTTTTTTTTATGTATGTTAACTGATTACTCGAAAACGGCTGAACCGATTTGGAAAATTATTTTTTTGTTTGAAAGGGTATACTTCACAGGTCCCATATAAATTTTATCAAAATCGGTTGAGCTGAAAATAAACGAAAATCTAAAAATTGTATATATTGATGATGTTTTCATGTACTTTCATACCTCGCTGTCTCATTGGAGCGTTGCGTTTATTTGGCCTACCCATATTATATATATACAAAATACATCTACTTTCCACTAAAAATGTATTAAAGGCTCAAATTTCATTCAATGAAGTCTGTTTCTTTTTAGTTTTTAAAACGTACTTATCAGTGAACAAGTTGTAGCTTACCTACTTGGCTTATTGATTCTATCCTTAGCTCATTTCTGGATTTTTATATCAACCATTACATTACATTCATTAAAAATTTGACTAAGTATTGCTGTTGCTGCTCTATCTACCCGTGTTTGAATTTAAATTGTACGACAGCGCCTCTATAGTTTTAGTTTATTACATGCGACTATCTATTTAGGTACTTTACTTTAGCGCCATCTGTATCACCTGGAAAGTAGACAACAATTATAGTAAAGGAAAGGCTAAACTTTACTTGTCACACTTTAGTACCGACAGGCATGAAGATAGCAGTGTTTTTATTTAAAATTTCAGTGTCAAAGTCAAATCTAACGTTTCAGTTAATGTCACGTAAACAAATCAATCATATTTCGGTGACATGACAACAGAAACTGAATTTCACAACTTGAAAAAACCATCGTTTGTAAATAAACATTCCTCTTTCTAATTTCTATAATTTCTGAAAACAATGGTTCAAGCATGGTATATGGACGAAGAAACCAACGACCAACGTCTAGAGCATCATAGATATCCCCCGATGTACCTGTGTCTAGAAGATTTGCTTAGGAAAACCGGAGTGGAATACTTCAAAGTAAGTGCGAGTTCTCAAATTGCGCTTCTTATCGCACTATATTTGAATTTTCTCTTATCATATTAAAGATAAAGAGGTCAACACTACCATGATAAACGACTTTACAAGTTCATGTAATATAGGTATACAAAACGTAACATTTTTTAACCCTTACCATACGTAATAATTCCATGTAGCAATAGTATTTTTTTCACAGCCATTAAAATTTAAAATAATCATTTGCCAATACATATTAAACTTCTTCAAGGTAAATTATTTGAAAGTGTATTCTATGAATTCTTCGAGCCATAACTTTACATAATTTGTTATGACATGTTATTATATTATGGACCTAAAATTTTATCTGCTTTGAACCTTTTTACTCACATCTAAAGGCATATTTTATACTTTTTATACCTACAGTATTGTACGCCTGAAATGGATACAACTGTTGAAACCTTACTGCATATCTAAGAACCATGTGATAGAGTTTTTACAAAACAACTTTTCAATTCTCATAATTCGTTTGGAATATTACATAGGTTTCAGTGTAACAATTATAATGCCGGACTTGTAACACAGCATTATCTAGCCCCAAAAGCAGACCTTGTGTCATGGGAAACACATGACTGATATACTACTAATATACTTTTCTTGTTAACAGACCCAGTGTAGGTACTAATACCAATGTATATAAAGTACCTACTAATATCTAAGTGATGATCAATTAACCCACTGTGAATATTTAGACACATTTATAGTAAGTTATATGAATGTAAGAAACATCCTTAATATAAAAATATTTCTAGCTCAATGTTGACACATACACAACAGATGGGGTCCTGGACAAACTGAAGCAAGAGCGCGGTTACACATATGAAGATGAGATTGTCTGTTCTAAGGAATGTCTGCAGAACTACGAAGAGAAAATTAAGAACTTTTTCACTGAGCATTTACACACAGATGAAGAAATTAGGTAAATTATTGATACCATCCTAGAATTTTGAAGAAAATTTCATTGTTCAAAGTAGTGTTTAGACTTGTCAGATTCCTGTCTATATTTTCCATTACAATGTAAACAATAACAAAAAATTATTTATTTATATGTTTATAGAGAAAGCAACATAATTATGCTGATGCATTAACATTTCCACTCTGTATAAACAATCTACACAGTCTTAGCACTGGTTGCGGGTTCATTTCCCGCCATAGGACTAATGCTTGTATGATCTATATAAGTACCATATCAGTCAAATGGTAGCTATAACACACAAACTCTGCTTACTCTCGGGCTACATGATACTGTGTGAAATGTTGCCATTATTTATTTAGATATTTATTTCAAATTTATTTAAATATATGAAATTAAGTACAGAATACTTTACAATAATACATGTGAAACAGTTGAGCTATCTAAGGACCGCTTAAAACGATCTGTAGATCGGCCAACTAATCCAGATCACTGCCAGAGGACAATTCCCAAGTCACTGGCAGTATACATTGTTTACTTCCACACGCACAAAAACACATTTCAAATTAAAAAATAGCTTAGAAAAGTGGATCGCGTCATCAATGTTTGAAGTTAATGTATTATATTTCATTATTTATTTTTTTATTGTTATTTCGTTAAAAGCAATGGATCCCTGGATGGAATAATTGGAAAAATAGTCTAAGTGCACCCCATGAATGTGCTTCTTAAGGTACCTCAATATTAATCCAGCAATTAATCTATATATTTTTGCCGGTAAACAATTTTGTTTTAAGTTACTTACCTACATTTCGACCTCTGACGAGTGGGCGAAGGCCTGCCTGAGACGCACAAGGTTGCGGGTTCGATTCCCGCCGCGGGACATATGCTTGTATGATCTGCAAGTATTTGTCTCGGTCCTGGGTATTTTCTATGTATAATATGTACCTATGTACTTATTTACAAAAAAAAGTTTATAAGAAGTATATCAGTCATGTCTTAACACAAACTCACAAGCTCTGCTTACTTTAAAGCTAGATAAAAGCTGTGTGAAAGGTCTGCATTATTTTTTTATTTATTTATTAATTGTGTCTTACTTACTCTATACATCATTTTCACTCAAAACGGGATATTTACCTTACAGTTACAGTTTACAGTTACAGTTTATCTCGTGATCATGGCGCATGCAACTGTGCCGAAATATCGAGAAGCAGAAAAACTCATATATCATGGTAAATATCCCGTTTTGAGTGAAAATTATGTGCAAAACCATGATAGTTTTAAAAGTTACTCTATACATGTTTCTCATAATAAGCAATAGTTAATTTATTTTTTGAGAAAATAATCTCTAACCATAGTACTAATACGCTTGACCAAATAGCACCCAGCTCTTTATATACTTTAGTTCCATGTTATCTACTTATTAGTTATGGAGCTATTTTATAAGTAAACTTAATAACTAGTTCAAACTAAAATGTATTTGTTGTAGAGGCACTAATTCTTAACTAATTCTTCTGGCAATTTCCAGTTATGGACCACTCTGTTACTGTGGAAAGACTATGCAGTTTTTGTGTTGGATTATGGGTGGTCTACTTCAATTGTGCCCTCTGCCTCTGAATGACTTTCCTTTAATCTATACTTCTATATTAATATTATAAAGAGGAAAGATTTGATTGTATGTTTGTTTGTTTGTATTGAATAGGCTCCAAAACTACTGGTCCGCTTTGAAAAATTATTTTACCGTTGGAAAGCTACACTATCCCCGGGTGACATGCTACTTTTTATCCCGGGATAATTGGTTTGAAAAATCTTCAACGCAGGCGAAGCTGGGCGCAGACAGCTAATTAAATATACTATCAAGATTTTAAGCCAAAGTCAAGTCAAAACAATTTGAAGGACCACTTTGTCTATCGTCTTCTTACATCTAGGTGCCATTTCTTTCAAACCCCAGTTCAAGATAAATCAGGCAAGAAACTTGTCTGGATTTATATATTACGTATGATCCTTGCCAATTTTGTTGTGGATGCCGAGCAGATTCATTCCAAGCTTTTTAACAGACATCAAAAAAGGAGGAGGTTTTCAATTCGGTTGTATTCAATGAAGTCGGTTTTCTTTTATAATAATAATAATAAATTCTTTTATTTCAGATAACTTAAGATCCATAAAGTGTTAGTAATACTTACTCTAGGTGTTAGTAATATTGTTATCTAAGGTTTGAAATTAAATGGAAGTGGGAATAAGGCAAGGCCACTCACACTGTGATCGAGCAAAAACGGAATAGTTTCCTATGCCATCATAACTCGACTACATTGCCTGAAAAAAGGACCATCCCACTCATCAACTATAGTATTTAGTATACTGTTGGTGGCTCCGCGTATTCTGTGTACCAGGGACGCGACTTTTTTGCGCATGCAGGCATGGAAGCCGTCAGCGCGTGCTTCTGCAAACATACCGGACGCGCCACAGAATCGCGGAAGCCCCAACAATATCCTAAATGCATTATTATATTGGACACGAAGGGCGTTGAACGCTTTTTGAGTATATGAGGACCACAGGCTGCTCGTGTAGAATGTTTGACAATATGATTTGAACAGTGTAATTTTAGCTTCATTTGAACAACGAGCAAACCTACGAACCAACATATTAGCTCCTACGGTCAACGCCCTTCGCTCCCTCTCCATATCCAATTCATCATTTAGGCTTTCGGTAACAATGTGGCCAAGATATTTAAAGTGTCTGACCCGTTCCAAGGGAACCATGTATTTACTTTTTTGAACGTACGTGTATGTCTTTAAAACTTAATATATTTTTAATTTTTTTAACTTAATTTGTCATCAAAAAAAAACTCGAAAACAAACAAAAAGCAGAGGTTATGGGTCACCATTAGTTCTTTACAGTAGGGTAATTTAATAATTAAACAGTAATTTTTCATGATTCCAGGTTCGTGCTCGATGGCTCCGGGTACTTCGATGTACGTGACGGTTCAGACCAGTGGATCCGCATTGCCGTGGCTGCAGGAGACATGATTGTTATTCCCAGCGGGATCTACCATAGATTCACTTTAGACACTAAGGTAACTGTTTTCACTCCTCAACACATTATGTCACTAGTTTGTCAAACCAAAAGGTAAATGGATTAATGTGCGCCATAGGTAGAGCCTCTTTCCGTGCACTTCGCAGGCACATGTCTTCGCACTTTATGGTTTGGAAGAACACTTAGGGTCATAGGGTTTGCACTAAACTCAGTTCTTTCCATATCGCATAGGTTTATTTCACTGAGGGACATGTAGATAGTACACTTACTAGTTTATCTCTAGGCACAGAGAGTGTTGGCACAGATTGAAATACAACATGGGTTGTGAGCGGTAAGTACACAGACAAGTAAGACACCTGAAACTATTGAGGTGCTTTTTAGACCGAGCATGAAGTTGGATTTTAGGTCCCAAGCGAAGCTATCATGGGCTCTGCTCATGATACCGCGGAAAAAATCTGACTACCGATCCTAAGGCTACATTTCCATGCTTGCCAAGCGTTCTCAAACGTCCACAAGCACGAACGTGTAAAGAGGGCGTTTGGCTTGACTTGCGTGAGCTTGTAGACGCTTGTCTCCGATCCGGTCTAGTGTCGGTTTTTTGACACAGATCAAAGGGCGCTTGCGGCAAGCACTTGCGTGCGATGCATTCACACGTTGGTGCGAGTTTAGTAGCCATTGTGATCTCACGACGAGTGCACGTTTGTTATTTCTTTTAATCATAAAGATAAAAAGAAAGTTGCAGATGCTTGAAGTCGTCTTGCCGAGTTACGGGAAAACCAAAAATGATAAAATATGATTACGTTTTAAAAACTAAAAAGAAAACCGACTTCATTGAATTAAATTTGAGCCTATACTACTTTTTTAGTGGAAAGTAGATGTATTTTGTATATATACAATACTAGCTGACCCGGCCACGCGTTGCTGTAGCTCAGTAGTTCTAATACGTTGAACCTATATACGCTAACCTCTAAAATTATCAGTGTTTCTCTACTATATTATGCATGTTTTATAGATATAAAACTTCCTCTTGAATTACTCTATCTACTAAAAAAAACCGCATCAAAACCCGTTGCATAGTTTTAAAGATCTAAGCATACATCGGGACAGACAGACAGCGGGAGGCGACTTTGTTTTATACTATGTAATGATGGGTAGGCCAAATAAACGCACCGCTCCAATAAGACAGCGAGGTATCGAAGGACACGAAAACATCATCGATTTTTAATTTTCGTTGATTTTTCAGCTCGACCGATTTTGTTAAAATTTAAATGGGACCACCCTTTTAATCAAAAATAAAATTTTCCAAATCGGTTCAGGCGTTTTCGAGTAATCGGTGAACATACATAAAAAAAAAAAAATGATTCCGACGAATTGAAAACCTCCTCCTTTTTGATGAAGTCGGTTAAAAATAGATACTAACCCCGGATAAATAAATAACCCCGGACATTTCACCCAGCATCATCTGGCCCCAAAGTAAGCAGAGCTTGTGTTATGGGTACCAGTACCACATGACTGATATACTACATATAGATTTTTTGTAAATACATTTATACTATACATAGAAACACCCAGACCCGAGACATATACTTGCAGATCATGCAAACATTTGTCTCGCGGCGGGAATCGAACCCGTAACCTTCTATGTCTCAGCCGGACCTAAGCCCACTGCGCCACAGAGGTCATCCTAAAATATATCGTCGATAAAATATAGAATAAATAGATACTTACCTAAATAAATAAAGGATAAAAAAATGTTCATTAAACCAAACGCAATAGCCGATACAAGTTCGGTGTCCGTCATGCTTGGGTGTACGTAGTACACTGACGCATTCACAAGCATGTAAACGACTTCCAAATGCAAAGCGAGATTTGTGGTACTTGCGGCTTGTAGACGTTTGTCGACGTTTGGCAAGCATGGAAATGTAGCATAACAGGTAGTAACTCGTAACTTGTCTATCCGCCTCGCCTCTCAAAATCCCAAAAAGAGGCTCTTATTGGTTCGCTGGCGGCCTTGTTCGGCGCGTGTTTCGTTCGGTAACAATCTGGCAGAGTTGAGACTTATTTGAAATATTTGTATTTAAAATGCAAATACAAAATATAAAATACGTATTTTATATAATATACTTAAATACTTTTGTTTTAAAATTATTTAGTATATTATTTGAAATACTTTTCGAAATGTATTTTATATATGTCAAATATAAACTTTGTTACTGCAAGTTTCGAAAGTATTACCACTCTCAAGGGAATGGGTCAACGATTCGACAAATGGCCACTAGAGGCGCTGTAACTTTAAATGTATATGTGCAAAATGACAGTTTTCAACAAAAATCAGATTGCACTCCGGAAGTGCCGATAAAAGTGAAAACTTATTTTGGCGCGTTAGAGTATAGTAATAAATCACTTCAAAATCAGTGATTATGGCGACTGCCAATCAAATACTGAACGAACACAGATGATGCAATATTTTTTGTTGAGAATGTAGATAATATATCAAAGAACCTAGAGAATGTAGATAATATATCAAAGAACTCAGTAAACTTCTCCATACAAAAGTAGACTGTAAACATGTGAATTAAGGTGTATAATCAAATGGGGCGAGCGCGGCAGCCCTGCGTCTCGCCCCAAACGATAACGGTGTCGCGAATCCAGAGGTTTTACCTCATCTAAAAATATTCGTACCGCGCTAAAAGAAGTTTTCACTTCAAAAACAAAGTGAACGCTAATATTATCTGTGAAACATGACGCTACGTTTCGCTTTATACCGAGATTGACTTAGATTTTGTTTTGATTACTTTTTTTTTTACGCCGTTATCAGTAGGTCGATTATGGAACTTTAATTACAATCAATGTCTATCAGTTTTCGGCGTAATTTCAATCATTCGTTTGACGAATTTGACGTTTCGATAGACATTGATTGTAATTAGAGTTCCATAATCGCCCTACAGTATAGTGTTTGATAACAAAAATATAGAGTTGGATTTGGTGTTTTACTGTTATATTAATCAGTGATTACTTGGTCAATAGCAATGGTGTTGATGCTCTTTTTGAAGAGCTTGTTATTTTAAAATCTTTAATAAATAAAGAAGAATTAGTTATGTTATCTGATAGTATTTTATTTGAATAAAATATTTTGAAAATACATATTTTGCATTTAGTATTTAAATACAAAAAGCAAAATTATTTTGTATTTGAAATAGTAAATTAGAAAAGTATTTGCATTTTGTATTTAAATACTTTTATATAAGTATTTTGTAGATCTTTGCAATCTGGGCATAACAACATCATACTAAGATAAGATCTGAGGCAGTGACAAGTGTTTTTAAATAGATTTTATAAATAAATAGAAATAGATTATTATTATTATTATCATCACCCCACACTGTCCCACTGCTGATCAAAATCTTCCCCATTCTCTTCATTCATCCCGCTCCTTCGCTAAGATGGTCCAATCGACACGGAATTTGGCTAGCTCATCCCTTCTTCAACCTAAGTATAGCTTAAGGACCAGTGGGGCGATTATGGAACATTGATACTAATAGCTTTCAGTTACTATTGATGTATTGGTATTACGGATCGCTGCGATTTCTATCAGCTTCTATCGCTAGTTACAATGTGACGTTGGTGTCAAACCATAACTCGACCAATTTACAAAGTACGATTGTGGTAGGAACCGTGTTTAGCGTACTAAGCATTTAAATACATCGTATATGATTGATTGAAATAATGCCTATTGCTAATCGAAATTGATAGACATTGATGCCGATTGCTAATCGAAACTGATAGACATTGATTGTATCAAGAGTTCCATAATCGCCCTACTGATAACAGATAATACTTACACATTTTTTAATACATACTTATGATACTTTATAACACCCAGACACAGAACAAAACACCTATGTTCATCATACAAGTATTTGTTCTGGGAATCGAACCCCCAACCTACAGTGCAGAAAGTAGAGCTACTACCAACTACGCTGACAGGCCAGTCATAGATATGGATAAAGGGTATGTATCTATTAGATCATATAAATTACTATATAAGTGGTATTCTAATTCCAGAATTATATCAAAGCAAAGCGCTTCTTCATCGGTGAGCCAGTGTGGCTTCCTTACAACCGGCCTGCAGACGAGATGGACTGCAGGAAGGAGTATATTGAAAAACTGAAGAATGGTTTTGTGGCACTCGCTTGCTAAGACTCCACTACCCTATGAATACTACAATTATATATAATAGTAAATAATGCCGGACATTTCACACAGCATCATCTGGCCCCAAAGCAAGCAGAGCTTGTGTTATGGGTCACATGACCGATAATCAACTTATATACGTTTTTAAATAGAATATCGGCAAATCGATCGGCTGTGTGAAATGTCCAGGATTATTTATTTGTAATTCATACATCCATATATATTATATATTCGAAAGTATCTGTCTGTCTGCATGTTTGTACCTTTTTACGGCTAAACTTTGCTGTACGGATCTTAATGCAATTTGGTGATAGATTGTATCTTTCTTTTTATGTATATACGAAGCCGCGGGTTAGCAAGATACCCTATAAGAAATACTTTTACAAGACTAAGTGTATAATATATGTAGGTGTAAAATACACATTCCCAAAACACTTGCGTTTTTGGATGTGATTCAGATGAGCCAGCTTTATAGGTCTCGTTCCGATTTTCCCTTAGGTGTTTATTGAAATAGTTATTTGACCTTTATACATAGTTATTTAGTATTTGTAAGTATATTATGTACTTTGTTGTTTTATTAAAGTATCAATATTACAAACGATTGTTTTTAAAAGTTGGGTAAAAAATTAAAAGAAAATTAAATAAAAACTATATAGTCAAAAGTCAAAAGTCAAAGTCAAAAGATATTTTATTCAATACAATCACAAGGATCACGTTGAAACGTCTTACATACTAGGTGAATTTAGGTGCCAATTCATCCTAACCCAAGTCCGAGAAGATCTGGCAAAAAACTCGCGTTTTTGTATGATCCATCTCATAACTAACTTATTACAGTAGGTAGTTTATACATTTCAAATCTGTTAGTTAACTGTCTGAGAGCAGAAAGTATATAAAAGGTAAGTATGACCTCTACTAAGGTTAATGTATCTGAGTATATAATGAAAGAAATAAACAGAACTGAACGGAAAACAAAAACAATAAACAAATACATATTGGTGGACAATGCACACAAACAGACAAACAAACATAGCTCCAACTAAGCATAGCTTGTATTGTGGTGACTAGGTGACTGATAGATTTTTTTTATATAAATATGCTACTTTATAACACCCAGACACTGAACCAACATGTATGTTCATCACACAAAAGTTTATTTTGGGAGGGAATCGAACCCTCAACCTACAGCGCAGAAGGCAGAGCTACTACCAACTGAGCTGACAGCCCAGTCAATGATAACATACACTACCTACCTAGCTATCTATCTATCTAATACGAGGAATTCTTGTATATATAATAATAATAATAATTTATTTCAAATAAGATGAACATATTATACAAATACACATGATCTGTTACTAGGAGGCACAAAGTTATGTAGTAGAACTACCAGCGAAAACCAAGTTAAGCGAGGAGCTTGTATCTTAGCTTTCTAGAGTGCATGTTACCATAATTGTTAGTAGGTACCTGACCCTTGTGTTTGAGGGAAATATGTGTTACCCTGGCATGTAAAATGGTAAATTAACAAAGGGCAAAAGTGAAACATTAAAAATAATAAAGTAGAAAACTTAAAAGTGTTGGACTTTGTGTTTGTCTCTTTCTGTGTTTGTGTGTAAGGGTTTGTGCGAGGATATGTTTGTGGATGTGTGTGTGGGTGTGCGTGTGTGTACGTGTGTGTGTTTTGGCGTAGCAGGGGAGAGTTGGATAGCGCCACGACAGGGTTTGACTAAATTAATTATTCAGTGTCACAGTATGTTAGGGTAAGTAGCCATTTTGCATAATTTTTTTGCACATGAATATGTAGCTGTGCTTTATGTCACACGACTTGCAAATCTTATTGTAAGTGCAAGGCAGAGAAAAAACAGGACTACGTCTAGCCATAAGCGAGTCAGCACGCGGGAGAGGAACTCTGTATGTGCGTCTGGTTATTAGTACGTCATAATCTGGATGGTGTTTGATGACTCGGTGTGTCTTAATACCTGTGCTTAAGACAAAGAGCTGTCGGACCCTGAGAACGTTAAATTCATGGTATAGAGTGTCTGTAGGAAAACGAAAAGGCTTCTTCAGAGCAACCTTTATGAGTGCCCTTTGAGCTCTCTCTAGCTTGATGAAGTACCTAGCTTTTTCCTGCACTTCCCCAAACCGATATAGGTACAGTACTGCATGATAGACTGGCACAAGCAGATGTAAACAGATTTCAAAATATCTAGAGGGCTACAATCTCTCATTGTTTTCATTATGTAAATAAATTTTCTTACTCGGCTAGATGAATCAGAGATATGGTATTTATAAATTAAGTTTTCATCTATCATTATGCCTAAATATTTTATGGTAGAAGTACGATCTATAATGTTGCAAGAGCAAGATAACCTAGACCGAGTGGCCATGTTGCTGGAGTGCATATGAAGTGCTAAGGAGGGAGGACTTGCTACTATATTCTTGGAAAAAGCTACATGTTTAGTTTTGGTGATGTTTATAGTAAGTAAGTTATTGCTTAGAGCCTTACCTATAATTGACATTCCTGTTTCTGCTATTGCGTAAACTCTCTCCCAATTTCACCATGAAAAAGATAAACTGTATCATCAGCGTATGCTATAACGTCTTGAGTTTTCTAGCGGAGTTTGTAAGATGTCATTTACATACAGGTTAAATAAGGTTGGGTCTGTACTCAGTTGGTTACAAATTTTAACACATTGCCGTCGGTTACATAAGTAGCTCTTAAACCATTCCTGGGAAACTCCTCGAATACCGAAGGACTCTAACTTCTTTAAGAGCAAGCCCACAGAAACAGTATCGAAAGCTCTGGCAAGGTCAATAAAGACTCCTAAACAACACCTACCTTTATCAACATGGTCGGATACGATGTTGGCGATGTTATAACGATGTTAAGCAAAGGAATTAAAACAGGTTCAAAGCGAAAACGTGAATTATTATGGCAATATCGGAAAAATCGCAATGACCTCACAAAAGCTGTTTTTAAATCATACTCAAGCCGTCTAAGTCGTATTATAAAATTAACTCAAAAATCACAAAATGACTATCACATTAAATGCGCTAATAATAAATCAAAAGCTACTTGGTCGATTATAAATAAAAATAAAAATAACTTTCCCAAAAATGAGATAAATAAATTAAATATTGACGGCAAATGTGTTTATGATCCAATTGAAATCGCGATATTGTTTAATGATTTTTTTATTGATCATATTAATCCGAATCCAAAATCCAAATCTCACATTGACTCCATGACATCTATGAATTTTGCTCAATCTTTATTTATGACTCCGACAACACCATTTGACATTATTGTAATTATTAAATCATTAGGAAATTGTAATAGTACTGGATATGATGAAGTAAGTACCAGGGTAATAAAATAATCATCAGAATATATATCTCCAATCCTTAGTCACATCATTAATCTCTCAATAGTATCAGGCATATTTCCAGATAAGTTAAAGATAACGATTAGTAAACCATTGTTTAAAAAAAATGATAAAACTGACATAACTTGCTATAGGCCTATTGCGCTTATACCAGTTTTTTCAAAAATATTTGAAAAAGTAATGAACAACAGTGTATATAGTTATTTTGAATCCAACAACACTTTTACTGAAGGGATTTCGAAAGAATAAATCTATAAATTTGGCCATATATAAGTTTCTTCAAACTGTAGTAAGCAATCTTGATCGTAAAAAAATAGTATGTGCACTTTATATGGATCTAAGTAAAGCCTTTGACTATGTTGATCATCAAATTTTGCTAAATAAACTTGAAATATATGGTTTAAGAGAAAATGTCTTAAAACTCTTTGAGTCCTACTTAACCAACAGAATACAAGCAACTAATATAACGCGTATTAATCATAAAGTGAAACAAGAAATAATATACAGATCAGAATATCGTGTAACTAAGTTCGGAGCTCCGCAGGGAAGTGTATTAGGCCCACTTCTCTTTATAATTTATATAAATGACCTTCCTAAAGTAGTTTCTGAGCGGATGATTTTATTTGCTGACGATAGTACTGTGATGTTTACTGATACCTGTAGATCTCGTTTAGTGAGCACGATCAACACAACCTTAGAAACAATAATCAAATGGCTTGAATATAATAACTTATTGATAAATTTAGATAAAACTCATAATATGACATTCTCTAATTATAATAATCCTAATAACCAATCTGACATAAATTTTAATTATTCAGGAATTAATATTAGTAAAGTAGATGTAACCAAATTTTTAGGACTAAATTTAGACAAAAAATTGAATTGGAAAACACACGTTAGTAATTTATGTAAAAAAATAAATCAATTCTCTTATGCAATGTATATGCTCCGCAAAGTAGTAAATGAGGCAGCTGTAATTACAGCATACCATGGATTTGTTGAATCTGCTTTACGATATGGCATTATATTTTGGGGCAATTCTACTTTAAAAGAGCAAATATTTTTAAGTCAAAAGAAATTTGTCAGAGCCATATGCAAACTAGAAAAAACTGAGAGCTGTAAACCTTACTTCACTCAACTGAACATTTTGACATTGTCTTGTCTGTATATATTTGAATTGTCTGTTTTTGTAAAAAGTAATATGGACCTTTTTAGTAACTTTGGATCCAGACGACATAATAATAAACTCAGGCTACCTCCAAATACAACTGCGTTATACAACAAAAGCGTGTTAGTTATGGCTATTCGTGTCTACAATCGTCTACCTTCATTTTTATTAGAGACTTCAAGTCCAGTGGTGTTTAAAGCAAGGCTGAAGAAAATATTATTAGAAAAGGCTTATTATTCTACCTATGATTATTTAAATGATAAAAATATTGACATTTAACATTTTTATTTATTATTATTATTTCAGAACTTGACTTACATTAATTAAATTAAATTGAAAACATGTTTGTACCTACCTAATTCATTGAATTATACTGTATAATATATAATAAATATTGCATGCGGACCACGCTGCTTATGGCTAATATGTATCACTAAACAACTGTTACAAACCCATATTACGCAATAAATGACTTTGATTTGATTTGATTTGATATGTATATATTATATATAATCTGAATCTCGGAAATGGCTCCAAAGATTTTCATGAAATTTAGTATGCAGGGGGTTTTGGGGTCGATAAATCGATCTAGCTAGGTTTAACTTTTAGAAAATGTCGTTTTATCCGTGTTTTAAACCGAGCAAAGCTCGGTCATCCAGGTACTAATATTATAAAGAGAAAATATACATTCTTTCACATATAGAAAGCTACACTATCAGGGAATAATATAGCAGTATTTTATTTTCAAAAAATTTAGATTTTTTCCAAACATGCAATAGTGTATCCAAAGCTGTCAATAATTTGGGCACTTTGTAGTCAATCTTGCTCGCTCTCTTGTTTTCTATACTCTGACTTTAACCTAACCAACGTGCTCGTTAGGTTACTTAGTTAGGTTAGGTTATAAATTTAACTTTTAAAATTGTCATGGTTTTGAATATAAGTTTCACTCAAAACGGGTTATTTACCATGATACGTGTGATATGATATGATACCATGATGTGTAGGTACAATGTTTATCTCGTTATCATAGCGCATGCAACGGTGCCGAAATATCGGGAAACAGAAAAACTCATATGGTAAATATCACGATTTTAGCGAAAATTATTAAAAAATATATTTACAGAAATAATAATATACAATAAACAGTTGAGCTGGCAAGGACAGTTTAAAACGATAAATCGATAGCTCAACTGATCCAAATCACAGCTTGAGAGCAGTTTTCCTAAGATACTGGTGGCATTGCCACGTTGAATGGCAATGCTAATACGCTGAAACAGATAGGAGCCAGCTCTTGGGTCTACCAGACCAATCGTCAGATAGATACGCAATATATCTACCAGACGCCTTAAATCATTTTGATAATGCGATGGGCTCCTGTTCCCCACGGGCTCAGATCCTCGACTACAAAAGGCTCAAATACGTAGGCCCTATCAAGACCTACGACATTTTCAGACGACATATTTGCGTCTTTTGAGATCCTCGACAGATGGGATGCTGCCAGGGTGTCTAGGTACGCAAGTAGCATCCCCAATATATATTATAAATACTTATTATATTGTAAGGAAGAACCAAGCTGATAGTTAGGTTACAAAATTTGAGCACAAGGAAAATTATTCCTGTTGGGCAAACCAGTTACGACTAAAAAAAATTACCACAACAAAGAACCTAAACATGTGCCTCTTAAGTCAATTTAATCCTTGGTTAACGGCCTTTGTGGAAGCGACCACAATTTCGCCAGTGTCACGTCACGTTATATATTTTTGTCCTTTGCACGAAGGAGGCTAGTATTTGAAAATTTGACCGGTGATCGGAAATTTCGAAATAACAAATCTAAAAAGAAAAAAAAAACTCTAATACCAAGTTAGTTTAGAGTTGTTTTTGTATTATCCTAACTATGATAATAAAATAATATATAGATAAGTATAAAAAAACTGTAATCTGAAATTCACTGTGTTTTACTAAGTATACCTACTGTATTATCTTAGATAATACAGTACAGTACAGTGTAGGTACACCTATTCTAGATTAGTTTTAATTTATACTTACTTAACTATATATTTGCATAAAATATTTACAAAAGGCGTAGGTATAAACAAAGTATATTCAAAAGAGAAAGGACGAGTAATATATGAAGAAAAATATCATATAATGGCAAACGAGCACAGTTATAAACCTCTTCGTCTGCAATCGCGATGGGAGGGCGCGGCGCGACAATCTCAAACATAAGAACTTCATTTGAGTGTCCATAGTGGACACGCGGGTGCGGGGCGGACGCGGGAAGCGCGCGGGCAACTCACGCCATAGCTTCATACAAGCGTTCATACAAGCGGCCGCAGTGAGAGCGCGGAGCGTCAAGCGCCAACCTGGTTCTCTCATCTCAAACTGGTTCGAGCTAACCGCGATCATTGTTGTGATGGCGTCTTCACAAATTAATGTAGAAGAATACGAATAAGTAAGTGCTATTTAAGCATAACCTGCACTGGGGATGTCGAAACTGGGGATGTCAATACAAAAACATAAAAGTTTATTTAAGATAGTAGAATGAAATGAAATCAAAATACTTTGGAGGTGGCTCTCGCAATTTTTCATTTCATTTAAAAATTGCCATTTAATGTAAGGATTGTCCAGTAAAAATAAGTCTTCTTAATCCATATTATATTTACACAAACACTGGACACAACTCTGAAAGAACACGCACAAACGCGCGCGTTTCGCCGCTGCCCGCACCGCGCTGCTAGTCTGGCCCAGCGCTCATTATTTGGCTTGCGCTGCGAAAACTTTTGATGATACTGTTATGTAGGTAGTTAGTTAACTTTAATTTTATATATACCCGCAATTGTCAGTCTGGAATAAACGTGTCATCCGATTACTTCGTAGTTTCTATTAATAGTCTTATAATCTAAATACAGACCAGCTGGCGCCGAGGATAAACATTTTCCTTGCATAATGTCGATCGGGAAGATCGGGCAATTCGATGTGGATAGTGGAAACTGGACGCTTTATTGTGAAAGGGTCGAGTTATACTACGAGGCCAACAGTGTAAAGGAAGAACTGAAGCTGCCGACTTTAATCACCCTGGCAGGTGAGCGTACGTACGAGCTCATGGTAAATTTGGCAAGTCCTAAAAAGCCAAGTGAACTTAAGTATGCAGAGTTAGTAAAATTAGTGCGCGATCATTTGCAACCGCAACCATCTGTAATGGCGGAACGTTACCGGTTTAGACAGCGCCGGCAGTGTAAAACAGAAAACGTCACACAATATATTGCTACGTTGAAGCAGTTATCTCGATACTGTGAGTTCAAGAATGCCTTGGAAGAAAACTTGCGTGATCAGTTTGTATGTGGAGTATCAAGTGATCTAATTCGCCAGAGATTATTCGCAGAAGAGTCTTTAACTTTTGCAAAGGCTATGAGGCTATAAAATAATGTACTTATACTAGGTACATGTTTATTGTACTTCAAGAGGGGAGTTAATAGGTTTTTCAAAGGTCGGCAACTCGCGTGTGACGCTGGTGTTGCAGGCGTTCATAGGCTTCAGTGACTGCTTACCATCAGGCAGGTAGTAGGCTTGTTTGCCACCATTGTGGTATAAAAAAAAATCCTACTAGGTATTTCACTTTCAAAACGATTACGATAGTAGGTAAACTCGTGAAAATGCTCTAACTATAGATGTATAGGGATGCATCTATTGTAATAGGATACACTATAATCGAAGAATGAAACCACAACCTACTAGATTCTTCAATAAAATGACCAGTGATTAACATACAAAGACTTTTAAAACATCATATTATCCAATTCAGTTTTAATATTTTTTGTTTTGTTGCAAAATACTAAAAAAAGTGATTGGCTGCATAAGGTGTGCGTACTATTCTAGTACATTTTTGATCAAGTAAGTAGTTACAGGAATTATACATTATACAAAAATACAGGTGTCTTAAACAAGAGTTATTAACAATAGCGACATCAATAGCAACGTGACAGCATTATCTGCGAAATCAGTCGTAAGTCGTAAATAAAACACGGAAACCCGCCGCTGCTTATTAACTGCGACATGCAAGCAGCATGTCGACCACTAACAGGCGAAAATATGCTCAGAGCAGAAATATTATTCCGAGTTACGTAATATGAGGGCAGTACCGAGGGCAAACGCCTGCCATCCTCCACACGTCGTTGCTCGTGAACAAATTTAGTTATTGTGGAAACGCCTGTAACATTTCTAAAAGCAATGCAACTTGCTACTGAAACTCGAGGGACAACGAAATCTTACGTTTGTGTATGGCACGATGCACAGAATTTATACAAACATTAAGACCATTCTTAATTTCAACGTTGAGTTTTAGCCGTGTTCATTGGTTTGGTCTTATTTCCAGCTTTTAAAACTTGCCTATTAATATTTAGAATTCAATCCTTGCATGACCCAGCCCTCCCAACTCTTCGATATGGCGTAGGAGGCCAAAGAGTATGCAATAAGGAGGCCTTGATGATAACACTGTTCTAGAATCTCTAATTATCTCTGATGATGCCCAAAGACAAAATCAGATTCAGAAATAAAAACTCATGTTCCAAACTCTTTGGTATTAATTACGTAAATTTCCTGTCACTGATATTATAGTCAAATATTTAATTTAGTGCTAGTCAGAATCAGACAAAATATTTCGAAATTACAAAAAATATATAAAATAAATTACAAAATGCGTCTGTGCTGTGTTGAAATACCTTCAAGGCCAAAATAACTAGATTATTAGGTGATTTATTTTCTTTTATTTTTCTGTTTTGACTATCAAGCAACAATGCTTCTAAAGTCAAAGTTTTGCTTACTCTGGGGCTCATGCTGTGTCAAATTATCAACAAATATTTGTCTCTCAAATATATTTATATATGTGATTTTGTTAACCTTTTTTCTACTCTTCGTGGTCACTGAGGTCATCTGAGACTCCTGCTAGTTAATGTGTGCAAATCATCGCCATCCGTTTGTGGAACGCGTTGCCTGTAGATATCAGAAAGGCGAAGACTCTTCCCATCTTCTAAAACATGGTCATGAACCATTATTTGTCATGCTGTTATACTTAGTTCCTTCTGTATCTATTTTGTTTTTTTTCGACTGTTTATCTCTTTATTATTATATCTATTGAGTACATATGTATGTATATCAGTATTAGTTTATTCATACCTATATGTAGGTATGTAAGTATGTAATTATATATATGTACACCACACCCACATGTCCCGTCTCTGTTTATTAGTATAGCCCAATCCAATTCCCTGGTAGGTATTGCTATTAGCGATGAGGCCACCCACGGGTTTTTAATAGTAATGTTATTGTTATTGTACTATTCCGTGTGGTAGTCAATAAATAAATATAAATAAATATTGGTGGACAATGCACACTACACAATCTAGCCCCAAACTAAGCATAGCATGTATTATGGTAACTAGATGGCTGATAGAATACCTATATATTTTTTTATCATCCAGACACAGAAAAAACACATGTTCTTCACACAAAAGTTTGTCCTGGGAGGGAATCGAACCCTCAACCTACAGCGCAAAAGGCAGAGCTACTACCAACTGAGCTGACGGGCCACCAGTCAATAAGGAGTTATCTATCTAACATCGCGCGCTCCATCTAGCCGTCTAGTAGCAAAATATGCAGTAATTCTCTATACAGTCAGCTATGGTCAATACACGTTACTATCAGATCATATATTTTCTCATCATAATGAAAATTGTTATGAATGTACAAACTTATCTTAAACTTTGAGGATGTTATGGCTACGAATTGTTAAAACCCTTGAAGGACAGGAGGATCTTCAAACAAAACAAGTCTCCATGACTTAGTGTAGGTCCTGCCTGAACATTACGAGTATGTACTGAATACATACCATCGCCAATATTTTAAGAACAAATCATGTGTTGTATCTGTATTGCTTGAATTGAATTAAACTATATTAATAATGACCATTACGACCTCTGTCGCAGTGGGCTGAGACGGCTGAGACGGAGAAGGTTGCGGGTTCGATTCCCGCCGCAGGACAAATGTTTATATGATCTAAAAGTATTTGTCTCGGGTCTGCGTGTTTCTATGTATAATAATGTACCTAAGTATTTAAAAAAAAATGTTTATATGTAGTATATCAGTCATGTTGGTACCCATAAAACACAAGCTCTGCTTATTTTGGGGCCAGCGTGAAATGTCTGGGATTTGTTATTTATTTTTAAGTCATTATTGACATTCTCTCTTATTATATACTAGCTTCTGCCCGCCGCTTTGCACGCATAGTACATACATAAAAAGTAGCCTATGCCCGTTCCTAAGTTACAATCTATATCAATTGGCGTTTCGAAATTTGATGCAAAAAAAGTTCTGTAGATCCGATCGCTACCTAACTTCATAGGATCACTCGCTAGGCCAATCTTTCTAGCTAGATTTCCTAAAAATTTCATCGAAATCGGTCCAGCCCTTTCGGAGTCTATAGGGAATTTATATAATAATAATAATACCGGACATTTTACACAACATCATCTGGCCCCAAAGAAAGCAGAGCTTGTGTTATGTGTAGGTACCACATGACTGATATACTACTTAAATACTTTTAGTTTTTTTGTAAATACATAGACACATATTATACATAGAAACATAGATATATAGTTATAGATGTGTTATTTGTAGTTCAATCGCAAAATATTTGTAGCAAATTCCAAAACGCATCGACAACGCATTCTAACGTGTTCTGTGGCGCCATCTAGACGGTGGATGTTTATTATGTATATTTGTGGCTCAATAACGCTGTAACCGTTAGACGGATTTAGATGAAACTTGACATGGATATAGTCTATGGACTGGATTAGCATATAGGCTACTTTTTATGCAGGTAACAGGAGTGCGACAGGAGCTAGTCTTTGTCTTTATAAATCTTCTGTTCGTGGTACAAAACGGCTGGACCGATTTTGATGATTTTTTTTGTGTGTGTTCAAGTGGTTTTGAGAATGGTTTAGATTTAAGTATATTTTTTTTTAAACCTGCGGACGAAGTCGCAAATGGGACAGCTAGTATAATATAAAACAAAACTTACAGGTCAGCAAAATGGCGGGCGCAGGCATCATCGTCTTCGCACTCTGGTACCTCGGCATCGCGTTTAACTACTACATGTGAGTACTTATTTATTTTTCTACATGCATCATCCCCCTCCCCTTATCCCACTAAAACGGGGTTCACAACTGGTTTTGTGCTTCCACTCTTCCCTATCATTCGTCTTATCCTATCAGTCACTCTTTCAATCATGCTTTCAGATGATTTTTTTACAAAAATAAATTTAATTTTATAAGTTTTTTTACTTTTAAACTGTAAAAGTAGTTTTTTACTCCTACGCTGTATTCTATAACGATCAGCTGAGGATCATCAAAAATAGCTCAGCACCCCCATCTGACTGTAAAATCGGGTTGGTAACTTTCGCTGAATTATATAACTTCGAGTGAGGATTTCTACGTGGAACTGATCCCAGATGAGTTCTGCTTATAGACTGATGGAGGGGACTGCGATAGTCTTCAAATTATTATGAAGTAGTCCCCCTGCTGACTAACAGAAGAGCTAGCAATAGAGAAGGAAAAATTTAAAAAAGCCCGGCTCGGTGCCAGCCGTTATCCACCTGCCACCGAACCGACACCGCATGTACGGATTCGTCACCAAAAAAGTTTCCTGCGGGTCCTGTCGGCAAGGTCGAGATCTTACATAGAGGCTTACCTGAGCCTCTGAGGTGCACTTTAATCCTTTCACTACACTGGTTAGAAATAACTAGTGACACGATAAGAAGAAGTCACTCTTTTCTAACCCATCTTTCATTCCATGAATGTTTTCATTGCCCCTACCTAAGAGAGAGGCTCTTATATCAATCCACATTCAAATCCCTTGAAAAATGATCATTCCACGTTAACCTATTTTTTAATAAAAAAAAATAGCGTCATCTTGGCCCAAAGTACCAAAGCAGAGCTTGTGTTATTAGTCCATTGAAAAGTTACATTTGGGTATGCATTTGTCAGAGGACGCAATTTTATTTTTTTAATGTGTAGGGGGGGTCAGTAGAAGCTTAAGTTCAAGTTTGTGGGGTCGGCACCCTTGTCCCCCGGCCGCCATCTTGGAAAAGGGGGTGCAAAGGGTTTTCGCGCTGTATCTCGTAAACTAGTTACCTTACAGAAAATTTAATCAAACATAAAATGTAGCAAATTAAATTTCCTACAATTTTATTTCTATTACTTTTTATCGTCAAGTGACCAACAAAAAAGTTATAAACAAAAATACCAAGAAATTTTTCTTGAGATAATTTTGGTACGGTGCTCTTATCAAACTGTACCTCTGTCGATTGGTGCTTTTTAGTGCGACGCAAGCGCTCCCATGACTTTGTTCCTGCGATATCAGGATTTTCGGAGTAGCCATCAAATACTATACTTGCAGACATCAAATACTATACTTGCAGACTCTGCTGCTCAGACGACGAACAGCATTATCTGTTCGACTGTCACTATAATATTGATAACACGCTATATGTACACTAATCTCTGAAACAGTTTGTAAAAATTGCTCATTGTCTAAGTCATTTTTGGCTTTTGCTCGATCAAGCAAAGTTTTCACTCCTCTAGCCTTTACAGTTCTTACTTTAATGTTCCCCAGAGGTTTTTTACAAATGAAACAATCACTCATGATGCACGCTTAAAAAAAGTCAAAATGCTTATCACAAAGATATTAATTTTACCCACAAAACTCTCAATAGTATCGACAAAATTGCTGTGATGTCATTTTATTGTAAAATGAACTGAAAAAAAGTTATAACCTCCAAAAGGAAATTTGTTACAAAATTTTCATTTATTTTTGTTTATAACTTTTTTGTTGGTCACTTGACGATAAAAAGTAATAGAAATAAAATTGTAGGAAATTTAATTTGCTACATTTTATGTTTGATTAAATTTTCTGTAAGGTAACTAGTTTACGAGATACAGCGCGAAAACCCTTTGCACCCCCTTTTCCAAGATGGCGGCCGGGGGACAAGGGTGCCGACCCCACAAACTTGAACTTAAGCTTCTACTGACCCCCCCTACACATTAAAAAAATAAAATTGCGTCCTCTGACAAATGCACACTAAGGCCTAAAAAATGTAACATTTTAATGGACTATATGGGTACCATAATATGACTGATTAATATTACTTACACATTTTATTTTTGTAAATACTGTCCCGTTCGCGAATTCGTCCGCGCGTTTTAAAAAGAAAAAAAAATGAAATTGTAAATCTAAACCATTCTCGAACACACACACCAAAAATTCATCATAATCGGGTCTAGCCGTTTAGGAGGAGTTTAATTATTAACACACGCACATTGATATGATTATACCTAGACACACCCAGATGCGAGATAGACTTGCAGATCATATACATTGTCCCGCAGCGGGAATCAACCCTGCAACCTTCTTCGTATCAGCCGTATATTAAGATGCTCATCTTCTTTTCCGTACTTTAGTACTAGTTTCATAACTACCTACTATTATTATTTAGCCTACCTCATAGGGATGAGGTAGGCTATGGTATGGTATGGTATGAGGTAGGGTAGGTAGGATTATGAGTAGGGACTCATAATCAATGCAGATGACACGCAATGGTTGGTGACGATTGCTTTGTAAATTCCACTGTTATAAAATTTATCAGAATAAAAGGCGCATAAGAATGTCAACATCACTGAAAAAAATACAGGCTGCAGCTTATTTCACTGAAGTTCCTGCAACATACCCAGTGTTCCAGAAAGCACAGAATCCGCTACACAGTGCCTTCTGGCGTCTTTTTTGGAAGGTGTTGGAAATGTCTTCCAGCGTGGTAGTCAATGATCGCCTGCAGAGGAGTTCGTGGTCAATCTTTCACTGATTATATTATACTGTTTACTGTTTATTATTATACTGTCTCGTTTATGTTTTGTGCACAAAACATAAACGAGATACAAGTATCTTCTTGCGAATTAACACCAATTACCAGAACCAAACAGTATAATATAATCAGTGAAAGATTGACCACGACCTCCTCTGCAGGCGATCATTGACTACCACGCTGGAAGACATTTCCAACACCTTCCAAAAAAGACGCCAGAAGGGACTGTGTAGCGGATTCTGTGCTTTCTGGAACACTGGGTATGTTGCAGGAACTTCAGTGAAATAAGCTGCAGCCTGTATTTTTTTCAGTGATGTTAAGAAGCAGCAGTAACGAGTCTGATAAACGATTTATGTACTACTAGATTGTGCCCGCGACTTCGTCTGCGCAAGATTAGTACCTACTTCGTGAAAAACTAACGGTTTTTGCAGCGCACGCCAGAATAGCTCGCAGATGGCAGTTTTTTTCCTACTTACTCGACACTTACCGTAATATTTTTCAAAATTCACACAATATCTTTATAAATTATAGTCTGTGTTATTCTGATGTATAAGCTATATTATTGTAAAGTTTCATTAAAATCCATTCAGTAGTTTTTACGTGAAAGAGTAACAAACATCCATCCATCAATCCATCCATCTATTCATACTTACAAACTTTCGCGTATATAATTTTAGTACGATATTGTTACAAAAATTCTGCGCGGGATCCATATATTAAGTTTAGTATGGATTTTAACTTATAAAAATTAAATATATAACAAAAAGTTTGGGAAAAACATGAAAATAGCTAGACCGATTTAAGATTTTTTTTATACTTATACTAAAGATCAAGATCAAGATTCGGATCAAACGAAAAGTCGAAAATATTTAAATTTGTAAATTTGGTATGGAAGTTTTCACTTTGGATAATAGATTTCAATAGATTCGTGGTGGACAATTAAATCAATTTTAGGTTGAACGAAGTTCCCTGGGCCATATGGTCTGAAATAAATGAATTAATAATAAGTTTCTCAAGTCTCTTAAGTATTATTATATATAATTTTATTGCAAGTCTTCCCCATAAAAAAAACAAGAGTGACTACTTTTAACTGTTATCACTAACTTTGAGCTATTCAATGATTAGCCAGGCCTCAGGCACACAGTACCTTCAAAATATTGAAGTCTTTTAACAGTTCCCGCATTGAATCAGATCAATTGTATTTATATCGAGCGGATAATACAAGGGCGTCATATAATATCGCGTAGGAACACTTCAAAACATCTATTTTTATCGGGGGCGTAAAAGTTGTTAGTAATAAATTATCTGTTTGGCGTCCTTACGTCTTCAGCTTGGCAAAGAATTGGGCTTAAGCAATTGTTTACGCAAGGCGAACGGAAATTAGCCCAGAGGCGGGTAAAATAACCATTCTATAGATAATTTTATTTTGCTTTGGGCAAAGTATGTTTGAGGTGTTAATAGTAGGTAATGTATTTGACCTTGCGCGAGGGTTTTGTACGATGTTTACTTGATGACGACGTGACATGTACTAAGAGCAAGGAGCAAGATTTCGGTGTATGTGTGTACGTGGGTACGCAACGCACCCAAGCACGTGCGGGGGTGCGTGTATTTACACAGAGGAGTACGGTTTTGAGGCTTCGTTTTGGTTGAACGCGCGGCTCCGTCAGTATATTTATTTAGTCTAAGGTTTCTATTCAACTTTCCGTAATACCAATTCATTAATAGGATCTGAAAGCTATTAGTATCAATATTTTGATACTATCAGAACTCCATGATCGCCTGGCTGGATAAGTTACCGCAGTAGCATTTCTTTCGGGAACGTGAAGCCGTCTGTTTCAGCTGTTCAAAAGCTTCAAACTTCGGGCGGAATTTTGGTCAATGCTATGTGCTATATTTTAATTTTTTATGAGCCATCTGATTCTATTCAAACATTTATCTGTTATGGTTTTATGCAGACGTACAGAACGTCAGGACATACACATAAGTGTGAATGCATGTGTATAGTTACGAGTCAACTCTTTCCAGCAATTAAAGCTAGAAATGGTGAAAGCGTTTCTCTAGCGCTGAAAATATCCAAGGTTACCCTGCGTTACATAATAGGTACTGCCGCTCTAGGCACAACCTCCCCAAGCAGTGGAACAGTGCATCTAGATTGAGAGCAAGGTCTCTGTATTATGTAAGGGGAATCCAGAGAGGGGATACTCCATAGACCACACTATTTCATGACTCCACAGTACAATCATTGTATTTTAATAGATGACTTCTGTAAAAATACATTTTGTATGCATCAATATCTCTGTAACTTCAGGGTTTTTCAATAGATCCGTATCTACCCGTGTAGATGTTAAAATAATTTTACAATACAAATTGTATGTATGCGAGCTGTCATCATTTTTTATTTTACTTGAATGACCAATCAATAACATTATTTGTGGAATATCACATCGTTCACATAACCGCCGCGACTTTGCTGGGTGGCGCGCATCCGAGTGCTCCAATAAAATCCTAATTCGATAAAATTCTCAAGTAGATAATGAAGCATTTTTTCACGATGTTTTTCAAATCAATGGAAATACCACCGTAGATTTTCCCTTCACCGACTCTGGTGCATAGATCAGTCTGAATATGAGCTATAGCATAGGTGACTTTGAGGGCACCGGTCGTTTGAAGCTTACCCTACGACATAAAGTAACATAATTACGTTTTAAAAACTAAAAATTCAACCGACTTCATTGAAAATAAAAAAAATATATGTATATATACAGCCGAATTGAGAATCTCCTCCTTTTTTGAAGTCGATTAAAAAAGAATCATCTAAATCGGTTGGCGTGATATTGAGTTATTCGTCCAATTGTCGCGCACATACTTAATATAAATTTAAGACTTATATGGTTATCTCATGGATGCTATTATCAGTACTGGACCAAATGGGACCAAACGGGAAGCACCAGCTTTCCAAAAAAAATAAAAACATCAAAAACGGTTCACCCAGTAGTCAATTCTAACATAAAAAAAAGTCGAATTGAGAACCTCCTCCTTTTATGAAGACGGTTAAAAAATTGTCTCTTCACGTCACCTCTCTATGTAGTCCGGTCAATATAGACATTTAAAATAACAAAAATTCCCGGAAAGCCAAATATTGGTGGAGAGCTGGGGTTTACCATTACAAATAAAGTTTTAAAAGTCCCCATCGATCCTATGTGTGCTTCAAAAGTTATTCGGGGTCAAAGGTCAAAATTTGAGGTTTTTTGGATTTTTTTCGAAAACGGTAAGTTTTATCAAAAAAACCTCAAACCAAAGTTGTAGATCTTAAAATTCTCTACAAATATGGTTCTAATGATTTTTTCCTAAGAGTTACCATTCGTGAGATATTGCGATTCTAAGAGTCACACTATACATGATATGCACATATAAGCCACGTATATACATATCAGGCACTTAAGATATGTATAAATACATATCTGTGTCTCTTTTATGTATACTATACTATCCTGAAAACATTTATTGAAAAGACAGTCAGTCCCTAACTGAATCCCCTCTACCCACGTGGCCTTGAAAAACATCTGGCTATTCTGTCTCTTTCTATTGTCCGTAGGTCTCGTTCATATACCTGTTTCTTTTAGTGCTAAAGGTTCAGTTCAAGTAAATATACGTACTTATTACAAGCATCTACCATTTAAGTTATATGTGTTATTTTATAGCTCGAAAAAATGTCTCAGTTTTGCTTTATTTGCAATAAACTTTTAACTGAAAATAAAACAGTTGTGGTTGATCGTGGAATGCCAAATTTAAGCCAACCGTTTTCGAAAAAAATCAAAAAAACCCCGAATAACTTTTGAAGCACACATAGGATCGATGGGGACATTTAAAACTTTATTTGTAATGGTAAACCCCAGCTCTCCACCAATATTTGGCTTTCCGGGAATTTTTGTTATTTGACCACTATTTTTATGTCTAAATTGACCGGACTATTTAGGCGGTAGAGGGGTACAACGACGATGACAACGACACTGATATCCCAAAAATGGCCACTTAAAAGTTTAAAATTTATCAACGAATCTGTATCAAAAAACTGTTTTTAGTATCTTTAAAAGACCTATCCAACAATATGTCACACCGATGCCGATGGGCAATAAAATAATAAAAAAATCAACCACTTAGGGGAATACATAAAAACCATTTTTTTATTTTATTTCACAACTATGTAGGAGCCCCTAATACTAGTCCGGTCAATTTAGACATAAAAATAGTGGTCAAATAACAAAAATTCCCGGAAAGCCAAATATTGGTGGAGAGCTGGGGTTTACCATTACAAATAAAGTTTTAAATGTCCCCATCGATCCTATGTGTGCTTCAAAAGTTATTCGGGGTTTTTTTGATTTTTTTCGAAAACGGTTGGCTTAAATTTGGCATTCCACGATCAACCACAACTGTTTTATTTTCAGTTAAAAGTTTATTGCAAATAAAGCAAAACTGAGACATTTTTTCGAGCTATAAAATAACACATATAACTTAAATGGTAGATGCTTGTAATAAGTACGTATATTTACTTGAACTGAACCTTTAGCACTAAAAGAAACAGGTATATGAACGAGACCTACGGACAATAGAAAGAGACAGAATAGCCAGATGTTTTTCAAGGCCACGTGGGTAGAGGGGATTCAGTTAGGGACTGACTGTCTTTTCAATAAATGTTTTCAGGATAGTATAGTATACATAAAAGAGACACAGATATGTATTTATACATATCTTAAGTGCCTGATATGTATATACGTGGCTTATATGTGCATATCATGTATAGTGTGACTCTTAGAATCGCAATATCTCACGAATGGTAACTCTTAGGAAAAAATCATTAGAACCATATTTGTAGAGAATTTTAAGATCTACAACTTTGGTTTGAGGTTTTTTTGATAAAACTTACCGTTTTCGAAAAAAATCCAAAAAACCTCAAATTTTGACCTTTGACCCCGAATAACTTTTGAAGCACACATAGGATCGATGGGGACTTTTAAAACTTTATTTGTAATGGTAAACCCCAGCTCTCCACCAATATTTGGCTTTCCGGGAATTTTTGTTATTTGACCACTATTTTTATGTCTAAATTGACCGGACTAATGAGATAACACTGAGACAAATGCTGAATTAGAACTTTTTAGTGACCGCCTCATTCAACTATCGTCTTAATCTACCCATAGATACCGTGAGGATCTCTGCATCGTCTATCTTGCATTGACTCTCCTGTTCTGCTTGCTCTGTGTCATCAGCACTAAAGTCAAGCTCAGCCTCAAATCTAGGTCACCCTTCCAGTTACGTAACAGGGGGGTGGTGAAACTGGAAAGGGGTGACCTTTTCCACTGCGGATATTATGAAACAACCGTTCAATACTGAATGTGAGTGAACGCACAGCTGTTTGAACTGTTGTTGTTATGCCTTGTCACATCGTCATAAAGTACCTTCTATGACTGGCCTGTCAACTTAGTTGGTAGTAAATCTACCTTTTGCGCTGTAGGTGGGGGTTCGATTCCCTTTCAGAACAAACATTTAACATTATGTGAAATATACGTGTTTGTTCTGTGTCTGTCATAAAGTATTTAATTTTGACCTCTATGGCGCAGTGGGTCAAGACCCGGCTGCGACGCAGGAGGGTCGATTCTCGCCGCGGTACAAATGTTCGTTTGATCTGCAAGTATTTGTCTCGGGTGTTTTGTATGTATGTACATATTTACAAAAAGGTATATAAGTAGTATATCATTCATTTGAATTCCATAACACAAGCTCTGCTTACCTTGGAGCTAGATGATTCTGTGTAAAATACCCGGGATTATTTTATTTATTTATTTATTTATTATCAGTTTATATCAGTGATCTGGCCACGATACTACAAGCTATACTTAGCTTGGGGCTAGATGGTGTTGTGCGCATTTTCCACTAATATTCTTAATAATCTACGATGAGCTTGGACCCTGCCATGTCAAATATGAACTATTAGGCGAGCTTGTGCCAAATATGTCTGAACTGAATATCTGACTAAATCTCCTTAAAAATCCTGTAGAGTCTCAGCTAATGGTGGCAATTCGGTTGGTTCATTTCTAAAATTAGGAATTGTCTAAAATATATTTAGTTAGCCATAGCATTTGTAAAACCTATTCTGTTGGTACCATCTAACTAAATTAGAAACGCTTAATTAAGTTAGATAACATTAAATTAGGATAAGTTGGTAGCAGCAGAATACGAAAGGTTAATTAACAGTTCCAAACCTAATTTTAGCTAAAATTAGTTAGGTTGGTGCCAACAGAATTGAGGCCAATAACTGTTAAATCTGAGACGTCTATTGTTCTACAATCCTGGCTATCCTCCTAAAACTGCAATTCAAAATCTTACTTAGATATCTGAGCAGATATCTTTTTTGCCTAGGAGTTCCAGTCGAGATTCTGTTTCAGTTTATCAATAGGTATCCCAAGTTACCGTAGGTAATGCCAATTGCCAATTACTCGTACGAAGTCACTAGCATTAGTATTGGGAACTCACGTGTTTGAATGGAAGATTATGTAAAAAAGCGCTAGGACCAAGACGAGTTTCTTGTCAATTCTTCTCGGGCTTGGGTTAGGAGGACTTGGCACTTAAAATCACCTAGTATGTAAGACGTTTCAAAGTGATCCTTGTGATTGTATTGAATAAAGTATCTTTTGCCTTTGAAGCTGTGCTTTGTGGTATAGCAGAGTTTTTACTTCTAAACACCTATAACAACGCTTGTAAAAAGTATGAAATTAGGGGTTGTACTGTTTATACTAATGTAAAATGACTATACGGAAATGGCTTCTTAGTTAGTGTAGAATAAATAAATAAATAAATAATCCCAGACATTTCACACAGCATCATCTGGCACCAAAGTAGGCAGAGCTTGTGTTATGACTGATATACTACATATACTTTTTTTTTTGTAAATACATAAGTACATGTTATACATAGAAACACCCAGACCCGAGACAAATACTTACAGATCATACAAAAAGCTCCGAAGCGGGAATCGAACCCGCAACTTTCTGCGTCTCACCCGGCCCTTGGCCCACTGCGCTACAGAGGTCGTCAAAGTGGATGTTTATATAGTTGCAAAAAAACGAATCTCAAACACATTACATACATACATACATACACTCACCTGCATACCGACACACAATCACAATACAATATACACAGACACAATAAATGCATGCAAAATCAACTGCCAATTGTAGCATTTTTTATACGAGTATGAAGAACCTACACTAAAGCCAAACATCGCCAAAATGTATTAATAAGGTATTACTGAGCTCCTGAGACCTAAGATGCAGGCTTCTACGCCTGTTTTGGACCTTGCCGATACTGTAAATTATTTTAATTCTTTTTTTGTCAATAAAATATTCCTTAAACTTCTTTATCTAACTAATATTATAAATGCGAAAGTATCTCTGTCTGTTTGTTTGTTACGTTTTCATGCCTTAAACCACTGAACCGATTTTGATGAATTTTGGTATAGAGATATATGGGACTTTGGAGAAAGACATAAGCTACTTTGTATGTAGGTACCACGCGTGCGACATAACGTAACAACAAAGTTTGTAGGATTTCCAAGGATAATGACTTCACGTTAAAACCGCCTTGACCTTATTACGTTAATCGAGTAAGAAACCTTACAAGAAAGGTGCAACGTTCGCTTGAACTTGAACTTGGCATCGATGCTATCGGGTCTAGGAAAATGTATTTACAGAATTACCTCCATATTAATCTATACTAATATCATAAAGACGAATGATTTGTATTTTTGTATGTTTGTAACGAATAAACTCAAAAACCGATCCGATTTCGGAAATTCTTTCACTATTAAAATGCTGCATTATCCCTGAGTAACATAGGCTATTTTTATTACTAGAAAAAAATAGGGATCCCTACTAAAACTTCAATAATGTAACCCAAGGTGTAAAAAAAATTGTGCGCCTCGGGATGCCTGACAGTAGTTATAACTTAAACTGATCTAACTAGAGCTGTGGGGTTAGAGTGAGAGAGGAGGAGCTTGCCTACCGCTGCCGTATGCGTGAGAAAGCCAGACAGACTGGCGCCCTAACGCGTTACGTAACGAAGCTCTTTACCCTCCTATAAGAAGATATCACTTCAAAAATTCGCCATAAAATTCCTTTCATCGCATACGCTGCGGAAAATATTGATTATAGAACAAATAAAATTACACCAATATAAAAAAACTACTTATATCCTGCATAAAGATACATTTATTCTTCGTTTATCCCGAAATATTTAAAAATCTCCACCCGAGCGAAGCTGGGACGGGCCGCTAGTTAAATATATATTAAACGTAAACAAACTAATTAAAACGGTAAAAAAACCATCGTGAACATTTCATGAGGAATCCCGCGGCTAAGTCAGCTTCACGTTTATTGTCTTTTCTGTAGATGCAGTATACATCCAATGAGCTTAGAGGCTTGGAGCTTGGAGCTTCAGGTGCTGGGCAAGCTTGCTCCTTCTATAACTTGTCTCAAGCTCTGTGAGCGATTAAAACGTTTCATCTGACGCTGTTCATCTAGCAAGGGCCTATTATTAACAGACTTCAAATAATTATTTTTAAAAACTAAAATGACATCCGATTTCATGTATAAACAAGCAAAATATATATCAAAATTTCATTTCATCCAATTGGATGATATTTTATCAGTTTTTTTTTAAATTTAACTACAGAACCGTTTTTTATGAAATTTATATGGGACACATCGGGAAGTATAGGTATCCTTTCACATGAAATCAGATTTTTTTAAATGAGTTCATAAATGACGGAGCTATGAGGTAACAAACATACAGTCGAATTGAGAACCTCCTCCTTTTTTGGAGTCGGTTAAAAAAGGAACTCCGCGTAACTCCGTTATTTATGAACCGATTTGAAAATATATTTTTTCATGTGAAAATATATACTTAGAAAAGCGATTGCTCCCATAGATATTTCATCAAAATCGGGTTAGTTGTTTGGTTTTTATATCAAAATGGCTGGTAAAAATATGTCATCCAAGTAATTGAAATTTCTATATATTGCTTTCTTCTGACTTTACAATGGTGTTAACCGATTTCAAAAGAGGTGGTTCCCAATTCGGTCTTTTTATGGGCTCAAATTTCATTCCAATGAAGGCGGTTCTTATTAGTTTTTAAAACGTAATTGTATATCATTCATTATCATAGCAGAGTGCTCGTATAACAATCGTGTTCGTGTTACAATGCTGACCTACATCAACACCATTCTTATTAATTTATATCCAAAGGCAATAACAAGTAGGTAAGTACATGTTTGCGTGTACGTAAGGGCTTTATGGCCGTGTGATAAGCGGTAGCTCGCCATTCAGTACATTAAAATAACCGACCGAGCCGGAAGGTCATGGCCAAATTGTTATTATCATCAATTTACCTACACGAGTCCGCAGCTAGCCTAGGCGTTTACATAAATACAGTATATATATACTAGCTGCTGCCTTATTATTATTACTAGTGGTCGCCCACTGCTCGAAATTAGACCATAATTAATTAATAATCAATGTACTTTTTATGCATAATTTAAAAATAATATTAGCATTCTGCGCTCCTTCTCTATATAAACTGTGCGAAATGTCATACTCCGTCCGCGCAATTTTCGTAAAAATGGGTACAAAGTTTTTGCTTCACGTATTAATATTATTATTATTATTATGATTTTTGTGGCTCAATTACGTGTGAAGTCCCGTTCAGAACCTAGTTTATTATATTAGTGGGATTGTACATTAAGTGGTGTCTATGATTAGGAACCCACAGGCTGGTAGGTACCGTCACAGATAATAGAGAAACGACTAACTATGTTAGGTTCATTATAGCCTGTGGCACAGACTTACGTAATGCCTAGCTCGCGCTGGTCGATACCGTTTGACCCAGTTCTGCAGCCTGAAGTATGAACCTACTGTGTTTGAATGGCTAGGTATCTACTCTAGTACCTACCTATAAACCGTTTGTATAAACAGATCGGGCTTGGGTTTAGAGGAATTGGCACCTAAATTCACCTAGTATGTAAAACGTTGCAAAGTGATCCTTGAATAAACTTGTGGCTCTGTGATCTCTGTCCTCGCGAACATTTTTCGAAATGACTGAAATATAACTTTTTTACGTTTTCAAACCCCATAGCCATTTTGAAAAATTTACAAAAACTGAATCGACAAAAAAAATCTATAATAGTTATAGAACCTGCTCACAAAATTTCACGAGAATCGGTTGAGAAATGCGACCTGTAGAGGAGAACATCCGGACATACGAAAGCATTTTCGCCTAAGCTGAAACGGAGATACTCGTTTCGCTCGGTCAAATATCTTTTGACTTGACTTGACTTTGAGTCCCTCACAAGCTTTGACGTATGACAGAGAAAGGACCATTAATCTTACGAATGGTACTTTTCCAGTTCCGCGCCGTGTCAGGCAATTGTATTGTTACCTACATTTGAAAGCGATATGAAACCATTATTTTTGACATTGCGTGTCTGATCGAGCGTAGTTGTATGCGACCTTGATATTAGGGAATCGTTTTCGTGAACTATTTATATATTTTATTTGTTTTCTGTTGCTGTAGGACACATTCCATCACGCTTTCGGTTTACTGGCGTGGTAGCCTAATATTCATCCACAATAATACTCGTATACCTACGTTTTGTTGCCATCTTGTATTTGTGATTTAATCTTTGTCATTATAATCAAAATACTTATTAGGGTTCTGAAGTCCACATGGGAAGCTTTATAGTTTCGCCATATCCGTGCGTTCGTATCTTTGTCTGTATGTCTGTCTGTTCGTCCATCAAAAGGGTCACCTTTTGCTCGCAGACTATGTCTTATCATGATGAAAATTTACACGGTAATTTTAGAGGCAATAATATCCTACAATGTTATGAAAAAAATTAGGAAAAGTAGATTTTTAGTGATACCTCATCTACATAATAAAGAGAGCCCCTCTTCACATAATTTTCACTCAAAACGGGATATTTACCATTATATGTAATTTTTTCTTCTTTCCGACATTTTAGCACCACACAGTTCTATACTCCATGATCACGAGATAAATTGCAACTGTGCCGAAATATCGGAAAGCAGAAAAACTCAAATATCATGGTTTAATATCCCGTTTTGAAAATTAAAATAGTTAGTGGTGTAATTAATGAAATGAAATCAAATATATTTATTTCAAATATCTTATAAATGAAATCAAATATTTTTATGCATAATTGAAAAAAAATATTAGCATTCTCCACTCCTATATATAAACCTATATATAAGTTCTCTATATAAGTGTGCGAAATTTCATACTCCTCCGTCCGCGCAATTTTCGTAAAAAGGGGTACAAAGTTTTTGCTTCACGTATTAATATATAGATTAAGTTCAAAACTATAATAGTTTCAAAAGTAAGTAAGTTTCACCCTCTTTTGTTTTTGTTATTTGACTACTTCAATGTGAGATTTATTGTTGGACAAGTATTTTAAAGATACTAGGTTTATTCAACAGTTTGTCAAAATTTATGAAAGCTTGTATACCTGACCAATAGGTCATTCTTATAACTGATTCACTGACTTCCGATGCTTTACTGTACATGGTCAGACACGCACTTGGCCATTTCATATATATCATTTATTCTTACGTTTATTAACGACAAAAACTTCACCTAGACTTATCCTGGGTTTCATGTCGGTCAAATGAGACATGTGAGAGATTTCCTTCTCCCAAATACGTATATACGTTCGTTTGTAATATTTTATCAAGTCTGCATTATAGTGTTCATGCAAACAAGCATTGAGAGTGAGTTGAACAGCTCAGACTATTATTTGATAGTAAAAAGACAATCTCACATTAGTCGGCGTTGGCTGGGCTCCAGCTCGACTCCCGCGTGCCTGCGCCAATGTTTACGATAACTGCTCAGCAGAGAATGCGCCTAGGATTGAATTATTCAATGTGCGGCCTAATTTACACAATGTTCAGGAATGATGAAATTCAAAACTAGAAGTAGGCTACACCTGAATACTCTCTCATCTATACAGAACCCACTCGTTTAAAACTCATTGTGAAGAATTCGTCGTTGACTCTACATCACCAAGAGCATTACATTTTGAAAGCATATCTTTTTTGCTCACGTATAGTGTACAGTATAATTTAAAAAAACCAACTCCAAACAGCAAACTAAAAAGTAAAAAATCTAACCTTGACTGTCCTTCGTCTTCTTCATCAGACCCCTAATGACAGTCACAACCCATCTAGGTGTAAAGTTCTCATCAATATAAATTAATCAAGCACAAACACCAGGTAATTGCTGAAAATCGTTGAGGAGTCTTTCGTACTGTCCCTGTCTTTCGGCTCCATCATCAGATCTACTCCAGACCTTGATAAAATAGTAGTACTTTAAAATACTTAATTAAAAAAAGTAACAAACGCACTAGTCGCCTCTACGATTTTCGAAGGTTCCCCTCCATTTCTCTGGGTTTCCATCATCAGATCCTGATTTTCTTATCATGGTACTACTCTTGGGATATCTCCTTTCCAACAAAAAATAATCATCAAAATCGAAAACTAAAAAAATTTACGGTTGAATTGAGAAACCTCATTTTTTAAAGTCAGTAAAAAAATCACGAAAACTTTAAATCAAGAGCATTGTCGTCTCCATGGATTGAATGAGCAAAAAGCCCAGCATCTGATTAAAATGTAGTAAAATGTAGTACTGCTCAGAAAAATCTGTGACCTTGTTTAAAATATATACTTAGGGTTCTTTATCAGGTGATTAAAGATGAGCGAAGAAAGTCGATACGCATTTTTAAATCCAAAGAAGCATTTTGAAATTACAAAGCTTTTATCCGTTGCAATAATATCCTTTGGGTGTTTGTATTACTTATATCAATTCGGATCATCTCTTTCCTTGCACCACGACCATTTATTTCCGACTGAAAATTGCAATTGGCTATCGTATCGATATATGTTTCTACATCTCGAGAGTTACATAAAACACAGTTTTATTTCTCGATCAATGCAACAGAACGATATATCCACTAGCATCTGCTATCGGACTAGTCCAATGTGTTGGATATATCCATCACCGTTATACGGGAGTTTACTTTAAGGTTCTAAACTGTCGTCTTTTTTATTGACCTTGTTTGGACGTTGTGATTCTGACACGCTGCAATGAATGCTCAGTCAATAATTAGTTTTTTTGTCTCATTTTCACGGTGTTTTTAATATAGCCTATTCATCCGTGAAGGTGTTCTTAAGAACCTAAATTAAAAAAAACTGAAATATTGATTACACACCACATAGAACAAATGGATACAGTTTCATTAAAAATAAATGAGTTGTTGCTACCTATCGTCTTATTGTATTTAATGTATAGAACATTGAGTGTCAAACTTACTCGAATTATTGACACTAAATAGATATCTGTATTGCAGGTAGCTTGATATACGATTATATACACGGGATATTAGAAAAAATATATTATATAAAAAAAAAATCCTTAAGTCAACCCAAATACTTGCAAGAAACCGTGTCATAATATCAAACGACCAGATTCAGACAGGAAGTCATCCAATAAATAGATAAAAAATTTATTCAGTTCACCATTCAAAGCACAGAAGAAAAAAATTGCGGCCAATTGCGAGTCGGACTCGCGCACGGAGGGTTCCGTACAAACCTGTAGGTATAGGTATAAGTAAAAGTTCACCCATCACGACAATCGAGTCATAGCTATGGTATTTATAATGCAAAATGAAATCCATCTAAAAATTTACGGTTTACGCGATTTTTCCTTTATCTGTCCTATAAGACTGCTTCGTACCAAATTTCAAGATTCTGATTTCACGGGAAGTACCCTGTAGGTTTTGATTCTCTTGCGAATATCGAAAATTTGCGGCATAAACGGCTGTATCTTTTGATTGCGTTGACATAGAAGTTTATTTATTTATTTATTTATCGTAATCTAGGATTCACAGTTATTAATTTAGTTTCATATAATAAGGTGTAGATATGCCAAACTTTAGCCAATTTGAATCCACATTTTGTATTCAACTCGCTTATAACTCATGGATAGTATAGGTATGTATGAATAGGTAAATTATAAAAACAAAAGAAAAACCAACAATTAAAACTATGTACTACAATAATTACAAAATACAAAAACAAACATAGAACATTAGCAATAGTATTTTTTTTAAACAAAATCCTGTTTTTAAATTTAAAATATGAAATATCATAAATTCAAAACATGTTTTAAGTTGATTAAATGCCAATCGCATTATAAATGGATGTGTTTGTGTGAAGTGTGTGTGAAAAATGTGTGTAGTGAGGTGAGTAGATGATAAAAGTATGATTTAAAGAGACCATAACTCAACAAGTATGTAGGTAATTAGACTTAAGTAGCTAGATATACTCGAAACAGTTTGCTGCAGTTAAAATTGAGCCAGTAAACAACCAATAACCTGTTTCTTGTTTGTTTGAAGTTGGATTTTGTTACAGCTTAAAGGTATTATAGACCTGAGTATTTGATATGAATTTCAATTTAATACCTCTACGCGTTCATGAGGAAAGAGGTAGTAAGTTTAAAATTATTAAAAATATTTTTATTGTATGATGTAACTAAAGATTTACGGTTTTCGCAATTTTTCCTTTATCTGTGCTATAAGACGTTGCTTCGTACCAAATTTCAAGATTCTGAGTTCACGGGAAGTACCCTATAGGTTTTGATTCCCTTGCGAGTGTCGAAAATTTGCGGCATAAAGGGCTGTATCTTTTGATTGCGGCTTAGAAGTTTGAATTTTTCACAGCTTTAAGGGACAGTAGACCTGAGTATTTGATTTAAATTTCAGCTTGATACTTCCACGCGTTCCTGAGAAAAAGGGACAGACGGACGGACGGACAACAAAGTGATCCTATCAGGGTTCCGTTTTTTCCTTTCGAGGTACAGAACCCTAAAAATAAAAATAAAAGTTAATAAAACAACAATTAACAGACACTCAGCTCAGCATAATGCTGCAGCATGTTACCATGCGACAGCGCTGGTCTTCAGTTGAGGCCAGTTTTGTTTCCACAGACATTTATTCCTGAATCAGGTGAAACCCGAAACATAATCATAGTAATAAGTATATTCTCCCTATTTTCGTGTCTTTTGCAAAGAATTTTTTATCTGTTTTATTTTTGCCAATTATTTCCACTCTGAATTCAAACCCATCAAAGTGGAACAACAACACCATCAAACGCCAGATTATTGCCCTTCGAATCGACCTTGAGAGAAAAATAACAAAATTATAACAACCTTGAGGGAAGAATGTCAGAATTCCCGCTTTATATTCACATTACCCTCCCTCGCTCTGTTTTATAAATTATATCTATTTTGTATTCTGTTTATTTCGTAGTTTCGTTCCGATGGGACTTTGTACGATAACATCATCGTTTGCCAAACCCCAGAGATTTCAGTTTTATTAATAGGTGTGTTTCCATTGTTCGTCAGCACTAACTCTGCTTTCAATTACAAATACATATATAAACTTGTTATTTATTGATTTATCTTCTAATGTTGTGGCTTCATCTGCACCTGCATTTGAGTTACTCTAAGTCGTGATTTCGACTCTAAAAACACATTTTTCTTTTAATTGTTGTCAGAAATTGGAAACATTATCCTGAAACTCCATTCAATATGTTTACAATTAAAGTTACCCTAGCCCCTTGTTTTTACGAGTTCAAGCTGAATCTATACATCCAGTGTTTTTAAACATTATAGGCGCGTAATCGAAACCGTATATCTCATTGCGTACTAATGATCGGCAGAAATCGGTGAAAGATAAATGTTGATTCGACTGATTCTCCATTACGTTGTTTGTTTTGTTTCGAGATGTATTGGATTCGATTCTAGAAGATCTCAAGATCTTGAGAATATACTGTGTTAATGTTTAATAGTTTGCTCTAGGTAAGTTTGTAGTAAATATTTATACCTATCACTATAGTAACTAGCAATGTGTCCAATATCAGCAGATTCTGAAGAACCTAGTCTTTCATATCGTGTCAATTGAACCACACTTTTACCATCGCAAAAACAAGGACCATTATGATTATTCTCACTTAAAACAAAACGATGATTGCTCTTCGGACCCTTCGTCTGGCATCGCGACCGGCATACCCCCAATTATTTGACTCAGTAGTAAAGAATGTCTGTTAAACTGGATGGAAGTAAGTGCTATGAGTGAGTGCAATATTTGTTCTGACTTGCTTCATAAAATAATTGTGATCCAAAACATTTACTTGTACATGCGCTGTTTTTATTATAAGTTCCAAAGAGCATGATTCAGTCTTTATGATTTAATTTTCCAGAATAGCTTAGAATTAAGGATAATTGTGGTTTAGGCTTGAGTTTTCATAATGTGAACCCAATATGTATATACATAATTCATATGAAGCAGCAGTAACCCTGATAACTCTTCTTTACCTTGTCCCAAAAATTCAAAATTCATTCAACCGAGTGTCGTGGAACACTCGGTTAGAGCGAAGTTCCTATCGTAGTATATTATGATTAATAAACGTCATATATTATTGATTAACAAATACAAATGAATGAATTACTAGCGTTTATGAGCAATTAAATGAAACGCAGAAATAACTATTGTGTTCAAGGAATCGTAGGAAATTTCGTAATTAATATATTTTTTCGAGTTGTGAAAATATACATTTTATTGTACATCATTCAATTCATCTAATTCATTCGTCACCCTATGGATAACCGTCTACACTGAAGAAAGGGTCGTGACGGAAAAATCTTACACTTTTTTCGTCTAGCCCCCATCCGCCAAGTCCGTACCGTGCGATAAGGAACTTCGTTCCAAAAAGATAATGTTTTTCTAGAGCTTCGACACATTTTAAAACTTACACTGCCAATTCTAGTAGAGCATTAGCGTATAAAGACCCCATTGATATTTCTTCACCATACACTATAGTTATTACATATAGCAAGAGATTATGGCGGGTTCAAGTGACCCCAGACAGGAAACTGGATAAGTGGTCTCCTGTCCTGAGTCAGTCGCCGGACGCGGCCAAATTGCAATGCAAAATTGCCATATACAATGACTATAGCGCTAGATACACTAGGGGAAAATGTTAAGGAACATGTATGGATGTGTCTCATGGCATTTTATTGTCGAGATATATTTATTTCACGGGGAATGTTAACACGTGCGCTTCGAAGTATGACTCTAGCACTGGATACACTAGGGGAAAATGTTAAAGAACATGTAGATGTGTCTCATGGCATTTTATTGTCGAGACACATTTATTTCACGTCACGGGGAATGTTAACACGTGCGCTTCGAAGCGGAGGAGCTTGCAACATATACTTCGTCACGTGGATGTACTGCTTACAATGTTGGGCTTTGCCTATAGCTCAGCACGGTGACATCGAGCGTCTCGTAGGGTCAACATATTCAACTCATTACTCAACATGTTCATTCAATCATTTCTCATCAAGAGTTCAATCAATTCATTTGTTGCGTAACACTTTTGTCTTCTTGATGTATCCAGCTCTTAAAATTGCTCAAATATGACTTATTATCTGAATGTTTCGCCACTTTTTCTGAATGTAATGTAGTCAATTCAATACTCTCTTCACAACAGTTATTGTTTCATCTTTTAATCCGTAATTGAGTCAATATGATTATCACACTTTACTTCTAGCTAATCTTGATAAGTGTAAGTCAACTTGTAGTTTTTGACTTGCTGAATTTTTCCACCACCAATGACTAACAAAACCTTGATGTGATTTGACGCTAGATTACTGTTGCATACGGTCCATGAGCAAAGCATGAATCACTCGTTTTCCTACTTATCAACAAACCTATTGTCTGTGCTGTGACGTGGTGGAATATTTTGCTGTCCTGTCCTTGAACCAAAATGACCACGTCTAATACGGAGTTGGTAGATTTTTCATATTCGTTTGGCTTTAGTCTGCTACTCTGTCACCATCTAGCTCCAGTAACATTCCATTATTATAGTTTTGATTAATAATTTGTTATGCTAACTGCAGCCATACTCCGTCCCATTTTAGTAGATGTTCGTATTCTTTGTGGCCCATTATCATAATGGCAAGAACAATGGGATCCATTGATTGAATGGTAAAGGTAGTCGCTAGATTTTGGGGACATAGCTTCCAAGCTGTTACCTTTGAATCTTCTTGAAAGTTATCATGAACGATCGATCATTGCATGATTGTAAATTCAAGATAACTAAGTAAAAAGTCAAGTGCACTTCGGAGATTAGTTTAGTTTTAGTATCACAAGATGGCGCTGCAGTTGAAGAACATGTTTATTTAGCATATTTGAACTAATAATCAAGAAAGAATCGTGCAGAGTGTTGAATCACTTACACTCGTGTTTGGCTGTTGATATAGTTTGTAGTCGAGTTGTTTGAAAATTGTTTGTTTTGTCTAGACTCAGACTTGAATGATTGTTTTCTGAATTGTGTGCATTGTGTTTCAACTATTGTTTTTAATGTCTATAAGCAAGCATATTCTATTTTATTTTCTGCTGGCTGTATCAAGATTGTTACCATTCGGAATCCTAATTTTTTTACAGAAATATATAGAATAATATAAAATACATGTGAAACAGTTGAGCTATCTAAGGCCCGTTTAAAACAATCTGTAGATAGCTCAACTGATCCAGATGACTGTCAGGGTTCCCAAGACACTGCGGCATGGCCACGGTGAATGGCAATGCTAATACGCTGAGCCAGATAGGAGCCACCTCTCGGGTCACGCAATGTCACCAGACATTCACCAGACGTCTGGTGACGTCGGGTCACCAGACGTCGGGAAAACTCCAAAAGGCTCAAATAGGTCTTAACAAGACCGGCATATTTGCGCCTTTTGAAGTCCTCGGCACATCGAATACTTAATAAAGCCATAATATACTAATTGACTAAGTGTCGCAGTTCCAGCGTAGGCAAAAATGCTTTCGTATGTCTGTCCGGATGTTCTCCTCTACAGGTCGTATTTCTCAACCGATTCTCGTGAAATGTTGTGAGCAGGTTCTATCCCTTCATTACATAGTATAAAACAAAGTCGCCTCCCGCTGTCTATCTGTCCCGTTGTATGCTTAGAACTTTAAAACTATGCAACGGATTGATGCTATTTTTTTAATAGATAGAGTAATTCAAGAGGATGATTTATACGTATAAAACATGCATAAACATGCATAATATATTAGAGAAACACTGAAAATTTTAGAGGTTTCTTATGTGGTGTCGTAAATAAACTCATTTTTTTGCGCTTACATTGCAAACGCTGGCTGAACCCTACGAGATAGATCAAAATAATGTACCTACTACAGTATTGTACACCCTCAAAAGGTCTACAAAAAAGTCCGCGATGGTATATGGCAACTCTTAGGGATAACAATTCTGTAGTATAATTGTATCAGCATTGCACCCGTGCGAAGCCGGGGCGGGTCGCTGGTTATATATAAAAATCTTGTGTCACAGTTTTCGTGTTTATACTCCTCCGAAACGGCTTGACCGATTTTTATGAAATTTTATTTGTATATTCAGTAGGTCTGAGAATAGGTTTATAACTAATTTTTTACCCCTAAGTGTTAAGGGTGGCTCACACCAAAAAATTTTTTTTTATGTTCAATAGCGCAAAACAACGTTTGCCGGGTCAGCTAGTAACTATATAGTTTTTTTTCTGTCGATTTAGTGTTTGGAAATTTTTCAAAATGGCGGAGATATGGTAAGTAGTTGAAAACGTAAAAAAGTTATATTTCAGTAATTTTGAGAAATGATCAAAAATGATACTAAACTTTTTTGTTAAGTACCTTTTTTTGTTCGAACAACAATTTCATCCGATAAACTACAAGGGGCCGACCCCTTGGTGTTAGGGGGTGTAAAATAATGAAATTTAATGAAAACATTAATGGATTGAAGAAGCTTTTGACATAACGGCGATAGCGCCCTTGTTAAAAAGCTATGCAAAAACAGACTTGCGTTGCGAGGTCTACAGCACACAGAGTCACTAGTTTTTTGTTTATTATGTTGTGTTTTTCATTCATCACAATTAGTATTATCAGTATTTTTAACCGACTTCATCAAAAAGGAGAAGGTTCTCAATTCGTGGGAATCTTTTTTTTTATATTTGTTCTCCGATTACTAGAAAACGCCGATATGGACATTTTTTTTTTTTATTTGAAAGGGTAGGTATACATCACAGGTCCCATTTAAATTTTATCAAAATCGGTCGAAAAAATCAACGAAATTCTAAAAATTGTATACATCGATGATGTTTTCATGTACTTCGATACCACGCTGTCTCATTGGAGCGGTGCGTTTATTTGGCCTAACCAGTGGCGGATTTACCCTAAGGCCCGGTAGGCCCGGGCCTAGGGCGGCCAGATTTATGGGCGGTCCCAAACTTATTATGGCGTATGGCGGGCGGGCTGCACTGCATGGTGCAATCTATACCGCATCCACTTTTCAGTCGCAGCGTTCAAAATATCTATCAGGCATCAAAATAAAGTGTTTCGTCAAATACTAAATTACAATTACTAAATAATACAATTATTCCTGAAACCTCGTAAAATATTAGAAATTAGCAGCTATTATTATTATTATTTATTATAGTAAGCATTTTACGTCATCATCTAACATTGAGTCGGATGATAAAACTAGCACAATTAACTGTCTTTCTTCACTGCCAACTCCTGATTATCCTTCTTATGTCTTTAGTCAATTTACCGCATGTGATGTTAAACGGAGCATTCTGGCAATAACTTCTATGGGAAGTGACAATATCGGTCGGAGCATGATAGTTCCCATAGTTAACGAAGTACTACTGATAATTTGTCACATTCTCAATTTTTCCACTGAGACCAGTTCTGTCCCATCCTTATGGAAAGAAGCTTACATAATTCCTCTACCGAAAAAAATCCAAACCCACTTCTCCTACTGATTATCGCCCGATTTCCATCCTTCCATTCCTGTCCAAGGTCCTTGAACGTCTTGTCCACAACCAGCTTAGTTCTTTTATAATAACCTACTTAATCCTCTACAGTCCGGTTTCCGACCTGGTTATAGTACTGTAACAGCACTTGTCAAAATCACCGACGACATACGAACAGGTATGGAAAACGGACAACATACGATTCCGACGTTACTTGATTTCAGTAATGCGTTCAACACTGTCGACTTCGATATCCTACTGCGTTTGCTACGCTCCTTTAACATATCTCCATCGGTGACTGACTGGTTTCGCAATTACTTGCTAGGGCGCCGGCAGAGGGTACGTGTTGACGATACTTATTCGTCTTGGTGCTATACGACTGACGGTGTACCACAAGGTGGCGTTTTATCACCTATTTTATTTGCACTCTTCATAAACTCTATCTCCTATCAACTAGCTTCTCCCTACCACCTTTATGCAGACGATCTTCAAATTTATACACAAGCTTCACTAAATTATTTACCTCAAGCTATTATTGTCAATGTCAATAACAACCTATCTCGCATGAGTAACTGGAGTAAAGCCTACGGTCTAAAAGTGAATCCTACCAAGACTCAAGTTATAATAATAGGAAGTTCTCGAACAATTTCTAAAATTGATTACTTAACACTGCCTCTCGTTACCTTTAATAATGTAAATATTCCATACTCCAAAACAGTAAAAAATCTAGGTGTGCTAATGGATAGTTGTTTGTCGTTGGGCCCACAACTTGAACTGGTGAGCCGAAAGCTTTTTGCTTCCGCTGGTTCGCTTAGGAGGTTGCCTTATTTTCTCCCCACAGCTACTAAAATTGCACTTGCACAATCTCTCCTTCTTCCAATATTAGACTACGCCGACTCATGTTATCTCGACCTCACAGAGGACCAGCTCAACAAAATTAAGCGTCTTCAAAACTGTGGTATTAGGTTTATTTACGGACTCCGTAAATATGACCACGTATCTGAGTTTCGAGAGAAACTGAAGTGGCTCCCTATCCGCCTTCCCCGGAATACTCACATTCTTTCCCTCCTGTTCAATATTCTCCACAATCCCTCAACTTTCCATTACCTAAGAGAACGCTTCGAGTATCTCCATTGTGAGAGTTCTCGAACTCTTAGGTCCTCTGAAAACTTCCTCCTCAAAACCATAAACTACATACCATATACTACCATATTCTTGCGAAATAATACTATTTTTTTTTCCTAAAGGGGCGGCTGATGGCTTGGGGCCTAGGGCGGCCGAGACTGCAAATCCGCCAATGGGCCTAACCATATTATATATATACAAAATACATCTATTTTCCACTAGAAATGTATTATAGACTCAAATTTCATTCAATGAAGTCTGTTTTCTTTTTAGTTATTAAAATCAAATTATTATTTAAATATCCACACACATGGTTGTTTATAAACATCTACATGGATGAATCAATTAAACATAGATTGGACCAGTTCGTGAATTAACCCGGGGTTATCTGTCGCGTGCTGGGCCAGAGTTGATGCGGGTTTCGAAGAGCAACAGTAAAACATAGAGCATTAAATACAATAATTTTACGTTTTAAAAACTTAAAAGAAAACGGACTTCATTGAATGAGGACTCATAAAAATACATCCGAACCTCCTCCTTTTTTTGAAGTCGTTTAACACCACTGGGAAGTCACAAGAAAGCAAAATATTGACATTTGAACCAAACGGAATGTACACTATATCCACATGAAAAAATAATTTCAAATTTCAAATCTGTTCATAAATTGAGAACATCCTCCTTTTTTTGAAGTCGGTTAAAAAGAAGTAATTTTAGTTAGAAACAAATTAAATTTAGAGAAATTTTTTCAGCTATATGTAAATTCAGCAAACAGGTTTAAAATGAAATAGGTACCTTGCTTTTTAGCACAATAAGAACGTATACGAAATCTTAATCTGATTATACATGGTCTTTAGTATGGCTTTGAAATAATACCTGTATAAATAGAAACTTGTTGAAGTTATCGCACATAAGATTCTTTTTGTCAGTGGTTATAGCCTGAATACGTCGTTTTAACTCCAGCCAGACCTTATTAGACCGATATAAACGGGGTACACACAAGATCCACATACTCAACATACACAGTACATCACATGACACAAAAATATTTTTATTGTAAACTTGCTGTCCCGACAGACGTTTTCAACTGTCAAACTGCCAAAAGACTGACAGTTATTTACAACCGCCGTAGTGCTAAGGTTACTTTAGAAACCTTAAGTTAATATCGTCGTCAAGTTTTCTTAAATTTTAAAATATATCTTTCATATGAACCGTTTCCTGACAATAACAAACATAACAAAAAAATATTTAGCGAAATCGGTCCACCTGTTCACGCGTGATGCCGTGACCAAGTGAAATAGGGATTCATTTTTATATAAATAGATAAGTATTCAGGACTGCTTCGATCGAACTCTGAACGAAAAAGTCATATACTTACCTACGATGAACGACGTATTATAGAGTAGAATAGATACGCGATCTATAGTCAACTAATATTGCTCTAGTTCATGCAAATTGTAGTTTATTTCACTAATATAACTTGTTTGGTTTTGAGAAGATATTATGCGGGCAGATAAAAGTCTTAACGATATAGTAAATTATCTGCTACATAAAATATATAATGTAGACGACCTCTGTAGCGCAGTGGGCTAAGGTCCAGCTGAGACGTTGAAGGTTGCGGGTTCGATTCCCGCCGCGGGACAAATGTTTGTATTATCTGCAAGTATTTTTCTCGGGTCTGGTTGTTTCTATGTGTATAATATGTATGTGTTTACAAAAAAAAACAATTTGTATAAGTAGTACTTAAAGCAGTCATGTGGTACCCATAACTCAAGCTCTGCTTACTTTGGGGCCAGATGATGCTGTGTGACATGTCCGGGATTATTTATTTATATTTATTTATTACTGTATATTATATTATTGCGGTTATAAGGTCATTTATGTTTTTTCGTGACATGTGTTTGTCGAGACGCTCCCAGTGTGAACATAAACCCTAGAGTCGTGGGAAAGAGCACCGCGCGGGACGGCTTTTGTATTTTTGTATAGATGCCGTACCGGAATAGTGTATCATATTGTAGGTACATACTGTTAATTATCCCTTTTTACTTATGAACGTCTCAACTTCTGTCCAAAGTTTATTACTTTTTATAATAGTACCATCCCTTTCTGTAAGATAGTGTTAAACAGTGATAGGACGAATCTTATGCTGTGTTTAGGCTGGATTTAAGTTGAGAGGCGTGTAAAAGCCGTATATTTATTAATTTGCTCGATGACATATAAAATTGTTAAATTTCTATACAAGTCAAGTTACAATTAATGTACACTATATGTCTGCTTATGTATCATTACATAGTATAAAACAAAGTCTGTCCCGATTTATGCTTAGATCTTTAAAACTATGCAACGGATTTTTATGCAATTTACTAGATACTCTTTCCTAGATAGAGTAATTCAAGAGGAAAGTTTATATGTATAAAACATGCATAATATAGTAGCGAAACACTGATAATTTTAGAGGTTTCTAATGTCATGTCGTAAATAAACTCATTTTTTTGCGCTTACATTGCAAACGCTGGTTGAACCCTACGAGATAGATCAAAATAATGTACACCTATTGTACACCTTAAAAAGGTCTACACAAAAGTCCGCAATGGTATATGTCTATTTCTTAGTCTATGTTATTCTCTTAGATCACGTTGTATATAAATACATTCTTTAGTATATTTAGTAGCATTGCACCCGTGCGAAGCCGGGGCGGGTCGCTAGTTAAAATATATTATTAGTATAAATGAAGTCGGTTTTCTTTTTAGTTTTTAAAACGTAATTATTTCTTCGTTTCACAGTTTTTTTAACGATGTCTCGTCACGAGTGCCAGTCTAATTTGGGATATCGCCATCAGAACCGAGCAGTTTATTTTTATTTGTACATTGTGTTTTGATTGACGTTTTGTTTGTTTTGGAACGCTCATAAAGCATGTTTGTTCGCTAACTATTATATTATGCTATCGAGATTTTATGGAGTCTTCTCTACTTAGACGGTTAATAATGATATAATCAGATAAGTAATAATCCTTACTAATACTATAAACGCGAAACTTTGTATGTATGTTTGTTACTCTTTCACGCAAAAACTACTGTATGGATTTTAATGAAACTTTATAATAATATAGCTTATACATCAGAATAACACATAGGTTATAATTTATAAAGATATTGTGTGAATTGTCCAAAATATAACGACAAGTGTCATGTAAGTAGGAAAAAAATCTGCCATCTGTGAGCTATTCTGGCGTGCACTGCAAAAACCGTTAGAATTAATCGCAGAAGAAGTCGCGTGTACCAGCTAGTAATAAATAATGCACACAGTGTCATCTAGCCTCAAAGTAAGCACACTTTGTGTTATGGGTACCACATGATTGATATATTATGCTACTTATATATGTCCTTTTTTTTTGTAAATACATATTATATTTAGAAAAACAACCGACATAAATACTTGCATGTCAAACAAACATTTGTCCCACAGCGGGAAACGACACACAAATATCCCACAGCAACTTCTGCTGGCAGGCCCACTGCGCTACAGACGTTATCACAAATTTGAGATTACCAATGATAAGCCTAAACGTAGTGCGATAGTTGAACTTATGATCTACGATCTTATGACTTACTAGCTGGTACCCGCGACTTCGTCTGTGCAGGAATAGTACTTCGAGTAGCTTATTTTCTTTTCCAAGTTCTTATCTATCCATATACCAAAATTCATCAAAATTGGGTCTGTGGTTTAATCGTGTAATAATGTAATTATAATTTGCAGCGCACGCCAGAATAGCTCGCAGATCGAAGATTTTTTTCCTACTTATCGTTACACTTATCGTTATATTTTGGACAATTAACACCATATCTTTATAAATTATAGCCCATGTGCTATTCTGATGTAAAAGCTATATTATTGTAAAGTTTCATTAAAATCCATTCAGTAGTTTTTGCGAGAAAGAGTAACAAACATTCATACATACAAACTTTCGCGTTTATAATATTAGTATGGACAATTAGATATTTAACTAGTCATTTATAATACATAATAAACCTATCGAATTCGACTGGTCGTGCAATGGATTATTCTTTTCGAAAAATGTATTTGCGCGCGCTATACGAATACTCTTAAAAGGTGAAGGAAAAATCGGCATGTCGTGGAACGTTTATAGTTAGAGACATGTGCCAAGTGCACGAAAGAAACCTCTGAGGCGCACTTCAATTACAACACTGGTTTGAATACCGATAAGAAAATCAAACCTCCTCGTATCTAGTTCTATAAGTTTACGATATTCTGTGAGCCTTCTATTGTGCCCAACGATCGATAGAGAAGTGATTACCTTCGCTAGGTAACCGCTAACCTTGAAAGCGAAGTATGTATTGTCTTACGTCAATGGATCTATTAATAAAGAAATGGTTTTCCTCACATGTTGGGTTGCATGGGATAGAAAGCATGTGTCCAGCTGCTTCAGGGTTGAAAAAAATATTGATAAATTCTTGGAAAGAGGTTTTAGTAATTTTCTGCGTCGTGAATAACAAATCACTGCCTGAGAATCGAACCATATGCTTCTTTATACATGCCATAGTTTATTTGGCTCAGCATCATCATCAGCTACAGCCGTTTTGAACCATCCTAGTTACTTCCTTTGGCTCAGTATATATCATTACTACTAACTTCTATCCTGGGGTACTAAGTAAATACTCTTGAAATCGATAAACGATATATCTAGTCTATAATCGTACAAAATCCTACTCTTAGCTACATCCTTTCGACTCGTTTTGAGTGGATAGAACGACCGACATTACTTTTGACAATCGATATCGTAATCTTTCATAACAAGCGATACGATAATTTGAATTTTACAACGAAACGTCTGTCAATTCGAGTGAATTGAACGTATATTTCATCGACTTTATCGTATCGATATATCGACATTGTTTCCCAGAGTCCTGGCTAGCGCATCAACTCCAAGCTAGCCTTGGCCTTTGATAGCCTGTGATACGCCAACTCTTATTATTTCAGTATTCTTAAGCCGCTCCATCTCCTTTTACATCTTTCAATCCAGAATGGTTTCACATTTCACAGTGTTCCCCATATTATTGAAGGTCTTTCCCTAAAAACCCTTAAATCTCGGGCGAAAAATCCATAGGTATCCATAGGTAAATCCATAGGTACTAATATGCCGTTTAGCCGTGAGAACGTCTGTTTGTTACGTTTTCACGGCAACACGGCTGAACGGATCTTGATGAAATTTGGTAAGAAGATGCATTCGGGGGAAGAACATAGGCTACTTTTTGTCTCAAAAACAACCATGAAGAGGGTAAATTAGAGGTTGAAAGTTTGTTTGGGCAACTCATATTTCTTTAAGTTAGGGATCTGAACATTCATATTTTGGCTTTTGGTAAGAAATAAAAAAATATGTATTTCAACGTTTTTGCAAAATCATCCCCGAAGGGGGTAAAATAGGGGATTAAACTTATGAGATGTTCTTTAGATGTACAGAATGTATTCCTTACATAAATAAAAATGAAGGTTCTAAGCATACGCGTACGAAGTCGCGGGTAACAGCTAGTAAGTTATATATTTTTTTAGACATATCTAATATTTACATATCCCTTGATAGTTTCATCTAATCCAGACAGCAACTTGTGAATCTATTCAATAAAACTGCAGATATTGAATGTAACATGTTTAGCAGACAGCGTGCTTATTATAAAGTAAATATGTACTTATATAACATTTGCTAGGTAATACGTTTTCCACGAAGATCTGTCGTTACCCGCTTAGCAACCCGTATGCAGATGAGATGGACTTGTCGCTAATTATAGACGCTGCAGTCGGTATTTGATGCGCGTCGCTGTTGGCTTTAACTTTATTTGCGTTGTGATAGGGCTGGTAGATTCTCTCAGAAACACTAACCTTACCTAACTTGATTAATTGCGCTATTTTTTTCTGAAGATGAAGATTTTCCCCACCTTCGTTACCCTTATTAATTAATTAAACATTTCTGTTGACTTTTTATTATTTTCTTCTTAACGCAACCGTTATCACGCCTCTCATTTTCGTGTGTTTGTGTTTTCTTGTGTTGTGTTTATAAAAAGGAACTTATATGTTAATCCAGATCCAAATGTATATATATTATACCAAAACAATATTTCATTTAAACCAGTTCAGACATGATTGTGTGCATTACAATCAAACATCAAAATATCGCATTTTTAAAATAAGCAGTATACCTAGTAAGATTTTTATAAGGGTTCCAATTTCCACAAGAACTCCTTATAGCTTTGACATGTCCGTTCGTCTGTCAGCTCCTAATCAGAGTTTATATTCTCAGACTAAGAAAGAAAGTGATCGTAACTAAAATTTGCATTGTAATTGATTACGTGACCTCCACAAAGTTATTAAACAAAAACATTAAATAGTTTTATATGGTTATCTAACTCTATATGGTGAAATATGGTTGATTTTTTTGTATTACTTTAACCATCGTGTTGATGACAGGAACAGGATAGGTCTTTCAAAGATATTACGAATTCTTGAACAATTTTTGGACAGATATTCGTTTGGTAAATATGAATCTTTGTAATCAATCATCTTTGATAGGAGCCCAGGGTCCAGTCCAGTCTCCAGTGCTTGATTTGAAATTGGTTTAGGACCACTAGTCTTTGTTATCCTTATTGATCACGGAAGCTTTCACAATTGCATTGCTAAATGCTCTTGGCCTCTTTATTTAGGTACTCGCTTTATTTCAGCGCGGCAGGTGCTTTGAACCTCTTTGAATTTACCCTCCTGAAAATGTCTACTAAATTGAACAGACTTAATTTAAAGATGTGCAGTCAACCCTTGTTGCAGACATGTAACTATTCCGGGATACACTGCTCCCGGGCCGCACCTAATATGGCGACACCAGATATAGCTACGTCTCCCTACCCTAAACCACCGTCGCTTCGACAGTGTTCAGTAGCTAAGTTTTAGAAGATACTTAAGTGAATTAACAGAAATAGTCCCGAGTAAATAGTCAGAGTATAGACCCTTGTGGCATCCTAATAATAGAAATGGTCTGAATACAGACCCTTATGGCATCCAAATGGTATGGGTCAATTATTTTTCAAATTAGTGCTAATTATAACAGTTATAACGTAAATAAGGTTATTTATAGGAAGGAAAGAAACTCAAATTGTTTTACGGTTATGTAAACATTTGCGACATTTTTTTAGTTGGAATGATTTACAATTTTAACCACGTATGTAATGTATGTACGAGTATGAACTCGAATGATTTCCAAGGTCATTTTATAATACATAATGCTCATTAGAAAAATGAAAACAGAATTTTAGTTGAGTTGTTCGTTACTTCCCCGCACAATAAATCACTTGTTTAGCGATGGCCTCCTATTCATCAAGCTGTCTGTCACATAGCAGAGCACTGCGCACTATTTGTACCTTAATTCAATGTAACAAACATTGGCTCAAATTTTTAGCTTAATTTCAAGCCAAAATACGTACTCGTAAAAAGTCATTCATACAAGTAGACTTGCATGAATGACTTTTTATAAAACCGGTATTATTAAACATTTTGTTCTACCAGTTCGCTTGAAATATGTACCTATGTCGAAACCAGATGCTGGACCGGTACCGGGAGTCAATCCTGTTGCTTCCCGTAACCGAAGACAATGCCCGTCTGCCACGAATGCCAAGTAGCTCAGCTTGGCCCAAGTCTAACAAAAATGGCCTTAGTTTTTCTGGCTGTATCATTAAATTATTATGGTCCTTCAAAGGCAATGGAACAATTATGATAACTATAAAAAACCAAGGGAGTGTTTTACATAGTGCCTGCTAACAAACTTGTAGGTTTAATAAGTGGGTTAAACAAGTCATTCAGAACAAAAGAAAATATCGGCCCCAATGGTAATACGTTGAAGACATGCTTGTCTAAATCGCGACCGAAAGGGGTCATCGATATGGGCCTTAATTTGACTATCATACTCAATGTGAAAATACGTAGCTTCGATAAAGGCCGGCGAAAAAATCTACCGCCGCGAAGACTTGAACTCGCGGTCACCGCACGACGCGTTTTTACCGGCTGCGATATAATCTACACCAAGAGCGCGTGTATAATTGTGACGAAAATAAACAACCTATTTGAAATCTGAAAACCATATTTTTTTGTTTAATTTTTTGTTGTATTTACATTTATTTTAAAACTAGCTGCTGCCCGCGGCCATGCGTGGTACCTACAAAAAAAGTATGTCCTTTCTCAGGCTTTAGACTATCTCTGTACCGAATTTCATTTAAATCGGTTCAGTAGTTTTGGTGTGAAAGTGAGACAGACAGACAGACAGAGTTACTTTCGTGTTTTTAATATTAGTAAGGATAGTTACAGTTTTTTTCGAATAATATATGATAATAAAAATACATGTGAGACAGTTGAGCTATCTATGGACCGCTCAACTGATCCAGATCCAGATTTCAATTAGTGCTTGTCTGTGTTTATGAAAATAGAGTCGAGAGAAAAGTAAAAGACTGATATTTCGCTGATAAATCGAGACATTCAATTGATTTATCTAACGGAAGCCATAAATTGCAAATCGAGTTCGGTAGTGCATTGAATTAGGTACCCTACTTGAATGGCGCGCGCACATTCAGCGAATGTGTAGTGTAGTATCCACAGTAAACCGGTACCTTATGTGATATCAATGCATTGTCTAACATAACTGTGTGCTATGTAAAATTTACTACTACCTACCTTTATATATATTTACTAGCTGTCCCGTGCCCACTTCTTGGGCGGTTACCATTTCACAAATAATATTAAAGTAGGTACTAATATCACTATTAAAAAAATGATAGCTATTCAAATTATTGTAATAATAACAGAGATTTTCAAAGTTACGGATAAATATTGATAGATGGTGCTAGTAGCCACCCGCGGCTTCATTCAACCCGTTCCCGTTCCCGTTGTTTTTCCGGGATACAAAATAGCATATATCCCAATCCAAGTTACTAACTATATTCATTTTAAGTTTCATCCAAATCGGTCCAGCGGTTCTCGAGTTATAAGTGGTGTAACTAACACGACTTTCTTTTATATATATAGATTTCAATACATTAATATATTCAATACACATAATGTTCTCGTCTCGTACTAATAAGTAATATTTTAGAATTTATATTGTTTGATGTCCATATCGAACGCATTGGATAATATTGACTATAATATTTTATATTGGTAATAAACTGAATTTAAGTCCTGAAATAAAAAATTGAGTCTAAAAGCTAGCTGAAAAAAGTCTTATATACTTACGTGAATTTCGGTGCCAATTCCTCCTAACCCAAGTCCGAGAAGAATTGACAAGAAACTCGCTTGCCCTAGCGCTTTTTTGTACTATTTATTGCCTTTAAACGAGCAATTCTTGAATATAATGTATAAATAAATAAATAATCCCAGACATTTCACACAGCATCATCTGGCCCAAAGTAAGCTGAGCTTGTGTTATGGTACCACATGACTGATATACTACTTGCATACTTTTTGTTTTTATAAATACATATACATTATACATAGAAACATCCAGACTCGAGACAAATACTTGGAGATCATAAAAACATTGGTCCCGCGGCGGGAATCGAACCCGCAACCTTCTGCGTCTCAGCCAGACCTTAGTTCACTGCCCCACAGAGGTTGTCTGTATATATATAATCTGAATCTCGGAAACGGCTCCAACAATTTTCATGAAATTTTGTATGCAGGGGGTTTCAAGGGCGAAAAATCAATCTAGTTAGGTATCATTTTAGAAAACGTCGTTTCATCCGTGTTTTATACCGAGCAAAGCTTGGTCTTCCAGGTATTATAAAGAAAGAAAGAAAGAAACTAACTGTAGAACGAATAGAAATAACCCATGGATAGCTAGACAAATATTCGATAGGTAACCAGAGATCGTCGCACCCGCCGCCAGCGACAGAAATAGCTCGAGTCGGTCTAGGCATAGAGTGGTACTGCACTTGCCGGTGTCATGGACTGGGGTTGTTGCACTAACCTGAAATAAACGTGCACCTAGGTGGGGGAGATGATGCAAAAGAGATAACGAAAAAGATCGCAGTGGGAGGCTTAACTTGTGACACATTTAGTATGGTTTATGAAATATTGGCACTGAATCACAATCTCAAAAATAACAACATATCAATAACAATATCACAAAAATAGCAACAAAAAGTAAGCAACAAGAAGTTTGATATGATTGTTTTAATAATTATTTGTATTATACTAGCTAGAACGCCTGCGACTTCGTCCGCGCGGTGCTTATGTCTAACTATAATAGTTATATAGTCTGGCGGACTTTTTTGTGGGTAATGATAAGTTCAATTAATATGTAGTACATTATTTTATATATCATCAATTTTGTAAAGATTTCGCAGCGGACGCCAAATAATTAATTTTATAGGCAATTTTTTGATACCTTGGGTTATATTATTGTAAATTTTGTAGGGTTTATCTAATTTACCAAAAATAACCTATATTACTCTCTGACAATGGTATATAGGTGAAATAATGTTTAAAATTGGTTCACTGGTTTTTGAGTTTATCCATTACAAACAAAGATATAAAAATCAAAATTTTTCTACTTATAATATTAGTTTAGATTTATATATTTTCGGGTATTTATTACGTATTAAATTTTTTACTTAATCCCGAAGATTCGGGTGTATTGCAACAACCAATCGTCCCGCAACCACGGTTGTTGAAACACAACCGAAACATCTGGAAAAAATAATAGGTATCTACGCGATAAATACCAGTTAACTACACAATATGAACATCGTCAATGATACACAATTGACAGGTAGATTTTCGTACTTAATTATACTTGTAATACTAAGTAGTTCTGTAAATCAAAAAACTAAAATTAACGTGTCCAAGGCAAGGTAACACTTCAATCTATTGTCGTTGACTGATAATGAATGACATTGATTTTGTTTTGCACATAGAAAGCTGTTAAACATAGGTAATTTCTACAATCGTACAGGTATGGATATACGAGGGCGACACTGAAAGTTTTTAGAACTGGCCACTTGTAAACGAAATAATAAAAAAATAAGTACAAATTTTGAAAATGGTACTCTTTGCCAATATTATTGTGTATGTTTTTTATTCATTTGTCATTTGTTTACGATTTGGCGGCAAATTGAAAATTGTCTGCGGTCACGTTAACATGAATTTAACGCGAGAAAATTTTCGTGCAATGATTTTTATGACTTTTGATATCATTTAAGTCAACAAGAAAGTTATGATAGACTTCGATTGGCCTTTCACGATAAAGCCGCATCTCGTGCCACTGTTTACAACTGGTTTAATGAGTTTAAACGTGGTCGCACTAATCTCACCGATGATCTGCCTGAAGGACGGCCTTCTACGGTGACGACTGAAGATAACATCAGTGTTGTGCGGCGTATGATAGAGACTGACAAAAGAGTGACTTATCAGCAGATTCGGACAAGCTTAGGCATCGGTATGAGTCAAGTGCACAAAATCCTCCATAAACATTTAGCGGTCAGGAAGCTTCGTGCCTGGTGGACACCTCATAATTTGACAGAGGCTCATAAGCTCCGTCGTGTTGATTGGTGTCGTGAAATGGTTCAAAGATTTAACGGAGGTGACTCAAATGCTGTATTCGACATACTTACGGGTGAAGAAAGCTGGATTTATTGTTATGATCCCGAAACTAAGAGACAGTCTGCTGTCTGGGTGTTTCCTTCCGAGGAGTTGCCAACTAAAGTGAAGAGAGGTCGAAGCGTGGGAAAAAAGATGGTGGCCTCGTTCTTCGGAAGGACAGGTCATTACGCAACAATTGTTTTAGAGGATCGAAAAACAGTTACTGCAGAGTGGTACACTAACAATTGTTTGCAACTTGTCTTAGAAAAAGTTCGGGAGAAACGACCTCGCAGTAGGACCCTCCTTCACCACGACACCGCCAAGCAATCAATCGACTACTTGACGACATCAGACGTGGAATTACTGGGTCATCCGCCCTATAGCCCCGACCGAGCACCTTGCGATTTTTATTTATTTCCGAAAATAAAAGAAAAACTTCGAGGAAAATGTTTTATGAACGCCGAGGAAGCAGTGGCTGCGTTTCAAAATGTCGTCGAAGAGACCCCAAAGGACGAGTGGGCAAAGTGCTTTTCTCAGTGGTTCTATCGGATGCAGCGATGTATTGATGTAAATGGACACTATATTGAAAAGATATAATAAAACTAATAACTTGCTAGTTTGTTCAGTTTTCGATTTTCTAAGAACTTTCAGTGTCACCCTCGTAAGATAAAACTCGTAACTAGACATATTTTAATACTAGTAATGTATGCAACGCCTTAGAGCGAACTCAAAGAACAGAGCGACTAATTTCGCGCAAAGATCAAAGGATCTTCAAATAGGAAGAGGAAAACAAATAAATCAGTGCCTGCAGGTGGGACAAACACAAAATAAAACCGTAAAACTTTACGTTTAGACGATTTCCGTCAAGTTTGTTAAATGACGTGCTAACTATATAGGCTGGCTCGTAGCCAATCTAAGGGGGGCTATCCACATACACGGAGTGAGGATCAACCAATTTCTTCTTCAGATGATTCAGATTCTTCTACTTCGATGCTTCAGTCGTTATATGGTTTTGAGAGTAGTATGTGGCGATCTCAATGGCACTCACTGTAGCCGAGATAAGGTCCACCCTTGTGGACCACCACCAATTCAACTAAGTAATATATTCGTTTCAAAAATGCATCATAACACTTCGAGTACTGCATTCTGTCTTCGTTTTGCATAGTATACCCATTCATAACTCGCGGTACTGCAGCTTGCTATGCAGAATTAGTTTTAAACACTTTTAGAAACACTTTTGGGAGTGCCAATAAACTTATTGGCACTCCCAAAAGTTTAACTGTTTCAAAGTTTCACTAATTCTGTACACACACAACTATATTTAAAAACACTTATTTTTCTGAAACAGAATTCTCATTGTGAATTAGATTCAACGTATCAGTTATAATATTTAGTTGTAAACCCGGTTTAAGTATAATAAATCATTGAAGGAAGCAGAGGATGCAGCTAAATTTGCCTCGGGTTCAGCCTACGCCATGGCGGCGCAGGAAACTGCATGATTAGAGATCTCGAGTCCTAGCTACGAGCTTGTACATCCTACATTCCACTTGGATTATGCCACAACTTTATCCTCAAAGCAAATCCGTTTTATTTGCAGACTAGAATATATCCTCAAATATTTCCAGTGTAGGTAGTATATAATTTCCACTGCAAAGATTTCGTTTTATTGCACCCATTTCTATGCGAATGCGACCTTCAACTTCTTTATTTCAGGATTCTAGAATTTACCGTTGCTGTTCAAGTTTTAGGTACTATTATTTATGATGATATACCGTTTTTTTGTAAATACATACAATTACAAAAAAAACGGTGTGTAAGTAGTACATCAGTCATGTGGTACCCATAACACAAGCTCGGCTTACTGTGGGGCCAGATCATGCTGTGTCAAATGCAAGGCATTATTTATTTATTTTTTTATTCTATAGTTGTGTTTATATTGACAATCATTAACATATCGATTTTAAATGGTTTTTTGCGATAATCAGGTCAGATGATTCTATGCGGTGTCATGACTACGACCTGTACCGGTGACTTACAAGATATAGCTGGCATTAACTATACATTATCTTGTAAGTCACCTACACATACACTGCACCTGAAAGGTGCTAATAGAAAACAGGTACATTAGGTCACATTGCATTGACCCCGTTGCTCTTTGAAGCCTAGTTGATAAGTGTCAGGTATGTGAATAGACGTTCTTCAGACATACAATCGTGAACGATATCGTTGTACTCAAGTTCTTGGCATGAAATCCTTATTGGCATATTTAGCTGCAGTCGAAATAAACTCAGTTATAGTAATTTAACTACTCACGATGGCGCCACTGAAAACCAGCGATACAGCAGCCTTCACACTTCTGTACCATATGCTGAGTGGTAGCCTTTTTTTCATCACTGTACATAGACTAGTTTAGGTTAAACTTTAGTTTCCCGTCGCACGAAACTGAAGGAAAAAAGGGGGGATGGGACTAGCCCTTCCCCCTGGTACCACTCCCATGAAAAGGGATAGCCCCGTTCTCGAGATATTCAAGGGTTTAGTTTTGTTGTTATAGCAGATTTTATGGAAGGGCTCGCTTCGCTCGCCTTTTTATATACAACCCTTACCTAACCTACTCATCTCGGACTAAGGGCATCAGATGTTATGGAGGCAAACAATCAAAGTCCAGAGGATAAGCCAAAATCGTTGAAAGAAGCCATATATTCGCACTGTATTTGATATGTGACGTTTAATAAATATTTTCTATTCTATTCTATTCTATACTTAATTGTCCAATCAAATTCATCCACTGTAACAAGTTATCGACGAATGGCTAGAACCATTTGGTTTCAATAAGCGTGAAATTACTGAAAAAAATAGCATCATACATGCTGGGTTATATTATTGAAACTAAATCTAAAACCATTCGGTCATTTGGCAAAATAATTTTAATTTCAAGTGATATGAAGCGTTTGGATTTCTTCCAACAGTGCTAGAAGATTGTTGCTAAGCCGAAGTAGATTGTTCTACCAATGCCAATACCAATGTTATTTGGCATGCGTGCGTATCCCTTGCAACGTAAACAAGATATTTTTATTGATTTGTTTTTAAAGTGTTTTAAACTTCATCAGTTGATTCCGAGAAAATTATCGAACACTTTTTTTAAAACGGTAAGTTTTTTTTATATTATTTATTTTTCTTTGTTTATTTGTACATACCGCTTGCAATTTTTTTTATTAAATAAATGATTGGCGTTTCGGTAAATATATATTTGAATTGAAATCTCTTTTTTGCAGGGGCACTATGGGAAATGGTGTAGATGGAAATCAAACTCAGGGTAATTTTCCCACTGCTACTCCAGACTCTATCGATTCCGGGATCATAGTTTTAAAAAGTCCTGGTAACTAAAGGTCGACCTTCTATAGCTTAGATGTAGATAAAAAGGTTCAAATAAAGAAGGTTTAACTCTTGTTTATCTCCTTGTACATAAATCCTTTTTAAATCGTGTTTTTATTTTTATTTATTTCATTTATTTTTGAAGGCACGTACAGTGTAGCGATTTATCTCTTTTTTTTTGTTGCAGCGTCGGACCAGACTACGCACTCAGTTGAAGCAGTCGAAACAGTCGAAGCAGTCGAAACAGTCGAAACAGTCGAAGTTGATATTGATGATTAGGAGTCAACAATACTGTAAAGTCTTCAAAATTTAATGTATTATTCAATACTTCAGTGTTTTGAACTTATAGTTTTTTTAGATGAAACTATTTATTTACTTTGATAGAAATAAGTTTTATGATGTTTAAAATGCTAGTTTTATTTATGTCCGATGTTGAATACAATGTTGGCGGTGCGATTTTACTGTTACCTATGGTTTCGTACCTGTATTAAAAAGTTTTTCTTATAAATTTTATCTAGGTAATACTTCATTGAGACTCAATATATTGGTCGAAAAGTGCCTGCATTTTCCCCTCGCACAATGATTCTCAGCAGTCGACCTTCACTAACATCAGTCAAGTTCAATGCATAGTGTGTAGTATAATGTATAGTGTGGAAAATTGCTCGATTTGCGTGACGCACGTCAATGCAAAAAATATGCTCTTGCGTTCATGTTTTTTTAATTATTTCAGTAGATCCTTAAATTTTAGATATAAATTACACCAATTCCATTTGTTTCTATTTCCACGAGTATAAATTAAATGTAGGAAAATTCAGTTCCTTGCTCCAGTCCAAGCATATGGAGGTGCCCTGTGGCTGTTCATTATAAACTTACAATACCTCATAAGTACCATACCGAGGTAACATTTATTTATTTAGTCTGAGGGTAGATAACATCACAAAAAATACCTTGCTTTTACATACGACTTATAAACTGTACTACCTACTATACCAATTACCAACTATACCACTATACCAGCTCAGATGGGCAGCGTTCAGGATATTACGGCACATCTTCTCGTCACAGATACCGCAGAGCCTCAAGACGAAAGTCTATAATGGGTGCCTGTTGCCATTGATGACATATAGAACTGAGACTTGGTCGCTAACTATTGGCCTCATACACAAGCTTCGAGTCGCGCAACGTGCTATGGAGAGAGCTATGTTGGGTGTTTCACTACGTGATAAAATCCGCAACGAGGAAATCTGTAGAAGAATCAAAGTCACCGACATAGCACTCAAAATTTGCAAGTTAAAGTGGCAATGGGCAGGCCATACAGCTCGCAGAATTGATAACCGCTGGGGAATAAAAGTTCTGGAATGGCGACCAAGGACAGGAAAACGAAGCGTAGGACGACTCCCCACCCGATGGACTGACGACATTGTAAAGATAGCAGGAAGTCGGTGGATGAAAGGGGCTCAAAATCGTTATACCTGGAAATCTATTAGGGAGGCCTATGTTCAGCAGTGGACATATTTAAAGCTAATATGATGATGATGATAAACTATGATAAAGTTTCGTCTTATGATTTAAAATATACAATTACAATCATATTATACCAACGTAAGTACCTCATTCTGTTTCTGTAAGTATGTCAACTTAGTATCCCATCGTGAGATATCGTGTCGCTTGGTCTGTCTGACATGTTTTTGTATTATTTTCTTCTGTATGTATAGAGGCTGGTTACCGAGACCCGAGACCCAAGAAGCGGCGGCGACATCCACATCTGCTCCGGCCGCGGCCGGAGCGAATGTGCCCGCGGCCAAAGCGGGGTCTGCAGATTCCGCAGCCGGAGCGGGTTCTGCGGATTCCGCAGCGCCATCGGTACATACTTTATTATATTTTGTTTTGTATTTAGGGGCTGGCTCCCGAGTTCCGAGGTGCAGCATTTACCGGGCGGATCAGAAGCGACACAACCGCTAACGTTCCCTGCGCCACTGTTCATCCCGCCAGAAAAGAAGATTCCTTAAGTTAGAACTTGTTTACGTACTTTTACTAAACCCACTCGCATTTAAACATTATAATGTTTTCTAGACCGCCACACCCTCGCCTGCGCCAGCCGACAAGAAGTAAAACCTGCCAAGTAAAACTCAGGTTTTTATGAAGCTTTAGTTTTACGCATACCTATAAACGTGCCTACAGTAAGATGGACGATGGTGATCGTCGGCGGCGGCGCGACATTGTATTTTAGTGGAAAATTAAGCCAGCTGTAGTTCGGTAACGGCATGGTAAGCATGGATCAGACTTGTCTCATTCTTACTACCAAGAATAGCTTAGCCAAATGGTTTACCACGCTTTTAACTTTATTTTAGAAAAATACAGGCATTAGTTAGATGAATCTTGGTTCATCACTCGCTTATTCATTCCTATAGTTGTGTGTTAAATTCTGATATTACTTTCTATAAATTTGACGACCTCTGTGGCACAGTGGGCCAATCTGATACGCGGAAGGTTGGGGGTTCGATTCCCGCCGCGGGACAAATGTTTGAGTGATCTGCAAGTATTTCTCTTGGGTCTTGGTGTTTCTATATTTAATATAATATGTATTTACAAAAACATATACTTATATACATAAACATATACGTATATCAGTCATGTGGTACCCATAACACAAGCTCTGCTTACGTGGGGCCAGATGATGTAGTGCGAAATGTTCGGCATTGGCCTCAATTCTGTTGGCACCAACCTAACTAATTTTAACTAAAATTAGGTTTAGAACTGTCAAATGATACTTTGGTATTTTGCTGTTACCAACTTATCCTAATTTAATTTTATCTAATTTAATTAAGCGTTCCTAATTTAGTTAGATGGTACCAACCGAATAGGTTTTACAAATGCTATGATGAACTAAAATATATTTTAGACTACATATTCCTAATTTTAGAAATGAACCAACCGAATTGCGATACTTATTCTAAAAGTATTACAAAATATGTTTTTCATAGAATTCATGTGACTACCGACGTGGATTATTTCAAGTGTGCTTTTAACCATATACAGCAGGCTACGGAGGCTTAGCAGTAGCCAGAAAAGTCTGAAAACTATATTTATTTTATACTAAGGTTAGTTCCTAGATCACACACACAAATTGCATTTAGCAAATACAGGTAGGTACATTATACTAGGCCACTCAGAAAGTATTACGAAAAAAAGTTTTTATGTATCAAGCCCTGGCTGATAATAATAAAAAAAAGTATTACATGTAGAAATACCATAGTTCTAATTTTACATTTGAGATTTAATAAAAATATTATATCCATATGTATGATTATTAAACACATTTATTTACAGAAATACTGACAGAAATGTACAGAATAATATAAAATATCTACATGTGAAACAGTTGCGTTATCTAAGGAGAGTTTAATACGATCTATAGATAGCTCAACTGATAAGCTGTATATACTTACTCAAAAGTTGGTTTTTCAGTTTCTCAAAACTTTCTGTGTCCCACGTACCTACTGCCTATTTTATACCACACCTACTGAAAAACTTGCCCATTCCTTCTCCAAATATAACTTAGAAAGTACATCATTTCAGGCCTACTAAAATGCGGGACGGAAAAGTCTATGGAATTTCATTTCTAACGCGTTTAGCGGGAGAGAAAAGTGTATGGAAATCCATTTGTAAAGTGTTATTTTTTTTTTATTACTTTAATAATAAGCTATGGTTATTTTCATTATAGGTCAAACGATAAAAAGTTTTTACTCCAAGTCCGCCAAATGATTTATTCCTCTTCCGATTTCCGAACAATATTTTGAAAAAAGAACCCAGGTAATAAAGGCATGCGCGGGAATTTCTTTGACATTTGAATTTGGGTTTGGTAATTTTATGAATTCTACAGAATGTCGTCGAGTGATAGTGAAGATTTTATTCCTCGTAGGCAATGATATTACATCTGTAATATCATTGCTCGTAGGTATAGTATAAAGCACTATGTATCACTCGGGAGAAGGGTGCGATTCCTACCTCGTATGTTTTAAGGCAAATGACAAAATGACACACTCGGTAGGAATTGGGCACTTTCTCGCCTAGGTGTACAATGTACTATTAATGATGTTGATGGAAAGGCGAAAATGTGAGAATTTCCCAGTCGTTCGCCAATCGTTATCATGTTTGTCGCGAGTCGCGACAGCGATATTGCATCATGTTAGCTCCAATCATTATCAGCTCCTATCAATATTTGCCACTTGCACGTACCAGGTACTTATTAGAACCTACATGGTAACACTTCAAGAGCTCTGAATTATTAACGAATAACTCTTTAATAAAAAATGATTACTTACCTTATTTCAAAAAACGACAGTAGGTTCGAGTAAGCACCATAATCAATGAAAGAAGCAGGTAATTGATCATTAAACCACGTCAAAAACGTCGTGTTAAATTTTCTCCTTTAGGGGTTCTGGTCATACCAATCACGGACACCGTGTATTGGTACTGGTCACTTAGTTGAAGGCTATCTGCGCATGAGAAGATTCTCCTTAGCCTAAAAAGCAAGTCTCTCAGCTGTTTTTAACCGACTTCAAATAAAGGAGGAGGTTCTCTATTCGGTCGTATTTTATATTTTTTATGTTTGTTACCTACCTCATCTTTCTCTTCAGTGACTTTCCTGAGGTGTTTTCGAATTTTGAAAAAGTACTAAAAACGTGAAATAAAATCATTTTTAACTGACTTCAAAAAAAGGAGGAGGTTCTCAATTAGTTAGTTTTTTTTTTATTGTTTGTTTTCTTGTTAGTTTTTGTTCGTAATTATGTTGGTAAAAGATGAGTTGAACTCGAAAATATCGTCAATCGCGCGTAACAAGTCGGTATGATAATCGTCGTGCGCCTTGAAAGGTTTCAAGCAACAGAATTGTAAACAATATTGTTGCCAAGTCCTGTAGGCTGATCTTCACGGCGCATGCACGCCCCGTTTCAGATCTACTAATAACCGTAGTTTTATTTGTGTTTTAGACTTGTTTTAAACTTATTTTAGACTTATTTCTAACTCTTTAAATTACCCTTATTTACAAAATAAATCAATCTTTTATCAAGTCAGCAGATCCCAAATCCAGAAACCCATCTAATCCATCTACGCCCGGTTCCGTACTAGAATGAAACGAAGTAGGTAATTACGTTGAACTAAATGAAAAACAGATTTCATTCAAATTTTGAATGAAATTTGAGCCCATAAAAATAGAACTAAATAAAGAACCATCTTCTTTTTAGGTCCGAGTTGCTTAAAAAAAATTTTTTTACCCCATTTTGTATGTAGGTACTTTATAATTTTTTTTTTAAATTCGTTAACCACTGGAAAGTTACAGGAAAGCAAAATACGAAATCTCGTACGTACCTGGATGACATATATTTCCAGCTCGTTTGAATTAAAAACCAAACTATCTGAGCCTGAATCTGAAATTTCAATGGGAGCAATCGGAATGCCCCTTTCACGTGAAAATATTTTTGATAAATCAGTTCATAAATGAGGGAGTTATGAGGTAAGAGAACTTCCACCTTTTTGAAGTCTGTTCAAGGGATCTTCACGAAAGAAATCGCGCTGGCGGTCGAAACGCGTTTTCGCTGGATAATGTGAATTCCCAGAGACATGTTTAATACTCTCATGAAACCACTATTACCTGCTGTACTTACTTCTGTACAAGGTACAGTAGGGATTACTTTCGTTCTCGTGCAGAATGCGGTTTGGGCGGACCATTGCACGGCTCCATTGTACTTGGATACTCGCTTTTAATTCATGACACGTCCGCTGCTCATAGCGTCATTGATATAGGATTTAAAATGCAATTATTATCTTCGTTATACGTGACGTGACTGATTACTAAGTAGCTATAACTTGATGCTAGTTTGACGACCTCTGTAGCACAGTGGACCAAGCCCTGGCTTTCTTCGATTTCTACCGCGGCACACATGTTTGTATAATCTACAAGTATTTGTCTCTGGTCTGGGTGTTTCTATGTACATATTCACAAAAAACAAAAGTTTATTAGTTGTGTATCAGTCATCTGGTACCCATAACCCAAGCTCTGCTTACTATGGGGCCAGATGATGTCAGATGATCGTAAAATACCTATAGGATATCTTGTAACATTAACATATCACCGCGCGAATCCTCATCAGTCCCAGAAGGCACACTGACGGGAGATGTTATCTAGGCACAGCTGATGGTTTCCGACTCTGAGAGATCCGTGTCATCTGCAAATAATAACAAATATAATATATACCTAACTAGCGACCCGCCCCGGCTTCGTACGGGTGCAATGTTGATACTAAATATACTACGGAATGGTTCAATCTGCGTTTGCAATATAAGCGCAAAAAAATGTGATTATCTACGACATCACATTAGAAACCTCTAAAATTATCAGTGTTTCTCTACTATATTATGCATATATTATACATAAAAACATTTCTCTTAAATCACTCAATCTTTTAAAAAAACCGCATCAAAATCCGTTGCGTAGTTTTAAAGATCTAAGCATACATAGGGACAGACAGACAGCGGGAAGCAACTTTGTTTTATACTATATAGTGATAGGGTAGGTCGCCATTTACAGAAAGATGTCCTACGCACCTTACAACATAGTTTGGCAAAAATCACCATGTTGCGCCAAAAAAGGTCAGGTCTTATTTAATAATTAATTAGATACCTAGGCTAAACCTACCAACGATATGACAGAATCAAACTGGCCAAACTAATAAGTAACATTTTATCAACGAGATAAGTAAATAAAAACAAAACCAGCGTTAAAAACAATGTAGTTATTATCTTTTGCGCAATAATATGCCATCTTTGGCATTAACCTGTACTATTCTGGCAGTATCGCCATGTGGCAATGGAGACCGTTGTCCAGATGGGCGCGTGCAACAGGGTCGATGACCGCTGTAGTGACTCATGCAGGTCTTATTACGGTATCGCAAATTGCAATACGGGCATTTGGCTTGTCTGCTCGGCTTTAGCTAGAGAAATTAATGTATGGCAATGGCTAGTACATCCATAGCTAAGAGGAGACCTATGTCATGTAAATGCAAATCAACGCATAAGATAAATCATGCCAAAAACACAGTAAGTAGGTACCTAAGTATTCATCTTTTTGCATCAGCAAATTATGCCACTTGGCCACTGATCCGAATCGATTTATACCTAATAGTGTGCATTACACTATTAGGTAAAATGTTGACGAATTTCAGAGTTTTGAGTAGGTATGCAGATAATTAGAGCATTGTTTCGTGTAATTTTTTTTTTATAATAACCATACCGGACATTTCACACAGCATGATCTGGCCCCAAAGTAAGCAGAGCTTGTGTAATGGCTGCCACGTGACTGATATAGGTACTACTTATATACTTTTTTTTGTAAATAGAAACACCCAGACCCGAGACAAATACTTGCAGATCAAAAACAGATTTTGCTAGGGGAACGTTTTCAACGTTACTCCAGCAAGATTTTTATTTTAATAGTGGACGTAAACTAATAAATTAAAACTTATAAGAGAAGGCTTATAATTGTGTACGATAGTGCACAAAAATTCAAGTTAGTGCATCCAAGGACATTCGAGATATTAATATTTTTGCTGATAGCACTTCCCACTCGCACAACACCAATAGCAATAGCGTGTAAGTGAGAGGAGATGACTTAAATTTGATTATTTTTCTTTTTTAAAATCAGGTTATAAGTACGAGGGCAGAACGTACTAGAGGATGAAAAATGCAGAATGACGACATTGCATGACTACGGGTATGAGTACATAGTTATGAATGAAAACAGGGAAAACATTTCAATTCAATTCAATTCCTTGCGTACGAGTTAGGTAAGTATTCATAAATCAGACATTCGCAGGAAACTAATAATGAATTTTTATTAATTCTATAAATAAAATGAATCACTGAACTGTGAGAATTTAAGGTACCTAATTTTAAGTTCAATTCGGGAAAACCGGTTTTCGTTTTCGTTTGCGTATGAGGAAACCCGCTCTTGGAGTGAATCCGCCGATGATCAAAACATCAAAGCAAGTCATAGATATTCATTACAGGGTCAGAAAAATGCTTAGATATTCGTAAACCATAATGATCTATTGAATTGAACCAACCTTCTTCACGTTCTTTTTTCAACCGCCTTCAAAAAAGGAAGTTCTCAATCCGACTGTATTTTTTATTCCCGATTGGTCCCATATAAATTTCATAAAAATCTGTCTGTAAATCACTAGTTTCGTTTTTAAACCAAAACAACTGAAAAAAATATGTCATCCACTTGGATGAAACGAAATTTCGATATTTTGCTTGTTTATACTTGTATCGTTTATTTCCAGATCTAGAGATGGGCAGATGAAGCGCTGAACGAGCTATCTGAACGAATGCAATTTGTCCTAAAGTGAGGTATGAGAAGTATGAAATATTCATACACTGCAGATGGTAAAAAATATAATATTTATCCGGTTATACAAGACTTTCATTGCTTAGTTAATAGTATATACCCAGCGACTTGCAATCCAACTGCGAGTCACAACGACTGTTACCTAATCAGGAGTGTTTTTGAATTGGCCACAATTTTCGACGAATAGGACACCAATTTGACGACGGAGTGGACCTGGCTGAGACGAAGGTTTCGGGTTTGATTCCCGCCGCGGGACAAATGTTTGTATGATCTGTAGGTATTTGTCTTGGGTCTGGGTGTTTCTATGTATAATAAGTAGTATATCAGTCATGTGGTACCCATAACAAATCTCTGCTTACTTTGGTGCCACATGATGCTGTGTGAAATTTCATTATTACTTACTTATATTATATTAATTTCACGGAGGTTCGTTTGATCAATGATCATTTATAAAAAGTAAGTCCTTACTCAAGATACCAACCGTTTCGTTGTGAAAATGTAAGAAACGTCAGAGACAGTTTCGAAATTAATAAGTTTCCGGATGGTTAGGTCTGAATGTCAAAATGTACTGATCTACATAAAGTACGTACTTCAAAAAGAACTTTTCCCGAAATGACTGATTTTCTATAGGTCTTCATTATTAAATGTTGGAAATCCGTAAAGCCTGACACAAAAAGTACATTCAGCTACATTATCTATAAGTACGGGAATTTCGTATACATCGCCCTCGAAACAGCTCTCAATTCAACGATATACATTATCATTGGTGTGCGATGAAAAGGGTTTTACTGGCCACTTATGACTTTGTAATGATAAATAAATAAAATAAGTAAATATAAATATAAATCGCTATAATCAATGCCGTAGAAGAGGTTTTTCCGTCCGCTGTAATCAGCGGCTGTTACTATCATTACAAAGAGCAGTATGGAAACAAGCTAAAAAAATAAAGGTAGCCGCCACTATGGAAAATAGAGCATTAGTTAGAATGTGTGCTAATTTACCTTTACATGGGTATCTTTGGAAGCTCAATCTCCAGAAATTATAAAATTTCAAAGGTACTTTTCTAAGCAATGGATGAGTTTATGTGCGTCTTTTATTGGATGCGGAAATGAAAAGCATCGTACGAATAATGCTGTCGAGGGCTGGCATAGGAGATTAAACGCACGTATGCCGTACAAACCTACCCTAATGAGATTTTTATATAAACTAAAAAAAGATGCGAATTTTCAAGACACCAGAATTATAAATTCATTGTTTAGTGGTGCTACTAGACGACGGCGTGACATTTTATTTGACAAGAGCTATAAAATACAGTTCAATGAGTTGCAATCCGGTGAAATAACTGAAATCCAATTTTTAGAAAATATCACTACTTTAAAAAAGCGTTTACACACGTTATTAGTTTAAGGATATGTGTTTTTGTTTCGTTTGCCTATTATACATAGAATGTGATTTTATTATAATATTTTAAAAATAAAGAGAGTGACTGTACATACATTTGACAGTTTCATTTCCGATATTTAATAATGAAGACCTATAGAAAATCAGTCATTTCGGGAAAAGTTCTTTTTGAAGTACGTACTTTATGTAGATCAGTACCTTTTGACATTCAGACCTAACCATCCGGAAACATCCCGTCATCCCGTGACCACGACAGAGTGTAAACCTGTCGAAACGTCGGGAAAAATAGGTAAATAAACGCGATAAATACCCTTAAGTATTTATAATAATGTGTTCTGATCGCGTAAGTTTAAATCAAATTCAAATTTCATATAATCAAATCATAATCAAATTTAATATAAAGTTTAAGTCTTAGTCCTCATTTGTCTATCCTATACGTCATCGCGGAATGGTCGTCTAGAACATTCTCGGGATTCCTCGTCGTTCAAATCACATTGCAACATAATATTTTTTTAATTTAATTGTCCATACTTATGCTATGAAGTAACAATTTATTAATTAAAGTTCCGCTAAGATTACTGACCAAAAATTGCAGTACCATAAGAAAAAATAATTAATTTAGAAGTGCTATGTTACTTTATGAATATGACAACGTAGAATCGGTAAGATTTTTAAGTGACACGTGTGATTGACGTGTTTTTGCTCATTTTAGTCATCATGTTGATGTGTTAATTAAAACTACAGAAAATCCCAGGAAAATCAATTCAATAAAAACAATGTCGCTTATATATAACTTATTTTAAAACTATATTAATTGAAAAATGTTACTCTAAACTTTGGTGAGGGCAAAGTAAAGATCCCGGCTTCGCACGCGTGGTACCTACATAAAGTAGCTTATGTCGGTCCGCAAGGTACAATCTATCTGGTAACAAAATTTTATGAAAATCAGTTCAGCCATGAAAAGATGGCAGACAGTCAGACACACACTGTCAAATGTATTTATTAGTATAATAATAATAATAATAATAATGCCGGACATTTCACACAGCATCATCTGGCCCCAAAGTAAGCAGAGCTTGTGTTATGGGTACCACATGACTGATATAGTACTTAAATACATTTTTTGTACAACACCCGAGACAAATACTTGCAGAACATACAAACATTTGTCCCGTGGTGGGAATCGAACCCGCAACCTTCTGCGTCTCAGCCAGACCTTAGCCCCAGTATGGATTATATCATGATATTATATGTTATATATTTACTTACAGAAATGTAGAGAATAATATACAACAATATATAATACATTTGAAGCAGTTGTGATATTTAAGGATCGTTTAAAACGATCTTTTAGATAGCTCAACTGATCAAGATAACTGCCAGAGGGCGATTCGAAGACACTGGCGGCGTTGTCACGTTGAATGGCAATGCTAATACGCTGGGCCAGATAGGAGCCATGTTATATTAATAACATTGCCGGACATTTCACACAGCATCATCTGGCCCCAAAGTAAGCAGAGCTTGTGGGAACCAAGTGTCTGAAATACTACTACTTCAATACTTTTTTTGTTTGTAAACACCTGGACCCGAGACAAATACTTGCAGATCATACAAACATTTTCCCCGCGGCGGGAATCGGACCCGCAACCTTATGCGTCTCAGCCGGACCTTAGACCTTAGGACCACTGCGCCACAGAGGTCGTCCTACTGCGCCACGGAGGTATTGATATGGGTATGGATGAATCTCAGACCGATATTTATACATGAATGAGATTCTCAGTGAGTACAAACTGGGCTGGAAACCGGAGGCGGGGCAGGAAATTGCTTGTACTGCACCCAGTGGGCTTGGCATAAGTATGATGGATATCACACACAATGGTATCTAATAGGACATTGTCATCCCACATGGTATGTATAGGGATCAAAGATACTTTTGAGGGTAGAAAAGATCCCTTCTTTTGATTAGGACTTCTTATTTGTTACTTTAACGTCATTTTAACTAATAGTGAGATTATGAGTTAGACTGATATAAATAATATGTAACAGTCATGCAAAAAGGAATGGGCCATTGAGTTTTGGATTGGCGGTAATATATGACGAAAATTGAAAATTTCAAGATACCGGAAACTTTTGGTAGGTACAGATATTTTGTTATACATAATTTTTCCATATGATACTGTCCATATGATTATCAATATGTTTAGATATTTTTCTTTTTCTTTAGATATCTTATTAGTAGTAAGTACTAGGACGTGTAAAAACCGGGTGGTTTTGAAAAACCGGTTTTTCGATTTTTATTTTACAATAACTGGCTAAACCGGTTTATCGGTTATTTTTCAAGTTTTTTCTATAGGTGTCTTAGAACAAAATAAAATTTTAATAAAAATGAACTTATTATAACTTTAAAAGTTTAAAATATTTTAATTTACGTACAACTCACTCTCACTTGAATAAAGTAATAAAAGTCAACAACATGATAAATCAGTACTAATAGTTACGAGTGTTATTCACTTTTTTATTTGGTAGTATTAAAACTCTTTCTCTCTTACTTAAATAAAGTAAAAATAAAAAATCAACAATAGTTATAATAAATCAGTCATTAAAATGGGCAATGGTTATCTACTTTTTGATTTAGTAGTATTCAACTCTCTCTTTTACACAAATAATGTTGACATCGTATTTCATTAAAAGCGTAGTTTTAAATGAATATGTAATTTACCTATTACTCATTAAAAAAATATTTAAAACCCGATTAATTTGCCCAAAAAAACCGGTCAAACACGGCCGTAAAATCAGTCGGTTAATCGGTTTTTTGGTTAATAGATTAATCGGTTTACATGCCCTAGTAAGTACCTATCTTAGACCGATGTAAGTTTTACCATAAAATTACCACAGAAAATACCTTTTCTATATTATAGTCCATCTATCTAATCTGCTCAGATCAAAACCAGTTGGTTAGGATAGAGTATATAAAAAACGCGAATATGAGCGAGCAAAGCGAGCGTCCGTGGCAGTGGTCCGAAGCCTCAGAAGAATGTAGTCAATTCAGTTAAATTCAAAAAATTCAAAAATATTTATTTGGAACCATTAACACATGTAACACAAAAGAAACGAGTGAAAACGTTGACAACTGCAAAAGTTAGAAACTTTGTGGCAGAGTTAACAGTTGTATTCAGGTGTATAGCTAACGAACAATTTTAGAGAATATTTTGAGGTTAGAATCAAAACATCAATGTTGATTTTCCAAAGTGATTTTTCTGGATTATAAATGAAATTCAAAACGAACACACGGTAAAGAAACCTATCTGGATTTTGAAACTTCGGTATAATGTTTTGTTGTACGGTACCTAGTCGTAATTGAAACAAAAAATAATAAAAATATGGATTTTGAGAATAAAAATTAGTGTTTTCGGAATTTACAAGTAACTGAGTTGGCACATGACGTGTTTAAGCATTATGTTGAAGGTTTGTATATTTATCCTGTCTCAGCCACAATGCTATAAATATGTACTTTGAAAGTTTACTTACAAAATAATATTTAGGTACCTACCTACCTAAAAGTCCCTATCATATTTTTTCCAATCTATTGACGGTTTTTTTACTATATTGTAGATAGCACAATCAACAAACCACTTGATAGCACCACCGCGGCATGCTTATCCTTATCATGACAATGTTCTTCGTGAAAGTTCGACAATGATTCCATCGATGATCAGAGTGGTCACGCGAAAATGGATACGAATTTACGCTGGAATCTGTTTATTAGTGATGTTTTTGCTTGCACTCGTGAGTGTTAGGTGAGTTAGCTGTCTGGATCTGTCATCTTACGATAACAAGGAGTTTGATCTGAAGAGGTTAGGTTATTCAGATTGTTGCTACGCCTTTTGTCCTGCTGAAGGCAAATTACTTATTTTATCAGTACATTATTATTATCAGTTTTGCGCGTTCTGTGTACCTGTGCTTGTTCTGAAGATTTAATACCTAAGGTAAATTGTTTTTGGAAATTAAGCTTGTGATTCGTGATGCCTTCAAATAGCAAACATCTGTAGAATATGATAGAATATGTAAAGTATGGGGGTGTCTATTTCAAATTATTCTAAAACGAACCTGCAGAACGACTGACACGACCGTAATGCGACCAGATAAATCAGCTTTGCATAGCAAAGAAATCAAGACATTTCACATGATTGAAGTCCTCGCCATTGCAATAGCGATTTATCTATTTGATAAATTATTAATTATCCGATAGGTAATAATCATTAAATGACGCACTATGAATGCGGCATTGGGTGTTACAAACGATTAGTGCTGGCAAACCGGCCAACTTATTTAAAAATATATAAGTATTCTATCAGTCATAAGACATCGATTGTAATTAGAGTTCCATAATCGCCCTGATTATGGAACTCTAATTACAATCAATGTCTATATCCCCATAATACAAGCTATGCTTAGTTTGTAGCGCGATTGTGTTGCGTGCATTGTCCATCAATATTTATTATTTGTTTATTTATACGTTAATATATTCTTCTTTTTCCTTTCTAATGAATATACCTACGTACTTATGACAATAATTATGGAAAACTTTGGAATCTTTTGAAAGCGTTGCCAGAAAGCTCAGCTTTTTTTGAATTTGGAAATGCGTAAACACGCGCCTATATCGTCATAAAACGACCAAAAAAAACATGGCAACGTGCTCTGCCAACATTCGTTTTGTGGCACTGACATTGCCCGGCTGAGGCCGACAAAAATAGGGCAAGGCCGACGTCTACACTACAGGCATTTGGAGGGTTACATCATTTGACAGCGGGATATTGATGAGGGAAAGCGAACAACGACCGTTATGAAGGCCAGAGTGGGAGCTAACCTTTGAATGATGTAGGTATCCGGTCTTTTGAGCTAACCTATCAGCTCAGCAGAATGTGGTAGGTACCTATATTTTAAGCCATTAGAATAAATTGACTGTCCAAATAAAGATACCGTCATACATAGCTAACATACCTAGTCGTTCTGTTTAGATGAGTGACAGCATTGGTTGTGCGCTTTCCTGCTTCGTAAGGCCTTCGGGAGGCCATAGCGGCGGCCTCTGAGCTTCCTATTAACTACGTCACACATGTTGACTACTGATGCATCGCATTCGGAAGTAGTAGCAGTACCTAGTCCCTGAAAACCATCAGTGTGAATTGGCTACGGTATGGTCAGCCATTCTACTCTTACTATCCTGCTATCTTGCATGCCAGTGTCATAGTTCTTTATTCAATTGTTTTATGTTGATACAATCAAAGAAGGTTTTCTTATTTAACATGAGCCTCGTTGGTAGATAATGGTAGGTGTATGATATATGATGTGGTTGTGACCGCGTTGAGTCTTCGAGAAAGAATATAGATCATGATGTTAGATTGCCACTTACGAAGAGAGGGTTATGCCTAGCACTGCAATAATACAGTGTGCACCAATTGGAAATATTAAGGGTATATCTTATAAAAACACAATAGTTAGTAAATTATTTAAACCTGTTGACATCTCTATTCTTTGACATTAGAATAACAAGGACAGACTTGTCTTGACTTAAATTATCAAAAAAGCGTTCTACAATGTACCTACAAAATTTTATCACTACATAGTATAATACAAAGTCGCTTCCCGCTGTCTGTCTGTCCCTATGTATGCTTAGATCTTTAAAACTATGAAACGGATTTTGATGCGGTTTTTTAATAGAATACATTTAATAATATAGGTAGTAGAGAAACACTGATAATTTTAGAGGGTTCTAATCACATTAGAAATTCTGTAGTAAATTTAGTATCTGCATTGGACCCGTGCGAAGCTGAGGCGGGCGGGTCGCTAGTATACCTATAAGCAATAGCAAGAGCTTATTTTTAAAAGTGGCATTTTTTTACATAAATGTATCTACAGAATAATATAAAATATATGTGAAACAGTTGTGCTATCTAAAAAAGTTATTAAGTACTGTTCTAAAGAGACACACATTCTAACAATTTATAAATATTTTGCCAGAGCAAGGCGACTGAACGAACTTCGTGGAACTGAACAAGCGTCTATACGACTGTTATTTGCAACAAATAACATACCATGTATAAATCTGAACATTTATAACTGTATGCTGCATTGTATTTGAAACACATGATTCATGACGGATCACATGATGCATCTCATCACAGTGTTGCCTACCTACGGACGGACTCAGTTTAAAAACTTGATCTGTCCCACATTCTCGTCGCTTTTTGATTTGAGATAGGTAACTTACGTAACGTTAACGTAACGTAGTTAACAATTCAAATGAATTACAGAAACTTACAGAATAATATTAAAATTCATGTGAAACTAAGCTATCTAAGGACAGCTTAAAACGATATATAGATAGCTCAGCTGATGCAGATGACTTCAAGAGAGCAGCGTGCCAGCTCTTGGATCATGTGTTTCTACCGATGTTTCTACCATACGCCGCACCGTGAAATAATTATGAACGCTTTTTATAAATTAAAAAAAAAACTTTTTCAATATGTATAGGTAGGTAATTTTTATTAATGTAGGTAGGATTTTTTTTTACTTACCTTAATAAGAGGAAAACAGGGCATTACAGACGTGAGAGTGTTTGATTGATTTTACACACATTACAAGTATCTCTTTATTAGATATTGGAGCCAATTTTTTGTAAGTAAGTAGGTAGGTAGGTCCTCGCTCCTAGCCTAGGTTTAAAATTAGTAAATAACCTAACTTGAATTCTATTCCGAGGCACCTACCTAAATAATCTGTCTAAGCCAAAAATTGGTTTAAATTGCCACTTGCTAGCTAGGTCACGTGTATATATCCCTGAACGTAGGAAGGGAGGTTTTATGGCTTCCTTGAACGAGGGTGCCACGCAACGCTATGCTGGCACTGCTAAGGTCAAGGGTTTGTTTGAACACAGATCATGGAACAGTAGTAAGGTCGCGGCTACAGTCGATTTTAGTAAATACCCTAGAATTTAGGATATAAAAGGGTGTATGAAAAAAAATTGTATGTAACAAAAGGGGAACTGTTGTAATCCAACCTCCCCCTCTCAACCCATTCATTGACTCCATTGAAAAAATGTATGCATGATTCGGCTAGGTAACAATAACCTAGCCGAATCATATAGCACAACCAGCATAGATGCAACTGGCACTGTCTGTTATGTGATGATGCCAGCCATCAAAAATCATAGCTGCCACGAATTTTAAATTTTGAGTTGAAATTGAAATGGTATTCTGATAAAATAGTGATGGGAAATTACCAACTATAAACGATGTGGACTGAATCGATCGATTACGCTAAGTTTTAGCTAATGAAATAAACGTTATATTTTATTCGAATCTTCAGTCATTTTAAACATCGAAATACACATTTGCCACCCCTTCATTACATAGTATAAAACAAAGTCACCTCCCGCTGTCTGTCTGTCCCGATGTATGCTTAGATCTTTAAAACTATGCAACGGATTTTGATGCGATTTTTTAATAGATAGAGTAATTCAAGAAGAAGGTTTATATGTATATAGCATGCATAATATAGTAGAGAAACACTGATAATTTTAGAGGTTTCTAATGTGATGTCGTAAATAAATACATTTTTTGCGCTTACATTGCAAACGCTGGCTGAACCCTACGAGATAGATCAAAATAATGTTCTACAGTATTGTACACCGTAAAAACTTCTACACAAAAGTCCGCAATGGTATATGTCTATCTCTTAGTCTATGTTATTCTCTTAGATAACGTTGTATATAAAGACATTGGCCTCAATTCTGTTGGCACCAACCTAACTAATTTTAGCTAAAATTAGTAGTATATTTAGTATCAGCATTGCACCCGTGCGAAGCCGAGGCGGGTCGCTAGTTTTTAATAAATGTGAAATTAAGATAATTCTGGATTTTAAGTAACAAAAATAATCTGATGCAACTTTTCTAAATATACCTAGTAAGGCTCAATTACCGAGCTATTTATGTCTGTGTTATTTAATGTTTTTCTGTTTTATTACATGTGGTATGTACCTAGTTACATGATATTTTTAGTAATTTTAAAATTATTAATTAAATTTATTTAACTTCAAAACGGTGATCAGCTTGAATGCGATTAAGAATTTTAAGTGCAAGTGGTGAAGCTTATTACCTATAGCGTTGTTGTGCTGAATTATTATTTTAATGCTAAAGACGAATGGACCGCTGTGAATATTGAAAAAGCATAGTTAGACAAATCATTTGCATAATATGTACCCACGTAATAATGTGACATTAGCTGAAATCACAACCTACCTAAACTAACTAACTGGTCGTGCGATCTGGCAGCCAGGCAAAGCACAAGCAGCAAGGCCAAGGTTGACAGGGAAGGGGGGCGCGGGACGTCCGCGGGCTTAACGCTCGGCGCGGTCCCGCACTCCAACCATTCTGCACCTCGCAGTCGACTCTGACGGTTGTTCAAGCACCAGGTAAGCGGTGGCCTCTTTGAATTCTAATCTACCTTCGATATAAAATCTCGCCACCGATGTGCTCCATCGTACCATCCCTAAACGCAAACCTATCTTTCGTGTGACAACTTAGAGATGTGTTTTGATAAAGTCGAGTGCCTTTTCATAGATAACATCATGTTATCACGCGCCAAGAAGTTGGAGTTGCATTTAAATACCGCACACGAAGGTAACCGGTGTTTCACTAAAGTCGAGGGAAGTTTCTCTCTCAAAAGTTTTGAAACGGTACCCAAAGGGCGGGAAGCGTAAAGCCGCGTGCGTGGTGCGTGTCGCGCATCGATCGGGCCACCCCTCACCCTCATCCTTGCCACTCCCGGCTTCGATACATTCATTTGGGCAAAATATCATTCCATCATTGCATTTAGAATTTCTCAGTTTGTTTTATTTATTTGCTGTAGTTTTAGTGATTTAGTGCATGTTTAGCGGCTAGTTTTTAAATTATTAAGTGAAAATGGGTGGTTGTGCAACGAAAGAAAACAAGGAAACTAAGCCGGCTGCAGATTCTGATGGGTGCGTAATGTTTCAAACCGGTAGTGATCTCTTGTGTTCAGTGTCAAATTCCTTCAATTCCAATCAGTTTTTACTAATTCATTCTTAGTCAATCGCATTATTTTTATGACTCACGAAGGTACCTATAAATTATGCAAAACCCAATGAGTAATGAAAATGTTTAACCCTATTGAATTGTTAATTTAAAAGAGCCATAACGATGGGCAATGAACCTAAATGGGATGTAAATTATTGCTACGTCCGGACGTGATCACGCGGACAGTTATTTTTCTTATTTATTTGAACATAGGCAGCCTTCAGATTTTTCAATAGCTAGATTTCTTAAATGTTTCAAAACATTCAATTATCTTTGTGGGACCTACCCCCCAAAACTTATTAACATAAAAAGCTCTTCTATAATTCGCAATTTGTCTTAAGTAATTAGGTAGTAGCCTCTATTCTATTTTCTGATCTACTAACGTAATGAATAATAAGTATCGACCCTACTTATCCATATTATGAATCTACAATTGATACGTATCAATGGCCGATATCTATAGGTAGGTATATTTCGTGGAACGGTATGATGGAATCCGTAATCTGACTACCTTTACGAGCTGCATTACCTACGTTCTCATATTAAAATGAATAAAGTAACAAGAAACTCGCGATAACACGTTCGTCGGCTGCTCGTGAGTGGGAGGGCTGCGCGCCACGAAGGAACACCGGTGCGCAGTGAGCTGACACATCCGTTCGACTTGCGCGTGTCGGTCAAGGCGACCTCTGGTGAAATTACGTAATTCCACATAAAACTGAGACGACACTCCTGGGTGTGTTCGGAAATCATTCCCGTAGGAGACAGTTCGCGATCACCTATCTTGCAGTTTTAATAGATAATTTTGTGGCTTAAAAGTGTAATCCGTCGCCATGAATTATAAACTGAAAGTCACAATACCAGTGGTCGTTTGCGGTGGAGCCGTTCTTGTGTATTACCTCATCAGGCGGTTTGTAGAGTTTGCCAACAATTTTTCTCAATTACTTTTGGAATAGAAAGTCATTTATTAAATTCAAGTGATTTCTACAATCCCTATTTTAGCTACCTACCTACTATTTCAAATTCATTCACAGATTAACTTGATAAACAGTAGGACATATATCTATATTTAATTCAATAAACGTTCAGCTAGCCTACCCCCAAATATTTTAACTAGGTACCTATATAAACAATAATAACCTTATTGAATCTAGCACTATTTCTCAATTAAAAAAACCTACACAGATTATGTAACAGAACTTTTTCATGAGCTTTTCTCGTCTAAAATCAACTTCCGGTCGATTAGGGTCTCTTTCGGTAGCTAGCACGTCACTATTTACCAAATGAAGCAAATTTAAAAAACCTGACGTATAGTATATATTTGCTTGCTTGCTTGATTGTTGAACAAACGATACGAAGTTTTCGAATAAATATTTTTTACAATTATTCAATTCGTAAAAAAATCTACAAGAATGTGTACTCGGGCTACTTGTGCAGCGTTGAAAGCGTTAGTCTTAATTGAATTGTTATTACTCGTGGGAACCGATGTGAAATCGTGACTATAACGTTACTTTCGTTTTTGCAGGAAAGCCGCAGCCATGGTAGACGCCGCAACCATCGAGAAGTTGGAGGCTGGTTTCAGCAAGCTCCAGGCTTCCGACTCCAAGTCGCTGCTGAAGAAGTACCTCACCAAGGAGGTCTTCGAGAGCCTCAAGAACAAGAAGACCTCATTCGGATCAACCCTTTTGGATTGCATCCAGTCTGGTGAGTGTCCGCCATTTTTGATGATCAAGTAATTTATTATACCTACCTACACCTTGTCTACTTAATTAGTTCGCTGCATAACCTACTAGTTTTCTCTCAAAACACAATACAGTGCATGTAGGTACGTAGGTAGGTACGTACCTACTAGGTTAGGTTCCTGCACAAAATATGAACTAGGGATGTCGAATCAGGCTTTTGGCATCTGTCAGACCAGCCAGGCCTTAGGTATGATGCTTTAATGAGTCGCTTATTCAATTTAATCTTAATGTAAAAGAATTGATTAGGTAGATAGGTAAGGTACTTTACTGATATGTTAGGAGGATTTACGATAGCGTTACTTAAAAATTATTTAATACCGGTGTGCGGCACCGGCTTAGTGTAGTTACCTACGGTCTATTGTTACTTCTGTCAAGTACATCAAGTCACGTAAGACTCACGTTACGTAATCCGTTTCAGGTGTCGAGAACTTGGACTCTGGTGTCGGAATCTACGCGCCTGACGCGGAGTCTTACTCCGTGTTCGCCGAGCTGTTTGACCCCGTCATCGAGGACTACCACACCGGCTTCAAGAAGACCGATACTCACCCCGCCAAGAACTGGGGTGATGTCGAGACCCTCGGCAACCTGGACCCTGCAGGCGAGTTTGTCGTTTCCACCCGCGTCCGCTGTGGTCGTTCCATGGAGGGATACCCCTTCAACCCCTGCTTAACCGAGGCTCAGTACAAGGAAATGGAAGAGAAGGTCTCCTCCACCCTGTCAGGACTCGAGGGAGAGCTTAAGGGTACCTTCTACCCTCTCACCGGCATGTCCAAGGAGACTCAGCAGCAGCTGATCGACGACCACTTCCTGTTCAAGGAGGGTGACCGTTTCCTGCAGGCCGCCAACGCTTGCCGCTTCTGGCCCTCCGGCCGTGGTATCTACCACAACGAGAACAAGACCTTCTTGGTGTGGTGCAATGAGGAGGACCATCTCCGCCTGATCTCCATGCAGATGGGTGGTGATCTGAAGCAGGTGTACAAGAGGCTGGTAAACGCCGTGAACGACATCGAGAAGCGCGTGCCGTTCTCTCACCACGACAGGCTCGGCTTCCTGACTTTCTGCCCGACCAACCTGGGTACGACCGTACGTGCATCGGTGCACATCAAGCTGCCCAAGCTGGCGGCAGACAAGGCCAAGCTGGAGGCTGTAGCTTCCAAGTACCACCTGCAGGTCCGTGGAACCCGCGGAGAGCACACCGAGGCCGAGGGCGGAGTCTACGACATCTCCAACAAACGCCGCATGGGACTTACCGAGTACGACGCTGTCAAGGAGATGCACGACGGCATCGCTGAACTGATCAAAATGGAGAAGTCTCTGTAAATTTACGATCTCGCGTCAGTATTTTTTGTATTATTTATCGTTTTGGTAAGGTATTCGTATGATTGGATTGCCCGGTCGGATTGGGGGGCACTAGTCAGTGGCGCCCCTGGCGGGCGTCCGGCGCCCCTCGGTCCGTAAAGATTCGAAATGTATTTTCTGTAAGGAAATGGAAAATAAAGACAGCTAGCTAATAAGTCCACTTGGGTATTTTTATTTGTAACATGATTCATAAATGATGAAACTCATCATTGTCCTTAGCCAATAGTCAAAGCTACCGTAGGTAGGTCCTTTAGCGCTAGGTAAGTTATTATGAGTTTAGTAGTAGTTATGCTAATGACTCATAAATTCTGGGAATTTTATCATCAAAACTATAAATAGGTACGTAGGTATCGTCTCGTAATCCATCCATTTATAAAGTCCACATTGGACTTCTTTGCTACCTTTTTACGGCTATACGGCTGAACGGATCTTGATGAAATTTGGTGAGGAGGTAGATTGTATCTTGGACACTGATTACTACTTTTTAACAGACTTCAAAAAAGTTACTCAATTCGACCGTATATACATATGTATGCATATATTTTTTTTGAAATATCGAGAAGCAGAAAAACTCATATATCATGGTAAACATCCCGTTTTGAGTGAAAATTATGTGCAAAACCATGATAGTTTTAAAAGTTATATAGCAGCCAGTTATTTATAAAGCGCCCTTAACGACTGAACGGATTCGGATATGCGTTAATGCGTTAGCATCCAAGGAGTTTGTGATTTGGATGAACCTTGGCTGGTTTTAATTAAGTATGTAATAGGCATGTAGTATTAATCTATTACTCCATGGTAATAAAAATAAGCGACCTGAGTGGTGAATTGAAAACTAAAAATGAACATCGGCTCAAAATTGGGTTAGGAGAAAGAATTGGCGCCGAAATTCACCTCAGGTCTGTAAGATGTTTCAAAGTACCTACCTAATAGTCCGGTTAAATTAGACCAAAAAATAGGAATGAAGGTACAATAATTCGCACCCAGCTCAAAGGTAGGATTGTTCAAAACACTATAATAAATGAAATCTAAAAAATCCTCATCGATCCTATACCTGGAAAAGAATTAACTCGGTTCAAAGGTCACAAAAACGGGTTTTTTGCGATTTTTAGCAAAACGGTAAGTTTTATCATAAAATTAGTGCGAACAAAAATTGTAGCTCAGATAATTATCTATAAAAAAACATGTGTGCAATTCACACGTGTTAGAAGTGAAACCTTCAACAATATAAGATACACTGTAGGTATAATGCTTGCTAAGTATCTCATTTTTTCCCTCGTTAAATCTTATGAATATAATGTGTCTGTCTCTTTTTACTGTCGCTTTTTCGTTTCAACGCCTTTCAAATCACAACGATGCTAAAGATTATCTTTTTATATCTATCACTTTTATCATTTTCGACCCTTGCCAATATCTTTTATTATTCAACAGTTTCAAAATAAACAAAATCACAACAGATCCGTGGAATAGGCCTACCATAGAAACCACGTTAAAAAAACGCGCATTGTACACTACCTACCTCAAAGGTGACGTGGAAACGTGTGCATACTATGCACTATTAATATAATATTATTATGACAATATCAACTCTTCCAACTTTTTGAATCTTGAATTGAAATTTCAGAAACGGTGGCTGTTAGAAAAAAAAGTTTACTAACAATTTTTATAGATAATTATCTGATCTACAATTTTTGTCTGCACTAATTTTATGATAAAACTTACCGTTTTGCCGAAAATCGTGAAAACCCCGTTTTTGTAACTTTTGATCCCGAGTAAGTTTTTTGCCAGTTATCGGATCGATGAGGATTTTTTAGATTTCATTTATTATGGGGTTTTTAACAATTCTACCAATTTTGAGCTGGGTGTGAATTATTGTACCCTCGGATGTCTAATTTGACCGGACTATGATTGTAATCACAAGATGGCTATTTGGCTATTTCAAAAGATCTACTTCTCGCTTTGGGTTCTGGCACTGGCGGAAGCTAGCTAATATTGATAAATAAATTCCGAACATTTCACATAGCATCAGCCCCAAACTTTCTGTATTCTGTGCCCAAATAAGCAGAGCTTCTGTCTGTTATTTATGTGTATGGGTACCACATGACTTTTGTATAGACCGTTCACCGTAAGATGTCCCCTGCATTGAAAATTGGCTGCATTGCCTACGGTGTCAACAATATATTTTAGTATTTACCCCACTTGGTGATTGGTGGTTGCCAGCAACATTATCTAAACTTGTTTTAAACCCACCACAGATGAAAATGTTTTACTTAAATATGTTTAAATAATACCGTTAATAAAACCGTTATATATAAGACTAGTAAGGTTGTAAATGATGATTCAATTTAAATTTTAAATTATTTATTTATTTAATTTTTTCTGATAGTAATTATGGTCGAAAGGAAACCTGTCATGGCGGCGACGCGAGATCGCACTTGATTGGGTGGAATCAGACTCAGAGAAATACTCGTTATTTTTATAATAAATAAAAATCCAGTTAGTCGTTGTCAGTTTGACTGAGAGTTTGACATAGATAAAAATATATTTCATTTGGTTAGCATACAAACTAATAGGATAGGTTAACAGCAGGTCAATAGCATAACAGATTCTTCGTTTGTAATTTCATGAAGTAACACTAGCATAGCACTTTTACATAATTATTTTTCTCGTGCTATTGCATGTTATAAGCATTAGTTTTAGTGGAATTTTAATCAATAAATTGTGACTTCATAACACAAGAATGGACTATTAGCATATATGCAATGTGATTTGAATAACGACGATGAATCCCTAGAAAGATCTAGACAGCTATTCCGTGATGACGTATCTATTCTAAATTATTCCGCGACGTTCCGCGATGTATTCCAAAATAGACAAATGACGATCGACATTCTGTTAAGACTAAAATCAAACAATCATTTGACAGTGGCAAATTGTCATCATTATGACACATGCCATTAAAGAAGAAGGGTTAGTATAACTGGCAACACTGGCCGAGTGGCCGCCTGGCCGCTGTTATCCAACTAAGTAATAATAACCAAAACCAACCACTAAGTTTTCGTTTCGAATAGTGTTTTTTTATTAAATATAGAGACTGCTGTCTTGCTTGTTTACAAAACATAATTACTTACTTAAATTAGATGGCTACTCCAAAAAGTGAAAAGGATTTACATTTACCACTATCCAGAGTCAAAACAATCATGAAAAGCTCACCCGACGTCGAGGCAGTTGGTCAAGAGCCGCTGTATTTAGTTACAAAAGTTACTGTAAGTAATCCCGGCATTTTAACCCTAAATTTCAGTAATAGATTAAGTAGTAAGTTCAGATAATCCTTTCGATGCTATCTTGTATTTGTGTACTTTCACAGTTATGTTTCGTTTATGGCACTGATAGTCAATAAATAAATAAATATTAATAGACAATTTACACAATAATAGCTAACCTATACTTAGAACGAATTAAATAAAAATAATTTTCGCCTATTTAGGTAAAGCGTGTAATAAATGAAACAGACGACTGTTAGAATACTTATAATAAAATAAACATGCTTGTGATCTTTTTAAGACCCAGACACAGAACAAACATCTTATGTTAATCACACAAATGTTTGTCCTGGTAGGAAACCTAAAACCCACAACCTACTGCGCAGTAGGCAGAGCTACTACCCATTGAGCTGAGAAACCAGTCAACTGAGGCTTTCATTCATGTCAGTGAAACAAAATAAATTTGACTTAAATCAAATAATAGCAGATTTCTCATGTCTCATGTGCAAATGATAAGACTAAGATTATAACCCAGAGTTTAATTGAATTATAAATCTATTTTTTTTTTGTTACTTTCAGGAGTTGTTTGTAACAGATTTAGCAAAACGAGCATACAAAAACAGTAAGACGAGTCTATTAGAGTACAAACACATTGCTGAAGTTGTTCAAGAGGATGGCACACTAGACTTTCTTAGGGAAATCATACCCAAGAAGATAACAGTTAGACAATACAAAGAATTAATGGCAAAAAAGGCCACATCGGGAGACCAGTCTGATGAATCAAGTGAGGAATCCAGTGAGGAAAGCAGTGAAGAATCTTCAAGTAATAATGAACAAGAAAATGCACAGACATCAGAAATAAAAGTAGAAACATGATTATTAAATATTGTTATCAATAACTTTACAAGCTACATTTACGGACTAGTGTTTTTGAATTGACAAGATGTTGCATGTATAATGTTAGGAAAATCAGCCGTACACACATTTAAAATACTATGGCAAAATAACTACCTATAAGTACTCCACTCTCTACAAAATAGTTTAAGAGTGTGTATGATATTTTTTAAGTATTTATTTTGTGCTTTGATTGTTGAGTGAAATAGTAAGATTTGTTTGACTTTTAACATTCCTCTAAAAACAAGTGTTAGTGAATAATAAGAGCATCTTTGAACATTTTTAAGTAAATTATGTGACATTAAGAAAAAGCTATTTCATTGTATATAATTATTTCAAAAGGAATGGTGGGACATATAGAGCAGACCAGCAGTGGGACAACATGGATAAGAACACAAAATTATTTTCAATATTAGTAACACTACAACGGAAATGTAACTAATATTATGAATATAAAGTCACTCTGTCTGTTTGTTACGTTTTCACGCCTAAACAGCTGAACCGATTTTGATGAATTTTGGTATTGAGATAGATGTGACCTTGGAGAAGAACATAGGCTACTTTTTATGTAGGTACCAAGCGTGCGAAGCCTTGGGCAGTTAGTTATAAATCAATTTAAAGCGCAACTTTAACATTGGTTTAAAATATTAGGGTCCTTACTTAAAAACGCCTTACAACTTGAACACTGCCTAGCAAAGATTCACCCTGTCACATCTTATAAATAACGCGATGCCTATTTATTATAAACATAGATTAAGTTTTGACAGAAATTGAGATGTTTATAAGAAAGGCCGTTAATCTTTAATCATAAATCAAATAGTGACAGGGCGAATCTAAAGCAGCGATATGCAGTTTTTAAGTTGAGAGGCGTTTATAAGAATGAGACTTGTGGATTTGTGGTGTGACGATTAAATACAATCAAGCGCCATCTATGTTCAACGTCATGTATCAATTTGTTGAAAGAAGTATAACTTCAAGCCAAAAGGGTGTGATTACCTACATTATTTCATCACTTGTACTTACTCTCGGTAGGTGGCGCTACTTCGCAAGAAAGTGTATTTGCAGACAAGGCACAGGTCAATGAATAAGGACTCTGATAAGTGGTATAATGTGGTTGGTTAAAACTAGTAGTGGTTTCATAGAAACTTAGTATACTACATACATCTACATCAACGTGTAACAAAGTGAAGGTTTACCACATTGAACCTAACTGTTAAAATGTTAACTACAATGTCGACATTAAATGACAAAACGAGCTACATAACAGTACTTAATCATATAAAAATATGCAGGCAACTGCTGCCTGCGGCTTCGCACGCGTGGTACCTACCTATAAAGTAACTTATAACCGTCCCCAAGATACCTACCTACAACTTATCTTTCTAACAAATTTAATCAAAATCCGGTGAACGTCAGAATGATGAGTAATTGTCAGACCTTTGTCGTATTTAACGTTGAAATGGTGTCGAAAAAGTTTTCTACAGTGAGACATTTGTTTCCTAGATATTTTAGAAGAATTAAAACATTTACGAGTGGGCTAAGATCCGGCTGAGACGCAGAAGGTTGTGGGTTCGATTCCCGCCGCGGGACAAATGTTTGTATGATCTGCAAGTATTTGTTCCGGGTCTGGGTATTTCTATGTATAATATGTATGTATTTACAAGAAAAAACACGGTTTTTTTACACAGAAAAAATACGGTCTGTAATCACAATCGTAATCTATGTTTACCCGCAAAAAAGTGTAGAATGTTAGGTACCTACCTAATGAGTTTGAAGTAAATAACGCAAATTCGCTCGGCGTGTCACACACAGCGTAAGTTAAGTCAGTAGGTCATTTTATTATTTTAATAATGATAGGTCGTTAAGTAGGTACACGTTTTTTTAGTTTGCTTTTAAAGACCCCGCACCACATCAAAATAGATATTGAATGAATGAATAAATGAAAACACTTTATTGTACACCTTAAAACTTGCACATAAACAATTTGACAACTAAAGAGCAACTGAAATATACAGAATACCTAATAAACAAATACAAATACAATACTTGCAGATAAAAAACAGAATTCAGTTCACTTACTGCAGGTAAACGCCCAAAAGGCTGGCAACGTTACCTCGTTAAATAGCCATTAAAGAATACCTAAAAATATACGTATGTACAATTGATTATATTAGTACGGATAGATCATTCACTATTGAACTATTTTGACACATGGTTTCACACCTCATACAAACCAACCAGGTTTATGTGCTGGTAAATATATAAGTGCAAACTGTTAGTAAATACGCACGCACAATATACCTATATTTCCGAAACGCACGACTAACCACAACCTCAAAACTCCAGGGCAAGGCTTTCAAATAGAGGTAGGTAAAGGTCTGCAAATGTTTGTTTTGCTTCTTAACCGCTTAATTACGTCATTTGTGTATCTGCCGCACCGACCGTACCTAATACCACTTATTGTAATAGGTACTTAATCTACAAATCTTGCATACTCTTTGTGACATCCTTTCAGATGACTTTTTACAAAAAAAAAAAATATTTTATAAGTATTTTACTTTTATCATCCTGTACTCCATAATGATCAGTTGAGGATCATTAAAAATGGCCCAACATGTGACTGTAAAAACGGGTTGGTAATTTTCGCTGAACTAACTATATACCACTTCGAGTGAGTTCTACGTGGAACTGATCCCAGATTAGTGTGGCTTGGAGTCTGTTATTGGAGACGACAGCAATAGTCTTCAAATTATTGGGGACTAGTCCCCCTGCTGACTAACAGAAGAACTGGCAATAGAGAAGGAAAACTTGAAACAAGCCCGGCTCGGTGCCAGCCGTTATGCACCTGCAACCGAACCGACACCGCACGTACTAATTCGTCTTTCCTGCGGGTCTTGTCGGCAAGGTCGAGAGGTTAGTGTTACCTAGGGTACCTGGGAAGGCCTGCGCTATCAAACAGAATACCAGGCAAAGCGTCGTCAATGGAGAGGAAACTTCACCCACCTCAGCATGCTGGAATGGATCCATGAACGAATGTTTTCAATTACAATTTACTGCTCTGTAACTTTACTGACGCCACCTAAATCATCTTCAACAGATGAACGAAAACTGGTCGTATATACCTACGCTAGTTACATCCAATGCAACATTACAATTCAATTCAATCTTATTACACCATAATATTATGTAGATACATCAAATGCGGCAAAAAAATAAACACTAAATATTTAGATACACAAAACACAGAGGAGAAACAAAATTATGCAAATAAGTTAATTAAATTAAATTCATTTATTACGTCAGGCAACAATATAGGTCCATTATTTTTTGTTAGTAAGTTGTCTTAAAAACTATGTTAATTTACAATGAAGTACACATACAAAACACACACAAAAATTAAAACTCGTGCCTCGATCAAGCTGTCTCAGGCGTGACTTTCTACTTGATCAGGACCCGAATAAAGGCCTTCATTACTGGCAGGTCGTAGCGATCTGGTAGGACCTGCGTGCTTGATTCCATTAGATGTATTTAAATTTAAATCAAATTCGATTGTTTAGTAAACATTTATTAACAGTTATAAATGAATTTATGAATAGTTAATAAAGTCTTTTAAAAGTGCATAATTAAACCGCGATAAGTACCTACCTATGATTTATTCATAGTTCAGTGGAGAAACGTTTTCAATTAAATTTAACCCATTTTTCTCACAATTTTTCACTGTTTCTTACGGAAATAACTTACGTGATATGAGACCACCCTCTCCCCACGTGAGATTGGGTAAGATTAAGCTCGACCCTCTCCACCCCTAAACGCCTCACGTAATTAGTGGATGACCCCATAGAGGGGAGTGGAAAAGTAAAATCTGTTGCGCCGTCTCCATTTAGTGGGGATAAGGGAAGGGATATGATGATGATGGAGTAATGTGGCAGGTACTCGACATATTTTACATTATATTTTAAAACTTAAGGAACTGGCAGGTGAATACAAACTGTATATAAAAACCTAATATTTTTGAAAGTCTTATACAATACGATGTCACTGATGCAGCAATTTTTTTTTAGTTGATAGATTGGTACAACTCTTTTCCAATTTGGCGTAGAGGTCGAGTTGCATCTGTTATTTAGATTAAATACAGTGCTGTTTTTAGTTAGATCATATCTAGTGAGTATCTAAATTCGCAATTTAGTAATGAATTATAACATCGAACTTTGAGTTTGTCTTAAATTTTGCATCGCCAATGGAATTTCGTGTTCGGAGTCCCTGAAAACATTTCTGGAACATTTTCGGCTTACGGTAAATCGACTTTATCAAAAACACGTGCTTATGAGTGGTACAAAGCGTTCAAAAGCGGTCGAGTTGAGATGGTAGATTTGCCTCGCTCTGGTAGGCCATCAACGTCTTCAACTGAAGTTAACATCGCAAAAGTGACTGAAAATCCTCATTCAAGTTTGAGAGAGATAGTCGCTGAACTTTTTGTGACTCACGATACAGACCGTAGTCCTTACCATTTTTAACCGACTTCATCAAAAAGGAGGAGGTTCTCAAATCGTCGAAATCTTTTTTTTTTATGTATGTTCACCGATTACTCGAAAACGCCTGAGCCGATTTGAAAAATCCTTTTTTTGTTTGAAAGGGTGGTCCCATTTAAATTTTATCAAAATCGGTCGAGCTGAAAAATCAACGAAAATCTAAAAATTGTATACATCGATGATATTTTCGTGTACTTCGATACCTCGCTGTCTCATTGGAGCAGTGCGTTTATTTGGCCTACCCATTATATATACAAAATACATCTACTTTCCACTAAAAATGTATTATATTCTCAAATTTCATTCAATGAGGTCGGTTTCTTTTTAGTTTTTAAAACGTAATTATAGAAAAATCACTTGGGTATGAAACATGATGCCTGTCGGCTAGTTCCAAAACCTGAATTTTCTCTAAAAACTCAATCGCATTAGAGCTGAGGACATGCTAGAACGAGTCAATTCCGACCCAACATTCATGAAACGCATTGTTTCTGGTGACGAGACGAGTTTGATATGTAAACTAGTTAACAAGTCTTCCAACTGAACCAAACTGAATCAAAGTCAAAGTTATGTTGACTGTTCTTCTTTGACTATCGCGGTGCTTCGCACTCGGAATTATTGTTGGAAGGTCAAACGGTAAGTAAAGAATATTATTTGAGCGTTATTCGACGTTTAAGGGAGTAAATTCGAAGATAAAGGCCAGATTTGTAGAAAGAAAATTTTTGGATTTTGCACCACAATTGCCTTTGCACAGGGCCATCATTGTAAACGAATTTTTTACCAAAAACTCAACAAGTATCACCGAGCAACCACCTTATTCACCAGATATGGCTCCAGCAATCCTCTTTCTTTTTCCTAAACTCAAATTACCACTTCGTGGCACCCATTTTCATTTGGTAGAAGACATAAAGGAGAATTCGCGGCGAAACCTGAACTCAATTATTGAAAAAGCGTTTAAAAAATGTTTTGATGATTGGATTATTCGTTGGCGTAAGTGTATCGTTTCTGAAGGAGCGCCGAGCGCCTTCAAAAGGCGATAAAATAAATTTGGATAAACAACATTTTGTGTATTATTGATCGTTTCCCGGCACTTTCTTGACTGACTAGGTATCTATAGCATTTTAGTTCTAGATTTGACGAAAACTTTTCGAGAAGCGATCTTGTGTAAATAATTAATACAACAATTATTACCTCTACGGGATTCTAGAGAACAACAACAATGAACTATAAAAACAGAATGTATCTATTCTTAGATATAGGATTTTAGCTCTATCTATGAGCTATGAGGTATCTATGAGCTCTATAATGAGCTCTAGATATTTGTGTAAAATTTACCATACTTTAAAAACGAGAAGTCAAAGTCAAAGTAAAAAATATTAAATAAATAATATTTTTTTCAATACAATCACAAGGATCAGTTTGAAACGTCTAATACCTAATAGGTGAATATAGGTGCCAATTCCTCCTAACCCAAGCCCGAGAAGAACTGGCAAACTAAAACTCTCTCGAAACTCGATAACTAAAATAAGATTATAGTAGTTTATACATTTAAAATCTGTCATTTAACTATCTGAGGGCAGAGCAACATGAGGCCATGCATTCTTATCAATAATATAGTCATGATGATGTACACAATGTCATCTAAAATATACACGCTAGGAATTTAAATATCAGTTTCAATGGCCCATTAACAAAACAGGGGCTGACGCCCTGCTTTGTAGTTGGCTTTATTAGGATCAGTCTATCTAGACTAGATCCTCAGTTCAAGATAATAAATATTACAGACCCTGAAACACTTAAATAAATTTGCAGAGGTGCTTAACAATATGTATTCAGATAGGTATCTACAGGCCTTCATGATTGCCTGCAGTTTACAAGGTACCTACTACGTGTAATTATAATTAGACAGGATTTTATAATATCCGTGCTGTGCATAAATTAATATGCAGCAAGTTTTTATGTACTCACTTTACACACATTAGTGTTTTTACTGATTCAAATTCAAATTGAAATTCAGTTTATTTACACCTTATTTTAACATTACAGATACTAATGCGTAGAAATAGGAAACAGAACAGCAGGAGAAAAAAATAAAAGTTAAAGTACTTACAGAGAAATATAAAAGTAGGTAGGTAAGGTAATAGTAGGTAAAAGTAGTAGGTACTTCTATATAATTACGTTTTAAAAACTAAAAAGAAACCGACTTCATTGAATGAAATTTGAGCCTATAATACATTTTTAGTGGAAAGTAGATGTATTTTGTATATATATATAAATATAATATGGGTAGGCCAAATAGACGCACCGCTCCAACGAGACAGCGAGGTATCGAAGTACATGAAAACATCATTGATGTATACAATTTTTAGATTTTCGTTGATTTTTTAGCTCGACCGATTTTGATAAAATTTGTATGGGACCATCCGTGAAGTATACCCTTTCAAACAAAAAAATAATTTTCCAAATTGGTTCAGCCGCTTTCGAGTAATCGATAAACATAAATACATAAAAAAAAAGGATTCCGACGAATTGCGAACCTCCTCCTTTTTGATAAAGTCGGTTAGAAATAGGAAAACAGAACAGCAGGAGAAAAAAATAAAAGTTAAAGTACCTACTTACAGAGAAAAATTAAAGACGACGACGTGTTCAAAGAAGTGTCAAATGCACGAAAGGAGCCTCTGAGGCGCACTATAATCTTTTCTCCACACTGGTTCGAAATAACTAATGACTTGACACATGAGAAAAGTGTTTTATTTTTTGTTTACATATTTCTTACATAAATTTGTGTTTCGCTAATTGCAATGCCGGCCGGCGTCTGTCCGGATGTCCTCCTCTACAGGTCGCTTTTCTCAACCGATTATCGTGAAATTTTGTGAGCAGGTTCTATAACTAATTACATAGTTTTTTTTTGTCGATTCAGTTTTTGGAAATTTAAAAAAATGGCGCAGATATGTGGTTAGAAAACGTAAAATAAGTTATATTTCAGTCATTTCGAAAAATGTTTGCGAGGTCTACAGCTCACAGAGCCACTAGTATAGATTATGACCAATGGGCAGAAAAAATGGAAACAAAATATCATCGCATAGAGGAATGTTTAGATAGATAGAGAGATCAACGCTTTATTGCACAGAGAGAACACACAAAAAACAATTAGCTATAAAGTTGTTCAATGGGCGGTCTTATTACCAAAAGCAATCTCTTCCAGGCAACCTTTGGATGGAGAGGATAGACAAAAAACAAAATACAAGTGTACAAAAAGTTACATAACATAATCTACTAACCTAATAATAATATAAAATATGAAAATTAAAGCTACAAAAAAAAATTATACAAAGAACGAAAATTATGTGTAATGAAGTAGGTATTAATTAATAAAATGGCATTAATAACAATTAATGGACGTTAATAATTTCCTGAGCGGTTCTCTTACTATCCTACTTCTAGTTACCAATATTATAAAATGTTACTTTACCATGAAAAAACTAAAAACGTCGAAACTGAACAGATTTGAATTAAACTTGATTTTTTAAATCGACTATAAAAGGAGGAAGAAATTCTCTATTACTTTTTTTCAGACCTCCGTCGTGTAAGGACTAAGGACCGATTTGGGAAAAACTTCCCGTTTGGTCCCATTTCAATTTTAAGAAAATATGCCACCACTAAGATTGGTAGAATATGGATAAGCAAATTTTTATAATTGGACTTTAAATTGTATTTAAGAGGAATTATGGTTAAAAATAATTGGCATCCATTTTGTTTTCCCATTGGTTTATTTCCCTAAACCAGAGATGCATTTTTTTATAGGCTCAGTTTTTAATAAATGAAGTCGGTTTAGCCATCTGCAAAGATATTTGCGCATATTATATATCAGATCATTCCCCACTAGGCCCATTTCCAGTTCCATTGACCGCCATTAATGAGACAAATTAGAATTAAAATGTCTAATTTGTCCTATTATTTGGGGCGGACAGACAGACAGACATACGGAATTTGAAACAACGAGTATACGAACTATAATCGTTGTTTCATATATTTATTTACTAGGTGCTGCCCGCGGCTTCGCGCGCATGGTACCTACATAAAAAGTAGCGTATGTCCTTCTCCAAGGTCCCATTATCTCTATACCAAAATTCATCAAAATCGGTTCAGCCTAAACCGCTGAACCGATTTTGATGAATTTTTAAAACCTGAAAACGTGACAGACAGACAAAGATACTTTCGCATTTATCAACATTGGATCACTTTGTACATTTTGTAGGGGTGAGTCGATTCAGCTGTAGTTTATATAAAGGAGTGCAGAATGCTAATATTTTTTTTTAAATTAGGCATTAAAAATACATTAATTATTAATTAATTGTGGTCGAATTTGAACCAGTGGGCGACCACTAGTTCAAATAATTTAATAAGTACTATAGCACTGAGTGTAGGTACTTATTACGATATTGCGTTAAGTGTTGCAAATTTCATGCATGATGATATGTTATAATGCCGTAGTGTAGTGAGAAGTGCACATAGAATGCACCACACCAAGGTTGACCGGTGACATTTGGAAGCTACCAGGTAGTCTAAGACACCCGGTAGATAGTAGACTGGAACCAGGTAAGTACCTGTTTTGTGCGAGATTTGTTTTAGAAAACGTGAAATACAGGTCACCAACTCCACGGACGTACGATGGAGATCTAGGTACAATTTGCCAAGTAGACTCCTACGTTTTAGAATTATCAAAAGTAGATCGAAAAAAAAAATATAATCTAATACTAATTTTAAAATTCATTATCATTATCATTTTAAAATTACACGGTAGATAAATACACAAGTATATATGATTAATTTCTTTTTTAACCTTAATTGTCCGACAGCAGGGCAAAGGTCTTTTCTGAAGGGTTTAATTCTACCCGATCATCGGCTACTGCTTTTATAGGTGCAAGTATATTTACACACAAACACACATACAACATATTTACTGTAAAGCTCACAGAATTTTGACGGCCTCTGTGGCGCAGTCGGCTAAGGTCCGGCTGAGACGCAGAAGGTTGCGGGTACGATTCCCGAAGCGGGACAAATGTTTGTATGGCCTGCAAGTATTTGTCTAGGGTCTGGGTTTTTCTATGTATAATAAGTATTTATTTACTAAAAAAAAGTATTAAGTAGTATATCAGTCATGTAGTACAATAATCATGGAACTCGCGTCATCGTCACCGAACGCTTTCCACGAGCTACAATATAATTCGAATATTTTTTTGTTTATAAAGAAGTCTTTATGATCATGGATTAAAGTTTAAATTCGTCATTAACACTTCTTTACAAACCATAAATAATTTAAAAATAATAATCTAATAGCTCGACGATACAATTCACAAGTTAGTTTTCACTTCTATCGGTAGTCCCCAAAGACTGCCCCGCATTTTTTTTATGGCGTGACTTTGCTAAACTATAGACACATTTTGTCCATCACAAATATTTAGTACTAAATATTATAGGAATAGTACTAAATATTGGTCTATCTGTTTAATGTTTAGTTATAGTTCTTGTTATTGATTAGATTTCCATCTTCATTACATAGTATAAAACAAAGTCGCTTTCCGCTGTCTGTCTTTCCCGTTGTATGCTTAGATCTTTAAAACTACGCAACGGATTTTGATGCGGTTTTTTTAATAAATAGAGTGATTCAAGAGGAAGGTTTATATGTATAATACATGCATAATATAGTAGATAAACACTGATAATTTTAGAGGTTTCTAATGTGATGTCGTAAATAAACACATTTTTGCGCTTACATTGCAAATGCTGGCTGCTGGCATTGCACCCGTGCGAAGCCGGGGCGGGTCGCTAGTATATTATATAACTTAGCTTAACAAATCTTGTTCTGGAATATTGTCCTTTCCTTGCTAGAGATGAGGGCGCTGACTCTGCTACACAGTCTTAACCTTTGCAGCTGTCGATTATTTCACTCTTTTTTAACCGACTTTAACAAAAAGGAGGAGATTCTCAATTCGTCAGAATCTCGAAAACGGCTGAACAGATTTGGAAAATTCTTTTTTTGTTTGAAAGGCTTCACAGGTGGTCCCATATAATTTTTGTCAAATTGGTCGAGCTGAAAAATCAACGAAAATCTAAAAATTGTATATATCGATGATGTTTTCATGTACTTCAATACCTCGCTGTCTCATTGGAGCGGTGCGTATATTTGGCCTACCCATATTATATATATACAAAATACATTTACTATCCACTAAAAATGTATGATATGCTCAAATTTCATTCAATGAAGTCGGTTTTCTTTTTAGTTTTTAAAACGTAATTATTGTGTAACGTTTTCCAATTAAATATTTGTGAACTTTTAAATTTAACGAGTTTGAGCTTGACTTAAGATGGTGCCCTCAGCAAATGAACTTTTTCATGGAGAAAAGGAGCTTTTATTTAAAGTTATTTAAATTCAAATTCAGTTTATTACAAATATAAAACATTACAATTAATATTACCCAATGCGTTTGATATGGACATCATACAATACTTATAATAAATAAATATTAAATATTGCTGGACAATGCACACAACACATCTAGTTCCAAACTAAGCATAGCTTGTATTATGGTGACTAGATGACTGATAGAATACTTATATATTTTTAAATACATACTTATGATACTTTATAACACCCAGACAGAACAAATCCTAGTTTCATATTGATTTCATTTATATTAGTTTAATGATTTAATTATGAAATATTGTTAAAATATCCAATAATCATCATCATCAGGTTGACGTCGTTTTAACTTGCAGTTTACACTTATAGGTGGAAAGTAAGCCAGTATTTTTATTAAAATAAAATTTATATAAATAGTTAAATTTATTTTACAGAATTCCTTATTCGAATGTTTTTTGAAAAAAACATGATTTTCGTGATTTTTCATTTGATCGTGATTTTTGCATTTGATCAAGGAGTCGCCTTAAGTAGTATTCGAAATCATAGGATTTTGCAGATATCTTGATATTATATTTGGTTTGCTGATTATTCTGTTGTTTTGCCAGACTAGCTAAATTTTAGTAGAAAAAAACGATTTTGAAGTGATAACTTCTTATGGGACGGTTAACCGCTTCGTTACGTAACGCGTTACGGCGCCAGTCTGTCTTTCTCTAACGCATACGGTAGCGGTAGACAGGCTCCTCCTCTCTCACTCTAACCCACAGCGCTAGTTAGATTAGTTATCACTTCTGTCGAGCTTCCCGACACGCACACGTTTTTTATTTTTGCCTATAAATTAGTGCAACATTTTGAAACGACCATGACATTTTGAAATATTACTTTGTTCTTTTATTGATTTATTTTTTCTAGGATATAAAGCGGTTTTAATCAATACCTCTTTACACGACTAATTTAAACCACGTCAATCACATGGCAATTCAGTGAATTAAAAAAGTGTAGGTAAGTAATTTAAAAACAAGAGTCCACTGCGTTTTCAAAATTACTTTACGGTGTCAGGAGCCAGCAGCTGGCTCCTAACTGCGTATTAGTATTGCCATTCAACTTATGGAACGCAGCTCTCTGGCAGTGATCTGGATCAGTTGAGCTATCTATAGATCGTTTTAAACGGTCCTTTGATAGCTTAAATGTTTCACGTGTGTTTTATATCATTGTAGGTATATTATTCTGTACATTTTTGGTTATATTTCTATAAATGAATTACTTTATTTAGATATGTTTTATTTAAACTTTTGCAAAATAAGATCGTTTGTGATTTATGACATTTTAGTTATTTCTACGAAACTACAGAATCATGATCCATTATAATATTATTATTACGAAATCAAATCACTTAAGTCAACAAAAAGGTCTGTTAAGAGATAATCTTTACCAAAAAAACCCTACTAATCTACTACTATCCCTACTAATATTATAAATGCGTAAGTAACTCTGTCTGTCTATCTGTTACGTTTTCACGCCTAAACCGCGGAATCGATTTTGATGAATTTTGGTATAGGGGTACATGGGACCTTGGAGAAGGAAGGATACTTTTTACGTAAGTACCACGCGTGCGAAGCCGCGGGCATCAGCTAGTTCTGAATATGGCCAAGTAATAGTATTTTACATCAATTAAAGTCCAATATATTTATGCTATAACATATCCAATGTAATGACGTACAAATAGTTAATAATCATAAGCCAAATGTTTAAATTAGCAAGGTAGGTAATTAATTTATGTTCTTTTTTTTTATTTATTTATCATTATAAAAAAGTTTACAATAAAAATAGCACAAAATACCACTAAGGTTTGTAATGTAATGCTACAATAAATCTACACAATATATTAAAACTAGTGAAAGTACTAAAACTTTTTTGTATCTTAGTGCGGCTTCTGATGACTTTGTATCTTAGTGCGGCTTCTGATGACTTTGTATCTTAGTGCGGCTTCTGATGACTTTGTATCTTAGTGCGGCTTCTGATGACTTTGTATCTTAGTGCGGCTTCTGATGACTTTGTAACTTAGTGCGGCTTCTGATGACTTTGTATCTTAGTGCGGCTTCTGATGACTTTGTATCTTAGTGCGGCTTCTGATGACTTTGTAACTTAGTGCGGCTTCTGATGACTTTGTATCTTAGTGCGGCTTCTGATGACTTTGTATCTTAGTGCGGCTTCTGATGACTTTGTATCTTAGTGCGGCTTCTGATGACTTTGTATCTTAGTGCGGCTTCTGATGACTTTGTAACTTAGTGCGGCTTCTGATGACTTTGTATCTTAGTGCGGCTTCTGATGACTTTGTATCTTAGTGCGGCTTCTGATGACTTTGTATCTTAGTGCGGCTTCTGATGACTTTGTATCTTAGTGCGGCTTCTGATGACTTTGTATCTTAGTGCGGCTTCTGATGACTTTGTAACTTAGTGCGGCTTCTGATGACTTTGTATCTTAGTGCGGCTTCTGATGACTTTGTATCTTAGTGCGGCTTCTGATGACTTTGTATCTTAGTGCGGCTTCTGATGACTTTGTATCTTAGTGCGGCTTCTGATGACTTTGTAACTTAGTGCGGCTTCTGATGACTTTGTATCTTAGTGCGGCTTCTGATGACTTTGTATCTTAGTGCGGCTTCTGATGACTTTGTAACTTAGTGCGGCTTCTGATGACTTTGTATCTTAGTGCGGCTTCTGATGACTTTGTATCTTAGTGCGGCTTCTGATGACTTTGTATCTTAGTGCGGCTTCTGATGACTTTGTATCTTAGTGCGGCTTCTGATGACTTTGTAACTTAGTGCGGCTTCTGATGACTTTGTATCTTAGTGCGGCTTCTGATGACTTTGTATCTTAGTGCGGCTTCTGATGACTTTGTATCTTAGTGCGGCTTCTGATGACTTTGTATCTTAGTGCGGCTTCTGATGACTTTGTATCTTAGTGCGGCTTCTGATGACTTTGTAACTTAGTGCGGCTTCTGATGACTTTGTATCTTAGTGCGGCTTCTGATGACTTTGTATCTTAGTGCGGCTTCTGATGACTTTGTTTCGTACTCTGTCTGATTTTCTTAGATTCAACATGCTTCTTTCCATAGCTGTTTGGCATGTTTCTAATTTTTTGCTTTGTGCTTTGGTGAGAGCCCAGGTTTGGCAGCCATAGGTTAGAACTGGTAGCACGCAGGTGTTGTACAGTTTTGATTTGACATGCATCTTGATTTCCTTGTTCTTCATAATTTCTTTTAGCCGCCAGTAGGACTTCCATGCATTGGTAGTGTAGTAGTAGTTAGTACAAAAAAAACAATAGCTACCAACTCGAAACATACATAGGGTATGTAAAAAACAGGAGCTAGGTAAGTACATTTCGCATAGTAAAATTAATTGTTAGGTAAGTAGGATAGGTGAGTTCTTTGCATTATAGATCATAATACGAAGAACTAAAACTAATTATAAATTATATTACCTATACTCTAAATTCTCTAAGAGCTCGGAACAAGCGATAGAGAGGCACGATCTGCCTAAGCGTTCGGCTTGTGACGCATCTTAATAGGTTAAAAGTACCTATGCAATATTTCATTAATCTTTTCTTATGACGTTATCACGTAAAATTATCGTACGTAAACCGACTTTAGAGACAACCATTTTTTTCATTTATAATCGTATTAGCAAATCTTTGATACTAAAAGATAAGACCAGGCATGTATGTAGAAGAATATTAGAAATGTTCCTACGCCAATTCAACTATGACTCCACGGAAAACTATTAGTCATAATAAAGTAAATCATTGTAACCCTAGATTTAAGTGTAATTTACCAGCTTACTACTGTTAATATTGTAATATTGTTAATCTTTGAATGTTTACGACACTCACGTAGCTTATTAAAATGATTGTATTGTACAAGGAAGGGAGAGCTATCTCGCCGTAACACAGTTACAAACTAGCACGGGAGGTTTGTTCCATACTTCATAGTGCATTATGATTATGATCAAATTGTTTAACGTGACCTAATTCATATTATTATGCACTATGTACCCATACACCTAAGTTTTTTGCAATACAATTTATTATTGGTATTATTATTAATATTTATAAAACGACCTTATTGTATTTTTATTTTAACACAGAAAAACTTACTGTCACTTGCGTAAGTTTTCCTCAAATAATTTCAAATGCCCTCGCCAAGGTCTTACTAGAGATTGTTCATAGTCTGTTCAATACGAGTAGAGTCGTGAATTATTGTATTATGTATCTTAAAGTCAATGACATAAATACCACCCCAGCACTCTACTCTTAGGAAACAGACTCCAGGTACTTACCGATGAAAATGAAACTTGTTGCAAAACGAAGGTATTGAACCAGATCATTTCCAAATGCACTCATTCCGTTTATTTTTAAGATTTAAGTTTATTACGGAACTCTTAACAAATTGAAATGGCCAATCGATGGAGCGTAAGTACTCTACCACGTAATGATGTAACAGCACGTGATGTATAGCTCTTTTGTCTAATTATTAAAAAACAAAGACGGAGCATCGCTCTTTGGATAAGAAACTCGTATGAAAGTATACATTCATAATAGTTTGGTCCACGTTCGTAACTAAGATTTCATAACTAGTTATATATCAGGATTTATTTTCACTGTTTTATAACCAGTTATTAAAAAATACTTTTTGCCATTTTTATAACGAGAACCTCTTAGTCATGTATGCTCTCCTGGTACACTGGACAAATTAGCGACCGGGACAGAGAAGAGTAGAAAAAGTTAAATCAGATCGACACCAGTTAGGTTATGTTAGAGTATAGAAAACATCGCGCAAGGCGGCCGGCTGCACGCACGAAAAATTGTCACGTTCCGCCTGAGCCTAGCGTGCAAGCGAGAGCGCGGAACAAGCGATAGAGAGGCATGATCGGTTCATCAATGTTTTCTTATGACGCTATCACGTAAAATTATCGTCCGTAAACCGACTTTACAGACAGCCATTTTTTTTATTTAACCTATTTCGTCCCACTACTGGGCATAGGTTTCCCTCAAATCTTTCCAACTAGCTCTATCTATCGAGTTCGCCCACTCAAGATTGACCCTTCAGCGCTTCAACGAAATATAATGAAAAAAAAAACAAATACAAAAACAAACAAAAAAACAAAAGCAATATCCAATTTAGAATATAACCACAATAAAAACTTTGTTCGAAAGAATAAAAACGAAACTGCTAGTCTTGTCTAGATACCTATCGACAAACATAAAGCATTTTGTATGCTCCGCAAAAAATATAATGAGTGCCAAAAGGTTTTTATAAGTACACATTACCTTTTTTTACTAGGTATGTGTCATGGAAAATTCCCTGTTGCCTACTCGTGTTCCGGCTTGATGAGCAACGAAGCCAATGTTATGTTATAAGCACGGAATACAAAGGCCTTACTAGGTATCTAGTCACTAATCCCTACTCCCTACAGAAGTGCTCATGTTATTGGAAACTTAGTAATCTCTCTTTCTTTACTTCTTTATTTTGTGGGTCTCGGCTTTTAAAACCAATAATATAAATAAATATTGGTGAACAATACGCGCAACACCATCTAGCCCTAAAGTATAGCTTGTATTATGGTGACCAGATTACTGATAGAATACTTATATACAGAACCAACCCCTGAACATCACACAAATGTTTGTCCTTGGAGGGAATCGAACCCTGAACCTGCAGCGCCGAAGGCAGAGCTTTTACCAACTGAGCTGACTGGCCTGTCAAAATATTATTTGCCATGTCCTTGGGCCATTACCTCCGTCTACAGAGTTTTAGATCAGAGATCAGAAAAATCAATTCATAATGCAATCAGAGTTACCGTGGCCGCCACCTATGACAGGAATAGCGGAACTGCCGTGTTCTGGGGGCCATCTTCTATTTGTGTACATATCATTTTGGGGGGTTTTGCCATAGTCACCACGATTGTCAGGCGGATTGGCACATCAGCATATATTTAAATCACATTGAAACATAACATGTACTCTTAAAATTAAATTGTATGCACTTGTGCTAAGAAGTCACAAGTTATTGATTAAAAATCCGCTAAGATTACTGAATAAAACAAATAGTAACACGAGAGAAAATAATTAATGTAGAAGTACTGTTACTTCATGACATGACAAACGAAGAATCCTGTGCAAAATCAATTCAATAAAAGAATGAAATGTCAATTTTAAGTTATTTTAAAATTGTCATATAATAATTATTCTAATTTGAATTAGGTAGGCAATTTTAGTTAGTTTGGCTAAACAGAATCAGAACCATTTTATTGTTTATCCGTCTGCAGCAATTCATCATGACTGAACATCTGATTTCATTATAAATATTTCAGTTTCAGAAGTTTCTTTAGTATATTCTTGATTAAACATTGTTCACAAAGTAGCTAGGTATTATAATTAAGTGACAGCGAGCTGATTTGATGATAGAGCCAGACTGGCGATGCTTTTTATCGGAACTTCTCAACAAATAGATCAATTAAGCTGAAACTTTGCATACCTGTTAAGAATGACCGTGTCATATTGAGGTGACGAGCTGATCTATTCCATGAAACTTCTAAGTAAATTATAGCAGGTAAAATACTTGTGCTTAGGCTCATTTAAATCAGTACGCTTGCCTTGAAAGAATGCTTTTATTCAATATATTGATAAATTTTGTCTTTTTTTTATATACCACAAGCTTACAGCCCGCCTGTAAGTGGTCACTGAAGCCTATAAACGCCTGCAACACCAGGAGCATCACATGCGCGTTGCCGACCTTTAATAAACCTTTTAACTCCTCTTGAAGTACCCCATGCTCTAGTCCCTCGAGAAAACCTCGGCAAGGAGCTCAGTCCACAACCGGAGTGTTCGCAGGAGGAAAATTCTCTGAAACTGCATTGTGCCCGACTATTTACGTTCCAGTGTGTGCAGATGAACACCCCGCCGATGGCGAGCGGTGTTATAATAATAGCTAGTTGTGGGCATCATGTCAAACAACTCCTTTGAACACAACTTTGTCTTGTACCTTGGTACCTAGGTTGGTACTAATTTTCGAACTACGATGACACTCGATACATCGCGAAATCTCAGTTCGGGGCGAACGACTAATTTGTTAGCAGGAGATAAATAAACGTTAAGATATAATGTAGGTACTTACAGAGAAAAAGTAAAAGTAAGTAGGTAAATCTTACTTCTAAAAAATAAAAACAATCTAATAATAAAAGGAACTTATACCTACACTAAATAATATTATGAGTATAGCTTATTTATACAAACGTTTATTCTCACAGTAGCTAACAAACAGTTCCTCTGTCGTCTTCCAGTCATCCGCAAACAGATCCGCCTGAGGATGTAAAGTATGAAGACCGATTCAATGCGGCGGGCTTTTGGACGAACTTTTGCGCCTGGCGGCGAACAAATATTTCGTGGCTTCACTGTGGCGCCTAACGCCAGGGGACTTTGATGCACCATTAAGGTACCATTAACACATTCACTGCCACTGACACGCCTCGCGTGTTCAGGCTAATCTAAGTCTCTACGCCAAGAACACGCCAGGCGTGTTTTGAATGTTTCGGTTATATTTCCAAAACTAGGCCAGATTTTCTGTTCAAATTTTTAGTGCATCATTTTTAAAGGATAGGCTTTGGCATATTGAAGCGGTTCCCTAAAAAAACTAGTTAGTTTTTTTTACGAAAAATAGGTATTTTGTAGTGCCGAGAACACGCTAGGTGTGTTCACTTACTGAAGCTACCCTTAGGTTCCCAAACTTTTTTATTCTATTAAACGCTTTGCTAATTTCAGAGTTATAAGCTTACGATATGAGATTTTTAACCAGTATTTGATGACAAAACGGAATGTCATAATTTATCGGACCGTTGTTTTTACCGGATACAGTACTGTGTCATGTATGAATAAATAATAAATAAATAAATAATGCCGGACATTTCACACAGCACCATCTGGCCCCAAAGTAAGCAGAGCTTGTGTTATGGGTACCACATGACTGATATACTACTTATATGAAGTCGCTTATACAACTCCATACGCCATCAATGAAAAAAAAACGTACACATCCTATGTATATCTTTATATAATTATACATACACACACAGTGACATACACACGTACAGTAAAATTATCTCTATTATATAAAAATCAATTGCTGTTCGTTTGTCTCGCTAAAAATTTTGTCATTATTAATATCTTTCGTTTCCGGTACAAATTTAACTTTTCCTGGAGATAAGATAAGAAATCAATTTATTTCATTTGAATATTTTGAATTTAATTCATACTTATGTAATTAGGTAAAGCCAATCAACCAACATTACGATAATACGAGATAAATAACGTAAACAAACTTTCTGCAGTTCAAAGCTTTTTATCGGTTTAATAATTTAGATGAATTCACTCATATAAGACTGAAAATATGTTTAAATATGATTGTCACTCAATATATTATTAAAACAAATGTACTTGCACTGTTAACAATGCCAATGTTACAGTTTACAATAAAACTTTATTCATTTATGCATGGGAATTTTAGTAAAAAAAGTTTGAGAACCTTAAACTACGTTATAATAAATTTACTTACTAAAATCATTTTATTCAAGCAATGCCGCGAGCACGCCTAGCGTGTCCGCGGTTTTATACGGCGGCATCTCGATAAACTTCAAGAAAATCGTGGTGGCAGTGAATGAGTTAAGGTACCACCACCACCACCACCATACCACCATTAAGGTAGGTAAGTTTAGTCGCCACCCAAAACCGATTGTAAGCCGTTAACTATTCGATTGGTGTGTTTAAAAGTGAAAATCTACGTGTATTCACTGGAAATGGAAGGTAAGTGTCTTATTTCTATCAGGTGTTGTAAACATTTTTGTAGTTTTTTGATGGATTGATTGATTTAGTGTTACTGTAGAATGAAATATGAACATTCGAGACATACAGAGGTTTTTTTCCAGTGTTTTGTTTGGAATCAACATTCAAATTCATGATATAGGTCTTTGATAGAATATCAAAATACCCCTGATTACGCGATTTATTCAGATAAATATAAACACCAAAGTACGAAAAGCTTAATCCAGTTTCTACTGGCTTACTATTAACGAAAAGTACAATTGTAGTAATACAATTACAGTAATTAGGTATTTGGACATGTAAAGTATCGCGACTCTTTTTGAACGTTACTTTTATGATCGATTTTGTTTATGACACAGGGTGTCTACTCTGCGATCCGACTTCGATATATCGATACGATAAACTCGTTGAAATGCACGTCGCATTCAGTCGAATGGTCAGTTATTTCGTTGACAAACTCAAGTTATTGAATCGTCTGTTGTGGAGGATTACGGCATCGATTGTCAAAAGTAATGTTTTTCTAAATTATTCAAAACTTTCTATCTAAATAATTAAAAACTTTCTATCGCTTAAAACGAGCCGAAACGATGTATCTAAGAGTAGGGGTTTGCACGATTATTAACCCGATAGAATCGTTAATCGATTTCTAGAGTAGGCTCCCAGATATTTAATATTATATAATATATTTTGTTGTTCTAGAATAACCTAGAAAAAGGAAATATATTCCAGAATCACAACTTGAAACGCAATGCGACGATGACGACGACGAGTTTGGCGAAGAGATTTATTTCGAACAAAATTCCCAGACTTATGATGTCTGGGAACCTAGTCAAAAAAATGAGGATGAAATAAAATCTATGAAAGACGGTAAAAAAATCAACGAAGGATTATGCAACGTGCACAGAAATAACAACCGAAGATGAGATGACCGCATAGCCAACAATTGATAGCGCTTTTCTCAGAATCGATTTTGTTTTACATAGTTACTCATCAAAAATAAACTATATTGACTTGATCATAATCATAAGGCAGTCCGGGTAAATTTGACATTTCTGGCGTTGGTTATGATCTTTTTTGGTAAGGTAAGGTAGGTACCTACAACACAGATTTGGACAAACTAGCTATTACAATTAATTAGCAAAACAGCACAATTTATTGTGAATTTATTTATTTTTGTTATTTTTTTATTGAAAAGTTTTACAATCCCTGAAGTTTGCGACATCACGCGATATCCTGAAACTGACACTCTAGGATGGATCTGCGTGACAAATAAAGACACTTTTGTTTACAGAACACCTTTGATAAACGTCAGTATATTCGAGTTTATGGGTTCAAATTTTGGCTCCTCTCGTGTGCCACCCGCCATACACAAAAGATATCCATGGCGCCACTGCGGTGCCATCCGCACTGAATCGGTTAAATGTCTCTGTACGCGACTGTTATAAATAATAAATAAATAAACAGTGCGTGCAGGCGTTGGTGCAAGCAAAGGGACACGTCACGTCGGCGTCGCTCGGGTGTATGGGTAATGTGACGTGACTGAACGTGATTTTTGTAGATTAGGTACCTAATCAGAATAATAATCAATATCAGTGTTCATTATCATTAACATCATTATCATTAACTGTAGCAGTATTATTTGAGAGCTAATATGTGTTTAGTGTTCTAAATGTAGTTCAATGGACTTCTAGTCTAGACCACGAGATAATTGCCCCTGTGTTAGGCAATCTTTATATACATAAATCTTCAGTGCGTGTGTTTGTAATTAAACTTCTTCTAAACGGCTGGACCGATTTTGATGATTTTTGTGTGTTCAAGTGGATTCGAGAATGGTCTAGGTTTACAATTATATTTTTTTTAAACGTGATAACGTCTTATAAATCGATGAACGCCGGCTGTACTCACGAAAAAGCGTGACTCATTATCACGTTCCGCTTGAGCCGAGCGTGCAAGCGAGAGCACGGAACAAGCGATAGAGAGGCACGATCGACCAAGCGTTCGGCTTGTGACGCGGCGCCGCCGGCCGGTTTTCTTTTTTTTAAAACGGGCAGACGAAGTCGCTCGCGAACGGGACAGCTTGTAACAAATATCTTACATAATATCTACCTAGATCTGTCTGGCAAAATTATAATATGCTAATAATATGGTATTAATACTTACTATAATAACTAGCCTTTTTGTGTACAAATCTTACTATGCTTTTTTGTCTTATCGAGCCGCTATTTTTTTCTAACAAGTGTGGTAAGAGGATTAAAGTGCGCTTCTAGGCTCCTTCTTGCATTTGGCACATAATAATAATAAATTTTGTTGGACAACGCACACAACACCATCTAGCCCCAAACTAAGCATAGTTTGTGTTATGGTGACCAGATAACTGATAGAATACTATATACATTTAAATGCATACTTAAGATACTTTATAACACCCAGACACAGAACCAACACCTATGTTCATCACACAAAATGTTTATCCTGGGAGGAAATCGAACCCTGTACCTACAGAACCGAAGGCAGAACTACTACCAACAGAGCTGACAGACCCGTCTAATAATATCTGATTATTCTGCCAAATCGCATCTATAATTCATAATTATCATCATAATTAAACCCAATTGTTATTGGGCAAAAACTACCTCTAATTTTCAGCCTTCGCCTATTCCGCCAGAAATTCAATAACACGCGTAGTAATTATCAATTGAATTAAGCCCGATTCGGCAAAAACTACCGAGGTAGTCACCTGCCTGTTCCGCCAGACATTCATCAATTCCTTCCGTGTCTGTATATAAAACAAACAGCAGAGTTTGTCAAGCAACATCCTGAACTATTCAAAACGAATCAGGACTTTCGCACTCGCCAACTATGGGATATATCCAACAGCAAACTGCACATTACTTTATATAAACTTACATAAACACAATGCCAAGCCTACTACATGTGTGTTAAAATTTATAATAGGCTACCTGACAACATTAAAGACCTAAATGGCATTTAATTTTTTGTTAAATTGAAAAAGTGGCTTTTATACAATTAGTGAATATTTTAATTATAGGGATATCTAAACTGTATCATTATTATTAACTTATTAACAGTATTTTGACCTACTAACTATTATTAATTTATATGAAATGACATTGTTTATAATTACCTAATTTATTAATTCGTTCTAATAATATATCTCCCAAGAAAATTAAGTAAAGCTAAGAACTAGGTTAATGACACTAGATAAAATTTGCATGCCAAAGAAGATGGTAGGACATACAATAGACTAACTATTATAAGACCTTATTGTATCACATTATGTTCAAGCAAATAAATTATATTTCATTTCATTTCAATGGCATGCGTATTTCGATAACTGATTGATAAAGAAATAGGAATAGCATTCACTCTATTCGGCCTTTGCTGAGGTCAGCCATAAATGCACTTTGTTGGCACCAATTATTTGTTTAAGAGTGAACAAGTCGATTATCTTTCCATACAAACGTCGAAGGGTGATCACACCACCGTCTGATGATGAACAACCAAAACTAAAAGTGATATAAATTTTTCTTGTCATAATCTATGCTTGTATCAATACAGAATTGTGAAAATAATATGGGTTTGAAAGATACAAGACTCAAAAAAAAACGTTTTTCATCACTGATTTTAGCGCAACTTTAGGTGTGAATAAATAACAAACAGAGTGCGCAAACTAAAAAATTGTTCCTATACGAGCATAGATTATTTATTCAAGAGCTGAAATAACTTTTTTTTTATAATTACATTCAGTAGTTTTTTCATGAGAACCCTTGAGCCAAAGGTCTATTCATTATTTTTACGCAATCGTTTTATTTAGAAATCATAGATTAATCTGATCATATGACCCGAAATTATAATCACGCTATCTCCTTACTGCTCATCTCTATCCTTGGTGCACGTCTATCTTTTTCTCACACTAAGCTAGGTGAAATAGCATGCATTTTAGCTGCGCCCACTAACGAGTTTGTGCCGCTGTCTTGCGTATCCTTAAGCTGGCACTTGGGTAGGTACACATTTACGAAGTGCTAGTAGTGTTTACATAGGTACTTACTTAAGCAAAGTAGTCATTTACATAAATACAAACAGTACTACAGTATTTCACGGCGTCTTGTTGAAACATTGCATGACCCAGGAGCTGGCTTTTATCTGGCCCAGCGTGTTAGCATTGCCGTTCAACGTGGCAATGCTGCCAGTGTCTTGGGGACGCTGGTCCTCTGGCAGTGATCTGGATCAGTTGAGCTATCTATAGATCGTTTTAAACGGTCTTTAGATACTTTAATTGCCTAACATGTATTTTTTATTATTTTGTACATTACTTCTTCAAAAAATCTGATATATGGAAACTACTTATCCATAATTTAGAATTAGGATTTTTTTTATTTTATTTTATTAATTGAGTTGAGTAGTAGGTAAGGATTAAAACTAAAGTAGACCGGTAGGTAAACAGGTAACTATGATACAGGTAACATCTAAACTCAATTAATCTAAAAATAGTTTTGGACACACTTTAATCAACAATGCGCCAACCATGAGTGACAAGTGACGGTGTTCACAGTAAATTTGAAGGGAAAAAATGAGTATTTTGTTAATAATATATATAATATAATAATATATTGGTGGACAATGCACACAACACCATCTAGCCCCAAACTAAGCATAGCTTGTACTATGGTGACCAGATGACTGATAGAATACTTATATATTTTGAATACATACATGAAATACGTTATAACACAGAACAAACACCTATGTTCATAGCGAAGCGTTAATGCATATACTTACGTATGTACTTACCAACACGAGCCCTGCCGCTATTTTCAACTACCTACTTGAGAATGTATTTTAGTTTTATTTTAAGATATTACATTTTTAAGATATTACACAATGGTGGCGATTCGGTTGGTTCATATCTAAAATTAGGAATTGACTTAAATATATTTATTTAGTCATAGCATTTGTAAAACCTATTCGGTTGGTACAATCTAACTAAATTAGGAACGCTTAATTAAGTTAGATAAAATTAAATCAGGATAAGTTGGTAACAGCAGAATACCAAAGGTTAATTTGACAGTTCAAAACCTAATTTTAGCTAAAATTGGTTAGGTTGGTCCCAACAGAATTGAGGCCAATATGTCATTAACAGAAATCACTTACTACACTCGTCCTTATCGTACACATACAAGAGAGCCACTTTTTAAAAAAAAGGAGGCAAAAAAATATTTTTATTTTTGTTACCTGCGTCATTTATGAACCGATTAAAAAAAATGTGATTTCATGTGAAAGGATATACTTCCCGATTGGTCCCAAATAAATTTTATATAAATCGTTTCAGTAGTTAGGTTTTTAAATAAAAAAAAACTGAAAAAAAATATGCCATCCACTTGGATCAACCGAAATTTTGATGTAATGCTTTTTCATACATGAAGTCGGTTGTCTTTTTAGTTTACAAAACGTAATTATGTTAACCGAGACTGCTGCTATCAAAAGAGACCACACTACACGATACGAATACAAATTTATTCTCTCACTCATAAACACACACACACTTCTTTTCTCTCACACACATTCGAACTGTTGGTACACTGAATGTTGAATTGCGGGATTATTCCCATCTGTCCCCCTGCTTTGTCCCCTCAGGAGGACAGATGGGCCAAAAAAGTTCGATCTGTCCCCCCGTAGCAAAGAGGGGGACCGATCGAACTTTTAATATTTTAAAAAGTTCGATCTGTCCCCCTCTTTGCAACGGGGGGACAGATGGAACTTTTATTCATTGAAAAAGTTCTATCTGTCCCCCCGTCAATTGGAAGGGGGACAGACAGAACTATTTATTCTTGCCTGTCCTGTAAAGCTGTATTCACATTCCAGTCTGTTTATGTTATATAATGGCATAATTCTATATAATGTCAAGCCACCGGTTACCGTCACTACTAGAGCTAATTTAGCTTTCGCGGAGTCCACCTTCTGTACTTGTACTAATATACCAGATTCTGTGCCAGATCTGAGAAATTTCCATGAAGTACATGACCGGCTTCTTCGTAAGCAGGTACATTGTATTTTCGATCTTAGTCTTTTAGGTCGTAGTCTTTTAGGTCTTTTAGTTTTAAGTATCTAGTGTCTAACCTAATGTTTTGATGTGTTTACCATGACTAGTGGTCGCCCACTGGTCAAAACTCGACCATAATTAATTAATGATTAATTTATTTTTTATGAATAATTAAAAAAAAAAAATAACATTCTGCACTCCTTCTCTATATAAACAACTATCTGTTGCACGCGACTTCGTCCGCATTTTTTTTAAAAGAATTGTAGTTTAGATCTTTCCCCAGGATGCAATTTATCTCCTTACCAAATTTTATTGATAAGTTTGAAACCAATCACACCCACCACCCATTTAAAAAGTTTCCATACAAACATTCACAACCCATTTTACGCCTTTATGAGAGTTATTGTAAAATCCTGAAACACGTGTACATTTATTTCGCATTTTATTTATTCAAATCAAGTTTCAAGCAAATCGCACCACGCGTTAAAAAGTTTCATACATTCGATTTCACACCTTTTCACCCTCTTAGGGGTTGAATTTCAAAAAATCCCGCCTAAGTGAGTGGTTTTGCTGTAAAAGGAAGCTACCTTCCAAATTTCAGCTGTCTAGCTTCAGCGGTTTCGGCTCGGCGATGATGAATCAGTCAATCAGTCAGGTTAAGCTCTTTTATAGGTCTCAGCTCTTTTATAAGTGTGCGAAATTTCATACTCTTCAGTCCGCGCAATTTTCGTAAAAAGACACACACAGTTTTTGCTTCACCGTATTATATAGAATAGACTAGAATAATAGTTTATTTGACACACAACACGAAAAAAAGTTTACAGACATTGAGAAACAAACAGGAAAATGATTAGAGTAGGTAGGCCAAATTACACAAGATAAGAGAGTACATTTTTCGCTTGTGGTGCCAAACAGGTCCAGTCTTAGCTTTAATGCCACTCCTATTGGAGACAGCGCTATTAATATAATTAATATAAGTATTAATATAAAGATGTATAATGGTACCATTGATTGTACGTATCCGCTTGTTTATCAAATAAATGTAGTATCTATCTATCTATCTATCAAAATGGTGTCACTGTCGGGAACGAGACGCCAGAGTGACAGTCAGGGAGTTTATAACTCCACTAAATCGTTTCAAAACGAGCACTTGCTTAATGATATATACTATGAAGAGACCTGCAAGTTTATTTGTTTATTTGCAGCCGGCTTTACGTACCTACGTAGGTACACTAGATACATACATAATGGGATGCATTTTCCGATTTCTCCATAGCGGAAAAACCTCGTGCTCAACTGCTATTTGTCATGCTACGAGTATTACAATGAGCATCGCATCACTGTGACGCGTAATTATCTGCGGCAACCTTCCAGTTAACGTGTACCAACAACGTGCGATCTGTTTGTGCAAATATAGTTTAAATTTCAACCCCATTAAGCAGTTTTTCAACGTTCCACCGTGCCATCAGTGTGTAAGTATCAAACTTTAGTTTAAACTACATTGTGTAGATATATTTTCAACATTCCAGTTAACTTGAGTGCCGATAGTGATAGAGATGTGGATAGAGAAGTGAGAGCGAAGTGATATTCACGCGATTACTCTAATTTATCTTTTGACGACATCTGTGGCGCAGTGGGCTAAGTTCCGGCCGAGATGCAGAAGGTTGCGGGTTCGATTCCCGCCGCGGGACAAATGTTTGTATGATCTGCAAGTATTTCTTTCGGGTCTGGGTGTTTCTATGTATAATATGTATGTATTTACAAAAAAATAAGTATATAAGTAAGTAGTATATCAGTCATGTGGTACCCATAACACAAGCTCTGCTTACTTTGGGGCCAGATGACGCTGTGTGAAATGTCCCTGATTATTTATTTATCTCCAAAATAGTCAGTTCAAGAATTTAGATTTACTAGTTCTTGCCCGCGACTTCGCAAGCGTGGTTTGCACTTACATAAAAATAAACCTATGACCGATCCCAACATACCTTATCTCCTTATTTATTTCCTTTTAAGCTAAGATTCAGTTTGCACATCATTTTAGAAATATATGTTTATGCTGGTTAAAGCGGCAACGCCGCCAGTAGCTTGGGAACCTCTGGCAGTGAGCAGTTGTCTGGATAAGTGGAGCTTTCTATAGATCGTTTTTAACGGTCCTTAGATAGCTCATCTGTTTCACGTGTATTTTATATTATTCTGTATATTCCTGTAAATATTTTTGTAAATAAATGTAGTTTATGCTTAAATTCGTCTCAGATGCCGAGGAAATGACGAAAACGACATCCGTAACCTTCAAATTAAAAAAGCCGTAACAATATATGCGCTCCAGTCTTTAAGATTCAGAGAGGCGTCTAACATAATCATCACGTGAACCAAGAGCTGGCTCCTATCTGGCCCAGCGTATTAGCATTCATCGTGGCAATGTGCTTGATGACGCTGCCCTCCGACAACTGCATCAGTTGAGCAATCTATAGATCGATTGAAGCTGTCCTTAGATAGCTTGGCTTATTCCCAGATGTCCACAACTTCATTGTTTTCAGAAAAAAATTGCTTTACACTTTGATTCCCAACGGGTCCAACACAGTTTAAATTTAATAATGTTTCCTCGCCCAACGGGTCCATGAAATTGTTTGGTACAGTAACCAATAAAGGTTTCCATAAGACATGCAAATATTTGTTTCTTTTCAACTATTTCACATGTAGATATTTTATATTATTGTTTTTTATTCTGTAGATTTCCATAAAGTAAGATTCTTAATTTTAGAATTTTTGTGGTTAAAGTTGTGAAATAAATTAAAGCTAATTTACCTACTTAAAACCGAACCTAGATGTGACCTTGTAAGACAACATTAGATTAGATATCAGCAAATAACTAAACACTGTTGTATAAAACAAAACAACCTTTGAACAGTTGTATTTAGATCATTTACTTTCATTAATATTAGACCTCCATTCAAAACTGAGGTCACCTTTCATAAAATTATCGCCTGAAAAACAACTTAAAAAACATGGTCTTACATACTATAATCATCTATTAGAAACATAACTTGTAAAAAAAACAAGTCTCGCAACTCCGTTTCTCTTCCGTAAAAAGTTGTGAGATCGACAATACCAATTAACTCGGCCACGGAGCCTAGACCTGAGGATAATGTATCCACCCACTTACTAGTAGATACATAGATATAGCTCTATGGGTATACTTACCCATAGAGCTAAATATTTGGATGTTTGGAGGAGAGAAACAAACAGTTAGGTAGGTAATTAGAACAATTAGGTAAAAAGTAAAAAAAAAAATTTTGGCCTTATGGATTCGAGACCCCGGGCCGGGCCCGTGAGCAGCAGGAGCCCACCGTGTTTCCAAAATTATTTCACGCCGTAGAAACATTGCGTGAACCAAGAGCTGGCTCCTATCTGGCTTAAGAGCGCTATCACATTTTGCCGCGCCAAGTTAGGTATATAGACTGCCAACTACTAATATTGTATTCTGTGTAGGTGAGGCACGTATTGCGCTGTAAACGAGTCGACTAAACGACTAAAGACTTGATCCTTAGCACGCCCCGGACACTAGACCACTTTTCCAAACAAAGGTCGAGTTCTTCGTTTTTATACGTCTTTATACTAAATAGCTAGGCTCAGCTATGAAGATTAAAGTAGGTAGTCTTCTCGTAGGTACCTACCTAACCTTCCAACACTTGTTTAAGTTTTATTTACATAACTACCTAAACCATCTGTGGCGTAATGTAGGTAGGAAGGTAATATTTTTTATGAACAATTGCATTTCAAGAGTAGGTAGGTAGAAAACCTAGCAATCATTAGAGTATTAAAGTAAGTTGGGTACTTGTATGTAGCTATTACGATTTACTATTTGGGAATCATTTATTATTTTTATATTTGGCTGGCCTGTCAGCTCGTCATCATCAGCAATCGGCGCAACGCCGCCGAGTGTACCCGGCGTGCCGCCGTCGCCCCCGCGACTTGTGTACGTGTGATTATTACTTAACGCACGGTCGGCTTGCGAATGCCAGTTAGCAAATCGCTCCCAAGTCGTAAACGTGGAACTAATACTAAGTATAGAATCGATATTTTAATCCGGTTATAGAATATTTATTTTCTCAAAAAGAAATTGTAAACTTCACTTACATGAGAAATAATTTTAAACATAGGTAAATTTTAAAACATGCTTCGGCAACAATAAAACAGTAGTAAAACTACCAGCAAATAATCGACGTACTCAAACAACTAACAAACAAAACAAAACAACTAATTACATTATAATCGATACTATAATTTAACAATCATCATTAAAATATGTTGGGTATTTGTATGTAGGTGTTACGTACCTACTATTTGGGAATCATTTATTATGCATGGGTTCTAGGCAAACTAAACAGCTAGGCTCAGCATACATAGGTAGGAAGATTAAAATAGGTAGGCTTCTCTTAAGTAGGTACCTACCTAATCTTCCAACACTTTTTAAAGTTTTAATTAAAACCTACCTAACCATCGTACAAATTCGTAATATTGTATATTTTGTTCCTGTCTTAATCTGTACTTTTATGCCTATTACTTGTATAAAATAATTTCGATATTTCACATCTGCCAGCCAGTATATAATCGATATTATAATCGATAAGTACTATAATCGATACTATAGGACCAGAGCACGAATCCAATCCCATTGCATAAAGGGGTGAGACTGTTCAACTGTTCACCTTTGCATTGGAGGATGTTTTCGAGCTCTTGTACTGGCATAGACATGGTATCAACATCAATGGCGAACGCATCACTCACCTTCGATTTGCCGACGATATAGTCATCATGGCAGAATCGCTGGAAGACCTAGGCACAATGCTCAGCGACCTCAATATCGTCTCCTAACAGGTGGGTCTTAAAATGAACATGAGCAAGACAAAAATCATGTCAAATGCTCATGTTGCTCCCGTACCGGTAAATATTGGGAGCGATATAATCGAAGTTGTAGACCATTATATCTATTTGGGTCAGACGATTCAACTAGGCAAGTCCAACTTCGACAAAGAGGTCAGTCGACGAATCCAACTCGGATGGGCAGCGTTCGGGAAATTACGGCACATCTTCTCGTCACAGATACCGCAGAGCCTCAAGACGAAAGTCTACAATCAGTGCGTGTTGCCAGTGATGACATATGGAACTGAGACTTGGTCGCTAACTATTGGCCTCAAACACAAGCTCAGAGTCGCGCAACGTGCTATGGAGAGCTATGTTGGGTGTTTCACTACGTGATTAAATCCGCAACGAGGTAATCCGTAGAAGAACTAAAGTCGCCGACATAGCGCTCAAAATTTGCAAGTTGAAGTGGCAATGGACAGGTCTAGGCAAACTAAACAGCTAGTCTCATATACATAGGTAGGAAGATTAAAGTAGGCAGGCTTCTCGTTGGTAGGTACCTACCTAATCTTCCGACACTTTTTTATGTTTTATTTACATACATACCGAACCATCGTACAAATTCGTAATATTGTTGTTTTTCAACATGCCATATTTAGTTCCTGTACAAAATAATTTCGATATTTCACATCTGCCAGCCGTCACGTGACGGCTCACATGCTCATGCACGTATTAGCATTGCCATTCAACGTGATAATGTTTTGGGAAGGCTGCCCTCTGGCAGTAATCTGGATCAGTTGATATCTATAGATCGTTTTAAACGGTCCTTAGATAGCTCAACTCAATAAATCAATATATAAAAATAATTTGATTTTTCTTATTTACTCACCATTTAAACCTTCCCTGGACTTCCACAAATAATTCAAAACCAAAATCAGCCGAATCAGTCCAGCCGTTCTCGAGTTTTAGCGAGACTAACGAACAGCAATTGATTTTTATTACATAGATTGTATGAATTGTCCAACATATAACGATTCCTGACTATAATTTTGATAAATCTTGGTATAAAGATAAATAGGACTTTGGAGAAGAAAATAGACTACTCAAAGTACTAATCCTGCGCAGGCGAAGTCGCGGGCACTAACTAGTGTAAACATAAATTAAAAATTATAATAACTACGTGCACGTCTCACACTATGTTAGTTGGAATAGCATTAAATTTAGCTGCACCCACTGACAAGTTTATGTTGCTGACTAGTGTGTCCATAAGGAAGTATGAAATAACTAGATACTACATTATTGAATTACTAATATTAACATACTTACCTAGTGCCGTAACAGGTTTATAAATAAATAAATACATTCCGGACATTTCACACAGCATCATCAGGCTACAAAGAAAGCAGAGCTTGTGTTATGGGTACTATATGACTGATATACTACTTACATCTTTTTTTGTAAATAAATACATACTTAGAAACACCCCGATCCGAGACAAATACTTGCAGATCATACAAACTTTTTGTCGCGGCGAGAATCGAACCCGAAAGCTTCTGTATCTCAGCCAGGCCGTGGCCCACTACGCCTCAGAGCTGTCAAATTATAAACGCGACAGTTAGTTTAGATGTTTGTACTTTATATTAGTATGTTTACAGAAATAATTACAGAAATGTACATAATAATATAGAATACATGTAAAACAGTTGAGCTATCTGAGGACGGTTTAAAACAATCTATAGATCGTGATCTGGATCAGTTGAGCTATCTATAGATAGCTTAACTGATCAGTTCAACTGATCCAGATGAGCCAGATAGGGACCAGCTCTTGGGTCACGCAATGTATCTACCAGACGCCGTGAGATAATTTTGAAAACGCGGTGGGCTCCTGTTCTCCATGGGCCTAGGGTATTTATATAATATTAAATGTATTTATTTTTGTGGTTCAAGACCTCCGTAACGGCTAAACGGATTTGAGTGGAATTTGGTATGGATGTAGTCTGCGACCCGAATTAGCGTATTGGCTTTTTTGTATTCTCCACTTTTGTTTATTCTAAAATATATTTTTCAGTTTGTACTGATTGTGTGTGCTTGAGTAACAAATAAATGAGTGTCTATGTCTATGTCTAAAGTAACTCGTATCACATAAAAAAGTATTTTTTCAACTCGGTTCATAAATGACGGAGCTATGAGGTAAAACACAAATAAAAAAATACAATTGAATTAAGAACCTAGTTTTTGAAGACGGTTATTAATGCAAAAGTTTGTGCAGATGTTTGGAGGTTTGGAAGATTATTTTTTTACTTGTTTCTTTCATTACTCAATCACACAATAAATGCTGTAATGATTTGGATGAAACTTAGAATAGAGTAGACAGATGTGGACCTGTCTCAACATATAGGATTTTTACACTGGTAATGTCGCGGGCAGCAGCAGTATCTTACGACCTCTGTGACGACGGCGACGCAGTGGGCCAGAGCCTGGCTGTGGCACTGAAGGTTGCGGGTTAGATTCCCGTCGCGGAACAAATTTTTGTATGTTCTGCAAGTATTTGCCTCGGGTGTTGCTATGAATAATATGTATATGTATATAACACAAACAAGCAGAGCTTGTGTTATGGGTACCACATGACTGATACATTGGGGCTAGATGACGCTGTGTGAAATGTCTGGCATTATTTAAGTATTTATTTTCTCATATATAGTGGCACTGTACCCAATCATGTTGGTTCGGGTTTCCGGTGCATCTGATTGAAATTTCCGCAAGGATTGCAAGCACAAGTGAGAAGGTAAAATTATAAGTACTTCCAACATGCAATGCAGTTACCTAATTGGAGCAGCTGTAAGTCTATACATACAGCTAAACGTCAGTTAGTTAGCCAGCTTGATCAGATGACTGATATATATTTTTAAATACATGTATGTGAAATGTCCGGTATTATTATTATTATATTATTATTTTTAAATACATATATATTTTTACACACAGACAGAACAAGCGAACAAACGTTTATAACAACGACACACAAACTACATTTTACACAACATCATCTATCCCCAAAGTAAGCAGAGATTGTGTTATGGGTACCACGTGACTGATATAATACTTAAATACTTTCTTTTGTAAAATATTATACATAAAAAAACCTCCATACCGAGACAAATACTTGCAAATCAAACAAATATTTGTCTCAGGCGGGCCTTGACCCACTGCGCCAAAGAGGTCGCCAGAAAATAGACGGCATATATTTGGCAAAGATTATATATAATAAATAAATAAAAAAATAATGCCGGACATTTCACACATAAACATCTGGCCGCATAGCTTGTGATATGAGTACCACATGACTTATTTTTTTATTTATTTTTGTAAATATATACATATTATAGATAAAAACACCCAGACCTGAGAAAAATACTTAGACGCAACAAAATTTATACAAATAGGACGCGACGTATTGCATCGTTCGTCATCGCATTCAGAAAGTATGGTCTCAAGTCTCAAGTATCTACTCTGCGATACGATTTTGATATATCGAAACGATAATTCGTTGAAATTGAAATGTTCGTCGAATTCAATCAAATTGAATTGAAATAAAGTTGTAGGTATGCACGAAAGGTCTCTAAGGCGCCCTTTAATCCTTCACCACATCATATTGACGACCTCTGTGGCGCAGTGGACTAAGGTCCGGCTGAGACGTAGAAGGTTGCGGGTGCGATTCCTGCCGCGGGACAAACGTATGTATGATCTGCAAGTATTTGTCTCGGGGATTGGGTGTTTCTATGTATATGTATGTATATATGTATCTATATATATATGTATGTATGTATCTATATATGTATGTATGTATGTATGTATGTATGTATCTATATATGTATGTATGTATGTATCTATATATGTATGTATTTAAAAAAAAAGGAGTACATATATAAGTACTATATCAGTCATGAGGTAGGTACCCATAACACAAGCTCTGCTTACTTTGGGGCCAGATGATGCTGTGTGAAATGTCCGGCATTATTAATTTATATTCAAATTATCGAATCGTCTGTTGTGGAGGATTATGACAACAATTGTCAAAAGTAACGTACAAAACGAGTCGATACCAATAGTATGTTTCAAAATGTTCTTTGTGATTGTATTGAATAAAAACATTTTAATTTGAATATATCGTTTTATCGATTTGAAGAGTAGACCCGCTGGTTTATAGACATAGTCCATGGGGGGTCACAATAATTAATAATAATAAATAAATAATAAATATTGCTGGACAATGCACACAAGATCATCTAGTCCCAAACTAAGCATAGCTTGTGTTATGGTGACTAGATGACTGATAGAATACTTATATATTTTTAAATACATACTTATGATACTTTATAACAATATAATACAAACTGGAAATTAGAAGAGAATGGGTACTTGCTCGGTAAGTGCTTTGTACCGAGGTAACACTCTGACGGTTCAGTTGGTAGTAGCTCTGGAAATTAGAAGAGATTGGGTACTTGCTCGGTAAGTTCTTTGTTCCGAGTTAACACTCTGACAGTTCAGTTGGTAGTAGCTCTGGAAATTAGAAGAGAATGGGTACATGCTCGGTAAGTGCTTTGTTCCGAGTTAACACTCTGACAGTTCAGTTGGTAGTAGCTCTGGAAATTAGAAGAGAATGGGTACATGCTCGGTAAGTGCTTTGTACCGAGGTAACACTCTGACAGTTCAGTTGGTAGTAGCTCTGGAAATTAGAAGAGAATGGGTACATGCTCGGTAAGTGCTTTGTTCCGAGGTAACACTCTTTTAGTTCAGTTGGTAGTAGCTCTGCCTTCTGCGCTATAGGTTGCGAGTTCGCTTCAGGTTAAGATATCCCTTCCCCCAGGACAAATATTTGTGTTTGATCTATGTCTGCGTGTTACAAAGTATCGTAAGTATGTATTTAAAAATATATTACATATTTATTAACTAGTACGAATGTCAATTACACTAATTAAAAAAGATCAATAATAAAACCTTAAATGATAACACAAATTAAGATGTCAAAGTTAAAAAATGATAAGGTTGTTATAAATGTCTTGTACCTAAGCATCAATAAAGAAAATAGTCAAACAATTATATCTATTATTTATTTAATTAAAAATCGAGCATAAAAAACTGTTAGTAAAGGTATATTTCAATCAGTCAATAAGTATTGTAATTTATTTATTTATTTATTGACTAAAATTTTTCTTTTCTGTACTGTTCTGTTCTGTTGCATGAGCGTGCGGAGTGAGTAACCACACTTAACAAATAAAAAACGTCCAAGTTCGTGTCGGTTATCGGACTGTCAACGTCATGTCTCCGTCCGTCGGTATCGTCTTGCGTCGTGTTGCGTCATTGTCGGTCGGTTTTGTTTATATTTTTAGATACTAAGTAAGTACCACCTGTATTTTATCACAATTGACAAAGCGAGCCTATGAACCATATTTATTCAGAACATCCGGGCACAGAAAAGTAAATAGCAGTAAATCCGGCCTCAGAGAAATACTTTACTACGTTTTATAGTTGGTAATGGGATGTAGTTACTTAATAATTTTATGATAATTATCACTTTTAAATTTTTATGACATTTAGGGAAGTCTCTTTATTTACAGAAATGTACAGAATAATCTAACTAATATTATAAATGCGAAAGTAACTCTGTCTGTCTGTCTGTCTGTCTATTTGTTATGTTTTCACGCCTAAACCGATTTTGGTATAGAGATATATGGGACTTTGGAGAAGGACATAGGCTACTTTTTATGTAAGTATCACGCATGCGAAGCTGCAGACAGCAGCTAGTATAAAATAAATGTGAAATTGAAAGTTGAGCATTTAAAGACCGCTTAAAACGATCTATAGATAGCTCAACAGACTTATTGTACCCAATTTACGAATGAGTTCTAAATGATTTAATAATTGGTTGTTAAAAAGCATTCTTATGAATAATACCACAAAGTCCTATTTAGAAAACCACCGACACCATGTAACTACCAACGTATTCTATAAAACCCACCTGTTCGATTTACAAAACAAATCCCTAGGCTTGGTTCAGCGCCTTGCTTACTCAACTATCCCTGCTCCATTACGTAAACTACCGCAATAGCAATTCCTGCTTCACGTGATACTAACAACTTGTTTACGAACTAGACTATTTATTAGACGATCTAAGATTAATTTATTTTATTCACTAATTTATTACAGTCATTTTTAACTAAACGAAAAACCTACCAACCTAATTTATAGTTATGTAGCCCACACTTAAAATTGATAATGTAATAAACGATTTAGGTGCTAAATAAGCTTTTTATATCAATATCCATACTTCTATATAAATTCGAAAGTATCTGTCTGTCTGTCTATTTGTTATATTAGTAGTGTATCAATCATATAGTTCCCATAAAACAAGTTTTGCTCACTTTGGGGCTAGATGTTGCAGTGTGAAATGTCCAGGATTATTTATATTTATTTATGCATGATACTATTTCTGCTTTCTGTGCATGAGGATAAACGATCCTATAATCACACACTACCTAGTGTGCTTTTTAAATCTGATTCCATCATACTTTTATGGATAGAGGTTAAGTCAATAAAAAACACTTGCGATTTTGTCATAGGGGCCTCACCTTCTGACTCTAAGGTCGTGGGTTTGAATCCAGTCGTGCATCAATGGATGTTCTTGTTTGAAAAATGTATGTGCGCTTATACAAGGCAGTACTCTCAAACAGTGAAGGAAAGCATCGTGAGCAAACCGGCATGTCGTAAAACATAAATATTTTGAAAGACAGGATAAGTCTAAAAACTAGACAGAAATTACAAGATAAAAATGTTTCATAAAAGTCGTTGGATCTAACGAAATCTATTATAGTCTTGATTTTTTTTTCCACCCGGATACCAAAATACCCTTGCGTATGTGCTATACAAGTACAAAAACAAGTAGGAAGTTACATGAGTGTATGTCTAGTCCTAATAGGCATCAGCAAGCAATTGACTTGCATAATTAAACAGTTTGATTAAAAGCAGCCGACCTAAATTTTATCCGCGTCGGAAAATCAAGGTAAGCAACTGCATGCGGTACTCTACCGTAGCGCTAATGCAAAGAAAACGACAAAACTTCATGCGCGCCATTCGCGACTGGAACGTGTAACAGAACGCAACTGAACAGCGTCCACTAATTTCAAATCTAGAACATTATTTTTATTGTATTTGACCGAGTAAAGAGTTCTTAACCTACGTTTTGTTCTTAACTTCCGTTTTAATAAAAATGACTATTTACAGCAAAATCGTTCAAATAATACTCGTCAGTGTGTGATGGTTTAACAAGATATTGGAATTTTGCAGGTGTGTTGATTTATAGTGCTTTTGCAACTAACTGGAATGTGTGAGGCTATCAAATAGTTATCATTAATTTATTGTAAACAAAAGATTTATTTATGAACGCATCAATTAAACGTAGATTAAACATTACCAACAAGATACTTCGCTTACTAGTACTTAATTAATTTGTACCTTTAGAAGGTAGCTCAAGAGGTATTTTAAATTTTATAGATGTTTCAACTTCCAAGAAAACATAAAACAAGTACTTAATTCTGATCTTATACCCTTGAAGTCGGATTTTCATGTTACCGCTAAAAGAAACGCCATTTTCTCGGAGATAATGATTCTGACCTTTGCTCTATGCAGTGGCTTAAAGTATTTAATAATTGTGACGTGACTCAATCATTGTAGAGATCATCATTGACTACATTATACTCATTCCTATCATACCTTAAACAAATCCATGTAATTTCAAAACATTCTCAAGCGATTAGGTATGTTAGTTACGTATATAATAAGAAAAAAAAATATGTAGGTACACTAATTACAAATAATAGGTGCTTTTCTATGAAGTAAGTAGCCGTTTTTACTATGAAACCAGTACTTGGTAACGAACGGAACGGCAACTTCATGAGTAATGATGAGTTTTATGTGTGTTTTTTGTGATTGACATGCCATAAAGATTAATCAATAATAATTCAAAACGTCAAGAGGATATAAGAAAACCGTGCTTTTTTATTAGGGTTTCGAAGTCCACAAGGAAACCTTGTAGTTTCGCCATGTCCTTTATGAAATTTTGCACGGTAATCTTAGTAGCCCCTAAATGCCCCTAAATTTTGCATGTATAATGAGGTTGATTTTTTATTTTTTATATCCCACCGTTGAGATATCCTTAGTATTTTAGAGACTAAAGATTCTGTACAGTTTTTCGAAACGCCCATTAGTTTGATAAAAAATCTACTATGAAGTTTAATGTGGCCATTTTTTATAGAGGTCAATGTACTCCTCGCCCCGCCCCCTACCGGCTAAATTGTAGCATTTCTGATTTCTAGCATATAGCTCAACAAATCAAATATTTACAAAATACATAATTACGTTTTAAAAATTAAAAATGAAACCGACTTCATGTAAGTATATAAAAATATCAATATATACAATTTTTAGATATTTGTTGATTTTTTAAAAACTGATTTCGATAAAATTTAAATGGAACCACTTGAAACAAAAAAATAATTTTCCAAATCGGTTCAGGTGTCTTTGAGTAGGTAAACGGTGAACATACATAAAAAAAAAGATTCCGAAGAAAGAGAAAAGAAGTTGGTTAAAAATAGGATAGATAGGTACTTGATGAAATTACAAGAAAAATCATTCCTTAAAAAACCCCCAAAAAATCCATACTATTTGAATGAATTGGATTGGCCACTGGTCTTTCTTATTTCTACTGACATCGGAAACCTTCACTTTGCCTGGTATGACAAGAGCTTGTTCAATTTAATTTGAAAAAGTTCAATGTAATTTGATCGTTGACTTTGTTGTTAGCACGTTAGAGGACTATAACATGCTCTAAAAAGTCTGCTTATTATTGTTATGCTTGTGCAAAAAACCAACTAGGTTCTTAATGCAAATTAACCTTGAAAAAGTTGCACTTATATATTTACGCATGTTACATTAACAAAATTAAATAGTTATTCTTATATAACAAACGCCGTAGGTCAAGATTTCAATGGCAGAATTTTAGCAACGGAATGGAGCTTCTGACATTTGCGGTCATCTTTTTATAGTCTAACTTAACATCAGGAAGAGATTATAATAAGGAAGGCAATACCCACGTATCTACTTTATACTGTAAGTAAGTGCCTAATTGAGCTAGGAATTACCCTCTAGCCTATTAATAATTACATAATAGGTATTAGTTAGAGTAACGTTTTGTCCTTGTCATTTCAATAGATATTAATAATAATTTTGACATTTAATTGACAGATAGCAACATATTTAAATAGCTCATCATCTATTGTGTTATTATAATATAAACCCTTTGTATTAAAAATAACCGGTTATTATTCGGTATTTATTCGTTATTTATCTCGGTTTTTTAATACGATATATTTTTTCACCTTGCAATTTCATAAACCACTACGACTCTAAGAAAATCAGCGCACAATACGAAATAGAGTTGGTTCCTAAAATAGGTACATTATAGTAGATAAATCTAATAATAAATGCAAATACCTTCCGAACCAGAATAACAATTTTATAAGCACTTAATCATAGGTAGGTATCTATGACAAGATAAATACAAATCACTGCTGCACAAAACGTAACCAATCTCATGATACAAACCTCTTTTCAATGGACAATAGAAATAAATTCTCGCGATTATGTCTCACAATATCAGTAGTCACAACGAATAAAAAAACTATTGTTAAGTACTCTTTCCCATATGCATATCCTAGGTAGACGAATATATATATAACGTTCTAATATAAAAAAAAAGAAACGCTGATAGCCTTAGTAGATACACAAGTAGTACACGATTGGTGTATCTAGGTCGCTAAGCTTCCTAAGGGCAATGATAGTTTTTTAAATCTATATCCATAAAAGGCGATGTGTGTATGTATGTATGTTCCCTATAGACTCCGAAACGACTGGACCGATTTCGATTATTTTTTATGAAATCTTTAGATTGGCCTAGCGGGTGATCCTGTGAAGTTTGGTTGTTATCGGATCAACAGAACTTTTTTTTTGCATCAATCAAATTTGGTATGGATATAGATTGTAGGTATCTTAGGAACGGACATAGGCTACTTTTTATGTATGTACTATGCGTGCGAAGCCGCGGGCAGAAGCTAGTAATACTTACAATAATGCTGTACCTACATTTCACAGAGTAAGCAGAGGTTATTGTGATAATATATGGGAAAGACATCTATACTTAAAACTACTACTGAAAACCAGCGCTGGGTGGGCACTCAAGTGTCCATCAATGCGCAATGCTGAGTAGAGATATGCCATATATATTTTAAATGTTGATTCAGCATAATCTGCTGGTGTTGGTTTTCATTTTGCCCCTCTCGGATAGTTCTTAACTAATTATCTAGATTTTACTAGCCCTACCTATCACACATTTTATGGTACATCAGTATGACGCACCAGAATTAGAGATGTTTTGAGCACAGAAAGAAGTTTAACTCGTTTGGGGAAATACCATTAATACCTACCGGCTATCATAGATATACATAATGACCTTTGCCGCCAACGCTATGCTCACATTTAACGAGTCTTTGTTTAAAAAACTTTGTCAACGCATTGCCAATTATGACATTTTAGTTGGTTTCATTAAAAGAGGCAAGTGGACAGAATCTGTTTAAACTCGTGTCATTTAGTAATGTGTATCCCGTACCTCATAACCAAAACCAAATAAGCAAAACAGGCAAGATCAGATAAAAAGGTCAGGCTTAGAGCAAGAACTTTCCCGAGCACTCAGACATGAAGGATTGATTTAAAAAACAAGCCACTGGCACTGCCACCTGTCTATTTGATAGTAGGCACGCAAGCAAATCAGAAATTAACGGAAGAGATCTTTAGAAAGATTTAACATAACACTTCTCAATTCATAATTTTTTTTTCACGCATGTTTTATAAATTGTGACTAATTAGCACACGTCATAAGTCTATTGTATACACAATAGACTTATAATAATAATAAATAAATAATCCCGGACTATTCACACAGCAACATCTGGCCCCAAAGTAAGCAGAGCTTGTGTTATGGGTACCACATGACTGATATACTACTTATATACATTTTTTTTGTAAATACATACCTACATAGAAACACCCAAACCCGAGACAAATACTTGCAGATCATACAAACATTTGCCCCGCGGCGGAAATCGAACCCGCAACCTTCTGCGTCTCAGCCGGACATTAGCCCACTGAGGCACAGAGGTCGTTAATGAGTGTATTATGTATTATTATGTTAACATTTCTATGTGATTTGAACGACGATGAATCCCAAGAAAGTTCTAGACGGCCATTCCGCGATGACGTTTAGAATGTACAAAAAGTCGACTACGACTCTATTATATATAACATAATTACGTTTTAAAAACTAAAAATTAAACCGACTTTATTTAATGAAATTTGAGCACATACTTAAATAAACAATCTAGTTGAGAACCACCTCCTTTTTTTAAATTTGTTACGCATTTTAGTACCTTATCATTTTTCAAAATTCGAAAACACAGCAAAGACACATGGAAAGCAAAACATCGAAATTTCTTTTACTTGGACGACATATTTTTTCCAGCTAATTTGATTTAAAATCCAAACTACTCAACCAATTTTGATGATTTTTTTTCATGTTTTCATAAATGACGGAGTTAAGAGGTAACATAATAAAAAAACAACCTAATTGAGAACCTCCTCTCCTATTTTTGAAGTTCGTTAAAAACATAAAAGTTCTGTATAAATGTTACTTACTATACCTTCTATGTATAAATATTTATGCTGCAAAACGCAGTATTTAATTGTTCAGTGGGTAGGTATTCTAGATATAAAGGTAATAAACACAAAAGAGTGAGTACCTACTGAGCTGCAGAAAAATTATGAAATGCAATTCAAGAACTCCGCGAAGTGTGAAAAATTAAGTCACTAAGTAAATACTTTCGTAATATTTTGCACAATATAAATAGATGCATACTAACATACATTTTAATGTACCTACTTTACTTAACTTTAAAATAAGTACTTGCGTATGTATATAAATTAATTAATTTATTACAAAAATGTTTTACTTAGGTCTTAAAAAAGAGCATTGCAATATTTATTTGTTATTACAGATGTTGGCTCTCTCAGCTCTCAGTTCGCACGCACAACGCCCAAAGTCAAATCAAAACACTATTTTGAGACGCCTCAACTATTGATTGTTAGATTGGTAAGAATTTGAATTTAGAATGACTGACGACACGATCAACCTTCTTTTTTTCTGATAAAAATTGCTCCATTGCTGTTTGAACGTGTCATTGCATTAAAAACAAAAAAATAATTACCTACCTTGGCTTAGATTCAAAATTGAAACTATCGTTTTCGTCATACCAAAATTAAAAACGAAAACAGATGGAAAAACTCAATTCAAAAATATCTTCCATATAGGCTTCAATATCTGCAAGGAGGTTAGGTAGTTATAACCTGCAAGTAGGTTAGGTAGTTAAGTAATTATGTATTATCTTATCTATACAGTCGTAAAAACTATAGTTAGAGACACTTTGTGTCAAGCATACTGCAATGAGCCATGACATTGAGCCGAGGAACAACATCAAACGTAAGTTACGTAAGTAGTAAGTTAGTGTGATGTTGTTCCACGACGTGACTTAACACTCTAAGTGAGAGTTCAGACAAGTGCTTAGGATTCCGTACAACCATTTACCTATTTCTTGTTTCTATTGTAATGTTATGTTAGTCCTGGGAGGAATCGAACTATATGACATTAGCTAATTCGTTTATGTAGCTTTTAAATAACATTAATACAATTGTCGTTCCCAGCGGGGTCCATGTTGAATGGAACAGGCCCTATTTTATGAGATCTTTATTATACCAGCAGAAGACTATGAATAAATAACTATTATATAGTTTTGTTGATTAATCTACCATCATTATTTATAATGCCGGACATTTTACACAGCATCATCTAGCCCCAAAATAAGTAAATCTTGTGCTCTTTGTACCACAAGACTGATATAACTTATGGAGTACTTTTTTTAAAACATACATATTACACATAGTAAGACCCACACCCAAGACAAATATTCGCAGGTATTTTAGGGAATTTTAGTTAGTTTGGCAAAATTATAGAATGAGCGTCAATGGTGGTTCGGTTGGTTCATTTCTAAAATTAGGAATTTTCTAATATATATTTAGTTAGTCATAGCATTTGTAAAACCTATTCGGTTGGTACCATCTAACTAAATTAGGAACGCTTAATTAAGTTAGATAAAATTCAATTAGGATAAATTGGTAGCAGCAGAATACCAAAGGTTTTTTGACAGTTCAAAACCTAATTTTAGCTAAAATTAGTTAGGTTGGTGCCAACAGAATTGAGGCCAATGCCTGCCTAAAATTAAATAAAAACCTCCACTCACTTCTTAGATGTTTATCGTGGCGGACAAACGTACGAGTAGGTAATGTGCAAGTTTTTGTGATAAAATTTTCATGAGCCATAAAAAACGCACCACGCAATCCGAGCCACAGACTGTCTACAGATATTTTATCTGGACCACAGACAAACGCCGCGCGTCATCGTCGAAGCTATGATTCTTGAGAGTATTATTGTGTGGTGACTGGTGGTGGTGACATACATACATGTAGATACCTAGGAATTTCCTACAAACACTACCTAACCTACCTATTACACTGGTAATATGTGTAACCTTACCTGCATAATAATCGATTTTGAAAAATTAACCTACCTTGATTAACACATAAAACCATTGATGTTTTTTGGCATTTCACAGCTTTTTAAAAAAAAAAGTCGTCGGAGATGGATCATCAAAAAAGCTTGATGTTATGTTATTCCTACTGCATTCATCGACATTGCACCACTGTAAATGGTGTAGTAAAAATGCAATTTACTATTATAAACTATTCGACCACCTTGTGGCTAAGGTGGGCGATTCCCACCGAGAGAGAAATGTTAGGATGATCTGCAAGTATTTGTCTTGGGTCCGGGTGTTTCTATGTATAATATGTATGTATTAAAAAAAAAGTAGGTATATCAGTAGTACATCAGTCATGTGGTACCCATACCACAAGCACTGCTTACTTTGGAGCCAGATGATGCTGTGTGAAATGTCCGGCATTATTTATTTATTTATTTAGACTAAAGATTCTAAATCTCCATTGAGTATTACGTGAAAAACAAAATGGCGAACATCCAAAAACTTATTCCATAATTTTTTTGTTAATTTTTTATGCAAAAGACATCAACGCGCTACGCTCCACTCTTGTTCTTGGTGCAAAAACAATATCGTCAATTTCAACCTACCTACTTTCGTATGAGCCGGTGTTAACTTTATTATGCTGCTATAAACAGAAAAAACAAGTGGTACACTTTTTAATAAATAACATTGGTATCTAGGCCTACTATTGAAGTGTCTGTCGCATATCCACACGATATCCATTTAATGAATAGAGCATTATAACACCAGTTATAATGGTAGTATCCAGCATTCTTGAGGTCCTTCATCTGAGGAGTAACATTCCAGACACGATGTCAGATGCAGTAGAAGGTGGAACGTCCATCGCGTGGCGATTGCTGGCCACGTTGGAAGGCGGGTCTCTACTTCTCGCCACATCAGCTCTGCTCGCTTATATGGCTAGCAATAAGATAGCGAGGCAGACGACGAGAGGACCTTGCAATTCTGTATTGGTAAGCCTCTAACTAAAGCATCAACTCATCAGGCAATGCCTTCATAATATAAGATCAATTGTTGAGCGTTAGGCAGGCAAAAACACAAAAATGGCTCGACTGATATGATTTTTTTTGTTTTGTTCGCCTAATTTTTCTGATGGTTTAACAAAAAAAAACATTAGGAGAATCCAAAAGATACAGCCGATTTTTTTTTAAACCAAAATAAATTATTTTATGAGAATTGTATGGGAATTACCACTTCGGAATACTTTCAATATTTTGTCAATCAAATCAAGTTTAAGTTGTATGAAGTTCACCGCATCATCTAGTTTTGTATGTATGTATGTAACTCAGGTACACTTACTGTTCTACTAATGTAACAATCAAAAACAGTTTCAGCAGACAAATCTTCAGTTTTATGAGTTCGCGGACAGAAAAGTCAAAATCATTTTAAGTAAATCTGAAAATACACTACAGTCTAGAGTGTAATTTATTTAAATTAAATTATATCTTTATTTCAGACTACATTATGTCCATAATATACATGAAATTATCATAAACATTAAAAATCATCTACAGACCTCTTAAGAGGCCAGCGGGAGACGAATGGCCCCTACAAACGTAATACCAAAATGATTTGTAACTCAAGCATATTTCCACTATATTGTTGTATTATTTGTATTTAAATAGTATTTATCTAGGTTCTAGATATATACTATTTAAATAGGTACATCATCTCATCATCATCATCATCATCATCAGCATCATCAGTATTATCATCATCATCACAACCATTCAAAATAAAAAAAATCATGAGTGCAATTCACACGTAGTAGAAGTGAACTGAGTCACAAAGTTGCCAAAAAAAACGTTATCAAACATTATATTCTCAAGCGTCGTTATATTTTTTGAAGTGAAAAATTCTTTAGTTTCGTTGTTATTTTGAAAGTCGATGAAACGAAAAAGCGACAGTAAAAAGAGACACATAAATTCATAAGATTTAACGTGGGAGAAATTGAGATAGGAAGCATTATACAGTGTTTCTTATATTCGTGGTTCAAAAATTTTTTAAGGTTTGAATTGCCCGCATGTTTTTTTAGTAAATACATACATGTAATACATAAAAACACCCAGACCCTAGACAAATAATAACAGATCATAGAAACATTTGTCCCGAAGCGAGAATTGAACCCACAACCTTCTACGTCTCACACGGCCCTTGGCCCACTGCGCCACAGAGGTCGTCCCCTCGGTCGAAACTTTGCATAGATACATCTATGCAAAGTAGATTTTAATTTTTAATTTTGGAAGATTAAAATACCTATGTATATGTTACCTACTTTTATATCAGAAAAATGCTTGAAACCGCAGACAGAAGCTTGTATTTTATTTACCTACCGCCTTCGAATTGTCAATGACATCAATGATCAATGACAGAAATATACCTACCTACATACACCTACTCACACACACATATGCACGTCACTACGGTTGTATTTAGGTATTGTATTACCGCGTCCCGCGCCTCTCGCACGCCCCGCGCACGCTTAGATCATTTAAACAGAGATAGAGACATTCGGAGCAATTTTTGCACGCGCCTCGAATTGAAGTTGCGAGCGAGCTTCACCGACTTCTTAATCTACATACATAATAATGAATTACAAAATAATAAGTACAATAGTCAAAACAAAGAAATACATTAAAAGACTTACACAAATTTATTTAGAATAATTATACTTTATGTTATTATTATAAGTGAAAACGTGCATCCTCGAGTAGTGATACATATAAATGCAGTCGATCCTATTTGCGAACACGCTGAGAATGGTATTGGAGCTGGCTCGGACCCTGCGCACCAGAGATGCTCCCCGCTTACGCATGGTGGTGTAGAAGCAGTCCACGCGCGCCTCGGCGCACATCCCTGACGCGCTACAGAATCGAGGCAGCCCCATCAACACATTGTATTGAACACGTAAAGCGCTGTACTGCTTTTGCGTATGATTCACCCACAGGCTGCATGTGTAAAAACTAGAACAGTAGGCTTTGAAGAGAGTTGTTTTCACTTCTCTAGAGCAGCGAGCGAACCTGCGGGCTATCATGTTCGCTCTTACAGACAGGATAATGTTGACATTGAGAGGAAACGGAGGGTCCCTCTCAATGTCAACATTATCCTTCAAGTCAGAGGTAAGGTAATGAATCAGGTACTTAAAATGAGTAATGAGTCTAGAGTCTACGCTGACGCAATCACAGGATCTCCGAAAGTCAACAAACACGCATTTCTAACAAAAAAAAGCTGATTTCCGACTAAGATAACATCACGTAGGTACTAAGTCTAGATAATACATTATTAGTGCAAGAACTTACATGTTTTTTCTATTTCCAGCTAACTAATGCAACAAATGATTTAGGCGAAGAGCTGAAAAGACGATTGGAGTTGCACGGCTGCACCGTGACCACAGTCACAAGCGACGACGCGACAAGCGATAAGAATAGCGGAACCGACTACGATGCTCTTGTAGTCGTCGGGGCGAAACCAAAGACTAGCGGGTTAAACGGGATATCAGATTTGGTGACAGAAGATGTTGGCAATAACTTAAAGGTACCTATCACATATATGTAAGTTTTTCTGTTACAAAATACTCACACCATTTTATGTATTTTTTTTATATATTACAGTTATTAGAATCATTGTCATTGCGAGTGAGACAAGGTGGGTGCATTGCATGGGCGTGTGCGTGTGCGGAAGCAGAAGCAAGCCCGGGAGCTTTCACAGGCGCAGCATCTGCATTCGACGCAGTGCTACAGGCCAGCTTACAGAACATCGCTAAAGTGTGGGTAGACTATTTTAGAGTTTTGTAGTCAAAACATTGGTCAGCTAGTTTTTAGTACCTACCATACATCTCAAAGTACTCTTAAACGGTGAAGAAAGACGTGGTGAGGATACCGGCATACTCTAGAACCAATATTCTAAGGTGAGTGTCAACGGTCAGTACTTATTTCCTATCAGAGGCGATGGGCTTGCAACCCGTCACATACCTACGGAATACTAACTAGCTACTGTACAAAATGAGCATATTTAGACGTGTCTCTGACTACAAAACTTTGAAAAATTCTGTTCTAAACACAACTGTGCAGAACACCACTAAAGTTCACATGAGCTGATGGTCAGAAAACCGTGCGAGATAGTTCGTTCTTGAGTTCGTAGGTCTTCCTGGATGTACTTACGTCAGAAAAATCCTGTTTTTACAAACCCCACTGTTATGTTACAGCCACAGCTGTGAGCCTATATGGGTGGGACGTTGCGACAGAGCGGCGGAACGTTTAGTCGCTACGCTAATGTCACCCAACACACAGCCTAATTCTCATGGATTCTCAATGAGGTGCCTACTTTATCTAAACCCGGCGCGCCGGCGTAGTAGATCTTTACCCTTTTAACTTAAATTTGATATTGAACCTTTTGATAGTGGTGATAACGAAAAGTGCGGTTAAAATCAACTTGGGTTCAACTATGGTTCCACTTCTTTAAATGGCTACATTTAATTAAGTATATTAATACTTAAATAATAAATTATTTATATTTGTTTTGTTTCAGAAATATTGCTAATAAAATGGGCGAGTATCTCTACAGGTGGCTGAAAATGGTCACATAAGAAAAGTTTAGTTTAGTTGAGACTAGAGGGCGCTACAAGTTAACAAAAGTTCGCGTTTTGGAGTTTTCTCTACGCAATTTTCGAGTCGTTACCTGATTCTAATTTTCGTATCTTTTTTTTCAAGTGCTTGTGCCTTTTTTTTTAGTCTGTGCGTCATGTTCCTTCTGAAGTCTGTTGTCGCAGCTTAGTGTCAGACAGCTTATTGTCCAATGGGAAAAAAAACACGCTTCAAATTTATACCCTAGCTACTGGTTTATTAATATAAGTACCTAACTACCTACTTAGGTTAGGTATCATTATAATGTGGGTACCTAAATATCCTAGCTAGAGGTACTTACATAATACTGTGATTTTTTTTTTTTTAATGGTTTTCTCTAAAGATATATAAGACGTTATCACGTCAAAAGCGTTACTAGACGGACTGACTGACTGCCTAAAATGCGTAGGTCGAGTATGATCCTTGCCAATTTGGTTACGGATGCCGAGTCGAGATGAAGGTTAATATACTTTTTCGATGTAATTAGGTACATTAAGTTAATTGGTAAGTATATACCCAGGTGGGTAGGTACATGCGTATATGAAAGTTAATTGGTAACGACTTATTGCAGACCTTTGTTTACCTTTCTAGATTATATTAAATGATATAAATTAACAGTAAGCCTTTGATTTTCGAAACTAATCATTAGTTAGGTACCTACCTAATGTATATTTTAATTAAGAAATGATTATTGTTATCAAAATGGGATCGATCAGTACAAAGTTATGGCGTGATCATAAATAAAAAATACTTACGCGACAAATTGGAAATTTATAATTTCGATTCATATGATTAGATTAGACTATGATTTCTAAATACATAAAACGATTGCGTAATAATAATGAACAGACTTTTGGCTCAAGAGTTCTCATGAAAAAACTACTGCATGTATTTATAAAAAAAAGTTATTTGAGCTCATGAATAAATAATCTATGCTTGTATCGGAATATTTTAAAGTTTGCGTACTCCGTTTGTTATTTATTCACACCTAAAGTTGCGCTAAAATCAGTGATGAAAAACGAAATTTTTGAGTCTTGTGTCTTTCAAACCCATATTGTTTTTACAATTCTGCATCGATACAAGCATAGATTATGACAAGATAAATTTATATCACTTTTTGTTTTGGTTGTTCATCATCAGACGGATGGTGTGATCACCCTTTGACGTTTGTATGGATAGATAATCGACTAAGTAGTTCACTCTTAATGATACAAACTGTTCTGTAATATAATGGCGTTTTATAAACTAAAAAGACAACCGACTTCCTTCATGTATATACACAAGGTAGCTACTGTAAAACGTTAAGGAGTTCCCTTGACCGTATTATTATTATACTCTTTGCCCTTGACTGTCATTCGTCTTTATTATCAGACCCCTAATGACAGTCACACACAACCCATCCCATGTATGGTCAATACAAATTAATGAAGTCCAAACACCAGGTAATTGCTGTAAATCGTTGAGGAGTTCCCTCGACTGTCCTTCGGCTCCATCTTTAGATCAACTCCAGACCTTCATTAAATAGTAGTGCTTTAAACTACAACTACTAAAACTACTACGAAAAATTAGCAAACGCACTAGTCGCCACTACGATTTTCGAAGGTTCCCCTCGATTAATCTGAGATGCCTTCATCATATCCTGGTTTCCTTATCATATTACAACCCCTGGGATATCTCCTTTCCAACAAAAAAATAATCATCAAAATCGGTTCATAAACGAGGAAGTTATCCGCGAACACACATAAAAAAAATATATACGGTCGAATTGAGAAACCTCTTTTTTTTAAGTCGGCTAAAAAAATCAAGAATGATATTGCCATAATAGCAGTCTACCGACCTACAAAACTATGATGCTGACAAGTTTCTAGAAGCTGTAGACCTATTTCTTGCTATTCTAGCTTCGTTTAATGTAATCTTTGTTGGTGATGCTCGTATCAATATAAATTAATCTATTAGGGATCCCAGGAAATGAGTACCTGAATCTGATGGTATCCGATGGCTTTCTGCTGGCACATCGGTCTTCTATATATATATATAGAATAATCCTACGGGTTTGGTTCATATATATATATATATATATATATATATATATATATATATATATATATATTGAACCAAACCCGTAGGATTCTAGCAATAAAGTAAATTCATTCCTTGATACGACAACTAGCAAACAACATGACTGTGTGACAAATGACTCCCTCACATGCAGTAGGTTTTAATGGAGAGTGACGAGATGCAGGTCCTCTCAATAATTATGAACTTTAGAGATGATCGTACAGTCAAATCCTGTGAGGTTTGAAGGTATCACAATCGATATTTCCAGTAAGATACTAAAAATTACAAAACATGAACTCGCACCAGTGCTAACTTTTGTTTGTAATCTGAGTTTCAGGTGTGATGTATTCCCTAGACACTTCATAACTGATTTGATACAATCAATTTTTAACTCAGATGATAAAGATAGTGTCAATAATTATCTTATCTAGAATCCAATACGGTTTCACTTCCAGAAAGTCTACCGAAGATGCGCTCAGAGTAGGTATTTAAGTGTTTATTTAAGTGTTTCAATTTAAGTCCTCTTTTTGATGAACCTACAAGAGTGACACTAACAACAGCCACTTGTCTAGATAACATTTATTGCAGTTGCACACCAGTTCATAAGTGTGTACTAAAACATTTTAGTTCTGACCATTACGGTCACTGCGCCACCTTTTCTTGTGATCGTATAGTTGAAGCTCAGAACTTTACTCACCGACCTATTACAGAGAGCCGCATCAAAATATTTCAAAGTAGAATTGAACACAAAGTTTCCCTTGTACCATGCATCGATGATCCAAATGATCTTTTCACCACATTGTCTAATTTAATAATTAAAGAACATGCTGATATATTTACAGTAAAAACATGCAAAACAAAAAATTGTGCTAGATTTGTCGACTGGGCTACACCGGGTATTTATAGAAGTAGGAATACATTGTATGAATTATATGCTACCAGAGAGACAATGTTAGATGATCCAGTTTTTATCTTATATGTTAGGAATTACTCAAAAGTATTCAAAAAAGTTTGTCATGCGGCTAAGTCACTGTTTTTGAGAAAAATAATAGAAAATTCAACAAATAAAATAAAAGCAACTTGGAAATTAATTAATAATGAAACAGGTAAATCAAGGGCTCGCAATATACAGTTCAAATTAAATATAAATGGTACAATTTTGACAAAGGAACAGGATGTTGCGAATGCATTTGATAGTTTTTTCTCAGATATACCAAAAATAGTGACCAAATCGTTAAACTCTTCAGCCTCCAGAGCTTCCGTTCTATTAGAATCTAGTGTTGCAAAATGTAAGAATGAGTTTAGTTTTAGCTACATTAACGAGGCTAGTATTGTAAAAGCATTCAAGTTAATTAATATAAAAAATACAGAAGATCTTTGGGGAATGTCTACAAAGGTGCTGGGTGTCATTATCTTAGATATTGCACCATGTTTAGCTTATATTTTTAATAGATGTATCGACGAGGGAGTTTTTCCCGATCTCATGAAACACAGTAAACTCATTCCTATGTTTAAGTCTGGAAGTGAAAGTGATCTCGCTAATTATAGACCGATATCGATATTACCTGCTTTAAGTAAAATCTTTGAAAAAATAATTCTTAATCAGTTATTATACCACTTTAACGTTAACGGCCTGCTACATAGTAATCAATACGGATTTACTAAAGGTCGATCAACAGCTGATGCAGGTATAGCGCTCTTAAAGCATATATTTGAGGCCTGGGTGAAGTCACAGGATGCAGTTGGGGTATTCTGCGATCTATCTAAGGCCTTTGACTGTGTGAGTCATGCAACCCTAATCACAAAGTTAAAATATTATGGCATTAAAAACCGGGCGATTGACCTCATACAGTCTTATCTATCCAATAGAGTCCAGAAAGTAGACGTGGGTGGTGAGAGGTCTTTGGGATCAATTATTGATATAGGGGTACCTCAGGGATCGATACTAGGCCCTTTTTTATTCCTAGTATACGTTAATGATTTACCTTTTTTTGTAAAAAATATTTGTGATATAGTTTTATTTGCAGACGATACGTCTTTAATTTTTAAAGTTGATAGAGGTAAAACCAGTATATGCGATAACGTAAATGAATCCTTATCGTTAGTTCTTAACTGGTTCACTGTAAATAATCTTTTGCTTAATTCCAAAAAAACTAAATGTATCAAATTCACTTTGCCAAATGTTATTCATAGCCCGTCCAACATTGAAATAAATGGAGAGGCAATGAATCTTGTAAATTCCACGATCTTCCTAGGTCTTAATATTGATTCAAAACTACAGTGGGGACCACAAATTGAAACGCTTGCTGGTAGGCTTAGTTCCGCTGCATATGCAGTTCGTGCGATACGGTGGCTTACTGATGAAGCTACAGCTAGACTAGTTTATTTCAGTTACTTCCATAGTGTTATGTCATACGGCATCATTCTCTGGGGGAAAGCAGCTGATATTGGTAAAATATTTGTAATTCAAAAAAGGGCAATACGTGCCATTTATAAAATGAAACCACGAGAATCTTTGAGAGAAATATTCAAAGAAATTAATATTCTCACAATAGCTTCACAATATATATATGAAAATTTGTTATATACACATAAAAATAGAGATGGGATTCAGCAAAATAGTGACCTTCATAAAATGAACACTAGGAATAAACATAAATTATACATCCCTAGGTTTCGACTAGAAAAAGTTAATAAGTCATTTATGGGGAACACGGTGCGCTTCTATAATAAGCTTCCTGAAAATGCTACTAAACTACCTATTAAGAAATTTAAAGCATACATTAAAGGTAGTCTTTTGAAGAAAGCTTATTATAATATAGATGACTATATTATTGATAAGAATGCATGGCCTCATGTCGCTCTGCCGTCAGACAGTTAACCGACACACTTGAAATGTATAAACTCTCTTGTATTTGTATTTCGTAGTTAAGGTAGTTATAAGATGGATCATTATAAAAAAGCGCTAGGACCAAGACGAGTTTCTTGCCAATTCTTCTCGAGCTTGGGTTAGGATGAATTGGCACCTAAATTCACCTAGTATGTAAGACGTTTCAAAGTGATCCTTGTGATTGTATTGAATAAATCATCTTTTGACTTTGACTTTGACTTGTACTAGCGGAATCGGTTACTCGATCTTTAAATTCCAACAAAAAATGTATTAGGGTATTCAAAGATCTTGTGAAGGTGTATGACACATTCTTTATTCCAAACTACTGTAAAGGATTGACGGGATTAGGGTGCGGGGAACTGCACCTGAACTACTTATTTGCTAGCTATCTGACCAACCGCAAACTCAGCGAGTAAAGATTGGGTCGTATGTGAGCTCAGATGCCATCACTTATGGAGTACCTCAAGGCAGTACATTCGGCCCTACTCTCTTCTTAATCCACATAAACCAGCTCTCTAGGCTTAATTTTTGAAATGCCCAGATTTTTACCTTTGCAGACGACACGGCCGTAGTGTCTGTCCGATGTGTTTGCACGTACAGAGGATGGCCTAAAAAGAGTAATGGAATAGATTGATGAAACGAAAAAACCCTACAATTAATCTTAAAAAGACAAAATACGTGACATTTTCAACCGACTGCAAAAAAAGGAGGTTTCTCAATTCGACCGTATATAAATATTTTTTATGTGTGTTCGCGGATAACTTCCTCGTTTATGAACCGATTTTGATGATTATTTTCTTGTTGAAAAGGAGATATCCCAAGAGTGGTACCATGATAAAGAAACCAGGATTTGATGATGGCATCCCAGAGAAATCGGCACCTTCGAAAATCGTAGTGGCGACTAGTGTGTTTGTTATTTTTTATCATTAAGTATTTTAAAGCACTACTATTTAATGAAAGTCTTGAGTCGATCTGATGATGGAGCCGAAAGACAGTCGAGAACTCGAGAACGATTTACAGCAATCACCTGGTGTTTGGGCTTGATTAATTTGTATTGATGAGAACTTTACACCTAGATGGGTTGTGACTGTCATTAGGGGTCTGATGATTAAGACCAAGGACAGTCAAGGGAACTCCTCAACGTTTTACAATAGCTACCTTGTGTACTTAGGTAAATTAAGTCGGGTGTCTTTTTAGTTTTTAAAACGTAATTATCTATATCAAAAGCCAGAACGCCTAAACCAAATAAACTTCAAATAAGAATAGCTACCTAGCTGGCGAACAGGCAACACCTGTTCGCCAGCTAGGTAGACTGAAATAAAATAAAAAATCCTGAGTGTCGTGGAACACTCGGTTGGAACGAAGTTCCTATCGTAGTATAAACGTATTACCTATTTTATTGATTAACAAATACAAATTAATGAATTACTAGCGTATCAGAGCAATTAAATTAAACGCAGATTTAACTATTGAGTTGAAGGAATGGTAGGAAATTTTGTAATTACCTATAAGTAAGTATATATTTTTTCGAGTTGTATATAAACATTTCGAAATAGACATAGACCTTGACACCCATTTAAATTTTATTGTAGATACATCATTCAACTCATATAATTCATTCGTTCAACTAATAAATTCATTCGTGACCCCCTATGACCCTTTCTTTAGTGTAAATAGAATACGCATAGGGTGTATACCTATTCAGTTTACACTGAAGAAAGGTCGTGACGAAAAAATCTTACACTTTTCAGGAGCAGAATCTTTCCTGTAATAAATAATATATATCTATAGGTACATTTTAAACACACCACATCAGTATACATTCCTTCCCTACACTTGTTCAAATTATAGTTACTCTCGCTCGTATCGATCATATTAGTGTATGAGAACTTAAAAAACATTATTTTTTTTGTAGTAATTATTCTAGTATTGATATGTTTTTTAACCAATTTTTTTTCGTTTTAAACATTCATTCTAGATACAATTGTCAAACTCATAGTTTAACAATCTTCACAACTGTCAATTAGAGCACATGATTTTCTAGTATTTCTTAGTCTCGAATCACAAAGTAACACAAAACTTTTATTCTAATTATTCACACCCGAAATATCTACCTCGAGAAATATTAATAGCCCAATGATCGCAAGACGGCCAAAAGTGTTGGATAATTATGTACTTACTGACATTGATTGACGACCTCTGTGGCGCAGTTGGCTAAGACCCGGCTGAGACGCAGAAGGTTGCGGGTTCGATTCCCGCCGCGGGACAAATGTTTGTACGATCTGCAAGTATTTTTCTTGGGTCTGGATATTTCTATGTATATTATGTATATAATTACAAAAAAAAAGTATATCCTCTATACTTTTATATATGCTCTGCTTACTTTGGGGCCAGATGTGAAATGTCCGGGATTATTTATTTATTGAAGAGAAAACTTCTTTTAGCGCGGTACGCATATTTTTAGATGAGGTAAAACCTCTGGATTCGCGACAACGTTACCGTCTGGGGCGAGACGCAGCCGGCTGCCACGCTCGCCCTATTTGATTATTAACCTTAATTCACATGTTTACAGTCTACTTTTGTATGGAGAAGTTTACTGAGTTAGGTTCTTTGATATATTATCTACATTCTGAACAAAAAATATTGCATCATCTGTGTTCGTTCAGTATTTGATTGGCAGTCGCCATAATTACTGATTTTGAAGTGATTTATTATTAAACTCTAACGCGCCAAAATAAGTTTTCACTTTTCTCAACCCGATTTTTTTTTAATTTATTTATTCATTATTTTTCTGGCTGTCACTGTCATGCATGTCAGTGTTAGTCAAGTCAAGGCATTCATCCTACAAATATATCCATCCAACCAACAACCAATCCATCCATCTGTCACCGAAACGCAATGGAGGAATGGACGTGTCCGTAGGAATAAAATCCTTTTTTATTTACTTGTAATGCTCACAGCACTCTAGCAGTTATTCCCAAAAATCATTTACGATTATGTTTAGTTTGTGTGAATTAATTTTTAGTTCAAATTCGCTGCTAAAACATGGAAGAGGTAAATATTCTGGCCTTATTTTTGTTGTGTCACAATAAAAACAGTGCTACAATTTGTTTGGTTATTGTGAAATGTGGTGTGTTTCAGGAACTTAACGAGCATGATTTGGAGGACAGGCTTTATGCTATGCTGCACCATGTGGACCAGACTCAGAATAACGTGAATCTAACAACTTCTTATCAAACCGATGTAACTCAACTTTTGGAGAATGGACCTCGTAGTACGATACGTCGTTACTGGCGTACCAGTGCTGAAACCAATCCACATGTTAAAGTCAACACACCTAATCCGCACGTCAAAATAAACACAAATAATCCACATTCTAAAGTAAATATACCTAAACCTTCTGTTCCATTTGTAAACAATTCAGTTTCTAATGCAGATAACCCTAAACCCAAGGAAGAAAAGGGCAAGTCCCCAACAACAACTTCCACTGTCGATCTATCTATTTTTCAATCTCCAATACCTGCTAATGTAAAGAAAGTTATTGAGATCATTGAACATGAGACTAGTAACCAAGTTGTGCTAGAATCTAGTGATGAGGATGAAGTGGTGGAAGTAGCGCTACCTCCGAAGCCAACCATCACCATCGAGAGCTCTGATGAAGATGAACTCACCATTATTAAACCCGATTCCGCCTCTAAAATACCAATAACACAAAATAACAAGCCGAAGAATATTGATCGAGCTATATCAGCAAGTCCAGTACCATCTGTGGTGTCCTCTGTTTCTGATGATTTCATTCGTGGTGACTGCATAGCCTTGAACATCTCGTCCTGTCAGCCTGACAACCCAAGCTTTGACTTCAGCCTTCATGGACCTGACCTTATTATCCAAGATACACCAGCTAAAAAAAAGAGAAAGAGGAAAAATAAAGAACTTTTAACGTCTACTCCCATTGCAGCAGACAAATCTGCTAATCAACCGGAAGGATGTTTTGCTACACCGAAAAGCAAAGCTAAGAATAAAAAGAAAGGAAAAACCAGCACTGTCGTACACAAAAGTGTGACAGTTCCAGATATATATGATTCTGATAGCAATCAGTCCATCATCGACATAACTAACAGCAAGAACTCTTATGTTGTGACCGAAAAGAGTTTACCAAGTGCAGATGTCTATGAATCAGATTCAAGTCAATCTGGAGTTCAGATACTAGGCAAAAAAACTAATATAACTCAAACAAAAGATGTCACAACCAGATCCGAAAGCCGAGACAGTTGTGGTGAGGACAGGGATGCAAACCCTAAGAATAATGAGTCTGAACTATTTCAAACATGCCAAAGTTTTGTGGATTTGACGGGAACTGACAGTTTTATAACTATCGACAATACAGGCATCACTGAGAGCATTGTGATGGCAAATGTAACAGGCTTCACAGAATCCGAAGACTATGGCGATGAAAACCAAGCACCTCGGGATACAGCTAATATATCTAAATATGTCTCAAGTAAAGTCCCATCAATACTAAATGCGGATCTGGATTTTGACAATTTGAAGGGGAATGAGAAGATATGTAAAAAGAGACGGTACTCTTTGACTACTCTTCGAGCAGAAATGGAGAAGTTTTACAATGAGAGCTGGGGCGGAGAGGATTTTAATCATAGAGAGATACAAAAGAATATGTCGAGTAAGTTACTATTATGGTTTTTAAAGAAACTACTTCTCTCCCAGTCCTTTTATGAGAGAGGAAGTATTTAAGGTTTTTAAAGAAACTACATCTCTACCAGTCCTTAAATGAGAGGAGAAAGTATTAGCTGTTGAAGTAATTCATAAAAAGAAATATGGATCTGATATAGTCAGTAGGTACAGAACAAAAAATAATGAAAAAAAGTTACAATTATCAAATACCGGACATTTCACACAGCATCATCTGGCCCCAAAGTAAGCAGAGCTTGTGTTATGGGTACCACATGACTGATAAGTATAAATATTGGTAGACAATTTTCAGGGCTCCATTTTGTCTTAAACTGAGGTATTATGGGAACTAGATGACTGATAAAATACTATTCAGTAGTAGCCCTATAATTGTTTGTGAAGAATTTTTAATTTATGAAAGTTATGTTTCAGGAGACAAAAGTCTATGGGCCATTGACCCTAAAGACAGGATGCCATCACCTTATGGCCAGAGAAAAACAAGGTATGTATTGTCCAAAAAGTACTAGACAAATTTCCTGCTGGACTCTTCTTGGAATGAAGTTAAGCACAACCTATACTTAGATGATTGATGGTCCTTGTTATTTTATGGATTTTTTTAATTAATTTTGAATCAATTAATGTTAGTTAAGTTAATATTCGCTAACTATTGACCTCACACACAAGTTCAGATTTGCGCAACGTGCTATGTAGGGTGTATGGAGAGAGCTATGTAGGGTGTTTCACTACATGAAAAAATCTGTAAAAGAACCAAAGTCACCGACATAGCACTAAAAATTTGCAAGTTGAAGTGGCAATGGGCAGGCCATATAGCTCGCAGAAATGACAACCGTCGGGGAATAAAAGTTCTCGAATGGCGACCAAGGACAGGAAAACGAAGCCTAGAAAGACCCCCCCACCCGATGGACTGACGACATTGTAAAGATCGCATAAAGTCGGTGGATGGTGAAGGCTCAAACTCGTTCTTCTTGGAAATCTATTGGGGGACTATGTTCAGCAATGGACTTCTTAAAGGCCGTTTTCATTATTATGTACCTCAAGCTACATTAGGTACATAATATGCAATAAATACTAATTATACTTCATTCCACACTACTTGCATCAAAAAACCAAGATTACTTTCATGGATTTCATTTGTCACTGTTTCATTTTCAGAAAAATCATTGAATGATTTTTATAAATTATTGTGTTATCTATCTATATCTAATAATATTAATAATAATAGTGCGATGTTGTTTTCAGGTGCAATTACTGCAATCGCATAGGTCATCGCGATGACTCCTGTATGCGAAAACCTGCAGTGTGCTATATGTGCGGAAGCAGTGGTCACTACGAGTCGAGGTGTCCCAGTAAAATCTGTATCAATGTAGGTATCATATTTATTATATTAGCTACTAGTTTCTGTCTGCGGCTTCGCATGCGTGGTACCTATATAAAAATTAGCTTTTACGCCCGAATTAGCGAGACAGCGCCATGCTAGACCCAAAAAGAGATGGCGAGATTGTTTTGACACCTTGGTTCTTTAGACTCAAAATTGAAATGTGGAACACAATTGGATATTCATTGTTGTAGATGCTATTCCAGGCTCTATACCAAGTATCATCCAAATCCGTTACGTCGTGATTATGATATCAGTAAGATGACTAGAGTCATTTTAATTATAACAAATTATCATTACAATTCAAAATGGTCCTTGTGATTTTATTGAATAAAGACATTTTGATTTTATCTTTAAATATCACTATCGACTTTATCGACCTGTTGGAAATTCACTTTCACTATGAAAATCATTATAAAAAAGGACTTATTAACCAGAGTTGGCCTCACAAATTTATCAAAGCGGACATAGCGATCTCTCCACTTTGAGATCTACTGATTTCCGTCTTTTCTAAATCAAAACATTGTAAATTGTGCACTAACTGTCATTATTTTGTGTTTATTTTAGTGTGGCTCGCCAAACCACATGTTCACGAACATATGTCGGAATTGCTCTACTTGGGAACGTATAACCTGCGCTGAATGCAACCAAAACGGACACCCTTCGAGTCATTGTCCTGATTTATGGCGCCGGTATCATAATACGGTAAAATATATAATAAACTAGCTGTCCCGTTCGCGACTTCGACCAAGCGTTTAAAAAAGAAAAAAAATATATTTAATTGTACCGACTGCAGCGCCATCTGCCGGGCTGATTTGTGAATCTAATCCATCTAAACCATCCAGGGCGCCACCCAAACGCATACAAAAATATTCATTCAAATCGGTCCAGCTGTTTAGGAGAAGTTCAGTGATATACACACGTACAGTAGAATTATATATATAAAGATAAACAATAAATAAATAAAGATTGGTGAACAATGCACCATCTAGCCCCAAACTAAACATAGCTTATATTATGGTGACTAGATGGCTGATAGAATACTTAAATATTTTTAAATACTTTATAATACCCAGACACAGAACATCTATAATCGTCACACAAATGTGTTTTATCTGGGAGGGAATTGAACCCTCAATCTACAGCGCAGAAGGCAGAACAACTACCAACTGAGCTGACAGGCTATATAATAATAGATAAAAAATCTCTATTATAATATTTACTATTGAATGATTTTTGCAACATAACTATAAAAATACAATAACTTCGACGTAAAAAAATATGTTTCTTACAGATTGACCTAACCATGCCTCTTGAAAGATGTTACCATACCAAGCAATGGTCAGAGTTGTACTGCAGTGGCTGCAGTCGGCGCGGTCACCTTATCCACACGTGTCGTATAACCATACCCTTCGCTGGACATCCGATCAACAGCCCATACGTCTGCGTCTACCGTCCGCTTTACTGCCCAAAAAACCAGGAGAACAACAAACAGTTTTTAAGCAAAAGCTTTTCACAAGACTCGACTATATCATCGGCTACAACTCCTAAGCGAGCTGATAAGCGACTTTCCAAATCCCCGGTTGCACACGACAACCATAAAAAAAGAAACATGTCAGCCGGTGATGAAAGTAACATGGAGCAGCTTACTAAAAACCCAGCTTTGTCGAAACAAGTTGAAGATACTGATAAAAATAAAGAGCCCAGTAAAAGTCTGGAGACGGTTAAGGAAATCGTCACTGAGATATCGCCTGATTTTATTCCAATAGGCTCATCAAACCATGACATTAAAGGACACGTTATTCAAGACAATGAAGTGTCCGATACGAGTGAAGTAGTAACTTCATCTAGAATCTACATCTCACACTATGTGTTTGATAAACTTAAAACAAACGAACATCTGGAGTGGTTGAAGAGTACTGCGAAAAGTCTCAGTGTAACAGTCCAATCCTGCGGTGGTGCCTACCCTTTTTTGAGTATCAAAGGCAAAGTTGGAGATCAAGAATCGTTTCAGTATCTACTGAAAGAGAGAAAGAAAGAGATAGATGATTCCGAGATCAAAACACCAAAATCGAATGACATTCATGTTGCTATAAGGTCTGCTTTCGGGTCTGAAGCTCATAGTAATTTACCTAAAAATCGATACAGTTTATTGCGACACCTGACAAAGGCTTTAGATTCTTTAGAGCAAGACTTAGGTGATCCAAAGGCGATGCATAAAGAACTAACTTACTTACGAAATCACCATGAAAGCCTTCTTAAACAAAAAGTGATAAGTCCTGTAATGGTAGCGAATAATCGCACTAAAATCAATAACATGCTTAAGAAGCTTAATACTGTACTTCTGGGACAAGCTGGCCTTGCAAACGGGTCGAACAGTGTGCGCGTGCTATACTCTTATTTGGAGAAGATCAGTACCTTGCGGAGTAATACCGTCTCGATGGGACTACGTCAAGAGATCGGACAACATTACCACAGTATATTTTCATCGATATCTAGAAATGACTACACAGAGCTTCTAAAGAAGTATGATCTATCAAAGCCTAAGATTAAAGTGGTGAAAAAAAAGAAAAAAGTTATGGCAGTCATGCCCAGTCCCAAAATGAAGAAAATAACTAGCATTCCACCTCAACAAGACAATCCTCAAGACACGCGGCCGGGGATTCAAAATACGCAAAAAGGTATTCACATGAAAAAGATGATGTTCTATTTCAAGAGGCTTCAGACAGCCAAGCCTAAAGATCCCGCTAATAAAAAGGCTAAAGTAGAATTAATCAGAAAGGTACACACTTTTATTGCGTCAATGTTTAAAACAGAAAAGTTGTCGTCCAAAACGATAAAGAAAGTGAAGAAAGCTCAACAAGAAGCTCAGAACTTCTTGTCAGCGAATGTATAAACTAAGATTAAGAGGCATGGAGAGACATGTCGTGACGTCAATCAGAGGCGTCAAACAAAAGACGGTAGCGTCTTATACCGGCAGGTTCTCTTACCATGGCATGGCCCCTTGCGGGATTCTGTTTATTTACACCTGCCGGTTTTCTATAATTGCACTTTAGTGTGCGTGTGAATTAAATAAACTTCAAAGTGTACATTTTTATGTTTTTGTAATACCTTCCTCAACTGGTTTCCTTCTCCCAAACATCCAAGAAGAACATGAAAGCAAGACAAGATTAAGTGAGCTCGTATGAGTATGAGGCCAACTGACGAGTCATTTTTTAGAAATGACTAGCCGGTTAGGAAGAGAGAATCTAATCCAACCGTTCTAGTTGAGTTCTCGTTGAGTATGTTATGATTGTTTTGATCAATACTCAGACAAATCATTGATTTGGCCTAACGAAACCAAGAGCATAATCCGCGAATTTACTCGGTTGAGCGCGAAGTGTGTCGATTTCATATTCGTCACAACCAAAATTATTTAAATGAAATTATCATGATCAGTGGGTAGGTACGTATGTAGCGCGCGAATGCGTAGGTAGGATTATGTAATTCGCGCGTACCAAATAGAAAAACGTTCATACCAAGGCAAGGACACATAGTTCATAAATTCGCGCCGCGTGACGTCGTGTCGTCGTCGTCATCGGTCGTAAGGAAAGGATGATATATTTGTATATAAACACAATATCTTGTCAATCTTCCTTCGTCGGTCGTCTTGTCTCGTCTGCGATATATTTGCTGTGGTTTGTTTAAAGAGGGTTATTAGGGTTCCGAAGTCCACAAAGAAACCTTATAGTTTCGCTATGTCCACGCCTAATCAGTGCTCTTGCTCGCAGACTTGTTTTATAGTGATGAAATTTTGTACGGTAATACGTATTAGTGGCCCCTACAAAATATGAAATAAAATCTAAGAAAAAATATTTTCAGATGTAGGTTATAAGTAGGTAGAGTTTATCTATATCTATCTCAGAAAGTCTTGTGCGCTTACATTTAAGGCATTGATTTAAGATTCAAAACCCAATGATTCGCCGGTGTTCGTGAAGTGAAATAACTTAACCTACAAACAATAATAATTGTAAAGTGGGGTTTTTTTGAAGTGAAAACTTCTTTTAGCGCGGTACGCATATTTTTAGATGAGGTAAAACCTACGGACTCGCGACGCCGTTACCGACACCGCGAGACGCAGGGTTGCCGCGCTCGCCCCATTTGATTATAACCCTTAATTCACATGTTTACAGTCTACTTTTGTATGGAGAAGTTTACTGAGTTAGGTTCTTTGATATATTATCTACATTCTGAACAAAAACATAAAATAATATTAAAGGTATTTTAAAGTTTCTAATAACTAATAAAATACAATTCTTAAATAAAATGCAATTCATAACCCAATAACCCTAGTACCCATCAAAAAAATGTCTAACGCGCCAAAATAAGTTTTCACTTCTATCTGCACTCCCGGAGTGCAATCCGTAATTTTTTTTTATGACACTAGCCTATCGTGTGGCGTCATTGGATAGGCCTTAACAGTCTTTTGATACAAATATTTGTTTGATAAATATGATATAATTATAGAATTAGAATTGAATACAATAGACGATTATTTAAAGGTTTCATTAAACCATTAAAAACAAAGAGCCCCATATTATATTTTTGTTTTGCTACCTAGACGCTGAATTGGTTTGGGACTTAGTTTTGCCATATCCGTCTGTCTGTCTGTCCACCCTTAATCAGAGCTCTAGCTCGCAGACTATTGGTATTGTCTTCATGAAATTTTGCGGTTTTATACCTAAGTACCTATATATTAGTGGCCCCTACAAAGTGAAACCTCATTTTTTTCCAACGCATCGTGTTATCCATATTCCATTCCAAGTCTTTAAATATGTATTTCATAAACAGTTTTTCGATACAAATATTTGTTTGATAAATTGACCCCACATGTCATTCGTATCGCTATTGACATCTGACGGAAGCTTTCACTGTATGGGGCGACATGACCTTGACCAATTTATTTCATTTCGTTCGCTCGTTTCTGAATATTCCATCTAATTTTTCATGTTCCTGTTTTGTTTGTTCTTCTGTCTGTTCCTCAAATCCACATTCATTCTTAGTTCTTTCTCCGTGTTGTGTGTGTACTTGTTGATTTGATTTTCGTAAATTTCGCTGAAACCTATTGATTTTGTTTTTAATAATCGTGCCCAAATAAAAATTAATATTCTATAAAAAATGATTTTACCAAAATTCGAAATATTCGTAGTGTTTTTGTGTGCTATAGGTTGTATTTGTGGTCGAAGAGTGAGTATCCAAAATAAAATATTTGTTTCTATAAATTTCTGATCACTAACTGGTGTACATATCATTTGTATTTCCACCAGTTTGCTGGAGCAGGGTACTATCCGGAAAGTTATTACAATGGCGAGCCATACGGCGTAGAAACAGCATTATCAAAGTTGGAACATGGTAAGTTATGTCTACATTAGGTATGTACACACACACTTGAAATAAATAGTTACAATAAATATTTTCGGTAATATTAGTTATCTATACTAAAAATAGGTATAGCTAACAACATAAACAATTGTTCTGTCTTGGTATTATAAAAGTATTGTATGTATTTAAAAATATATAAGTATTCTATCAGTTATCTTGTCACCATTATACAAGCTATGCTTAGTTTGGGGCTAGATGGTGTTGTGTGCATTGTCCACCAATATTTATTTATTTATAAAAACAGTACTTTTTAAAAAGTTTGGCCCTGGCCAAGTCCAATCTTGAAAGGATAATATTCCCTCAATTTAATCTGAATTAAGTTATAGTATGTACTTATAATCTATTTTAAAATATGTATATCCCCAGCACCACAATGGGTCAAAGACTGGCCAGATGCTGCTGTGAAGTTGGGTCAGGTGTCTGGAGTGGCTTTAGACAACGATGGAAGGTTGCTCGTTTTCCACAGAGCTTCCAATGTGTGGGATGCGAATACCTTTACTGACAGAGACGTGTACCAGGGGATAGGAGAGCCGCCCATACCCCATGCTACGGTCCTGGTGTTTAATGATACAGGGGAGCTAGTAGACATGTGGGGACAGAGCCTGTAAGTTTTATATAGGTATACTTAAAATTATTATTGTATTCTAGGAGTGACTACTTTAGTGATGATGGAGAGAGGAAAGTGGAAAAGAAGATTCAGTTGTGCTTACCCCACTTAGTGGAATAATGGATGGAAGAGAGTGATAAATCTCTAACTCAATCATCAGACAGTACTTTAGACAGATCCAGGATTGAGAGGTTTAAATCTAATGAAGTAAAAGTATTTTAACCACTCAAAAAAATCTTAGTAAATTTTATTAAACAGACATGTATGGAATGTAATAGATTTGCTTTTTTAGCAAAGCAGTAAAAATTTACTTTGTTTCTATCAGCCCATCAGCACACATTTTCAAAATCACACTGCCTTGACCTTGTGTAAAAAAGTCAAAAACCAATTTTGACTTTATTACACAAGGTCAACAACAACATGACATTTGTCATATGTTGTGGTTTTTTGATGTTTGCAAAATAAATATTTTTTAAGGTTCAATACTTTGAAAAGGATACTTGAAAGTCTCCTGGAAACATAAAAAAAAAAATTTAACTCCAATAGACACTCGCTAGTAAACCTAAACTTATTGGATACTTCCCTAGACCTAGAATGAGTACAAGTAAAGGAATATATCCTAAAATCAGTAGTTTGTAATTATTCACACAAAAAATTAAATTGGCCAAGCGTGTGTCGGACCATGCACAATGAAGGCTTCTGAGTCAATAGGGATAAGAATGATCAGAATGACTGGTTTGGGACAAAACCAATTAAATACCATAGTTGTTTTATTTAAGGTGTTTACAAATTATCAGACAGCTGTGAAACCTTGAAACTTTACCTTGTAAATACATCATTTTGTTATATCCTGTATTAGAAACATTACAGGTATATATTTATATATATTTTTAGTATAGTATATATTTTTTTAAAGTAATATCTGTATCGAAAAACTGTTCAAGTAACATCCTAATAATAAAAATACCATATATAAGCAAACACAAAACAATCATTATCAATTCCATACTCGTAGCTTACTACATAGATCTATTTTTTACAGTTTCTATATGCCGCACGGCATCACTGTGGACAAAGAAGGCAATGTCTTCGTAACAGATGTGGCTCTTCACCAAGTCTTCAAGTTTGATGCTGGGAATTGGCAGAATCCTTCTATGGTCCTTGGAGAAAAGTAACTAAACTATACAATAACTACACAACAAACACTTAAACATCCAGCTGTCACACACATACCTACTATAATGCCTCACCCTATACTTATGTTACAGCTGATGAAGCTGATTGGTTTTCGGGATGATATCATCAACTGCATGAGATATTCATCTCACCTTCAGACCATAAGCTCTTTCGCATAATTATAACTAGTTCTTCGCCCCGAACTGACATCTCGTGATGTCTGTATTACGAGTATATAGTCGAGTATCTTCCTGTTATCCACAACGTCTGCATAAATAAGTGGATAGAGTATAATTGGACCTGCTTTTCTTCTTGTGACCCGTCAACATGCTCTGACGCCATTACAGAGGTGGTCTATAGAGCAATGGAATATTTTATCCCATTCTCGGATGTCTCAACCTCCGGCAAAGCTCGCCCTTGGTTTGGTCCTGCATGTGCCGGCCGCTGCAGAAGCGAAAGAACGTGCAGCTTACCTTGCCTGGGCTGACGCTCGCAACAGCAAAACACCGGATACACGAACTAAGAAGAAAGCCTTTAATCAAGCCGCCAAGTCCTGTAAGACGGTGCTACGGAAGGCTCGCTTTAATCTAATTGGCCGAATGGGTGCCAAGCTTGCGACACATCCAGCTGGTAGCAAAGCATTCTGGTCCTTGGCCAAGTCGGTAGAAGCGAACTTCAGCCACCCTTCTCTCCCTCCACTACTAAAACCAGATGGATCTCTAGCCCACACTGCAATCGAGAAAGCAAATCTCTTTGCTGCTCAATTTGCAGAAGCTTCACGTTTAGACACCTTTAACGAAACCCCACCTAGCCTTCTTCGATGCGAAGCGACAATGCAGGAAATCCATCAAAAAGAAGTGCTCAAAACGTTACGAAGTCTTGACGTGAACAAAACTAGTGGTCCGGACGGCATTTCGGCTGTAGTGTTGAAAACTTGTGCCCCTGAGTTGTCTCCCATACTCACAAGACTTTTTCGCCTATCTCTGAAAACTGGAATAGTCCCAAAATCCTGGAAGCTTGCTTGCTTGCTTAATGTGCAACCTGTACCCAAAAAAGGCAGTCGCGCTGACCCATCAAATTACCGTCCAATTTCAGTCACCTCCCTACTTTGCAAATCTATGGAACGTGTCCTGAATACGAAACTCCTTATATACCTTGAAGACAACAACCTCCTTAGTGATCGACAATATGGTTTTCGCCGAAAGCAATCTACTGGGGATCTTCTTGCGTATTCACACACATTTGGAGTGAGGCCATAGAGAAACATGGTGAAGCATTAGCTGTTTCACTTGACATCTCAAAGGCCTTTGACAGGGTCTGGCACGCCAGCCTTATTGGTAAGCTTCCAGCTAACGGATTGCCAGTTCAGTTCTGCTCATGGCTTGCTGACTTCTTGAGGAAAAGATCCATCTGAGTGGTTGTTGACGGATGCTCGTCTGATCGATTGGCAATTAATGCCGGGGTACCTCAAGGGTCAGTCTCTCTGCCACACTGTTTTTACTGCACATTAATGATCTGCTTATACCCGGAATCATTGGGTATGCAGACGACAGTACAGTTGTGGAGAGATATTTTGCAAATGCACGAGCCAGTAAAACTGAAATCCAGAAACTCAGAGACGAGATGCTTATGCGTCTGGATTTGAGCATTGAGGATGATGGGTGAACAGCTTAACGCTGAGACTAAGTTCCAGAGTCTTGAGCCGAGCACCGTCGTAAAGTTGCTTGCCTTTGGATCTTTTATAGGATACATTTCGGAGAATGTGCCCAGGAATTACGTGATCTGATTCCACCATCTCCTTTTCACACCAGGACAAGCAGACGTACCGCTCAATACCATCCATACCTTGTCAACCTACCACCCTTACGAACAAAGCGCTTTGCTTCCACATTTATAATGCGTACAGCCAAGGATTGGAATGCTTTGCCGTCGTCTGTCTTTCCTGAAAACTACAATCTGGGTCTCTTTAGGTCTCGAGTAAATAGGTGTCTTCTAGACCTGCGTGCCCCATCGTCGGCCACATCGTCGTTTAACATCAGGCGAGATCGTGGTCAAACGTAGGTTTATTGATGAAAAAAAAAAAAACATTATTGTCCGATTCAAATTCCTACTCCGATATATCGATTCTCTCATTTCAAATTATAAAACACTAGCGACCCGCCCCGGCTTCGCACGGGTGCAATGCTGATACTAATTATACTACAGAATGGTTATCCTTAAGAGATAGCCATATACCATCGCGGACTTAGGGTGTACAATACTGTAGTACATTATTTTGATCTATCTCGTAGGGTTCAGACAGCGTTTGCAATGTAAGCACAAAAATATGACTTTATTTACGACACCACATTGGAAACCTCTGAAATTATCAGTGTTTATCTACTATATTATGCATGTATTATACATATAAACCTTCCTCTTGAATCAGTCTATCTATTAAAAAAAACCGCATTAAAATCAGTTGCATAGTTTTAAAGATCTAAGCATACATATGGACAGACAGACAACGGAAAGCGACTTTGTTTTATACTAAGTAATTCGAAGCAAACCGTTATCATTTAATAACAATGAGATATCCCAAATTACCAAAAACACCCTTAAAGTTACTAGCGAGCGAAGCGAGCCGCAATTTTTTCAATTAGCGAACCATACTATGCCTGTCCATAGATCTTATTGTGCTCATTATTATAACGTTATTATTATTATAGAACGCAAAGTCAGTAGCTTTTAAAAGTTAAATCAGAGCGAAGCGCGCCCTAATTTTTATTGTAGCTAACGAAGCTAACTCATTCCACTTACATCATAATCTTGACACTATCACGCTACACAAACACACTCATTAAATATATTATATAACTAGCTGTACCCGGCATGCGTTGCAATGCCACAAATTTTCTCACCGTTTAAACGTTCCCTGGACTACGAAAAACATTTCAACACCAAAATCAGCTAAATCAGTCCAGCCGTTCTCAAGTTTTAGCGAGACTAACGAACAGCAATTGATTTTATTATATAGATAAAACTAAGTAAATATTCGTGGTCAATGTAATTCACACAACACGATCTAGCCTCAAAGCTATGCTTAGCATAGCTTGTATTATGGTGACTTAAGAGCTGAGCTTTCTATCCTTTTTCTTTAACTCTATTTAAAACTTTTCCAGCTATTATTTTCCATCCTTTTCCAACATCACATCTCAAATGCTTCTTCTCTATCTCATATGGCCTTGATTCTGTTATTTCGCTGTATTAAAATATCGTAAAATACGAACGATCTCATTTTGTTTGCACCAAAGTCTGAATTAAAGTAACTTAAATTGACTAGATTGACGTCCTTGATCTCATTTTAGACCCCATTTAAAATGTATAAACTACTGTAATTTTCGTATTCTTTTTTCGTGGTTAAGCTAGTTATAAAATGGTTCATAAATAAAAGCGCTATGGCCAAGGACGAGTTTCTTGCCAGTTCATCTCAGACTTGGGGTAGGTGGAATTGGCCCCTAAATTCACCTAGTATATACCTAGCCTACCTATACCTAGTATATAAGACGTTTCAAAGTGATCCTTGTGATTGTATTCTAAAAAATATTTATTACTTTGACTTCGATTTTGCAATTTCAATTTCAACAAAACAAAATGTCAGTTTTAAAACTGTTACTCTAATTTTGACTTTATAGCAAATAAAATAAGATCGTTCGTGTTTGACGATATTCTAGTTAGTTCGGCGAAACAACAGATTCAAGGTCAGTATTATTATTGTCCAATAAAAATGTTTGTAGAATAAAATGAATGCTTTAATTTTTGAAGATTCGTCCCTGGTAACGACGATCAGCATTTCTGCAAACCGAGCGCGGTGGCCGCACATTCCTCCGGAGACTTCTTTGTCGCGGATGGGTACTGCAACCACAGGATAATAAAGATGTCGTCCGACGGGTCCATCATACTGCAGTGGGGGCGATGTGAGTATTAATTCCAGCCTAACAGATTAACAAAGTTAGAGATCGTATAGTCTAGAAATCAACGCTCCTGAGGAGCTCCTCCACTAAACGTCATATTAATGTAGATAGATAGTATAGGTAAGGTATTACAAATTTATGTTCACACACACACACACACACACGCACACATATTACACACATTCATACACACACACACACATTACACACATTCACACACACACATTACACACATTCACACACACACACACACACACACATATATATTACACACATTCATACACACACACACATATACAAACACTTTTACACATCTCTCATAGACTCACGTATTTAAAATGTATAGTTATTAGTATTTTCTATTACCTACTTAACATGTTTGGTTAGTGACTGTCTTTTAAATTATAAGTGATTTACATAAAATGTAAATCCGTTATTGGCTTTAGGATAAACGCGTTAGATTACGTTATATTGTTATTTAAGAGCTGTGGATTTTGTTTAATAAATAAAATAAAATTATAGTGTCACAAGTTATTTTGAACGAGTGTGGTGAACGGATTAAAGTGCGCCTCAGAGGCTCCTTTCGTTCACTTGACATAATTCTTGGGACTTTTCAAGTTCTAGGACATGCCGGTTTCCTCACGATGTTTTCCTTCACCTTTTGAGAGTACCGGTATAGTGCCCATACATTTTTCGAACAAAAAAGTCCATTGATGATTCAGATTCAGATATTTATTTCACCATAGACGTTACATTGTATAACATTGGCATGTCAAAGAAAAGTTACAATGTGACATAAAAAATATTCTTTCAACTACCAATCTACCTACTGTGATAAAATATACCTACTCAAACTAAAAAAAAACATGTGTGCAATTCACACGTGGTAGAAGTGAAACCTTCTAAAATTTTAGAACCACGAATATAAGAAACAATGTATAATGCTTCCTATCTCATTTTCTCCCACGTTAAATCTTATGAATGTATGTGTCTGTCACAAAATTACGTCCTTTGTGATCGGTTTTGTAGTGATTAATGATAACATTACTACGTAGTTGAAAGAAAAAAATAAAAAAATCCAATCAATAACAAGACTCTCAATCTTAAAACTATGTAGGTACAGAAGTATAGGTAGTTGGTACAGCTATATTTTAAAGGTTATTGGTAAGGCATTATGAATGCAAATCAGAAAATGAACAGCAAATATTTTTATTTTCTTTTTGAAGTCATTTATAGGTAGTCGTGTTATTGCTAAAGGCAACTTATTATACTGTACGAGCTTTATGATGCATGACCAGTAGGCGATTATGGAACTCTTGATACAATCAATGTCTATCTGTTTCGATTAGCAATCGGCATCAATGTCTATCAATTTCGATTAGCAACAGGCATTATTTCAATCAATTATATACGATGTAAATGTTTAGTACGCTAAACACGGTTCCTACCACAATCGTACTTTGTAAATTGGTCGAGTTATAGTTTGACACCAACTTCACATTGTATCTAGCGATGGAAGTCGATAGAAATCGCAGCGATCCGTAATACCAATCCATCAATAGTAAACTGAAAGCTATTAGTATCAATGTTTTGATAGTATCAAAGTTCCATAATCGCCCCACTTGATTTGAACTAAAACAGGATCCGAAAGCCACTACCACTAATATATAATGTTCCAGCTCACGGTGACTCTCCGTTCGTGTTGAACGTGCCTCACGCGCTGACACTAGCCGAGGACCGCGGCTTGGTTTGCGTGGCAGATCGTGAACGTGGTCGCGTGGCTTGCTTCCGATCTGACAACGGCACCTTCGTCGGCAGCTTCAGCAGCTGGCTCATTGGAGGAAGGCTGTTCAGTGCGGCGTATGCACCTGTTCACGGTACTTATGCTTTCCTATACTATGCAGATCTTTATATTATAACTAGTATCTGGAGTTGTGTAACAGATTACACAGATTGACCACATAATAGCCGACGGCAGTCTTTACAAAAAGTTCATAAAAAGTTGCCGATGTCCGTTCCTAAGTAAGGTAAAATCTATATCAAAAAAAAAATATCGGGTTGCACTCCGGGAGTGCCGACAGAAGTGAAATAGACCTTTGACTCAAGGGTTCTAATGAAAAAACTACTGAATGTATTTATAAAAAAAAAAGTTATTTGAGCTCATGAATAAATAATCTATGCTTGTATCGGAATATTTTTTAGTTTGCGTACTCCGTTTTTTATTTATTCACACCTAAAGTTGCGCTAAAATCATTGATGAAAAACGATTATTTTTGAGTCTTGTATCTTTCAAACCCATATTATTTTTACAATTCTGTATTGATACAAGCATAGATTATGACAAGACAAATTTATATCACTTTTAGTTTTGGTTGTTCATCATCAGACGGTGGTGTGATCACCCATCGACGTTTGTATGGAAAGATAATCGACTTGTTCACTCTTAAAGAACTCAAATACTGAAAGTAAAGGCGTTACCTTGAGCAAAAGACATTGGCCTCAATTCTGTTGGCACCAACCTAACTAATTTTAGTTACAATTAGGTGTTGATATGTCAAATTAACCTTTGGTATTCTGGTGCTACCAACTTATCTTAATAATTTTATCTAACTTAATTAAGCGTTCCTAATTTAGTTAAATGGTACCAACCTAATAGGTTTTACAAATGCTATGGCTAACTAAATATATTTTAGACACTTCCTAATTTTAGAAATGAACCAACCGAATTATTTTTCTTCTTATCGGGTCAATAGTTAACCCATGTGGTGAAAAGATTAAAGTGCGCCTCAGGGGCTCCTTACGTGCACTTAGGTAAGCCCTAACCAACCGAATTGCCAGCATTGACGCGATTTGACGGAGTCCGAATTGCGATACTTATATGATAGATATATAATAATAAAACTAGTGGTCGCCCACTGGTTGAAATTCGTCTATTTAATGTATTTTTTATGCATAAATAAAAAAATATTATCATTCTGCACTCCTTCTCTATATAAACTATAAGTGTGCGAAATTTCATTCTCCGTCCGCGCAATTTTTGTAAACAGGGGTACAAAGTTTTTGCTTCACGTATCAATATATAGATAATAATGCTAGACATTTCACACAGCATCATCTGGCCCCAAAGTAAGCTGAGCTTGTGTTATGGGTACCACACCACATGACTGATATACTACTTAAATATATTTTTTGTTTTATACGTATAAATCACTATCGTATAAAACAAAGTCGCTTCCCGCTGTCTGTCTGTCCCTATGTATGCTTAGATCTTTAAAACTACGCCTCGGATTTTAAAGAGGTTTTTTTTTATAGATAGAGTGATTCAAGAGGGAGTTTATATGTATAATACATGCATAATATAGTAGTGAAACACTGATAACTTTAGAAGATTCTAATGTGATGCCGTAAATAAACATTTTTTTTTGCGCTTACATTGCAAACGCTGGCTGAACCCTACGAAATAGATCAAAATAATGTACTACAGTATTGTACACCTTAAAAAGGTCTACAAAAAAGTCTGGGAGGGTATATCTCTATTATAAGTACTTATGTATGTATTTTATTTAAGTATGACATTCTGTAGTATATTTAGTATCAGTATTGCACCCGTGCGAAGCCGGGGCGGGTCGCTAGTAATACAATCACAAAGATCACTTTGAAACGTCTTGCATACTATGTGAATTTAGGTGCCAATTCCTACTAACCCAAGCCCGAGAAGAACCGGCATGAAACTCGTCCTGGTCCTAGAGCTTTTTTGCATGATTCATCTTATAACATTTTTTTTTTTTTTTCAATATTTATTTATTCAATAAAATCACAAGGACCACTTTGAATCGACTTCTTACATGCTAGTGAATCTAGGTGCCGGTTCCACCTAACCCCAGTTCAAGAAGAATCCGGCGAGAAACTTGTCTGGTCTTAACACTTTTTTGTATGATCCTTGACAATTTTGTTACGGATGCCGAGTTGAGTTGGAGCTGATTCAACCCAAGCTTTTTTGTTATCTAAATAATCAGATATATTATAATATGCTTTAATAGACAGTTTCTGTTTAATTACGTTTTTAAATTTGCCAATCGACAAATCTAACACGTCGCTTGGGACCTTGTTATAGAAGCGTACACATTGCCCTATAAAAGACTTATTAACTTTAGCGAGCCTTTAGTGTTACGAGTATACTATGATTATCGCATTTTTTTTTTAATAAATGCATATTTTTGTGCACATACATTACATTTTCGTATATATACTGACAAGGCACTGTCATAATATTAATTTCTTTAAACTTATCTCTAAGTGATTCTCTGGGGCCCATGTTATAAATTGCACGAACAGCCCTCTTCTGCATCCTTAACTCAACTACCTTAACTACGAAATACTCTCTCTAGTACTCTCTAGTACAAGAGAGTTTATACATTTCAAGTGTGTTGGTTAACTGTCTGAGGGCTGAGCAACATGAGGCCATGCATTCTTATCAATAATATAGTCATTTATATTATAATACGCTTTCTTGAAAAGACTACCCTTAATGTACCTATGCTTTTGGAAGTATATCGTATTTTTTTGTTTTCAAATTCAAATATTTTTATTTCGGACAACTTAGATACATAGCACATATTAATATGACAAAAGAGAGTTAGTAATATAATGATATAAAAGTTACAAAGTAAAAAAAGAAGCTGACGCTGGTTCACAGAGCGATCACCAGAGTAACGAGCAGTTTTCTGGGATCACCCGGCATACCAACTTTGCCCACATCGGTGACGAGTACCTATCCGGTATAGTTTTCAGGATGCTGTTGTGACTGTCTCGAACTCTACGGATCAGGGATGCAGATTTCTTGCGAATAAGTGCTTCAAAGCCATCAGTTTGGTATTCAGCAAACATCCTTGAGGCACTGCAGATGCGAGGCAGCCCCAACATCATCCTGAAAATATTATTGTACTGGATGCGTATGGTGGCCAGTATTACGTTGAATTGATAATTGTTTAGGCCCCCTGACCGATTAAAGACCCTCGTATATTTAGTTCTAGAAAACCGGCACAGGTTTTCTCGTGATTAATTTCTTCACTGTTTGAGAACATTGACATTACGCACATTTTTCGAATTTCTAAATTAACTCATATGTTTCTATTAGCTTTATTCGTTCCTATATGTATGTAATAAAAAGCTTATCTATCTAATCTAGACGTATAAAAATAATCTGGCTATCTTCGCGACCTTGTTAGGTGATAATGCAAATGACGTCATTCTGACGCCCACGGTAAAACATGCTGTAGTCGATTCTTTCAACTGCGCTAGCATTGGGGATATAGCTCAGTGGTAGAGCATTCGACTGCAGATCGAGAGGTCCCCGGTTCAAACCCGGGTGTCCCCTTGGGTTGTTTTTTGCATTTTTTTATAGTTCTAATTCAAAATAAAATCCTTCTCATAATGAGGAAGTTTTTGATGTTTATAAATGATATTTGTGTCTGAATCACGGTGTATCAGCTGAACGGATTTGAAATGATGATGAAACTTGGTATACTCGTAGATGTAGTTTGTAACCTTGTATACCACATTTTGGCAGGATAATAATAAATATTTGTTTTTATATTTAATATTTTGGAATGAATTTCCTAAGTAACTGCTGAATAAATGATCTACTTGATATACGAAAAAGGCAACTTTTTAGCCGACTTCAAAAAAGGAAGAGGTTCTCAATTTGGATGTATTTTTTGGTTTGTTTGTTTGTTATCTTATATCTACTTAATTTATGAACCGATTAAAAAAAATACTATATCATGTAAAAGGATATACTGTACGGTTGGTTTCATACAAATTTCATCAAAATCGGTTCACTAATTTGGTTTTTAAATTTTGTTCTCCTGTGACTTTCCAGTGGTGTTTAAAAATTTCAAAAAATTATAAAGTATTAAAAAGCGTTATATAAAAATGGTTTTAAAGGTGGTGGTTCTCAATCTGGTTGCATTTCTATTGGCTCAAATTTAATTAAATGAATTCGGCTTTCTTTGAAATGTAAGCCGCGGGCAGGAATAAATAAATAGTATTCTAATAAACGGTTAAGACGTAAAATGTATACATTTGATTTTAGCTTTGTATGATCTCCAAATAGATGTTTTGGAAATAGAGGATATTATGATATTTGTAGTTACTAATATCCACGATCGATGATACAGGAAAATGTATCGACTAGTATCTGGTTACGGATTTGACTGCGTTTATTATGTAAACAGCTGCAATTAACTACTATAATATTTAATCAAAGTCTTATAACACGTCCTCATGGACTTTGATCTTTTGTATGTAAAATATATTTTTTTGCCACTGTTTAGCGGCTTTCGTTATTTGTTATTTGACGACCTCTGACGCAGTGGGCCAAGGTCCGGCCCGGTTTTTTTCTTGCTATCTATTCTATTGCTTCTGGCCTCTCCATTTAGTTGGTAGTTCCTCTGCCTTTGGTATCATAAACTTACATGTTCGTCTGTGGCTGGGTGTTGTGAAGTATCATTAGTATGTATATAAAAATATACGAACAATTCACACACCATCTAACCCCAAACTAAGCAGAGCTTCTGCTATGGGAACTACATGACTGATAATTCTTAAGTAAATACATGGTAATTTATAACACCCGGACACGGAACAAACATCTGTTTCTTATAACGTATGTATATGTCGTGTGTAAATAAAGTAACAGGCCACTCAGAAAGTAATGTGAAAAAAAGTTTTTATGTATGAAGTCCTGGCTGAATATAATTTAAAAAAAATATGAAGAAATGATTTATTACATGTAAAAATACCATCGTTCGAATTTTGAATTTCTCTCCACATTTTTTTGAGGCTATATTGAATTTCTGTGCTGCATTGAAAAATGGATTCGCGTTGGAAACATTTTCCATCCATTTATGTTTGTTGCTCAAAAATTTTTTAGTGTTACACGTAGTTTATTTTCTATTCTGTTTCTTACATCAGTGATCGTCCTGGGAGAGAATAGAAACCGCAACCTACAGCGTTGAAGGCAAAGCTATTACAAGTCTCTGCAAGTATTTGTCTCGGGTCTAAGTGTATCTATGTATTATATTAGGTTGGGGAAAAAGTTTCATCGCATTTTTTAAGAAAATTCAAAACATTTTTTAATATAGTTTATTTACATTTAACTAAGGTATGTAGGTACCATTTTGTTCGATAACTTTTTGCCATCTTGTAGGTAGGGACATGATCCCATTGCTATAGAAATTTTGGGACTTCTGATCAAAATACCGCGACAAGTGGTTTTGGCAGTCCTCTCGTGATATTAACCTGACACTGCCTAAAGAATTCTGAATAGACCGAAACAGATGGAAATCTGAAGGTGCAAGGTCAGGACTATACGGCGGATGCATTAACAAATGCCGTTGCAAAATGGCAACCATTTTATCCGGAATAGGGCGACCAGAGCGACGTGCATCTTTGACATCAAAATTTCCGAATTGAAAACGCTTAAACCAAATTTGTGCTACTCTCACAGACACTGCACTAGGTCCGTAAACATCGCAATTTTTTTTCGAGGCTTGCGTTGCATTACCTTTTTTGTAGCAAAATTTTAAAATGTATCAAATTTCTTCATTTGATTCACTCATCTTGACAGTTCGAAAAACAAATAAAAATCACACATTTTCCTAATTTGAATTTGGAATTATGTTCTTTAAAATTTAAACTTTTAATGATACCAAAACCAGCCAGATACAAATAGTATAGCCAAAGAGATTTTATTACAAGTTCATACATACTATAATGCGAAAAGACTTTTTCCCCAACCTAATATATATGTATTGACAAAATATATATATATACGAGGAGGGATCAAAAAGTAGTGAGAACGACATACTCCTTGGTAATAAATAAATACTGGCAGGCATAGCTCAGATGCATATTTGTAATATTAATAAAGAAAAAAAATCTTCGATTCTCTTTTGTTTTTTTTCGGATTTTGGTCATTTGTTTGCTTCGTGTCGGAATGTGTTCTCGAAAATGGAGAAAAACGAAGTGCGAGCCGTTATTAAATACCTCTTTTAAAAAAAGTTAACGACGTAAGAGAATCATTGCGATTTGGAGGCAACATTAGGAGAGTCTGCTCCGCCGTATTCCACTGTCGCAAGGTGGGCTTCTCAATTTCGAGTAGGGAGAACGAGCACGGAAGACGAACATCGTTGCGGCCGTCCATCGACGTCAGTCACCCAAGAAAATGTTGCGAAAGTCGATAAAATTGTATTGAGCGATCGAAGAGTTACCATCCGATACTTAACCTTTTATTTCGCAATGTGTTCGAGCTGATACATTCGAAACAAAAAAAATCTTTAAAATAAATATTTTTTTTGATAAAATAACACCACTACATCTTTATGTATGTCACTGCCATTTCGTGAAAAAATAATTCGGTCACTCGTGCGTACTGTGTCTCAGTAAATTGCAAATGGTTGCGGGACGACCTGTAACTCGTAGACACTCTCAAAGTATATGTTCTTAAAATTATTAACCATAGATATTTTGACAATATTTTACTAATAACTATTTGTTGGTAACTGTATTGATCTAATAAATAAAAAATAAAAAAAAAATTAAAAAAAATTTGTTTATTTCAGGCATTGACACCCATATCACAAAAATACTAAACTATACAAAAGAATAAAACATACATACAGAATACCCTAATATAAAGTATATGAATAAAAATCCATAGTACCCCTTTTACCATATAGGTATGGTGTCATTTTTTATTTCCGTCCAGGTGGACAGAAATCCAGTGCCTGTAGATTGGATTCGCTAGGTAGTCAAAAACAGCCTTTAGGATGGTATTGTTGGAGCGACTTAGTCTATTCCAAAAAGCCGCTATACGCGTTCTTATGATAGCGAAGAAATCCGGAACCCCCGCATCAGAGAACATACTCGACGCGCTGCAATACCTCGGCAGCCTCATAAGAGCTCGGTACGCATTATTGTACTGTACTCTTATGGTGCTGATAGATTTTCTCGTGAAGTTAGACCAAAGTTGGCAGGTGTACATACCTAGACAATATGCCTTAAATAGCGTGTTCTTCACATCTGAGTTGCAGCTAGCAAAGCGGCGTGCGAGCATGTTCCCCCTTACTGCAATAGCCCTTCTCTCCCTCTCTATATCACTGTCGTCTTTCAATGACTCCGTCAGTAAATGCCCTAGGTATTTAAACTGCTTGACCATTTTAATGGTCACGCCGCTCAACTGTACCTCTGGCACAATCTCTGGGCCTCTTCCCGACCTGAATACCATCATCTCGGTTTTCGCTACGTTATACTTCAACCCGTGAGCAATGGCATATTGCTCACAGATCAGAAGTAACTTTTTTAAACCTTTGATTGAGGGGCTGAGAAGCACCATATCGTCAGCGTAACTTAAGTTGTTTACACTGACATTGCCTATATAACAACCTACTCTGGCCCTCCTCAGCTCTCCGATCAGGTCATTGATGTACAGGTTAAACAGGTCAGGAGAGGTCAATCCGCCTTGACGAACACCGCACTCTAATCTGTAATCACTAGAAGTCGTATCACCCCATCTCACATTATTAATTTGATGCCCATACCAGTATCTCAACAGATCCACCACATGTTTTGGTACTTGAGCATCGAACATTTTGGACCAGAGAATTTCATAATTCACTAGATCAAATGCACGGCTCAAGTCGAGGAAACAAGCATACACTGATGTGTGCTGTGAAGTGTAGTAATGCACGGTGCTTTTTAAACTCATAATAGCAGAGTCCGTTGAGAGACCGGCACAGAATCCAAATTGTGCATCATCAATTTTAATGTTATTTATTAAATCGGGATAGATAATTCGCTCCAACACTTTACCCATAACTGTACCTAGCGATATAGGGCGATAGTTAGAAGGTGAGCTTAAATCGCCAGTTTTATTTTTAACGATAGGTACGACTGATGTCCTCATAAGATCATCAGGAAGGTAGCTATATCTTATACATAAATTGTAAAAGGCACATAAATGCATATACAAGTTGTCGCTAGCCCATAGAATGTGCTCTATACTAAGACCGTCGTGACCAGGTGACTTGCCACGCTTCATTCCTTTGACTGCCGTTCTTAAAGATTTAAGAGTTATTTCTGGATATTCATTAGAAACTGTCTTAGCATAGGGCACATCCTTCACCGGCTGTGGACTAACTTCAAATCTCCTAGCAAACATTTCAGCAATGAGTGACGGCTCCTGCAAACCGTCCACAGATACTGGCAAGTTTTGTTTATAGCTCAATTTTTTAGTTGCGTTCCAAAATTTTGAAAAATGTTTATTACATCTGTGTGTTGCTAATAAATTCATTTTAATCATTTCTTCATTCTTCTGACACCATTTAACTTTGTTTTTAAATTCAGATCGACTACTACGCATTCTATTGTATATTTCACCTCCCGACGGTTTGCCAGCCATCACCCAACATCTGAAGTACAACCTTGCTGCCTGATGGCTGTCCCTGACATGGTGGTTCCACCCGATTACCTTTTGACGCTTTTTACATTGCGTCAAACGAGAGCTTTTCACGGCTGCATTTTGTAATGCTTTAACAATACGGTCATAATAACAATTAATATATGTAAAATAATCATTTAAATGTGGGCATGTCATAGGAATATCACAGTTACAGGTATACTTAAAACTATCACAAGTATTTAGGTTTTCATAACAATATTTACCATACATCTTTATCTGATTGGGGTCCCTTTCCCCCCACCGAATATTTCTCAAAGCATCCTGTTTGTCGAAGCTCGTTGTACCGACTGCTACGCCTGTTATGTCACACACTATACGTAGCGGGAAATGATCAGACCACGTGACGTCATATATAACGTTCACTGATATCACAGTGTTCCATGCGGCTTTAGTTGTTAAACAGTGGTCCAACCAACTTCGACTCCCATGAGATTCGCTGATAAATGTGTATGTATCAGAGTCACTACCGAGAACGTTAATGTCAGCACACTCCCACAAAAGATCTTCACAGAACCTCTTCAGCTCCCGTCCAAAGATTTTGGTTGGATGTGCGTTGTAGTCGCCTATCACATAGGCCACTTGTACATCACTCTCTTCAACTATAGCACTAGCCAGAGCCAGACACTCGGTAAATTCGGCAATATTTTTCTCGTCATTAACCGGCATGTAAACGTTCACCACCAAGAATGAGCCAGTTCCTACTGATATTTTTACTGCCATAATACGGTCACAGGCACATTCCACTGGCGTCACGTTAGGGAACTTGGCCTTATTCCATAATATAGCCAAACCACCATACGGTCGCCCTCTAAGTATCTCAACCGACGTGTCTATCGAAGACTTTGCAACACATCCAAATTCACTGTTAATTTGGTGCATAAAATTAAGGTCATGAGGTTGAAGCCAAGTCTCCTGCAGCACAATAATATCCGTAGTCCTGGACAGGTCGCGAATGCTCTGCACGGCTCTCTTGACGTTCTTACAGTTGAACGAGACTATAGATATACTTGATGATGTACTATGCATACTAGAGTCTTAATTATTCTTTCTTCCTTTCACCGTGTACTCACGGTAAAGTCGAAATTTGACCCCTTTAGGCCAAAAGTCCTCGTTCAAAAACACATCAATGTTGTGCCTAGGTACGCTCAGTTTGAATGAGTTAAAATCCGTGTCATGTTTTTGGGTTAGCGATTCAATACTTTTACATTTGTGGCCCTTCTCGTGAATGTAGTCACGAATGTCGTCAGTTGTTGTAGATTTGTTCAATCTTGAAACATAAACGGCTGATGTAAGTTCCGCTACCTGTAGTTTGCTGGAACCGTGCGCTGTCCCAGTAAAGTTACTGAGCCTCTTTCGCTTTTTACGCTCGACCAATATAAAGCTCTCATTATTCTTAGAATCGTATTTTGCCTGATGTGAAACGGCGCTCGTCACTATATCTCGATATAGTGCAGTATGCATAGTGCTCGGCCGAGAAGCGGGTGACCTTGACCCAGAGCGTCTATGCGTGCAGTTTACCGATGCACCTGCGATAACGGGCGTATTTTTTTGCTTGCTTCGTTTGGTTTTGCATTTGTTTTCCTTGTCACTCGAGTGCATATTAGGCGAGACAGGTGAGAGTGAAATTATTTCATCACGAACCTGACACTCAACAGATCTCGTTTCTACTGCTACTGGATGTAGTTGTCCACCCTCGCTCTTCCCGGCACATGATCGAAGTTCTCTTATCATTGTTTTTACCTCCTCAAGCTCGGTCCTTAGACAGTCAATATCAGATGCCCCGTTTGACTTCAGATCAGAGTCCGTTTTTTTGGCCTTTATGTTGGCCACGTCTTTTCTTAAAACTGCCATTTCCTTAAGGAAAGCTGTAACGTCAATGTAGTCAAATGAAACAGCCGGAATTTTATTCAGATTCATTGCGACAAAAGAGGGTAGGCAGTCAGGTTGGAACTCTTTAATAAGTTTGATGATTTCTTGAAGACTTTTTTGCTCAGTCCCATCTTTACGCCTCATGAACTTTTTAGTCGGAGCAAGTAACTTAAGTGCTATTGATCTCGCACTTTCAACTTCCTCGTGTGAGTAGGTACTCAAGCACACTTGTATGATAGCTGGTTCTGGCAAGGTATCGACTTTATGACTTACAAAAGCCAGCAGTTCATTCACCACCACTTTGCATCCATTACATTGGATTTCAACGTTCGTAACATCACTGTTATCACGCGTAATCGCGTCGTTTCTCGGAGATCTAAACATCGCCATCGTGCGTGCGGCGTGCGCGGCGGCGAGCGAGCAACTGAGAACAACAACTAATACATGAGAAATTTGATTTTGATTGTGTCTATTTTTCACATAATCTTGACGCATGTTTGTATGTATCGCCAGTGCTACAATGCGAGACTTGCAGTGAACTACTTCATGTTTCGGGCGTATCACCGATGTCACATTGCGCAACTTGCTACAAATTACTTTAGGTTTTCAGTGTATTAGCGGTATAACATTACGTAATTACTAACAATGTACATTTTATAGTATCCAACGCTTATTTTTTTTAGTTATTCTATTTGATCTTGTGTTAAGTGTGATTCTACCGTGTTTGTATGTATAAACTAACATGTCATGGGTATTGCACAAGTCACGCTATTTGTAGGTACATCATAATTACCTGCACTAATAAGTTACCTAATAAGAAATTTTGGAGCTGTGCATCTAACATTATTATAGACTTGATGAATGTAGGTGATTTTCAAACGATCCTCGCTCTGAGTGGTTAGAGTGGTAGATCCTCGAAGGGGAAGTCAAGTGACTATGTATGTACGTATATATTATTATAATAATAAATAATAATAATAAATTCATTTATTTCAGATAACTTAAGATCCATAAAGTGTTAGTAATACTTACTCTAGGTGTTAGTAATATTGTTATCTAAGGTTGACATAAAAATTAAATAGAAGTGGGAATAAGGCAAGGCCACTCACACTGTGATCGAGCTAAAACGGAATAGTTTCCTATGCCATCATAACTCGACTACATTGCCTGAAAAAAGGACCGTCCCACTTATCCACTATAGCATTTAGTATACTGTTGGTGGCTCCGCGTATTCTGTGTAACAGGGACGCGACTTTTTTGCGCATGCAGGCATGGAAACCGTCAGCGCGTGCTTCTGCAAACATACCGGACGCGCTACAGAATCGCGGAAGCCCCAACAATATCCTAAATGCATTATTATATTGGACACGAAGGGCGTTGAACGCTTTTTGAGTATATGAGGACCACAGGCTGCTCGTGTAGAATGTTTGACAATATGATTTGAACAGTGTAATTTTAGCTTCATTTGAACAACGAGCAAACCTACGAACCAACATATTAGCTCTTACGGTCAACGCTCTTCGCTCCCTCTCCATATCCAATTCATCATTTAGGCTTTCGGTAACAATGTGGCCAAGATATTTAAAGTGTCTGACCCGTTCCAAGGGAACTCCATTAAGTAACACGGGAGGTATACTTTTAGTGTGTTTTCCCTTAGTTTCAAAAACCATGTATTTACTTTTTTGAACATTATAATGCAGGCCATGTCTATTTGCATATGTTTCGCACAGCGAAAGTAGTTTTCGAAGTGCACTGATAGATGGTGCCAGCAGCACCATATCATCCGCATAACTAATATTGTTCATACAAGTACCGTCTACATAGCATCCAAAAGGTTGTCTGCTGAGACCATCCATCAGCTCATTCACATACAAATTAAAGAGGTGTGGAGAAGACACCCCCCCCTGTCTTACTCCACACTGAAGACCATATGCGTTAGATAGCGTCCCTGACCATTTAACATGGTTTATCTGATTACTATACCAGTACTCAAAAACAGAACATATTTCTTTGGGCAGGGTGGTTTCACGAAGCTTTCGCCACAGTATATTGTAACATACTGTGTCGAAGGCTCGCGAAAGATCCAGAAAACAAGCAAAGACCGGCGTCCTTCTATCCACATAATACCTTGCTGTGTACTTTAAACCTAATATAGCACTCTCGGTGGACAATCCAGGCCTAAACCCGAACTGTCCATCGTGAAGTTGTAAATGCTTGGCCAGTTGTTTATCCAGAAGCCGGTCTAGTACTTTGGATGTGATAGTAGCCAAAGAAATCGGCCTTATTATGGTTTTGGCTGAATACTTCATGTTTTTTAATTGCTTTTATCAGGGTCTACAGTGGGAGAGAACTAAGAAAATATGAGCTTTGGTTTCTCCCGAAGGTGCTTCATCGAATTCATCCGCTTCAAACGTCATTACAATCAAGATTCCGATTTCAGCTCTGAGCCACGGTCTATCCCATCCTCGTTAGAAAACTTGCATTTTCAGACCAAGATATTGATGATTCGGTTGCTCTTCTTCCTATCGAAAAAACGACCCCGGTTCCTCCATTGTTTGATAATTCCTTATCTTGCAAACGATAAAATGGCCCCTCTCACTTCAATAGTTCTAAGGAGGAAATCGATTTAAAGGTTCCGAAAAATTTCTACCCTTGGATAAAGAGCTCAAGTAAACAGATAGTTTGCAATGAAAATAAAATAGCGGTCGTGAAATGGATGGACAACAAGGCGGTAACTCTAGCCAGTTCCTTTGTTGATTCATTTCCAATGGCGAAGGTCAAACGCTGGTTAAAAGAGAGAAAGATGAAGGTAGATGTCGACTGTCCCCAAATCGTCAAACAGTACAACGCCAGCATATCAGCACAATCTGCAGCAGAAACTGCTTTTTGCGCTCTAATTTAAAAGTAACATTAAATGCGTAAAAAACACTAACAGTAATGTTACCTTATTTTTTATGAGCAAAGGAAATTGGTACTTTTCCGTTGTTTTTATTTCAAACTTTAAACCTTTTACTCAGGGACAATGTCACATATTTAATACGTACATTTCAGCAACTACTTTTCTCTATGGTTCGCAACATATCATATTTGATACATCTAATTTTTTTAAAAAGTACTTGTATAGGATTTCTTATTTTATCATTTTTTTGATCTTTGGACATATGATAAACAAACTATTTAATGCAAATAATATTGAAAACAAGAAAAAAAACATCTTGCGCAATAAAGGGTTAATTCAAGAAATGGGCATTTCATATGGATGTATTCAATCCATATTGAAACAATCTTTGAATATGAGAAAAGTCTCTGCAAGATGGGTGCCGAGAATGTTAACCGACAGTCAGTAACAAAATCGACTTCACATTTCGAAGATATTGTTGGACAAGTTTCAAGAAGATTCTGAAAACTTTTTGTCTCGTTTCGTAACAATGGACGAAACATGGGTCCATCATTTTGATCCCGAGACAAAACAGCAATCTTCGCAATGGAAACAGCCATTATCACCGACCCCGAAGAAGTTTCGTGCCGAGGCATCGGCTGGCAAGGCAAGGCCTCAATATTTTGGGACTCAGAAGGGATATTGTTGATTGATTACCTGGAGCGTGGAACCACTAATACAGGCCAATATTATGCAGTTTTAATTCCCAAGTTGAGGAATGCCATCAAAGAGAAAAAGAGAGGGAAACTTCTATGGGGCGTGCTGTTTCATCACCACAACGCACCCGCGCACAGGTCGGCAGTTGCGATGGCTGCCATTCAGCAAGCTGGCTTCGAATTGGTTGACCACCCCCCTTATTCACCAGATCTGGAGCCTAGCGATTTTTATCTGTTTTATCTGTTAAATTGAAAGAATACGTAAGGGCAAACAGGTACCAAGACGATAACGAGGTGATGGATGCCGTGGAGAGCTTTTTGCAGGACCAAGACAAAACTTTTTTTTTGAAAGTGATTGAAGCCTTGGAAAAGCGCTGGACTCTGTGCGTAGAGAGACTCGGAGACTATGTAGAAAAATAAATTATTAAGTTATCAGTAGTCATTATATTCTATCTAATTCTCACTACTTTTTGATCCCTCCTCGTATACAAGTAGTATATCAGTCACGTGGTACCCATAACACAAGCTCTGCTTACTTTGGGGCCAGATGATGTTGTGTGAAGTGTCGGGCATTATTATTGTTTTGTGTACCTAGAAGTGTGTGCGTCGCCGGTGTGGAGGGAGAGGGTGGGGGTGAGGAGGGGTTGCGTGGTGGTGGGGCGAAAATCCGTCATTTTTTATTTATTTATAATTATTTCAGGCGGTCGTCTGTACATAGTGAATGGGCCGGCGGGAATGGTACCGGTACGTGGATACGTCATCGACTTCACGACCGGCAAGCTCATTGGAACCTTCGCGGCAGATGGCGGCCTCAGCAACCCGCACGATATTGTCACCTCTCCGGATGGATCCAAGGTAAACATTCCATATCTTCAATACCAATGAAGATATTGGTAGACACTGAAGTTGCCATACAACTACATATAGTACAACATATAGTATGAATGACATATTCATTGGTAGGGACTCTATAGTTGTCGTACTATAGTAACAATGGTATCTTCATCAGTAGAGACCCTGTAGTTGAAGTTGGGGATTCGATTCCTGGACAAACGTTTGACGACCTCTGTGGCACAGTGGGCTTAGGTCCGCCTGAGACGCAAAAGATTGCGGGTTCGATTCCCGCCGCGAGACAAATGTTTGTATGATCTGCAAGTATTTGACTCGGGTCTGGGTGTTTCTATGTATAATATGTATGTATTTACAAAAAAAAAGTATCTTAAGTAGTATATCAGTCATGTGGTGCCCATAACACAAGCTCTGCTTACTTTGGGGCCAGATGATGCTGTGTGAAATGTCCGGTATTATTCTATTTGTGTCTGGGTGTTATAAAGTATCATGAATATTTAAAAATAGTTAAGTAATCTATCAGTCAGCTGGTCACCATAATACAAGGTATGCTTAGTTTGGGGCTAGATGGTGTGTGCATTGTCGACCAAAATTTATTATAATTCTTACTATGTAAAGACCTTATATTGTGAAGTTGCCATTCTAAAAAGAATTAGACGACATAAACTTCTCATAGTAAAATATACCTTACATTTCTACAAATAGTAGTCAAAGTCAGACACTACTTACGGTCCGGATCTGGTCCACGTGACGCTCAAAGGAAAGACGAATTAATGGACTGGATGCGGTCCACGTAATACTTCAGGGGTTAACCTCCAAAAGATCTACTAGAGATCTACAATATATATATGAAAATTTGTTATACACACATATAAATAGAGATGGGATTCAGCAAAATAGAGACCTTCATAGAATCAACACTAGGAATAAACATAAATTATACATCCCTAGATTTCCACTAGAAAAAGTAAATAAGTCCTCCTGAAAATGCTACTAAACTACCTATTAAGAAATTTAAAGCATACATAAAAGGTAGTCTTTTGAAGAAAGCTTATTATAATATAGATGACTATATTATTGATAAGAATGCATGGCCTCATGTCGCTCTGCCGTCAGACAGTTAACCGACACACGTGAAATGTATAAACTCTCTTGTATTAGTATTTCGTAGGTAAGGTAGTTATAAGATGGATGATATAAAAAAGCGCTAGGACCAAGACGAGTTTCTTGCCAATTCTTCTCGGGCTTGGGTTAGGATGAATTGGCACCTAAACTCACCTAGTATGTAAGACGTTTTGTGTTTGTATTGAATAAAGTATATTTTGACCTTGACCTTGACTTTGATCTGTGGAGGTGTCTGGTCTACCAAACCTGGGGATATTTGTCTTTATGTTCTCTGTTACAAAGTTCAGGTAAAAGGTGCTTCAATGATTGTAACTTACAGGTGTACGTAGCTGAATTAAATCCGTACAGAGTATACAAGTTTGTAGACTCGTCTCTCCAGAACGCGACGCTCGCGCCGAAAGTACAGACAATGGCGGAGAGAACTAAGAATGGGACTCACGTCAAACCCACGGCTACCATCGGTAAGTAGGTCTGTGTTGTGATTGTTTTTTTTAGCTATCGAACAGATTATTTAAACACTACCTACTGCCTACGGCTTCGCACGCAGGGTACCTAAATATTAGTCTGTCTTTCCCCAAGATACAATTTATTGATTTACCAAGTTTGAGTTTGCTTGCATTGTGTGTGTGTGCGTTTGTATGTGTGTGCGAGCGTGTGTGTGTGTGTTTGAAATTAGTTTTCTGAACAGTCCTTTAACAAGTGTAAGCAGTACAATCCATAATGTCACAATTTTACAAACTTGATTGTATGTTTTCGAAAGTGATAAACTCGGACTTCGTCTGGCCATTTCTGCATGAATTCTTGGGATATTTTTCTGGAATTCTGGAAAAATGACTTTCACTTTTGTCTTGGTAATCTGGACGATCTCTTATACTTTTATAAATTTTATTCGTTGCGGTAAGGACGAAGAGGTGACGAACTCGCAAATTTTTCAACTCTTCGTAGAGGGTGTCGGTTGGGAAACGCAAAGGTTTATTTAATCAACGACACCTGATCTCTCTTTTCAAACAAAGATGCAGTACTAAATTATTGACTGTCAGAGAGCGGTATAAACAAGCTTTAAAATAACAGCTGGCGAGCAGTTTTTATGCTTTATCATAATAAATATGAGCCTTCTAACCCGTCCAGCTAAATCCGAGCGATGTTTTTGTGATCCAATGTTATACCGAGTTATTTGAGTGGGGGCATCCATTAATTAGCTGAGGCGTTTTGGGGAGGAAGGGGAGGTAGACTCACCGAATCTCACGGGGAGTAAAGGGCAAATATCTCGTATTTTTTTCCATCGAAAAACAGTGTAAAATTGTAAGAAAAAAAAATACGTTTTCACACCTAAACCGCTAAACCGATTTCGAAGAATTTGTTGTAGAGATAGATGGGACCTTGGAGAAGGACAGGCTACTTTTTATGTAGGTACCGTGCGTGCGAAGCCGCGGGCAGCGGTTAGTAAGTATATAAGTAGTATATCAGTCATGCGGTACCCATAACGTAAGCTCTGCTTACTTTGGGCCAAATGATGCTGTGTGAAATGTCCGGCATTTGAACACCTCTGTGGCGCAATAGGCCAAAGCCCGCCTGAGACGCAAAAGTTTGCGCGTTCGATTCTCGCCGCGGATCAAATGTTTGGATGATCTGCAAGTATTTGTCTCGAGAAAAAAAGTATATAAGTAATACATCAGTCACGTGGTACCCATAACGCGAGGTCAGCTTACTTTGGGGCCAGATGATGTTGTGTGAAGTGTCCGGCATTATGATTGTTTTGTGTAGAAGTGAGTGCCCCGCTGGTGGGTGCGGGTGGGGGGGAGGAGGGCGGGGCGTGGTGGTGGGGCGCGGGGGGCGGGGCTCTGGGCGCCGTGCTGCTGGCGCTGGCCGCTCTCGCACTGCGACACGCATCCACAAGCGGTAAGGGAATAGAACATGAACCTCTCTTTACATAAAACCACTCATTATTGTATTATCTGCTGTTTTGCTGGACTAGCTAAAATGTTCTTAAATATTAACGAACATATTTTTTTCTAACCAGTCCTTTTTTTTTACGTTTTTTTTTTAATTCTTAGTTTTGCAATAAGCGTCTACTTTGTAATTTGTAAATGCCTACGTACCTAAACTGTAACTGTATCTAACATGAGATTTGGAAGAGCGAGACCATCTAACACAATTGTATACTTAAAAGATGGTCCCACACTTATGAAATAGTTAAAAACTGTTTTTTTTTTTTTTGGCTTTCAAAGTCAAAGTCAAAAGTACAAATACAAATGAAACTCGTCCCATTGCTGGGCAAAGATCTCCCTCAAATCCTTCCAACTAGTTATATATTTCGAGATCGCCCACTGTCCTCTATGTTTTGTTACAGAAATAAAAACATTATTTATTTTGTATTTGAGTAACAGGTTACAATGGCGGTTTTTTTGTTTTGTTCTATTATTGAATTGATTGACCGCAATTTTTTTTCAACACCAAATATTATAGAACATTTTAGAAGTGTCATTTAAAAATGATACTCGAATTCAGACTTTAATGTGAACAATATAAGAACGTTCGTGTTTAACAAAATTAAAGCTATTCCAGCGAAATGACAGAATCACCATCACTACTTAAATATATTGCTATCTAAATAAAGATTGGCAACGGATTTAAACAACTCAATAGCTAAAGCGTGATAAGATAGACCCTAGGGCCGTAATCCTATTGAATCGTAACTGTAATAAAATACTATGCCACGCGTTTACTACAAGTGACTAGAATATAAATATAAATAAATTGACTGACCTGTCAGCGCAGTTAGTAGTAGCTGTTCGGGTTTACACCGAACACAGCAGTTATGCATTTTTGTCTTAAAAGCAAATATGCACAATTGTCTGAGCAAACCAGTGCGCTACCATCTGCCGGCCCGGCACCTCGTTACTCAACCATCTCACCATAAACCAATTACAATTTATGTTAGTTCAATAACAAATTAGTTTTAAATCAGTAGGGCGATTATGGAACTCTTGATACAATCATAGTCTATCAGTTTCGATTAGGAATCGGCATCAATGTCTATCAATTTCAATTAACAATAGGCATTATTTCAATCAATCATATATGATGTATTTAAATGCTTAGTACGCTAAACACGGTTCCTACCACAATCGCACTTTGTAAATTGGTCGAGTTATAGTTTGACACCAACTTCACATTGTAACTAGCGATAGAAGCCGATAAATCGCAGCGATCCGTAATACCAATTCATCAATAGTAAAGTTTTTTAAACTTACGCGATCAGAACACATTATTATAAATACTTACGGGTATTTATCGCGTTTATTTACCTATTTTTCCCGACGTTTCGACAGGTTTACACTCTGTCGTGGTCACGGGATGACTCCTGATGAGTCATCAATAGTAACTGAAAGTTATTAGTATCAATGTTGTGATAGTATCAAACTTCCACAATCGCCCCCACAGTTCAATATAATTAATAACCATTTGTGTAACGGGTGTGAAGCTCAATACATAAAACCATCTATATAGTGAACTTTGGACTTCTCATTTTGTCTCCACGCCAAATACCAACCACCAATAACTAAGAGACCTAGGAATCCCACCATAAAAATATCTTTTTTACTGTAGCCTTCTGCGCTGAAGGTCGGGGTTTCGATTCCCTCACAGGATAAACATTAGTGAGATGAACTCTGGTGTCTAGGTGTTAGTTCTGTCTGGGTTATAATTATGTATGTATTGTAATATTGAAAATTTAAAGTTGTAATAAAAAATTAAAAGTTCCTAGTAAGATGTTAAAATTGGAATAGTAAGAAAGTTTTGAATGGGGCCTCCCGTCACAAACAAAGTCTAAACAATTAAATAATAATCCTCGGGCGCCAGATAGGAGGTATCCCTACTTACTTACATAAAATCACCTCGGATAGGCAGCCGTCGCACCAGAACTTCTAATCACAGGCCGGGGAAAACAATGAAAGTCCAGATACGTTTCAGATGTTATAATTTTGATGTTTTGGGGTTTGTCTGAAGCTTATTACATGTAGTTATTCTAGATACATTTCTTAATTTTGGTTACCATTGCATGTCTTAGTAGAAAAAAATAAAAGTTAAATTTTAAATACCTTGGGTTGTCAGTCAATGAAAATAGTATAAATTGTACCGGATCCCGGTTTCAAGAGGCATCCTGTGACTCCGCCACGTGGCGTGAGGGTCTCGCGCACGTCGCGTGTCTTGGAAAACGGGTCTCCTGGGGTCGGTCCGGTGTCTCTTTATATCAGAGAAATGAAGTCATGTGGTTTGAACCTCACCACTCTGACTTCCCGCCGAAATTACACGAGGCGTCATTGACTCAAAATTTTGCTAATAATAATAAAAAAAAACGCCACCGACATCTCGCGTAGCTAGAACAAATAAATCACGATTAATAAAAACTCGATGAATGGTCAAGGGAAAACCAAGACTATGTAGTAGAAACTCACCGTTTTTCTTTTCAAATAATGCTGCTGTATCACAGTCATCTTAATGGTAGGAAAATTTATGTTTTCCGCCTAGAACAAATATTCACAATTGTCAAAATCCGCGAGGCAATTTGAAGATGACAAAATCACAATCAAATTGGAAACTTACCGAAATAATGCTTTGGGGGAATCATCCCTTTGCCTATGGAAACATTTCGTCCATTTCAAGGCCTCAACAATATAGGATTCTTGCGAATTTAAAAGATTTCGCAAGACCTAACAACAAATCCGCAGTAGTCGGCGATCAGAGAAAAGTGAAGGTCTCGATGGCCGAGTACGAAAGCTCTGTTCGTTCCAATCACTCAATCTAGGGTGGCCAACTTGAGGAAATAAAAATTCCATAATAGGGACGAATGTATCTGTCAAAGTCAAAATTTATTGCTCTGACAGAACAGCTAAATGTTGCGCTCAAAAGACAGAAGCTGCCGGACATAAAACGAATCGCCGCAATATCTAGAAGTAAACTAACCATTTTTCGAGGTTAGATCCCCGAACTACATGTATGACGCAAATACGTCGTTACAGTATTTAAATAAACTAGTGGTCGCCCACTGGTCGAAATTCGAATATAATTAAATAACAACGCATGTTAATTATTTATGGTCTAATAATATTTTTTTATGCATAATTTAAAAAAAAATAGCATTCTGCACTTCTTCTCTATATAAACTATAAGTGTGCGAAATGTTATACTCCTCCATTCGTGCAATTTTCGTTAAAGGGTTACAAAGTTTTTGCTTCACGTATTAATATATAGATATACCAAAACTAACTAGCCCTAAACTAAGCATAGCTTGTATTATGGTGACCAGATGACTGATAGAATTTTATATTTTCAAATACTTATGATACAGACAGAACAAATCCTGTTAAAAAAATGTTCATGACAATAAATATATAAGCATTCTATCAGTCTTCTGGTTCCTATAATACAAGCTATGCTTAGGTTAGGGCTAGTTAGTATTGATATATTTATTTAAATACTTACATAATGCATGCGCTACACAGTTTAAAACCACAGTTTCTACCAAGGTGACCTCGGTAAAAACGTTTGTTTCAAACCGTGTAGATAGTGGTTACAAACCAAATTTCACATGACTTTTAAACTACCTTGGTAGAAAGGCTTGCCCAGCAAACCACAGACAGAAGCGGTGGTTTAAAACTTGTTTCAAACCGTCTAGCCGCTTGTTTAAAACCACGCGTACCACAGTCGCGCCGCTGGCGCGCCGATGCGTGCAGCGCTCTGCACGCATCAAGCGCGGACGTATTGCGCGCACGCACGGTATTATGGAGAAAGAACGTGAGGTGGTTATCACTGAATTCATCGAGTTATTTAGAGACCTACCCTGTCTCTGGGACTTAATGTCTAAGGAGTACAAAGACTCCACCCAAAAACAATGTTTTTTTTCTTCAAATGTACACAAAAGTGCCATACAAACTCCAAACATTAGAAATTTTGATAAATAAGGAGCCATGGCCTCTTTGTAAATTGTTATAGTGCATTACAAGCATTCTGCACACGTCAATTCAGCACGAGCGTTTTAAACACACTGAAGTTTAGGGTTTGTTTAAAACCGTGTAGACAGAAAACGTTCTACCAAGGTCACCTTGGTAAGGCTACTGTAAAAAGCTCTTTATGGTGGGATTCCTAGGCCTCTTAGTTATTGGTGGTTGGTATTTGGTGTGGAGATAAAATGAGAAGTCAAAAGTTCACTACAGACGGTTTTATACATTGAGCTTCACTTAACACCCCGGTACACAAATGGTTATTGATTATATTGAACTGATTTAAAACGAATTGGTTATTGAACTAATGGTGCTGGTAATGATAATGGCTAGATGGTGTTGTGTGCATTGTCCATCAATATTTATTTTTTCATGTTTATTTTTATGATGTTTTCGTATTCGGTCTATACATACTTTAAGAATATATTTTTATTTTGTTTCTATCAAACGCATGTCTATTTGGTCAACAAAATAATTGCCCAGTGTAACGGCATTTTTTATCATTATGATGATACATCCTTAAGATCTGTTCCTGATCTGATAAAATTAATTTAAAAGATCTTTATTAGTTATGAATAAATATAGTTTATAATTTTAAATGTTGATTTACATATATTTTACTGTCGTATAAACACATGTACTCGATAGAGTACTGTATATAACTTAGAATTAAATATTCTGACTTCACGGAGATTACGATGGTCATATTTTAACTGAGATTTACTTATAGGTTTAACATTTAATGTATTTAATTGTTAAAAGTTAACAATACTATTTCAATTGTATTTGACGATCTCTTGTTTCTCTGATATATTGGGCGTATTTTAAATTAAATAAACGTAACGTGACAACCCAGATTTTTTAGTTACGCTGTACTAACAAAAATTTCGTAAAATATGAAAGTACTTGCTTTCACTAAAGTCCAAAATGAAGTAACTTTTTAAACGACAGTTATAAAAAAAGTTAAATATGATCTTTAGTTTCCCTAATCTTCCTAGAATATTCCGCAGTTGTCATCAACTTTTTTTCATGATGAGAAAATTATCTAAAACATATAAATAGATATATACCTACATAGATAACACATTTATTTGATAATAATATTTGATAATAAGCTGTGTAGGAACGTTCGAATTTTACGAAATGTTTACTAGTACAGCGCAAGTACAATAACAATATATATATAAGCAAACGTTTTTGTTGTCTGTAACAACTTGACATAGACCTCCTCTTAAGACTTTAATTTTAATCGTATTACATTCCTATAAAATATAGACTTTCTAATTATAACTAATTTATTATGTTATTCCTCTGATTTAGTAGATAAATAAATATTGCTATTATAAAGATTTCTATTTTTATTTGCGCTTGTATTGTTAAACTATTGTTTGAGTAGTTTATCCGGTCAGACCACGTTTATTGCAAAACAGTTGAAACATTGGAAATAAAAGATAATACGCGAAAACTACCCTAAAGTAAACTACTTAAACAATACGAGTCTATGCTTACATGACAGCCGCGACAAAGATTTTTGCTTCTTCTTTGTTAATGGCATGTGTCATAATGATGACAGTCTTGCCAATGTCGATTCATTAGATTGTTTATGTGACGTGTTGTCACATAAAAAAATGGTGACATTTCATGTGAAATAATTATACCGATAATTTTGCTTACCAAAATTTCTAATAAAACCCTAAATAACTCGAGAAAGATAAATAATATAAGAGCGCAATGTTTGCTTTGCAAGACGCTTAAAAAATAAAAATAAGTGTGCGTCCGTCAGAAGTGATTACTTAAACGAATCTAACTAGCGTAGTGGTTTAGAGTGAGAGAGGAGGAGCCTGTGTACCGCTGCCGTATGCGTGAGAGAAAGAGAAGCAAGACAGACTGGCGCCGTAACGCGTTACGTTACGAAGCGGTTTATCCTCCCATAAGAAGTAATCACTTCAAAATCTATACTTTCTTCTCTTCTTGTAATAGCATCTTTGATGACGATTCTGCCAATGTCAATGCCAATGATTGTTTTGTTATATAATAACAATAAATCGCAGTCAATCGTCTATTGTCTATTCTAAACGTCATCGTGGAATGACAGTTAGAATCTTCTTGGATTTCTAAACATACATAAAACGAGTACACTTATAATTCAATTGTCTGCACTTATGCTAAGATTTAATTTATTAAAAACTAATAAATTTAACAGAGCTATGTTATCATAAAATATCAAGCAATGAATCCAAGGTTTCTCGAATTGTCTTGTAGTGGCACTGACATTTAGCCAAAGTATACTTTTTGTGTCAATATTGACGTTTCTCCGTAGAGATAATCCTTTCCTATCCTTTGTCGCGGCTGCCATGTTAGTCCGGTTGATCGCAAAAGAAATGTATTGTGGTTGTTAAACATGTGATGTTATAAAAGTAAATACAGTTATTGAAATTGGCTTGGTATTTTTATTTTATGCACCTAATTCGCTCTTTCTGCACTTTTGTTTTTATACGTAGCACTTCAAAGCACGAAATAGGAGTAAGCTTTATCTGTTAGCTCGAAACTGAGTTCCTATACGATAACCTGGAATTCCTATTTGTTCTCCTTTTTCATGTTTAGTAGCAATTGATTGTGTGTGTTTATTGGACACTTTTTTCAGTAAGTATTTTATGATTTATTATTCTTTCTTGTTATGTTTTTGGTATAAATTCATGTATCTACCGTCTGCATCAAATGGTCACCCCATCCTTAATTAAACAAAAAATGAGTAATATGGGTAAGTAACATGATATTACAATTTTATTTATCCACAAGGCAAGCATGAGACGAGTGTGAATGAGGAAGCTGGAAGAGAAATACCTCTACGTCTCTCTACTTAGACCAAATTGGGGTCTAGTGTGGTTGAAACTTGAAAGTGTGTGTTAGAGAAAGGGAAGAGGCAAGCAAGAGTACCCTGAACCCCGACGTGTATACAAATACAAAACATTCTTTATTCAATAAAATCACAAGGACCACTTTGAATCGTCTTCTTACATGCTAGTGAATCTAAGTGCCGGTTCCTCCTAACTCCAGTTCAAGAAGAATCCGACAAGAAATTCGTCTGGTCTTAACACTTATTTGTATGATCCTCGCCAAGTCGAGTTGCAGCAGTATATATATGAGGAATATGATGAGAGCGAATGTAGCAAAATAAATCGTGTTATTTCGGATCAGTGTGGTGAAAGGATTAAAGTGCATCACAGACTCTTCTCGTGCACTTGGCACATGTCTTCGAACTTTTTAGGTTCTATGACATGCCGGTTTCATCACAATGTTTTCCTTTGTGAGTATAACGTATAACGCACATGCATTTTTCGAACAGCAAAATCTATTATTACTCGACCGGATCCGAACCAACGTCCATAGAACCAGGGTCACTACCAGTAGACCACCAGTGCTCGAGTAATAAATGTCAGGATCAAAGGAAGTACAAATACGTTCTAGAGGGACTGATCAGTTGATCCAGCTCATGTGAATCTCATACAAACTAGCAGTAGATTTTTTTACTGGTTTGGTTTATTTGCAGTTTTATTATAAATTTTAGCAGAGCCACCGTTCACCGTTGACAGTGATTCTGTAGTTGCGAATTTGCGATAGACTAGCAAAAATTTCCTAAAATTCGAACGACCTTATTTGGCTCACTTCAAAGTCTAATTTAGAGAAGCATTTTAAAATAGTTTTATAATAAGTTAAACATTTTATTTTGTTCCTATATGAATTGATTGATGAATTCTATGAATAAAACACGTCAATTTCATTTAAAAGTGTTTCTCAAATTCAGACTTTATGCAAACCAAATAAGATCATTCGTGCTTTACGAAATTTGAGTTAGTCCGTCGAAACTAAAGAACCAGGGTCATTGTGTTATTGTGAGTATTGTAAATGTTCGTAATAAATCATTTTTTCATTTATTATTACACTACTGGCTTACACTTTACACCGGCTTTACAAAAGTTGTTAATCGATGACGAAGGCCTTTAGCTGGCCTATTAACTCCCGTCGCTAGAGTTAGCTGCGATTGGCTAATATATCAACTAATAGATCACGTTCTATAGGTCGGAAAAGCGTGACGCGTCGCCACTGGGAATACGGCCAAGGAGAATTCAAACTTCGGCGTCTACTGGAAAGGAGACGCTTCACGCGAGTACAGACTGATGATTCGGATGAGGAGCCTTCACCAATGCTGCGGCAGCCTCCCGCCACCGCCTGATCCGACACTTATTAATGGATGATTTAGATCTGACACGCGTTGCATTTTATAAATAAAGAAATGTTTCAATAAAGAACTAGATCTTAAATGGCTTAAGGTCATGTCTAACCGGTTAGTCCATATATTGCTCCTAAAGAATTTCTCCCAGTAGTAATACATGTCTATGTATTACTACTGGACAGTCCATTATGCTCTATAATGTCAAAATTAATTCTTTGGGATTATCAGAAACAAGTGTTAAATCAATACATAGTATAAAACAAAGTCGCTTCCCGCTGTCTGTCTGTTCCTTTGTATGCTTAAATCTTTAAAACTACGCAACGGATTTTGATGCGGTTTTTTTCCAATAGATAAAGTGATTCAAGAGGAAGGTTTATATGTATAATACATGCATAATATAGTAGAGAATCACTGATGATTTTAGAGGTTTCTAATGTGATGACGTAAAGTAACAATTTTTTTTTGAGCTTACATTGCAAACACTGGATGAACCCTACGAGATATATCAAATGATGTAATACAAAAAAGTCCACTATGGTATATGTCTATCTCTTAGATAACGTTGTATATAAAGACATTCTGTAGTATATTTAGTATCAGCATTGCACCCGTGCGAAGCCGGGGCGGGTCGCTAGTAATGTTTATAAAATCATGTAAATTTCCTTTTTTCTCTGAATAACAAAACTGAAAAATCTCTAAACTTAATTCATCGATAAAATCATATATATATTTATATGTCTCGTATATTACTCGTATCACCTTGGCGGCTTGGCATTGACGACGCGACTGTTGAAAACTACTAAGGGAGTTTGGTTAATGTAGTAGAAATACATGGATATGTATTACACCTGGGATAAATATTAAAGGAGCAATAGATGGGACTAACTGCATCTAACTCGCGTAATATCGTAAACTCCCGTGATACAACTCCTTGGTACTGCTTGGTACCAGTAGTGGCGTAGGATATTTTGCTCCCGTGTCAAATATATCGCGAGAGGAAATTACTAATACCATTTAAGACTTATTTCATTATTGAAACACGTAACCTGTAGAGATCGTCTAGTCTAAAAATTAACGCCCCTCCACTAAACGTAATTGTTTCAATGTATGAGAAGAACTTATTGTAATATTTTAAACATACTGTAAATTTGCTCGTCCGTGCACTGTTACGTCAATTAATCGTGCAATCAGTCCAGGTACTGACATTGTATGGCAGGGAACGCGTACGTCCGCTTTGTCGTGCGTTCCGATTCATAATGCACAGATTGACAAACAGATCCGGCTGTTCGGGCATGCAGAATTTGACCAATGACGACGATTATTTTCTGTGTATTGCAACTATACACCTACATTGCATGCAAGTGTAAACACATTAGAGGGGCGTTCATTTTTAAGCTAGACAGGCTCTACCTAAATGATAAAGAAAATTAATGTGTCTATTCAACGAAGTTCAGTCTCAGTTGTTACGCGTGTCCTTCCAAGCTTTTATTATCCGAGAACAACTTATCCCACAGTTTGCAAGAACACTGGCTTTTCTCCGATGTGAATTGAACTCGCGTGTGGTTTCTCAGACTTTTGGTATAAGTACGGATTTTTATACGGATGTATGAGTATGGTTTCTGGAAATGTTAAGAGGATAGGGTACCTAAGAGACTTTAGAAAAATAGGCATTTGAATAAAATGTTCCTGTCTCGCTGCATGCCGCCGCCGCGCCCCTCGCAAGAAAGGGACAACTGCAGCTCAGACCTATTTAGGTACATAATTATTGACCAAAACGGCATTTCGTAGTCGACTATTTACTCCCCTAAAACATGCCAATTTGTTTTTTTTTTTTTTAATATAATTTAATAAAACCTTCAGCTATAGCCCATGTTCTCACTTTTTTGTAAATATGCGTATTTTTTTTTGGATGAGTGTCTAAAAATGTTTAAAAAATTACGCAATATTTATAGTCTTTGAAGACTCCTACTTCCTATGATAGAATATAAAATAACCAAGACATAGAGGCACGGTCATGGTAGTTAAAGATTTTATGGTACAAAAAGATTTGCTCTATTGTCATTATCCAGGGAGGAAACAGTCGACTACGTTTGTATGGAGAAAGAGCCGGTAGCCTTTCGTCTTATGAAAATATTTTTATTTGTAATTTCACAAGCAAATGATTGAATAGACAGATTAATTTCAAATCTGAAATGTTTTGACCTTCCGTCAGATCTGAATCATCCTTATGGGCTCATATATAAACTATTGAACGCTTTAGCTACGGCCCCAAAGCGTAATGTAGTATATAAATAAAGCCTAAGCATTTCATTGCGAGCGAAATATCAATCTAATTATAAGGTTACTTATAGTAAAAACATGAAAGTTTGTGTGCATGTACATAAAATAGTTAATACGTATTATACCGTTCATAGTCTTATACTATAATGATAGTCAGGTCCGGAAGATTTAGTCCTCACTTGGTTCATCTATAATTAGTGCCGCTCGCAATGAAATGCAACCCTGTGAACTGATGACCAAATGCGCAAAGAAACGGCCTTTTAAACGAGAGCTACAAACGAAACTAGTCATAATTCCAAAGTATTAAGGTAGGTAATATATTTATCATCATATATATCAGTAATAAGTTTAATATCGCCGCTAGTCTCGAATTAAGGGTAGTCCACATGATCTCAAATCCAGATGCTTTTGTGTTCCCTGGGCATGGAATTTATTGTTAAGTTATACCTGCATACTTACATATAATATATATATAAATTCAACAGTGATGTCCACCGAGTAGATACGCATAAAGTACGTATATAATTAAATAATTTAGGCCTATAATGTAAAACTTCAACTACAATGACGACACTATTGTCGTCATATTTTTTTATGTTCATTTAAATTAAGATTTATCGAAATAAAACAATTTTCTATTATAAAATCTCAGAGCAACCTGTACGTTTAGAAATTGTTAAAAAAATTATAGACTTCCATAATTATATTATTTATTTTATGATTATTTATTGATAATATAAGTAGCTCTGTGTGTATACCTAATGTCGCTATTGTATTGTTTTAAATCCCTAGGCGCGAAAGCTACTCATTGTATAAAAATTCCATACGACCTAATTGAAGGTCCCAAACAATAAAGCACTAAATTTGAAGGATATTATAAACAGCACCTAGTAAATAATTCCTACTTTAATATGGGCTTAACAAAATAACAAAGCGAGTACATTACGAATAATAGTTTCACCCCAGAGTACTTATTAATAAAAGTAATATACATTTATTTACATAATAATTACAGAAATGTACAAAATAATATAAAATACATGTGAAACAGTTGAGCTATCTAAGGACCGTTTAAAACGATCTATAGATACAATACAATACAATACAATAGTTATTTATTCCAATAAGATACGTACAGTACACTTGGAAAAGTCAGGTACAAAAATACTTAATAATAATATTACACCATAATATTACTGTTTGGTTACAACATTTAAGAAAAATAATTCATTACAAATAGAATAGCAACATTAAATTCCAAATAAATTCATTATTTAAAAATGTCATCAGCAAGTGCTTCGTCTAGAGAATAGTACGATAGCTCAACTGATCCAGATAAAAGTACTAACAAAAGGCTGACTCAGCGAAAACATAAATAGCAACTCTTGCTACGACGCAGCAGAATGTAATTTAGTTCTCACAAGCTTAACATTAATATACCTACATAGTGCCTCTTTTTCTTCCTCTCTTTTCTTCTCTTTTTTCCTGTAACTCTATCTCGTCTGTCGCGTCATTTCTTTATGAATTAGCCCACCAAAGTCGGCTCGCCGATGTTCTTCTAGCTTCGTACTTGAAGTGCTGACTGCTGAAACGCCACATAAATTAAAAAGCTACATAGGTGACGTTTCTTACATTTTCCTCATACAATTTTGAAGGATAACGGGGTCTCAAATGCATAAGTGGCATTTCAGTATTCTGGCACATTAAACCATGACGGCCTTTGAGCTGCTTATTCAGCAGAGCCACTGTCTCATACGAAGGTAGGACTGACAAATCTTTCTCCCTTTTCATTTAGCTTAAGACAACACCTTACCATTTTAACTGTCACATTGCAAGTGTATATTTATGTGTGTAGATTTATTTCCAAATTGTTAATAAAATACTGCAGTGTGGCGTTCCAGACTTTAATCAGAGGTTCACATATATCCCCCAAAGCCGCAAAACAATAAAAAGCTGAAACTAAGAAACCTCCCCAATGTTTTCGTTACGATCATACACCTCTAATTTATGATGGAACCACAGTTTTAGCCCCAAAAATATACAAAAACACGAAAAATTAACCTCATATATTTTAAAACCTATTTTTTTAACCAAATGGATTTTTTTTACTATGATAGACGCTTTCTTCGTCGGAACTCAACTATAAATTGTGCTACCGTAAATAGGGAGTACCTACATTGTTTACAGCAAACACTATAAATTGCATCTATCTATTGGTTTATGTTAAATTATTTATTGTATTGTGACAGTAAACTGATACTAGGTGCTTAAACACGGCCGAGCACTCATCAAAGTGTTCATATGCCCAAGGACGCTCTCTCGCCACTGTACTCGTTACGTGGAACCGACCTATTTCATCTAGATTTCAGTTTATGTCTGGTTTTGGAATACGGTCTGCACATCGAGATAAAATATAAATTGATCAGTAAAAAGTACGTTTATTATTGTCACGTTTCCGCCTACGACAGTTAGGTATCTTCTAGCGATGATGATGTGGTTCCGCGGAAACAGCTTCGGGGCGAACACCGGCCGGATTTTGCAAGACATTCCTGAAATAAAAATGTTCAATAAAAAATAGCTTGACGAGATATTTTCATTGACACTGATACTGTTTGCTGGCCGATGTGATGGCACATACATTTTACAGAATTACATAAAGTAGGTACCTACTTTATGCAATTCTTTGTATTCTCAAAACTCAAATGTATTGGTATCTTTAAATTTTTTTGTGGTCAGAAAATATACTTATTCCAATTCGTATTTGCCTGCCTTAAACCAAAATTAATTTAAATTAAATCAATTAGTCATTGATTTAAGAGTAACGTATTTTTCTAGTTTTTTAATGCTTTTGTATAGTGCCAAAGTATATTTTTTTTAATCTTTCTTGTTTTTTTTAGCTTTGTTTGATCGGATCATGTCAATGTTTTAAGATTTACTTACTTTAATAATCATTCCTGTACAAATTGTGTGAAATTGTGAATAAATGTGAATATGAAGAATTTACTCAATTGTTCTTGTTTAAACTGCTAAAATTCAAGATGTGTTTCTCTAAAACCCAAACGGTAGACTACAGGTGCGCGTTCTTACTCCATAGGACATATTTAGCTGTCAGTCCCAGCTTTTCACAAGGTGTTAAGCCAAGGCCTGGCTGAGACGCAGAAGGTCGCGGGTTCGATTCCCACCGCGGGTCAAATGTTAATATAATCTGCAAGTACGGTAATTAATTACCGTAATTACGAGCTGTGGATTGATGGAGTCAGATGATTTTCAACAGAACTCTTTCACGAATAAATAATGTATAGAATAATATACATTAATAAAAAAAACATGTGAAACAATTGAGCTATCTAAGGTTCGCTCTAAACGATCTAATAGATATCTCAACTGATCCAGATCACTTCGAGAGGGCAGCGTGCCCTAGTAGTACGCTGGACCAGATCGGAGTCGGCTTTTGGGTCACGCGTTGTTTCTACCAGACGCCGTAAAATAATTTTAATTTAAAACCCTAAAACACAATTAGCCGTGGAGCCCAAGCTAGTCGACCGCAGTACCACACTGTGGGACAGATGAAGGGCGCAGCTCCGTGCACGCGTGCACTCAACCGCAGACAAATTTTAATATGAAATGTTGTATTAAGGATCTAACAAGGTGCCAATGATTTCAGCGTATGGTGCTGGAAGGCGCCTGTTTAGAATTCAAATTTTTCGCGCGCATTTATTTTATAAGGTTTAGTGCCTACCTACATTGAACCCATTAACCCCTTCCCTTGAATGATGTTAAATGTAATACACGCGTCTGTCAGAAATAGTCTAGAGCTCTACCTAAATCATACTAAATACTTCCTTCATTACTTGGGGAAGTGTATGATAAATTTAAATTCAACTTTATGTAGATGATTTATTGAATTCAAAATTACGTGAATGGATCAGAGAATCCAAGACTCTAAAGAAAAATTACACCATAGCATAGGTATGAAAATTTAGTTACCTACATGTAAAACTAAAGCACATAAAACATTACACACTGACAGGTACAACATAATAAGTAAACTGATAAAAATGTATGTAGTTCACAAAGATAAAATAGTTGTAAAGCGAGGGATAGTTACCAAGCAGAGAAACAACACAAATAGTTAATGTGGTGTTCATAATAAAGCGTTTGAGTTTGACGCGCCCGGCAGTCTCTCGCTCGCTCATTCTGGGAATAGCGAGCGGACAGTGCGGGTACGCCGCACTCAGATTATAAGCAAAAACATTTTTTTATCTGGAATCCTATAATTCCCTACCTTTTAGGACAGTGACTGAACCTCACATTGGCGACGGGGATAAAAATTGTAAGTACTAAGTCGATAATTTGACAAAAATAATTGCGAAATGTTGTTAATTGACTTACCACCAAGAAAATTGAGTTTAAAAATGAAAGGAAGGAATGTTTGTGTAAAGTTAGGATGTTTACTACTGGAATAAATATTTAATCATAGATTAACAACCAATTTTCACTTTTAATAGCACTTCTCAGATTGTACCTAAATAATAATTTGTCAAGCACAAACAAACCAAGTTATATCTTGTTTAAACTTGTTTACCTGCATTTTCATGAGCACAATATAATGTAGGTAGGTACCTAATACGAGTACGTATCTTTGCACGTATCTACTCTGGGTATCAGATGTTGGTGGTTAGTCTTTTCACATCACGTTACAACCAAAATAAATGTAATAATGAGGCAAATGTACTAGCTCATAATCAACCAATATGCCTACAAGGGAAATAATTGCTGGTACCTGCTTATGTTGGAATAAGTACAAAATGTTTTTGTTGATATGAACTGACGACAGGGAATGGACAAAAGTGTTTTACGTGCCTCTAAAATGTTTATCCAATGAGTCAAAAGTTGTAAGTACCTACTCATTGTAATTGTGCCACGTAATTTAATTACGTAATTTTGCCAAAAGACAGAATCTTTACATAATGTTTAATGTCTACCATTGGAATTTGAGGTGGAAGTGAGTTAGGAAGGCATAATTTATAAAAATATTTAAAATTATGCCGTAGATCGTTCCAACATTTCAGTTGCATGTACTTGGATCATTTGACTGCGAAGGGGAACTTACTTCACTGGGATCTCGCTGGGGAAAATGGAAGAGGGCACTAGAAATATTTATTTTGGCTATACCTAGATATAAATGATCCGGTAAAGAACAAAAGCCACTTACTACACTGAGGCAGACTTGCGTTGCAATAAATATAGTAAAATCTGCCGGGAGCTTATGTTGAGCAAACAAATATATTTCAAAATTTATACAAATATATTTATCAGTAATATGAAATTTGGTAAGTTCATGTTAGACTTCGACACCAGAGCAAAATATCCAAGTTCTCTGATCCTAATGAAAGCCTCTTATATCAAGTAACCATGAAATTTACATCTGCTAAGTTGAGAAAGAAAATTATTTTGTTAGATTATCTATAAAATAATCACAGAGGCAAACGCGCTCAAAATTGTTAAAAGGCAACAAACCGATTTAGATGGCAAACCAATTAGAAATACTAACAAAATATAAATAAAAAGGCATAAAAAACCAACCTGATTGCTCCAGTTGTGGTAGTAAGGTACACAATGCAGACTCGAGTATTGTCCATATTTCGACAAAACAAGTTTGAAATGTAGATTTTGGAGACATTTTTAAAGGCACTGTCGAACAAGTTAATAAATAAATATTGGTGGACAATGCACACAACACCACAAAGACGTCTAAAAAAAAATATACAATGATGCAGCATGATAATCCTAAAAAAAAAACAAAATACTTACCAAATGGCAGAGTCTAAATCGACTAAGGACGAAATATTCGTTGACTATGTTTTCGATTTAGACGAGTTTTAAAAATGCTAATTGACTCAGGTAGCAAATCTAACATAATTAATGATAAAACGTGAAGTGCAGCACATGAAACAATCGTCTGTAACAGTCTGTAATAAAAACACGAATCCTCACAAAACTTTGATGGCTTATGGCTCCAAGGAACCCCTGATTTTGTATTCATATTATGATGCGTCAAGTCAAGTCTGACAAGAATGCCTGTCTAGAACATTTTATGTTGTACAAAATGGGAAACGGAATTTACTTGGCAAAGACACTGCATTGTCTTTAAACATTTTGAGATTGGGGGTAGGTATTAAAGCCATTAGTTATGTCAACTTCCAATGTTCAAAAATGTAGAATTAGGTGTAGGTATTGATTCAGCCTCAGGTCAGCCCGTAAGGTGACCAATCCAGTTAGAAAACAATATCAACGATACAATTAACGAGTTTCTAAAACTAGATATCATCGAATTAGTAAAATCAACCCTCTGCGTGGGTTTCGCCAGTGGTACCCGTACTAAAAAGCGACAGCGATGTCAGACTTTGTGTCGATATGCGTTGTGCAATGATACAAGTGATCTTGTACCTAACTTTAGGAAACCAACGATTTTCTCTAATATCGATATTAAGAACACATTCCACAAATGTAAATAAAGAAACACTGCTGAGAGATAACACCATTTATAACAGGTAGGTACAGATACCAACGCCTAATGTTTGGAATGTCTTGAGCACCTAAACATTTCTAAAAAATATTGGAGAGAATGCTCCTGCCGGGCCGACATGACAATTTTATTTTCGATTCTGTTGTATTTGGCACAAACGAGGAAGAGCTTCGTATACGTCTTGAGTATGTTCTAGATGTTGTGAAATAAAATGACGTACTCCTCAACGAAAGCAAATGGTTTTTAGGAAACCTAAGACGGTTGATGAAGATTAAAGCTTATTAGGTCTAGTGACGTACAATGGAAAATGGGTTCCAAACCTTGTTACATTGACCGACCATATACGACAGATTCTTCAACAGAAACTTCAACAAACTGATTTGAAAATCCAAAACATCAGCTCGGAAATGTTAAGACTCTCAGTTGTTATGACCCCAATGATAAGACACAAGTGATGGCTACTGCAAGCCTTGTGGGGCTGGGTGCGATACATATATAGATGTCAATCTATATAAGTAACAGCCCGCGTATTATTTCTTATGGTAAAGAAAGATTATCGGATGTAGAATAACGATACTGTCAGACTAAAAAAGAAGCATTGGCTCTAGTCTGGGCTATATAACATTTTAAAATTTATCTTTACGACATAAAAAAGTTCAAACTGATGACTGATCACAAACCCCTTGAAGTAATATTTGGTCCGAGATCTAAACTAAGTTCTAGGATTGAGCGGTGGATATTTCGCCTACAAGGTTATAATTATAAAGCTATATACCGTCCAGCTAAAATCAATTTGGCAAACCCTCTTTTACAACTTTGTGAAAGTTTTTATTAACAACCTTTTAATGATGAATGTATCGTTAATCAAATAGTCCAGTATGCCCTACCAATTGCTGTGACTCTCAATGAGATAAAATCTGCATCACTTGAAGATCGTGAAACGGGCCTAGGCTTAAAGGGATTATTTAACAATAATTAGGATGCTCGTGTGAGTAATTATAAATTGATATTTATATAGATATAGATATTTTATTGAGAGGTACCAAAATTGTCGTTACTCTACGGGATAGAATTTTAGAAACAGCTCATGAAGGTCATCATGGGGTAGTTAACATGAAATCTAGGCTACGGACTAAAGTATGGTGGCCCAAAACTGATTGAGATGTCGAAATTTCCACCAAATCTTGCAATGGATTTTATCTGATATAGACGTGAACTGCATTTACAATCTTGGGTTGATATAGCAATGGATTTATGGGTCCATAGGTATATTTATCAAGTAACCATTACCTTTTTATAAACGTGATTGATAAGTTTAGCCTATATAAGGAGATAAAAATCATGATATCTATAACGACCAAGGACGTGACATTGACATCGAAGCTTTAGGAACTATTTTTGAGACGAGAAATTCTAACGAGTACCACAGCTATTAATGGCAGGCAATGTGCATCCGAAGAGTTTAGGTGAAATAACCTAAACCCTGAGTAAAAGATGCTCCGAACTAGGAATAAAGCTCTTCAATACGATTCCATATTAGCCACAGCAAAAGGAAGACGTTGAGCGTATTTTAAAGCATCTCAAAATAAGTCAATGACAGAAGTCAAACTGGAAGAATGATTTGCTGGACTATTTAATGACGGATTCGTTTATAAAAATAATGTGGCACAATGCATAGAAAACAGGAAACTCTCCATCGTAGTTGTTTTCAACTTACTATTCAGGGATAAAATACCCAGTGCATGGGATTTTGAAAATAATGATTATGAAGTTCGAGACAAGAATAACGAAATGAAAGAAAAGGGAAAATGTCATGAAGATAGGAAAAGGAAAGTCAAGAGTATCGCTGGAATATAATACATTTGAAAAAGTTGAAGGTATAAAATCAGGAAGAAGTTGGAGAAGCAATTAATGATTCTGTACCAGTACGGATGTAGAAGAGATAACTGAGTAGGATAACTTAAATCTTAAATTAATAATGATAATGTTTAAATGACTAAAGATTTCATGGTTCATGTTGATTATAAGATGTTTGTGATTTTTAGTGTTATAAAAAAGAAGAGATGTGGTGTTCATAATAAAGCGTTTGAGTTTTACGTGCCCGGCAGTCTCTCGCTCGCTCATTCTGGGAATAGCGAGCGGACAGTGCGGGTACGCCGCACTCAGATTATAAGCAAAAACATTTGTTTATCTGGAATCCTATAATTCCCTACCTTTTAGGACAGTGACTGAACCTCACAAACAGTATAGGTACATATTAAATAGGTATACACTAAATATATTTAAGTAGGTACAATATTATAACAAGTTACACCACGTACACTGGATCTTTGTACCTCGGAAGGTGGCTGCAAGTATGGTTTAAGAATTTATTTCTCACAAGAATTACAAATTCACTTACAGAGAAATGCTATTTACTAAAAGTTATATAAAATATGCCGTCATGCATACGTAGCTTAAATATTACATAAAAAGATACAACTCAAATATAAAATTAATATTTAGGTAATGTGGGTAGTTGTATAATGCAGCGAGTAGGCCGATGGATAGTCGCTACAAGTAGTGCCGAGCGGCGCGATACAATATAAATGTTTACTAAGGCCACAGTGATAAAAAAAATGTAGTTGCGCAGAACAATTTTTTTATTATAATAATATTTATTTGAAGCAAATGTTAATTAAAACCTACAATAAAATGAAATTATACCTGCTTACATAAAACTGTTTACAAATGTTGGTTTGGAGCTCAGACCTAACCTCGGTCTGAGCTCGGTTTGGAGAAGACTTCTAGCAACTGGTTGATCAACACACCATCTGTGATTTTAGTAGAGAAAAAACCACATAATTATGTCATTCACTTATGAATGACATAATTATGTGGTTTTTTATTGGAATCTATGAGTATTATTTCAATTATACTGTCCCGTCCGTCAAATATATTGAGTTTTAATTACTAAAAATATACGAGTACCATACCCCCGCTACATGGTCCTTCGAACCGAATAATTATTGCTGATATTGATATTGAAGAAGTTCCCATCCCATATAAAGCTGTGGAGCGCAAATATATGCTACGGGATTGCGCGTAAGTAATCTCCTACCATTTTTGCATTTTTATGTCCAAACTAGTGCAATCGCTTGTAAGAAAGAGATCTATCCATCTCGTTCATTCTTACACATTAGATACTCGTACGTCGTAGTGTATCTACTTCATTCTAGATAGCTCTGCTGCGCTGATTATTTCAATGCGTCCACTCGTCAACAGATGGAGCTAGGTAGCGGGCGCAACATATTTGGTGATTATTGCTGATGAACTCTAACTCAATCATACAAATACTTAACGTACGAAACCTTCGATAACATTATATGTGATCAGATCAGAATCAGAATCAGACTATATTTTAATTTATTCTGAGCTGATAGGTAGATGCAAATACTCCCATCAATCGTCTTATGACAAAATATGTGAAAACACCGAAAAACATTGGCTCACCGTCTGACCGTGACAGCGTGAACCCAAGCGAAGTCACATGATAAAGGACATTCTGTACCAGGCAACCAGCACTACGAAGGAGATTTCTACCACAACTGCAATTTTCGACCTAACGGCCCCAGATTACATTTTTTCATTGCATCTTTATATCAACTGCAACAAGAAACATTTTCCAATGGGATAATTCTTCTTTAGTCATTAATGATCCCCCTACGATGACACGTCACCAGACAATGAAACTTGTAATTTTCTTTATTATACATGTACACAACATGTATAATAAAGAAAATTACAAGTTAAATTAAGCATCAACGGTGAATACGGTGATGCTTAATTCGCGATTGAAATAAGAGGTTACCTACTGTCGTCAATTAAGTAAATATGGTAACTTGGCTGAAAATATGAAAAATGATTCAATCAATGCCTAATAATAATAAGTATATACTTTTTGGGTCATTGACGTTTTGTTTCTTTATAATAAATTCACTTGGAGACATGAGATGACAAAGATTGGTAAGTACTGTTCAAATTATCCAACACCCTAAGCAAAGAACCAAAGTTATTGACCCCAAATGTGAGTGGCATACGTGGAAATGCGCACAATACCACAAACACTAGGAAGATTATTACTACTGTGTTTGTGTACGATGTAGGTATCCCCCTACTACTACTACTACTGCTGCTTACTTTTTGTATACGAACAGGTACATTTGGATGTCTGTCTGCTGTCAATCGTTGTCATCTCACGTGTTTCGGTGTTGCGATGTACCAGGCAGTCAGAACAGCATAGGTGCTCCTATGAATGTGTCGGCTCGGTACTGACGGGCTATCGAACGAGCGTCGTCGTCTGTGGCCAGTACTAAAAAAAGTAAGCCTGACGTGGAGCGTGTGTGGTGGTAGGCTCTTAAAAGATGTATATTATCCTAGTATACCTACATCAAACTTATAAATATATTATCCTAGTATACATCTTACATACCTACATCAAAAATATACATACATATTATACATATTTTTTTTGTAAATGTCCAGTACTCAGTGTTCACAGTAGGTACATTTATTCACAAAGACATTGGCACCTAAATTCACCTAGTATGTAAGACGTTTCAAAGTGATCCTTGTGATTGTATTGAATAAATCATCTTTTGACTTTGACTTTTGACTTTGACATGGTTATATACATAAGGTGGAATTATCAATAGTAGAGCTGCATATCTCGCCCGAGTACAGGCACGTGAATATATTACATTCATACAAATTAATTGAAATTATATATAACATTACTAGTTGACCCGGCCACGCGTTGCTGTAGCTCAGTAGTTCTAATACGTTGAACCCATATACGCTAACCTCTAAAATTATCAGTGTTTCTCTACTATATTATGCATGTTTTATACATATAAACCTTCCTCTTGAATTACTCTATCTATTAATAAAACCGCATCAAAATCTGTTGCATAGTTTTAAAGATCTAAGCATACATCGGGACAGACAGACAGCGGAAGGCGACTTATCAACATATAACATATCATTAAATCAAATACCAATTTGAAATAACTTAAATAAATTCAAATTGTCAACTGATTCTGTTCATTCTAATATAAAACACAATTAATAATAGGTCAAAACTTAAAATAAAGATAGATGTCAACAGAATAGAAACAATGATCAATTAATTAATTAAATAGCTTTCTATTGAATAAGGGCACCCTCAGCTCTTTTACATGACTTGGCAATTTGTTGTAAATTTAGCCAGCCATGTGAGCCATGGTATAACAGTTGCGCCTAAACAATTCAGTTTTATGTCGGTCGGTACAGGTATTGCTAATCTGTCCTTATGTGTAAAGTTAAATTTGTATACCTGTTCGAAAGTGTCAAAAAATTCCGCTTGACATTCCGATCTGACATATTTACACATCTCTAAAATATACATGCACGTCATGGTCAGAATCTTATTTTTTTTAATGTCTTCAAGGTTCCCAAGGTGGCTTGTTGAATATTGCATGTAGGCACTTTTTTGCGCCATAAATAAAGCCTTGGCATTTACTGCGTTCCCCCATATAATAACATTGTACTTGACGAGGGATGCTAAACGACCGTGATAGGGCTAAGAAAGCAGTTTTATGATCGGTTATATTTGCAATATTCCATAATTTATTTTTGATTTAATATGCTCGATGTGTGGTACCCATGAGCATACATTATCATAGTATATTATAACCGCCCGTTTTGTGACCTCAGAATGTTGTCAGACGTTGTCTCACGTGTTTTGGTGGAGCGTTGTACTAGGCAGACATGGCTCCAAAGGTGATGTATAGATGCCGTCGTATATAGGGCGGAAGACGGCTTAGTTCGATTGATACCCGCAAGGTGGCGGGAAAACAAAGCCCATAATATTTTTTCGTCATTAACATTTAGATGAGTGACCACTAGTGGGATTTTCACAACTGTCGATCAGCTAAATCAGTGCAATGTATGCGGTCCTAAATAACGGAGCGAAACACTAAGTTTATTACCCATCGATTTTGTTATAAGTACATATTGAAATACACGTGTGTTGTGTTTCATCTTTGTAAATTAAATAAATTTATAAAGTTTAGCCGGTAACTGAATTCTTACGTCCATTCTAGAATAGACTAGTCAAGTCAAGCGTACGAATAGTCGTGAATAGGTAGTATAGTGGTAGGCTATTGTTCGTCACACCACAAAATAGTACAAATATTTCTGTTCAACAAGTGAGCAAAAAGTGAGCAAAGATATTTTTTGCTGCGAGTGCCGGCCCTTAATCACAAATCACGAGTGTTATAGGTTAAAGCAAGAAACACTTCTTCCTACAGAAGAAAACCTGTATGTTGCTCACGAGGGCAATTTTTTTATGCCTCTAAATGTGATGTTATGTGATCCCGTAGAGCGTAGAGGGTCACTTTATGTGTACAACATTTTAAAACGTCTTATATAGTAGGTGAATGTAGGTGCCAATTTCTCTTACCCCATGCCCTGGCAAGAAACTCGTCCTGGTCCTAGCGCTTTTTTACATGATCCATCTAATAACTCCTTTAACTACGAAAAACTAATACAAGAGAGTTTATACATTTAATTTTATACGTATGTATTTACAAAAAAAAAATAGGTATATACGTCGTATATCAGTCATGTGGTAAATAAACTCTATTCTTTCTTTCTTTTTACCCATAACACAATCTCTGCTTTCTTTGGGGCCATATGATGCTGTGTGAAATGTCCGGCATTATTAATCTATTTATTGAGCAACATGAGGCCATGCATTCTTATCAGTAATATAGTCATTTACCTATATTATAATACGCTTTCTTCAAAAGAAAACCCTTTACGTAAGTTTTAAATTTCTTAATTAGTAGTTAATAGGTAGATAGTAATATTATGTAGTACATGAACTAAGTCCTTAGTTTGTGAGTCGTTGGAGCACGTGTTTTGGTCGGGCATTGTACCAGGCTGACATGGCTCTAAAGGTAATGTTACGTGATGTCGTGGAGGGTGTAGACGGATTCATTGAAAAGTGTCCCGAAAACAAAATAGTCCATATATTTTACCCGTTATCTTTCGAAAATTAATTGCGCAACGCTGTGCTCACCAGTTGGTCGGTTAGAAAATAGTGCGCTTTAGGAAGTCGAGCGCATAATATATAAATGGGTGACCGTTAGTGGTATTTTCGCTAATTTCGACGCCAGCTCATATCAGCGCAATGGCTGCGGCTTACAAGTTTAGCTGGGAACTCAATTATTACGTCCTTGCTAAGAATAACAATCAACAAGCCAAGTCAAGTCAAGCCTACGCACAGGCGTGTGTGGTGGTAGGCTACATATTATTTAGTCAAACCACAATATGCTAGTATTTTAAAAACTTTCACGATCGGAATTCTTATTGTTTTAATTTATTGATGTAAATAAAGCAAAAACTATCCCATTGAAATCCCATGACGACTTTTGGATCAAGTAGTTGATGAGTGCCCAGTGACCTGTAAAGTGCAGTTGCGATTAAATATTTAAATATTTAAATATTAAATATTATATAATAACAAATATATAATATAGGATATATATATATATATATATATATATATTATTAGGAACAAATATTTAATATTAAATATTAAATATTTGTTCCGGGCTGGTTGAAGTAGGTAAATCGACTATTTGCCATAGTAAACTTTGTACATTTGAAATTCCTAGTTTTTGGTCAGGAATCTAGTAGCCCCACTTTTATGTTTGCGTCCGTCCCAAACTCACACAGCCAAAACCGATTCTGCAATCAATCGTTGTCGTCTCACGTGTTTCGGTGCGGCGATGTACCAGGCAGTCAGAACAGCATAGGAGCATTATAAATGTGTCGGCTCGGTACAGTCGGGCCATCGAGCGAGCGTCGTCGTCTGTGGCCAGTACGAGAAAAGTCAAGCCTACGAGTGAAGCGTGTGTGGTGGTAGACTCTTGGAAGATGTATATTATCCTAGTATTCATTAAACCAGAAAATAGAAATCAATCTTTTATTGATTTTGCAAATGTTTTAGATGTTATTGTGTCATGATAATTGAGGGTTAGAATAACCGCCAGTTTTGTATCCTCAGAATGTTGTCAGACGTTATCTCACGTGTTTTGGTTAAGCGTTGGACTGTACTAGGCAGACATGGCTCCAAAGGTGATGTTCAGATGATGTCGTATATAGGGCGGAAGACGGCTACGTTCGATTGATGGTGGCCAGAAAACACAGCCCAAATATTTTTTTCGTCATCAACATTTAGATAAGTGACTACTAGTGGGATTTCCACAACAGTCGTCCAGCTAAATCAGTGCATTGAACGCGGTACTAATGAACGGAGTGAAATACCTACTGGGCTTATTACCTACCCATCAATTATATTGTTATATTGAAATATACGTGTGTTGTGTTTCCTATTTGTATTCAAATACATTTATAAAGTTAAGCCGGCCACTGAATTCTTACGTCCATTCTTAGAATAGACTAGTCAAGTCAAGCCTACAAATAGGCGTGTATGGTATTAGAGTGGTAGGTTATTTTCTTCTATATTTACATTTAGATGGGTTGCCCTTAGTAGTATTTTCGCTAATGTCGACCCCAGCTCAAATCAGCGCAATGGCTGCTGCTTAAAGATTTAGCTGGCAACTCAATTATTACGTCCATGCTAAGAATCAATAAGTCAAATCAAGTCAAATCTACCACCAAACACGCCTGTGCGTACACAGTACACAGGCGTGTGTGGTGGTAGACTATTTAGTATTTATTTAAACCACAATATGCTGCAAATGTTTATATTAAACTATTCTTTCAGTATAAATATTATGTCTTCGGACTTGAGATTTATGATAACCGCTTGTTTTAAGTCTCCTTTATTCTCAGTCGTTTGTTTTGGTCGAATGTTGTACCAGGCACACATGACTCTAAAGGTGATGTTCATTTGATATCCGCTAGTGGTATTTTCACGACTGTTGATCTCAGGTGCCATGTCTGCGGCAAAAAAATAACTGGCTACTCAATTATTACGTCCATGCTTATAATAATCATCACCACAAGTCAAGCCTATATGTCAAGCCTGTTTGGGTTGGTGTTAGGTGGTAGGCTAGCTGCTGCCCGCGACTTCGCACGCGTGGTACCTACAGAAAATGTAGCCTTTTCCAAGGTTCCATCTATCTATTTACCTAAATTCATCAAAATTGGTTCAGCGGTTTTAGCGTGAAAACGTGAAAGTCAGACAGACAGACAGAGTTACTTTCGCATTTATAATATTAGTAGGGATTATAAACACCAAGTACCTACTCGTAGATAGCCACCTCTTTTTCAACGTAGGATTAAAATGTGCCAACGCAGCACCCGGAAGCCTCTAAATTCAAAACATGAATACCAGGGTAGCAGCAACGGAGCAAAGGTAGGTTAGTACCTACCTCCGCGTAGTCGCGCAGGGTGAGTGCAAGGGTAGGGTGGGGGTGGGTAGGGGTGGGTGACCACTCCCTCTTATTGCACTGCTGAGCACTCATGTGATGGAATAAGGAATCAGTAACAGGTGCTAGTTAATCCAAATAAATTATATATATTGAGTTACTCGCATCACACGCATCACTGAGGTGTTTCATTAAACAGTAATTTTTCAAACACCCACGATCAGAATTTATATTGTTTTAGTTGATTATTGATGTAAATAACGCAAATACAAAAAGGTACTTACCGATATGGAATAAATGAATCTGAAACGACTTTTGGGTCAAGTAGTTGGGACCTGTAAAGTGCAAATGCGATTCCAGTAGTTGCTTGCATGTTCTGCAATTATTAATTCTAGTTAGCTAGAATAGTTAGCTAGTTAGTTAGCTCGCCGAGCTAGTTGGCGAGACGTAACTCGGATGCGAGGAAGTTGAATCCTCCACGATCTTCAGCTGTAGTAATAACGCTTCAGCCGGAGGCCGAGAAGGGCATAACCTACACCAATGTTCTATCAGAAGCACGGGGTATAATAGGTCTTGCTGATTGTGGTATAGCTGCTAAGCGTATTCGCCAGACCGCTACGGGCGTCCGAATATTGGAGGTTCCAGGTTCAACGAGCGGCGCACAAACAGATATATTGGCGCAAAAGCTTCGGGAGACCATCGGAGGAAAGGCCTACGCATCAAGGCCAACAAAGTGCGCAGAAATCCGCGTTACAAGGATATGTGATTCGGTCACACAAGAGGAAGTTGTTGTTGCTGCGGTTGCAAAATACGTGTTGGTTTGGATGTTGTTTGCTTCACGGATTCCGTGCTCCCCACCTAAGCCCAAGAAAAGGACTACGATTACTACTGAGAGCAGTTTCTTGTCTCAGCCTGTGGTGGAAGAGGTTAATTAGATATTTAGTTAATTAGATAATTATGGATGCTGGGGCGAGACGTTAGAAGTGTGGGTAATAACTACCGGCCTCTGTGTAATGAACCAGTTTTCGGTTAACACATGTGTTCGGCTAAACGGGGGCGACATCGTTTTAGCGTGCCGAGTAAATGTCTGGAACGTGCTAGAGGAAGTGGAAACTATCTGATCATTTATACATCCGGTTTAATGTCTCTAACACATCCAACATAAGACAGAGTCGTCAGTGAATACAGATTTCGATGTCACGTAGATGGGCTCTGCGGACTCTGGACAGCTGTCTGCTGATAGAAGCATCGATTGTACAGGCTTGGGAGACCTCACCAGATAGGCCAGTAGATGTATAGGAGGAGGTGGAGTGGTTCCGGAATGCAATGTCACAAATCTGCGATGCCAGCATGTCTCGAGGCAAACAACAAACTCCAAGGAGGCGGGTATACTGGTGGACGCAAGAAATCTCAAATCTCTGCTTAAAAAATAAGGACGGGCGCCCTGCAGACTGTCTTTCTGCGTACAGGCCCCTGGTAATGATGAACGAGGCGGACAAGCTATTCGAGCAAATAATTACATTTCACCTTGTTCAGCATCTCCGATGGGTGGAACCGAACTTATCCGAAAACCAGTTTGGCAGCCTATCTGTCTAACAGGTACATTTTATACTCTAGTCGGGATGCTAAGGATGAAGATGTCATGCGGTGTCCCACAAGGTTTGGTTCTAGGCCGGTCCTGTGGAACATCGGCTACGATTGGGAACTGCGAGGGTGCTGACGTAATCAGTTATGCAGACAATACGCTCGTGATTGCCCGGGGCAAAACATTCGAGAAAGCTGCCCGTCTTACCACTGTTTCGGTGGTACAAGTCGTCGAGAGGATAGGGCGCCACCCGGAGTCCCAACAGGACTCCGGGTGGCGCTCAATAAATCGCAGGCTATGTGTTTTCGTGGCCCTCGTCGGGTAACACAGAGGGATTCCCACATCACTATAGGAACGATTAATATCGAGGTCGACTCCAAGATGTAATATCTTTGGCTTTACCTCGATAGTAGGTGGAATTTCCACGAGCACTTTACTCGCATGGTACCCCAACTGATGGGAGCAGCAAATGCACAAAAAAACGTTTACTAGTTAATCTCGGGGGTCCCAAGGCAGATAGCCGCCGCTTGTATCTGGGGGTAGTACGTTCTATGGCCCGCCGCATGTATCTAGGGGTAGTACGTTCTATGGCCCTTTACGGGTCCCCAATGTGGGCACCATTAGCAGATTGTATTGTCCATTGGGGATAGGCATTGGTGTCATTCGCAGGTATCGCACTATCTCCTACGAGGCGGAATGCGTATGGGCGGATTCACTTCCCTGGGACCTATTGGCATCTTATGAACGACGAAAATAGCTTCAGCCAAGGGGAGACTATCCACCACCAGCAGCTGACGAACTCGCTTGGAAGAGCTATATACTTGACGAACTGATAGAAGAGTAGAGAAAGTGGCTGGAGGAGCCCAGTGCTTGCCGCTGGACAATAGAGGCTATTCGACCAGTAGCGAATGGTTAGATAGGGTCAGACACGGGTCGCTTTCCTTCCGGTTGGTGCAAGTACTGACCGGGCATGGCTGCTTTTGGTATCTGTGCCAAATAGCTCGAAGGAAACCAAAAACCGCGTGCCACCACGAGGCACGCCGTAGATGTGACGAGGACACTGCGAGACACACGCTCGAAGAGTGAAGCCTGGATGGAGGAACGCGGCGCCCTCGTTGCTTTTGTTGGAGACAACATTTCTCTCTCAGCATTGATAAAATCAATGTTGGAAAATGAAACGTCATGGAATGAGGCATCATCCTTTTGCGAATTAATAATATCGCGAAAGGCTGCGGAGCGGGAAAGAGAGATAACCTCTGATCTGCCGATTCGCAGCCGGAGAGCTGGATGTGGTAGGAGACAGAGACTCTTCGACGTCCACTTACCACCTTCATAACCGTGGCTTTGGCGATAGACTTAGGGGAGTCTGTCGCCGGGGAGTCTTTCCCAAGACGAATCGAATCGAAGAATGTTCATCGACCATTTACCCTGGTCAATGTTGAAAACATAAGAAATTCTTAGTTTGGGGTCAGGAGTCTGGTAAAGTGGGGCACTTTAATGTTTGCGTCCGTCCCAAACACACACAGCCAAAACCGATTCGAAGCCGAAACCGACCGAAACAAAACTTACGTACCAGGATAACAGAGCCACAGCAGAGTATGCATACAGTGATCATGGAAGTATTATAGAACAATTGTAGTAGAGCCTCAGTGGAGCGCATGGAAGTATTTTTATGCAAGTGTCTTTAAATCTCTTTGTTTACACAAACAAGGCTTGAACTTGTGTAGTTTTGTATTTATATTTGTAATATTTGTATAGCCTTATTTATTTTATCCCAACAGTATGGGACTAGAAAGGAGCTATATTTTTTTGCAAAAGTGGTCCGGCAGCGAATAGTATTTTTTTTTCCAGTGCATTAAAAATTATCCTTAGAATGATATTTATATTTTTATTTGGAAATATTTACTTTGATTTTGTATTTTTAAATTACTTAGTTTAATTAGTGTATGTTTTCTTAAAATTCATCAGTAAATACATTATCACAAATGTATCCGTTTCCTGAATTGTTAATTATTTGTGTAAAACTTATTTGGCTTTATTTCTTAAGTATTTTCATTAAGTTTCATATTATCTGTAACGCTGTTGTTTTACCTTAATAAAATAACCGCTCGTTTTATGTGAACAGAGTCCTCAGTTATCCGCCGTTGTCTCACGTGTTTTGGTCTGGTGTTGTACCAGGCAGACATGACTCTAAAGGTGATGTTCGGATGATGTCGTAAATAGAGCGGTTGAGGGACGATCGTGTAGTGAAGTGTCCCGAAAACACAGCCTATATTTTTAGTTTTTCTTTATCTTACCAAGATCAACAACACAATACTTTACTCGGTTACGAAGTCGCGCTCAACATTTGGATGGGTGAACGCTAGTGGTGTTTTTACGACTGTCGTCTAAGAAAGAATCATCAAGACAAGTCAAGTCTGTATGTATAACACAAGATTTGCATACTTTGGGGCTAGATACTGTTACTCCATAGTAAGCAGTGTGAAATGTCCGATATTATTATAATTCTATTTTTTATGTGGTGGGTGGCGTGGCGGTAGGTGGTAGGCTTTAGCGTTCGTCAAACTATGGTAGCCATTATTATTATTGGTTTTTAACAACACCATATAAGTAGATTAACCACCTATTTTTCAACGTCTGAATAAAATGTGCAAACACAGCACCCGGAAGGAAGCCTCGAAATCCAAAACATCGACACCAGGGTAGCAGCAACGGAGCAAAGGTTTACTACTGCGCGGAGGGTGAGTGCAAGGGTAGGGATGGGGTGGGTGACCACGCCCACTTATTGCACTAGTGAGTACACCATGTGATGGACTAAGGAATCAGTAACAGGTGCTAGTGAACCTTAACAAATGACGTAATTTGAGTTATTATTTTTCAAACTTTCACAATCAAAATTAATATTTTATGACAACCTCTGTGGTGCAGTGGGATAAGGTCTGGCTGAGACGCAGAAGGTTGCGGGTTCGATTCCCGCCGCGGGGCAAATGTTTGTATGATCTGCAAGTATTTGTCTCGGGTATGGGTGTTTCTATGTATAATATGTATGTATTTACAAAAAAAAGTATATAAGTAGTATATCAGTCATGTGGTACCCATAACACAAGCTCTGCTTACATTGGGGCCAAATGATGTTGTATGAAATGTCCGGGATGATTTATTATTATTATTATTATTATTATTTATATTGTTTAAGTTGATTATTGATGTAACTGTGGCAAAAACTATGGGTACCTACATATACGGAATAAATTAATTTGAAATCCCATGACGACTTTTGAGTCAAGTAGTTGAGTGCGGGAATCGAAACTGAACTTTACAAGGCACTGGGGCCCTGTACGTGAAGTTACGATTCCCGCAGTTGCTTGCATGTTCTGCAAACATTTATTCCGTGCTGGTTCATAGAATATTTACCATGGTCACTTTTGTACATAACACATTTCTAGTTTGGGGTCAGAAGTCTAGCTACCCCACTTTCATGTTTGCGTCCGTCCCAAACTCAAACCGTTCATGTTGTTCATTCAATAGAACGTAGCTTCGAATTCCAAAACATACGTACCAGGATAACAGAGCCATAGTGGAGCATGCTTACTGTGACCATAAGAACAAGGGTGGTGGAGCCTCAGTGGAGCGCAAAGGAAGTTCATACACGTGTCTTTGAAACTCTTTGCTGCATGCTTTATTTTATGTTTTTATTTATAACTAGCGACCCGCCCCGGCTTCGCACGGGTGCAAAATATACTACAGAATGTCTTTATATACAACGTTTTCTAAGAGAATAACATAGACTAACTAAGAGACAGACATATACCATTGCGGACCTTTTAAAGGTACATTACTGTACAATACTGTAGTACAATTTTTTGATCTATCTCGTAGGGTTCAGCTAGCGTTTGCAATGTAAGCGCAAAAAAATGAGTTTATTTACGACACCACATTAGAAACCACTAAAATTATAAGTGTATCTCTACTATATTATGCATTTTTTATACATATAAACCTTCCTCTTGAATTACTCTATCTATTAAAAAAAACCGCATCAAAATTCGTTGCATAGTTTTAAAGATCTAAGCATACATCGGGACAGACAGACAGCGGGAGGCGACTTTGTTTTACACTATGTCATGATTTGTCATCCAAATTATGACAACGCGCTGACCCGTTGCTTTTTGTTAAAATTAAGTTATGCGCAGTTCAATATTCAAATTCTAAAATGCAAATAAGTGTAACTTTAACTTTATAAGTAACTTTCAATAATTGTGCACTGTTGGTTGCATTTTTTTCTTATCTGCAACAATCATCTTCGTCTACTATCTCAATTCGCTAAAAAAGACTGAATTATTATATTACTGAATTATTAATTAAAATTATCAACATTGACCCACTTTTTAATTTTAATCGCGTGCAATTCTGTCCTCGAAACCCTAAACATAGCTACCAGGGGATCAGAATTCAGAGGGAGTTGAATTGGTCACATTCTCGTGAATGCGTAGAGCATAAGTTTCTATCCAGCCCTATCTATGTGTGAGAGGCTTATAGAGGCTGTGCTTTGAGGACGCCTCTAGCACTCACTTCTGTAAACTAAGTGTGTGAGTGCGAATGAGAGAGAATTTGTGTTTAAGTGTGTGTGTGCGCACACGGTCTAGAATAGTCTAGATTGTGCAAAAGTAGTAATATGTAGTAAAGATGTGAGTGCGTGTGAGTGTGTGAGTGTCTGAGTGGATGGCCTGTTGTCATAAACAGTTGGTCCAATTTGTTGGATGTTGAGTTTGTAAGATTAGAGATAAGGCTGTGATATTATATGAAACTAGCTGTTGCTTGCGATTTCTTCATATTTTTTTAAAGGACTTGTAGCTTAAATCCTTCCCCAGGATGAAATTTATCTCCTTGCTAAATTTTATTGATAAGTTTCAAACCAATCACACCCACCTTCAAAAGTTTCCATACAAACATTCACACCCCATTTTACTCCTTTATGAGAGTTATTTTGAAAAATACTGAAACACGTGTCCATTTATTTTTTAAGCATCCAAACCAAGTTTCTAAGAAATCACACCACCCGTTAAAAAGTTCCCATACAAACTTCGACACCCGATTTTATTCCTTTGTTAAGGTTATTTTGAAAAATCCTGAAATACGTGTCCGTTTATTTATCATTCCATTTATTCATATCAAGTTTCAAGCAAATCGCATCACGCGTTTGATTTGCATTCATTGACTGTTAAATAGTGAATTTGTATAGCCTTATTTATCTTATTGCAAATATATGGGGCTAGAAAGGAGCTATGTTTTTATGCAAATGTAGTCGCTGTAACGAGTACAAGCGGCTGTAGAAGTGCAGTCAAGCGGCTACGTACTGCTACGTGCCGCTACGATACTTATACGGGAGTATAGGTTTTGTAGCGTTATGCAGCCCACAGCACTATGCAGCAAGTTGCGCTACGCCGTAGCGCGGGTTCGTAGCCCCTCTGGCTCAGTTTGTAGCTACTCCAGCCGAAACGGCTCTTCAGACTATTAGCCGTAACAAGGTGTCACACAAACAAACAGACAGATATTCTTTTGAATTTATAATATCAGTATGGAAGTATTATGGATATGAATGTTTTAGGCCAAACAGCTAACTCAATCGATATAAAGGTACAATAATTTGTTCAGTCGGAATCGGAAGAAAATACGGTTTCACGGTTCCATTAGTAAGCCCCAGTACCGTACGTACTACCTTTACGAAGCGCTCGTGGCACGAAGCAACTTTTAGTGCGGTCACAATTAAAACCTAGAGCTTAAAAAAACAACATTTTGAAGTTTTTGATAGTTTACAAATTAAGTAAGCGCGAGCACCAAACACATGTTAAAGAAAAGTTACTAGATTGTCGCAAAAACTTTAAACAACTACCAGGAGTTCAGAGATAGAAACAAGTATTGTTTGAAAGTTTAAAGCGAGCGATGGTTGCAAGCATTGCATTGGTGTGTGTGAGGTCTAAAGGCCAAATCAATAACATATTATGCACTTTGTACTGCGTCTCCCTCTCAAATGGTAGTGCGAGGGAGAGGAAAAATTTTCGTTTAGTGAATGAAAAGTTACACTACTATAGCTGCTGACTCTAGCTAGCCGTATCGTAGCCATAGTCTACGTCTAAACTGAAAGCTTTCTATAAAAATAAAACAGCATAATATTTTTTCAAAAATCATTGATTATTGCTCTAAATAATTTAAAATGCAGTCAAATAATTAATTACCTATATTACATATTGTTATAGTATAAAATATCACTGCCCTAAATAAACCTGCAAGCAAACTAAAAATCCAAAGACTGTCCAGCGACGAAAGTAGGAACTTCTTAAACCAAAACATAGCTACCAGGATCGCATAAACGTACTGAAGGTGAGAGGGCCATACCACCCTCTCACCTTGTAAAAAGTGTGGACTATAGTCCACTCTGGTCCGCCCCTGTTAATTAAAGTGCTATGCAAAATAAAATGCAGTACACAGAAACTATTTCATCTCTTTTACGAGCACATAACGAATGAGTTGAGTAAGAGAGACGGATTTAGCCGATTCCGAATAATTCATTGGCGCTTTTTGATGCATATTTGAAAGCTATTGGCTATACCTACGTAAAGAAACGATATTATACAAACACGTTTACCACTGAGCAAAATCAAGCACTTGCTTAATATATTTGACTGGCCTCTCGGCTTAGTTTGTAGTAGCTCAGCCTTCTTCGCTGTAGGTAGTGTATGTTATGCGTTCCATTGCTGCCCACTACAAACATTTGTACAATGAACATAGATAGTTGTTGTCTGGGTGTTTTTTTTTAATTTTTTTTTTACCGTCTCGAAACGGCACTTACTTCAATATATACTGTCGCTATAATATTGCGACAACCTTCCATACTTTCATTCATACTTAAACTACTCCAAATGAATTACTTAAGATAACTTAGGAAAAAGAATTTACTTTGCATGTGACAGATCTCCCAATTTAACTTGTACATTTTCTTTTAATCAAATACCCATTTATAAAGGGTCTTCCAATAGGCACGTCCGAACTTTGACAGTTGGTAGCGGCCATCTGTTGAAGCTACATCTGTCAAATTGGTTGTAATTTATTTATTCTGTTTTGCCAAATCATCATGGATAGCTATAGCATTCAACAACACGTGCAAATGATAAAATTGTTTTATCAAAATGAGTGTTCTGTTCGGGCAACGCACCGCGCGCTTCGCCGAATTTACGGTCGCCATAATCGTCCTACCGAGAGGACTATTCGTCGTGTGGTGGATAAATTTGAGTCCACTGGTTCGGTAAATGATCGACCAAAACCCGTACGTCAACGAAACGCAAGGTATGCCGAAAACATCACCGCTGTCCGTGAGAGTGTGGCGTCATCTCACGTGGAGCTGATGTGAACTGGCCACCGAGATCTTGTGACTTAACCCCGCTAGACTTTTTCTTGTGGGGTTTTCTTAAGTCGCAGGTCTATGTGAATAAACCACAAATCACAGCGGCCCTCAAAGCCAACATAACCTATGCTATAAGTCAAATTCAGCCTGATTTATGCGCAAAAGTCATGGAAAATTGGATATTTCGCACGCGCTCCACCCAGAGAAGCCGTGGCGGACATTTGAATGATGTCATATTCCACACATAATGGCATCACTACATCTTTCAAATAAATAAATAATTTCGATAATATATCACACACACTTTGTTTTATTTAAATTTAAAGATAGGACACGCTTAATGAAAGACTCTATACTTACATACACATATTCCTGCCAAATTTGACATCTTGTTACAATTTATTTGCAATATACAGAATAGAATCAATATAATAGGAACAATATAATACATCAACTTTAATTCTAAAAATAAATAATACACAATTCGTTCTCAAAATTACTTAAATGTATTAAGCAATCCGAAAAACTAAGATTTTTTTATTAGATTCGTTATTTAAATACAGCTTCTTATTACTTGCCAAATAATTATTTACATTGACATGGTATATTGCCATGTACTTATAATACATGGTCATACATCTCATTAGCTAACTAATTAAAATTTTGCAACCATCATCTTCCTAACCGATTGAAATTGGCTCAATTAATCAATCATTCATTTCATAGGTAACATATTATCAATTTATCATAAGTACTTTGAAACATCAAATGCAGATATTGTATTAAACATTAATCATTTAATTAATATTAATAATGTTGTAATCGACTGTAATACAATTTAAAATATTTTTATATTTTTATACAACCTATCAAATAAAAACATAAGATTATTAAAGCACACTCGTTTGTGTAAAATAATAATAAAAGATAATAAATCAAAAAATTAAGAAATAAAATAAATTATTGATTACAGATCAACCAGATAACCTATTATTGGTTCTATAAACTATCCATTTTCCTTCCCAATTCTGCGAAGAATAGTCCTAGCAAAATTAAGAAATAAAGATCTGCAATTGTCATCCAACATAAGCTGTTCCAAATTCTCTAGTGCAATATTAGTATCCATTGCGCTCTCACAGTCATACCTTAATTTAGCAAATTTACAACAATCTACCAAAAGGTGTTGCTGTCTGCGAAACATCTTCACCACAAGAACACAATGGAGACTCTTTTAAATTAAAACGATGTAAATAATAATTAAACCCCCCGTGACCAGTAAATATTTGACAAGTATAATTATCAATTTTTATTTTTCCTAACAATTTATAGGACGTTATTACATTTTTGAAAAATAATCTTGCTGTAACTCAAGCTGTAGCCGACCCGTAGATGCTCTGCCAATGTTCCAGATGTCTCATCCTGATGGAGTGCTTTGCGAAGGACAACGGAAACCTGCCATATCGAGGTAACTGTCTGTTATTTAAAGCTGCGTGCTTAGCAAGTTCATCTGCTCTTTCATTGCCAGGTATTCCGCAGTGAGCTTTAACCCAGTAGAGCGAAACTTGTTTTCCTTCATTACTTAACTGTGCTATTCCATCTCTAATGTCCACAGCCAAAGGGTTAACCGTATGTCTGGGTGTTATATAGTATCATAAGTATGTATTCAAAATATATTTAAGTATTCTATCAGCCATCTGGTTCATAGTCATAGCTATGCTTAGTTTGAGCTAGATAGTGTGGTGTGGATTGTCTATCAATATTTTTTTAATTTTTATTTATGTTTTTATAATGTTTGTACATGCCTATGACTCCCAACAATTGGCCAGACAGACATTGGACAAGGGGTTGTTAAGATATAGGGAGACGTTCTTTGACAGACATTCTAGGTCTGACTGAGACGCAGAAGGTTGCGGGCTCGATTCCCGCCGCGGGGCAAATGTTTGTATGATCTGCAAGTATTTGTCTCAGGTCTGGGTGTTTATATGTATAATAGGTATGTATTTACAAAAAAAAAGGTATATAAGTAGTATATCAGTCATGTGGTACCCATAACACAAGCTCTGCTTACTTTGGGGCCAAAATGATGTTGTGTGAAATGTCCGGGATTATTATTTATTTATTATTCAAATGAGACAAGTGAGATGTCATATAAAATTGCTTTGTTTGTCCACTCCAAAACTTATTTTTGTTCTAGGATGTATAGTTTTTAAGATACAACGTAAATACGAATCCATTTTACCTTGAGCTCCCATTCGCTCCAGCTTCGTTGACAGTTGATAGATCTGAACTTATTCGAGCCTGGTCGAAAAACTTATGTCTGTTGAAACGGGCTACAGGGCTATCCCACCACTGTGCACTGCACCAAACTCAAAACATAGGTACCAAGCATTCATAAATTGTGAGCGGTAAATGCTCTATAACGAATCTATTAGAGTGTAAAAGAAAGTCGGGAAATCGGAAAGGGGATGCGCGAGGGGATTGCACAGTGCTTGCTGGAGGTTTGGCAAATTACAGTTGCTGCACCTAACTACTGGACTACTCATGATATTTTATGCTAGCCTATTTGAAAACGCTTGTAACAAGCAAAACCGATAATATCCGCCTCCTAGTCTTCTAATGGGCACTATTAATAAATGGGTGAATGACAAGCTACTAGGATGCTAATGCATGGGTCTACGTTTTGTTTGACAAGCAAGAAATCGACAGGATACCCTTCCACAGAATATACATCAGTTCATTCATGTTATTAGTTTAACCCGTGCTACTTATGTTTGCCTAGTAGAAAACGGTACAGCATAGCACGTGGAAAGGCTGATCAACGGTGTTATGTTGTGTGCCTGCTGTGGTTCAATCCATCTTGCATGCTTTTTTCGGCATGCGAGACGTCTGACACGAACGTCTCTCTCGAGTGCCATCTGCGCTGAATGATTTGGAAAATACTTATACATAAAATTGTACCTACCTAAGTTAAAACATATCGTCGAAGCAAGCATTGTATATAAAACAAGAATTTAAGATATTTATTGGATTTCTTCTAAGAATGAAAATGCTTTGATACAATTAAATAATAATAATACTTTGTACGACTGCCGCGAACGCAGATAATATTTTTGAAGAAGCCTCTTAATTAGCTACGGCGCCTAGCAGAACCATCGTAACTCAAAACATTGCTACCAAGGTACCATAACAGGGAACGAGTGGAGGATACGTACCTACTAGTTTCATATAAAGGTGTGAGGAGGGAGGAGGAACCAGTGGGAGGGAAGTCCCCTTTATGGGGAAGTGACCTGCATGCAGTAAAATGCAGTACCTCCAACTACGTATGTAGGCCTGGTACTAATGTTTTGGGTTACGGTAATATCTACTCCATTATACAGTGCTCAATCACAAAAAAAACGTTACCACACGATAACTACCTATAGTAATCTAAATTTAAAAGAAATATCACATTTGGCTTTCAATAGATTTTACATTCAGCTATAAAATGACCGGAAACCATTGAGCTTTTAGCAACTTTAAGCGCGCGCCATCTAGCTTCAAGTAGTAATTCACACTACGTAACGCTAGATGGCTGCGAAATGTAGCAGTTTGTCTGCAGAAGATGGCGCGAAAGTGGTTTGGTTTTTCAACACTGAGTAGGTAGGTATCTGTACCTAACTACTAAATGATCTCAGTTAAGATGATTTTGATACTTAAGAATAGTTCTTCAACTATAAAATAAAATGCTACTATAACTAATATAATGTATTTGATTAAAGATTGGTGCAAGAGGCAATAGAGATTACCAAACACAGGAATTTCAATCGAGAAGACGGTTTTCAATTGTCTGGAGCTTGGAACCCTGTGGTGAGGATGTGTGGAAATCGTAAAAGTGAGGTACCAGTTATGCGTCCAGATACCGTGAGTGTTGTGTGTCGTAATCGTGATCGAGTTGTTAGTGACAGTGAAACCGGTAGTAAGGGTAATGTTCGCAGTAAAAGACTGAGAAAGAGGGTAGACCGTTTTGTCTGCCAATAACATCCACCCGCAAAGATTTCAGTTTATCTCGTGATCATGGCGCATGCAACTGTGCCGAAATATCGAGAAGCAGAAAAACTCATATATCATGGTAAATATCCCGTTTTGAGTGAAAATTATGTATTTGATTGCTTCAGACTTTACTAGGATTTAAATTACGGTAAACCAAAACTTTTAAAACTTCGACCAATTAGTCCTTCCCCGTCATCTAAAAGATGCATTGAAAAGGAGATTAATTTTTGAATAAGAATTCCATTGTGAAACTAAACGCAGCACATTAAGCTCGCAACATCAATGCTAGGTTTAGAGAGATAACGGCCAATGAACGGAATGTGCTTTTTGTTTAATCGCTTTTATAGTGGAAACTTCGACTTGATGAATCAACTACGAACATTGCCAGCCACTTAAGATAAATAACGATAAACTGAAAGTGATAATGGAAGCCCATCCATCCCCAAACTACTAACGAATTAGCGATATAGTTTGACGTTATCATACCCGCAATATTGACCCATAGGCACCAAATCGATGAAATAAAAACCATTAAAAATGGGTGGGTGATTCATGATTTGACTGATCTGAGAGAGAAACGCGCATTGAAGCATATCGTATTAAATCGATACAAACATGAAGGGATTTTGGACCAGATTGTGACGTGCAACGAAAAGTAGATGCTATAATGATTATCGTAAGTAAATACCGCAATGGCTCAACCCAGGTTAAACGCCACAACAATGCTCTAAAGCAAAGCTTACCCATAGAATGGTTATGGTAACCGTTTGATCACTTCATGACTTAATTTATTACAGCTTCCTCAATCAATAACGGCAGACATCTACTGTGCAGAACAGCGAACAATGACGGCGAAGCTCACAGAGATACTCGTCGGCTCGTCAACCGATCATCATCATTAGAAACCATCCATCTTCCTTGTACTCGCCGGACTTGGCCCCAAACATTTATTTCGCGATTTTGTAATTTTTCTGCACGGGATTTTTTTTCCAGAAGGCTGTCCAGAATGCTTTCAGTTTGTTAAGTCCAGACCCCAGATATCTTTCGCAAAGGTTAAATAAGCTTCCTATAAGATGAGACGTATATACGTATATAATAATGAGGGTAAATAGTTAGGTTAAATAAATAAACGAAATCTTGGGAAAACAAACGTTTTAATTTTTTTGTACAAAACAGATATTTCATACTTCAAACACCTACATAATTCATAAGTACAGTAGGTATATTATTGTCACGTTTCCTACGGCAGTCATCTTCTAGCGATTATGATGTGGTTCCGCGGTGACAGCTTTGGGTCGAACACCGGCCGGATTTCGCAAGACATTCCTGTAATAAAATTGTTCATAAGAGAAAAAGCAAGACGAGATGTTTTCACTATCGGCACTGATACCGTTTCTTGGCCGATGCGATGGTAAATACATTTTAAAGAATTACATAAAGTAGGTACCTGTCTATTTTTTGTGGACAGAAAACATACGAGAAATGTTGCTTTAATTAATGCGTACTGCGTTTAACAGACATGGTTTCACATCGAACCTACTACCTACAGATCTACTACCAACTGAACGGTGATACTGGCCAGTATTAATAAAATTTCTTCCGGATATTTCACACAACATCATCTGGCCCCAAAGTAAGCAGAGCTTGTGTTATGGGTACCACATGACTGATATACAACTTACATACTTTTTTTTTGTAAATACATACTAATTATGCATAGAAACACCCAGACCCGAGACAAATACTTGCAGATCATGCAAACATTTGTCCTGCGGAGGGAATCGAACCCGCAACCTTCTGCGGATCTTAGACCACTGCGCCATAGAGGTTTTCAAATCTAATCTAAATCTATAAAGCTTCAAATTATTTTGCGTACTTACCTACCTAACAAAAAAAAATTTCGACTCAGTTTTATGCTTCCCTGTCAGACCCCCATCGACCCCCCACCCGATGGACTGACGACATTGTAAAGATCGCAGGAAGTCGGTGGATGGAGAGGGCTCAAAATCGTTCTTCCTGGAAATCTATTAGGGAGGCCTATGTCCAGCAGTGGACTTCATAAAGGCTGATATGATAATGATGTACATAAACGAAATGGTTCACCTAGCCCCAAAGTAAGCAGAGCTTATGTTATGGGTATCTCCCAAATTGACTTGTATAATACTTATATATATTTTTGTCAGTACACACTTATTATACACAGAAACATCAAGGACCAGAGACAAATACTAGCAGAACATACAAAAATTTGTCCCGCGACGAGAATCGAACCCGCAACATTTTGCGTCTCAGCCTTTGTGATTACCTCGTTCCAACACAAAGAGCACTCGATCTAGCAGTATCACCGTCTCTACAAGCGGTGCCAGCGCGAGTCGTAGTGTGTACACGAGAACCACGCGGTGCCACTGAGCCAAGAGCGCCTCGCCACGGGACCACGCGTCAGGGGACGGCGGCAATGGAATATTCAGCTTCTGAGCTGCTACACTGCAGTAGCTGAAATGTTGATATGCTTTAGATTACAAAAGCATTTTTCACAGTAACGAACTATCATCTATAAATGTTGAGGCTCAATCAAACTTAGTATACACTTTTAATGAGATATAAACTAGATAATCAACGTTGCGTGACCCAAGAGCTGGCTCCTATCTGGCCCAGCGTATTAGCATTGCCATTCAACGTGGAAATGCCGCCAGTATCTTGGGAACGCTGCCCTCTGGCAGTGATCAGGATCAGTTGAGCTATCTATAGATCGTTTTAAACGGTCCTTAGATAGCTCAACTTTTCGACGTGTTTTTATATTATTTTGTACATTTGTGTAATAAATTTTACGTATGTCAGCATTATTTAAAAAAAAAAAAAAAACAATTATTTATTTATTTATAGTAGAACGGTACATACACCATTTTACACTAGTTTAAACTATGCAAAAAAAAACAAAGTCAAACATTACATAAGTCAATATGACAATAGGTACATACAAACACGATAATAATTACTTAGTCACATAAATCCAGAAAAAAAAAACTTAATAAAGAACATAAATATAGTATGTACCTAATATAATAATTACTGATTCATTTCGCCGAAGGATAGACAGTATAGAATTATAGAATTATCTATAGAATGGGAGTGGGAGTGATTGGACCGCGAATCAAACGCACCCTGATGCTTGATATGATTGATTGATTTATTTATTTATATGGATCTAATCAGTGTTGGTTCTAAATATTAAATAGATAGACACCTTTTTAGTACTATTCAAGCAATTTAACCTTAACAAGTAAGACACAATGTAGCCGCGTGCTCGTCCGCAACGTCAATACAAAGTTGTAAAGGTACACTACATCCACACATGCAACCGCAAAAAGACACGTGTTTTTCATTCCAGCGCACGGCGAAGCAACAAGTCTGCAAAGCCTTTTTGCTCGTTACGAGTGATGTTTTTTTCGGGGTTGGTCTTTCTTCGTTCCGCACTGGAGTCTATTGTTACTGAGGATGCCGCGTGGAAAGGAGAAACGCGTGTTAAATTTTAGAGGTCGCATGTTAGGATGGTGTTTGCTACCTTTATATTGAGATTTGCATGGCTTTTCAATTGCGGGAGGGAGGTGCACGTGCTTGCATTGTGTAGCGTCTAACTTCTTAGGAATAGTACTAAATATTTATGAATCTTTTCAATATTTTGCGATGGATTTTTGCAAAGTCACGCGTTAATGAATAATCTAGTGTTAGTGCTTTCATCGACAAAATAATACATGAGTAAAACCCATGATTCTTTTAAGATATCGGTAGTACTGCTGACGAAAGATTAAAAAGTATAATTTTCAAAGTATAGGTAGGTTTAGAGACGCAAACATACACTAAGTTCCTTTATGCACTGGATTATGACACAATTATTTACACAAAGACCCGAGGCAAATACTTGCCGATAATACAAACATATCTCCCGCGGCGGGAATCGAACCCGCAACCTTCTGCGTCTCAGCCGGGCCTTAACCCACTGCGCCACAGAGGTCTTCAACTTTATGTCAATAGTATAAAAATGCTACATTCAAATTTGCAGCTTAAGAGATTTCTAAGTTGTGTTAGTCATTTAGAGTCTAAATGACATGATGAATGACAATGAATGATTTAGACAGGCAGTCTATATGACGTACCTACCTTTCAAAGGTCAATGTATTGGAATGTTTGATACTTCTTATTTTTGAATGTTTAAGCATAGGATTGTAATCAACTAGCATTTTTTCTAAAGCAGCTCTGTATGCATGAATCTGAAAAAAATATATTGAGATTACTAATTTAAAACAATAATTCTGAATTCTGAATAACTCTTTAAACAATTAAATATTCTCACACTACCTTGTATGTATATCCTGGAGTCTGCTTTGTTTGTTAGAAAGCACAATCAACTGTTTGTTAAAGCTAGTGAGGTATATCATAGAAGCACAAGAAACTAGGACAGAATTGTATTGCCTTAAGTTCCAAAGACGAGTATGTATATAAATAGTAGCTATGCAATATGCGGAAAAGTATATAATTCCATACCTGACTATATAAAAAAATTACCATTAAATAAATTTATTAAGGAACTCAAGACCTGGTTACAAGCTAAATATTTTTATAACATATCTGATTTAATAAAATGACATAAATTTAATTAAGTAATATTCCTAAGTGACGTTTATATTGAATTATTATTATGTTACCTAGTTTTTTTTTATTATTTTCTCTATATTTTCTAACATTCTCACATTGTTAGAAAATATTGTACACCATTTATCAAATGGTAGCACAGAGAACTTACCAAATAATAAAACCTGTAATATACCTATGTTCCACAATAAATGAATTATGAATTATGAACATTTCACACAGCATCATCTAGCCCCAAAGTAAGCAGAGTTTGTGTTATGGGAACCACATGAGAGGTATACCAGGTACTTATATACATTTTTTTGTTAAATACATACATATTATACATAGAAAAACACTCGGACCCAAGAAAAATATTAGCAGACATTATACAAACATGTCTGCACTTTGCCTGTGTGGTATGATGTTTAAAAAGTAGCATAATGCTCTTCCAGGATTTACTATCTATACAATGATTTATCTATCATTCAACATTCAACCATCCACACACACAATCATTACTATTTGTTTCAAGCACAGTGCAGTTTCAAAGGAATTTCCTCCCTTGAATTCTCCCGATGGGGAATGAGCTTCCAGCCAAGGTTTTTCCAAGAGAATACAATATGGGGTACTTCAAGAGGGGAGTTAATAGGTTTCTTAAAGGTTGGCAACACGCATGTGACCTGGTGTTGCAGCGTCTGGCTTTGGTGACCGATTACCATCAGGCGGGCCGTAAGCTTGTTTGCCACCATTGTGGTATATAATATTAGTAAACCTCCAAGTCCCAGAACCCATACCCTCATAGTCATGAGGCTAATAGCAAATTAAACAGGAAGTAATTTTTTTTTTATATAAATAAGTAGGATTTAATGAAATACAAGCTCTTGGGGTTTAATTGTTTTATATCTCACCTTCAGATCTTCATATTTGCCCTTCAATAGTCGTTCTTTGTAAATCTCTATAGCATGACAAGCTATCTCCCGACTGCAGTAAGAAAGACAACTGTTTTTCCCCATTTCCTTCACATAGTTACTCATTGGATATCCATTCTCAGGTGCATCACATGTCAGCTTCATAAAGCAACAACCGACCAAACAGATGTAGTCTGCTTGAATGTTATTGGCAAAGTGCTTCAACAATAAAGGTCCCAAGTCACCACAAGGATGTAGCCCAATAAGACCATAAGATTCCATTGTTTCTGGTAAGGATATATTTAAGAGTTGTTGGTCTGATTGTAAAGTTGTATTTATGTGCATGGGACGTTTCAGCTCAGCCATTGCTTTAGATGAGAGGTATTTGTTGGCTGTGTACTCCAACTCTTTGTCAAGTTTCCTAGAAGGTTAAAATTCAACACTTGTGGTTTAGATTTCAGACCAGCATTACTTTACCTTATGCTTTTTATATACATACCAAGACTACAAACCTAGCTTCTTCAGTAAGCTGAGATTGACACTCAATGCCCACTGTATAGAGCTCATATTTGTAAGCCAGCATCCGCACTAAGTGTCCCAGACCAGAGCCAAAGTCGATCACAGCATTACAGCCATTTTTCTTCGCAACTGTGTCTACAACTCTTGCCATTAGCGAAATTTCATGGCGTTTTTTCAGCTTTACATGTTTTAGGAACAGATTTTTTAAGTTTGGGTGGCATCGGCATTTATCTATCATATTATCTTCATAGGTATCAGGTTTGTGCTGATAATTACTTTCCCTAGTGATGCTGAGTGCGCTAACAGAACTAATTAACGCAAGAAATGATAGCGGATAAACTTGTTTTGTTTGTTTTCCACTCAAAACATGTCCCAGCTGTTGCGGATCTGTGTTTTGAAAGCTTTCTCTCCAGCTCAAGGGTAGTTTGTTCCAATGGTCATCCACAAAGAAATCCTAAAAAGTAGTTTTCATCTAGTAAAGATGTAATTTTGAGATTTCGATGCAAATAATAATAAAATAACTTACCAAGACGAATAAATCAAGCAACCAGTCATACATTCGTATTACTTTTAGGGACATAGAAATGCAGGATTCTATAGCTTCTTTTTTAGCAGACATTGTGCGTGATGTGATGATCATGAACCATCAAAATAAGCTAAGCTAAGAATTGCTGCGTTTCATTGAAATAACTTAAAAATTTGCGGTATTCTATTTTATGTGTTCTTCTTCTTCTTCTTATTTTGTTGGCGTCTGCGACTTTATTTGTCACAATTCTGCCAGTGTCCGTGTCATGTTAGTGTCATAAAAAAGGATGGAGATGTTTGTAAATGAAAAATATGGTCGGTAACTTTTTTTTTTACCGGACATTTCACACAGCATAGGTAGCTTGTGTTAACACACCACATGACTGATATACTACATATATACCTTTTTTTTGTAAATATATACATATTATACATAGAAACACCCAAACCCGAGACAAATACTTGCAGATCATACAAACATTTGTCCCGTGGCGGGAATCAAACCCACAACCTTTTGCGTCTCAGCCGGACCTAAGCCCACTGCGCCACAGAGGTCGTCAACGTCAACCTTCAGAGGAGAGTCGACCAAACACTTTAGTAACCAAACTGATTTTTATAAATCACAAAACTAAACTATGTACAGCACAATATAAACATTACATTTACAACTATGATAAATAAACATAAAAAGATAAACACTATAGAACAACTAATTATGAATATACATTACAATTTTATTTTATTTACGGTAATAAATTTACACAAACTATAAATAACTTTAGCGGAGAAGGTAAAGTATAATACATTTTTCGAAGAAGTTCCTACTTCTTTGAACTTTGACTTACGGGGGATTTCAGGAGGAAAAAGATAATATAATGAACGTTGCAACTTTGGGCAGTCGAAGAATATGTGGTTCACGTTTCCTTCACCTAGACCACATTCACACATTGAGTGATCCCTGATCCTTAGTTTGGCTAAAAAGACAGGAGTGCATGCATGTCGTCTAAGACGACAAACAGTTGGAGAGGTGACTTTATTTGCATAACGAAATTAAAAAAACCACGGGACACGGGGTATATCCGGTTGGATGTCTGCATAATGTTTGCCTTTAATGGTTTTGGAGGTGTTCCAGATATTGGTCCAAGACTCTTGGAGGTCTGATATAGGCAGCAAACAAAGGTCATGCGAATAAGTTTTCATGTGCTCTCGGGTGCCTATCTGAACGGCAATCTTTGCACAACAATCTGCTGCTTCATTGCCAGGAATCCCAGAATGGCTCGGTATCCAAGAGAGGATTATATTGATGCCAGTATTATGACATTCATACAACAACTCCTTAATTTTAAGAATCGAAGGAAAGCGCGAGATAGAGCGAAAAGGATTGGAGAGTATAGATTGGAGGCATCTTTTAGAGTCAGAAAATATGATAGAGTTATTCAAATGATGGGATTTTACAAATTTTATAGCTTCTAGAAGAGCTATAGCTTCACCTGTAGGCATTTAAGGGCTGAAGGGCATTTAAAACTTAAGGTTATGTTGGAAAAAGTAATCCATACTGCAGTACCAACAATACTATCAGACGAAAGTTTAGATGCATCGGTAAAAATTGAGTGCCATCCATTAAATTTGTTGTTAATTTGTTCGTAAAACTTCTCACGGGCATGGGGGGATTCCTTGTTTATTCCAAAAGATAACAAAATATTCGGTTTAAAAACTAAAGCTTCGCAGTTAGATATTCATTGGTTCATTGGAAACTGAGTAACAGGGTGTGGGAGTTAAGAAAATTTCAAGAAGCTGCGAAGTAGACAGGGATACTTACATGGGTTACTGGAATCCAATAAGTCACGTAGCCATTATAATTTTGGGAGAAGAGGGTGGTTTGAATTTTGAATTAATTTGTAAAAGAACCTATCAGAAAGAAATTGTCTACGCAAATTTAAAGGAGGGTCATTAAATTCTACTTGCATAGCATTTATGGGGGACGATTTCATAGCTCCAAGAATTATGCGTAAACATTTTGATTGAATCTTATCTAACATATCCAAACCACATATTTTGTTGGAAAGGTTGAGAAGAAATGCTCCATAATCAATATAGGGATGAGCTCCCCACCAAACTCCAGAAAGCGAATGATGAATATTAATATTCTTTTCACATTTTTGAGCTATCCGATCAAAGTGCGTTACTCCTGACATTCTATAATCTAAGGTAATGCCTAAAAATTTTACACTGTTTGACTGAGGAATAACTTCGTGGCCAATAAATAATTAAAAAGATGGAATGAACCTCTTTTTGGAAAAAACTACTAATGAGCTTTTGGAAGCTGAAAGGGACATACCGTGTTCAAGAAGCCAGTTTTCAAGGTATGATAGTGCAGAATTAAGACGGTTGTTTGCCTCCTCTGAAGACACAAACGGCAAATAGAGGGCTAAATCGTCAGCATATTGCAAAACCTCGCAGAAAGAATTCACAGATAATTCAAGATCATAGGTATACAGGCTATAAAGTAATGGGCTCAGTACGGAACCCTGGGGTACACCTTTCCAGACAGTTCTGGGAGATAGCAGGCCATTTTGAGACTTAATAACAACAGATCTCTACATTAACAAATTTAAAATAAAACGAATCAACTTCTCAGGGATTCTTAGCTGAATAAGCTTATTCCTGAGAATTGGGAGCAGCACGTTATCGTAAGCTGACGCTATGTCGAGAAAAACTCCCGCTAGGGATTTTTTCTCTTTAAATGAATATCTGTTATTAGGAGGCTGAGGTTGTCGGAAGTACTCATGCCCTTCCTAAACCCGAATTGGGATTTCGCAAGAATAGTTTCACTCTCAAATAACCACTCTAACCGATTTTTGATAAGATGTTCCATGATTTTAGCCATAACAGATGACAATTCTATTGGCCTACGACTATTAGGGTCGGAGGGATCTTTACCAGGCTTTAAGATTGGAACTATTATTTGAGTTTTCCACTGATCGGGAACAATCCCTTTTTCAAAAAATGAGTTTACGAGTTCCAAATATATTTAATGGGTTTTTTCAGAAGACTTTGTTATAAATGAATAAGGTATTCCGTCAATGCCGGGAGCTGAGTCAGTCAGTCCATCAAGGACAAGAGTTAATTCATGAAAATGTAAAAGGGCCATCATAGCAATTATGAGAAGGAAGGACACAAGGAAGAGAGGGGAAGGAATTTACAGAAGGGACAGAGGGGGTGCAAGTTTATTCGAGAAGGCCTCTAGCCAAGATGATGGAACAATGGCTGCGATGTTATCAATATTGTATGATCCTCTGAATCGTCTTATCTGTTTCCAGACCAGAGATGAGGGAGTAGCGGGAGATAGTGTTTCACAAAAAGTAATCCAACCTTGTTTTTTCTTTTTAGAAATTCGTCTTCTAAACATAGCTGAAGATTTTTGGTATTTCAAGAAGTTTTTTTCAGTCATGGATGAGTTATAATTTCGTTCAGCTTCTCTTCGCTCTGATACGGCCGAGGAACACTCAGAATCCCACCATGGAGTAGAGATTTGGAAATCTCTAGTAGGTTTTTTGATAGGAACGTGGAGATCAGCACATGCAGTAATATTATCTAAAAAGGAATTATACGCAGAAAGGGGATTATCAAATGTAGATATAGAAAAATATTCTAGTTTTTGATCAAGGGACGATGAATAGGCCAGCCTATCAGCACCAGATAGCTTATATTTTAGAGAGGGACATGGATTACAAAAAGGTGAGACATTATTTGACACATTAGACAAAGAAAGTAGGATAGGAAAGTGGTCACTTCCATACGAAAGAGGTAGGATCTTCCACGATATAAAAGGAAAAAAGTAGAAGCGCATGATGAAAGATCAACAGCAGTTTTCGGATTTTGACTAGGTCGTGCTCTTCGGGTGGGGGAACCATCATTGAGTAGGCATAAATTGAACTCGTCAAAAATGTCTATGAGTGAAAGTCCAAACAAATCAGAGAAAGCGTGACCCCACACAGTATTATGACCGTTAAAATCCCCCATTATCACCATGCGAGAAGGGATAGAGGATAGGAGAAGAAGTAAATCAGAAATTAACGAAGAGTTAGGGTGAGGAACATAGATGGAAACAAAAGAAATATTCATAGACCTAATACCAACTGCATTGATATCAGGAGGAAGAGGAGGAAGGGAAATTTAGGAAAATGAATGGGAACGCCTTACAAGCAAGGCGCAACCAGCATACCCGTCAACCCTGTCGTCCTGGAGGCAGGAGAAACCAGAAACCAGAAACCGGGTTCCAGACTTCAACCATGTCTCCGAGACGGCAATGACTGACGGGTGAAACTTGGAAATTAAGTAGATCAGTTCATGTTTTTTGGCTCGAATACTTACTCTGGGTGTTCCACTGAAGTAGAACGATTTGAACCATTATTAGTGGATAAAGAGACTAATTGAGATAGTTTGGAGGCAACGTTGGACGGTATGTGGAGTGGATTAGTGAGGATAATATTTATAATTAAAGTTAATAAGGTTTCTAACATTGTTTCAGATTGGGATACTGTTTCTAGGGATTGGCTTATAGCACAACCATGACATTTGTGATGACGGATTAGATATTAATTCACTGTGGGCAACCTTATCATAGGATTTACCCAAAGGAGGTCTCGTATGTGGAGAGGCATAAAATTTTTTGACATATGAGCGAGTAGGGTGGGGGAGCTGGGAACTTATAGATGAGCGATTCTGAGAGAAAGAAATTGGGTTCTCTTGAGCAACTTCAGAGAACAATCGTGACACTTATGGAAACTGAGAAGCGGCTTCTTCGTATGATATGCTGTTTTGGGCCATAACTGCCTTAATGGACGTTTGTCTTTTGAATTCTGGGCAGTTTTTGCTGGTGGCAAAGTGCCGACTAGAGCAGTGGAGACATGTAGCATTATTTTCAAGGATTGCACACTCATCTGCAGTGTGTTCCTTGGAGCATCTGAAGCACCTAGGCTTTGATCTGCATTGGCCTTTAGTGTGACCATACCTGCAATAGGTGTGACACTGAATTGTCGGGTACTGGTAAAGTTCAACCGGTAGCGATGTATAAAACAAAAATACTTTAGAAGGAAGGGATTGACCTTGGAAAGTAACCACCACAGTCTGGGTAGGAACCCAGGTGAACTTGTCTCGTCTAAATTTTTTCTACTGAGGCGACGAGCATTTATTACAATTCCACAACCTGCAGGTCGAACAAGGGCATCTGCAAATTCTTCCATAGATAAATCTGTGGGGACTTGCCTAACTAGGCCCATTCTTGTAACATTAAAAGTAGGTATATTTGCTAAATACTTACACATTGGTAATATTGGGGATCCAATAAAATTGTTTGCGTCTTCTGCGCTTACAAACTCAACAGATATTTTGTTGCGTCCTACGCGTTTTACGCCATCAGCGATAATGTTTTGGAATTTGTGGGTAGACAAGAACAGACCAAATTTAATTGGTCTGATTGTGGTACCTGCAGATGGTTCTGGTATTATTAAAAATACTCTTCTGTTCGTTTAGAGTTAAATGAAATTTATTAGCGGCGTCCATAAAGCGTTTTAGATTGTGGTCATGATCCTTTTTATCTTTGCCGCAGACGGTTACATCGTCTAAGTAGGCGAACGTTCCTTCTAGTCTCTCTTCCGTTATGATGAAGTCCAGGGTTCGTTGAAAAGCTGCAACTCCATTAGTTAAACCAAATGGGATGCGTGTAAACTGGTACAATTTGCCGCATGCTTCGAAAGCTGTATATATCTTTTCATTTTTTAAGATAGGTATTTGATGATAGGCGCTCTTTAGGTCGATTTAGCTGAACACTTTAAATCTCGATACGTTGTTCACGACTGATTCTATGTTTGGTAAGGGGAATGCATCCAGATCAGTGAATTTGTTTATGGTCATAGAGTAATCAATGACAATTCGTTTTCGATGAGCTCCTCCTCCCGCTACGAGGACTTGGGCTCTCCAGGGGGAAATACTTGTTTCAACGACCCCGTCTTCAAATAATTTGGACACTTCTTCTTTTATGAAGTCCTCATCTTCCTTACTGTAGCGCCGGCTTATCACGGCGCGGCGATCGGTTGAATGTTCGGCGACAGATTTGCAAATACGGAGGCTGGCGGCATCGAAGCTCGTAACACATTGCATATCTCTAAAGGTTCGCCAGGCCCACCAAGATTGAAATGAATGCTAGAGTGATGTTTGAGCAAGTCATGGCCGACGATTACGTCGGCACAGAGGTTGTCGACAACTAGAAGAGGTGTTTGTTTGTAAGTATGCTTATTCATTGTAATGGTAGCAAAACAGACACCTTCGACAAAAGAAACTTGATTGAGAGAAGCGAGATTGACTGTCTGCTTGCAGGGTTTTTTGCGTAGTTTCATTATGCGAGCTACTTTACCGTTAATAAAGCTGACCGAACTTCCTGTATCAACGAGAGCTTCAGCCTTGTATTTATTGACCATGATTGGAATTGTCGCATTCCTAAGGCTCGAAGGAGAGGCAGCAGAAATAGCTCCACTGTAGAATTGGTCGTTGTTAGGAGTCGTAGGATCTTCAACCGTCGTGGAGTTCAAGTTAATATTGCCCGATCTACAGACGCTTGCGAAGTGTCCTTTCTTTGAGCACTTTTTGCAGGTGGCTTTGTTGGCTGGACATCTGAACCTTGGATGAAGACTCCCACCGCAAAAAAAGCAGGATTTAGCCGGAGGTGGCGTGGTCGGAGCGGCTTGAAAAGTTCGTGACGATGAAGCCGCTTGATTTTCGGATTCATTGTCCCGTGAACTGCCTTGCGATATGGCGGTAAGTTGCGGAGAGTTGATACCAATAGAAACTGCATCCTTCTCTGCTGTTTCCATAGTTACGGCTTGAATAAGTGCTTCTGAGAGAGTGAGTTTAGAGTTTTCTAGTAACCGCTCGCGAATCCTTCGTGATAGTAAGCCGGATATGATAGCACTACGAACCGCTTGGTCTTCATGCTCTTGGGCTTTGACGTGTTCGAATTATTTACAATCTTTCACGGAAAGTCGGAGAGCTCTAGCAGAGATCGTTTCGTCGGCTCGTTGCTTGCGATTCAAGAGAATGTGTCGAGCCAGGATAGTATTTTTCGGTTTGACATAGATGTCTTCTAGAAATTTCATCGATTCTTTATAAGTGGAGCATGTTTTGATAAGCTTGTAAATCGATGCCGATAAATGGTTAACTAACAGCTTAAACTTAAGTGAATCTGGTACATCTTCGGTAATCTCTTCTGCTAAGAAGCTTTCGAATGTCGATTTCCAATGTAGCCATTTTGCATCGGCGTCCGCGACATCAGGCTCGATGTCAAACTTATCGGGTCGTAGATATCTTGATAGTGAGGGCTTGCTTAGTTTTTCGTCAGGCATTTTTCAGTTAAATAAATTGTGGCGAAATAAACGAGAAACCAAGAGAAACACAAAACTTTTATTCCAATTATTAACACCCAGAGTCAATAACTCTTGCTATATTTGAATAAAATCACAAATATATTACAAAATTCCAAATAAAACCCGAAATAATTTGGGAAAAATAAATAAATTATGAGCGCAATGTTTACTCCGCAAAACGGCCAAAAATAATTAAACAAATCTACATAGTGTGGCGAAATAAACGAGAAACCAAGAGAAACATTGGTTTTATTTAACTGAAAGAATTCCACTAGACAAACCTAATGATCATTCATAACAAAGTATGACAGTTGACACCATTTGGTATTGACAGCACTATGGAGATCGTATACGGTGCGGAGGTCGCATATCACCTCACATAGGTAACCTAACTTTTTCTTTCTAAAATAGCCATAAGTCTTGTCTTGACGACAATTTTGCCAAAGTGATTCTGTGTTTATAATAAAATATCGTACACAGACATCGAATTATTAATACTCGTTCGATGTCTGTTTACGACAGTTCAACTTGAACTGTTCAGTTAAAACGTATGTGTGTAGGCAAAACTGAGAGCTGTAGGTACCCACAGTTGAACTGATAATCTAATCAAAATAACATAAGATAAAACTGTACAGTGAAAACTAAAAAAACTGCGCAGTTGTCAGTTTCGCCAAAGCGTCGTTGGAGTGAGCACGTTTCTGCTGCGTTCTTATTTTAAATAACCAAAGGAAACATGCTCAATCAACGTGAATGGTTAGAAAAAATCATAGAAATATATCATTCTGAATCTTGCTTGTGGTAAATTATAGATAAAGAGTACCACGACCGTGGAAAAAAAGCAGTCTACGGAAAGTTATTGGCGAAACTTCAAGAGATTGAACCGACAAGTGTCAAAGAATCGGTATTATATCATCCGATGAAGTCATGAGATTCCGTGAACATGTTACTTTAAGTCAGAAGTCAGTTTTAACTGAAACTTATGACAGAAGTTCGTTTTAACTGAAACTGAACAGTTCAACTGTTCAGTTAAAACTGAAGGTCTGTAGCCTCGGTAAAAGCTACCAAACAGTTAGCAGTTTAGCAGTTTAGTAAACAATTAGCAGTTTAGATAAGAACAGATAATTGGTACGAATTAGTACCTTAAAGATATGAACAGATTTAGATGAGCAAATAGATACAACAAGTACCTAATGAGTTCCATATGCGTACAGCTTGAACAGTGAAGGATTCATTCCGGTCACATAGTTCAGCTATGTACCTATACCTACTAATATGGTACGAGTAGGTACATAGCTGAACTATGGATCGGAGTAAAAAGTTGGTATGATAAATAGATGGTAGGTAAGATGATAGATAACTGAGATTGTTCACATCATCAATATGACATCATCAATATGTTATGGAATTGATAAAAAATTTAAAGAGAAGAGGAGATAGGACGCAGAGGCGACACCAGCACTGAGGTTGCACCATGAAGATAATGTTGCGCCCGATATATAGCTCCATCTATTGGCAGGCGGACGCGTTTAATATTCACCTACAACGCCATCTGGTATCGAGTAGATGCAAACTACAAAGTACACGTATCGAATGCATAAGAGTGAACGAGTAGCAATATCTCTCTATTGCAAGCGAACATTTGAGCGCGTTCCTGTTCGTTCTCGAACGTTCGAGTTGCGTCGCGGTTTTGCGCGACGCACTGGACGCTCGTATAAATACGGCGGTGGTTTGCGGATACAGTCAGTCTATTCTTAAGAAAGTGATACAAGTTCGAAAGTTTTGAAGTGTTATCAGTTGTGTTGTAGTGTTGTGACTCTTATTGTGTTCTATTGAGAAGTTAACTAGTAGAATCAGTGGATTAAGTTCAGTGTGTGGTAACTTTGAAATTAAAGTTATTATTTGGTAAAATCAAGCGGTTTCATAATTTATCAGTACCCGGCTCGTAACAATAAGATATCGAAAATATGTCAATAGAGGGGGAACATTAGGGTTAGGGGTTTTTAGGTGTTAGATTCCCTTCCACTTTGGACAAACACTTAATGAGTGATGAATATAGGAATCTTTTCTGTGAAGGGGTGTTATTAGATATCAATAGTACGATTTACCTAAGTTAATAAGCAGTTATCTGATATCCAGTAGGTAGATACAAGTTTTGGTTAGTTTAGAACTAGTGGATTGCTCAGCAATGTTTATTTACAATGGAAGGGGAATATCTGAATCTGGAGGAATCGTATCATATAGGTAATGAAAATCGAGATCAGTTAAACAATATGTGATCAACAGTTTCTTCTTCAAGACCACATTCACATAGAGGATGATCCTTATCCCGGATTTAGCTAGAAACACAGGGGTATAAGCGTGACTAAGTCGCAGACGAGATAATAGTTGAAGTGGTAGTTTTGTTAGCAGTGCGGTGTTTAAAAAACTACCACTTCAATTATAACTTTACTTATCTATTTAACTATCTGACTCATGTGCAAGGACATTCATGAATTACTTCGTGGACATTCGTGACGTTCCTCCTACCAACGTCCGGCTTCCCCCGCGTGGTACCTACATAAACAGACAGAGATCACTTTTTATGTAAACACCACGCACGCGAAGCCGCATTTATGATACATATTATAAATACATGGATGCACGTCCTTCCTCAAGATACTCTATCTCCTTACTTACCAAATGTCATCAAGATCTGTTCAGCTGTTTCGCCGTAAAAGGTAACAAACAAACGAGACATTAAGTTTACAATAGTGTGTACCTAACCTACCCATGGATATGGATACTTAACACTAGGTTGGAGTTGATAGTTGAAACCATAATTTAGCTTCTGGCCATATAGTTTATGCTTCTGTCCGTAGCTTCGCATGCATGGTAGATAAAAATTGCCTCTAATGCTATTCCATTCCACTAGGTATATTTCTTTTACAGACTACATCTATACCACAGATAACATAATACTATACTAGATCTATACTAAGTTCATTCAAATTTCAAATCCATTCAGCCGTTACAGCGGGCGTGTTTGTTTGAGTTCGAGCATAAATGAATAATTTAATTATATAGGTACATACAAAACCCACACCATTTTTTTTATTAGTATGATAGGTTAGGTAGAATAGGATCACAGTCGAAGAGTACTTTTTATATAGAATAGGACGAAAGCAGATGCCATATTAGGAAGAAAAGAAAGTTAAATGTAGTGTAGTATTAAATTACTATCTCTCTCTATTACTCAGAACTGAATACTCTGTGTTTGTGTTGTGTCATGTGTCTGGTGTCTGTGCTGTGGACAAACAGAAGAAAAACGAAGCGATATGTGTTTGTGTTGTGCGGAGATATTTATTTTAGAGTTAATTTAAAATGTTGAATACTGAACGGGATATAATTTTATAAAAAGTACAGTTCTTTAAACCACAAAATGTTTATAAGAAGAGAAATATTGAAAGCTATTTCATTTAGAAGTCCGGTGAAATTACCGCTCTCCTACTGTATTCTCGTGTGTTTGAGATTTGTGTTTACGATACTGCCGCAACAGGGCTACATTCACCCCGACGAGTTCTTTCAGAATGTTGAAGTCATCGCAGGTATTTAAATAATACTTATCGTTTTTTATTTTTTGTTAAAATAGCCTAGGTATTCTGTCTTTGATTGTATACCTACACTCGAAGACTTCAAAGTTTTCCGCCTCACCAAATCAAATTAAAACATTAAATATTTAATAAAATCACAAGGACTACTTGATATTATAATTATGCTAATACATTTGATTTGATACTGCTACTTGCGTATGTGTTAGTGGCCAACTCATGTAACTAATGGTCCAACAAATAATGAATTCCGAGACCGAAAGCTTTACATACCCTTGAAAACATTCAGATGAAAATGCCACTGTGGTTACAGGATCCAAGGACTGACCTATCACAATCATGTTCCTTATCTTTGTTGATATTGTTAGATAAGACCGTTATCTATTCAACAAACGCTTCATTTGATATATGTATTTTGAATTTGCAGGTGACATTTTCAACATAGATGTCGCAAGAACATGGGAGTTCCACCCAAAATTTCCTGTCAGGAATATATTTGTACCCAAGGTTATATTTGGACCTCCACTGTATTTTATCCACTTAGCGAACCCATTTACAAAATTTTACCTTAATGTTGATCTGAAAACACCATACTTTTTACTAGTTATTCCCAGAGTTTTTATTTGCCTATTGTCACTAATCAATGATTATTGTTTGTACAAGATATGTGTTTTATATGGACAGAACTTTAGGAACCGTCTAACTATATTTGCGAGTTCCTATGTTGTTCTTGTTTATTGCTGTAGAAGCTTTTCAAATGCTTTCGAAATGATATTCTTCTCAGTTCTGCTTCTCTTAGTAGCAGAGTGTATGATGAAGTCAGACAAAATGATTTACCATGAAGAGTTTCTGAGGGACATGTATGAGAGAGCCACTACCGCTGTTGAGAAAGTAAAATTATTCAAGTTACAAACTCACTTGCCTGCCCACTCTTTAAATAACGTAGTAATAATTTCTGCAATTGTTGTTGTAGGAATATTTAACCGTCCAACTTTTGTAGGGTTCGCTTTTTCACCAGTGTTTTTCTGGCTTCACCGGGGGTTAGGTTCCAAGGTCATAGGGTTCAGGGACTTCCATTACAGGATATTAGTGTTTGTTTTGTGTGCAATTCCCCCAGCACTGTGGCTTATTGTAATAGATTCTAGTTACTATGGTTATTTGACCATGTCTGAGGTAGAATCTTTGACAGTAACTTGGGATAACTGGGTGGTGACTCCTTTGAACTTTGTGAGGTATAACATGGACCGGAATAACCTCAGTCAACACGGGCTCCACCCCTGGTGGCTGCATATTGCTGTGAATGTCCCACTGCTGTTCAACATTTTAGGATTTATAGCTTTTGGTACATTGGCGTTGAATACGTACAGGTGATTATAATTAGAATTTTTTTTTATTCATACTTAAATAACTAAATAATAAAAATATAGCTAAGTAAATTAAAAATCAGATTTATTTAGTTTTTTTTTAATACAACATTCCCTGCTAACATTATAATTTTATTGTTTCAGATTCATTCGCGGAAAATACAGCCAGCTGCCAAGAATCCAAAGCATCACAGGACTCATGATGTTCTCTCTGATCATTCCCATTGCAGTTCTCTCACTTTTTCCTCACCAAGAAGCAAGGTTCATCATCCCAATTCTGATGCCATTGATCTGCCTCTATGGCAACCAACTTCATCCAAATGAAAGTGATACAATCAATATGTGGAAGTTTAAAAAAGGATTGCTTTTCTCGTGGTACACTTTAAATTTTATACTGACGATCTTCTTTGGCTTCGTCCACCAAGGAGGCATTTACCCGTTCGCAAAGAGTCTTCACCGCGAGGTAAAGAGTATCTACGGGATGCATACGCATGTGATCACAACTCACAGTTATAGTATCCCAACATTCCTACTACAGTTGGAAAGCACGTCTCGATTGTGGAGGGATAGAAAGACAGGTCGCAAGTATAATCTCGCTCCAACGACATTCATCCACAGATATGGATCGTTGTCGATGGCGGAGTTGTTTACGATAGTGGATAATGAATTATCTAACGCCGAAGAGCTGTTACATAATCATAAGAAGCAGTATAGGTTCTTCATCGCGTCTCCGTGTTCATTAGAAGAGAAAATTCGCGTTGCGTCTAGTAAATATAAATACATTGAGCTTATTGATGAAAATTCTTACTATCCGCATTTCTGTACTGAAGCTTTGCCCAAGTTTCCCACTAGTCGCGACCAGTTATGCGTGGAAGGTAATTCATCACCTAAAAACGAATCTCTAATTATTGATCTGAATATGCTACAGAGAATCTCATGTTTTCTTAAGCGGTTTTGTCTAAGGATTTATAGAGTCAAAGTTAAAGCTCTTTAGCCATAGTATATTATTATGACGTAAGTTAATTTAAGTACCTAGGTAATTTTTAAAGCGAATCAATTATGTACTTTTTGTGATTATACGACACTCGTATGTTTACAAATAAGTAAAGACAAAGTAGGTCTGCCATGATGAGTCTGCTCTTCAGATGTTCTCTGAAAAGTACCTTCACAATCAAAATAAGATGGTTAAAATGAGTCCAGGATCCTCCCTATTATCAAATCCAGCACAAAGCTGGCTGAGTCAAGTTAGTGTCTTGTATCAATGACGAATGAAATAACTTTAACAAAAATTATCCATGCACTTATAACGGACATAGTGAGCTGATTTAAATCATTTTAAAATGATTGATTGTTTTTAAACAATTTTCAACATTAAATACTTATGTTATTTTCCTAAATAATATTAATTTAGTTTTTAATTTTATATATTACAATTTCAGTGTTCATCCTACAGTAAAAGTGGCTCACAATGTTCCAATAGGACTAGGATTATAGAATACCTAGAGGGTAAGCCTGTTATAATATTTGTACCAACAGACAATGAGGCTACTCCTTAGATTTCTATAGTCTAACTAAGCTAAGGTCCACACAATAAACCCTAGCGCGTGACGTCACTTGTTATTCCCCCGCTTAGAATTAGGGACAAATGTATTTACTGTTTAATTTCGATAACTTATGGTACAAAATCAAAACAACTTATTTATAGGCTACAAAGTGATATTAAAATGTTTATTAATTAAGATTTTTAGTGACGCTAGTGACTCGCACGTATACTTGTGCGTTACTATTTAAACATTTATCTTATCAACATACAAACTAGCTAGTGAATTGTTTACAGTGCATATTTAAGCACCACGGTAGCTTATTAGTGTGTGATAAATTATAAATAGAGGGCAATTTTTTTTTCAACATCACCGTATACCAGTCTACGTACGTACGTAGTCCTGCAGTCACGCCTGTGGTACGTAGTTCGTATCACAGGCGTGGCTGCGGAAATCCATTCCAAAATATTATAACAGATTTAATCATCAAATGGAACGCCTCGCGATTTGTATAAACTTTGATAACCATATAGTAGTTTACCGCGGATGACCCCAGTGACATTTTTTTCCGTACTTCGGTGAAAACGAAACTGTTCGTCACAGCTTTTCAAAAGTTGTTGTTGCCACCTGAGTTGTGTGTGACTTATAAGAAGTAGGTAGTTTAGTAGCGAAATATCTATTTAATAAATTGCAGATAAATTCGCCAAAGTTACTCTAGTCTGGTTTGTATTATGTACTTATCTATAAGTGTATATTGTTATAGAAACAATCGCCTAAAAATATGTATAGATCTGATTTATACCACGATAGAAATTATATGTAATACCGAGAGTATAATCAATAATCATCAATGACGTACTTGTAAAAGAAATTGTAATTTTACTATATTTTTTTTAATTGTCTTTGAAATTGTGTTGAATAAAAAACATTTGTATATTCACATGATATTAATTTATTAGAATTAAATACAATGAGCGTTATTTTGGCACATGAATACAAAATACTTACTGTTAGCTGAGCTGTTATATTTTGAGGTTGCTACCTACACTTGAATTGAGTTTTTGACCCGTAGACACCTCAAGTCACAAAAAGTTAAATCAAATAATGTCCAAAACTTGACTATGGGTCAAAACACTCAAGGCCATCGCAAATTGGCGATGTAGGTATATAAGTTTAACCTGCACTTAACACTGAGCTGTGTTCAATAAAAAGCTTGCAGACTTGAGTTGTGTTTAATGATTTTATACAATTTCCAAAATGTTTTATAAAAGTTACTACCCCCTCAAGATATCCTTGAACAACTTGTCTTTTCAACTTTTAACCATACTGAAACCATATCAACTACATAGTGCCTTTGATCAATATAAAATTGATAGCAATTCTGGCATTGCATTCTCTAGAGTTACAGCTAAGAAAAGTAGGTATTTCAGTCCTGTGCTATCAAAACTGAACGAAAAAAGATCACGATACTTTGATTTTGCGTTATGCATATTTCATAGTTTGATATCCATTAACATAATTATTTTCTTCTTTATACACAGCTCATCAAAACAGATCATTTTGCACTATAAATAAACTGGATGTTTACCATGATTTATGAGTTTCTTCATTTACCGATATTTCGCCACCGATGCGTGCGCCATAATCACGCAAGAAACTGAAGCCTGCGAGTAGATCGATTATTGCAAGTTCTCTGTTCGGGATCATGACGTATCTTTGCCGAAATAACGGGAAATAAATATAAAAACTCATAAATCATGGAAAATATACCGTTTATAGTATATAATAATAACCATGATACCATGAACCATGTTTTAATAGTTAAATAATCAAATGTTTATTTATGTATAATAATATATTTTACACACATAAGTGCCATCAATATTATCGTACATCGTCCTTAGTATAAATATATATAAATACAATCATTATCAGTACATAAATTGTTTATACATTGAACTTAGAGTAAAAAAAAATACCTGTAGGTATGAATGGCAAATCAATTGTACTAAGTATTTGTATTTACCAAAAATAAATGGTAAATAAATAAATAAATGCAAAGCTGTAGCTTTAGCGTGTATACATTTAAAATAAAGTTATGAATGAATACATACTTATTGTAAATTCAATTAGTTACCTTAATTGTAGGATGTTACATGTGAAATTAGTATGTCACGCAGTACTAAGAATCATAAAGTGGCAAATGAGATTTCAATCGTTACCAATCAATAAATAAATCAGGTAATACACCGAGTTAACATGCCAGCCGCGATACAATATAGTCGTCTCATTTTCTTAATCAACAGACGAGACGTGACGAGAAAATTATATCGCGACTGTTATGTAAGCCCGGCAGTTAGCTCGTCATCCAATAAAAAATATTGCAATTTCTCGACATTAGTGGTTCTTTTATTTCGTCGGATTAGCGAAAATTTCGTGATACGAACGTTTTATTAGAGTTCAAATTAGAGTAAAATTTTTAATTACACTTATTCTTCGTTTGTCGTTTCATGAAGTAACAGAACTTCTAAATTAAATATTTTATCCCAGTCATTTGTCATTTAAAAATGTTAATATAATTTGGACTTTGGTGGAAACAAAATAAGACCGTTCGAATATTACGATATTTTAGTTAGTACAACGAAACAACCAAGGACATTAACTCCTCAAAGACGTTGTCTATTACTCCATACGTATATCAGCTGCATAACACCAGGGCATATCTTCGTGGAACTTGGCTCGATGCGCGTTGTTCTTAACGTCGTAGAGTAATGCATTATCGACGTACGCGTCGCACACGTTGCACCAAACGGATAAATCTGAGAGAGACAGCGCTAACGCATGCCCAGTTGAGGCGTAGTGCGATTGCATATGGCCGTTCACGCCTCGCGCACATGCCGTCTGTGAGTAAAAAAGATTACAGCTTAGTACCGAGCGGCTTAGAGAGGAACCGACTACATTCACAAAACAAGTAAAAGGATTCAATGGTGCTTATGTTTTTATAGAATAACTAGCTGACCCGGCCACGCGGTGCTGTAGCTCAGTAGTTCTAATACGTTGAACCAATATACGCTAACCTCTAAAATTATCAGTGTTTCTCTACTATATTATGCACGTATTATTCATATAAAGCTTCCTCTTGAAACACTCTATCTATTAAAAAACCGCATCAAAATCCGTTGCGTAGTTTTAACACATTCACTGCCACTGACACGCCTCGCGTGTTCAGGCTAATCTAAGTCTCTACGCCAAGAACACGCCAGGCGTGTTTTGAATGTTTCGGTTATATTTCCAAAACTAGGCCAGATTTTCTGTTCAAATTTTTAGTGCATCATTTTTAAAGGATAGGCTTTGGCATATTGAAGCGGTTCCCTAAAAAAACTAGTTAGTTTTTTTTAACGAAAAATTGGTATTTTGTAGTGCCGAGAACACGCTAGGTGTGTTCACTTACTGAAGCTACCCTTAGGTTCCCAAACTTTTTTATTCTATTAAACGCTTTGCTAATTTCAGAGTTATAAGCTTACGATATGAGATTTTTAACCAGTATTTGATGACAAAACGGAATGTCATAATTTATCGGACCGTTGTTTTTACCGGATACAGTACTGTGTCATGTATGAATAAATAATAAATAAATAAATAATGCCGGACATTTCACACAGCACCATCTGTCTGTCGGTACCACATGACTGATATACTACTTATATGAAGTCGCTTATACAACTCCATACGCCATCAATGAAAAAAAAACGTACACATCCTATGTATATCTTTATATAATTATACATACACACACAGTGACATACACACGTACAGTAAAATTATCTCTATTATATAAAAATCAATTGCTGTTCGTTTGTCTCGCTAAAAATTTTGTCATTATTAATATCTTCCGTTTCCGGTACAAATTTAACTTTTCCTGAAGATAAGATAAGAAATCAATTTATTTCATTTGAATATTTTGAATTTAATTCATACTTATGTAATTAGGTAAAGCCAATCAACCAACATTACGATAATACGAGATAAATAACGTAAACAAACTTTCTGCAGTTCAAAGCTTTTTATCGGTTTAATAATTTAGATGAATTCACTCATATAAGACTGAAAATATGTTTAAATATGATTGTCACTCAATATATTATTAAAACAAATGTACTTGCACTGTTAACAATGCCAATGTTACAGTTCACAATAAAACTTTATTCATTTATGCATGGGAATTTTAGTAAAAAAAGTTTGAGAACCTTAAACTACGTTATAATAAATTTACTTACTAAAATCATTTTATTCAAGCAATGCCGCGAGCACGCCTAGCGTGTCCGCGGTTTTATACGGCGGCATCTCGATAAACTTCAAGAAAATCGTGGTGGCAGTGAATGAGTTAAAGATCTAAGCATACATAGGAACAGACAGACAGCGGGAAGTGACTTTGTTTTATACTATGTAGTGATAGAAAAAATATATGACAGTACGCGAGTGCCAGTTTCCGAATTCACGCGGCTTCCGAATTCAGTAAGGGTAAGAATGTTTTGTGGTCATGCCCCAAATAATTATGTATGGAGTTTTCATGATTTTTACTAGGTTTAAAATCAGGCTCAATCTTGTAGACATGTATTCATATGAAAAAATATCACCGCTAGTAAGCTTTTACCACAATATGAGTAACACCCTGATTTATAACCTTAAAATGGAATATGAAAATTCCATACTTGTACGTTGTTAACTAGATGGTGTTGAATTTATGATTATGGAACTTTGGATACAAAGTTTCGATTAGTAATATATTATTTTGAACACAAACGTCATCGAGCGCACTAACTTGGACTACGAAGTGGCATGTACCAGGAGCAAGGAGCATGATTTCAGTGTATGTGTGTGCGTGATTTACTCAGAGGAGCACGGTTTTGCTCGTTGATCGCAGCGCTCTTTATATTTATTTGATCTGAGGTTTCTATTCATATGACAGCATGTCTCAACAACATCAACCTTCTATAATACCAATTCTTCAATAGTAAGTGAAAGCTATTAGTATGAATGTTTTGATAGTATCAGAGATATATAATCGCCTGGCTGACCACTAGTCATCCTTACTGAATTCGGAAGCCTTCACTTTACACGCGCTTGACCAATTTATATGCCTTAGTGTATAAATTGGCGATTGTCATAATCTTTGACAATGGCGTGTTCATTAACTTCTAACGTAGACTGGATGTACTTTTTAGGCCATCGTTGTATAAGCAAAACTGTTTCAATAAATATCTTTAATAGCCGTTAAGTACTGCCCTCTCACTCGCACAATACTAATAGCAAATTTGTGCAAGTAAGAGGGCATGGCTAAACAATCATTTAATAACTACTATTGTCGTTTCTTCATTCAACAGTAGGGCGATTATGGAACTCTAATTACAATCAATGTCTATCAGTTTTCGGCGTAATTTCAATCATTCGTTTGACTTTAGAGTTGCATAATCGCCCTACAGGTTATAACATAACATTTTTTAACCCATTAAAAGTATTCAAAATGGTTTAATAATAGTTAATAAATGCACACAACACCATCTAACTCCAAACGAAGCATAATAGCTTGTATTATGGCGACCAGATAACTGATAGAATATTAATATATTTTTAAATATATGTTTATGATAATTTATAAAACAGAACAAACACCTATGTTCATCACACAAATGTTTATCCTGGGATTGAATCGAACCCTCAACCTACAGCGCAGAAGGCAGAGCTACTACCAATTGAGATGACAGGCCAGTCTAGTTTTAAAAGCCTTCTCTAAAAAAACTGTTACTTACAATAAAGCAGTGTAGACACACCCAGTTCTCATTTTTCTCATCACAGTTGATACATTTCACTCCCTGGTCGAATGACACGCCGCTCGGTATCGCGAACAAAGACTCCAAGTGCGGACACCACGGCAGGGGAATCACCGCGAACATATCTCCATCCCTTATAGCCTGCATATTATCTGCCAGATAATCAACCAGATTCGTCCTATTAGGAGTCGAACTAGATCCTCCTTGTTGCGAATCACTTGAATTTGGAACAGGATCTTTTTTCGAACAACCTTCAAGGTTTTCTGGTTGAGCGCAAACTTTTTTCAAACTGCCCTCTTTAGATTTGGATCGCTTCGGACTTTTTTCGTCTTCATCATCGGTCCCGCAGTGTAAGCCGTCGCAGCATATTTTCTTATTCAAACTCAGATTCTCCATATTCAGTTCCAAAGATGACTCAAACTGCCCACTCGTCGCACTCGTAACACTTGTCCTACTTTTGTTCGTATCATCTAAAGATTGCGACCTTTCCGTCTCGCAAGCCACGTAATAGTCGTCGATCAGCCCTCTCGATGGCAAAGGAGGTTCTATAACATTTTTGGATGGCAATGCGAGTTGAAACTTGAGAGATTTCCAGTACCTCTTCTGGATTCTGATGACGTTGTTTATAGTTTCAACAGCCGACCAATGACAGGTGGGTTCCGGTTCGTAGTTGTGTGTGATTGGGTCGCCTAGGAGAGCTTTTGTGCACATAGTCATAGCGTATGATATGCTCGTGACGTTGTAGCCTCCTTCGAGGCAGAGTATGATGCGACCGGCAGCCAGGCCTCGGAGGAACTGAGTCATGCGTCCAAAGCATTCCGGTGTCACTTTGCAACCTGGAACATCGTTATTATATTAGACTGGAGTTTAAGCTCAGTTGGTTAGTACAAACATTATGTGAAGAACAAAGATGTTTGACCAGTGTCTGGGTGAAATATTCATTTCATTTTCAGCCGAGTTAACATGGCAGCCGCTACAAAGGACAACTTTACGGAAAATTACAAAATTTACATATAAATTATAATCTAAATGTAAGTTCTAAAATCTAAATCTAAAATCTATAAATCATATAAATCTATCATATAAATCTAAAAGTTTGTCGCAGACAACATGTTAGTCCGGCTGAGCATAAGTTCACAGTTAGTGAGCATAAGTTTGTTTATATTCGGAAAACCACAGCAAAAGACATCATAAAACTATAAAAATAACAGAAAGCCAAATATAGGTTTCCATTTATAGAAACATAATAGTCAGTAATGTGAGCACCTTCATCAAAGAGGCGCGTGCTCGCTAACCAGATATATCAACTTACAATGAAGAGTTTTTTACTCCATAAAAACAAAAGAAAAGAAAAAATTCAAACATCAGATTACGATGTACTAACGCTTGGGTTGCCTAGGTGCTAAAAATTCGGAGAAATCAAACCTCTTGCTTTGCCAATACTAATATTAAACAGATCGATATTGGTGGACAATGTACACAACACCATCTAGCCCCACAACTAAGCATAGCTTGTATTATGGGGACAAGATGGCTGGTAGAATACTTATATATTTTAAAATACATACTTATGATACTTTATACCATCCATACACAGAACAAACATCTATGTTCATCACACAAATATCTATTCCCTCCTAGGGGAATCGAACCCTCAACCTACAGCGCAGAAGGCAGAGCTACTACCAACCGAGCTAACATGACAAGCCAGTCAAAAAATACTAAAACCGTTGACGTTTAAGCTCGCTCGCATCATATACGAATTCTGTAATTAGTGATAGCTTCAGGAACATGAAGAGGGAGGTTAAAGTAGGGAACACAAAACAGACATGTTCGTTACCTCCGAGTGGGTCCCCGACGCATGCGTCGAATCCGGCCGATACTATGACTAGCTCCGGGCTGTATTCGTAAGCGATCGGAAGAACAACTTGTGTGAACGCAGCTAAGTACTCCACATCGGCCATTCCTCTCTGAAATTAACAACTTAACATAGAGAACAATATACTACTTAATAGGTTTTTGTTTGATGCACATCGAACACTATAAGCTTAGCAAGCAAATTGGTCTAAGTAGGTCGCACGACGCGGCAAAGTCGTCCGTCTTATTTTTTTCGTGTCGATGTTTTAGTCGTTATATGGTTTTAGAGTAGTAGGTGGCGATTTCAATCGCACTAACTGTGGCCGCGATAAGGTCTAGCCTTGTGGAAGTATTTGGACAGAGAGGGCAAACGAGTAGATGTGCCATAGAATGTGTTGGAGCACCAGTCACAATGCGCCAAGCTGGGGTCCCTAAATCCCTATTCGCACATGTTAAATCTACAGCGGCCAACCTGAGTGCAAAGTCGATTAAGCGACTTCCATACAGGCCATGGCAGGGCGTATCCAGTGGTAATTTTTCGTGCGGGATGATAAAATCAGGAGGTTTTCTTTCCTTCCAAAGCTTATGTTTTGCAGCAGCTGGATGGTCGTTCAAAGCCTGTGTATTACGATGAAAGCTTTTGCGGCTTTTGAGTCGAGCTCGAGAGATTTGCTGGCTATAGATGCCGGCTGTCACTCTCTTGCTTGGATTTCTCCGTGGAACATGCTACGTCCCTTCGCACACACGGTGGTGCGATACCGTCGCAAGTCCTCCGTGTGGTTTACCTAGCCAGTGTATAATCGGACAGCGAACTCTTTACACTCCTTAGCATCATCTTTAGCATATCATATTAGCGTATCGGTAAAGTTAGTTATTAAACACTCTTCATCTTTTATCCAGCATCTTATCTTATTCATCATCCCTCCCTTTGAGACACGCGTACGGTCCCGTACAGTATTTAATCTTAAGTAGCTTCTGCCCGCGGCTTTGCACGCATAGTACATACATAAAATTTAGCCTATATAGGGTATCCCGGAACTAGTATGTCATGTCGAGGTGGGCCGATTCTCGATACTTTCGAGAACAACATATGTTTTACCTCTTTTTTAAGTTCAATGTTTTTCATTGAAGAAATGAGCAGCAAAGTTTGCTTCAAAACTGCACTTACTACAAATGGTAACGTCCCTAAAATCAGCTGTTTATTCAACTCTGAGCGTGACCCCAAAATGAAGTATCGTTTGAGTTCACGCAACACAAACATAAAAGTTGCCTACATTGTGATGCCTCTGAGAAGAAAGTAAATTTTTGTGTTCTTGTTGAGATCAGCTGCAATTTTTATAAGAATCTTGCTTATTCTTCTATCAAATTTTCGGATTTATTGCATTTAATTTTTGTTGACAAATAAAAATTTGAAACTAAACAGGATTTTTTTATGATGATGATGATGATGATAACATGTTCACAACTCTTTATTAAAACAACTTGATTTGGATCTTCATAGAAATTTAAAGCATTGGGTAGGTAGATATCTAACCAACATTTTTCGTAAGTAGGTAGAATACATACGTAGGTAGATCTTCATAGAAAATCAAAGCATTAGGTGTTATCTAATAATTTGAATTTCTATGAAAAATTCTTGGTCACTCTGTGCTGAATTAATTTGTTTTGTCACTGGTTTTTTTCTGTATGTAGCCTTAACATGAGTCTAGTGATTAATGGTGACAGAACTAGAGTGTTTAAAGGATTCAGTGACCAAGAAAGAAGCAGTGGCATGACTACAGAATAAACTAAGCAAAACAACTTCACTAAGAACCAAAGTAGTATTTACCAACATGAATGTCATCATTGTGATAGGTTTGAATTTTCACATCAAAAATGAACTGATTTTATTTTGCATTTGAATTGATTTTTGCTCAGTGATTTGTTGTACGTCGTGCTGTCAACTTCCTAGTTCCTGTTCCTAGTTCCTTCCTAGAAACGGAACTCTTAGTTCCGTTTCGAGTTATCATCATGACGCCCCTACAGTAATGAGGAATACGACGATATGATTTTTGTGTGTTGGTGCCGCGTCGAACTATGGACAATGCTTGGCACATTGAACCATTCATGTGACCATTGTGTGTGATTTTTACGAGTAACCATGTGTTTTTTTAACTCAATCATAAGTGATTTGTGTTGGATAGCTAAGTAGTACCTAGAATTGGTACCTACTAATCGGGTAAAGTGGTGTTTGATATCGTCAATTTTCAAAATTTTACGTATCCGCCTACTTAACTCAGACAAGATATTAAACGGTATGTAATCTACATAAGTTGTTGCTTCTTTTACTTTAAAATTAAAAACATTGTTTTGCAAGAGACGAATAGGTAATTGGATTAGCCGCTGCTAGATAAATAGGTAAGTACCTAGTTACTAAATAATATACTATGTATAGTTTTGTACTACAAACGAAACACCATGGCTTGTGTGAAGTCAGTATGTAATGTAAGTACCTACGTCAATAGATACCTACACACGCCAACCTAGGTACCTATCTAGCCTAGCTTAGCAAGCAATTTGAACTCACGCGAAACGATGTACGTAGGTAGGTAACGCACTTAGAAACATTGTTGACAAAATAATAAGGGTTGTCAATTTTATTTCTTGAATGTTTTTGTATGGAAATCTGAAAATATTAATTCTTAGGATTTGAACCCCACAACTGTTAATTTTCATGGTCGGAATCTCTTCGTTCAGGCTTAAAATACTAGTTCCTGAATTCCCTGTATACGTTCCTAAGAAACAATCTATATCCGTACGAAATTTGATTGTGGAAAAAAAAAAGTTCTGTTGATCCGATCGCTACCAAATTTATCAGGATCACCCGCTGATCTGAAGGTTTGAATCTGAAGGTTTCCTAAAAATGTCATCGAATCGGTCCAGCCGTTTCGGAGTCTATAGCGAACATACATACACACATCGCCTTTTCTAAATAAAGATGTAATGAGGGGTGATGCAAGCCACCCTTAATCTGCCAGCTACTCGTTATTTTCTAAGAAAATTTAAAAGTGTAATATCAATTTACACTAGCTGCTGCCCGCGGCTTTTCCCGTGTGATACTTGGATAAATAATAAATTGGGCTTAGCCTATGTAACCATGCACAGTGAAGGATTCTGAAGTCAATTTAGCCGTAGGAGGGAGCACTCACTTCTAACTGGACACTTTAAAATGAATCTCAAAAATGGACACTTCATATGTGTCCATCAAACGAATCAAATGAATATCCATAGCGAAAAACCGCCAAGTATCTTTAACAGACATATTCAACGATATGCCACACGGTGTAGTAAATATAATAAAAAAAACAACCCTACTTTACATGTTCCTTACATGTAAAGTAGGGTTGTTTTTTTATGAGTATCCCTAAAAAGCTTTTATTTCATAACTTTATAGGGACCACTAACTAATAAGTATTACAGTGCAAAATTTCATAATTTAATTTCGATGAAATAGTCTGCGAGCAAGAGTTGTGATAAGGGCTGATAGACAGACAGATGGTCACAGCAAAACTATAAGGGTAGGTACTTTGTGGACTTCGACACCCCCTAAAAAGTAACATAGATTTTATTAATTCAGATCCACATCTATAAGACAATGATTTGACCAGCATAATTATGTCAATGTTAACGTCAGCTGTCAGGCCTTTGATGCCATTTTTAGTAAGAGAGAGAGAAGAGAGAAGAAAGAAGAAGAGGACGAAGGTTGTAAAAAGGTGGTTGGATTATTTTATATCAATCTTGGATTAATGGAAATTGGCATGTTAGCGAACATTATTCACACATGCCACCTGCAAAAAAAAATACGACACATGTTTCGCCTCCAAGAGGCATCCTCAGGAACAATAGACTCGCTCTGCACTTTGACGAAAAAACACTGCTCTGAAGACTTGTTGCTTCGCCGAACGCTGGATTGAAAATCATTTTCAAACAACCAAATTAATCAAGAGTAAACGACGAGCCGAACCGAGGCAATTGAAGTCTTAATCACACCTAAACCATTGACATAAAGCTTTTTCTGTTTGAATTCAGAGTTAACTAACTTTAAAATTCTTAAAAAATACAACCATGCAAAAATCGTTTCCTTTCTCATACAAAAAACAACTAACAGATGTTACGAACGTTTATACACCCAGCAGCAGGTACTCGATGTCCGTATATTAAAGTAGACAGACCTTATTCCATGGTATATTGACGTTGAATCCCTTCCCCCTCCCGCTCCCTACCGCCGTATAGTCCGCGTCTGTGGAGTGCGGGAAGAAAGTGCCGTGGTCGTATCGATGCAGAGATATGTACAGGATCTGTAACCAAGGCAAAATATTGCAAAATACTGAAAATACCATAATTATATGGTTTTTAAATATTATTCCTAAAATAACGAGCAGATAACCATGCAATACTATATTTTTCCATACAAAATTTATTTTCAGAGGGCACCGTCTGAAATTCCCATATGTAAGATATTTAAACTGTCATTAACTTTTGACATAAGTTGAGAGACGTTAATAAGGAAGACCATTCGTTTTTTTATCGATATTTTTATTAGTCCAGCGAAACTAAAATCAGGTCAAAAAAGCTTGGGATGAATCTGCTCCAACTGGACTCGGTATCCGTAACAAAATTAGCAATTAGCATAAAAAAAAATGATAAGACCAGACAAGTTTCTTGCCGGATTCTTCTTGAACTGGGGTTAGGAGGAACCGGCACCTAGATTCACTAGCTTGTAAGAAGACGATTCAAAAACGATCCTTGTGATTTTATTAAATAAAAAATATTTTATTAAATCATATATTCAACCCACATTTAAAGCAAATACATACTCTGTTATCATCATAGGTGATCCTTTGGGTTCCATTCCCATGATGTACATCCCAGTCCAATATCAATATCCTCTTCAGTCCGTGGTTCTCTATAGCGTACTTGGCGGCTATCCCGGCGTTGTTTAACAGACAGAAGCCACTGGGCGTCTCGTCGTCAGCGTGGTGACCGGGAGGTCGGATCACGCATATTGACGCGTTCGAGTGCCGTGTGAGCACTGAGTCTACTGCCTGTGGGAATAAGGTGCTATTTACTTTGGCATGAGCCAGTGCTCATGTGATTTAGTGGAAAATGTTTCGTAATACTGTGAAGGTGAACTGTGCCTGTTTTCTCACAAGTTGTGAGAAAACAGGTACATCCTAGAACCTAAAAAAATAAGGTATGTCATACTGTGCAAAGCGCGGCTAAGTATAATGTTTGGACGTGCGTCTGACTACCCTTCTTAATATTCTCAAATAACTAAGTAACTAGAGATCTCAGGAGGTGTATACATAGCCCGGGGATTACATCCGTGAGCAATATGGTTTGTTTGTTTTTACTTTGGCAGAACGCACAGTTCTAGTAAAAGTATTTTATTATTGGGAATAAGGTTCATTAACGTGGCACAGAATTCAAATGTCACGAGAATAATATAATTCGACACCACATACACAGGAGTTAAGTCAGAATTGTCTACTGCTTGTGGTAATAAGGTTTAAATTACATTAGCACCCGACCAACAGTTCGAGTGCCGCCTGAGTAATGTAATGTGTTTCAATCCAGCGCTCAGCGAAGCAACAAGTCTGCAGAGCAGTCTTGTTGTTTTACGTTTCATGTGCATGTGCGGAGCGAGTCAATTGTTCCTCAGTATGCCTCGTGGAGACGAAACACGTGTCGAATTTCTATTTGAGGGATAGTGACTATTTGTATAATGATTTTAATGTACAGTCTAAAGGAACTAAAGGCACGCTTAAAAGGGCTATGTTTTAAGCAATTATTGCTCGGTAAAAGGTATGTATCAATCTGGCGCAACTAGGTTTCCTTAACTGTTCCATATGGTGGGTATGGTGAGGCGATATTGGATCTAATGTAATGAGACATGATGTCGTGACGTCATATTAGGCAAATATTGCCCTGGATTGAGAAATTTCAATTGCCCTTCTATGCATACCTTAATGCCTTTAGGAATAAGGTTACATTCACTTTGGCACAGAATTAGAATGTAGCGAAGATTAGTCAATTTGCTTTGACACCACAGTCTTGCCAGACTACAGAGTCTATGAGTGAGAATAAGGTTCAATTTGGGTTGGCTAAAAATTACTTAAAACACACATGGCCGCGTTAGAAGCACTTTCTAATGTGTCAGGGTGGAAGTATACCACCGACTGTGAGAATAAAAGTTATATAACGAATTATAAGTTACTTATAAGCATTCACCCAGCTCCCATGGAAGCACTTTCTAAAGTATCAAGATGGTAGTATACTTACAGCTGTAAAATAAGGTTTAATTTAGATTGACTACAAATGACTTACTTGTAACACACACCCGGCTGCCATGGAAGCACTTTCTAACGTGTCAGGGTGGAAGTATACGGAGTCGTACGATTTCTTTTGGCTGTTCAAGTCCCTTAATTTCGTAGATGCTAATTCTTTTAACCTGAAACAAATTAATAAGTAGATCGGTTTGTATTGTCAGCACCTAAATTCATTTAAGCATGTACGACGTTTCAAAGTGGTCATGGCCATGGGATTAAGAGACTAGAATGCGAATAGCGTTAACAGTAAACTGCGGGACAAATGTTTGTATGATTTTCAAGTATTTAGACAAATATAAGTAGTATATCAGTCATGTGGTACCCATAACACAAGCTCTGCTTACTATGGGGACAGATGATACTGCGTGGAATGTCCTGTCCATTCCCTCCCAGGATAAACATATGTGTGAATAAGTGTTTGTTCTGTGTCTGGGTGTTATAAAGTATCATTAGTATGTATTTAATAAATATATAAGTATTATATCAGTCATCCAGTCACGATAATACAAGCTATGCTTAGTTTGGGGCTAGATAGTGTTGTGTGAATTGTCCAACAATATTTATAAAAAAAGACGACAACATAACGCATTTTACGAAAAAGGTAACATGAGCTAACCAATACCACTCCATTTTGCAACTTATGGTCTTGCGATATGGAACAATTTAGAAAAGATGCTCCCGATTGATTCAAACTAGTTGCCAAGCAATTATTACCTCTATAATAAGAGCAACAAGACTCACCTTTCTAAATGATTTTGCTTATGTACAGCTAATATTTCGCTGTCGACAGCCGCTCTGCCCATCAACAGATGAACTCTCTCTAATAAGCCGAAGTCTCGGTGTCGCTCGTGTATCCTCATAATCCGCTCAGGGCATTCTGGGTGATCCCTAAAACATTTGATATTAAATAAGGTATCTAATCCCTTGCACTGACAGTTGTTTTTTTCGGAATTTATACTTACGGCTCGCATATATTCATGTGCTTCAACATGGCTTCATCATAAATGTAGGATACTGCGTATCTGGGTATCGTCAGATCTGTCACTGTCAAAAAATACAATAAAATATATTATAAAATAACAGATTATTTAGATGACAAAAAAGCTTAGGATGAATCTACTTAAACTCGACTCGGCATCCGTAACAAAATTGGCAAGGACCATACAAAAAAGTGTTAAAACCAGTTAAGGCACTCGGCCTTGCCGGATTCTTCTTGAACTGGGGTTAGAAAGGACCGGCACCTAGATTCACTAGCATGTAAGAAGACGATTCAAAGTACTGCTTGTTATTTTATTGAATAAAGAGTGTTTTGACTTTGGTGATTCTGGTGTTTCACTTCACTAAACATTCGTAAAATATGAACCATATTTATTTGTTTACACTAAAGTTCAAATTAGAGTAATTATTAAACGTTCGTTTTAAAATATGTAAAAAAATTACGTTTTTTTCTCTTATTGAACAAATTTTCCGTAGTTTTATTTTTCACCAATTTACATGGCAAATAAAATTAGCTAAAGCACGCCAATTTAGTCAATAAACTCAGAGAATGTTTGTGCCAAATTTTATACCTATTTTGGAGATTTCGTGATGATTGAGCGAGTCAGTCAGTGAATTGTCTAGTTATTGATTTTCCTAACAATAAATAAATAGTTAAATACATACCTATGCTCAAATGATTCAACCGCTCCTGTATTCGTTTCTTTGTGTCACTATCTTGCAGCGGATAGCAGTCCCTCGTAGCGAAACTGTCGGCTCTAGTTTCGTCTCCCTCCCACTTGACGGAGACCGTATGCCTCTCATTATTTTCCTCGCAAATGATGGGAGGTCCCGTGACGGAATATGTAGACTGGTAGTTGAAACAACGCCAATACCTTTTCTGTACGTAGATGCAGTTTAGTATTGTTTCGCGTATACTGAAATATCAAAATTCAAATATAAATTAATTTACACACAATTTAATAATACGTGAGCACTATTTATATAAGACATATTACTAGCTACTACTACTGCCTGATCGCGACTTTGTCCACGCGTCTAAAAAAGAAAAATATGACCTGTATTGGGTGTTCATGATACAAAAAATAGTTTTGTTATGACATTTACAATGACTTTGTATGAGACAGTACCCAACTGTGGGCGTCTACTTGGAAAATCGATTTCGATATATCGTGAAATAAAGGAAATGTCAACGACCGACTGTCGCAGCGCGACATCAACTAAAGTAGAGAAATCGGTCTTTTGCATCACTAGAACCTAATCCCATCACTAGTAGCGGCGCTAGTGTCGCTGCTGTTATACGAACGGCGCGAACGCCGTTCCCTTTTTTTTTTACTCAATACGTAATGGCCGCGAGTGGGCGAAATCGTAGTTTTATCTTTATATTTTAACACATTTTAACTCTGGAGAACAGTAATAAATTCATTTATATAAAGTCAACCTGCATTCATTATTGAAGAAGCCCAAACAGCGACGTCGACATTTCTTCATGATCTTTTTTTTTAAGAAATGCGTTTGCGTGTTTACTTTTTTGGATTTAATGACAGCAAGATGTTCAACTATTACTTGAAGTCTAATGAAACTAATGCCAAAAAACTTTGCTGCGGGCGGGCCTTGAGACAAATGTTTGTATAATCTGCAAGTGTTTGTCTCTGGTCTGGGTGTTTGTCTATGTATTATATGTAATGTATAAAAATAAATAATGCCGGACATTTCACACAGTATCATCTGGCCCTAAAGTAAGCAGAGCTTGTGTTATGTGTACCACATGACTGATATACTACTTTTATACACACATGTTATACATAGAAACACCCAGACCCGAGACAAATAGTTGCAGATCATACAAACATCCGTCCCGCCGCGGAAATCGAACCCGCAACCTTCTGCATCTCAGGCAGTCCTTCGACCACTGCGCCACAGATGTCGTCAAGATTTGCTAAAGGCATCGTCTTAAGATAGAACTTACTGTATGCTAGGCTCGGAGTAGTGAGAGAGGACAGGCGGCGCGTGGCCCAGTAGCGTGCGCAGTGTGAGTGCGACGCCCTCGCTCAGAGACAATAGAACTTACTGTATGCTAGGCTCGGAGTAGTGAGAGAGGACAGGCGGCGCGTGGCCCAGTAGCGTGCGCAGTGTGAGTGCGACGCCCTCGCTCAGAGACAATAGAACTTACTGTATGCTAGGCTCGGAGTAGTGAGAGAGGACAGGCGGCGCGTGGCCCAGTAGCGTGCGCAGTGTGAGTGCGACGCCCTCGCTCAGAGACAATAGAACTTACTGTATGCTAGGCTCGGAGTAGTGAGAGAGGACAGGCGGCGCGTGGCCCAGTAGCGTGCGCAGTGTGAGTGCGACGCCCTCGCTCAGAGACAATAGAACTTACTGTATGCTAGGCTCGGAGTAGTGAGAGAGGACAGGCGGCGCGTGGCCCAGTAGCGTGCGCAGTGTGAGTGCGACGCCCTCGCTCAGAGACAATAGAACTTACTGTATGCTAGGCTCGGAGTAGTGAGAGAGGACAGGCGGCGCGTGGCCCAGTAGCGTGCGCAGTGTGAGTGCGACGCCCTCGCTCAGAGACAATAGAACTTACTGTATGCTAGGCTCGGAGTAGTGAGAGAGGACAGGCGGCGCGTGGCCCAGTAGCGTGCGCAGTGTGAGTGCGACGCCCTCGCTCAGAGACAATAGAACTTACTGTATGCTAGGCTCGGAGTAGTGAGAGAGGACAGGCGGCGCGTGGCCCAGTAGCGTGCGCAGTGTGAGTGCGACGCCCTCGCTCAGAGACAATAGAACTTACTGTATGCTAGGCTCGGAGTAGTGAGAGAGGACAGGCGGCGCGTGGCCCAGTAGCGTGCGCAGTGTGAGTGCGACGCCCTCGCTCAGAGACAATAGAACTTACTGTATGCTAGGCTCGGAGTAGTGAGAGAGGACAGGCGGCGCGTGGCCCAGTAGCGTGCGCAGTGTGAGTGCGACGCCCTCGCTCAGAGACAATAGAACTTACTGTATGCTAGGCTCGGAGTAGTGAGAGAGGACAGGCGGCGCGTGGCCCAGTAGCGTGCGCAGTGTGAGTGCGACGCCCTCGCTCAGAGACCGCAGGCAGTACCCGCCCTCCAGCACTACGCACACGTCCGCGCTCACACATTGTAGCATGTGGAGTAAGTGAGCGTAGCATGCTGGGCTCAGCTCCATTTCACCCTGCACAACATTTAAATATATATATTAGAAAATAAATCAGCACCATCTAATCATTTAAAAACCAGATAAAAATTAAATGATGATCCTTAAATACTAGAGAATAAATAATAATAAAACCTGGATTCATAAAACCACAAAAATATAATAAAAAATTTAAGCCTATTATGCATATCCATAGTGTAGTATAATAGTGTCCTGTCATCGGCGGCTTTTTTATTAGGATTTCATAAGATACACAGTCTAAGGCCTTGGAGAGATCGCAAAAAACCCCATAGGTTTTTTTGATCTCTCCAGACTCAACAGTCAACAAAGATCGATAAAGTCGACAAAGTCGACAGAAATCAACAAAGTTAAGCACCGTAGGGCATTTTCAGCTGGCGGCTTTTCAAAAGTGACGTAAGACTCATTCGAAGTAGTTGAATTCATCATCTCTATAAATATAAATAATGCCAACCTTTTCATCGCCCAATGCGGCGTCGAACCCTGCCGAAAGCAGCACGAGCTCTGGCGAGAACTGAAAGAGACAGAAACACGATCAACGTGCAAGATAGAAGGAGATGCAATACCTCGGGGCAGCCGAACGCTGCGTCGTATCCGGCCGATATGATGATGAGCTCCGGTTGGTACTGCGGCGTGAAACAAAAATATTATTCTATGATAGATAATTGATTCAGACGTGACCTTGCGGAAATCCATTAGAAAACGTTAAATAGATGGACAAATATTTAGTACTATTCCGACAATCTATTCCCAATTAGTTAAGACACGATGCAGACGCATGCACCTCGTTGGACGTCCAACGTTTGTTGAAGCAACATGTCTTCAGAGCAGAGTGATTATGACAAAGTGCGGAGCGAGTCAAGTGTTCCTGAAGATGCCTCGTGGAGGCAAAAAACGTGTCGAATTTCTTTTTCGCATTTCGCATCGCATTTGATTATAAACCTTAATGCACATGATTACAGTCTACTTTTGTATGGAGAAGTTTACTGAGTTAGGTTCTTTGATATATTATTTATATTCTGAACTAAAAATATTGCATCATCTGTGTTCGTTCAGTATTTGATTGGCAGTCGCCATAATTACTGATTTTGAAGTGATTTATTACTAAACTCTAACGCGCCTAAATAAGTTTTCACTTCTGTCGGCACTCCCGGAGTGCAACCCGATTTTTTTTTATTTTAATGTTTTTTTAAATTACTCTTCCCATTGACCGTTGATACAGGGAGATTAACACAAATCGTCTATCTTATAATGATACTAGCTGTTGCCTGCGGTTTCGCGCGCGTGGTAACTACATAAAAATAGCCTATATCCCCAAGATACCGATCTATACGACATTTCATCAAGATCCATTCTGCCGTTTAGCGGTGGAAAGACTACTAAACATATTTAATTATTATTTATAAGTAATAATTATTAATAATTCATTCATAGTAATATTCCGCTAACCTCGATTGACTAATGACATTTGTAGTTCATCTTTGCAGTATCTGTTATGTACAGGACGCAGACTCAGCAAAATAGTAGATTGTTGCACCGAGCGCAAAGTGAGTTATTAATGCATGAGTGTTATGTTGACACTGAATTAACACGAAATGGTAGAAATTGCGCGCCATTTGTTTGTTTTTTCACCAAGTCGGTTTTATTCAGCCGATTTTTATTATCAGCTAGTATCTTTTTGATCTAATGCAAACATTTTATATTAAACTTAATGAAAGATATTAAACCTCTTGTAAATTTATATCTAAATAAAAAGTAAAACGCGACGCACCGCTTCAGGCGGTGTGCGGCCAGGGATGCCAGTTGCCGCTCGGCTCGCGCGCAATCTAGCTGTGTCGCGCAACTTCGTCGCTGCCTACCATTACGTTATATAACGTACCACGATCAACGATGTCTATGTATAAGAGATACTGGTGGCAATTCGGTTGGTTCATTTCTAAAATTAGTTATTGTCTAAAATATATTTCAGTTAGTTATAGCATTTGTAAAACCTATTCGGTTGGTACCATCTAACTAAATTAGGAACGCTTAATTAAATTAGGATAAGTTGGTAACAACAGAATACCAAAGTTTCATTTAGACTAGAACCCATACGTAGGTACGTAACACCTACATCTCTAATGACGATTGCTAGGTTTGCACCTACCTAAGTACCTACTCTTGAAATGCAATAGTTGAAAAAAATTACTTACCTTCCTACCTACATTACACCATAGATTAATTTTTATTATTAGATAAATAAACTGCATAACGCGACAAGTTGACAACCTTTACGAAATGCGTCGCTCCGCCCCAGACAGTGACAGCGCTATAAGTAAGAAGCGTTAGGCTATGTTTAGGTAATTATCTCAAGGACGTTTAGAGGATATGCGAGCTGAATTGAACTTTGTTGCGTCGCCGCAAGAGTCGCTATTTATTTAATTTTGTTAGTGAAGTGAGCCTTCTGTTCCTATCTGTATTCTGTGGCGGCACTAAGTCAATTGTTCCAGAGAATAGATTGGCAGGATAGTACTATATTTTTTAACTTAAGTTAACAAATAGCTTACCTCCAAAGCTAAAGGAAGCAGTAACTGATGCCAGATGGCAATGTAATCGGCGTCCTGCATACCAGTCTTGTTGAGAGGCACATTGCAAGTGTATCCACAGCCCTGGCCAGTTCCCGTGTAATGGAAGTTCGACTGCCGGAGATTGGGCCAGAAGGCACCGTGCTCGTAACGGTGGATAGAGAAGTAGAGGACCCTAAAAATTAAAAGAAATATAAAGAGACATTCAAAAAAACTTTTCGACTACCCTATTATAGTAGATTGTATCATAAGGGAGCAAAATACTATTTTTACGGCAAGGGCGCTTTTTTGAATCCAGAGCAAAGTGAGTGATTCTAGAATAGATATGTTCTGGATTTAGTAGAATCCTGAACGTAGCGAGGGATTTAAAGTACGTCGCCCAAGCCAAAAATATATTTTGCGCCCGAGTGATACACTCTACTTTTCATCAGCCACTATGAGGAAATAAAAGGTGCCTCATATTTTATTGTAATATAATTATTTAATGAAACATGGAGTAACATCTAAATTGAAATTAAATAGTATCTAATAATAAAACAACCAAAAATAATTGGCGCCTCCTGCATTTCGCCATTCAATAAAATTACCATAGGCTTTCATATATTTCTCCCGGGATTTTGCAGGTAATAGATTATCCATCACATTTCTTGCGTCAGTTCTAATGCTACATTTCCATGCTTGCCAAGCGTCGGCAAACGTCCACAAGCACAAACGTGTAAAGAGGGCGTTTGGCTTGACTGGCGTGAGCTTGTAGACGCCTGTCTCCGATCCGGGCGGTCCTAGTGTCCTAGTGTCGGTTTTTTGACACAGATCAAAGAGCGCTTGCGGCAAGCGCTTGCGACGCATTCACACGTTCGTGCGAGTTTAGTATCCACTGTGATCTCGCGACGAGTGCACGTTTGTTTGAAAGCCAAAAAATATAAAATATAATTACGTTCACGTAATCATTGAATGAAATTTGAACCTATAATACATTTTTAGTGGAAAGTAGATGTATTTTGTATATATATAATATGGGTAGGCCAAATAAACGCACCGCTCCAATGAGACAGCGAGGTATCGAAGTACACATAAACATCATCGATGTATACAATTTTTAGGTTTCGTTGATTTTTCAGCTCGACCGATTTTGATAAAATTTAAATGGGGCCACCTGTGAAGTATTCAAACAAAAAAAAAGCATTTTCCAAATCGGTTCAGGTGTTTTCGAGTAATCAGTGAACACACATAAAAAAAATGATTCCGACGAATTGAGAACCTCCTCTTTTTTGATGAAGTCGGTTAAAAATAGATAAAATATAGAAAAAATAAATACCTAAATAAAAAAGGATAAAAAACAGTTCATTAAACCAAACGCAATAGCCGATACAAGTTCGGTGTCCGTCATGCTTGGGTGTACGTAGTACACTGACGCATTCACAAGCATGTAAACGACTTCCAAATGCAAAGCGAGATTTGTGGACACTTTGCGGCTTGTGGACGTTGGTCGAGGCTAGGCAAGCATGGAAATGTAGCATAATACTTTCAGGAGTTAATTCGGCTTGACTTTAGTTTCCAGTAGCACGAATTGGAGGGTGAAAAGGCTTAAATCTGGTAGGGTTTTGCTTTCAGATTACATATTTACCACTTTTAACTTAAGGAAATCCTTAGTTTTCGAGAAAATAATAAAACATTTCTAACCTCAAATCAGATAAAACGTGAAACAAAACGTAAAAACTGTCACATAATAACCAAAATTGTTGTATTTGTTGTCTGTGGTTTAACATGTTGTGCAAAATGAATGCGAACGAAACGTAAAAAACTTGTCATGTGTCAGCGATTTTGTTATGGCTTCTTTCGACGACTTTGGCTTATCTTCATTTCACTTGGTTACTTATCACTTGGTTAGGTTATGTTAGAGTATAGAAAGCAACGCGCAAGGCGAGCGAGCGAAGCGAGCGTGCCGCGGGAGCGGCCGCCGTAGCGCCAGAAGAATAATACAAGGTCACGGTAGGAGCGTAAGGACATATTGGTCCTTTTTGAGGTTAGGTTTCATTTATTGAAATATCTCGAGAACGGGGCAATCCCTTTTATGGGAGTGGTACCAGGGGGGACGGGGGGTCCCCCCGTCCCCATTTTTTCATTTTCGTGCTACCGGAAACTAAAGTTTAACCAATTTGACGAACACGCGGACTGTAGTTCGCGCGTTTTTAATTTGATTTCTTTTTTTATTCAGCTGGCGTGGCGGCGCGACTATGGGCCGTCGTACCAGCCAGTCTTTATTCAAACAATATATGTGTTCGATTTCTTTATTAACACTAAGATGAACACTAAGATGTTCCAAATTCAAAAAGTGCGCGGCAATAGTAGATTGTTGCACCGAGCGCAAAGTGAGTTATTAATGCACGAGTGTTATGTTGGTGCTCGAGCGCAAGCGAGGGCACTGAATTAACACGAGTGCATTAATTACTCACTTTAGCAAGGTGCGTAATTTACTTTTCTTTCAACTACCAATCTAGGTACCTACTGTGATAAAATATACCTACTCAAACTAAAAATACGAAAAATCAAAGTTTTACAATAGTACAAAATTTGCGCCTTTTGTTGTTGTTTTTTTAACCAAGTAGATTTTATTCAGCCGATTTTTATTATCAGCCAGTATCTTCTTGATCTAATGCAAACATTCTATATTAAACCTAATGGGAGATATTGAACCTTTGTGGTAAATTTATCTAAATAAAAAGTAAAAAACAGTGCAATAATGAGATTTCATATAACATTACTGCACTGTTTTGGTTCTAAGCAAAAAATACGTCCTTTGTGATCGGTTTTGTAGTGATTAATGATAACATTACTACGTAGTTGAAAGAAAAGATAATTGCGGCGCACTCATAAAGAGGATTAAAAACTCATTACTGCCCGCTAAAAGTTTCTTATAGAAAACACCACCTTTGGGTGCACTTAAAGGCGAACCAAGTCGTCCTTTTCGAATAGATGGGATGAAAATTCTGTTATAGTTAAGTGTATCGATATATTCCTATCTTTTGAAATTATGTTTTTGCAAACAAAACCTTCCTACTTACCTAGTTATTAAGTTCTGCATGCTTCGCTACTAGCTTAACAAAATACCTACTTAGGTACATTAGTTATGTACCAGTTAATTAACAAATTTACTTCTCATAATAAGCGAATCAAAATTTTTGTTTTTATGAGAATAAAGTCGTTAAACCGATTTGACTGGCCTATCAGCTCAGCTGTAGCTCTGCCTGCTAAGTTGGGGGATCAATTCCCTTTCATTTGTGAGATGAACATAGGTGTTTGTTCTGTGTTTGGGTGTTATAATATATCATAAGTATGTATTTAAAACTATAACTATTGTAAAGTATTCAAACTCTAAACTTTAACTCAAACGAAAATATCTAAATTTAAAACTGCACAATACATGACGTTACAGTAGGAGGCACAGAAATGACCACCTATGACAATGACAGGAATTCCAAAAATAATTAAATTAGAACTCCATAAATGATGTCACAAGAATTTAATTATTTTTGGAATTCCTGTCATTATTATGAGTATTAAATTTGTATTTTTTTGTATTAAAAATTGAATTTGTTTCTTCTCAGTTCTTCTCAGGCTTGGGTTAGGAGGAATTGGCACCTAAATTCACTTAGTATGTAAGACGTTTCAAAGTGATCCTGGTATTAAAATAAGTATTGAATAAAGTATCTTTTGACTTTGACTTTTTTGACACTGCAATCTTTTAACATGTGAATCTAACATACACATCGACTAACTTCCCAAAACCACATCCCGATTAACCGCACAATACTCAACAAGACTTTAATAAAAATTCAAAACTGATTATTCAATACAAATCAATACAATAACCAAAGTAACGTTGAATTATGTATGGATATATAATGTATATGCATTGGTAAGGGTGAGTAATTTAATGAACATGCAAATAACAACCTCACCTGGGATCGTCATAGAACATCTGTTGCGTTGCCTGACCATGGTGGACATCCCAGTCAACTATCAGTATCCTGAAACAAAACAATCGTTATAAACAGAACCAGGTAAAGTCAAACTATCAAATTTGACTTTAACTGGCGCAGCCGAATTATTGTTATTTTATATATTTTTGTTTATTTTTTGTTGTGTTTTAAACTTATATATATTTTTAATTTAAATTTTGTCTATGGTATTGTTATTCATCCTAAAATTATCGAATAATCAAGCGTTTGCCTGTATGTAAATTATTATTAAGAACTTTTAGGCATTGTTGTTTAATATTTGCATTGTGGTTTGCAAATCCTATTATGAAACTGGTTTTTTTTGGAGTATGTTTCGGTGTATACTTTGTTGGTACAACTTAATAAATAAATATTACTAGCTGACGCGTCCACGCGTTGCTGTGGCTGCCAAGTACCAAACACTTAGCCAAAGTAGATAGCAAAAGATGTTGAAGTTAACTTACACTGCCATCTGTTAGAAACTTATAAACTTTCCTTACTTGAACTTAAGGCTGATTGAGGTCAATAATTAAAATAAAATATATCCTATCTTTTAGGTTTGACCAAATTACATATAGTAAGCTGAATTTCATAAAAACTAAAGGTTAAGTAGCATATAGTAAGCTGAGTTGCATAAAAACTTAAGGTTAAATAGCATATGGTAAACTGAATTTCATAAAAACTTAAGGTTAAGTAGCATATAGTAAGCTGAATTACATAAAATCTTAAGGTTAAGTAGCATATAGTAAAATAAATAATAAATAAATAATCCCGGACATTTCACACAACATCATCTGGCCCCAAAGTAAGCAGAGCTTGTGTTATGCGTACCACATGACTGATATACTACTTATATACTTTTTTTGTAAATACATACATATTATACATAGAAACACCCAGACCCGAGACAAATACTTGCAGATCGCACAAACATTTGTCCCGCGGCGGGGAACGAACCCGCAACCTTTTGCGTCTCAGCCGGGTCTTAGCCAACTGCGCCACAGAGGTCGTCAAGTAAGCTGAATTTCATAAAAACTTAAGGTTAAGTAGCATATAGTAAGCTAAATTTCATAAAAACATAAGGTTAAGTAGCATATAGTAAGCTGAATTTCATAAAAACTTAAGGTTAAGTAGCATATAGTAAGCTGAATTCCATAAAAACTTAAGGTTTAGCAGCATATAGTAAGCTGAATTTCATAAAAACTTAAGGTTAAGTAGCATAAAGTAAGTTGAATTTCATAAAAACTTAAGGTTAAGTAGCATATAGTAAGCTGAGTTTCATAAAAACTTAAGGTTAAGCGAGATTTTTACTAAGGATTAGTTTCTGTCGGCGGATTAACACTCTTGGTGCCATTAAAAAACTACCAAATGCTGATGTCAGATTCTTCCAGTATGGAAACATCCGTTAGTAGCAACCGTTTGAGAGATTTTTTTCTATGAGAAACGGTTCTGATTTTCACAGAAAAATAATGGATGTTTCCAATAGATGTATATTTATAGGAATCCGGCCTTAGCGTTTAACACCTCATTTACCTCTTCAATCCTCGGTTGTGTATAGCATGCTTAGCTGCTAGAGCCACATTGTTATAAATGCAGTATCCACAGGGCTCTGCGCGCATAGCGTGGTGTCCGGGCGGCCTTACAAACGCGGCGCCATTTTGAATCTCCCCGCTGACTATGCGGTCTACCATGTCTATGGTTGAGCCCGCAGAGATCAGGGACAGTTCATGGGTGCTCTGAAAGAAGCATACCATTATTCATTTATTTATTTATTTGTTTGTTTGTAAGCGAGCAGCTTCCGCTTGTCTACAATGTTAAAACAATACAATGTCAATTTCACATCATACAATGTTGAAATTGAGTCTTTGTTTCAAATTATCTTTTAGCAGTTAGAATATCTTTCAGTAGTATTTTCAAATTGTGAACAACTCAATAGCTGAAAAAGTGATTAATTCAGATTTATTTATACGAGAAGTTTTATATACAGAGTTTAAATTTTTTCAAAACATTAATGTTTTCGCTTAAAACTATTCTATCTTTAGTAGATTTTGTTAATTTGAGTTTTTAAGGTCATATGTAAACTTATGCTGCTATAAAACTGTAAAACTAACAGGTTGTATGTTGAGTTTGAAGACTTGTTAATTTGAGTTTTTAAGGTCATATTTGTAAACTTATGCTGCTATAAAACTGTAAAACTTACAGGTGAATGGTGAGTTTGAAAACTTGTTAATTTGAGTTTTTAAGGTCATATTTGTAAACTTATGCTGCTATAAAACTTTAAAACTTACAGGGTGTATGGTGAGTTTGAAAACTTGTTAATTTGAGTTTTTAAGGTCATATGTAAACTTATGCTGCTATAAAACATTAAAACTTACAGGGTGTATGTAAACAGCATCAAATTTTGAAGACACTTCCTCTAAATAAGCAGTATCTTCATTCTTATGTGTTGTCTCCATCAGCTCATACACAGAGGGCGAATGTAGGACGCATAACTCTTCCTTAGTCGCCGCTCGCGGTTCAAAGTTCTTGCATTGTTCTATGAGATTCAGTTCATTACACCTAGAAGTATAATGAAACATTCAAAAGCTGGGGTAAAGAAAATCACCTTCACCAATTAGAAAAATTAATTAATTTCTTAGTAACTACCTAGTAGGTACTAAGAAATGAATTAGTTTTTCTGTAAATTAATAGATAGATAGATAAACACTTTATTGTACACAAAGAGAACACACAAAATAATTATTAGCAATACAGTTGTATAAATGGGCGCCCTTATCGGTAAAAGCGATCTCTTCCAGACAACCTTTGATTTGTTGTTTAGCTGACTTTTAGTTTTTTTTTCTTCTGTATTTTGAGTGGTGGACTGAAAACATTTATTCAGTCCATTTCATTTATTCTATCTATTACATTACAAGGAGGTACACCCCTACTAATATTATAAATGCGAAAGTAACTCTGTTTGTCTGTATGTTACGTATCACGCCTATTCCACTGAACCGATTATGATGAATTTTCGTATAGAGATAGATGGGACCTTGGAGAAGGACATAGACTTTTTATGTAGATACCACGCGTGCGAAGCCGCTGGCAGCAGCTAATATGTAATATTTTAGTGATAGTCATGATTTCTAATTTTATAATTATTTCATGATTATTTTTACACCAGGATTTATTTTTATTCTATTTGAATGATAAATGATTTTGTTTATTAGTTTCATTGTTCTGTTTGTATTTCCAAATAAATAAATATTACTTTCTGCTTGAATGTCAGCCATAATAGGCTACCACGCATATATGAGGGACAGAAACGATGCTCTAGTAACAGATTGATATGTTCGTAATCTTCTTATTTTCGTATCACAATGAATCAATGTGGTGCAAGGATTAGAGTGCATCTCTTATCATTCTTTCGTGCATTTGGCACATGTGTTCGGACTTTCTAGAGTTTTCAATATGCCGGTTTTCTCACAATATTTTCCTTCAATACTGGTAAGTAAGAGAGTATGTACTGGTATAGTGCACATCAATTTTCGCGATCATAAGTCTATTCTAAGGTGCCAGACTGTATTCAAACCCACGGCCATAGGATCAGAAGGCACCCCTTCTCACTACCACTAGACTTCCAGTGCTCACTTAAAGCTAGATCTAATATGTATGGCCTGGTATATAAAAAAGTAGGTAGATTTTATCATTACCTGCAAATTACATTACCTTCATTACATCATTACCTAACGCCTGCAATAACAATTTTATGACCTACTATTTTCTTCTCCAAGGTCATCTATCTTTATTTCAAAATTCATTAAAATTGGTTTTGCTGTTTAGTCGTGAAGGCGTAACAGACAGACATAGTTACTTTGAGAGACCCTTGTTCTATACTGTGTAACGTATGTAAATTGAAACTAAGTATATCAAGTACATGAAGCACATATCACCAAATATTTTACCTTTTGTAAGCTTACATGACACTTATTGTTATATTTTGGACAATTCACACAATATTTTTATAAACTATGGACTACGTGTTATTCAGAAGACCGAAGAGTATAATCGGACGTTATACTCTTCGGTTAGCGTTTGTGGACTATGAGGAAGCCTTTGATTCTGTCGAACCCTGGGCAGTGTTGCGGTCACTCCAGCGGTGCCAAATCGACTATCGGTATATCGAAGTGTTGAAATGTCTGTACAGTAACGCCACCATGTCTATCCGACTCCAGGACCAGAGCACGAATCCAATCCCATTGCATAAAGGGGTGAGACAGGGAGATGTTATTTCTCCGAAACTGTTCACTTCTGCATTGGAGGATGTTTTCAAGCTCTTGTACTGGCATAGATATGGTATCAACATCAACGGCGAACGCAGAATCGCTGGAAGACCTTGGCGCAATGCTCAGCAATCTCAATATCGTCTCTAAACAAGTGGGTCTTAAAATGAATATGAGCAAGACAAAAATCATGTCAAATTGTTATGTTGCACCCGTACCGGTACATGTTGAGAGCGATATAATCGAAGTTGTAGACCATTATGTCTATTTGGCTCAGACGATTCAACCAGGCAAGTCCAACTTCGACAAAGAGGTCAGCCGACGAATCCAACTCGGATGGGCAGCGTTCAGGATATTACGGCACATCTTCTCGTAACAGATACCGCAGAGCCTCAAGACGAAAGTCTTTAATCAGTGCGCGTTGCCAGTGATGACATATGGAACTGAGACTTGGTCGCTAACTATTGGCCTCGTACACAAGCTCAGAGTCCGTTGCGCGACGCGAGCTATGGAGAGAGCTATGTTGGGTGTTTCACTACGTGATAAAATCCGCAACGAGGAAATCCGTAGAAGAACCAAAGTCACCGACATAGCACTCAAAATTTGCACATCACAAAAAATTAAGTTGAAGTGGCAATGGGCAGGCCATATAGCTCGCAGAACTGATAACCGTTGGGGAGTAAAAGTTCTCGAATGGCGACCAAGGACAGGAAAACGAAGCGTAGGACGACCCCCCACCCGATGGACTGACGACATTGTAATGATCGCCGGAAGTCGGTGGATGGAGAGGGCTCAATATCGTTCTTCCTGGAAACCAACGGGGGAGGCCTATGTCCAGCAGTGGACTTCCTAAAGGCTGGTATGATGATGATGGATTTTATTCTGATGTATAAGCTATATTTTTGTAAAGTTTCATTAAAATCTACTCGGTAGTTTTTGCGTGAAAGAGTAACAAACATCCATACATCCATACATACAAACTTTTGCGTTTATAATATTAGTAAAGATTTGTATTTTGAAATCCAATCATATTATTTACAGAAATGTGCAGAAAAATACAAAATACATGTAAAACAGTTGAGCTATGTAAGAACCGTTTTAAATAATCATAAAAAGCCGAACTGATGTAGACTAGTGATGTAATAAATATTCGCATTCGCAAAATTTATGCGAATATTTTAAGAATATGAACGTTTGAAAAAAAATTTGGCAATGAAATATGATTTTCTTATGGTTTTTTTTTATAAAACCTTTATCGTTTTGACTTACCAGTCTTGCAATTATATTTTTATGTTATTGTTATCAGATTTTGCCTTAAAATTTGTTATTAATTATATTTAATTTAATCAACTTTTTTTGATATTATATTTAATCCACTTTTAATTAGACATTCCAAAAAAATAAATAAACAAAAACTAAGAACTTACTTAATTCTTCTGTCAAACTTTTACCAGTCTTCTTCGTCTTCTTTTACATAAATCATTTTTATTTTTAACTTAAAACAATATTCGTAAATAGATAATTTTTTTTTAGAATAGAATAGATTAGACTGTTACAACATGTATTTTCAATGTAATATCAAATGAATCAATTCTCAATTAAACTTCAGAACAAAAATCTAGTTGTTGACATAAATTTTCATACAACAGTCATATTTAATGGGCGATAGATAACTTGCGCCTAATTTGAAATTGAATAGGTACTCGCATTCAAATTCGCATTCGCGAATATCGGCGGAGGATATCCGCATCCGCAATGCTTAAAAAAAGATATTCGTTACATCACTAATGTAAACCCAAAAATTCACTGCACTGAAATAGAATAACCAGAAAGTATACCTGTCGATAATATTGATGAGCCTCTCAGGGCATTCAGGGTAGTTCTCATCCCATAGACACTTGTGCTCTGCCATACGTGGTTCAGTCACAAAACCTGTCGGCCCCTTCACCTTCATCTTTGAATTCATAGCCTTTAAAAAAATAAAAATAAAACTTTAAATATACCTGATGTAATTCCTCATAACATGCTTTCAAATGATTAATGATAATTAGATGATTTTTTAACCGACTTCAAAAAAAGGAGGTTACTCAATTTGATTCGTATATTATATTTTTTTTATGTGTGTTCGCGGATAACTTCGTCGTTTATGAACCGATTTTGATGATTCTTTTTTTTTTGAAAGGAGTTATCCCAAGGGTGGTACCATGATTAGGAAACCAGGATCTGATGATGGCATCCTAGAGAAATTAAGGGAAACTTTCGAAAATCGTATTGGCGACTAGTGCGTTTGTTTATTTTTTAATAAAGTATTTTAAAACACTACTATTTAATGAAGGTCTGGAGTCGATCTGATGATAGAACCGAAAGACAGTCGAGGGAACTCCTTCACGATTTACAGCAATTACCTGGTGTTTGGGCTAGATTAATTTGTATTGATGAGAACTGTACATCTAGATGGGTTGTGACTGTCATTAGGGGTCTGATGATGAAGACTAAGGACAGTCAAGGGAACTCCTCAACGTTTTACAGTAGTTATCTTATGTATATATATGAAGTCGGTTGTCTTTTTAGTTTTTAATACGTAATTATATATTGTTAAATGGCGATCATGCAAAAATGGGCTACTAGCAGCGTAGTTGCGGAAACCAGTCCAGGCACCAAGTATAAGTACCATCATCAACTGGAACTTTATACACTCTTACAGGAAGCTGTAGTGCCTATCCAAGCACTATCCAAGTATCCAGTTGGCAGTCGGACAGTGCCTACACATGGAGTGTAGGCTTCCCCAGCATCTATACTTTCCTGTCTTCTTAGTCTACCATAAAATCATCTATGAAAGTGTATTGTATTCTTCTTTGTTTTATATATATTTTTTCGTTTTGTTTGCTTTAATAATAGAGTGGTATACAATTATAAATTTTAAGCGGTACAAAGTTCACCTTTAGGGCGATTATGGAACTCTTGATACAATCAATGTCTATCAGTTTCGATTAGCAATCAACATCAATGTCTATCAATTTCGATTAGCAATAGGCATTATTTCAATCAATCATATACAATGTATTTAAATGCTTAGTACGCTAAACACGGTTCCTACCACAGTCATACTTTGTAAATTGGTCGAGTTATGCATAGTTTGACACCAACTTCACATTGTAACTAGCGATAGAAACCGATAGAAATCGCATCCGTAATACCAATTCATCAATAGTAACTGAAAGCTATTAGTATCAATGTTCCATAATCGCCCCACTGATCATCTAGTCAATAAAAACTTACAATTTGATAAGGGTCTTTCACTTCCGAGTTCAAAGAGGTTTTCTTTTTCTGCTGTGCTTTTTTCTTGGCCGCCACAAGTGATGCTGAAGGCTGGAAGAGAAAATTAAAGTAAAGATCATATAATTATTAATCCTAAGCATAAACCAACAAGGTTATCTTATGGCAGGGATGGTAAACTTTTCAGCGTATTTGTACAAGCACCATCTTGTTATATGAACCATCTTCAAACATCATTCATTTGAATCAGAGAATCAGTTTAGATGCTGTAATCTTTTCAGGACATACATACCATACAGTAGTATTAAAAAATATAGCATTTTTTGTGACTTAACAAAAGTTTAAATAACATATATTTAGTAAGGAATACATAAATGATTTTTTTGTACCTAAATGCCTACAATTTTAAAACGTTTGTGAGCTGTAGGTACTATAAATTATGTGACAAAAGTGTGTATCGCGAGTGAGAGTGTGAACAAGCAATCCACAGATCAAACTCACCTTGGTGAAGATTCTCTAGATGAATCGAGTCAGTGTTGGTGCTTTCATCAACAAAATAATAATGTGAGTTTGATATCCGTGTTCTAGAATCTACAGTAGGTACAGTAGTCTCTCTGGCTCGCTGAAGGTTTTCCAACTATGACAGTTTTATCATATTTTAATGACTTGATAAGATACAAGTGGAATAATAAAAGCAATAAACTATGTTTGCTTACTAACATTGTTTTAATTAAAATCAGACCTATACAAGTACATACTGTTTTATCTGTAATTAAATCATTTGGTTCCATATCTTCCACCTCTCACCACCACCAGAAGATATGGACCCAAATATTTAGCTTAGTATTGGGAGTCCCAATACTAAGCTAAATAGGGCAATTTACCATGAGCCAGATAATGCATGTGTAAGTAATTTTAATTATTTATCTATGACTAGCTGTTGCTGGTTGGCTTGTGGTTTGGCATGCCCCACACACAAATTAAAGACACAATCTATCCCCTTATGTAATTTCATCAAGATCCAATCAGCCGTTTACTTGTGAAGGTTGTAACAAACAGACATACATAGACACATTCAAGTTTATAATATTGGTATGGTAATCCCTGCTGTAGTATGGTGTTAAATATTTTGAAAGTTTCTTTTCGGTTTTACAAGGCCGAAATAAATCACCAGAGTATGAAACATTACGAGAATATCACTTACTTTAGCACCAGCTGACATAGCGCGGGTCTGAATCTTAGCCTTACGAGCACCGTTCCTGGTGACAATGCTGGAAGCAGGCGGAGTTACTTTCTTGCCGTCCCCTGCCGAGCGACGCGGCTGCTGAGGTGGTGGAGTGGACTGTAACCATATAATAATCAGAAACTCCTCAAAATAAACGATTCCGCGCCAGTTCAACTTTATTAATTCTTGAGCTTACCATTGTAGGACGAAGGCACTTCTAAATCAATAAAACCAGTGCTATTGATTTATTTATACGATTTATGAAGTCATTGTTACCAATTCAAGAAATTGCAAAGAAAACAAGATCATGTAACTTATTATTCACGACGACTTCCGCCACATTTATTTCAGGACAAATACAATACATACATGCAAAGATGTTTCAGAATCTAGTTAAAACGACGAAGTGTGCTGATTGGCTGCTGCTAAAAAATGACTGGAGTTATATAACCCGTATAACCGTAGTAAATAGGTTTTTAACATACAAAGAGTAGGTATCACGTCATCTAACAGTCAAAGTCAGATAGTATGACATGACATGATATTGTTTTGCGTTCGTTTCGTTTCGTTTGCTTGAATGCTGCTGGGATTTTTTGTAGGATGGAATTTATTACTTGTTGTTTTTTATAGAATGGAAAATGAGCTAAGATAGATAAGATCTTCGTTTTCGATTTCGGACAGAGTTATAGTTTCGCTAGTTTATATCACGATTTACAATACTATATTGTACTTAAAAAAACTGTACGGGTCTGAAATCTAAAAACACGAAAGTGACACAATTTTAGGTTTGATTACCTTGATATTTTAATCCTCGTACGTTCGAGGGCTGTTAGAAAGCAAAATCAAAAGTGAGGTCATTATCTTGGCTTGCAGGACTTTTAATACTTACATCAACATGAAGCTGCCTATGCCCCTGTGGGTGCTTCGGCAAGGCAAGACGAAGAAGCCCGGGCGTACTGTCAGTACCTGGTCACCGCTTGCCACAGCTTTCAACACCAGGCCTAGTTCTAGACCCATGTTCGAGAATATTAAGGAGAGGACTGTATGTTACTTAATGTTAAACTAGCTAAGTTTTCACTGACTAAAATATATATTTTCTACACTTGATTTGGTGTAGCATTGTAGAAAAAATATTCGAAGCTGAGTCTTCACAGACAACACAAGTTTACCAAACATGTAAAACTTCTTTATTGTATTATGAAAATATTATTTATGTTCTGATAATATATTCTATATGAAATATCATTTCAGGGCCTCTTTAATATACCGGAACTAACAAGCTTTGAAGGGTTTCACATTCTGAAAGAGCAAGCAATATCTGCCACAGACCGTCTAATAGAGGAAGCTACATCCAACCCCAGTAGACCAATGGTGGAAATATTCGATGAGCTGTCAGATACTCTGTGCAAGGTAGCAGATTTAGCAGAGTTTGTGAGGATTGCACACCCCCTATCACACTTTGCTAGCGCAGCCGAGGATGCCTGTATCAGTGTCAGTGGAGTGGTTGAGAAGTAAGTGGCATATTATTCTATTCATCTGTCAAGTCAAGTCAAGTCAAAAGACTTTATTCAATACAATCACAAGGATCACTTTAAAAGGTCTTATATACTAGGTGAATTTAGGTGTCAATTCATCCTTACCCAAGCCCAAGAAGAACTGGCAAGAAACTCCTCTTGGTCCTAGCGCTTTTTTACATGATCTTATAACTGCCTTAACTACAAAATACCAATACCAGAGAGTTTATACATTTTAAGTGTGTCGGTTAACTGTCTGAGGGCAGTGTAGTGTTTCATAACTTTACTTTTGACTACTGTAATTTACTGTTATCTGCTGTACTTCACCATAGTAAAATACTCACTAAATTCCTTAAGTTTAAACTTGGTACAAATTTTCTTTGTCTATAATCTATAATCGAACAACTAGGTGATTGTAAGTGTGGCAGTCAGCATAACAACAAAAATATGGATCTTATTTCATAACTTAAATGCTGGGACATACAAGGACCATCAAAATAATATTATTAATTAATTCATAAAGTTGTAATTTTATGCAAAATCACTACATACTATAAAACAAAGACGCTTCCTGCTGTCTGTCCCTATGTATGCTTAGATCTTTTAAAATACGCTACGGATTTTGATGCGGTTTTTTTTTATTAAATAGAAAGGTTTATATGTATAATACATGCATAATATAGTAGAGAAACACTGATAATTTTAGAAGTTTCTAATTACATTAGACATTCTGTAGTATATTTAGTATAAGCATTGCACCCGTGCGAAGCTGGGGCGGGTCGCTAGTGACCAATAAACCAGAAGAACTATACCTAATAATAAATTGCATAATAAAACTGTTAACTTGAAAGTCTCTATTTTGATAATATTTTAGCCCAGCGTGTTAGCATTGCCGTTCAATGTGGAAATGCTGTCTATGTTTTGAAAACTCTGGCAGTGATCTAGATCAGTTGAACTATCTATAGAACATTTTAAATAGTCCTTAGATAGATCAATTATTTCACATGTATTTTAACCCTTAACCACTGACGTGTAATTTCGTAACACTACCACTGACGTACGAATGACATTCGTCTGTGTTTTTAAATACCTCTGAGGCAGTAATCATTTGTTATTAATGTGTTTATTGTTTGTTATATAATAGAACATTATATATATAAGGTACAGAGATAAATAAAACAATAAAAATATTAATGGAAAAATATTTATTAATCAACAAACATAGAGATATAGAAACAAACACTTACAATTTTTAAAATTAGTATTTTTTAGTAGATCTAAAAAAATACTATTAATTATAGGAACTTTTTTTCTTTGTTATATTACGTAAATAGGATGGTTTTTATGAAATGAATAACACATCATCAGCTAATTAGCTTCCCAGGCACTTTTTAACGGCAGTTATTGCAGGTTGGTTTTGAACACTGCAAGCAGATCGGCTGACTACCCATTGAACACCCCTAATGGGTTCTACGCCGTTTCTGCTTGAAACACATATAACAGTTCTTCAAGGTCTCAAATTTTCGAACTTCAGTGTGGTGTTGGGTGTTTTCAGCAGGCTTATCTTTCCCTAAGATGCGCCCCATAAGACTCTTGAGCTCGTGAGAATGTTTCGGTATTACATATCTTCGCTCTAAGTGTGGCGTTACTAATCGTTTTCCAAGTTCTTTCATGAACGCCAGGCGATTCGAAGTATGATAATTTGACATTATAAAGGAGTTCGCAGCGGCGACATCCAAAATCCTGTAGAATATGACCAATGGCCACCGTCTAGACCTTCTTGCACAAGAGTATTTTGCACACTTTTCATCTAAGGAATCCACACCCCCTTTTGTTGCGTTGTAGAATGCTAATATTTCGGGGATCCCTTTTGCAGAGTCAGTGTTTTCTTCATTGTGCATTGATGAGATCATCTGGACAGTTTTCTTCCTCTTTGGAACATAAGACAGCAGTGTAAGTTCTTTCGTGAAACCATACATAGTTGAGTGAACTTCTCGGTTTTTATCAAGGAATTCGGGCGGTATTTCTCTTTTATTTTTTTTTAAGTGTTCCGACGTATGTCAAACTTATTTTCTTCAATTCCTTGCAGACTTCAATCGAGGAAAAGTAGTTATCGGCAGTGATATTTCGATTGGTTCTCATAATCGGTTTTGCCAAACGCAAGACACACTGCGTTGGCACTAATTACTTCCTTTCTTCATCAGTAAGCCCGTTTCCGTCGCTATTCTTTCCTGTATGTAGGTACGCATTATATAGATAGCTTGTGGCACTATCAGTCAAACATTTTATTTCAAAGCCATACTTACATGGCTTGTTTGGCATGTATTTCTTCCATCTAAATCTTCCTCTAAAAGATACCAGCATTTCGTCAATTGTTGTATTTACACCAATTTTGTAGTACTTTTGGCAATTGGCTATAAATTCACCAAATATGTCTGAAATAGCGGCAGCGACGGTAGACTGCTTTCTTTGGTCTCTAGTAGACGCATCATCAAACCTCAGATTTAGGAAAATCATTGCAAAACGCTCTTTTGACGTAACTCCTCTGAAGATATCTCTTCCAGTTCCATCAGTCGCAAACAATGCATTTATATCTTCATCGTTTGATTTGAACGCTGAACTAAAAGCCCAATAAACGCACCAAACTCCACAGCATCTATATCTCTCAGTTCAGGCTTGCATTGGCGTTTATATTTTTGTCTTGTCAATTCTAATCTTTGGTTAGTAAAGTCAATAACCTGGTTTTTGATACTCTCGGATATCAGCAGTCCAAATAATTGACACGGAGAACTGTCAGGTGGGAAATCAGTTACGGCCAATGGAACTACAATGTTATGGGCACGGGTTCGGGTTGTTCTTGATGGCCCCTCTGAGGACCACTTCATGCAACGTCTTTTGCCATAAATGTGTTTTCGAGGATGTAATGCGTCATTTTCGGCAACAGCATCCGTCTCAGCTTCACATACCTGATCGCCAATTTCCCTTTCTTGGGAGTCAATTTGGCTGGCAAAATGTGACAATGAAATGTCATCATCAGATGGGTCTTCAGGAACCATTTCAAGAGCCACTGATGTTGATGATAAGGTATGTGTAATCTCATCATTTTCTTCTTCCTCTTCTTCCGAAGAATTTCTACGGTCCGAGTGAATGCAATCCTCTTCACCTGCCGATGATTCATCAGACTCATATAGCCAAGATTCTATTATTTCTTCTCCATTACCGCTGCAAGCTTGGACTCGTTGTATTTTACGAGATGTAGAAGGCCCAGGCGAAGTATTACACCGCTTACTATTCATTTTAACTAAAAACAAAAATAAACAACATACTCAAAAAGTTACACTAACACTGACCATACGAATGTGATACGTCAGGTCGTCTAACTCACCTATTTAGACGTGCACTACGCGTCCGCTCTCCCTCGCTGCGCAAGCGTCACTGGCGGCTAGATAACTACCAAAAACGACAAAGTCGTATTCCCGCGCAAAACGAAGTTTTGAACGAATAACGGTTTCTGCGACGAATGTCATTCGTACGTCAGTGGTTAAGGGTTAATAGGTGTTTAATAATACAGAACAAAAAAAACATGATTCTTGAATTTTAAGAATTTCTGTTTGTTACCACAACTGGAGCGAGTTTGATTGGACTTTCACTTTAGCTTAATCATTGAATTGAATGCTGTGGTATGTTTCATCACACCTGAATAGGGCAAAAAATAGAGGTTAAAGTTTGTATGGGATCTGTTTAAAATGTGTGTGATTAGCATAAACCTTGATTTGGATACTTGACTGGCTTGACAGTTCAGTTGGTGGTAGCTCTGCCTTTTACTGTACTGCACTGTAGGTTGAGGTTTTGATTCCCACCCAGTATCAAATGTATTTTTTAACCGACTTCAAAAAAAGGAGGTTACGCAATTCGATTCGTATATATATATAATTTTTATGTGTGTTTGCGGATAACTTCGTCGTTTATGAACCGATTTTGATGATTCTTTTTTTGTTGCAAAGGAGTTATCCTAAGGGTGGTACCATGATAAGGAAACTAGGATCTGATGATGGCATCCCAGAGAAATCGAGGGGTACTTTCGAAAATCGTAGTGGCGACTAGTGCATTTGTTTATTTTTTGTGAAAGTATTTTAGAGCACTACTATTTAATGAAGGTCTGGAGTCGATCTGATGATGGAGCCGAAAGACAGTCGAGGGAACTCCTCAACGATTTACAGCAATTACCTAGTGTTTGGGCTTGATTCATTTGTATTGATGAGAACTGTACACCTAGATTATATGTGACTGTCATACATGAAGTCGGTTGTCTTTTTAGTTTTTAAAACGTAATTATTGTATATGAGTATTCTATCAGTCATCTCACCATAGTACAAGATTTGCTTAGTTTGGGGCTAGATGGTGTTGTGTGCTACTACTTTAATAAGTAGAAGTTAAAGAGGGAGACCTTTGCCATGTCCCACTACATGTTGCAGTGGGTGTATTACATGTATATTTAAAAACATACATATGATACTCTTACTTTATAAAACGTTTAATTCAATATTTATTTCACTTTACCCGTGAAGTAAAATGTCGTAATGAAACCGGTATGTCGTAGAACCTAAAATGTTCTAAGACATATCAGCCAAGTGTACCAAAAGACCTACTGAGGTGTACTTTAATTCTTTCACTACACTAGTTCGAAATAACTATTAATACGATGAAAAGACGAAGACACCCAGACAGAACAAAAATCTATGTACATTTATCACTCTTGTTTGTGTTGGAAGGGAATCAATCTCACAACCTACAGAAGGCAGTGCTACTACCAACTGCGAAGCCAGTTAAGTTCACTTCTCTTTCATATTATTTATTTCATTGTATGGCATCTCAACAGATTGAACACCCACAAAGGTCTGTACGAGGCCTTACGAGACTCAGTGAAACGCGGCACTTCCGGCGACAAGCATTTGGCTGAGCTTTTCCTCTTTGACTTTGAACAGAGCGGCATCCATTTAGAAGAGGGTCCAAGACAGAAGGTGGTGGCGTTGAATGACGTCATTCTGCAAACTGGGCAACGTTTCATGGCGGGCGCAGCTAAGCCCAGACGAGTGAAGCGAAATGTAGTGCCACAGAACGTCAGGCAGTTGTAAGTTTATTTTTATTTGTCTATTTGCCCTTATAACATTTCAATAAGCACACATGTATCTTTAAAACAAACAAATCAAAACTGGTACTATGATAACCAGATGACTACACTAAATACATAAGATAATTTATAATACACAGACATAAACACCACAAATATTTGTCCGGAGTCGGGACCAATCTGAGTTGTAAGGCCTTGGACGAGAAGTTATGTTTAATTAATACATTTTGATTAACACTGGTTTTAGGTCTCCCACACAAAACCGCGATGCGATGCGATACAACGCCGCATTGCAGGAACTTGTTCGTGTGAGCTCGCAGATATTTACTATACGATACGATAAAGATCGCAGTTCGCAGTTATGTGTAGGAGCCCTTACTCGCGTATTTTGTCGATGGGGGCACCGACACTGTTTTGATTCATCTAGACTAGAGAATCTGCAGCAGGGTGAGATTGATCTCGTTACCGCTCGCGTTCACGGTTCGCACGGTGCTAACCGACGTCTCTATAGACAAAATAATTTGTGAGTAAAGCCTGTAATTATCAAAATGTACAATTCACGAATGTTGTAAAAGTAAAATGGGTTAAATCAAGTCCAAAGTGTTTGCGTTGTAACATAATTAGTCGCTCTTTGCTCTACTAAGCTAAACGACGTTCAGCGCGGTCATCATTTGGATGGAAGTCCCGGCTATGGCAATCGTTCAGCCTTGACTAGGGCCTTCGGGCGGCATTATTCAAACTCCCACTCCCATTCAAACTGACCACTCATTCAGATTGAACTATAACATTACAATTAGTAGCACGAAAAAGTTTCATAGATCTTTGAGTAGAACAGTTATAGGTGTATCGTTGTTGGATGATCCGAGCCGAGCCGAAGCAAGAGACGTCATTTTCACTCTTATTTCATTGATATAATTGTTCTTTCTTATCGATACAGTTCCAGAGTACTAACCACAATTGTAGTTTCAGTACGGACAATGATGATATCATAGTGAGCGGAGTTTACGCAGAGTGTTCAGAGGCAGCGGCTAGAGAGGCGGCCTATCGCCTTTACCTGGCCCCGGATCCCACACAAGACCAACTGCTGAACGCTACACTTGAAGCAAGGCATGACATGGCCTCTGTAACCGGGTTCAACTGCTATGCAGACAGGTAATTACTAATTACGTCATAGTGCTTAGAGGAAGATAATCGTAGTCGTGGGCTGACTGGATGCCTAGGGAGTTACCTAGGCATTAAAGAGAGAGTTTTTGACCTCTCTTTTTCCAAATTTAAAGACGCCATCAGCGAACAACTGCTAGCCTTAAATAACTTGTCTAATAATTAAATCAGTTTTGTATAACACGTGGTATAGATGTGGTCTAAGATCTAGAATAACATTAGGCTACTTTTTATGTAGATACCATGCGTGCGAACCTGCGTTCAGAAACCATTAGTGTGTTATAATTATGTGTAATGACTGGCCTGTCAGCTCAATTGGTAGTTGCTCTGCCTTATGCGCTGTGGGTATAGTATTCGATTCCCTCCCAGGATAAACATTTCTGTGATGAACATAGGTGTTTGTTTTGTGTCTGGGTGTTGTATGTATTTAAAAATATATAAGCATTCATCAGTCATTTGGTCACCATAATTCAAGCTATGCTTAGTTTGGGGCTAGATGGTGTTGTGTGAATTGTCCACCAATATTTATTTATTTATTAAATTTCAGAGCAATTAACGCTAGTACAATGGAAACAGCAGCTAATGTGCGTCAGTTCCTCGACATACTCTCCGACAACTTGTACGACCGCGCGAAAATGGACTTTGACAGCATGCTCAAGATGAAGAAACAAGAAACACCATACCAAAGCACGCTCAGTTGCTGGGACACCCCTTACTTCACACATAAAGCTAAGACGCAGTTGCTGAATGTGCACAACTCTGACTTCAGCCCTTATTTCTCGCTGGGAGGGTGTATGGAGGGGCTGAATATGCTGTGTCAGGAGTTGTATGGTATCTCGTTGAAGTCTGAAGAGATGTTGCCGGGTTAGTTGCATTTCTCATATTATATTCATACGCTAGTTCTGCATGTTATTTCAGTAGGTCTACTAAAACATATTACAAGATCATTGACCATGTTTCAGGAACGTTTTGTATGAAGCAACATTACTTCGATTTGTACCATAACCTTTTTAAACAATAATGTTTTATATTTGCGTAGTTGTGTGAAAGAACGAATGATTAATCTATTACTGCTTAAGGAGAAAGCGGGACAACGCCAATCACTACATAGTATAAAACAAAGTCGCTTCCCGCTGTCTGTCCCTATGTATGCTTAGATCTTTCAAACTACGCACCGGATTTTGATGCGGTTTTTTTTAATAGATAGAGTGATTCAAGAGGAAGGTTTATATGTATAATACATGTATAATATAGTATACAAACACTGATAATTTTAGGTTTCTAATCACATTAGACATTCTGTAGTATATTTAGTATCAGCATTACACCCGTGCGAAGCCGGGGCGGGTCGCTAGTATTTCATATAGCGTTATCCATTTCGCACTTGATATAGACCACGTTCCGTAATACGCATTTATTCATACATTTGTAAATTGCTTAAAGGCTTGTTTAATTAATTAAAGGAATGTAGATTAATTTGACGTAAGAACAATATTATTTGCTGTCACTTTATGGTACGCATTGAGTGAACGATTCATGGTGACGTCACAAAAGCTGCGTTAACACTACAATATTAAATTAAGTTACTTATTCGTATGGGATGAAATTGAAGTGAAATATAAGTATTTGAAATTTATTTATTAATTATTGCGTAATTGAGTAACAAACAATCATTCACACAAACTTTAACTTCTTAATATTAGTAGGATAGATTTCGTTGGATAAATATTCCATCGGTCATCTCTGGTTTCATTAGTAATATGGTGCTGTAACTTAGAACTTTAAACGTCAGGTGAACGTGGAACGTGACGTGTACAAAGTAACTGTCTTCAAGACTATAAACGGGACTATAAATCACATCATCTACCTTAAACGAACTTTGAAACGTCACATTCAGGTGGATCCTGGTCTCCTGACTTGTGAAGACTAATTTTGGTCACAAGACCCCTATATAAACCATAATTTTTGCTAGAAACTAGCTAGGACGTACTTTGAAACATCACATTTAAGTGAATCCTGCTCATCTGACTTGTACAAACTAGCTGTGGTCACGGGACCCTACAAACTTAATCATCTCATTTTGGTAGTAGCTAAGACGAACTTTGAAACATCACAGGTGAATCCTGGTCCCCTGACGTGTACAAACTCGCAGTTGTCCACGAAAAGGAAGGTCTGCTTGGCCACATGTACTGCGACCTGTACGAACGCGCTGGGAAACCGCACCAGGACTGCCATTTCACCATCCGCGGCGGGAAACTCTTACCGGACGGTAGTTATCAGGTGAGTGTTATAACACACTAGCTTGCACCACATAAAAGTTCTGTCTATAGTTAGTAGATGCACTTAGAACATGGACGATTGAATTGGATCCTAAAATTATCTCGTAAATGTTATATAATTGATTCAGGCGTGATCATGTGGAAATTCATTACAAAGTATTAAACAGATGGACAAATATTTAGTACTGAGTGTTGGACTTACCTAGTCTCAATCCAACGCTAGGCGAAGCAACAGAGCAGAGTGGTTTTTCGTATAAGTGCGGAGCGAGTCAAGTGTTCCTGGAGAGGCGAAGCTTTTTTGAGGTTGCATTTCTGTATGCGCTATCCTTTTACTAACGCTTTGGCTTTTTAATTGCGGGTGGGAGGTGCACGAGTCTGAATCGCGTTTAACTCATCTCTTCTAATATTATAAATGTGAAAGTAACTTTGTCTGTCTGTCTGTTTGTGACGTTTTCACGCCTAAGCCGCTGAATCGATTTTCATAATTTTTGGCATACAGATAGGTGGGATCTTGGAGAAGGACATAGGCTATTTTTATGTACGTATCGGGTAAGCCGCGGGCAGCAGCTGCTAGTTAGGAATAGATTGGCGGAATAGTACTAAATATTTTTCCATCTATTTAATGTTACACTTAATACCTACAGCGCAAACGCAGAGCTACACCAAATACCATTTAGACCAAATAGCCACCAAATAAGCTGTGAGGCCAGTCAAATAAATTGTGCAAGCCAGCATGACTTGGCGGCATAGTACTTAATATTTGACTTACTTTAAATGTATTATTGTTTTAGTAAGAGGTCGTAGTAAGCGCCCAGGTCTAAGTCTATATCTATAACAAGGTTTATTAATATAGGTTCAGCTATTATTGAAGTACTAGTTCCCATATCACAAGCTCTGCTTACATTGAGGCTAGATGACGCTGTGTCCATTATTTATTTATTATTGCGTAATTGAGAACAAACAAACATTAACAAGCTTTTACTTCTTAATATTAGTAGGATATGATAGGATTTGTTGGATAAATAATCCATCGGTCATCAATGGTTCCAATAGTAAGATGGTGCTGTAACTTAGAACTTTGGAACGTCAGGTGAATGTGGAACCGTGACGTGGACAAAGTAACCGACTTCGAGACCATAAACGTGACAATAAATCGCATCATCTACCTTAAACGAACTTTGAATCCATCTGTTGAATGTCTCGTTAACGTGATTACACATAATCGTTTCCAGAACCCGATAGTGGTGGTGATGCTGTCGCTGAGTGGCGGCCACCGGTCGGGGCCGGCGCTGCTGGGCGCGGGCGCGGTGGACAACCTGTTCCACGAGGCCGGCCACGCGCTGCACTCCATGCTGGGCCGGGCCCCGCACCAGCACGTGTCGGGCACGCGCTGCGCTACCGACCTCGCGGAAGTACCTTCCGTCCTCATGGAGTACTTCGCTTCCAGCCATCAGGTCTCGCACTGATTCCACTGAGCGAGTGATCCACTTAACGTCCTAGTGACACTCCCGAGGAGCTAGTGATCCGCTCGAGGAGCCAGTGATACACTCGAAAAGCTAGTGATACTCCCGAGGAGCTAGTGATCCGCTCGAGGAGCCAGTGATACACTCGAAAAGCTAGTGATACACTTGAAAAGCTAGTGACTCACTCGAGGAGCGGTCAGATGGTACTAACCTATTTTCCTGTCAAATGTCATCATGTGCGAATACTTTAAAGTTGTTTTATTTATTTACGGACATTTCAGACAGCATCATCTGGCTCTTAAATAAGCTGAGCTTGTGTTATGGGTACCACATAACCAGATACCACTTTTATTTAAATAATACATAGAAAAATAGAAACATAGAAACATAGAAGCACCCAAGACAGATACTTGCAGATCATACAAATATTTGTCTCGCAGCTTGAATCCGCAACTTTCTGCGTCTCATCCGGACCTTAGCCCACTGCGCCACAGCGGTCGTCTAAGTAGTCAATCATGAGGTACCCATAACTCAAGCCCTACTGCTTACTTTAGTTTGCTTAATTAGATGAGGCTGTGTGAAATCCATTATTAAAACAAACTTACAGTAGTCGCATATGGTGACATCTGACATCTCAGGAAAATGGGTTAGTACCATCTGACGGCTCCTCGAGTGTGTCACTAGGTCCTCGAGCATGTATTGGCTCCTCGAGTGTGTCATTAAGTCTGCAGGTGTGTCACTAATTGATCAGGTGTGTTAATAAGTCCTCAGCCGGGCGATTGTGGAATTCTGATACTATCAAAACATTGATACTAACAGCTTTCAGTAACTATTGATGAATTGGTATTAAGGAAAATCAATGTTAATTTGAGATATAAACTCAATGTACGTATAAAAATCCATGAAATAAAGCCTATAGCCTAATCGAAACTGATGAACATTGAATGTATCAAGAGTTCTATAATCGCAGGTGTGTCAGTTAACCCTCATGTGTGTCAATAAGCTCTCAGGTTTGTTATTAAGACATCAGATGTGTCACTCAATCCTTGGATGTATTAATAGACCGGCTAATTATCCCACCTGTACTGCGACTCAATCCCAAAAACCAGTTTTATGGCATAAGCAATAAAATATTTTTTTGTGCATTTTAACGGTATCTTTACTGACATCCGCTCTGTAATGTGTTATCAAATTAACATATCATCTTTCTTTTTTTCTCCTTTTTTATATATAACTAGCGACACCCGCCCCGGCTTCGCACGGGTGCAATGCTAAATATACTACAGATTGTCTAATGTGGTTAGAAACCTCTAAAATTATCAGTGTTTCTCTACTATATTATGCATGTATTATACATATCGACGGGTAAAAGGCAAATTGACTGACGCCAATCTGGGCGATATTGATTTATATACATTTTCGGAATCAGCTAATTTTTCTGCGTCGTATGAGCCGGGTTTCGCGTTAATCGGAGCATGTTTTTGTCGCTTGAGTCAGTGTGATAATTGAGGGTCATTTTGCTGTGCTACGAGTCAAGCCATATCATTTTGACCTTTTTTTTTAAACAAGGCGTTTAACTCACTTTAAAAACGACCAACACTCAGTGTGCCTCTCACATAAGCCTTTTTGCCCTGAACAGTTTATCGTAAACCAGCCTTTTAAATCTTTTTAACAAAATCCAATTGATAAATATAATATTTATAGTGTTTATTTTGAAATAAATTAACATATTAGGGAAAAATCGATTAATATAAAAAATCGATTATTTTTTGACGAAAAATCGATTATTTATTTATCGATTTTTCCTGCTAAAAAAACAATCGATTATCTAAAAAAACTACCATTGTTATTTGAAGCTTTATTCTTTGATTCAGTTTTCATAGGCGAGGTCGCTTAAATGATTTTACCTTGATCTGAAATAGCTACTACTGTCATTTCAACCATTTTGTTTTGAACTATTACAGTAAAATATGAAGCTTGAGCATTTTATCCTTATTATTACATGTCTTTTCAAGCAGCTATCTTCACATTAGAAAAAGCACGTCATGTATTTAATTTAATTTAATTTGATTATTTCTATGTTTTGTTTAATTGTATTTAAATATTTTTACTGATACAGCCTTTAGTAAAGTAAAAGAAATATCTACGTAAGTGTTACACCAATTAATGTTTATTACATTTTTATTTTTTTATTTTGTGTTTTTTATCCCATCAAATTTAATGAAAGTAGCATTATTGGTTAAGTCCTAAATGCTTTTTTACCAAATTAAAAACAAGAACTCGATTAGCTTTAAGATCATAAAGCACAAAAAAGGTGAAATTCATGTATTTTGACCAAGTTTTTTAAGTAACTTGGTCATTCAAATCAATTTCCCATTTCTTAACGTGTCTCTTTTGCCTTTCAATCATTTTTCCATTACTTAACGTATGTATCTTTTGCCTTTGAAGCATTCTTCCTAAATCAGTTTATAATAATTAATGAATTTGAGCCTTTCTACCCAGTTCCCTACCGGAATATCCTTGTCATTTAAGTCCTGATCTATGTTTCAGAATTGTGGTCTATAAATATTTTTACCTTGATCTATTCCTGACTTTTCAGTTTTTAAAATCAATTATCAATTAGCCTTGATCAGAACATAGTGCAATATGACTTAAACGACTTCTAATTTAGTAAATAATGCTCCTATATAGAAGCAAAACGTACATAATTGTAGCAGCTTCATTATAGTTTAAATGATTGCCAGTTCTAATTCTTTTCAACCGGTACTTTAGGAGTAATGATTTTTTTTTAAGAAATAAAACTTTAATTGGTTCTCCTGTAAAGTTACCAAATTGGCGATTAAATCAAATTGCATTTTACCCGTCGATATAAACCTTCCTCTTGAATCACTCTATTTATTAAAAAAACAGCATCAAAATCCGTTGCGTAGTTTTAAAGGTCTAAGCATACATAGGGACAGACAGACAGCGGGAAGCGACTTTGTTTTATACCATGTAGTTAATTCGAAAGTGTCTAGTCTGTATGTTACCTTTTCACGACTGAACGTATTTTAATGACATAGACATAGACATAGACGGACATAGACTTCTTTTTAATAGAATTGAACAATATAGTATTTATTTGTAGCAGTTTATTTTATGTACCACGTGTGCAAAGCTGCGGGCAGCAGCTAGTAATTAATAATTTCCTTAATTACAGGTGGTGCGTCGCTTCGCGCGGCATTTCCAAACGCGGGAGCCGATGCCCGAAGATATGCTGCATCGTCTCTGCGCCTCCAAATATCTCTTCGGAGCCAGCGAGATGCAACTTCAGGTATAGATACTACTACCTCCGTATGTTTCTGTTATCGGACTATTCCAGCCGCTGTCTATAACTGGCTTGTCGCTTATCTATAGACAAAAATACTAATCTAATAAATAAATATAAATATTGCTCTACAATGCACACAACACTATCTGGCGTATTATGGTGACCAGTAGGGCGATTATGGAACTCTAATTACAATCAATGTCTATCAGTTTCGATTAGCAATCGGCATCAATGTCTATCAATTTCGATTAGCAATAGGCATTATTTCAATCAATCATATACGATGTATTTAAATGCTTAGTACGCTAAACACGGTTCCTACCACAATCGTACTTTGTAAATTGGTCGAGCTATAGTTTGACACCAACTTCACATTGTAACTAGCGATAGAAGCCGAAATAAATCGCAGCGATCTGTAATACCAATTCATCAATAGTAACTGAAAGCTATTAGTATCAACGTTTTGATAGTATCAAAGTTCCATAATCGCCCCATAGGTAACTGCTATAATACCTACTTATATATTTTTAAATACACACATATGATACTTTATAATATTCAGACACAGAAAAACACCTACGGGTTTTACACTGTTTTGATTCATGTAGCTAGAGAATCTTCATCAGGATGAGTTTGATCCGCGAACCGTGAGTTGCCGCTCGAGTTCACGGTTCGCAAGATGAATCGAAACAGTTCTGGCGCGTGATCCCCACGCTGTGCCTAGCTTGTTGAAGATGTGTTTTAGGTGAGGATGGATCATACTAAAAAACTCTAGGACCAGGATTATTTATTATTTTCTTGCCAGTTCTTTTTGACTTGGGTTACGAGGAGGTGCCTCCATCGACAAAGTAATACGTGAGTAAAACCCGTTTTTATCCAAATGTGCAAACACCTGTGTATCACAGAAATGTTTGTCCTGGGAATGAATCGAACCTACAAGCTACAGCGCAGATTGCAGAGTTATTACCGACATAAGTATGTATTTAAAAATATACAAGTATTCTATCAGTCTTCTGGTCACCATAATACACTGCTTAATTTAGGGTGTTGTGTACATTGCAAAAAAACTACTTACGAAATTTTGCGAATAAGTTTGAAACAAATAGTATATCGAACAGCACTAAAAATAGTCAAAGTCAAAAGATACTTTATTCAATACAATCACAAGGATCACTTTGAAACGTCTTACATACTAGGTGAATTTAGGTGCCAATGCCTCCTTACCTCCTCCTAAATAGATATTGTGTGGTCAGGTATTCTACTCTGCCTTGGATCAACATTACCACGGACCGGGCGCGTCTCACAACGGTCGCACCACTGAAGTATTACAACAAGTGCAGAAACAGTACTATGGATTACCCTACGTAGAAAATACGGTAAGCTTTTTTTTAATTTCTAAGTGTGTTCAGAATAATCCTAATATTGTATTTATTATCAAGTTTGTGTGGGTTTGTTTATTTGTGGTTCAATCTCTCCGTATCGAATGAATGGATTTGGATAATAATAATGCCGGACATTTCACATAGAATCATCTAGCCCCAAAGTAAGCAAAGCTTGTGTTATGGGTGCCACATGACTTCTATTCTACTTTGTAAATACATACATACATATTAGACATAGTAACACCCAGACCCCCAAAATACTTCAGATCATACTAAAATGTTTGCCGCGGCGGGAATCGAACCCGCAACTTTCTGCGTCTTAGAAAACCTATGTTCATTACACAAATATCCTAACAGAGGAGAACAAATACCTATGTACATCACACACATGTTTGTCCTGGGAGAGTATCGAACCCCCAACCTACAGCACAAAAGCCAGAGCTACTACCAACTGAGCTGATATGCCAGTCGTGAAATCTTTTAAAGGGCAATGTCTACGCTTCTATAACAAGGTCCCAAGCAATGTGATAGATTAATCGATTGGCAAATTTAACGTAATAAAACATAAATTGCCTCTTAAATCATATGATAAAATAACAGATTATTTAGATAACAAAAAAGCTTGGGTTGAATCTGCTTCAACTCGACTCAGCATCCATAACAGAAGTGTCAATGATCATACAAAAATAGTGTAATGACCAGTTCCTTGAAGGAGGAACCAGCTCCTAGATTCACTAGCATATTAGAAGACGATTCAAAGTGGTACTTGTGATTTTAATAATAAAAAAATAAAAAATTTGATTTGATTTAAAGTCGGGGAATTGATGATGAGTTGTGTTATCTTTCCAGGCGTGGCAACACCGCTTCAGCCACCTGATAGGCTACGGAGCGAAGTATTACTCGTACTTGATATCCCGTGGGATCGCGTGGAGCGTTTGGAAGCAGAACTTTGAGAGTGAACCGCTGTCTCGAAGCGCCGGTGAAGGACTGAGGAGTGGATTGCTGAGGCATGGAGGCGCTAAACCACCTCAGGTACATCTTAACGTGTAGTTATGGATGTGTGGTGAATGGATTGAAATGCTCCTTAGAAGCTCCTTTTGTGTGCTTCTTCTTCGGACATGATTGAGAATACTGGTATAATAATAATTATGCCGGACATTTCAGACTCTGACTAAATATTGTAAGTCGTGTTTGGCAGATGGCGTTGATGAGGAGCTTATATGAGCTATAGTTCATAGATTTCTTCTCTTATCATCTCATTCAATTAAGCTTTCGATGGCGTCATCTGGGGCGATTATGGACTTCCGATACTGTCAAAATTTTGATACTAATTACTTTCAGTTACTATTGATGAATTGGTATTAATAAACATAAACTATACATAAACTAAGAGCAATGAGCATGGTTTTGAGACTTCACTTTTGTTATTCGTGGCAGTGTCCGTCTATATAGTTCTTTGGTCTGAGATATAGAACGTACGTAATAGTAATCCATCTTGTCAAAACTGGTTCCAATTACAATCAAACTTATGACTGAAATTATGCCGATTGCTAATCAAAACTAATAGACATTGATTCTGTCAAAAGTTCCATAATCGCGATACTGGCCTCAAAGTAAGCAGATCTTGTTTTATGGGTACCACATGAGTCATGTAAAAAAATATATCAGTCATGTGATTACTGTTGTACTTATATGCTTTTTTGTACAAACATATTATACATAGAAACATCCAGGCCTGAGATAAATACTTGCAGATAATACAAACATTTGACCCGCGGTGGGGATCGAACTCGCAACCTTTTGTGCCTCAGACGGGTGGCCCACTGCGCCACAGAGGTCGTCAGAATTGTGCGAGTGAGATCTCATGATTTAAGCCATCGTATTTTTTTATCGCGATCAGAATTCATATTGTTTCAGTAGTCAACGGGCATTCGCGTGTTACCTTTTTATAATTCCCAACGTTTTGTAAGAACCGAGGTAGCGGGCTGACTGGACGCATATGGAGTTACCGCCGGGAGTCAATGACAGTTTTGCGAACTACCCTCACTTTCTCTTCACGGTTACACACCACAGTAACCGTATCCACGCACTATATTATAAAACGCGAATTGCACACCTACCAAAACAATATTAATTTACATGTTATCATTCATTTATTTAATGTAAGTCATTTATCTGACTGGCCTGTCAGCTCATTTGGTAGTAGCTCTGCCTTCTGTGCGGTTGTGTGTAGGTTGCGGGTTTAAATCCCTCCTAAGATAAACATTTGTGTGACGAACATGAGTGTCTAAGTACCTATCAGTCATTTGGTCACCATAGTACAAGCTATGCTTAGTTTGGGGCTGTATTAAATACTTCGGCCACTTATTTTTAACCTCTCAGCTATTTATATATTCTCACAGGGTCTTGTGACAGCTATGGTCTCGACAGAATAACAGCGTCTACTGCGAAACCAGTAGCCATCATGTTGAGTCGGGGGAAATTTGCTGCTCTAGCATACACATACATACCTAAGCATAATTGTATTATTAGAACCATGTACCTTGTTCTTTTCTTTTATTTTGTATGTCTATGTCTAATTCCAATCGCAAATAAACAAAAATATTAGTGTTAATATTATAGATATAATTATTATTTTCTGTTACAGAAATTACTCCGCTCGTATTTGAACACGGAGGTGACTCCCAACACGCTCGCCTCTGCGCTGGCAGACGAGCTGGATTACCACAAGGACCATCTCGATACCGTTCTCAAGATCATAGACAAATGAACAGACAAAACTCGGTTTGCCCTGAGATCAAGACCATCGACAAATTAACAGGGAGCCTATGCTCCCGAAAGTTAGATGAATACACACGCAGGTGACGTCATTATATCACTCGAAATATACCGTTTTCGGATGATATGGTGATTATCTGAGTGAGATATTAATCTCACTTTCTGAGCATCCTGAACACCTCACAGCTCTCTTTCGCTCCTGTCGTTAGATACCCAGAAGTGCATACATTTAAACGGGTTAAAAATTCAAAGTATTAGTAATGTCAAGTTTTTAACTAAAGCAATATTTGCGAAATGTGGTAATAAAACTCTTATAAAGGAAACCAGCCGTTGCTTATATTACTCGCCTGTCGTATACCTTTTTTGGCTTACAGCAGAGATATTAGCGTGAAAAGTGTTTGACAGTAGTGATCTAAGCTAGCCATCTCTATTCAAATACGAAAGACTGACAAGGTCAGGACATAGTTGTAACGCCACATTAGCAAAAATGTGGTTATGAGGTATCGGTATGTAACTTATTTTCATCAGCGATCTCTTAGTTCTTGGTGCAAAAAAGCATTAGGTCTTCCTATTTTCGATTATGATACGTTTTATGTAAATATTGTAATGTTTCAGCATATTGTATGTATGTAAATTATTAGGAATTGTGAATTTCAATAAATTTATTATAATGGTGGATGAAAAGAGAATCTTGTTTCGAATAAAAAGATTAGTAATTCCTGTGTTTTGTTTCAGTTAGTTTATCCATATTAATGTTTATTAGAAAGTGTGTCTGTATGTCTGTTTGTGTTTTTTTCACGGCTGAACGGATCTTGATGAAATTTTGTACAGAGATAGATTGTATCTTGAAGATGGATCACTTATACTAATGAACTTTCAATTTAAATGAGATTTATCTCTGATTAAAACATTTAACTTTTTTTGTTAGGGTAAAGTGGGTAATAATGAAACCGGCATAAAAAATTATAAATTACATACACTTTAATTAGTTATCTCTCATAAAACACAAACTTGAGATGAACACACAACCTAAATACCTATAATCCTAAGCCTTTTTATAATCATAGGGTTACACATCTCTCTTACACTTAGGTTCAATCATCAATTAACTTCTGCTATGTTTTATGTCTGATTGAAGTTGTATTACTAATAAATAATTAATGCCAGATATTTCACACAGCATCATCTGGCCCCAAATTAAGCATATCTTGTTATGGGAACCCACATGACTGATACACTACTTTTGTAAATACATATTATACATAGAAACACCCAGAGCAGAAAAATACAGATCATACAAACATTTGTTCTACGGGAATCGATGGTAATGGTAGCAAAATGAACAATTTTGTTTTATTTATATGAATCAGTAATGAGCTTTAATAGAATTTAAGGATAGATAAGTTTTACAGCAACACTCTGTTTACTTAAGACGGTCCTTAGTATTAGTATAGGTTCACTAGTGTCTTAAGTAACGGTTAAGAGTTCTGAGTGCGTTTTTCTCCCGTATATTTTTCGTAGATTATTTATAGTATTATTGGAAGTTTAACAATTGCGTAGCGACTGCCTAAAATACTCACATCCTGTTAACTAGAATATTATAAACTAGCTTCGACTTTCGATCTCGCCAACGACGACATGGAATTCAAAAAACTTGCTATTTTGCGACGGTTATCAGTTTTGCGGTACCTATCACCTGGGACCGATTGTAGCATTTCAATAGGGGTTATCTGCCCAGGTTTTTATATAAGGATAATTATATCAGACGGGTGTCTAATAATATATATTCTTAGGTATCATTTAATTACCACACTAAATTACTTACCGACCAACTAGGGTTCGGTTCATCAGAATCCCCTTGAAATAAAATAAGTTTAAAGATGTTATGACACTGTTTAAAAAAAATATTTTAACAATTTCTAAGAAATGACCAACGCTTATGTCATTGTTTAATAATTCCAATTGCGTTTCTTCATAATGAAATTAAGCAGATCGAAACCAGTTGGTTAGGTTATGTTAGAGTATGAAAACAACGCGCAAGGCGAGCGAGCAAAGTGAGCGTGCCGCGGCACGCCGAAGCGCCAGTTCATCTGTCGATTCAGTGTGAACATCTTGTGTGATAACATCTTTATAAATTTTATTTCAAGGGGATTCTAGTGTACAGATGAGTTCACTGGAATCCCCTGGGGGATAGGGTTAGGGGATCCTGGTGGCCTCCATCGTCCGACTAGGTCAACAGCCTTGTTTTTCGTTTGTTTGTTGTTTTTTTTTTGTCGAGTCATAATGACTCACATAGGTTACCAAGGGTCTATATTATAATCAAACACTGGCTAATGTGTTATTAAAATCTTTTGCAATCTGTATTCTTTGACATTTGGATTATCTGATTTCAGTAGGTAGTAAAGATTTACTTGTCAAATCTATACTAGGGAGCGACTTAATCTTTAAAACTAAAGGATTAGCAGAGGTAAAATTGTCAGGGTCTCTTAATAGTTAGTATAATTAATTAAAATATAAAAATAATAAATCCAATTAAATCCTTAAAAATAAAAAATTGATGAAAAGGAATTTTATCAGTACCAAAGCTAAGTCGCGATCTTTGACATGAATGACATGAACAATAGAAAAACGTTTATTTAGAAAGTGATTTGCTACAGACCAAGTAAGCATTAATGACAATACGCTCCATCTAGTCACACATCTAATGTAGGGTGAAAATTCTTGCTATGACATTAGAATGACAAAGGACGGGACATTAGTTAATGCGTGAATATGATATAGGACTGTGTGAGTGTGGCAGTTGTGTTATTTATACAGCGTAGTGCCGGTCCTTTATAGGTTTCTACCTCAGTATCTAAATTGAAGCATTTGGTAAATTTACGTTGAACGAAAGTTGACGGCTGAATGACGGAAAGGTGACACAGCAATTTGTGCCAATACAATCGTTTCAAATTGTATTAACATTGACTATTGTAATCTCTATCATTTTAGTGTTATAAGAAAAGGGCAGTTAATAATAGCTTGGATTTGCAACAAAATAATTAAGTTTTAAAAACTAAAAAGAAAACCGACTTAATTTATTTAAAAATTTCGTTAACTAGGATGTAATTATTTCCATATTGATTTCAAAACCAAACTACTGAACCGATTTTGATGAAATTTCTACGGGACCATATTCCTAAATATGTATTTTGACGGAGTTGAGGTAACAAACATATAAAAACCCCGAATTAGAGCCGCCTCCTATTTTGGAAGTCTGTTGTCTGTTGTTCTTCAAATAAAGCTGTCCCACACCGTAATCAACGCTTAATAATCCTAATATTATAAAGATCTCATAGATGTTTGTTTGTGATCCAATCACGCTGAAATGGCTGGGCGGATTAAGACGAAACTTTGTACAGCATGGCGTTAATGCAAAAAGATGAAATTACAAATTTCGATGAGCATTATTTCAATCATTAATTTGATTGTTACCAGTTTTGAAAAGACGGTTTGGTATGATGCAACGTTTGGTTTCTATCTCAGACCTAATAAATATAAAGTCTGAGTGCCGCAATCAACTAAATTGAAGCCTCAAACCGTGCTCCTCTGCGTCAATACACGCATATACCGAAACCACTTGCTCTTATGACAGCTTATGAATCACAAAGATACACGTGATTCATTTTTCATTTGAAACAGCGGATTTTTATCAAATATCGCTTGTTTTTTGGTTATTAAGAACACTAAGTTTTCATAAAATGGTAGCTTCACTTTGGTTGATTGCGACGCTCTGTCTTTATATTTATTAGGTTCGAGGTTTCTATTCATATGAAAGCATGTCTAACAATCAACAATAACCTTCAGAAATACAAATTCATCAAAAGTAACTGAAAGATGTTAGTATAATGTTTTCACAGCATCAGAATTCCATAAGATAATATTCCATCAGATATAGTCTGGAACTGTACTGCCCTGGAATTGCATATAGGATACTTTTTATGTAAGTACCATGGGTACAAAGCTGCGAGCTGAAGCTAGTTATCAATATTGTAATCATTTTGGATGAAATAGTATACACAATTCCAATATTGTTATATAGAGTCGCATTCTTGCCACGTAGCATGATCTAACCTGCTAAAACAAACTCCGTGAGAAAAGATACGAGCTTCATGAGAACTAACTTTATTCACATACAAACTATAATTAAACTATGTACAATAAGAAAAGCTTTTACTCTTCACAGATGAGACGTGGTTCAAACCATTAAGAAGACTTTGGATGCGTAAACACATGTTCACTAAAATATCTATCGCGCATATTATTTTACAATTTAGATAGGGCAATAAATAACGCATAGTCAGCTGACATTTTGCTCTTTAGTAACAATTAGGTTTGTAATGTTCCTTTTTGTCTTCATGTCTGTCACAAGAACAGTGAACGCAAGGAATTAACCGAAATATTGATTGAAGAATCGAGCACATTATATAAATACTTACGAGTATTTATCGCGTTTATTTACCTATTTTTCCCGACGTTTCGACAGGTTTACACTCTGTCGTGGTCACGGGATGACTCACCACGACAGAGTGTAAACCTGTCGAAACGTCGGGAAAAGTAGGTAAATAAACGCGATAAATACCCGTAAGTATTTATAATAATGTGTTCTGATCGCGTAAGTTTAAAAAACTAAGAATTGAGCATTTTTTTATAACTTATTGAAGTCTGCACATCAAACCCGCGGACGCAGCTCGGGCGGGTTGATGTCGGGAGCATTACTTTAATGTATTTTATAATGTCGTCGGCGAATTGAATGTGTAGACTGTAGGGCATAATTGCACACCAGACTATAGCTTGTCGGTACTGCAAGACGCGAAACGGGTGACCTTCATTTTTATACATTAATTTCATATTTCATATCATTAATAATTTCACCTATTTAAATTTTTGTTCAAAAAGTAATAAACGTCATATATAAAAACTATAAATATAATTTCAGATAAACTATTAAATCAATTGCTTGTTTATTTCGTACAATAACATTTTGTGTAACACGTAACGTATAAAATTATTGTGTATAAATACTCTCATTATAATTATTATCTCTCTTAATGCTCATTTGATTACGGTTTAGAACTGAATTATATAGAGAAAAGTAAGATTGTAAAAAGTGATATTTGCGTTGATTAGAGTATAGAGCGCGAGGTGAGCGAGCGAAGCGAACAGACCCCGGCAGCGGCCGCCTAACAAATTTAGTTCATTTGTTTATAGGTATATTTAGTTTACCTTATCTGCTCAGTTTGAAACAAACTGGTTTCAATCTGTTTCTCTCCAACTTGTTTAACTCCCTTAAACGATTTGGAGGAATGAAACAACCACGCGAGCTATTCTGAACATACAATTTGATGAATATATATATTTTGATATTAGGGAACTTGAACTTTGTACGTAATAATATATGTTGAAATGAGTGTAGGTACCAAACGATAAGTACAAAATGTTTTTGTATTGATAAAATATGTTATGAGAATATTAGTATTAAGTTTATACGTAATGTTCATTCTACCATGTTATTAGTTTATCAAACAATATTATACCATTAATAGGAGTCGTGAATGTTTTACAAAATGTTATTATGAGAAACCATAGACGCGTAAACCTTGCGCAACTGTAATTAAAGTATAGCGCCAAAGACAAACATGGTATTATTATAAATATTTACGGGTATTTCTCGCGTTTAATTACCTATTTTATTACTAATGATGAGTCATCCCGTGACCACGACAGAGTGTAAACCTGTCGAAACGTCGGGAAAAATAGGTAAATAAAACATTAAACAGATGGACAAATATTTAGTACAATTCCGCTAATCTATTCTTAAAGAGTTACCTCCAAATAAGACTAGTCTTATTCTAGTCTTATTCTGACGTTGGTCGAAGCAACAAGTCTGCAGAGCAGTGTTTTTTCGTCGGGGTGCGGAGTGAGTCAAGTGTTCCTGAGGATGCCTCGTGGAGGGGCGAAACACGTGTCGCATTTCTTTTGGAGGTAACTCTTTAAGAATAGATTAGCGGAATTGTACTAAATATTTGTCCATCTGTTTAATGTTTTGTAATGGATTTCCGCAAAGTCACGCCTGAATCAATTATCTATCTTAGGTAAATAAATGCGATGAATACCCGTAAATATTTATAATAATGTGTTCTGATCGAGTAAGTTTAAAAGACAAACATGGTATTATATTATCAGTTTATCACTGTAAAGAATATTCATTTTAGAGATATTCTACGGGTAGTCAGTCATGACTGCAGCTTCTAGATATTAACATAAACTGTCATAGATCCCTAAAGATAGAATGTATAAGTAGTCAGTCATTTTAATCAATGACGACAGTAAAATGTTGCTCAGTACAAATACATCTAACAAGCATTACTGTTTTTATTTTCTTATCTGTAATAATTAAGAACAGACTTCATTTAATCAAAATTAAGCCCATTAAAAATTGCATCTGTTTCACTAGTCTTAGGGATGGTATGTTTTTTTTCAATTGTATTTATTCTATACATATTCCTCATAAATAAATCACTCAATTACAATTCCACTTTCAAAAGTTTCGTGAGTTGTACTATACATTTTGAAAAACACGGGATTTATTCACGTATTATTTTGTCTATGGAGGCACCGACACTGTTTCGATTCATCTAGAGAATCTGCAACAGGGTGAGTTTGATCCGCGGTCCGTTCGTTGCCGCTCGAGTTCACGGTTCGCACTCAACTCAACTTCACAATGCGAACCGTGAACTAGAGCGGCAACGAACGGACCGCGGATCAAACTCACCCTGTTGCAGATTCTCTAGATGAATCGAAACACTCAATTACAAGTCCAATACCAAATTTCTATTTTTATATATCAAATTTTAAAAAAACTAACCAAAAAAATATGCTAATCGGTTCATAAATGACGTAGTTCTGAGGTAACAAGCATAAAACAAAAGAATTAAGAAACCTCATTTTTTAAATCTGTTAAAAAGGAGTATTTACTCTCATTCCTAGCTAAAACAGTAAGGAACAGACACAAATCAGCATAGCAATATTGTATTAACACCTTTTACAGTTTGGTCTTATTGTTATATTCACCATAGTTTCCTAGTCTAAGTAACGCATCCATTATATCTTTCGTACTCAAAAGACCTATCGCTTTGACGTAAGTTTTCCCGGATATTAAGTATTTGTTAGTGCAAATAGGCACAGGGCCCTGTATATCTTTCAATCGTTGATCTATCTCATGACCACACATTAACTAATATGGCGTTAAAACCTGTTCATTTAAACCATCCTTAAAAACCATATTAATTATGCGATTATGAAATAGACTGTAAGTCGCTATGGTGCAGTCGTTCTATCATTTAAGTAACAATACGCGACGTAGTTCTCGAGTGACGTTATGCGACGTAGTTGTGACGTAGTTTACGACTTTAAGCTACGTAGTTGTACTGGTTGGGGTTATCCTTGTCTCGCTCCATGTAGTCGCGATCGATCAGTGACTCTATACGCTTCTTTAGATCAGCGGGCTGTGAAAAGAAATAAAAGATCATTATTAATCATATTTATTAAGTAATTTTTAATCATGCATGATAATTACTATTGTTATTTTTGAAGAGTGCCAATTTACATATACATAGTTTCGCATGATGGTTTTCACGTAGTTGCAAACGTAGTTTCAGTTGCGTGACGTCTTTGTATAGATAAATAATAACAAAATAATTTACAATAATATAAAAAAGCGATCTATAGATAGGTATATAGATCGAAAGAGAAATATTATTTTGTACATTTCTTTAAATTATCTATTATGAGAAAAATAAAAATCCAGAAAATCCAGATCACTGCCAGAGGATAGTCCTCAAAAATCTGGCAGCATTGCCAGGTTGAATAAAAGTTGTTAACATAATATACTTAATGGTAAAATAATTATATTGTAGATATAGCATCCTGGTATGTGAAAGAACTGGTATCCGTGGTAAGTTAAAAACATGTGGTACAGATTACGAGTGCCCCCTCCATTGATTAAGCAAATCAATAGTAGACGACGTACCGCGTCATATTTTTGCTATCGTATGACGTTACGCGACGTAGTTTCAGTTGCATGACGTCTTTAACGTAGTAGTAACGCGTAGTTGCTAACACATGACGTTACGAGACGTATGTATATTCAGTTGCTTTGACTTAGTAGTAATACGACATAGTTGCAATTTTTTACGTCTTTATCGTAGTAGTAACGCGACATAGTTGGAATGCTGTGACGTTACTCGACGTAGTTGCAGTCACGCGACGTAGTGTTACGTTACGTAATTCTGGGTTATGTTACCTTGACAGGGAACTTGAGCTGATTGTAGAGCTCGGATATAAGGAGGTTGTGTGAGAGTTGTTTGCGCATCTTCATAACGCGCACGATGGCCGCGTCTATCTGGTACTGTCGGTCCTGGAACACGCGCTCCTCCGTCGCCTTCTGCTCCTCGCTCTGAAACCACATAGTTGTATTTAATCAATACACGAGTCATTCCAGACACTAATTTAAATTTGACAGTGGGGTTAGTTTGGAATTGGCATCAATTAATTAATTGATTTATGCGGCTTCTTAATTTTCTCACCGAGTTACAGATATAATTGGAAACATGAAACGACTCTCGAAAAGGCCTATGTTTATAAGATCGAGAATAAAGAGTTACAATTCAAAGTCAAAGGATACTTTATTGAATACAATCACAAGAACACTTTGAAGCGTCTTACATACTAGGTGAATTTAGGTGCCAATTCGAAACGAATACAAGAGAGTTAATACATTTCAAATGTGTCGGTTAACTGTCTGAGGGCAGAGCGACATGAGGCCATGCATTGATATCAATAATGTAATGTAATCATTAATATTATAATACTTTTTCTTCAAAACACTACCCTTTATGTAAGCTTTAAATTTCTTAATAGTTAGTTTAATTGCATTTTCAGGAAGCTTATTATAGAAGCGCACCGTGTTCCCCATAAAGGACTTACACCACTAGAACACTTGGTGGGTGTCAAAAGAATCACCACCTAAGGCACCGGCTTGGTAAAACAAAAGTTTACGCACTGTAGATAGTAGAATGTGAATGAGTCGAAGATTAGTAACAGTGGGTCGTCTTGAGAACTTTGTACGAACCTTGTAGGTAGATGAACCAGCTAGATGGAACGGCAATTTGTCTGTAGCTGAAAGAATGTGGATGCGAAGAGCTCAAGATCAAGCTCAATGTCTCGTCTTGAGTTTTTTTTGTACGAGCCAGGACCTTATAAGTTTAGTTAGTTAGATAGAGCATCAATGTACGTACTGGATGAAGACCGGAAGATTGTTCTCAGTGACACGCCTTAAGACAAACCCTGAGTGTAACAGATCCACGAGAATGATGATGTTGAACTTACAGTCTCCTTCATCTGTATCTGATTGATCTTGATGCGGAACAGCTTGTTGGTGAAGTCAGCGTGGAACGCGAAGTGGTCCGCGTCATCTACTTCTCGGCCGCGCGGGGTTTTAACCAACACACGAGCTTTGCCACACGCTAGTGACTGCAGAGTCCGACGGAGCTCACCTTCCTGGGATAACAAATAAACGGGTGCTTGAAGGTCATTTATAATTAAGACTAACATCTCACTATAGCCTAGGCCTAACATAACAATCACGGAAACACAAGCCGAATTCTCGCTCGCTAATACTAACACAAATGACGTCCTCTGTGCCGCAGTGGACTAAGGTCAGGCTGAGAAGGTCAGGCTGAGACGAAGTAGGTTGCGGGTTCGATTCCCGCCGCGTGTCAAATGTTTGTATGATCTACAAGTATTTGTCTCAGGGTCTGGGTGTTTCTATGTATAATATGCATGTATTTAAAAATAATAGTATAATAATAGTATGTAGTGTTTTTATCGTTTCATTTTCTACAATTATCTTCTTCTTCTTATAGTGTCACTAATTCTTTCAAACCAGTGTGGTGAAAGGACTAAAGTGCGCCTCAGAGGCTCCTTTCTTGCACTTGGCACATGTCTTCGAACTTTTTAGGTTCTACGACACGTTTCCTCACGATGTTGAAAAAACAATACCTCTGGCCACGCTTGTTAGGTTAAAGAATTAAATTTAAAACACCATTAAACTTAAACATACCTCAATATTTGTGGAAGTCTTAATTTCGTCAAAAGAGAGGCTATCACCGTCATTGAAGAGCAGTAACACGAGCGCTTGAAATAGCGATACCTGTAATTCTTTGTTACCCTGAAATATAAAACAATACATTATACAAATGTGAATAATAATAATAATACCGGACATTTCACACAGCATCATCTGGCTCCGAAGTAAGCAGAGCTTGTGATATGGGTACCATGACTGATATACTACTTATATACTTTTTTTTTGTAAATACATACATATTATACATAGAAATACCCAGACCCAAGACAAATACTTGCAGATCATACAAACATTTGTCCCGCGGCGGGAATCGAACCCGCAACCTTTTGCGTTTCAGCTGGACCTTAGCCCACTGCGCCACAGAGGTCGTCAAATAACCAAAAGATTTAAGGATAGGGTCCTATAAGTTACTTAAAAATATTAACAGGAAGGATAGGGTCCTTCCTGCTAATATTTTAAGTAGTTAATCAAGCAAACCAAATGCTGAACCTAATGCTGAATTTGGATGCAGCTTGGTTGGACATAAAACACAATAAAAAACTTTTGTAGGTATCTAATCCACGTACGCGGAAAAGCTAATCTATATTCATACTCCATACTGATATCAAAATTAAGTGTCTCTGTTTGTCCGTTTGTTTGTTACCTTTTTACGGTGTAACTGATTTCGATAAAATTTGGTAAGGCAATTGTATCAAGACATAAAGCGTGGTAAGCCGAGTAGCAGCTACTATTTGATTAAATGTTTCTTCTCATTGGAACTATTACGTTTAGTAGGATGGCGTTAGGATGTTTGAAACAATTAGGTTTAGTGTAGTAGTGTTCTGTTCTAGGATATTCCATTTTTTCTAATTGATAATATTAGATACATTACATTACTTAATACACTCGCCCTAAGTTCCACATGCACATGAGGCTCTTTTGTTAGCCAGACTCTTAAGAGACTGCTGCTATCAGACAAGACCACACTACACGACACAAGTACAAATTCATTCTCCCACTCATATACATACACACACACACACACTTTTTGTACGCCTATTTTCACTCATACACACTCGAACTATAGCTACACTGAATGTTGTATTGCGCTCGTTGTCGGCTCGTCATCTCGAGGGTAATAGCTGAAAATCAGTGTTTGCTTCTTAAGCAATATTATCGCTGGGCTATGACCCTTTTGAAATTGCAACACACACGTACTTTTAATTTAAGTATTTAGTGTCTAACCTAAAGTTTTATGTATTTACCATTATGTACAATGGTACCACTGATTGTACGTGTGTGCTGATTTATCAAATAAATGTTGTATCTATCTATCTATCTATTTAGATACGTTTAATGGAGTAGCGTTCTGTTTTTAACCGACTTTATCAAAAAGGAGGAGGTTCTCAATTCGTCGGAATCTTCATCACGGATTACTCAAAAACGGCTGAACCGATTTGGAAAATTATTTTTTGTTTGAAAGGGTATGCTTCACAGGTGGTCCCATATAAATTTTATCAAAATCGGTCAAGCTGAATAATCAACGAATATGTAAAAATTGTATAATGATGTTTTCATGTACTTCGATACCTCGCTGTCTCATTGGAGCGGTGCGTTTATTTGGTCTACCCATATTATTTATACACAAAATACATCTACTTCCCACTAAAATGTATTATAGGCTCAAATTTCATTCAATGAAGTCGGTTTCTTTTTAGTTTTTAAAACGTAATTATAGCGTAGACCATTTACTCTCATTAAAGCTAGGACGTTTAAGACGAGTGGCGATCTTTTCTAGGGAAGACAATTTCCTCGCATTGAAACAATTACGATTAGTGGAGTGGCGGTGTGTTCTAGCGTATACCATTTCCTATCATTGAAACAGTCACGTTTAGTATTTTTAATGGAAAAAATGGTCTACCTCAGAAGAAAACACTTCTTCTGAGGTAGACCATTTTTTCTCATTAAAAATATTACATTTAGTGGAGTAGCGTTCTGTTTTAGAGCAGCTCATTTCCTCGCATCGAAACAATTAGGTTTATTGGAGGAGTTCTGGTCTAGAGTAGAGCATACCTGGGTGAAGACAGCCCTTAGAACGCAGTGTCCGAGGGTCGGCTGCCACTGCAGCTTACGTCCCGAGTGCTTGGCGAGGTAGAACTTGGCGAAGTGGTGGTGATGTCGCGTCAGCTCGCCCGGCAGGCGCACCTCCACCACCGGGTACGTCGGCCAGAACCCTTGCGTCAGGATGTACACCGACAGCTCCAGCCCGGACCCTTCCCCGCCCAGGTGCTACACCCGCACACACGCACATTATTCATGAATGCCGGACATTTTATCCAGCGTCATCTGGCCCCAAAGTAAGCAGAGCTCGTGTTACGGGTACCGCATGACTGATATGCTAACTTTATACCTTTTTCAACAAACATTCTGTCAAAAAAGTATCAGGAGTGGATGATTATTTTGTTCATGGTTCCGAATTCAATTTTTTTTTTTCGTTGTTAGATTGGCACAATTGTTTTCTATTATGGCGCGGAGTTTTGAGTATGCATCCGTTATTTAGATTGAATGCACTCCTGTTTTTAATTAGATCGTATCTTATTGTGTAATGCGAATTTCATAACGGACAAAAACATCGAACAAGGAGCATGTCTAAATTTTGCATCGCCGATGGAAGTTCGTGTTCGGAGTCTCTGAAATTGTTACAGAACATTCATTCAACATTTTTGAACATTTTGAATCTTTACGAGTTTCACATGAAAAAACCACGAAAAACCCACGCCATAGTCGATCAAAAGTGAAAGTCATGTTGACTGATTTCTTTGATTTGGTGTTGTGCACTGGGAATTCTTACCGGAAGGTCAAACGGTAAAGAAAGAAAAAGGGGTGAAATGTGACATCAATGTTTGGATGGAACTTTTTAACTGATACTGCAATATGCTTTAAACTTGGCCTGGATATTAAGAAAACATTTAAAAGATAAAATAAGATGTCGTAGTTTGTATAGCAGCTTTGAAAGGGATGGTATGGTTAGCTTAAAACTTGGTTCAGATTTAAAGATACATACATATATGTACATTTTGATAGACACGGGCTTTACTCACGTATTATTTTGCCGATGGATGCACCGACACTGTTTCGATTCATCTAGAGAATCTTCATCAGGGTGAGTTTGATCCGCGGTCCAGTTCAGTCCAGTCCAGTCCAGTGAGTTAGATCAGATTCTCTAGATGAATCGAAACAGTGTCGGTGCCTCCATCGACAAAATAATACATGAGTAAAGCCCGTGTTTATCAAAATGTATAGTACAACTCACGAAAGTTTTGAAAGTGAAATACATATATGTGTTTCAAAATAACCTTACTACTTAACCAATTTTTATGAAATTTGGCTTACTGTATGTAATTAGATTAAGTATCTCGATTATTGTCCTCAATATTTTTTTATTGCAAATTAAATGTTTTCCTGAAATAAGTTCCATAAGTTTCTAACAGATGGCAGTGTAAGTTAACTTCAACAGAACTAATGAGCATCAACAACGCGAGGCCGGGTCAGCTAGTAAGTTTATAAGTATGTATGTTAGTCTATTAAGGTATTTATTTTTTATGGGCCTTTGATATTGTATTTGAAATAAAATTGATGGGCTCCTTTTTTGTAGGTACCACGCGTGCGAAACTGCACTTGGTAATAAATAAATCAAATTGGTACATACATCAGATGATATCTGTTTGTAAGTGATATTGATATCCTTGGACAGCTCCATATCCTTGAACATGCCTTCCAGCTTGCACGTGAAGCCGCCGCCGCATTCCTGCTTCAATTTGGAAAGCATAGACTTCTCGGCGTCTACGGATGCGGACTTTCCTACAAGCAGCCGTTTTGCTAAGTCCTGGAAAGACAACCATATATACACTAAACTGTAAACATTATCACAAAGATAATTTATCCGATCTTCTCCTGTTTTATGTATAATATGTATGTATTTACAAATAAAAAAACTAAGTAGTATATCAGTCATATGGTACCCATAACACAAGCTCTGCTAACTTACGGGGCCAGAGGATGCTGTGTGAAATGTCCGGCATTATTTATTTATTATTCTTCATGTACGCTTTTATAATTATTTTTATTGACTACCTCTGTGGCGCAGTGGGTTTAGGTCCGGCTATGACGCAAAAGGTTGCGGGTTCGATTCTCGCCGCGGGACAAATGTTTGTATGATCTGAAAGTATTTGTCTCGGGTCTGGGTGTTTCTATGTATAATATGTATTTACAAAAAAGTATATATGTAGTATATCAGTCATGTGGTACCCATAACACAAGCTCTGCTTTGCTTTAGAGTCAGATTATGCTGTGTGAAATGTCCGGGATTATTATTATTATGTATAATAAGGTCCCAAGCGAAGTTTTAGATTTGGCGATTGGCAAATTTAAAAACTTAATAAAACAGAAAAATGTCTGTGAAATGTCTCTTAAAGCATATTATAAAATAATAGATTATTTAGATGACAAAAAAGCTTGGGATGAATATGCTCTAACTTGTCTCTGCATCCTTAACAAAATTGGCAATGATCATGCAAAAAAGTGTTATGACAAGACGAGTTTCTTGCCGGATTCTTTTTGAACTGGGGTTAGGAGGAACCAGCACCTAAAAATGAAATGAAAAAAAAAATGAAAATGAGATTTTAGAAAGTCTTCTAAATATTTTCAATGATAATTAATAAGGTTGATTCATTTTGTATTGTATTCTATCAGTATTCTTGTTCCAATATTATAAACTAGCTAAGTTTTGGGCTAGATTTATCATCATCATTATCAGCCCATAGCAGTCCACTGCTGGACATAGGCCTCCCCTAATGAGCACAATTGCGCCCTGTCTTCAGTTCGACGCATCCAGCTTCAGCCGGCAGCCTTTCGCAGATCGTCACTCCACAAGGCACTAGGAAGGACCTTGAGGCTCCAATATGTCAATATGACAAAGCTGGATGTGGCAAGGCATGGCTGTCGGTTTTAGGCTTTTAGACTTTATAATGCTCTACACACTGATATTAAGGGTATTAACAGTCCTATCATATTTAAACGAATATTAAAAAACTTTCTGTTTTCTTTCTGTGTGTCTACTCTACGAATTTATGACATTATAGAACCTGACATCAAAAATTATCAAATATTGTAATTTTATTCGTGTTATTATTATTATTAACCAACTTCAAAATGGTCGTAATTAGTTTTTAAAACGTAATTTTGTTTTTTTGATTTATATATGTTTTTTGATGACATATGGAACTGAGACTTGGTCGCTAACTATTGGCCTCATACACAAGCTCAGAGTCGCGCAACGTGCTATGGAGAGAGCTACGTGTTTCACTACGTGATAAAATCCACAACGAGGAAATCCGTAGAAGAACCAATGTCACCGACATATCACTCAAAATCTGCAAGTTAAAGTGGCAATGGGCAGGCCATATAGCTCGCAGAACTGATAACCGTTGGGGAATAAAAGTTCTCGAATGGCGACCGAGGACAGGAAAACGAAGCGTAGGACGACTCCCCACCCGACGGACTGATGACATTGTAAAGATCGCGGGAAATCGGTGGATGGAGAGGGCTCAAAATAGTTCTTCCTGAAAATCTATTGGGTAGGCATATGTTCAGCAGTGGACTTCTTAAAGGCTGATATGATTATTATGATATGTTTTTTTAATATAATTCCTAATTGATTATTTTGTGTTTAAAATTGTTATTAAATAAATTAAATGACAATACATATAGGTAGTTCCACACTAGCATTCACTGGGTTGTAATAAACATGTTAATTATTGCGAAAATTTCAAAGACTCCCCATAATTTGGTCCCAAATCCAAAGATAAATTATTTGCAGGTCTGAAACAAATATAGCTTTACTTATAAACATCTCTCAACTTCCGTCAATAGTAAATCACTGTTTAAAATAGTATACTCTTTTTGTAAGAAAGGGCGAATATTAAGCAGTTTTTAGGCAGTGTTCAATTTGAGAGGCGTTTATATGTAAGGTCGATAATGTATAACCACGAAAAGTACAATAAGAGTTGGGGTTCATACCTTTTTGTAAAAAGCTTCAAACACATCCTTTCCGTGTATAAACCGGAAGAGAACCATGATCTTGTCGAGCAACCTCTCTAACTCCTCCTCGGTCGCCTCCTTGTTACCCGCGCGGAGTTTCACATCTACGAATTTGGCTGGAAAAAAGAAATAAAAGGTTTGCATTTTATCCCGGACTACAAGATGAAGTTTTATGTTTCATAATCAAATAATCATATCAAATTAATACGTGGCGACGGGAAGTTGCCGTTTACAGTAGCAAATACGACAGACTAACATAATTTCACGGATGACATGATGATGAGCGAGCAAAAACGCTGTTTTAGACATAGACACACATTTGTTATCTTTGCTCCTATCTTTCGTTTCGTCCTGTGTTGTCAAATAAACGTATTCTTTTCTATTTTACACAAACGGAAAAATACATTACAGGGGAAGTAAAATGGAGAAGACAGAGAGCACGTCATGTATCTCCCTCAGTATCTCAGTAACAAAAGGGCCTCGACTTTGCATATGCGACACTGTTTTTGTGTTTTCTCTAAAGCGTGTAGAAGTTCAGGGCAAATTGACCTTTGTAAACACTGCATACTTTCAGCCAACATGTATCCTAGCTAGCCGCAGCCGGTAGCAGCCGCTTATTACAAAACGTTTAGCTTGGCACAGTGACATGGTCTCTAGAATCGAGTCCACTTTTATGACTTTTTGCTGACATTCGTTTTACCTACTCGATGTACGTACGTCATACGAATCACCTACTTGTGTAAGAGTACATACTTTTACCTGAATGTTTGTAACACAAAATAAACATTTCTCTCTTTCTTTCTATCTCTATTCTACATAGGGAGTTCAGATTCTATTATAGAATCAAATAGAATAGTAAAATATAAAACAACAAATAAAAATAGGAAGTTAACAAAACAGATATTAGAATAATAAACTTTAAATGAGTTTCCTAGTATCTAGGTACATGTGGTAGTGAAATGGTACTCAGCTCAGCATAATGATGCCGCATGTTACCATGTGACAGTTCTGGTATTTCACTAAGGCCAGTGTTGATTTCACAGATATCTTGACTCGAATCAGGACTCACAATCAATTCGTTTTATTAGAGTAACTTAAAATATACAACAAACTATAGAAGATATATTGATTGAACAAGACACAGCATCAAAAAGCACACAGTACAGAAAAAATATTTAAAACATGAACACAACCCAAAAATTTAAATCAAAAATAACAGTAGCCGATTACAAGATGAGTATTTTACATACATCAGAACAAACTTAGCTGACAGTTGCAAGAACTAGCATCCCCTATTCTAGGGCTAATCTATTTGAATGCAAAAACTGGCCAAGTATGAATCGGACTCGCGCACCGAGGGTTCCGTACAAACCTGTAGGTATTTATATACCTACAGGTTTCTACGGAACCCTCGGTGCGCAGATGTAAAAGTTCACCCATCACGACAATCGAGTCATAGTTGGATGATGTAACTAAAAATTTACGGTTTTCGCATTTTTTTCCTTATCTGTACTATAAGACGTTGCTTCGTACCAAATTAAAAGATTCTGCGTTGACGGTAGTACCCTGTAGGTTTTGATTCCCTTGCGAGTGTCGAATATTTGCGGTATAAACTGTATCTTTTGATTGCGTTGGCTTAGAAGTTTGATTTTTTCACAGCTTTAAGGGACAGTAGACCTGAGTATTTGATATAAATTTCAGCTTGATACCTCCACGCGTTCCTGAGAAAAAGGGTCTTGACAGACAGACAGACCGACAAACAACAAAACGGACGGACGGACAACAAAGTGATCCCATAAGGGTTCCGTTTTTTCCTTTCGAGGTACGGAACCCTAAAAATATGTTGCTTTAATATTACTAAAAAAGATTAATATACTGTAATTTCCAATCTTATGAACACTCACCAATAAGTTCCGCCGGCTTGTTCTGCCGTTGGTTGATAAAGAACTCGAAAGCCTCCCGCATAGAGTACAGGAACTTGTCGTTCCTCTGGAAGCACGTGCTGACCACGTGGTCCAGTTGCTCCTTGAACTCCAGCAGTTCACCGACCATAGTCTTGTCGCGCTCCGGCTCTATGACTATCGTGCGACCTTTTTTCTGCGAAACAATTCATTGACTCGTCACGAAATCTCCAAAACTACAAAGGTTGAAATTTGGCACGAACATTTTTTCGAGGAGTGTAGGCGCTCTTATATATTTTTACTTTCGAGCAACCCCTAATATAACCATAGCACAAGGGTGTTATGGTGGGTTTAAAAACCTGTATGTTATAAAGTCGCATCTATTGTTCTTCCTACACAGGAACCTTATTCAAATGAGATTCCACATTATGCTCCAACTATTATGGATTCAACTGCGTATTTCAATAAACATTATAAGTTAATATAAAAACTGTATCATACAACACAGTAGTAGTCAAGTAGTAATAGTTTAAAGAATTAAAAGATTTACAAGAGCTTTGTACAAGAAACAATGCTGGCAATTCTGTTGTTTCGCCGGACTAGCTAAAATTTTCTAAAATATGGACGACCTTATTTTGCTACCAATAAAGTTCGAATTAAAGTACCTATTTTGAATCACAGTTCTAAAATAAGTAAAAATATTTTTTTTTATTGCTATAATTTTTATTTCAATTAATTCCTTTATTGAAAATAATGTATAGAGGTGTTGATAAAAACTGCGGAAAATAACCGCAGTTTAATCAACACCTCCTTACATGATGACTAAATTGAGCTAATACACGTCAGTTATACGTTAATTTAGGAAGTGTCACTGAAAAATGTTATTCTAATTCAGATTTTAATGCAAACAAAATAAGATCGTTTTTGTTTTAGGAAATTTTAGTTACTCTAGCGAAACAACTGAATTGAGGCCATTATCCTGGTTCGACACAATGGCGTGATGAAAATCTGTCGAAATCTATTTAATATATTATGTTCTATTTAGTCATGTTTGTTCAGTGCTGCGAGGCAAAAATGACTCAGTACCTCAATCAACCGCCATTACCTAAGTCATCAACGTACCTTTATGTAGCCATTAAAATGACTGCAAAGTTCAATAAGGCCGTTCTTAACGCGGCTAAAGAGACTGTATAGTGTAGACAAGTCGCTGAGCCGCGGTCCGTCCATAAGAGCCTCCAGTCCCTTGCCTAGTATACCCGTCAGATGTTCACTCAGTAACTGCTTCTCTACGGTATGGATTAGCTGCCACCTGAAAAAATAAAAAACGTTGTTCAAACTCACGAGTTGTTCTGCGAAAATGACTCATAACATCATGTAAAATTCATAATTTGCTTACCTATGTCTAAATCAAGAAATTATTTTTCTTTACCTACAAGTTTATTTATTAACGCACACACACATACTACATATTGACATATTACATTATTAGGTTCCCATCATAGGACCTCCCAAGGTTGTCTGGCAGAGATCGCTATCTAGCGATAAGACCGCCCATTGTACTACCGTGTAGCTAAACATCGTTTCTTATAACAGTCTAACGTGCAATGAAGTATTTTCTATTCTATTCTCTTATTATTGACAAAACGATCATTTACTTTCTTTACCTTAATAATAATATAATATTAATAATATTAATATAATGTGCCCAGGAATTACATGATCTAATTCCACCATCTCCTTTTCACAACAGGACAAGCAGACGTATCACTCAATACCATCCATACCTTGTCAGTCTACCACCCTTACGAACAAAGCGCTTTGCTTCCACATTTATAGTGCGTACAGCCAAGGATCGGAATGCTTTGCAGTCGTCTTGTCTTTCCTGAAAACTACAATCTAGGTCTCTTCAAGTCTCGAGTAAATAGGTGTCTTCTAGACCTGCGTGGCCCATCGTCGGCCACATTATCGCTTTACATTAGGCGAGATCGTGGACAAACGTAGGTTTATCGATGATATATATATTTTTATCTTTTAATCTGCACCTACACAATGTTCTGGCCGACATACAACTTACGTAGCATATAATATTAGCTGTAGTGTTGGTATCAAGAGGCCGTTTGGCGAATCCCTGAGACTCTGCTGTAGGCTTAAGACTTACAGCATGGAGGGGAACAATAGCAACCCTGTGGTAAAATTTATTTTTGTCATTTAACTTTGTTTGTTAATTAATAATATAATAATTAATAAATAATTAAATTAATATGGTACATTATAATTTTTTTGTAGCCAAAAGGGCTCAGTAGTAAATGGAGAGAGAGAGTAAGAAACTAGGCTGAACAAATTGAATGTTGAAGCCATGTTGTAAAGCTTTGTCCATACTAGTGCTCTTTCATGTAGAGGAGCAACGGATATGGTGTTACTATTCGGTAGCCGCCCTAACCGGTCATTTTTTAGCTATCTGGTGTCCGGTCGGATACTTTATGATATCAAGCCGGATGCGGTTTTCCAAAGGCGTTTATGAAGTCAAAACTTCTTTAGGCGCGTTGAGCACTTTTTGGGTGAACAAAAATTACGGAACTCGCGTCATCGTCACCGAACGCTTTCCACGAGCTAAATGTATACTGTGTATATATGTGTACTTTTTTGGTGAACAAAAAGCGTGAAACTCGCGTCATCGTCACCGCACGCTTCTCCATGAGCTACGATAAGGCCTACATATTTGCCTTTTGGAGTCGAAACCCTGGGCCCGTGGGGAACTGGAGCCCACCGCGTTTTCAAAATTATTTCACGGCGTCTGGTAGATACATTGCGTGACCTAAGAGCTGGCTCCTATCTGGCCCAGCGTATTAGCATTGCCATTCAACGTGGTAATGCCGCCAGTATCATGAGAACGCTGCCCTCTGGCAGTGATCTGGATCAGTTGAGCTATCTATAGATCGTTTTAAACGGTCCTTAGATAGCTTAACTGTTTCACGTGTATTTTATATTATTGTATATTATTCTGTACATTTCTGTAATTATTTCTGTAAATAAATTCTATTTTTGTGAATTATTTTTGGTTTATAATGAAGTGTATGAGTTATAATCAAGGATTAAAGTTTAAATTGATCATTAACACTTCTTTATTATAAATAATTCAAAAACAATAATTTAATAGCTCGACGATACAATTCACAAGTTACTTAGATTTCACTTCTATCTGCAGTGCCCAAAGACTGCCCAGCATTTTTTGTTAATGGAAAGGTGTTTCATCTACCATCAGACCATCTAGTCCAAAAGTATTAATAGCTTGTTTTCCTTATCTTACTCTATATCTATCTTATCACTCTCACTTAACTTTCTTATTTGTGACACTAGTTATTATCAACTAGTGTGGTGAAAGGATTAAAGTGCGCCTCTGAGGCTTTATTTGTGCACTTGGCACAAGTCTTGGAACTTTTTAGGTTCTATGACATGCCGGTTTCCTCACAATGTTTTCCTGATGTTTCCACCGTTGTTTGAGAGCACTGGTGGATTGGGAAAGATAAACATGAAAGTGCACTGGTGTAGACACGGCTTAAAGTGGTATGCTCACTTGGTGGAAGGGTCGAGGTAGTTGTTGAGTCGTTCGGTCTCTTCGCGCAGTCGTTTCTCAACATGCGCGAGGTACTCCGGCACTCCTAGAGACCGCATCAGCAGCTGACCCTCAGCCGCATACAGACGTTCCGTGGCCTCCAGAAACCTGAAAGAAATACCATAATTATATTCTCTGAAGGTGTCATTTTTTAGGTAGCTTTCGATATCTAAGATTAGGTTATCGCCATAATTTTTAATCCCCAAAGCAATCAAAATTAAATTTAACGTGTGTATCTGTGTGTCTGTCTGTGATATTATGGATCAACTGATTTGATTTTGTATGAAAGGTAACTTAAGCAAGAGTGTTCTTAGCTTTGATTGAAGGAAACGTGTCCAGCCATTCGAAGATAATGAACTATTTTCTAATTGATGGGATGCAATGGGATGTGATGTGAGGTGATGTGAACTTTCACAGGTCTAATAGATTCTATCGTGATCGAAATAAGGTATTCTGTTACTTCAATGATATTGCAAGAACATGGTAACCTTGAAATGATGGTTACAGCAGAGGCAGACCAACTTACAGCAGAGGTATTGTGTTTGTGCTAATGGTCTCAATGAATAAATTTAAACAAATTTATTTTGTTTAAAGATAAGCAGGTTATGAGCTGATGTGTAAATAAATAATAAAATAAATATTCGTGGAGAATGCACACAATACCAACTAGACCCAATCTAAGCATAGCTTGTATTATGGTGACCAGATGACTTATTGAATACTTAAACATTTTTAAATATATACTTATGATACTTTACAATACCCAGATACAGAACAAACACCTGTGTTCATCACATAAATGTTTATCCTGGGAGGGAATCAAACCCTCAACCTACAGTGCAAAAGGCAACTGAGTTGACATGCCATATATCGCTCAGTGTTGAAATTTCTAATGATTCACTAACACTGATCTTAGGAGACTTTAGACCCTCATTGTAAATAGCTAGTTACTTTGCATCTAGTCATAGAGTTTATTTTCGAATGCATTTGTAGTGGACGCACAAAAAAATACCTAACAGTGGATTCCAGTTATGGACCATTGTTACAGAGGAAATGTTGTGCAGAATTGTGTTGGATGGTGCATGATTTTTCTAATTATGTACTGACTCTAACACCCAACCATATAATAAGGCATTGAATTTTCACTTTGTACAAATCTTATTGTACAAGTACTTACCAATGTTAAATGTGCATAATATTAGCAATATTCATAGAAAAGTTATGTGATTATGTGGTTGTTTTTGCAAAATAAGATACAAAAGTGGACTGTAAAGTGCATATAAGCTGCTTATATGCACTATTAGATGGTTATATTTAGACAACCTCTGTAGTGCAGTGGGCTAAGACCCGGCTGAGACGCAGAAGGTTGCGGGTTCGATTCCCGCCGCGGGACAAATGTTTGTACGATCTGCAAATATTTGTCTCGGGTTTGGGTGTTTCTATGTATAATAAGTATGTATTTACATTAAAAAAAGTATATTAGTAGTATATTAGTCATGTGGTACCCATAACACAAGCTCTGCTTACTTTGGGGCCAGATGATGCTGTGTGAAATGTCGTCGATTATGTATGTATTTATTTATATATAAACAAATTATTAATAAATATCAATTACTTTTGTTCAAAAGCATCCTGATATATCTGTAGATCAGACAGCATTCGCAGTAAACTCTTGAGCAACGATATGTCAACAGAGAACCCGCCGCGTTCCGACTCGATAAGGGCCAACAGTCCGTCCACTGTGCGCGTCTGGACCAGAGTGTTCATCGCTATGTGGTGTCGGAATAAGTCAAGGCCCATATCCCTGGAATCATAACATTATATTACTATTGTGTGTAAACTGTGGTTGCTTGTAAAACCTTCTTTCTATAAAAAAGTTAGTTAAGTAGAGGGTATATCGTGATTTCACTTTTTTTTCTCGCATGCTTTTGCTACAACACACCTTTAATGAACATAATAGGTACCTCAAGCTTTTGTCTTGAGATGGGTTCAGACAAACAGAAAGCTTGAGCTAGAGCAAAATTGTTGATGTTGTTGTCTGTTTACACAAAAGGAGTTTGAGAGGGGATACAAGAGCATTCCCTCTTTTGGTTTCCAAAGGTTTCTAAACACACCTTGGGATGTTCTTATACAATTCAATTCTTGATTAGTGGCATGTGTAGAAGAGACTACAAATTATGTCATGTTTTATATTTACAAAGAAACACAAGGTATACAATACTATACTATAATATTATAAATGAATGTAAGTTTGTTTGTTACACTTTCACGCGAAAACTACTTAACCGATCACCATGAAACTTTGTACACATATTCTTGGAGGTATTAGAAGTAACATAGGATGCTTTTTATGAAAAAAAAATATATTTTTTACGAAAGATATTTATATGGCAATTTGCTGGGTCAGCTAGTAAGTAATACATCAGTCACACATAGCTTTCAATGTCCCAGACTTAATTCTAGAAAGAACCACACATTTCAACCTAATATAATTCGTACAAATTATGCCTCAACAGCTTTTATAAACAGTTCCGGGAACTTTAATAATGATTTGATTACTATGTTAGATATTTTTGACCTCTCCAAATTTAAACACTCCATCAGCGAACAACGAACTATCTTCAAATTTGTCTAATGTTTAAGTCAGATATTTATGTCCACTTTATCTTTGCATTTTTTAAGCTTTACTTATTAGTGGAAACATTACTAGATTATGTTATATTTTAGTGATTTTGTATTAAGTTTTAATGTTCTGTTTGTTTTTCTAAACAAATAAATAATACCAGCTCTGCTTACTTTGGGGCCAGATAATGCTGTATGAAATGTCCGACAATATTATTATTATTATCAAAGGAGAATTAGCACGATGGGGAAGTCTGGAATTAAAAAATATTGAGTAACCATGATTACTGTTTTAGTTTTGCTTAAGCCATCGAAAAACCTTGAATGTTCTATAAATTTTAAATTCGGAAATAAAAAAAGATATTGTTATTGTTAGGTTAGGCTAGTTCTTTTTTTAATTATGGTAAAATGTAAATAAAATAGGACACTTTCTTTGTACATTTTGATATATAACTTTAATTAAAATTTTGTTTACTGATGACAAGTTGCTGCCTGTGGTTTGTATGTGTGGTACCTGCATAAAAGTAGCCTATTTGCAAACCACAAACAACATCTTTTTCAAGTTGCATCTAAATCTGTTTAGGCGTTTTGATGTGAATGATGCACAAACAATCATACAAGCATCCACACAAACTATAGCATTTAAAATATTTATTTAATTGATTATAGATGAGAAGTTTCAGCTGAAGTGACTAAGTCACACGATTTTAAAATTTACAGCCATTGTCAAAATTATGTCTGATTTACTTTTTTAAGCACTACATTAGGAGTTGGATGAATAAATTCCTATTATTATTGGTAAAATTCATAATATTTGTACTACTTTTTGTGGTGGCAATTAATTAATAGTATTCTCACCAAATAGAATGTATGCTAGGATTCTGCAGTACATAAGTGCGGTCAAGGTACAGGAATATGCTGCGAATCATGATCATTTGCCGACAGTGAGCACGCCAGCAGTCGTCCATGCGTTTGAGGAACATCTTCCGATCCATGCTCTCTGTGAGGAACTGCTTGATGTTCGCCTTCACATGAGCTTCTACTAGGTTTGTAAGGTTTACATAAAGTTGGGATGCCATCTAAAAATGAAATAAAAGTATGTTTTATTTATTTAGAAAAACCATAACTGAATTAGCAAATTAAAAATTATACTAACTTTTGTTTTCAATATATATATTACTATTGTACTCCATACTAATTAAAACGGTGTCTGATCTGATCTATGGGGACTGCTCTTTGTTTATATTTACCTTGTGACTGCACATGTTTTCTACAGCTTGGTAGAGCTCCTCGAGTGAGTAAGCAATGGCTTTCGACGTTTGTATGGCGATCACCGCCTCCCGCAGTTTGCTCCATGTCGTCTCCTGGTAGTTTTCCGGAAGGTTCGGCTTACCTACAAACAATCATTTGTTACAGATGTCAGAGGTTATGACGACTCACAACTCGACGTAAACATACTCTTGAAATTCTTGATGATCAACTTTTTCGTCGCCGCTCCTGGCTTGTTCATGGCCGACGACGACGTCTTGATGGTTCCATTGGAACTTGGATTGATCAAGGAGAAATTGGATTTCTTTTCATTGGCACTCATAACGTCGGATTTTGTTTTTTTGCAGCTCTGCTCGCTGGGTGGAAGAGATCGTTTTCTGTTTTGATTACCGACCTCCGCGGCTGAAACTTGTGTTTTAGCTATACCCGACATATGAAAGCATGGTATGGCTACAGCCACAACACTTTTTACACTAAATATTTGTAAAAGCACATCTGTAAAAGTAAAAAATCAATCAGTCATCTAAAGGTTTACAACAAAACGAAACCACCATGAAAGAAAATCAGTTTTTAATTCATCAAACCGAGATAGAGGTCGCACTAATATAATTATGTCAAAACAATTATGTCAATGTCACATTTGGCGTATTCTTTTTTACTTTCTTCGTAAAAAAGGCTTTTAGAAGCTGACGTATTCTTCCAGATCCGAAGTTTGAAGTAGTGTGCTGGTAGAAATCCTTTATTGACGTGACAACGTCTAATAAATCGATGAATGCCGGCTGCACGCACGAAAACGGATGACTCATTGTACCGTTACGGTCGTAGCGAGAGCGCATAACAAAACGGCTTGCGCCGCATCTCTCTGTTTTGTTATGACGTTGTCACGTTATAGGTACTATCGTCCGTAAACCGACGCATGGCATGGTCGGTTAGTCGGTCAGTTTTGCGCATGGCATCGCATCGCATGGCAATCGAACCAGGGACCTGCATGGCGGTTATGGACTCTTGATATACCTAATCATGTCTGTCAGTTTGGATTAGATATAGGTATTTATTTCATGGATAGGTATTACGTACGCTCGGTTTCTTTCTCTGTTTCTATTCATATGACAGAATGTGTTACGATCAACGTAAACCTTGATCAAATCATAAATACTAACTAATATTTAGTATTAGTACTAATATTAATACTAATGTTTAGCTATCTAAATAAGGAATTAGGAATAAGGAATTCTAATCTATATTAGAATTCCTTATTCGCCCGGCTAGTTTACGATTACGTATCTAAGCGAGTTTTAAAAGGGATTTTCATTTGTCATTTCATGAAGTGGCAAACCTAGCACTTATAAATTAATTATTTTTTTCGTGCCATTGCATGATTTATTCAGTAATCTTAGCGGATTTTGACTAGTATGGACAATTTAATTATAAGTGTATTATGTTGCAATGTGATTTTAACGGCGAAGAATCCCGAAAAAGTTCTAGACGGCCATTCCGCAATGACGCTTAGAATATAAAAATTATGATCGACTAAGGCTTTATAACCAAACAATCACTTGACACTGGCAAAATTTTCAGCAACACAGATGCCATTATAGGAAGAAAAGAAGAGTTTTAAAAGTTTTATAAGTTAGTTTGTGTTTTATCTATCTATCTATCTATCTACAGCTGAATGTAAATACAATTAAAACCCATACAATAAATTGTCTAATTTTGATTTTACCTAGAATATTTAGGTTATGAAGAGGTGAATTTTCAAACCATACCTACAGGCTTAAATTTTTTCAGTGTTAGTAGGTACATTTGAACGGTAATTTCATATTTAACTGTAGCGCAAAATCTCATTGTTTGGGGGTAAGATTTTGCACACAATTAGAGAGGATAGAGTTTCACTTTGTATTTTTAATACTTCCTAATGTTTCATAGCAAGACAACGGAGTCGACTGACAGCTATCTTTTTCCTAGCCCATACACGTGGGCTAAGCTATGATCCTAGCTTTATGTACGGGAATGGACAGTAGTTAATGATTATTTTATTTATTAAATTGAAATTGTTTGTTTTTTTAATTTATATATTTTTTTTTCAAAATTCAATTCAATTCAAATCACGCCTTTTACTAGTTGTGTCGAGTAACGTAATATTGGGCCGGTAATCAATACATTTAACCTCATTCGCCCATCAGCCGCGTTCAGAGACATATAAATATGCTTCTCACTGAACATCCTCAGGCGGTTCTGTTTGCGGGTGACTGGAAGACAGTAGAGAGAGATTGTGCTTTACCTACTGTAAGAATAAATGTTTTGTGTAAAAAATACTATACTCATAAAATTATTAAGTGTAGGTATAAGTTCCTTTAATTATTAGATTTTTTTATATTTCTTAGATATAAGATTTACCTACTTTTACTTTTTTTTTCTCCTGCTATTTTGTATTCCTAGTTTAAACGCATTAAAATGGTATCGAAAATAATGTTAAAAATAAACTGAATTGATAGCATTTTATATCATTAAATTTTTTAACAATTAGTCTGTTAAACCAGATAAGTACAATATCTACTCTTTTTAACCTTTTTTTGTAGGAACTTAAGTAATCATCAACAAAATATATTAAAAAAATAACTCCTAAAACTATAAATTCCTGTGTGAAGCCCACCCAATACAACAGCATACAGTGAACTTGGAACATGTAATTTTGTCCCCGCACCTACTTTTGGGTATTTGGTATCATTAATAGCTATGCTATGAGGCATACAATCTTATAGCTTTTTACAGTGAGGTTTTACAGGGGTTCTGTTTTTCCTATTGAGGTTAGCCAAATAGCCTGCCTTCTTACCTACATAACAAGTATAGCATAGAGACAACAACATAGAGCTGGAACTACTATCTATGGCAATGATATTATATCATTGATTATGTATATTCTGTGGAGACAGCAATATTTTCGACAGACAAGTTTGTCGCAAGGCTTGCTTATTAAAAATAAAAATAGGTAGGTACTGGTACTGTAGTTTTTGAATCTAAATTCTTTTGGACGATGGAACGATCGACATTACTTTTGATAATCGATGTCGTAATCCTCCGCAATCCTCCGCAATTTGAATTTAACAAAGATACTTCTGTCAATTTGACTGAATTTGACAAACATGCCACCGACCGACGTTATCGTACCGATTTAAAGAAATCGTCCGGCATAAAGACCTTCAGACCTAGGATATATTTATATTTACCTCGGTCTGAATAAAGACCCAGGTTTTTTATTTGGCATCTCGAATGCCACGGTCTGTCTGTCTCCTTTAACATGAGGTTAAAGGAGACAGACAGGTGAGAAGACCTTTTTAATTCATTTACCTATGTCTAACTAATCTATCATTGATATACCTACATAATTACATTATCAGATAGTACATAGTACCTACCTACTCATACAATCATACATGTGTCCAATCAATCAAACCGCTTTAATTTAATTACAATAAGTACCTACTTAGGTAGGTATACCTATTTAATTTTAAAAAAATAATATTTTAAATTTGTTTATTCAGAACAAAGTACACAAGTGAACATAAATTACAAGTAAAGCGATGAAACTGAAATTAAAATGTTTGGTGTGAAAGACCCTGGTTGGATTGGATTAGGTCCTTGAATTGCCATCCGATGCGCTCAATGGATAGGTATCTGATTCACAAGTAGGTACTATCTGTTTATTTAAATGATAAATTTAAAACAGATCGTTATTTGTGTACCTACCTCCTAATTACTATTTGACATAAAAGAGATCAAGTTCAGTTCTTAGATAGGTATACTAGGTATACCTACTTCACTCCAGTAAATAAGAAGTGGTTGAAGAAGATTTTAATTGGTACCTACAATGCAGTTTATATATAATATCATTGGGTACCTACATTTTTTTACCTATCTGCGTGACGTTCAGTAATTTTTGGTTGTTCAACACAAGTTCAAAATCGTTGTGTATAGTCTAAACAGAGAAGTCTTCCAAGGCTCTGCTATCTTGCCGGCCATGATATACCTACTTACCTATGTAGGTAGGTAGGTATATAAAAAAAAGATAGCTAGATACCCTCCCGCATAGATTTTTATCTCGATACAATCCGGTAGGTACCTACCTACGGCTACGGCTACTCCACAGCTACGGTAGATACCTACTTACCTACTCAGGTTAGTGGATGATAGGTAGGTACCTGCCTGCTTATGTAGGTTACTTACATGTTTCTGTAAGTTTGTGAATTGGATCAGAACGACGACGAAGCGGTCATCAACGCTTGATTGGACGTTGACCTCATTTATCCAACAAACTTACTAACCTAGGTAAGTATGAATACTACCATGAAAGCTGTGTGACCAGTGTTGCATGTTGGTTTTAATGATTGGTGTAAATTCTAATTGAGACCGTTTCAGTTTGGGCGGGGCTCATACCTAGGTATTTTGTGACCCGATGTTTTGTTTGTCCTATTAATATACCTACTACCAATGATGTTACAGAGTAAAGATATGTTACTAGCGCCCGAGTTGAAGATTCATAAAAGACCCAATTGACCACTCTCGCTCTCAGTTCACGAAAAGGGATAGCAATTTCATTAAATCACGCGTATGATAAAGATGGCGGCATAGATTCAAAGATCAGATGCGACGTCGTCGTAGGTATTGATTTTAGCCGGAAGAATTATAGTGCCAACACAGTATTAGTTTATATGATTATTTTATACTAGCTGGTGCCCGCGAATTCGTCTGCGTAGGATGAGTACTTCGTGTAATTCTAACGGTTTTTGCAGCGCACGCCAGAATAGCTCGCAGATGGCAGAATGTTTTCCTACTTACTTGACACTTGAAAAATCTTCAACGCTGGTGAAGCTGTTCGCGGACAGCTAGTATCGTTATATTTTGGTCGATTTACACAATACCCCTATAAATTATAGCCTATGTGTTATTCTGATGTATAAACTATATAATTGTAAAGTTTCATTAAAATCCATTTAGAAGTTTTTGCGTGAAAGAGTAACAAACATACATACAAACTTTCGCATTTATAATATTAAGTAAGGAAAACGTCGTATTAAGTTGAATCGACTGAGAATTGATAGTATATTATGTGAATTGTGAACTCGGAGCGCCTATGTAAGGCGGGACGTGATTGTAGGGTTGCAGCTGCATAATATAAACTATTTTTTTAGTAACATGATTGTTCTTCGAGCGACAGGACTAGAAGGTCGAACGTTTGTTCTTATGCTTACATGAGTACTTAAATACCCATCTATTTTTCACTATTTTTTTTATGATATTATGTGGCACATACCTAATTATAATATGTGTAAAAAGTGGACATTTATAAATACCTTAACCCCTAATTCCTGTTTTATTTCTATTTGTGGTAACAAATTTACCTACTTTTCTTCTTTACCAATGTCCGTTCTGTTCGATTAAAAATCATAATCTGTGTATCCACGGTGACAATTGAAGCGCAATTGGTTACAGATAGCTATCTCTTACTCTTGTGTTTTCCGTATCAGTCGATCGTTCATTAGTGAAACAAGTGAACATGATTGTAGTTTGTACTTTGTCTATTTATGTATATGCAACTGCGACTATTTTCAAACGCAATTTACTAGGAACGTAATAATCTATACTCTGTGTAATATCATTGCCTACTACTTTGACTATGTACTTAAGTAAGTTATTCTGTCGTCGTTTTCTGAAACCGACTGTAAGCTATACAAAGATAACTAGGTAGTACTACCTAAAGACCTACGGTACCTACATGCTATCTACCTACATTCTCTAAATTAGGTCCTTAACCTACCTACACTATATAAGCACGTAGGTACTAAGGTACTTCACCCCTAACTTTGTTCATGTAAGTACCTAGAGTACTGCCTAAGCTAAGTAGTTCATTTATTAAGTAACTGTAAGTAAGTATATACGTAAGTAATTACTTACACGAAGTGAAAAAATACTCTTTAGTGACCTATAGGTCACTACCTAGACCTCATATTAATTGACGCTATTGTACTTTTAAGTGCTTTTATTTAAATACTTAAATGTTATGATAGAGTGCGCTAAGTTGTCGATTTGATAACACCCTCGTGCAGGTCCCGCGGGGGTGGAGTAACAAGTGCCGGACGAGGCAGAGGCACCCCCGCTCATTCACCACCCACACAGCGCATCGCAGCCCCTTCTCTCCTTCCATTCCATTCAGTCGCCGGCACTCCGCTACCGACGGTCGTTTGCAAAACGTGCAAGCGGCTCTCTCATCCCGTCATCATATTACGCGCGAAAAATATGAGCAAAGTTTAAGCTTTATTAAATTCCCAAGATGGGAGAGCAAACGTTTAACATTTCGGACGATCATTTAGAGCACCACATAATAACGTTATTTGAGAAACTTGAGTGTTTGCGGAAGGATGCTAATAGTAGTGACTTGAGTGGTAGAGTCCCGGCTCGGCTCGAGCTGCGGACTCTGGGCTTGTGGAAGGCTGTGGTGGCAGAATGTGCCGCGTCCTTCCTCTATGTGTTTATCGTGTGCGGGGCAGCTGGCGGGGCAGGCGTCGGAGCATCCGCTTCAGCTGTTCTTCTCACCACTGCTCTTGCTTCAGGCTGCGCTATTGCTACGTTGACTATGTGCTTCGCTAAGATATCAGGTAAGTCACATACACTACTAGTGAACACCACAGGTGCATGAAGTTGTCTATAGAACCTATATCCAGGTGCTAGTGGCGACACGACCACAAAAAATGCTCCCTACGGAAACTGTGCCTTTCGTAATTTTGAGTCAGCTGCTTCCTTTACCGTTATAGATAATGTAATGTGATTCTCATCTAAAATAGGGAAGAATTAACGAAAAAACAGTAAAATCTGTGCCTGAGTTTTATAAAGTGTGGGTAGATAATAGGTAGTCTCTTTGAGGGTGATATTTATTTTTGTCATAAATGTCAATCATTAATCTTATTACAGGATACAAAATGAAATAATTTCTTGTTTGACATTTCGTGAAGTACCACTAGCTCTGATAAATGAATTTGATTTCCTCGTGTTATTTCATGTATCTTTTTATTGGGTATTAGAGGAATTAGCGGAATTTTATTCAATAAATTGGCTACGAGGAATGCAAGACAATTCTTCTTCTTCTTCGTCAATGGCATGTGTCAATATATGATGACAATATTGCCAATGTCAATGTGTGTTTAGATTGTTTATAGTATGACGTCACAAAGTCGTATGTTGTCGTTCGTCGTTTGTAATTTAAAAAAAAATTTTTTATAAAATAATTTTACAGATTATTTTCGCTCGAATCACAAAGAAACAATAAAATACTTTCATTTCAATTATTCACAACCGAGTCAATTACTCTAGCTTTATTTGAATAAAATCACCAAATAACAAATAAAACCCGAATAAATAATATAAGAGCACAATTTTTACTCCGCAAAACGGCCAAAAATAATCCATGACAATTCTAGATGGTCATTCGCGATGACGTTTATAATAGAACAAAATAAAATGACTTGACATCACTAGTTTGTGATGTTTGTAGGATGCTAATGCATCTTGACATTGTTAAAGTTGTTATGAAGGCAGATGCTGGAAGAAGAAAAAGACGAAAATGTACTACTCTTATATTGAACAGACTCGCAAACACGAAACCAGCTTGTGACAAGGAATGCGCAATGGATCCGTAAATAATGGAAGGCTAAAAAAATGCAGTGGAACGTCCACACGTGCGTCTACCTGTTTTTTTTAAGCACCGGTGGGTGTAGGATGATTGTAAGGTCGCAATATGCTATTATCTCGCTGAGGTGGAATGTAAACCGAATACCTACCTCACCATTATAACAAACCATCCGATGAATATTTTCAATAACACGTTTATGACCAAAACGCAAACGATTGAAATTGCTCTGAGGGCTGATTATGACTTTTATGACAGTTTCTCAATCGAAGTGAATTTTTGATCGAGTAACCTCGAACAATCGACGTGAGAACTTCGGTGGAGACCCCGAAAAAACTCTGATTCGTCCTCTGTTCCGTGAAAAATAATAGACTGAAATATTGAACTCTTGAGGCTTATTACATTACGACCGTATTTTTTTATTAAATGCCGATCTTTACTAATTGTATGGTGGAGAATAGTTATTATTATAGTTCATAGCGGCCTCGGTTTACGCATTTTTATTTTATTTATTTAAATAAAGCCAAAATTCCAAAAGTTTGCAAATAAAATGCGCAAAGGCACTTTTTTAAGCTCGAAACAATTTACAATTTCCCATTAGCAGCAACTAGGAGTAGTATTCCATAAATTGTTTAATTGAATTTGTAGGAGCAACTATGAAGAAACTCTCTCATTGGCAAACTCAACATTCAACTAATTGGAAGTAGGTATTATAAACTTACCTGTAGTAGCAATAGTTAGTTCAAATTCTTCGAGAACAAATGGAAAATTCCTTGCTTATAAGATTGCAGTACTATTTAAATATTGCTCTACCTAGTTAGACTTATTACATACGCGGCTATTTTAAAAATAATCTTTATGCTACTTACTAGGACCATGGCCAAAAAATGTAGACCACAATTGTTTTCATAGTTTGTTTGTCCTGACAAAAAGGCTCGCAACGAAAGCAAGTTACAAGGGGCCAATTAACCCCATGGTAATTTATTTCCACTTGATAGCCGCTTCGTCGGTTGTGGTGACGACTGAGCGTGCAGATGTTCACTATTATCCCCTTTTTTGTTCGTCGGAGAGGCGAAAGTCAGTTTGAGCAAAGATTTTTTAAAGCTACGTAATTCTAACGGTGTGTCATTAACGTAATTGTAGTATAGCTTTAAAGCCAACCTACGATGAGTATGTAGGCGTAAGTTGAAACGGGAAATAGGTACCTATTATTCGCTCGCCCGACGGCAATTTCTCTGTAAAGGTAATATAATTACCTGTCCACTTATTTAATTATACTTTCGCAGTCCTACCCATAGACCTACACATTTCGTTTTCTGGATCAAAAGAACTTAATAAAAGTTGTCGTTCAAGAGCTCTACAATTTGTACCAATTCATCAGCCTAACAGCTGCCATTCGCGAGATTGGCACGCAGGTGTAAGACGCTCTGTAAATTATTTATTACACCCATAAGTCATCTGACACTAGAACCAATTTCGTAATAACCTTATACTAAGTATAAAAAACTTTAGCACATTAGCCAGAATCGGTGCTTACCCGGAATATGACAATCAATAATAACACGTGCCTCACCCTTCACCCTTTGTAACTTTATAGCGATCACATGACTGTGGACAATGACATTTTAAATTATATCATATTCATTATGTTAGGGATAAGCATTTACAATCGAGCTTAATTTGGGTCTTCGGACGTTATCCGCGAATAGCCGTGATGAATTTGAGAGTTTATGTCGCGCCTCGCCGAGCTCCCTCCTTTCACTAATGGTTGCGAGAGGACATCCCTATTTAAAGCTGGGTCAGAGTGCACCCGATCGATCCGCGAACTATATTTGAAGACATTCATCAAATGAAGCTGGAATCCGTCCGCATGCGGTTCTTTAATCAGTCCTTTTCAGGTTTTTATAACTCGTTTATACGCCTTTTTGCATTCTTTTCTGTAAGTAGGTATTCATTTGTTGCGGTGGGATTGCGTAGATTACACGCCATTTTCGAAAGGGATTGTGAGGCATGTGAGAGCTTCTGTAGAGCCTGGTTATTTTCTCTCTAATGTACGTTCGCATTTACGAAGAAAGCAGCCTAAGCTGGTCATGTCGAGGCCATTCTTATCCGAGGTAGTCCTACCCGTGCAGTAGAGTTCCGGGGTTTTACTTTGCTTTGCCATGGCTTGAAGTCTTACATGCCTAAATGCTGTAATCACCCTGCTGCTATTGGTAACTGGTAGACAGGTAGCTAACAGTTTTTTTTCATGAATAGGCCTTCGACCTTCCTACGTTGAGTAATTGATATGGGTTGAAACCGGGTTCGCTCACGCTTCATTTCGTTAAAAATGATAAGCTTACAAAAATATTTGGGATAAAAAACGTCGTAAATAATAAATAACCGTAGGGTTTGGCTTATTGAGCCTAGGACTGAGACGTATTTTTATTTTGTGATTTTGGCTTACTAAAGCAAAACATATACCTACCTAGTTTATAACCTCAACCTGAATTCTAGTCACGCCACGCCTCGAATTCATCCTCTGAATCTATCTCGGGGTAATTTATTCCAAAGGGGTAAAACTCACGTGGCCTACAAACCCACCTACATCCTAATTTTAGATGCTAAACAAACCCTACATACACCTACAGATTTAAGAAGCCTGATACACCAACACCTGCCTTAGTTTTGATGCAATTTTCATAGATTTAGCAGCTTGTGGGTGAGATTTAGTGAGTGTTTCCGCTTCGCTGTTAGCCCGTAGGTAATGAGGGTCGACGCTTCAACGAAATTCAAGCATTGAGGAAAGTAATAACTTCACGCAGCTGAGATAAAGGGCTCTGTTATAAATATCTCCATTCTAATCATATTATTATAAGATAGGTTTGAGTAGGATGAAGGTCAAAATAAATTAAAGAGAAATATTGGCGATATTTCTATGCCGACCGCGTCATCAGGCGAGCTTGTTTGTATACGATTGTTAAATGTTGTAAACGTATTCGCGAATTATGAAGGTATGTAAAGCAATAAGCTATATGTCTTTGAGGAGCGTGAGAGGCTTGCCATATGTTGTGTCTGACTGGATACTGCCAGAACTTCTGAGAAATAATTAAATCATCAGGCAGTCTCTTGTTTTATGTAATTTATTTACTTACCAAGCCCTAAGTTAATATTGAGATAACCTTGGTAATAAAACTTTAGTACTTACTCGTATATAGACAAGGTTCAAGATGGCATATCATTATTACCGTATAAATATTATAAAGAACCTACGTCATTGCATATTTATTGCATTGCATATTGTCATTGCACCTTGTTGTTTTTATTGGAACCAGTTCTTAATAATATTGCAAAACAAACAGCTAGGTAATAAGTAAGATAATATGGAAAAAACAGAACAAATAAACCTTGAGTATTTGTATCTTTAGAAAAAACTTCAAATGTATTTATTTGACTGGCAAAAAGCACAGGAAAGTCTTCTGTTAGATAAAAAATACCTACTCACCTAAATACTAAGTCCTGTCAGCTTTCTGGTCAAAAAACTAAAAGACAACCTACTTCATGTTTACACACAAGGTAGCTACTGTAATACTTTGAGGAGTTCCCTTGACTGTCCTTTATCTTCATCATCAGACAATCCCTAATGACAGTCACAACCCATCTAGGTGTAAAGTTCTCATCAATACAAATTAATCAAGCCCAAAAACCAGATAATTGCTGTAAATCGTTGAGGAGTTTCCTTAACTGTCTTTCTGCTCCATCATCAGATCTACTCCAGATCTTCATTAAATAGTAGTGCTTCAAAATACTTAATGAAGAAAATTAACAAACGCACTAGTCGCCACTACGATTTTCGAAGGTTCCCCTCGATTTCTCTGGGATCCTATCATGAGATCCTGGTTTCCTTATCATGGTACAACCCTTGGTATATCCCATTTCCAACAAAAAAATAATCATCAAAATCGGTTCATAAACGACGAAGTTATCTGCGAACACACATTAAAAAAAATCTATTTGGCCGAATTTAGCAACTTCCTTTTTTGAAGTCGGTTAAAAAAGTGTTATTCTTTTAAAACAATATATTGAATTTATGCTCCAGAAATCCGACCAGAAGACAGTGTCAAGATTATTCAAACTCCTAATATTCCTTGTGTGGTCCCAGACTTACACAACATTAGGGCAGGTATCCACAGCCGACCTATCGCATTATGCATCACTCAGTCTACAAATATTGTAGTTTTGCATCCTGCTATACTTTTTCATTTGTTCTATATATTTTTTATTAATTTGTAAGAAATTTGTAAAATTGGAGTAAGTAAGCGATAAGCGATTGTATTTTAAGGAGACATCGGAAGATAATCAATTCCCAATTATACAAGAGTGCAATACATAGTCGTCCATAATTACATAAAGTTCAAAGTTTTTTAATAAACAGTTTACATGCCATAAAAAAATCTATACAATTATTAAAACATTACAATAATTTACATTATAATATATGATTTTAATATGATAAACAAATCATTTTTATTTATTCTCCTATCTTACAAGTAAGAACAAACAATTAGATACCTAGTTAAGTACTTATAGATAAAAACCAGAATTCTGTTCACTGACCGAAAGTAAACTTTTAGAAAGTTAGCAACATTACCTCGTTGAATAACCAAACTTAATCCTTTGTCCGAGGTAAGCACCAGCTCTTTGATCATTGGTCTCGTCCACCAATCTATTAGATAAATAATAAGATTGGAAAATGATTGTAAAATAGGTAATTATAAATCAACAATCTTTAATTTAATAGGTAAATTTTTCATCAATGAAATGTTTACATTCATAAATTGTCCGATCGATTAGCCACTTCTTAAGACGGGACGCTTATGTATACAAACTAGCGTTGCAACCCTTAACCAGATAGTTTGTATGAGGGTTGGTAAGGAAGTTCTAAGCCGCCCGAATGACAATCCCCATAATCGCGGGATTTGTGTGTTGAACCAGGAGTTTACAGGAAAACTTCGTGCATTGAAAAGGCATCATTCATCTTCGTTCATCAAGTCATCAGTTTATGGGGGATAACTAGCTAGCTCGCTGCGCTCGCGACAGTTAACTCTACATCCCAGCTGCGCTCAGCTTCTTCGATGTATCATAGGCCTTAGACCACAGTGTAGGTTACTGGCACGCAGTAAAACAGTTACAGCGCGCGGTACAGACCAAACGCAGGCCGCAAGGTAATTTTGCGGGTAAAATGTCCCAATAAAACTTTACTGCTTTTTATAACAGCTCTTTTGAGCCTATACCTTAGCGTAGGGGTGTTGAAATATTAAACATGGTTACAGGACACTTATTTTAATCAGTAATCAAAATAAAATGCTATTCTACCGAGATAAGATAGTTTAATTTTACTGAAGATGAACAAGATAGAACGGTAATATCAGAACTGTCGTATAAAATAAATGACTTGACTCCGGACTTAGTGCACTATCGCGCTGGATGATCGGAACATCAACTAAAACGGTGATAAATTAATTCATTTAATTCAACCTACACAGCTAAAGTAAGTCAATCTTTTGTAGAGCGTTGCCTCTAGCCGTTAATGTCCTATCGGACAACCCAAGCCGTTGTGATATTGTTAAATATGTAACAAGGATTCTTTGAACATTGAATTCAGGTAGACACCGTACTAATTTACACTGTAGGTACACCAGTTTTATTAAATATTGGTGGATAATCCATACAACACCATCTAGCCCCGAACTATGCATAGCATGAATGACAAAATCAAAAGTTTGGTTACATTTATCTAATCAACATTTTGAGTTTGTTTTTCATTAATATTTCTTTTTTATTCAACAAGTTTACGAATAGGTACAAACAATTAACAAAGTAACCTAGTATCCTATACTAAATTATTTAAAAAACTCTATTTGCTACTAGACGTAATTACAATAGATATAAAAAAACAGAGTTCAGTTCACTGACCGCAGGTAAAGTGCCCAAAAGGCTGGCCACTTTACCTCGTTAAATAGCCATACTGATCCTTTGTCATTTGTGTTGGTTAGAAATATCCTTACCTTAACTTAGGTCAGACAATTTGATCACAAGTAAAATAATCCCTGTTGGACAGACCTGTTACACTAAAAAGTATGACCACGAGAAACCTGAATTGAGCTCTAAGTCTACTTACTTAGAACTTAATTCAGGTTCTTCTTCTTTGTTCGCACATGTATTGTTTATCATTTTTCAAGAGATATTTATGGCCGTTTGAGAATGTTTCTACTAATAACGGTCTTGTATTGTCCAGGTGCCCACGTGAACCCTTCGGTGACAGCGGCGCTCTGCATTCGTCGACGCGTTTCGCCTCTGCGAACAGCGCTTTACATCGCGGCGCAATGCGGCGGCGGCATCGCGGGCGCAGCCGCTATCTATGGGTAAGCCTTTACTTATTTAGAACTACCCTCGCAGATCACTTGGTTTTTATCGTGTCACTACTTCTTTAGAACGGTTCGAAAGAATTTCGGTTCCGGTTCGTTCGGTAATCTTTTCACCATAGTGAAAAATTGCGTTAATCATAGTACTAATACTAGAAATAAGGATAAACTCGCTGTTCCCACAGCTAGGCTCGCTAAAGTTAATAAGTCTTTTATAGGGCAAAAATTCAAAATTCAAAATTCAAAATAACTTTATTCATTACAATCACAAGGACCACTTTGAATCGTCTTCTTACATGCTAGTGAATCTAGGTGCTGGTTCCTCCTAACCCCAGTTCAAGAAGAATCCGGCAAGAAACTTGTCTGGTCTTAACACTTTTTTGTATGATCCTTGACAATTTTGTTACGGATGCCGAGTCGAGTTGGAGCAGATTCATCCCAAGCTTTTTTGTCTTCTAAATAATCAGATATTTTATAATATGCTTTAATAGACAGTTTATGTTTAATTACGTTTTTAAATTTGCCAATCGACAAATCTAACACTTCGCTTGGGACCTTGTTATAGAAGCGTACACATTGCCCTATAAAAGACTTATTAACTTTAGCGAGCCTAACAGTGGGAACAGCGAGTTTATCTTTATTTCTAGTGTTAATACTATGATTATCGCAATTTTTTTTGAATAAATGAACATTTTTGTGCACATACATTAAATTTTCGTATATATACTGACAAGGCACTGTCATAATATTAATTTCTTTAAACTTATCTCTAAGTGATTCCCTGGTGCCCATGTTATAAATTGCACGAACAGCCCTCTTCTGCAACACAAATATGGTGTTAATATCAACAGCACTCCCCCACAACAAAATGCCATAAGACATAATGCTATCAAAGTAGCTGAAGTAAACGAGTCTAGCGGTATCTACGTCGGTAAAATGACGGATCTTTTTGACAGCGTATGCGGCAGAGCTGAGTCTCTTCGACAATTTATCTATGTGCGGGCCCCATTGCAGCTTATTATCTAAAGTAATGCCTAGGAACACTGTGGTGTCGACGAGATCTATCTTTTCGTTATTAATTTTTACATTAGCTTTCACCTGTTTAACGTTGGGCAGTATAAAACGAATGCATTTCGTTTTTTTCTCGTTAAGTAATAAGTTGTTTACATTAAACCATGTTACAACTTTAGAGATTGCATTGTTTGCAAAGTGTACACTTCTATAATAAGGTCCCAAGCGACGTGTTAGATTTGTCGATTGGAAAATATAAGAACGTAATAAAATAGAAACTGTTTATTAAAAGCATATTATAAAATATCAGATTATTTAGGTGACAAAAAAGTTTAGGATTAATCTGCTCCAACTCGACTAGGTATCCGTAACAAAATTAGCAAGGATCATGTAAAAAAGTGTTAAGACCAGACGAGTTTCTTGACGGATTCTTCTTGAATTGGGGTTAGGCGGAACCGGCACCTAGATTCACTAGCATGTAAGAAGACGATTCAAATCAATAAAATCACAAGGTTATTGAATAAATGATGTTTTGTTTTACGTTCTGTTTCCTTCTCCAAAACTTAATTGGCTCGACCGGATTTGAAACCTCGACTTTAGGATCAGAAGGCGTGGACTATCACTACTCAGTAATCAGAAGGTATTGCGTTGTGGTTGTGTAGGTTGACAAATATTTCTGTCTTGAAAACAGGTGTTTATTATGTTTCTGGGTATTACTAATAAAGTAACATGAGTATATATTTACAATCACATAATATGCTTTATTTGAAACTTTGTACATACGGTATTTTGTGAATTGTCCAGCAATTTTTTTATTTTGATTTTCTCCGTGCATATTACGAAGCCAATTGGCTTTTTACTGAGTTGCCTAACTATTGAAAAATATTTTAGATATTTTTGTTGTCAGGTATGGTTTTCTTGGATTCTACCATACGCCAATTTTATTAAAGAGTCATCTATTAACGCTTTAGGGCACCTTTTAGACGCCAGGCAACAGAAATTCACACTAAAGTCGTAGAGGTCAGATGGGTAACTATAGTTACCAAAGTAACAAATGTGTAGGTTGCTCTGGTTACCCAGACGTTACAGTGGTTAAGTTCGAATAATATAGAAGATCAGTTTTGTGGTTCGAAATAATTAGTGACACGATAAGAAAATGTATAGTAGTACCAAAAACATGCGCGGGCGCCAGTTGGTGTCCTCAACGATTGCATTACGTAGCATTAGTTGTCAGGTATCTCTCTTCTCCTTTTCGCTCGAGTGGATACTGGCCTTAAGGACTTAGACGAGATAATCTTTTTACCTGAAATCTTATCCCTATGTGACGAAAAAAATATTTTATTTGATGTTTGATATATTTTGTATACTTATTCGATTTGAGAGAAATGTACACAAACTGACAAGATATCACATCTATATCTGGTTTATTTAAACAGTACCCGTAGGTACCATCAGCACGAGTTTTTGATCGTTGCTCTATAAAGCATAACTTTGTCCGAGACAATAATTTAGTTTTGCTGGAGAGATGACTCTAAAGTTCTAAATATAGTAACGTATTTAATAATAATAATAATGCCGGACATTTCACGCAGCATCATCTGGCCTCAATGTAAGCAGAGCTTGTTCTGGGTACCACATAACCGATAATCTACTTATTAGAATCTAGTGTTGCAAAATGTAAGAATGAGTTTAGTTTTAGCTATATTAACGAGGCACTAGATTTGTAAAAGCATTCAAGTTAATTAATATAAAAAATTCAGAAGATCTTTGGGTCTGAATGTCTACAAAGGTGCTGAGTGTCATTATCTTAGATATTGCACCATGTTTAGCTTATATTTTTAATAGATGTATCGACGAGGGAGTTTTTTCCGATCTCATGAAACACAGTAATCTCATTCCTATGTTTAAGTTCGGAAGCGAAAGTGATCTCGCTAATTATAGACCGATATCGATATTACCTGCGTTAAGTAAAATCTTCTTAAAGCTCTTCTCTCTTAAAGCATATATTTGAGGCCTGGGTGAAGTCACAGGATGCAGTTGGGGTATTCTGCGATCTATCTAAGGCCTTTGACTGTGTGAGTCATTCAACCCTAATCACAAAGTTTATATATTATGGCATTAAAAACCGGACGAATGACCTCATACAGTCTTATCTATCCAATAGAGTCCAGAAAGTAGACGTGGGTGATGAGAGGTCTTCAGGATCAATTATTAATATAGGGGTACCTCAGGGTTGGATACTAGGCCCTTTTTTATTCCTAGTACTTATACGTTAACGATTTACCTTTTTTTGTAAAAAATATTTGTGATACAGTTTTATTTGCAGACGATACGTCTTTAATTTTTAAAGTTGATATAGGTAAAACTAGTATTTGCGATAACGTAAACGAATCCTTATCGTTATTTCTTAACTGGTTCACTTTAGTATACTTTTGCTTAATTCAAAAAAAACTAAATGTATCAAATCCACTTTGCCAAATGTTATTCATAGCCCGACCAACATTGAAATGAGTGTAGAGGCAATGAATCTTGTAGATTGCATGATCTTCCTAAGTCTTAATATTCATGCAAAACTACAGTGGGGACCACAAATTGAAACACTTGCTGGTAGGCTTAGTTCCGCTGCATATGCCGTTCGTGCGATACGGTGGCTTACTGATGAAGCTACAGCTAGACTAGTTTATTTCAGTTACTTCCATAGTGTTATGTCATACGGCATCATTCTCTGGGGAAAAGCAGCTGATATTGGTAAAATATTTGTAATTCAAAAAAGGGCAATAGTTACCATTTATAAAATGAAACCACGAGAATCTTTGAGAGAAATATTCAAAGAAATTAATATTCTCACAATAGCTTCACAATATATAATATGAAAATTGGTTATACACGCATAAACATAGAGATGGGATTCAGCAAAATAGTGACCTTCATAGAATCAACACTAAGAATAGACATAAATTATACATCCCTAGGTTTCGACTAGAAAAAGTAAATCCTTTATGGGGAACACGGTGCGCTTCTATAATAAGCTTCCTGAAAATACTACTAAACTACCTATTAAGAAATTTAAAGCATACATAAAAGGTAGTCTCTTGAAGAAAGCTTATAATAATATAAATGACTATATTATTGATAAGAATGCATGGCCTCATGTCGCTCTGCCGTCAGACAGTTAACCGACACACTTGAAATGTATAAACTCTCTTGTATTAGGATTTCGTAGTTAAGGTAGTTATAAGATGGATCATATAAAAAAGCGCTAGGACCAAGACGAGTTTCTTGCCAATTTGTCTCGTGCTTGGGTAAGGATGAATTGGCACCTAAATTCACCTAGTATGTAAGACGTTTCAAAGTGCTCTTTGTGATTGTATTGAATAAAGTATCTTTTGACTTTGATAGGTTTTTTAATACATCAATATTATAGATTAAAACACCCAGACCCGAAACAAATATTTGCAGATCATTCAAACATTTGTACCGCGGCGGGAATCGAACCCGCAACCATCTGCGTCTCAGCCGGACCTTAGTCCACTGCGCCACAGAGGTCGTCAGACGACTCTAAAGTTATTAATAATAATAATAATGCCGGACATTTCACACAGCATCATCTGGTATTAAAGTAAGCAGAGCTAGTGTTATGGGTACCACATTATATACAGCTTATTTACTTTTTTTTAATACATAAATATTATACATGGAAACACTTAGACCCGACATTATAAGAGTCAAATATAAGTTCGTGTTTGCTAATGCTAGTTCTAATTTTATAACCGGGTCGTGCTCTCCGAAGCACGAAAGCGCTCAAATCCGTGACGATCGTGTTCTTTACTCAACTTTTTGATCTACCCGTGCTTGGGGAGATTCAGTTAGCAAACAATGTATATCAACAGCAATATTTTATCAAACTCAGAACATGGTGTGTGGAAAGTGTCTAACTGTGAAATGTTTGTTTTAAATAATGATCTATCGTACCCGTGTACCGATCTCAAGATAGTTTGAGAGTAGCTAAGTACTTCGTAGGTTGTGTAGCGTAGTCCTACTTATAACGATGTTATTATAACTAAATTTACTTTGGTACTAAAGATGTTGGCCTACTAACACGATCAATTAAATCTTCCTACGCTAAAATCTAAATATACCATTAGATAACGGAGTTTGCTTTTCTCAAATTAGTCTGTCGCAAATGATCTTGTAACATTGTATGGTTAGATAACAATTTCATTCAAGAAAATAACCTTACTTTATATATTTTAATCAAATATACAATTACCATTAAATACATTATTCGTATATATATAAAAGAACAGAAAGGACCGGCATTCTTGAAAAAACTCAAAGTTAGATGAAAAACAAAGCATAGATTTTTTATTCAGAACTATCAGAAAATTTAAGTTTAATTTTTTATCTAAGTTTTGGTTATGTTCTGTAATGTACAGAAAAATATAAAATACTCGTGAAACAGTTGAGCTATCTAAGAATCGTTTATCCAGATAATCCAGATCATTGCCAGAGGGCAGCGTCAGACACTGGCGGCATTACCACGTTGAATGGCAATACTAATACACTAGGCCAGATAGGAGCCAGTTTCTGGGTCGATGTTCTAGCATAGTACACTGTAAAATAATGAATGAAATGAGTTTTTAAGTATTAGTTTAGTTTAAATCTTCAGCTTTTTTCCAAACAAGACAGGGCAGGCCCAAAAACTATTGCTATTGCGGTTGAAGAATACTCCAACCGAAAACGAAGTTCTACGATTTCTCGTGTCTGGGTTTCGCAAACCCGATTTATTTTTTCACCATCGCTACCTGTCATTCATCCTTCATCCTTTCACCTACTGATTATTGTTTGAAAACACAATGTCGCAATACAACAATGGACTCACAGATTTCAAAGACCAATGTATCGTCTATTGAAATCATCAAAGACACCTCGCACCTCTCTCGGCGTACAAATTTATGACGCACATAACGTATTGAATTCTGTTCCGTATAACCTTGTAGGTAGCTAAAGATATTTTACCTGCCCTGATTTGATTCGGTCCTAAGAATTTACGAGAAAAAATTGGACAAGTCCTCCTGGGTTTGGTATTGCATATATGTCTTGTATAGCTGTATATATATAGCTGTAATAATAATGGTATTATAGGGTGTGTTAAGCGAGGACGCTAAGAGCTGAGAGCACTTATGTCTAGTGGTAGTTGCCCTGCCTTCTGGTGTGCTGCCTTCTATGGGTTCGAATGTAGGCATGCACCAATGGCTTTTTCTGTTCGCAAAGCGCTGTACTCAAAATCGGTAAAGAAAAATATTTTGAGGAACCTAAAAAGTTTGAATACGTGTATCAAGTGCACAATGGAGCCTCTGAGGTGCACATTAAACCTTTCACTATACCGGTTCAAGATACCTAGTAACACGATAAGAAGTAGAAGAAGCATAGATGCGCGATAGTCAGACCTATGGTGTACTACTATCCTATGAGTGACTGGTCTGTCAGCGAAATTGGTCGTAGCAGCATTCTGAGTTCTGGGTTGAGGGTTCGATCCTCCTACCAGGATACAATTGTGTGATGAACTTTAGTGTTTGTTCTATGTTATAAAGTATCATGTATTTTAAACTATAAGTGTTCTATCAGTCATCTGGTCACCATAATACAAGCTATGCTTAGTTTGGGGTTAGGTAGTGTTGTGCGCATTGTCCACAAATATTTATTTATTTATGAGACAGTAGCCAATTCTGACGGAGTTAATAAACTGCCCAACGACCTCTGGACAACTTTTAAAATCTGTTACCGACAGATTTTGTGCACCTTTGTTTTTCAGTAAGGAACGATTAAGTTCGCTATGCTACGAGCGTTGCCTGTTCTGCTACACCAATCTCTTAAAAATAACAATGCGGTGATTTTAAAATGAAATTTTAGCAGGATTGGAAAGTCTGAGGGTCCATTTGTACTAACTGCTTACAAATAATAAGTGGTCATGTTTTTACGATTGTAACCTTCCTACTTATTTATTGACGTGATTGAAAAATCGATGTCGTCGGATCCCTAAGTTCTGAAATCCACAAGGAAACCATATAAATACGTCCGCCATATCCGTCTGTCTGTCTGTCTGTCTGTCTGTCTGTTCCCAATCAGAGCTCTTTTTATAAGTGAGAGTATTCGTTTTATCGTGATCGGTAAAATTTGCTAATACATATTAACGAGGGCCCTCTGAGTCCAAAGTTAAATATTGTTAGGCATGGCTGTAAATATCAGGCCGTTACATTGTACAACTCACTTCCGGTGGCTCTGAAAATAATTGAAAGTCCCACTAGATTTAAGTCTGCATTGATAAAACTTTTGCTGAAGGGGTGCTTCTATACATACGATGACTTTAAATTAAGAAAAAATTGATTATTTGTGATTATTACATACTTCTCTTTTGTATTTTTATTATGTATTTAGGCTTAAATATTTCGGACACAATGTAAAAATTGTTATTGAATAATATTATTGTACTTATTCTTACAAGTTATTAAATAAAAACTCTGACAAAATGTTTTTTAAAGGTCAGCAGACATGTAAGGTGTGATTTTATTTTTATTTTACGAACCCTACGTGTGGCATATCGCTGGATTGGCCTTTCAAAGATTTAAGGAGGTTTCGAAACCCTTTCTCAATGAAGATATTCGTTTGATAAATATATGATTATTATCCTTACAAGATAACATAACTTTCTTGTACATGTTGGGTATGTCTGTGATGTGTATGCTCTTTAAAGATTCAAACAAGTCCTTTTCCGCTAATTTTCCTTATCGTTAAACTTTAAGGATACGACAAAAATAAACAAACAGATTCAAGCAAATTGAACCTATTTCAAAGAAAGCTTAGAAAAACATCAGACTTGCGTAATCCTTACTATCCTTACTAATATTATAAACGCGAAAATTTGTATGTATGTTTGTTACTCTTTCACGCAAAAACTACTGAATGGATTTTAATGAAACTTTACAATAATATAGCCTAGATTCACTAGCATGTAAGAAGACGATTCAAAGTCGTCCTTGTGATTTTATTGAATTGAATTGCTTATACATCAGAATAGAAAAAATAGGCTATAATTTATAAAGATATTGTGCGAATTGTCCAAAATAGAACGATTCCTTACCATAATTTTTATGAATTTTGGTATAAAGATAGATAGGACCTTGGAGAATAAAATAAGCTACTCAAAGTACTAATCCTCCGCAGACGAAGTAGCGGGCACCAACTAGTTTGTTATATTGCGAAAAATATACTCAAGGAATCATCTACATACACTTGTAGAAGCCATTTATTTATACTGTAGTATATAGGTAAAAGTATGTAACTTTTACGAGTATGTAGCTCGCGATTACTTAGGCCTCTTTTCCACTGAGCCGCTAGCCGTCTGAGAATATTTGCAGTTATTCGGCCTTCGGAGTGTAAAATTAAAAGTTTAAACGTAACCAGTTTTTGATGTCTTAGGTCTGGAGCACAAAGATATGTAGGTGCAGTGAACCCACGGCAGATGTTCCGATGCACGTGCAGAGCAGCATCTACGCGCATCGCACGTGTTGACATGCCCTTAGGAACCGCTACTTAAAAATAAACCGTAAAATCTGTGTAATAGAAATGAAAATACTATGTTGATGAAACAAAGCTTGTAGCACGACATGCCCTTAGGAGCCGGTACTTAAAAATAAACCTTAAAAACTATGATGCAGAAATGAAAATGTAATGTTGATGAAAGAAAGCTTGTAGCGCGATAAATGATCCTTATGACTCGAGAAATAAAATTGAAAAATGTGCTGTGAAGATGGCATCTTTAGGGTTCCTCGCTGAGGAAGGAAAATATATTCTCCCTTATAATCATTTTACGCTGTCGTGTCGTTGGTAGATAAACAAGTATGTCAATTGACTTAATTTCTGACTCACCTTAACACTGCTCTGTTACGCTGGTGTGATTGTCTATATTTTACAGACTTTTACAATATTCAAACAGTGTAAGTGGAAGAATTCTTTATACCTATTGTTGTTGTTGTTGTTGTTTCTAGCCCGTACTGTCCCACTGCTGGGCAAAGGCCTCCCCTCGAGTTTTCCATTGCTTTCGGTCCAAAGCCATTGTCTGCCACCGACAGTCGCTAAAGGTGTCTAGCTCGTCACGCCAACGCTTGCGTGGTCTACCGCGCCATCTCACTGTCTCAGGGCTCCACTCAGTGGTAGCTTTGGCCCACAGTTCGTCCGGCATGCGGCAGACGTGCCCTGCCCAGTAACACTTCTGCTCAACACCACTTATAACTATATTTTTCCCATATTTTTTTCAAATTAAGAATTATCTAAGAAAGTAATTTGATTTATCTTAAAACCTCTTTTCAGATAGTGAAGTTCATACATAACGCTTTTGTAATAAAAAATAATCGTCACATTGAAAATATTTGTGTCATGACATATAAAAATAATTATTATTTGAGGTCGTCTTGCGAAGCAACAATGCGCTTTTATTTTATTTGTTTTTCTCGAGTTATTTCCGGTTTTATTAGTAAATTTAGTGGTTTTATAATCGGAATAAAACCTTCATTTCATTTATTTGCCAATGTACATTCAGCTTAGGTGAAAAAACAATGCTGTGAGTAGGTATAGTAACATTGTACCCTGTGAGGGCGTTGCAAAATAACTATAATTAATATAGATATAATAGATTCCTTATTAGATAAGTTACGAAATACGTCAAAACTCAATAATTTACATAACAGTCAATATTAGTTAAAATAAGTGTAGGTATACCTGTTAAAATGTCAATAATCTTAGAATGTTTTATGTACGTACTATATATGATATAACTTTTAAAACTATCATGGTTTTGCACATAATTTTCACTCAAAACGGGATATTTACCATGATATATGAGTTTATCTGCTTCTCGATATTTCGGCACAGTTGCATGCGCCATGATCACGAGATAAACTGATCTCGTTTATCTCGTGATCATGGCGCATGAAGCAGAAAAACTCAAAGAAATTTAGAAAAAAAATAAGTATATAATTATATCGGTCATGTGGTATCCATAACACAAGCTCTGCTTACTTTGAGGCCAAATGATGGTGTGTGCGATGTCCGGCATTATTATAAATATTATTATAAATAAACACCTGTGTTCATCACACAAATGTTTATCCTGGGAGGCAATCGAACCCTCAATCTACAGTGCAGAAGGCAGAGCTCCTACCAACTTGGCTGTTAGGCCTGTCATTTGTATCATATGTATTTAAAGATATATAAGTATTCTATCAGTCATCTAGTTCCCATAGTACATACTATGCTTAGTTTGGGACTAGGTGGTGTTTCGTGAATCTACCATTTAAATAAACAATTAAAGTCGTTGTATACGGAATACTTTGGCCACATCTTACTCAGACTATCCTGTAAAGTAAAGGAAGCCAGTTGTCATCCAGCTTTATAAAAGCGCTATTATTAATAATGCAGAGGGCTCTTTATTCATTAAAGCGAGTTATTTGAATGCTCCAAGTTTATGGTTGAATATCGCGTGCCTTCAGAATAATGAAATGTTTATGGCCGGAGAACAAAACTTAAACTCAGATTCATCTTCTTATTGCGAGCTTTGGTCGTCTAGTAGTAGTGGCTTCCGAAACTAAGGTCGTGGGTTTTTCCGTTCGATAAAAATATTTATATCCGTCACCGTAGTATATATATAGTATAATATATGTAGTATACTCTTGAAGGAAAACATAGTGAGGAGACATGGCGTAGAACCTTTATAGTTCGAAGAAATGCAACTAGCCTGTCAGCTCAGTTGGTAAGTTGCTCTGCCTTCTGCGCTGTAGGTTGAGAGATCGATTCCCTCCCAGGAAACACATTTGTGTGACGAACATAGATGTTTGTTCTGTGTCTGGGTGTCATAAAGTATTGTGTGATGATAGAGGTTTTGTTTAAATTGTCCAAAAAAATGTGCCAAGTGCACGTAATGAGTCTCTAAGGTTCACTTTAACCCTTTCACCACACTGGTTTGAAATAACTAGAGACATGATTAGAAAAAAAAAAAAAATAAGATCAAAATTTAAACACAGCATTCATTATTTTTAAACATACGCTACTATATTGTTCAAACAGTTCATATTGTTTTTGTCGCCCGCGACCACGGTTTTTGCGACAGAGCCGTAATATCGGAAATACATTATAAGGTAATACGCGATGAATGGGTTATAAGTTTTACTATATTACTATTGTACTATTTAAATTTTGATAAATATTTTATTATATTATGGTTTTTTGACATAAGTGTATACAGAACTATCTAAATCTTAGCTTAGTTCTCGATTTCAATGAGTTTGTTCTAAAATACGGGCCTAGAACTGTATTTTTATGTTTTGAGGTTATTTCACGAAGTACAACGAACTATAATTATTGGATTTTGAACCTTATTGCACAGGACTTTGTGAGATAGATAAACTTTACTTTACTTTACGTAGATAGAATCTTCTCAAAAAAACCTCTTATCTTAGTTTGAAAAATTTTCAGACATTAAAAATAAAAGATACTTAATATGTATAAGTGACCTTAGTATTCCGTCTTAACTTTTGTATTAATTACGGACTTACGGACCCCTAAAATGTTACAACCGTAGTATGAAGTTTTTCGACCCTCAGCTTTGGCTGACACCTGCCCTTAGGCGCCTGTTCTATTATGAAACAAAATAGGTGGCGTCGATACCTCACATGCTTTATTTATGAAGAATTATAATAAATACTAAAATTAATTATCATAACTTGATGAAGTACTTTGTAATCATCAATTCTTGCCTGTTAGCTCAGTTGGTAGTAGCCTTCTGCGCTGTAGGTTGGGAGTTCGATTATTTCCTAGAATAAACATTTCCGTGATGAACATATGTGTTTGTTCTGTGTGTTATAAACAATCAAAATGATGAATTTCATTAGTATTCTATCAGTCATCTAGACACCATAATACAAGCAATATTTAGGGGTAAATGATGGTGTTTGCACCATGAATATAAACCATAGAAAGCTCAACTATTTCAGATGAGATTGTTATAGAATGCTATAGCTTCTGCCCGCGGCTTCGCAGTGGTATTTAAACAACATAAAAAGAAGCATGTCCTCGCCCAAGGTACAATCTATCTCCTTGCCAATTTCATCCTGATCCGCCGATTATCTGTGAAAACGTTACAAACAAAGATACAACAATTTATAATTTATAATTATATAATTTAGTATGGATAGATATCTTCTACTGTATTTGTCAAATACCACTCACTCATTCATCACGAAATCTCAGAAACTACCGAACGGATTGGAATGAAATTTGGTATGCAACTTCCTCTAGGGCCGTAGGTGCTTGCTAACGGTTTTTAAAAAAATCATTAGGTCAAGTCAAAGTCAAAAGTCAAAAGATGGTTTATTCAATACAATCACAAGGATCACTTTGAAACTTTGGTATCATGGTCAAACCGTGAAAACCGCGATTATGCGTTGTAATTTTTCCGAAACATAAATTCGTTCAATTATTATCTTGCTACTTTTTATCTAACATGCGGACAAAGCCGCGGGATCGAAAGCTAATTTATTAATGTTAATAAGGATGAAAGTAGAGTTGGTATAATAAAGATATATTTTGAAAGATTTAGTTACCATTTATAGCCCAATTCATAAAATTTTTCTTTCTACTATTTTGTCGAACCCAACTCAAAAGTGACACAACGGCTTCTAATCCAATCCGTAGAATCAAAGTATCTACGGCGTAGACAACATCTACGTTGCTACGAGTCGTAGCCCACGTAGTCTATGACACTTCTACGCCTGTCTCGGAATATTGCGCGCTGGGGTAAACTCGCTTTTTTATTACAGGCTTGCTAAGTTGGAGATTAAAGTAGGGCTTTTCAAAATAACGGCGGCCTTTATGATGACCGTAAAAAAGCAGATCTGCTGTTAAATGTGTAAATGCTTTTTAATCTGGCGCCGTCATTGTCTAAACTGTATTAGCCGAACCGAAACAAGAGTTTGAATCCTTTTTGAAGCATAAAACTCGTAATAGAACCACTAGCGGTCAATTATCGGGTCTGGGTGTATTTCTATGTAATACAAGATAAAAAAAAAATACCCAATAGTATATCAGTCTCTGCTTACTTTCGGACTAGATGCTCTGTGAAATGTCCGGCATTATTTATTTATTATAAATATGATCGGATTGCATCTTACCTTATTACGAAATTGACTCGTGATTGACGTACTTCAGCTAATTTTAATCGACGACATGTTGAATGTTTTACTCAGTATGAATTTTGCCTATTGGCGAATTACTCAGAAAATACAACAAAAGGAACAAAATTACAATTTAAAACTTTTTATAAAATTTGTGCTAATTTGGACTTTGGTTTAAAGAAAAATAAGATCCTACATATTTTACGATATTTTAATTAGCCCTGTGATAAAACAGAATCACCTCCAGTGCTTCACTAATGTACGTGAAAAATACGAACGATCGTAATAATATATGTTTCCAGCAAAGTCTAAATTACAGTAATATTTTAAGAATAACACTTCTTAAATTAAACAAATTAATGTTTAGTTGACCTGTTTTAGAAGCCATGTAATTTCATGTTGATTAAAACTACGGAAAATCAATTCAATAATGAAGTGATAATTTTAACTTATTTTTTACCTGTCGTTTAGAAATGTTAGTCTAATTTAGACTTTGGCGTAAGCAAAATACGATTGTGTGTTATTTATTTTTTTGTATTTTAATCACCACCACTGTCTCTATAACTATAGCGACGACTGACGACGCACAAAATATTTTTACGCCCGTCTTATATCATTCTCCGCTATCATAAAAAACCTGCTCTGTATCAGTGCTGCCAGTTTCCGCAACAAAACTTCGCCTGAAGGTAAAAATTACCAAAAAGTAATAAAAGCTGGTATTCATATAAAATATGTACAGTTCAGCATGTTGCGAACGTGATTTCCATCGAGCCGAATGTGCAGCGGGTAAATACAGACCCGCGTGGGTCGATAACGTCCATCCATTGTTCCGGAAGTTTCTGCCAGCTGCTTTCAATTATTTCACTTAATTATTTCTGCTAACTGATTTTCAACGTATTACCCAATATATTTACGTGCAATACCCAGTGACAGCAAGTCAACTACTCGTTCAAAATACATTACAAAAAGAAGATTACTGCTAACTGATTTGCCACGAATTACTCAATATACATTTACGCCATGTAAATAACTATTTATCCAGTGATGGAAAATCGACTCGTTTAATACAATACTAGGCTAGATGCTGTTTGAAATGTCCAGCATAATTATTTACAAACAACCCAAGCCTTCATCATAACCTAACCTACTTAAAATTATCGCCCTTATTTATAGCATTGATTATAGCCTTTAGAACAGTGAAAACTACGCTCTCCCAAACACATATAGCAGAAACAGTGTCGGTGCCTTTATCGACAAAATAATACGTGAGTTTAAAGCAGTGGTTCTCAAAATGTATATGTTAGCCGCATTATAAACAGCAGTTAATAACATATTAATTAGTAGAATGAACATTTCGTTTGCATGCGACATGCTGTTAGCGTTAGCGCCGCTACTAACTAGGTACTAACTGTTACATACTACTAACTAACCCTGAATAGTTATTTCGTGTTTCACACGTTTTGTTTGTATTTGCAAAAAATTAAGGTTAGTATAACCATATTGAAAAACCCGTACACAGAGAATTTATTGCGCAATATACAAATGAGCGCAGTTGGTAGTTGCTCTGCCTTCTGCACTGTAGATTGTGGATTCGATTCTCTCGCAGGACAAACGTTTGTGTGATGAACATAGATGTTTCTTCTTATTTGGGTGTTATAAACTATTTAAATATATATATAAGTATCCTATCAGTAATCTGGTTCCCATTGCACAAGCTGTGCTTAGTTTAGGGCTAGGTGGTGTTGTGTGAATCTCCTACCAATATAAATAAAGGGTGTCTCAAAAAGAGTGCACTATTTCGTTAAAAATAAAATCACGTATGTTTTAAGTAAGTTGTGATATTTATATTGCATTATAAAGAAGACATGTTCCGATTATGTATGGAATAAAAAAATCGGCAAATGGCCTCTACAAAATCAGCGATTGCTTCAATTTGCTCTATTGTAAGTACATTGAACAAATTGCCGACGCTTTGCATGGTCTGCTGGCTTGAGCTCCTGATTAAGCTGAATCTTGTACGGGTGAAGATGGAGGTCTTTCATCAAAATTCGCTGCGTAGTGCTTCGTCAAATTTGAAGGTGTTGAGCATGAATGCCGAATTGATGTGTTCGGGTTTTCGGCCACACTCTCGTTTTCATCAGCAATGTTTTCAAGAGATCTGCCAGTACGTCGACGCAGAGGAAAATTACTGTTCACAACCTGCTCAATTTTTTTGACTTCTCTTTGCATTGTGGACACATTAGGTGCACTTTCTCGACTAAAAATTCCACGAAGTTTGCGAGCTGGCTAAGCGTCACTTTCTCCATTTTTGCAATGAGTTTTCACAATGATAATACGTTACACGATAACACGTTCTTTTGTGTAATTTTCCATTTTTCATTTCTCAATTTTTATAACAGGTGACAGCGTCAAATTTCAAGCTGAAATTTTAAGCACATACACAAAATATTGATGGAGAGTGCACACAAAACCATCTAGCCCCAAACTAAGCATAGCTTGTATTATAATAATAATAATAATGCCGGACATTTCACACAACATCATCTGGCCCCAAAGTAAGAAGAGCTTGTGTTATGGGTACCACATGACTGATATACGTATATACTTTTTTTTTTTAATACATACATATTATACTTTATAACACCCAGACACAGAACAAACACTTATTCATCACACAAATGTTTATCCTCAGAGAGAATCGAACGCTCAACCTACAGCCCAGAAAGCAGAACTACTACCAACTGTGCTGACAGGCCAGCCAATATATTTTTATTTTATGCCTGAAATACGGTCTAAAATCAGTATTTTCTTATTTAGTACTCGTAGATGGGTATTTTAGTACAAAAGTGTTGTTCCACTTGCAATGACGATCATCAGTATAAAACAATTGCTCTCTACAATGATATTCGTTTCAATAATAACTGCTGTTAAATAATAATATCTGTGTATATTCTTGTCTGTAATGATGGAGACCATTCCACCGGTATCTCACCAGCGCAGCCTCCTTTATCTCTACGACACGCACGGCTGCTATCTTCTCCTTAATGCTCATGTTGCTAATTCGCCTCCTTCCTCTTCCTCTCATTCAAGAGAGTATGATTACAATGTAGATTATTTTTGGACGTTTTGCGAAGCAAACAATATGTTCTTATTTGAATTATTTCCGGTTTTATTAGTAATTTTTTGTTTATATTTAAATAGAGCTAGAGTTATTGACTCGAGTGTAAAATAATTGGAATGAAAGCTTTCTTGTTTCTTTGTGATTCGAACAAAAATAAACCGTAGTCATTTTATATGATACACCATTTTATATAAAACTAGCTGTCCGCGCGCAGCTTCGCCTGCGTTATAGATTTTTCCCAGGACAAACCAATTTTCCTTGGATAATAAGTAGCCTATGTCATCAGGGGATAGTGTAGCTTTCCAACGGTGAAAGAATTTTTCAAATCGGTCCTGTAGTTTCGGAGCCTATTGAATACAAACAAACAATCAAATTTTTCCTCTTTATAATATTAGTATAGATAATACATGACGAATGAATAAATGATAAATTAATAAATTATCCGCAGTGCGCGCTAGGTCCTACTTTGTACGTTTCTACCATCAGAAAAGAGTTTTTCGGCGTTATGGGTTCTAGAACTTTGTGTAAATGTAGGAACGAGTAAGTATAACCTATAGAAAATACTAGCTGCTGACCGCGGCTTCACACGCATGGTACCTACATAAAAAGTAGTCTATGTTCTTATACAAGGTCCCATTTATCTCTATACCAAAATTCATCAAAATCGGTTTAGCGGTTTAGGCAGCGTTATAATATTAGCAGAGATTGTTATTAGTATTTCGCGAGTGAGAGGACATACATAAATAATAAATAAATAAATAATGCCGGACATTTCACACAGCATCATCTGGCCCCAAAGTAAGAAGAGCTTGTGTTATGGGTAGCACATGTCTGATATACTACTTAAATATTTTATTGAAAATACATTACTTATTATACATACAAACACCCAGACCCGAGACAAAAACTTGCAGATCTTACAAACATTTTTCCCGCGGCAGGAATATAACCCGTAACCTTCTGCGTCTCAGCCGGACCTACGCCCACTGCGCTACAGAGCTCGTCAATGAATTAAACCGCCATTTAACATTAATTCCTTTATCGAAATATAATAAGTATGTACTCGTACCTTTAGAATGCGAGCCGGCCGGCATGCGGCACGGCGCAGTAATGCTGAACTGAGCTGGAGTATGGAGCATTCCGAATTCCAGTCTCGTACCAGCCTATATTATCTAACTAAATTACGTTGCAACATAATTACGTTATCAAGCAATGTTTCTATAGATATTGCTCCCGAATCTTCCATATGCACTATTCAAGTACGAGAACTCCTAGTGTTCTTTGTTGTTGAAGAATGAATAGAGGTTTTAAATTTAAAAAATTCAGATATAAATAAATAAATAGTGGTGGACAATGCACACTCCATCTAGTCCCAAACTAAGTATACAGCAGACAGGCTCGACTGGCCTATCAGCTCAGTTGGTAGTAGCTCTGCTTTCTGCGCTGTAAGTTGCGGGTTCGATTTCCTCCCAGGACAAACATTTGTGTGATGTTTGTTCTATTAACACAGGTGTTTGTTCTATGTATGGGTGTTATAAAATATCATAAGTATGTATTTTAAAATATATAATTTATTATATAACTTATTTTCCTCTCCTTACTTAACACAAACCAATAATATCCCATTTTAGTTTTTCGTTGCTTATTTATATTTTGAATACATTTATATATTTAGAATATTTTGAATCTAATATATTTTGAATACATTGTTATGGTACCCTATAACACCAAAACACAGACAAACACTTATTCATCATACTTACGTGTGTTCTGGGTAATCGAACCCCCTACCTAAAGCGCAGAAGGAAGAGCTACTACCAACTGACTTGACATGTCAGTCTATTATTGTCTTGTTTCTCAACTTTGTTGGTAGTGATTCTGCTATCTGCGATGTTAAAACAAAATGACATTTCATTTTTTCATTTCATTCATTTCATTTATTCATTTAACAATATACATTGTATTTGAATATAGTCTTACATTAAATTGGCCTAAAATTACACATAATTAAAACAATAGATATTATAAAACAAACAATAAAGTACAATTAAATTAAAGAAAATAAAAATAAATATTAATGTTATATAATTCAATTTCAATAACAACTACAGTTGGAGTTCGTCCACGGTATAAAAGCACCCTTCTAGCAAGAGCTTTTTAAGCTTATTTTTAAATATATTTGGGCTAATAATAGTTTTCAATTCAACAGGCAGAGAGTTGTATAATCTAACCGCTTGAAATTGACACCCATGCTTAACAACTTCCAACCTCGGACATTGAGGGTCCTCTAAATCTTTTCTTCTTGTTTCTAACCTTAGTGCTCTTTGTTCTGGCGGTTCATATTTAGAGGGATGCCGTACAATATCCATGACAGTTACTAAGATGTAGAGGCTAGAAAGAGTCAAAATGTTTAGCTCCTTAAAATAATTTTTACACGATTCCCATGGCGGAATCCGCACCATGGTGCGAATGGCTCGTTTTTGGATAACAAAAGCTCTATTCATGTTATAGGCGTAACTGCGTCCCCAGAATTTAATGATATACCTTAATTTTGACTCAACCAAGGCATAATATACAGTTTTGAGTTGTTTGAGATTTACCTCATCTCTCAGACTTCTTAAGGCATAGCAGGCAGAACTTACAGAGTTCTCTATAGATTCTAATTCTTTTTTCCAGTTTAGGAACTGATCAATATGGACTCCTAGAAATTTTACGCTATCAGTGAGTTTAACCTTAACTCCCCTGTTTATTATGTCAAAAGTTTCATGCCTGCGGGCGGTCGTTCTAAATAATATAGCATTCGTTTTATTAATATTTAATTTTAAATTATTTACATGAAACCATTCATTAAAAGCCACAAGCGCATTATTTATTTTGAGCTGAAGTTCTTGTAAACTACATGCTGGAACTATTGCATTTGTATCATCAGCATAAATAATTAATTTAATGTCAGGTATAGTATTAGAAATATAATTTATAAGGTCATTCAACAAAATTATAAAGAAAATAGGTCCTAGTATAGAGCCCTGTGGAACTCCACGTGTTATATTAGTTAGTTTGGATTTGGTCGCTACCTCCTGGCATTTAACAATATTATGAAGTTCACCAAACAGGTATCTACTGCTAAAATATGATTTAACAATGCTCAGGACATTACTCCGCAATCCATAAAACTCTAATTTAGCAATTAAGATGTCATGATCAATTGTATCGAATGCAGAAGATAGGTCCAAAAATATACCTGCAACTTTTATTTTTTTATTTAGATTACATAACACTTCATTTATTAGCAATTCAATCGCATCGACAGTTCCTATGTTCATTTGGTAGCCGAACTGGCGTTTGTTTAAAATCTTGTTTGAGTTCAAGTGTGCTATTATCCTATCTTTTAACAGTTTTTCATAGATTTTAGAGAGTATAGGCAGCAACGAAATAGGTCTATAATTCTTAGGGTCGTTCCTAATACCTTTTTTGAATATAGGAATCACTCTACCGATTTTTAATTGATCGGGAAAGATACCTTCAGACATACAATTGTTAAAAAATCCTGATAGTGGTTCAGCAAGGAGGTCAATGTTTTTATAACTGTGACCGGTATTCCATCATATCCAAAGGAGTTTTTAGGTTCCATCCTCCTTACAATAAATTTGATTTCATTCCTGTTTATAAAGCTTAATTCCATGTCCGTATCAACTCTATTAGAGTGTTCTGTTAAAAAATTCATTGCTAATTGTTTTTTGTCATTGGAATTCATTTCATAGGTATTAAAGTTAAAATTATTCGCAAAAATGTCAGCTATTTCTTGTGAGTTATTAATAACCATGTCATTAACTTTAAGCAGATAATTATCATTAGTCCTAATATTACTCTTATTCCTATGTTTTAATTATATGTCTATGTATATGTCTATGTCTGTTAACCATTTTCCATGTGTGTTTTGTCCTGTTTTTTGCTTTATCGACTTCTATTTTAATTGTCTTTTTTTTAACTGAGCTATGATCTTTTTGTACAGTTTTATGTATGATTTGCTAGACGTTCTGATTCCCTTTGAGATCCAGTAAAATTAATTTTTAGACCACATATTAACTTTTATATGTTTCTTTTTAAAGGATGATTTAAATATATAATTAAATTTGTTGAGGAACCCATTCACATTATAATCTAATAAATTACACTCTTCTAAAGTTTTACTGAAGGTTAACCTATTTCGTTCCGAGAAGATCCTACGTTTCCTTGTATAAAACTCACTTTCATTTTTGGAATTAATCCTTTAATTAGAAATAAAAATTTAGACAGAAATAACAGATAAGATTATCTGTAATAATCTGTGATAAGAGAATACTTATATCTTTTTAAATATATCCTTGTGTAATGATACTTTATAACAACCAAACACAGAACAATCATCTATGTTTAATACACAATAGTTTGCCATTGGAGGGAATCGAACCCTCAACCTACTTATATTTCCATAACTAGAGTTATAAATAGTAAGTAGGTACTTACCTATTTCAATCCACCTAAATCTCTACTTCCCAATTATCTATACTAATATTATAAATGCGAAAGTAACTCTGTCTGTCGGTCTGTCTGTTACGCCTAAACCACTGATCCGATTTTGATGAATTTCGAGATGGATGGGACCTTGGAAAAGGACATAGTCTACTTTTTATGTAGTTACCACGCGTGCAAAGAAGCGGGCAGCAGCTAGTCTGCTATAAATAAAACATTTCAATACCTACAGCCGCTTTGGTTCGCGATCAATCACTCCGAATTTTCCAAGTTAAAACATTTTTACTAATTATTGGGACATTTTTTAAAAAGATTTTCTATTTTCTCCGTTACGTAATATTTCAATCTCGTCTAAAATGGAGCTTTATTTTCATTATGAAGCAAATATTCACCGTTCCACCATTAACCTACTAAAACCCAGAACGCAGTTTTGTGGAAAATCGTCTAGATGAGTCCTTCCTTTCGAAAAAGCTTTTTATTTCGCATTCTATATTCCTGTCCTCGCCAGTAACCTCGAAGTAGTGTTGTCAGTAACCCGGTTTTTGAAGTGATAACTTCTTATGGGAGGGTAAACCGCTTCGTTACGTAACGCCAGTCTCTCTGGCTTCCATTTCTCTGACGCATACGGCAGCGGTAGGCAGGTTCCTCCTCTTTCACTCTTACCCACAGCGCTAGTTAGATTAGTTTCAGTTATCACTGCTGTCGGGCGAGACGCACACGTTTTTTACATATCCGGCTAAAAATAATCGTAATCCTGCAACTTTTTACTTACGCCTCGGAATACCTCCTCATATATTGTCCTAAGAAAAGTATTGAAGACTGCAATACATCTTTCGTGATAAAAATAAAACACGGGCCGTTGCAGAAATAAAAATAATATTTATTTTATTAATTTTCCACTACGGCTTTACACGGACAGACAGACACGAGATGTTATGGGGATAACTCTTTCTGTTGAATTCAATATTATTTTAAGCATGCAATTATTGTTGCATAGCAAGTGCTAAATAAAAAAAAAATTATAATAATGCCGGACATTTCAAGCAACATCATCTGGCTCCAAAGTAAGTTGATTTTGTGTTATGAGTAGGTACCTTGACTGATATACTACTTAGACTTTTTTGTATATACATAATATATTATACTTAAAAACACCTAGACCCGAGAAAAATACTTGCAGATCATACAAACATTTGTCCCGTGGCGGGAATCGAACTCGCAACCTTCTGTGTCTCAGCCGGGCCTTGGACCAAGTCAGGGCCTTGGCTCAAATACAGTGAAGTAAAGGGAATGAAACTTGATTATTACAGGCTTCACAATGCACTTTACAATTGCAAAAACTTTACCATCTTCGGCGCTTGCTTGTGTCAAAAATAAAACTCTAACAAAACAAAATTTGCTATTTTAACTACTGTTTCCGGCTTTATAAGGCATCAAAAAATTTCACCGGCTTTTATTGACTCATTCGTTCTACATCTCATCACTACTCGTGGATAAAACATACAATGGAGCATACACGCTACGTACGGAAGAACATTGAATACGTATGCAGAATACAGAATACATTTTTGTTTTGCTTGTATTTTAATGGCTTCCGTTCGGAGGCAACAATACTGTTTTTTGTTTGAAGATAATTATTTTCATGAATAAGAGCGAAATCAAGTTACGAGGACTTACGAGAATTTAAGATCAGCAGAATCTTTGATGTTCCTGTACTTCACGAATCTTCTTAATAGCTACTTAAAGGCTTAAATAAGTAAGTACTAAGTAAATTGTACCTACTATTTTTCCTACAACAGTCAACAATATTTTTATTCAATACAATCACAAGAATCACATTGAAACGTCTTACATACTAGGTGAATTTAGGTGCCAATTCCTCCTAACCCAAGTCCGAGAAGAACCGTCCGGTAAGAAACTCGTCCTGATCGTAGCGCTTTTTTGTATTATCCATCTTATAACTAGCTTAACTACGATAAACTAAAATTTGATTACAGTAGTTTATACAATTCATTTGTCAGTTAACTGTTTGAGGGCAGAGCAACATGAGGCCATGTATTCTTATCAATAATATACTCAATCCATATCTATAAAAGGCGATGTATGTATGTTCCCTATAGACTCCGAAACGACTGGACCGATTTCGATGAAATTTATAAGAAATCTTCAGATTGACCTAGCGGGTGATCCTGTGAACTTTGGTAGCGACCGGATCAACAGAACTTTTTTTTTCGCATCAAATTTGTTATGTATCAAATTTGGTAATCAAATTGGATACATAACAAGATACAATCTATAAACAAACGTATATAGATTGTATCTTAGGAACGAACATAGGCAACTTTTTAAGTAGGTATGTGCTATGCGTGCAAAACCGCGTGCAGAAGCTAGTTATATTACAATACGTGTTCTTGAAAAACCTCATAATTGTTTACACATAAACAACTCTATAATCCCCAATAGTGGCAGTATGTGATTCTATTTACTAGTCCTCTGAGGTTAAACACGACAAGTAACGACCTCTGCGCCACCCACAGTATATAAATATAATAGTATATAAACAGTTGTTTGTCGAAAATTTATGTAATGTAAATTATAAACTGTAATTTCCATTTTAAACATGTTTGTGTTTATCCAAGCTGCTTTGTATAACATAACAATGAATGCCCAAAATGGTAATACCGAGAAAAACCATTTAGAACCATTTTCAACTAATGCCGTTTTCTAGGTACCCTCTGATTAGTGGTTTACAATATGCATAGCCTAGATGTTAGCTTGATTACTTTACAGTTGCATAATAGACCTTGAGTGCGTTAACCAATCGTGTTACATTACTCCAGTCAATCTTATTCAATCCTAATCTACTAATATTATAAGATAATATTTGGGATTTCTGAATTTTAAATAGATGTAAGTATATCACGACCTCTGTGGAGTGGGTCAAAGCTCGTCTGAGACGCCGAAGGTTGCCAGTTCGATTCCCCCCGCGCGACGGGTTTTTATGATCTGCAAATATGTGTCTCGGGTCTGGGTGTTTCGATGTATATATTCGATGTATGTATTGTAAAAAAAAAGTAGGTAGGTATATAAATAGTGTATCAGTCATGTGGTACCCATTACACAAGCTCTGCTTACATTGAAGCAGAGCAAGATATAAAAGGTCCGGCATTCAAAAAAAATATGATCACCTTCTTATAATATTTTATTTTGTTAATTTCCTCAATACCAATTTACAAGAGGACATTTATTTCAAAATATTCAGAATAATATACAATGATACATGTAAACCTTTGAGCTATCTAAGGACCGTTTAAAACGATCTAAAGATAGGTAGCTCAACTAATCCAGATCACTGAAATTAATTGTTGTTTTTTAAATGAGGTCACGCAATGTTTATACCAGACGATGAAATAATATTACTAACGGCTCCTGTTCTCCACGGGTCCATAATAGGGCCTATATTATTTGAGCCTTTTAGAGTCGAGACCCTGGGCCTGTGGGGAATTTAGGTACTTAACTTTAACTACTTTTTATTTTTAAGTAGAATTAATGATTACGTTCCTACTCTACTGCCCAACTGGGTCCAGACAAACACATTGAAAACTTTAACCACCTATATACAACATAAGGAAACAATCAATTTTAAGGAGATAATAATTTTGTGTGGATATGAATGGCACAGATGCTACTTTTATGTAAGAATAAGGATGTATTTAATAACAATGAGAATCCGTATCGTTTTTAGTTGAGAGTGCAGATTTATAGAGCTAAGAAAACCTTAACATACAGAGCAAAACGTTTTGTTCTACGACTTTTGTCGACAACAAAACTTTTTAAGGTATATACAGGTGTCAGGTTGTCTGGACCCAGTTGGGCACTAGAGAGAAGGGCATAGAACACTTAATAGGTAGGTAATTAATAATTCTACTTAAAAATAAAAATAAATTAAATTCAAGTACCCAAATTCCCCACAGGCTTACGAAGTTATGATAACTTTACTGATCCACATGTTTACATTGTGTCTGAAATAATTAAGCCTAAAAAAAATTACAATATAAAAGAGTAGTATATCAAATAATTAAAAATGATCACATATTTATTAATTTAAAGTCGTCAATTGTATAGAAGCACCCCTCCATCAAAAGCTTTAGCAATACTGACCTAAATGTAGTGGAACTTTCTATGATTTTCATAGCCACTGGAAGAGAGTTGTACAATATAACGGCCTGATGTAGGTAGATACCACGCGTGTGAAGCTGACAGAAGCTTATCAAAACTAAAACAACCGTCTCACTTCCACCTACGATTAATTTACTTAACTATCTGCGAACTGTAGCCTCGTTTGATTATCCCATGACCCTTTGAGAATACAATGAAAATAAATAGCTTATCTCTTTAAACGTAGCTCGGCCGACAGTGTTGATTGATTCCCCATACACACCCTCGCCTCGTTCCCACGGTCGGCGGACGTTAGCTAAACAAATATGCACAGAGAAAAAATACTATAGAATAAAAACACTATGGTACCCGTATACAAATTGCTCGTCTATAGGCTGATTCGCCATCTTGTAAAAGCTATTATCAATGTAACTAATTTAATTTGGTTCGGCTGAGCTAGCTATAAATCGTTATGATAGTTTACGTGTATTTTAAATAAATGTAGGTTTATTGAAGTGATAACTTCTTATGGGTATACCGCTTCGTTACGTAACGCGTTACGGCGCCAGTCTGTCTGGGTTCCCTTTCTCTCACGCATACGGCAGCGGTAGACAGGCTCCTACTGTCTCACTTTAACCCACAGAGCTAGTTAGATTAGTTTAAGTTATCACTTCTGTCGGGCGTCCCGAGACGCACATGTTTTTTTATTCTGTATATATCTGTAATTATTAAACAGTATTTATGTAACTTAACGGGGAAACATTTATGCGATGATTTGCAACTGAAGAAGTCAACGTATCAGAGCTATAGAAATCGTTTAAGTGTTTCTATCATCCCAGAAGAAAATCTTATTTATTTACGTTCAATTTTACGAAAGGTTTTTAATCTTGAAGCACATGTCTATGAATCTGTTAAAACATTGCTACCGTAAAAAAAACGTAAGATAATAAAGTTGTGAGATCCTCAGGATGAAATAGATCCGCTATGCCAAATCTTCACCAAATCCAAATAAAAAGCAAACATGCCTGTCTAGCGAATCCCAACTGTTTCAATATTAAATTCTGAAAGTGAGATTGCGGTTTCCTTCCGTAGTAGGGAAAAAATATATTTTTCAACAATAATGGACCATAATAACCCTGGAGTGGCGTTCTGAATGCTCGATGAGGTATTCTGCACTGCTGTGGACGACACAATGGTCGTACCATTTCTACGTTAGGGTTTCGCAGCCCCTAAAAGGCACCATAATAGTTTTGCGTAGAGTTGGTACATATATGTCTGTCCGTTAACTTCCGCTTACCCTGATGCCTCACTTATTTACAATCTGTCACATTTATTAGTTTATGAGCTGCTTAGCATCAAACACACAATGGATGTTGTAACTTTAGATAACAACCACTAGGGGTTGGTGAAACGTCTTTTTGCTTTAGGCTAGGTACTTCTAATTATTCGGGAGTAAATTTAGGTGTCCCCTGTTGTCATAACTGTTACTCATAGCCTACTTAAGTTCACAAATAATCCAACTGCAAGTCATAGTTGACTTTAGGAGAGGCAGCTAAGTATAACGTTTGGATAAAAGTTTGCAACAGTAATAAATCATTCGTTAAAAAGCAAGCGTGAGGTCCCGTTACCAACGCTAAACGAGCAATCTGGCAAATTACAACCCCCCGACAGTCCCACTAATTGATCCCCACTTGTAAAATATCCAAGTGACTATTTAGGCACCTCCTGATATCGTCAGCCTTCAACTGAATATTAAAATGTAATTTTCTTTATAACGATCCGAAGTTTACGTAGGAGGGGGAGGTCGCAAGCTTACTTTTGGGACAACTCTAAAATAACTTTGTTCGGGCGAACTTTTGAAAATCAATTTGTAATTTTCATGCTTTTCTAAACAAATCAAATCAGAGTTTTGGGCAAAAAGGGTGTTCGTGTATATATAGGCCAAGATTCAATTAGCAGCTAGATACTGATTGGGATTAGGACTATTGAAGCTAATGGTATTGAGCTATTACCCTAAGTTGATAATCGATTGCGTATTGATTTAATTAGATAAAGGTTTACAAAGCTTTGTAAGAACTCGCAAACGATAGAATAGCAGGCCTTCGTCTGTCGGCTGCGCAATTATTCGGACGATTTTTATTAAACCTTTGTTTTGCCTCAATACGTTTTCCTCCTGCACTTTTGTTTTTTTAATCCGGCTGAACTAAAATGCTAGCAATTTTTAGGTACACATAGATTGATATCGGACACGTAGAGCCTAACAAAAAGAATATAAACGCTTCGCTGCCTAGCCCGAATTTCAGAACAAACTACCAGATCGAGAGTTTGCATATTTTTCTGCAAATTCATTATAAAAGTACCTACTGTAAAAAAATGCGAGAGTCGAGGAACACTCGTTTGGAACGAAGTTCCTATCGTAGTATATTATTATTGATTAACAAATATAAATGAATGAATTACTAGCGTCTGAAAGTAATTAAAAGAAACGCAGAAATAACTAATTAATTAAAGGAATGGTAAGAAATTTCGTAATGAATAAATAATCGTGATTATAAACATTTTATTGTACATCATTCCTAATTCGTTCGTTAACTCGTTCATCTAATTAATTAATTCGTGTCACCCTATGGATAGCCGTCTACACTAAAGAAAAAATCTTTCACTTCTTGTCGCCTAGCCTGCATGCGCCAAGTCCATACCGTGCGATAAGAAACTTCGTTCCGAAACATCGTTCCAAAAAACGATGTGTTTAAATTAAAGATAAAGACTAAGTTTGAGATACGGCCCGTAGTCTGTGATATCACAGAAGTTGGTAGAGTTACTTAAGTAACTTAAGTAAGTAATGTGTAGGCATACGATTAAATATTATTTGGTGCAGAGTATGTGGAGCAAAATTTCTTAATAGTAAATAACCTACTTATAAAGTACCTACGTGGCTTAGCTTTTATACAAAAGAGAGCTTGAAGCGTAAGAACATGAAGAACAAAGTTTCCAGCGATTGTCTTACCCGCTCTTGTAGTCAGGCTAATATCAGATGCGTTTGAACTTTTTATAAAACTTGGTCTTGCGCCGTCTCCGAAAGTATACCGGGGCCGACCAGGGTAATTTCAACGCTAAAGCTAAACCACTAAGAATAGCGTTATGTTATGTGAGTACATTAATTATTTTCTTCTTCTTCTTTGTTAATGGCCCATGACATACTAATATCAATTCCGCCAAAGTCAAGTGTTTATAGTTTCTAGTCAGTTTGTTTGTTATTAGGGTCTTAGTCGATGGTCAATTGTCAATTCTAGACGTCACGCGGAATGGCGTCTAGAATTTTCTTGGGAATTCTCGTCGTTCAAATCACATGCACCACAATACACATATAATTCAATTATCCATACCCGTCCTGTAGTCTCTATTTAATTAATAAAATTCCGCCAAGATTACTGAATAAAACATGCAGTAAAATGGGTAAAAAATATCAAATTAGCAGAGCTATGTTACTCCATGAAATGACAGACGAACAATCTACATTAGTTCTTCTTTTCTTCCAATAATGACATCTGTCTTAGCGACAATTTTGACAGTGTCAAGTGATTGTTTGATAAGTGTTTAATTGTTAATAAAGTCTTAGTCGGATTCTTCGTTTGTAATTTCTTGAAGTAACATAGCTCTGCTAATTTAATATTTCTTACTCGTTTTATTACATGTTTTATTCAGTTAACTTAGCGGAATTTTAATGAATAAGTTGTGACTAGTATGGACAATTGAATTTTATTTATAAATGAGTAACATAACTAGCACTTCTAAATTAATATTCTTTTCTTGTTTTATTGCATGTTCTATTCAGTAATTTTAGCGGAATTTTAATGAATAAATTGAGACTACATAGGACATGTATGGACAATTGAATTATAAGTGTTTTATGGTGCAATGTGATTTGAACGACGAGGAATCCCAAGAAAATTTTAGACGGCCATTCCGCGATGACGATTAGACTTGACAATTGACCATCGACTAAGACTTCTTTGTTTATGGCATGTGACATATTAATGTCAATTTTGCCAGTGTCAAGTGTTTATATTTGTTTTTATTCAATTTATTTTTTAGTCTTAGTCGATGGTCAATTACCAATTCTAGACGTCATCGCGGAATGGCCGTCTAAACTTTTCTTAAAATTCCTTGTCGTTCAAATCACATTAAAAAAAAAAAAAACATGGTTAAACGATTTGGGTGGTACGACTTTGGACGAAGAAGGACGAAGAATGCACCATAATATACTTATAATTCAATTGAACAATTTTTGATTCAAAAAACATTCTCCAACTTTAGGAATCTATGTGGTTCTATGGTCAGACTTTGTTTACCTCCCTTAAGCTTAGATAAAACTCAAACTCAAACAGCTGTTTTGGTCTGTTATTTTTCAGAATTTCACAGCATTTGCTATAGGTGGGTAAACCTTAAACCCAATGAAATAAGCGTTTAATACAATTATATTTTCCACATTTACATTGAAATGAAACAAAGGCTACAATTACTGATATCAAACAATGAACACACAGCCGTACAACAGCAGCAGTGTCAGTTTTATAAATGTAATTTTTAACTTCCGTCAGTGACTCTGGCACAACCAGTATGTATTAGCAGATATACCTACCTATAGCTTAAATGTATGCCACTATAATATCGGTTTCGACAGCAAAAATATCTATCTATTATGTGCCCTATAAACAACCGAGCACTGTACAGTAGTGTGCCGAATCGACGCTTGCGCATGAACGCCCAGTTTTTGCGGAAGCCGCGCGTTGCCCAACCGATTCGTGTGACCTTTGTGGTGCGGTATAAGCCATAGGCAAACGAGCTGATACCACTAAGAGTGATGAGACCACAATCTAATATGCCTAACCAGCTTTTCAATAATTTCAAGTGAGTATGTATGTACGTACATAGGATTCTTCGTTTGTCATTTCATGAAGTAACATAGCAGTTCTAAATTAATATTCTTTTCCTGTTTTATTGCATGTTTTATTCAGTAATTTTAGCGGAATTTAAATGAATAAATTGTTTCTACATAGGCCAAGTATGGACAATTGAATTATAAGTGTATTATGGTGCATTCTTCGTCCTTCTTCGTCCAAAGTCGTACCACCCAAATCGTTTAACCATGTATTTTTTTGGCAGCGCTGTCAAATGTACGATTTTGATTGGTCCAAACTAAACACAAAAAGTTTCTCTTTCAAAGGTTATTTATTGACAAATAGCGCCATTGCCCTGCTGTGGTGCTAGAAGTGCTATTGTAAGTAGCACAAGTAAAAGTTATCATAGCAGTGGTAATGTATCTAATCACTCTGATCGACATAATATATCCTGGTCTGGTCTAGTATCTACTATGGTATATTTTAAACTAGGTATGATCTTTGAAAAAGAGCTAGGTTTCAATTTCTTAACAGTATTGTTCAATACTAATTAACTGCGGATGTGTGTATATAATATGGTGCGACCCGTAGTATATACATATAATTACGTTTTAAAAACTAAAAAGAAACGGACTTCATTGAATGAAATTTGAGCCTATAATACATTTTTAGCGGAAAGTAGATGTATTTTGTATATATATATAATATGGGTAAGCCAAATAAATGCACCGCTCCAATGAGACAGCGAGGTATCGAAATACATGAAAACATCATCGATGTAGGTATATAATGTTTAGATTTTCGTCGATTTTTCAGCTCGACCGATTTTGATGAAATTTATATGGGAACACTTGTATACCCTTTCAAACAAAAACAGAATTTTCAAAATCGGTTCAGCCGTTTTCGAGTAGGTAATCGGTGAACATACTTGAAAAAAAAAAGATTCCGACGAATTGAGAACCTCCTCCGTTTTGATAAAGTCGGTTAAAAAGTAACCTATGTTTTCCTCTAAGATACAATCTTACTATTCACAAAATTACATAAAGATCCGATTAGCCGTGAAAAGTTAACCAATTGACAATCAGATATACGCACAGACACTTTCAAATTTATATGATACCTATGTATTTGTATGATCTAGTAAGTAAGTAAGTAAGTAAGATACTTGCAGATCGTACAAACATTTGTCCCGCGGCGGGAATCGAACCCGCAACCTTCTGCGTCTCAACCGGGTCTTAGCCCACTGCGCCACAGAGGTCGTAACATAAGCTTTGCTTACTTTGAGGCTAGATAATGTTGTGTGAAATGTCTGGTATTATTTATTTATTTATTTTATAACATTAGTATGGAGTATGCTTTATTACCACTTTGAATTAGAACGTCTTACGTTAGTAAACTTGAAGACTCCTAAGCCAAGTCAGCAAAGAATCAGCCATGAAAATCGTCAATTCCTTTTTGTAAGATCGTATCTACGTAAATGAGATTGAAAAAGTTCCAGCGTAGTGCCGATTGAACAAAGTGAGGCTCAAATTACAATTTACTTGATAAACAAACCCACAGACAACAAAGTGATGTGTCTCAATCTCAACGCTCAACCGTCTTGGTATCTTACGTTGAATAACCTCTTTGCTCCGAGCCTTCTCTGACCCCACAAACACCAACTTTAATTTAACTTGCAGCTGGCAAACAGTCTGTTTACACTTGATTAATTAAAGACGAAGCTGCAAAGAAATAGATGTGGCATAGAGCAGTGACATGCTGATTATTTATTTTTAAGTAAGTTGGTATAGCGTTCTTCGTTGGAAAGGCTCATGTTGAGTAAAGAAAAAAAAACAAACACCACAGATCGTTACTCACTTTTGGTAGAGGCAGTGTAGTTGGGATTAGAACTCGCAGAAGTTTCCGGGTCCGATTCCAGTCGCCGGACAAATGTTTGTATAATCTGCAAGTATTTGTTTCGAGTCTAAGTGATATGTATAAATAAAATATGTATGTATGTATTAATAAAAGAAAAAAATGTATATATGTAGTATATCAGTCATATGTTACTCATAACACAAGCTCTGCTTACTTTGGGGATAGATGATGCTTTGAGGTTTATCAAAGGATAATGTATGTTGAATGAAACAAACTCATTTTTAACCGACTTCATCAAAAAGGAGGAGGTTCTCAATTCGTCGGAATCTTTTTTTTTATGTACCTATGTTCACCGATCAACGCCTGAACCGATTTGGAAAATTCTTTTTTTGTTTGAAGGGGTATACTTCACAGGCGGTCCCATTTAAATTTTATCAAAATCGGTCGAGCTGAAAAATCAACAAAACTTAAAAATTGTATACATCGATGATGTTTTTATGTACTTCGATACCTCGCCGTCTCATTGAAGCGGTGCGTTTATTTGTCCTACTTATGTTATATATACACAAAATACATTTACTTTCCACTAAAAATTTATTATAGGCTCAAATTTCATTCAATGAAGTCGATTTTCTTTTTAGTTTTTAAAACGTAATTATAAGATCCTTAAAGTACCACATCATTTTTTCATGATTCATTCTAAGAACAAGACTGTGGCTATTTCATCCACAAGATCCTTCAGAAACTAAATTGACTAAGTTCATTATACCTAGTTAAATGTTATTCTTTCAACAACTTCTACCCGTATCAGTCCAATTAATACATTTAATGTTGAAACTCGTTCTAACCTAAAGTTTACCGTTTTGGAAGAAGACATTAAAAGATAAGGTATTCGCATTAAAATATAGTACCTGGATGACCGAACTTTGCTTGCTATAAAACATGGGTAAAACGACGTTTTCTAAAAGTGAAACCTAGCTAGATCGATTTATCGCCCCTGAATCACCCTGCATACTAAATTTCATGAAAATCGTTTGAGCCGTTTCCGAGATTCAGATTATATATACTACAAACCTATAAAAGAGCTTAACCTGACTGACTGACTGATTCATCATCGCTGAGCTGAAACCGCTGAAGCTAGAAAGCTGAAATTTAGAAGGTAGCTTTCTTTAAAAATTTTTTAAAGTTACCTTCTAAGGCGGGATTTTTTGAAATTCATCCTCTACAAGGGTGAAAACAAATGTATGAAACATTTTAACGCGTGATGCAATTTGCTTGAAACTTGATATGAATAAATTAAATGCAAAATAAATGGACACGTGTATCAGGATTTTTCAAAATAACCCTCATAAAGTAGTAAAATTGGGTGTGAATATTTGTATGTAAACTTTTTAATGGGTGGTGCGTGTGATTGGTTTGAAACTTATCAATAAAATTTGGCAAGGAGATAAATTGCATCCTGGGAAGGATTTAAGCTACAATACCTTTAAAATATTGTATACCTATATATATATACCAGAATTTCTCGTTTAAAGGTATAGCTAGATTTCATTATTAGAAAACGTCGTTTTATCCGTGTTTAATACCGAGCAAAGCTCGGTAATCCAGGTACTCCTTCATTATGACCGAAACGTGTTTGGCCAATTTATTATTATTTTGCGAAACGCTGTCTTTTGGCTCCCGTGCGATCCGCTAGGATACAAATTGGCGGCCTTATAAACGTCCCTCAACTTCTATCAAAAGTTAATCGCTGTTTAAATAGTGACCTTTCTTTTTTAATCGACTTCATCAAAAAGGAGTAGGTTCTCAATTCGTCGGAATCTTCTTTTTTTATGTATGTTCATCGATTACTCGAAAACGCCTGAACCGATTTGGAAAATTATTTTTTGTTCGAAAGGGTATACTTCACAGGTCCGAGCTGAAAAATCAACGAAAATCTAAAAATTCTATACATCGATGATGTTTTCGTGTACTTCGATACCTCGCTGTCTCATTGAAACGGTGCGTTTATTTGGCCTACCCATATTATATATATACTAAATACATACATCTACTTTCCACTAAAATCGTATTATAGGCTCAAATTTTATTCAATGAAGTCGGTTTCTTTTTAGTTTTAAAAACGTAATTATATAACATAGTGACAGGTCGAATGTTAAGCAGTGTTTTTGTTAGGAGGCGTTTATATGTAAAACCGTGGTAGAGTGGGTGGTAACTGGTAGGTGTTTGGTGTTTGGGGGTTAAAATATAAATCCAAGTAGATACTTATAATGCCTTGTATAAATAATCCTTCCCAACTAGCAGCTTGTTTCCTCTGGATATAAAAGTTAAATCTTTGTTCCCTCGTTAAAACATTTTATTAATTAGTAAACGGCGCGCTGGCGACCAAATTGGTGTCATATTTTTAATTGTTTATTCAATGCTTTTATTTTGATTTTCTGGATAATTCATAGGTAAAGTAAAGTATCAACTCTGGTATTACCATTGTGAACATTACTTTAAACATGTTTATCAATACCTTCCTCTAATATTACGCAAGCTATACACACGCCATACCAAGACGTGACGATCACAGGTGGCAATTCGGTAGGTTCATTTCTAATATTAGGAATTGTCTAAAATATATTAAGTTGGTCATAGCATTTGTAAAACCTATTCGGTTAGTTCCATCTAACTAAATTAGGAACGCTTAATTAAGTTAGTTAAAATTAAATTAGGACAAGTTGGTAGCAGCAGAATACCAAAGGTTAATTTGACAGTTCAAAACCTTATTTTAGCTTAAATTAGTTAGGTTGGTGCCAACAGAATTGAGGCCAGTAGCGCAGTGGGCCAAGGTCCGGTTGAGACGCAGAAGGTTCCGTCGAGACAAATGCTTGTATGATCTGCAAGTATTTGTCTCGGGTCTGGGTGTTTCTAGGTATAATATGTATGTACTTTTTTCACAAAAAAATATCATATATTCAGTAGTATATCACTCATGTACACAAGCTCTGATTATTTTGGGGCCAGATGATATTGTGTGAAATGTCCGTCATTATTTATCTTTATATATATAATTCTACTGTACGTGTGTAGGTCACTGAACTCTTCCTAATCGGCTGGACCGACTTGAATGATTTGTTTTGTATGCGTTTGGCGCCTTCGATGGTTTAGATTCACTAATCAGCCCGGCAGATGGCGCTGCAGTCGGTACAATTAGGTATATTTTTTTCATTTTAAAACGCGCGGACGAAATCGCGAACTGGACAGCTAGTTTACTAGCTAGCTAGTTTACCCCTAATACTACGCAAGACGTGCTATACCTGTTTGTTATTAGCGTATTAGCGTATTATCCGTAGCTCCGATAAATTTTACAATAAACATGCATAATACAGAGCCTATAAAAACGCCTGTGAATCTTCGGCTCAATCACGTTAGAGACCATCCTTTCAGATAGATTAAAGTATAATCTGATCCAAAGGAGGCTTGTCTTTTGTGTGACGACATCAAAGTAACAGATCATGTCGCAACGTAGATGGTTTGAACCCCTCAGTTCTCAAACCCCACATGACAAAGTATCAAGATTTGAAAGCCTTTGTGTTATCATTGCCTGTGATTAGGGCATCAGTCCGCTGTCACAAACACTTTATATGCTGGTCTAAGGGATGATATTACGGCTTTGTAATAACGTATCGTATTCACTAGCTATTAATAGTCATATCATAATAGTTATTATTTGATAACCACTACATAGTATAAAACAAAGTCGCTTCCCGCTGTCTGTCTGTCCCTATGTTTGTTTAGATCTTTAAAACTACGCAACGGATTTTAATGCGGTTTTTGTTAATAGATAGAGTGATTCAAGAGGAAGGTTTATATGTATAATAAATGTATAATATAGTAGAGAAACACTGATAATTTTAGAGGTTTCTAATCACATTAGACATTCTGTAGTATATTTAGTATCAGCATTGCACCCGTGCGAAGCCGGGGCGGGTCGCTAGTATCATTAAAAGTCAAATATAAAAAGTATATCCAAAAGTAAACACACATAAAAAGTAATTAAGATGGCACTTATACATAAATTAATAAATCAATTTGTAAAAATGTCAAATACAATGTCATTAGCTTAGGAACATAATATTTTAGGTAATTTATAATCTAAAAACTTGCCATAGTTATAAAAAGTTTGCTCTATACGCCAGCGTTTCAGCCTATTTAAAAAAATGGCCATACATGGGGGCCTCTGTGATATTTCCTGGGATACTCGTATTTTTTTGTATTTAACTATAGTCATTTCGACTGGCCTTTCTGCTCAACTCTGCCTTCTGTAGGTTAAGGGTTCGATTCCCTCCCAGGAACCATTTGTGTACGACATAGGTATTTGTTCCGTGTCTGGTATAATGTATCATGTATGTATTTAAAAAATATATGTATACAAGTACTCTTAAACGGTGAAACCATTGCGAGGAAACCGGCATGTCGTAAAACCTAAAAAGATTGAATATGCCAAGTGCACGAAAAGAGCCTCTGATGCGCACTTTAATCCTATTAAAACACTGGTTTGAAATAACTAGTAACACGACAATTATTCTATCAGTCCTCTGGTCACCATCATATGCTTAGTTTGGGGCTAGATGGTATTGTGTGCATTGTCCACTAATAGTGGTCGGGCGGGAGTTGGGCTGAGATTATCTTACTATTCTTTTTATAACCATAACAAAGTCCTGTAGGGCGATCGCGCTATTTGTCAACGTAATTGCCATTGAACGGATCGGTTTTGGCAAAGGTTTGGATATGGCTAATCTGAATGTCAAAATTGTACCGCGCTATTCTTCCTGAACGATTTAATCGTTGATTTTTACCAATCGAAATCATTTATATATTGAGCTACCTAGTATTACTCTATACACAGACTAGGATTTAGTACAAATCAAAAACGTTCGTTTGAAAGCACTGTCAAAAATAACGCGATCCTGCAACGTTTGATCAACGTATAATTCAAATTAGAGCTTCTTCTTCTTTGTTAATAGCATGTGACATAATTATGCCAATTTTGTTAGTGTCAAGTGTTTGTTTGTTTATAGTCAATTTGTTTGTTAGTCTTAGTCGATGGTCAATTGACAATTCTCGACGTCACGCGGAATGGCCGTCTAGAATTTTCTTGGGATTCCTCGTTGTTCAAATCACATTGCATCACAATACACATTTAATGCATACCCGTCCTGTAGTCACAATTTGTTCATTAAAATTCCGCTAAGATTACTGAATAAAACGTGTAATAAAACGAGTAAGAAATATTAAATTAGCAGAGCCATGTTACTTTATGAAATGACAAACGAAGAATCCAAATTTGAGCTAAATCGTTTCTGTTATTAGTGATTAACCCGGTACGAAATATGTCAAAAATGACGTTTTCTTTCAACTACGCAGAAATGTTATCATGAATCACTACAAAACCGATCACAAAGGACGTATTTTTTGCTTAGAACCAAAACAGTGCAGTAATGTTATATGAAATCTAATAATCGGCTGAATAAAACCGACTTGGTGAAAAAAAAAACAAATGGCGCCCATTTTGTACCATTGTAAAACTAGGTTCTTCATATTTTTAGTTATGAATATTTTTAGTTTTAACTCGTGTTAATTCAGTGCCAACATAACACTCGTGCATTAATAACTCACTTTGCGCTCAGTGCAACAATCTACTATTTGACCTTGGTTGAGCTTTGGTTCAGACATTCAAAATTAGCGCGGTCGGCTCCCTATTCGCAACAAGCTTACTTTTAGTCCACTAATGCCCTATAACTTTAAAATAAGTTCACCCATTACTAGATTTCCGTATTAAAATTAGAACTGACATTTATATTCTTATACATATAAATTGAAGATTGCGAAACTAGCCTTCTGTTTTTCTTCACTTGTACCACACACAAAGGCTATTTCGCTGGAACAACCCGCGCAGCTGCCTTCACGACGTGATGTGTGGAGCTGTCTTGCAACGGGTTTTAAAAATATCCTGGCAGAAAGTCACGACGTTGTGGAGCTGTAGGACAGAAAAGACACCATTCATTACCAATGATCACAAAAATGTTCGTTCTAAACAGTATTTTCTGCTGCGACTTTTATGTTAAATTTAATAAATATTAAGAGCTGGCTCCTATCTGGCTCAGCGTATAAGCATTGCCATTCAACGTCGCAATGCCGCCAGTATCTTGAGAACTCTGCCCTCCGGCAATCTGGATCAGTTGAGCTATCTATAGATCGTTTTAACGGTTGTTAGACGCTTCAACTGTTTCACATGTATTTTATATAATTGTATATTATTCTGTAATTGTTTCTGTATATATATATATACATATTTTAAATATTGTATACTAGCTGATCGCGCGCAGCTTCGCCCGCGTTGAAGATTTTTCCCGGGACAAACCAGTTTTCCCGGGATAAAAAAGTAGCCTATGTGACCCGGGGATAGTGTAGCTTTCCAACGGTAAAATATTTTTTCAAATCGTTACATACAAAAATACAAATCTTTCCTCCTTATAATATTAGTGTATATAATATACTAATATTATAATATTAGTGTATATAATATACTAATATTATAAATTTAAGTGTCTTTGTCTGTTTTTTATTTGTTACCTTTTTCGGCAAACGGCTGAACGGATGTTGATGAAATTCTTTGAGATATGTTGAATCTTGGGCAACTTTTTATGAAGGTAATACGCGTGCGAAGCCAATATGTGCTTAGAGAAATGTGTGCAAAATTTTAACGTTCCATATTCAGAGCGCTACCGTAATGTTTTTGTGTATGGAAAATCATTTTTAATACAAAATAATAATTTAGGTACGAAACTACATCTAAAATACTTACATAATAAGATATAAAGTGATTGTTAAGTAAAAAAACATCAGGGGCTCAGAGGAAGTACGGGGAAAACGGACCACGTCGATTAGGTATTCTCAATCTTTATCAGTAGGAATTTTATACCCATACTAATATTATAAATGTGAAAGTAACTCTGTCTGTTGTTAATAATAATAACTTTATTTTTTACCATTATTACAAATATACATTCCATGTAGGTACATCAAGAAGGCATAAAACACATAGGTTATATAAACTTAATAGTAACTTAAGTCAAGTTATATAAACTTAATAGCTTAATAGTAAACTAGTCACTTAGTAGTATACCCTCGAAGCTTGGCTCACACAAACTTAATTAATAATTATTGTACTTATTGTATTAGTTTGTGATAAGTGTGTAGGTATCTAGGTATACGATGTAAGTACATGGCTGAACCCCAACTCCCAACTAGGTTTCCCTGTATTTGGGATATCAGTGCTCCCCCTATACATAGTTTAAGAAAACTTAAAAGCAGATGTAATTTAGCTGCTAAACAGCTGTTGGCACACAACTGGTTTGTACTTTGGTATAGGTTTATATTTATTGTGGGCAATGTTTGCGGCTGACCGAAGAGGTAAGTAGTAAGTGGTAACATAAATAATATAAATTTTTTGTATGTTTTTGTATTTTTCTTACAATTACGGTATAGAGATAGATGGTACCTTGTAGAAGGAGACTTATTCGTCAACTCGCGGATCTGAAAGTCGCGTGAACCCGCGAGTTGGCACCTTCCGATTTTACAAAATTTTTATGTCGTCAACTCGCGTGATCGTGAATATCTGACGTATTCATGTACAGTCCTCTACAAAAAACCTTTTATATAAGTACCAATCGTGCGAAGCCGCGGCAGCAGACAGTTGGTATATAAATGTTAAAATATACATGAAACAGATCAAGGTTTTACTCAAGTAGAATAAAATCAAATATTTATTAGCTAGTCGGGTTATTGAGTAATATTAAAGGGGATGGAATGTTTCATTACCGTTGTTTCCGCTACCTGGCAATGGATCCCTTCCGCTCTGAGCCGATCATTACCCTACCTATCTCATCCCTCACCTAAATTATTATAATGTAGAGTAATATTTCTGTCATTGTTTGAGGATAACTTGAAACAAACCCGGCTTGGTGCCAGCCGAGCACCTGCAACCGAACCGACACCGCATGTACTGACTCGTCTTTCCTGCGGGTTCTGTTGGCAAGGTCGAGAGGTTAGTGTTACCTAGGGTACCTGGGAAGGCCTGCGCTATCAAACAGAATCCCAGGCAGAGTGGCGTCAGTGTAGAGGAAACTCACCCACCTTAGCGTGCTGGAGTGAATCCATGAACGAAAGTTTTCAATTACAAATAACTGCTTTGTAACTTGACTGACGCCACCTAATTCATCTTCAACAGATGAACTAAGGCTTCAACAATGATTATGTTTAAGGATGATGTGATGCAATTTTGACTAAATAATTATTGCTGGATTTTGCAATGTTTTTGTTGAGGTGGTATAGGTACTATTTACAGAGAACAAATGCCAACATCTCGTAATAAAAAAATGTATATTATCATGTGTATTTGGACTAGCCTGTCAGCTCAGTTGATAGTAGCTCTGCCTTCTGCGCTGTAGGATGAGGGTTTGATTCCCTCCCAGGATAAACATTTGTGTGAAGAACTTAGGTGTTTGTTCTGTGTCTGGGTGTTATAAAGTTTCATAAGTGTGTATTTAATATTATCTAAGTATCATAAGTATGTATTTAAAATTATATAAGTATTCTATCAGTCATCTAGTCACCATAATAAAAGCTGTGCTTAGTTTGGGGCTAAATGGTGTTGTGTGCCAGCAATATTTATTATTTATTATTCTTTGAACTATGCGCCGACTCGCCGCCGGCCGACTCGCGAGTCTATAGAACATTTCAATTTTTACGCGTGGCCAGATCTGGCCCTTCAACGAGCCTACGGTTAATTACAGTTAAGAATCAAAGTATTTTGTTTCATGCACTGCTATCCCACCTGCCGAATTCATGTGTTAAATTGGACAGGTGGTTTTTGCACTTGCCACCATAATATACTCTTCCGTAATGGTTATGACACATGTGACTTTTTTTTACTACTTATTAAGTAACCTCTTTAAATAAGTAGCTAATCAAGGATTTAAAATCCTGGGAAATACCATGACCTTTATTTTTTTTATTAAATAGCTACCTACTTACTTAACTAGTATTTATAAGATTGCCTCTGATATATAGTGTGATATAAATTAATAAAAATTAATAAATAAATAATGCCGGACATTTCACACAGCATCATCTGGCCCCAAAGTAAGCAGAGATTGTGTTATTGGTGGCACGTGACTGATATAATAGAATAGAAAATATTTATTAAACGTCACATATCAAATACAGTGCAAATGTAATATAAACTAGTCTATGTACAGTGATACATACTTATTTACCATTTTTTTGTAAGTGTATTTCTTTTCGTGTGTTATCTTGTGTTTAGAGACCTACAATGTGTTTTTTTTATTAAATGCCCATCCTTGGCGTTCTTATTCAGAGAAACTGAAAAGCTTCGACAATTTGTACTTACTGTGTCGTAGAGAGTAGTTATTAGTAAAGTTTATAGTTTATAGCCGAGGTAAATCTCCGATGTATGTTTTAAATAAATGCGCGTCGGCACTTTTTCAAGCTCAAGGAATCCACTATTGTAAAACGAAATGAAAAATATATGATTTTGGCATTGTATGGGATATCTAAAAAAAATCCCATTCAAAACCATCAAACTACTAAAATCGTTCAGAACTATCGTTAATATTTCTCCTCACATTAAATTATTAACTATTATTAAATTCATATTATTTAGTAAAACGTATATTAAAACTGTCCAAAATGCTACATAAATGACATAATGCGAGGCGTCGGCCGCAGAACGACATTTATTGATAGTCCTCTTAATAAGATTAGGGTATCTAACGAAGCCAACCTCACTATTACCAAACCTCAAGTTACCGCCTCACTTCAAAGGTTTCAATTAATTATAATAAATAATGCTTGGCATTTCACAAGCATCATCTAGCCCCAAAGTAAGCAGAGCTTGTGTTATGAGAACCACATGACTGATATACTACTTACCTATATACTTTTTTTGTAAATACTTTATAGGAACATATATTTTAAAGGAAGCTTACTTTGTGCATAATAATTATCCAGTACCTACCTATTATCAAACTTACATAATCTTTATATATCCTAAACGGCTGGACCGATTTTGATGAAATTTTTGTGTGTGTTCAAGTGGATTCGAGAATGCTTTAGATTTTTTTTCTTTTTTAAACGTGCGTACGAAGTCGTGAACGGGACAGCTAGAAATTATATAGTACCTACCTATTTCGGTTAGATACTGCAAATTGCTGTTTAACTTTTTAGATACAAAATATTGGAAAAAAACTTAGTTAACCCAATTTTATATACTTACCTATTATTATGTGTCTCGTGCAACTTAAGATATTATATTTTTTTCCTGTGTTGTTTAAGTTACAGTTTAAGTACTCTAGGTACCCCAGAACAGAGGGGACTCCTCTAACACAGATGTAAATTTAAAAGATGATATCCCAATCCTACCATTTATGTACATGTAACTAAAATAAAAAGATATTTGATTTCGATTTGATATTTGCAGATCATACAAACATTGATAATCTGCAAATATAAAATCCCGTGGTTAGAATCGAATCCCCGAAAAACCGCGTCTCAGGCAGGCCTTTCCCACTGCACCACACAGATCGTCAACTAAACTAACATTTCGGTAATTAATAGAACTTGGTTATAATAACAATAGCTCCTCGGCTGTTCGCGAGAGCTACTAGATATACTCTGACAGACCTGTCATAAATGCATTACAGGAACTAATGTTGGAAACACTACACCGAAGTAGGGCAAACTGAAACTATCTAACTTCGGCAATACACTGCTATTAGAACATAGTGAACTTAATATGCTGCTTGATAAGATTAAGCTTGTTTATTAGGCAGTTCGTAGAGATGACTCTAATCTGACTGACAAGCTTAGCCTATTAAACCAAATGGGTGCTCCGATTTCGATACGGTTTTTTAACAAGTTAATTAATCCGTGGGATGTTTTTCAACTTCATTTGGTGGTAGGTGAGCATAAAAAGGCTTTAGAACTGTGTTGAACTGTCATAGAAAACATTTTCTCGCACTTAAGAGCACTTAACAGAAAACACCGGAGGATCCTTGTGGTCGTCAAGCGTTGAATTATTAACGAAAATTACGGTAGGTAGCATGTTTTTAAAACAGGTTTTATATCAAAACTTAACGAAATACAAGGCGTTTTGCGACATCAGATGTCTTCGCAAGGTACTCTTGTGGAAATTTCAGCTAAATCTCCGAGATCGTGGTTAGGTACTTGACGAGGGCAATTACTTTTCCTGAAGTGTGGCAAATAACGAGTGACGAGTTTGCCTTAAAAATACAGGAAGGCTTTTTATTAAAAGGTTTATATTTATCTTTTGAAATATAATTCAATATTCGTTTTATGGGTGTTTTCTTATTATTGAGCCAATGACATCAAAAGATGAATCATCAATGTAGACAGGAAATTTCCAATTTAGTTTACAATGTCTCAGCCTAATCAACGATGTGCTTGTATGCGGGTGAAAGAGGGCTCTTTAAATTAGCGCATGTTCCTTGTTATTTATAATTTGTATTAATATATTGAAGACTAGGTGCTGCCCGCGGCTTCGCGCGCGTGGTACCTACATAAAAAATAGCCTATGTCCTTCTCCAAGGTCCCATCTATCTCTATATCAAAATTCATCAAAATCGGTTCGGCTGTTTAGGCGTGAAAACGTGACAGACAGAGAGACAGACAGACTTTCGCATTTATTGAGTTACTTTCGCATTTATAATATTAATAAGGATAATGTACCTAGGTACCTTCCTACCTAGTGGGGCGATTATGGAACTTTGATACTATCAAAACATAGATTAGTATCTATATACTTCAGTTACTATTGATGAATTGGTATTACGGATCGCTGCGATTTCTATCGGCTTCTGTCGCTAGTTACCATGTGAAGTTGGTGTCAAACTATAGCTCAACCAATTTACAAAGTACGATTGTGATAAGCATTTAAATACATCGTATATGATTGATTGAAAGAATGCCTATTGCTAATCGAAATTGATAGACATTGATGCCGATTGCTAATCGAAACTGATAGACATTGATTGTATCAAGAGTTCCATAATCGCCCTACTGATCTAACCAACTACATTCCATACCCAAAATGTATAGCTCGACCAATTTACAAAGTACGATTGTGATAAGCATTTAAATACATCGTATATGATTGATTGAAAGAATGCCTATTGCTAATCGAAATTGATAGACATTGATGCCGATTGCTAATCGAAACTGATAGACATTGATTGTATCAAGAGTTCCATAATCGCCCTACTGATCTAACCAACTACATTCTATACCCAAAATACATGTATACGCAGATACGTCGCTTTAAACATAAGTTTTAAGAGTAATTTCAGTTCGTAAACTTTACGAATTCACGAAGCCTAGTTCACTAATAACCACTGCAGAGGAGTGTGGGGTAAAATGTGGATGTTTAATTCGTGTATATGAAAATTTAAAGCTGAACTTATTACTAAGTTTTTATATTATTCTCAGCTCACGTAGGTACTGAATAGTTAGTAGTTTATTATGAATGGTAGAAGAAAAGATGAAATAAATATATGTATTTGTGTCTGTATGATTGACGTCACCAACTCAGCATTAACTGCGTAGAATAACTACCAATGAGGCACGGATGTCAGCTTTCTCTGCAAGTAAAGTAAATTTTATTGCGTGAACTACATGTGGTACATGGTGGTTTTCTATTGTGCATTTTTTTTATTCAAATTATTGGGGATTAGTCCTCCTGCTGACTAACAGAAGAACTAGCAATAGAGAAGGAAAACTAGAAACAGGGTACAATGTATTCTGCCATGTATGGCGTACAATTTATTTAATTGATACATAAAATTTAAAAGGTCAGTTCATTATTCAAAATAAAATAAAGTCAAAAGAAAAAACAACAAAATTATACAAAAAAAAATTTTTTTTAGGTAATTTTTTTTAACAATTTACATTAGTTTACAGTATTTTTTTTTGTATTTTACAGTACAAAGCACAACCGCATTGAATATACATCTATACTAATATTATAAAGATAAAAGATTTGATTGTTTGTTTTTTGTATTGAATAGACTCCGAAACTACTGGACCGATTTGAAAAAATATTTTACCGTTGGAAAGCTACAATATCCTCGGGTCACATAGGCTACTTTTTATCCCGGGTAAATTGGATTGTCCCGAGAAAAATCCTTAACGCAGGCGAAGCTGCGCGCGGATGCTAGTATTTAATATTGAAGTAGCTAAAGATACTTATTAATAAGGTATTATTCAACAAAACGTTATTAATTTTCAGTAGCTGGTAGGTAAGTTACCTTTAGCGCCCGTTCATGACACGATATCAACGCGATTTCAACGCGCGCTGATCGCGCGCTGATCGCGTGCTGATCGCGCTCGCGTAGCTTTTGATTAGCGCATGTGTCGAGTCCTCTCAGAGTCGCGTGGGGGGACCGGAGGCGGCGCGGGCGCTGCGCGTGTGCGACTCGTGTGCGAAGCGGTTACTATTTGGGCGCTCGTATATTAATATCGATAAAATATGTACTTTATTTGAATGACATAAACTGTAAATTCAAAAGTTTTTGAGACGCAAGCAGCGCCTACGAGATTCGCGCGCGGTGTCGCGCCGAAAAAAATCGCGCTCGTGTGAACGTGCGCTTACGTTGGGTAGATAATTAGAACGTTCACGTTGGCTTGGAAACCAAGCTGCTTATTGTTGCTTTCAAGAAACTAATTACGATTCGTTATACCATACCAATACTGGCTTAATTCTTAAGGCGGTGCCTTCAGCAAATTAGCTTTTGTATGGAAAAAAATATGTATTTTTATAGCTATTTGGTGGCTATCTACTCGTTTATTGAAAGAATAATGGTTATAAAAGATATATGGTATGTATTTTCAATATTTTGCCTCCTACTCCCTCGTTTCGAATTGCTTTTAAAGTAATTGTTAGTTTAATAATTTAATAATGAAATGATGTCTAAAATGTTCAATAATCAAGACTTCTGAAGTTGACGTCGTTTTATCTTGCAGGTTACACTAATAGGCGGAAAGTAATCTAATTAAAACATTATTCGTTAAACTTTTTTCAGAATTCCTCATTTGAATGTCTTCTGTTAAAATAAAAGGTGTGCGTCTTGGGACGCCTGACAGAAGTGATAACTTTAACTAATCTAACTAGCGCTGTGGGTTAGAGTGAGAGAGGAGGAGCCTGCCTACCGCTGCCGTATGCGTGAGAGAAAGGGAAGCCAGACAGACTGGCGCCGTAACGCGTCACGTAACGAAACTGTTTACCCTTCCATAAGAAGTTATCACTTGAAAAATTGCGATTTGAGGGCCGTGAATACGCGTCAAGATAATTTGATCAGGGAGTCGCCTTAATAATAACTTACGCTGTTTCCCGTGAGATGTAGAGTTGTAGACTTGTGGCCGGTGTTCTGCAGTCGTAAATAACCACTTCTCCCGGGAAATTCTTGGAGCGTTGGATTTATCATCCAAGAAGCTTAGCGATAACTTCCACATAATCGTATATTCACCCCACTCAAATCAAATCATAACATACGGATAGAGAGCAAACAGACTATATGTCGACCTCTATAAAATATACCATATGCGGTGACATCCGACCGACAACCCTACTAATGCACGCGGAGACATTCGCAATAAAAATCGCATTCAAAACAATAAACGCAAAAATATTCGTTACATTTTTCTGTCAAAATTCTTGTCATATTTTTAGTCTCTATAACCCGATGTTAAAGCTCAAAGTTCCATAGGTTTTTATATGAAATGCGGTTTCAGAGGTGTGACGACATGTGTGGTAAAGGGTATTGCGAAGGGTAAAGAGTTGTTTTCTTTATGGTTTTGGTAAACAAAGAGCAGAGGGCAAAGGGTAACAAGTTCGCGCCTACCACCCGCTGAGCTGCGCTTTTTGCCCAAAACGTGGATTATGTTGGAAATTGTGATATCTATTTTATTTAACAAAGGGTTTTATTTCACTTTCATTGTTGTGAACGTGGCCTTATCTTTTGATATATTATATTATAGCTATTTATTTGACGCTACCGTCTTGCAGTGATAGATCACTGCAAGACTAGAGATCAGTTGAGCTATCTATAGATCGTTTCAAACGGTCCTTAGATAGCTCACCTGTTTTACATGTATTTTATATTATTGTATTTAGTTCTGCACATTTCTGTAATTATTCCTGCATAAAAATATGTTTGAAAACTTTCGTGTTTTCCTAAATAATGCTCAACATTGCACACAGCAGCATCATCTAGCCTGAAGTATAAGCAGAACTTGTGTTACAGGAACCACATGACTGACATACTTATATCCTTTTTGACGTGACAGCGTCTAATAAGTCGATGAACGCCGGCTGCACGCACGAAAACGGATGATTCATTGTCCCGTTACGCTCATTGTAACGTTACGATAGTAGCGAGAGCGCGGCGGACAGATGCGGCGGTTTCCGCTGCTGCTATCTGTTTTGTTATGACGTTGTCACGTTATACTATCGACCGTAAACCAACTTTGCAGAAAACCATTTTTTTTTATAAAGACAGTTAAACACCCAAAACCAACAAATATTTATAGATCGTACAAACATTTGTTCCGTGGCGACAATTGCACCCGCAACGTTCTGCGTCTCAGACGGGCCTACGCCCATTGCGCCACAGATATCGTCAAATTTATTTTCTCTATTCACCACTGTCAGCAGTAGTAGAAATAGATATTGATTCGCTACGGAAATTAAAGCTGCAATATTTCAGAAACGGCAATAAATTCAAAACTTTTGAGCGTATATCAATGGCATATTTAAATGATCGCACTTGTCTCCCCGCATACGAAGATTCGCTTCAACTTCAATTTACATTTATATTCCTAGCAATTTCTTTTAGTACCTATGTTTACGAGTTAAAGTTCATTTTTCCAAATCACCACTAGCTAATATTGCCAGCTTATAAATATGGAATGGACTGACAAGTGGCACTTGGGACAATTGAATTTGTGAAATAGTTTGCGATACCCTCTCGATTATTTTTTAACAAATGTCGCGGTACATTATCTGACAATACGATGCGGTTATATCGCGGGGTGGGTCACGCCATATTGGGACACTTTAAAAAACGCATCAGTAAATTAAATGTAATTGTTCGCTTGTTAACCAAACTGAGGGGGAGCCGTTTTATTTCTCTCGGACTCAGAGCTTAACTGATTTTAAATTGTTTACCAAATTTAATATACCTAATTGAAATAATCTATTTCAATCAAAAAAACATTGTTCCTTTAAAAAAAATGCTTTGATATACTATATACCTACTCGTAAGTACATATTTATGAGTCCAAATTTTTTTAAACATTTGTTTTTTCGCTATAATAATATGTAGGTACGGATGTAACTGATGGTGCAATAGATGCACCAAAGTAATAAGTTAATAAACACATTGTTCTCTTCGCTGCAATCGAACAAAGGCTACAAAAAAGCTTGGTCCAGTCATCGTGACATAAGGTGTGAATGTTCACAATTTGCTGGCCATTCACAACACACATAAAAGATGTCCCGCGCGTGGCCCATTTGTGCCCACTTGACCCTAACTTGCGTGCATAAATTATGCATAATCATCTACTCAACTACATTATCATCTGTCCTATCGATTTGTACGGGAACAGGGATTTTTTTCTGGATAAAAAACACATAGTCACAGCTGTAATCCCCGGGCTCTGTAGACCTCAAATCACTATCTTTTCTTTTATTTTTTATGGTATAAAACAAAGTCGCTTCCCCTTGTCTGTCTGTCCCTATGTATGCTTAGATCTTTAAAACTACGCAACGGATATTGATGCGATTTTTTTAATAGATAAAGTGATTCAAGAGAAAGGTTTATATGTATAATACATGCATAATATGGTAGAGAAACACTGATAATTTTAGAGGTTTCTAATCACATTAGACATTCTGTAGTATATTAATTTAGTATAAGCATTCCACCCTTGCGAAGCTGGGGCGGGTCGCTAGTGTTTACTATAATAAAGTAAATTGATTGCGTGAAATACAATTTGCTATTTTATCGTGCATTTAATTATTTAATCAGTTGAACTATCAATCGTTTTAAAAGGTCCTTAGATAGCTCAACTGTTACACGTGTATTTTATATTATCGTATATTATTATGTACGTTTCTGTAATTTTGTAATGTTTTCTACATTACACAACAATGTCACAACACACTACAATGTATTCTGCCATGTTTGCCGTGCAATTCAATCAGTCATCTGGGTATAGTACAAGCTATGCTTAGTTTAGATGCTGTGTGAATTGTCCAGCAATATTTATTGTAACCATAAATAGATGATACAAATATTCTGAATTTGTTATGCAAGAACTTATAATATTTATTATAAGTTCTTGTTTTCGAATTTTTAGTTTAGTAAGTTAATTTTTTGTACCTATTTGTAAGCTTGTTGAATAAAAATTATATTTGTCTGTAACAAATAAAAAAAATATCTTTTTCACTTTCAAAACTTTCATGGGATGTACTATGCGAATTTGCACTCGCACCGCGCGAACCATGAATGTTAGAGGCAAACTCACGGATCGCGAATCAAACTCACTCTGATAAAGATTCTCTAGATGAATCAAAACAGTTCCGTGCCTCCATCGACAAAATAATACGTGAGTAAACCCCGTGTTTATCAAAATGTTAAGTAACTTGCCAAAACATTAAATAGATGGGTAAATATTTAGTACTTACCTACTATTCCGCCAATCTATTCCCAAAGAGATAGACACGATGCAGAAGCATCCGGGCGAGAGGGAGAAGCATGCGGGCATGCATCTCTATCTTGTCTAACTCATTAGAAATAGATTAGCGTAATAGTACTAAATTTTTGCCCATCTATTTAATGTTTTGTAATGGATTTCCGCAAGGTCACGCCTGAATCAATTACCTCTGTTACTTGCCGTTATTATACCAACAGAAGTAATACCATCCAACAATTAACGTATCATAGATCTAGAGATGCAAGTAGAGCACATCTCGCTAACATGAGCAAACCATGAGGTGGATACTAATAAAACGATGATTCCGTTCATAAAATTAAACCCTTCGTTTTTTAATCCAACGGGCAGTAATAATTAGAAATTAAGGCGTGTCAACGCAAAATAATTTTATCAGCAAAAAAATATCTTTTACCCCAAAATGGGCTTTTAAATTGCGTGGATCATCCATGCATACTAATCTGATAAAAAACGTTAGATTCTAATGAATGTTTAGCAAATAATCGTTACGTAAAATCTACGCTCTTTTATCGAAAGTTAGAAGCTTTTGGGGATGTTATCTGTAAAGTATTAGAATAATGTTAGGATTTGTTTATCTAATTTGCTTAGATAACATCTAAATCTGAATCAGGTGCGTGCGTTCGCTTTTTTAAACATACCCGAAATAATTAAAATAACAACAAAACGTTTTATTTGTGGTGCGTTTATTTGGCCTACCCATATTATATATATACAAAATACATCTACTTTCCACTAAAAATGTATTATAGGCTCAAATTTCATTCAATGAAGACGGTTTCTTTTAGATTTTAAAACGTAATTATTTGTAACTACACTTACTTACTTTATATATGTAGAAACAACCAGGCCCGAGTCAAATACTTGCAGATCATTAGAAACATTTCAGGTGGCGGGAATCGAACCTAAGTCCACTGCGCCACAGAGGTCGTCAAAACTAATGCTAAATACTGGGAAAGGTATCAGACAGCTCTTAGGTCACATGATAAAAATTAACACAAGCCTTCCGTCATTGTCTGGCAACGAAATTATCAAACTTTTACGAAACACGGACGTGTATTATGTAGAAAACCATTCTTACACCATCTCCTCTCACTTCTTTTCTAAAATACAATTTCCTTGAAAAATAGTCCAAGAATTTAGAATCATTATCATTAACATAGTATAAAACAAAGTCGGTTCCCGCTGTCTGTCTGTCCCTATATATTATATGCTTAGATCGTCAAAACTACGCAACGGATTTCGATGGTTTTTTTAATAGATAAAGTGATTTAAGAGGAAGGTTTATATGACGTATAATACATACATAATATAGTAGAGAAACACTGATAATTTTAGAGGTTAGCGTAAATTGGTTCAACGTATTAAAACTACTGAGCTACAGCAACACGTGGCCGGGTCATCTAGTTAGCTATATAGGTAAATAAAATTTGCTTCTACTCAGTTGGTAATCGCCTTCTGCGCTGTAGATTGTGGGTTCGATTTCCACCCAGGAAAAAAAATTATGTGCTTATAGATGTTTGTTTTGTGTCTGGGTGCAATTGAGTATAAGAAGTATGCATATTAAAAAACAATCTCATCAGTAATCTGGTTACCATAGTACAAGCTATGCTTGGAGCTAGATGTTGTATGTATTGTGCGTCTATATTAATTTATATTAATTTCTTAATTTAATTAAAGTTATGGATTCCCAACCCAGTTTTTAATTGAAAGATAAACTCTTAATAATAATTGTGCAACTCGCGATAAAAAACGGATCGTAAAATCTGAATGTTAATTATTGAAGAATTCAACGCCTGCTCCGTTTTAATTAAATCCGGTAAACTGGCGAGTTCTTTCAGTTCACACAATAATGAGGGCTGCGGTAATGAGCTGCCAGGACCTGGGACCAATCTACCTACTGCTTATTACTAACTTTAGGATGTCTATTATTTATTATTCACTAGCAACCCGCCCCGGCTCCGCACGAATGAATTATCTAACTAATATGCGGAAGAAACTCTGTGTCTTTCTATCTATTTGTAACGATTTCACGCCTAAACCGCTGAACCGATTTTGATGAATTTTGAAATAGAGATATATGGGACTTTGGAGAAGGACATAAATTTCTTTTTATGTAGGTACCAAGCGTGCGAAGCTGCGGGCAGCAGCTAGTAATATATTACTGTATAACTTTTTACTAATATTATAAACGCGAAAGTTTGTAAGTATGTATGTTTGTTACTCTTTCACGGAAAAACTACTCAATGGATTTCAATGAAACTTTACAATTATATAGCTTATATATCAGAATAACATATAGGCTATAATTTATATAGATATTGTGTAAATTGTTGAAAATATAACGATAAGTGTCCAGTAAGTAGAAAAAAAATCTTCCATCTGCGAGCTATTCTGACGTGCGCTGCAAAAACTGTTAGATATACACGAAGTAGTAATCCTGCGCAGACAAAGTCGCGGGCACCAGCTAGTTGGTATTAAATTGGCCAAGTGCATGTGAGCACGCACAGTGAAGGCTTCCGAGGTCAGTATAAGAATGACTAGTGCTCAGCTCCCAAACTAATTTGACATCGTCTAATTAGCATATCAAAAAATAAATTTATGGACCTTTTTATCTTGAGAGAAATCAGGCTGTTATTCAAAATCTAGTAATCTAATACCTTTAAGCGAGCAATTCTTGTACATATGTATATATATATTATCTGAATCTCGGAAACGACTCCAACGATTTTCATGAAATTTAGTATGTAGGGGGTTTCGAGGGCGATAAATCGATCTAGCTAGGTTTCATTTTTAGAAAACGTTTTAATCCGTGTTTTCAAGCAATGAAAAACTGCTACAGTATAAATAATATGGATACGGAGGTAAATTTCGCCGCTATCTATAACTCCACCTGAGCTATAACCTTGTTATTGCTAAAAACAAAAATAGGTGAGAAATCGGGCGGTCCCGAAACCAGAAGACCCATAAAAAAAACCGAGCAAAGCTCTGTCATCCAGATACTATACAATAATATAAACATGAAACAGTTGCTATCTAAGGTCCGTTTAAAACGATCTATATATGGTTCAACTGATCCAGATCACTGCCAGAGGGCAGCGTATTTTTTTTGTGAAACTACAACTAATTTCTTAAACATTTCTGGTTTCTCAAAACAGCAGTTTAGCCGGTAGGAGGTAGCTGACCTCTATCAAAAATGGCCACTTCAAGCTTAATATTTATCAAACGAATATGTATCGAAAAAACTGTTTAAGAAAACTCGTATCTTTAAAATACCTATCTAACGATTTGCCACACGATGGAGTAGTAATATATAAAAAACTAGCTGACCCGGCTACGCGTTGCTGTAGCTCAGTAGTTCTAATGCGTTGAACCAATATACCCTAACCTCTAAAATTATCAGTGTTTCTTTACTTATATTATATATGTTTCATACATATAAACCTTTCTCTTGAATCATTCTATCTATTAAAAAAAACACATCAAAATCCGTTGCGTAGTATTAAAGATCTAAGTATACATAGGGACAGACAGACAGCGGGAAGCGACCTTGTTTTATACTATGTAGTGATAATCAACCCCATTTTACACGTAGGGAAGGTTTCCCTAAAAACTGTTTTATTTCATATTACCGTGCTAAATATGATCACGATAAAACTGATATTCTTCGAGCAAGAGCAAGATTAGGGTCGGACAAACAGACAGACAGACGGACAAAGTGAAACTATAAAGTTTTTTGTCGACTTCGGAACCCGAAGCCCGTATTTTTGTGTATATACGCGATCGTATAGACAAACAAACGATCGCGAGGACTTTCTTTTATAATACAGAAGAAAGAAGAAGAAAGAAAGCATTTATTCTGTCCACCACTCAAAATACAAAAGAAAAAATAGGAATAGGAAATTTACAAAACAACAATTACAATAATAAACTTTAAATAAATTTCCTCTAGGGTGGCGAAATGGTATTCAGCTGAGCATAATGCTGCCGCTTGTTACCATGTGACAGACCTGGTCTTCCGCTGAGGCCAGTGTTGATTTCACGGACAACTTGACTCGAATCAGGGCTTACAATCATTTTTTTTAATAAAAGTAACTTAAAATATGAAACAAACTACACAAGATACATTAACTCAACAAGATATGTGACATAACATTTTATATGTGATATAACTCAAATATGTGATCTTCAGTTTCTTTTAGGTAGTAAGTGTACCCTTTTAAATGAATTGTACCTACATCCACGTGGTCCATTGTACTACCGCTAATAAGTTTGTTATAATCATTACATGGTATAAAACAAAGTCGCCTCCCGCTGTCTGTCTGTCCCGATACATCAGGATACATAGTTTTAAAGATCTGAGCATACATGCTTAGATCTTTAAAACTATGCAACGGATTTTGATGCGGTTTTTTTAATAGATAGAGTAATTCAAGAAGAAGGTTTATATGTATAATATATTAATAATATAGTAGAGAAACACTGATAATTTTAGAGGTTACCGTATATTGGTTCAACGTATTAGAACTACTGAGCTACAGCAACGCGTGGCCGGGTCAGCTAGTAAATAATAAATATGAATAATGTCGAACATTTCATCTGGCCCCAAAGTAAACAGAGCTTGTGTTATGAGTACCACATTTCTCCCGCAGCGGGAATCGAACCCGCAACCTTCTGCGTATCAGCCGGCCCTTGGCCCAATGCACCACAGAGATCGTTTATACCTTATCTAAAGCCTAACACGTACCATCAAATTAATCAGTGCGGCTTAAACCCTGTTATTCTGCCTTCTATTCTCTGTTATATGTGAATTTTAACATGTTTTTTTCAATGCATGCGTCTAGATCAGATCTACACAAAAAAAATCCTTGTTACACAAAAAATTCGCAACGGATTAACAGAGCGATGGATTCTGCAATGCGCTCTAGAGATAAAATAATGCTGTCAACACCAACCCGCTCGGCTGTGTCGGTTGGTCGGCGGGCTTGGTGTTTAGCCTGCATCAGTTATATTTTTATATTTTTAGTTATATTTATTCTTCTCGCAAGTTCTACAACTTGAACGCTGCGTCCCATTTCCCAGCGCTATTGAGTTCATGATACAGACGACAATACAATACCCCACCACGATACAAATAGCACAATACGTATACTTCCATAATAGTACTATAAATTACAACTCGACTTGGCATCTGTAACAAAATTTATAAGAATTGTACATAAAGTGTTACATAAGACCAGACGAGTTTCTTAATCGATTCTTCTGGAACTGGGGTTAGGAGGAACCGGTACCTAGATTCACTAGCATGTCAGAAGGCTATGCAAAGTGGTCCTTGTGATTTTATGGAATAAAAAATATTTTTATTTTTATTCGATAATGTCTCTTACGGTATGTTTGTTTATTACCTAAAACACAGATGAACGGATCTTGATGAAATTTCGTATGTAGATAGATATGTTTCTTGGGTAGCGTAGGATATATAGATAGATAGAAAATACCTTATTTTCACATAAACACAATGGATTACCGCTAACGCTACCGCAAAACCTAGTTTTTGTAGTAGGTATTAAATTAATAAATCATTATTGGTGGACCATGAAAACAACACCACTCCAGCCACAAACTAAGTTTCATTCATTTATTTATTTATTTAACAATATACATTGTATTCGAATACATAACATTAAATTGGCCTAAAATTACACATAATTCAAAACAAGCATAGCATAGCTTCTATTATAGTGACCAGATGACTGATAGAATTTTTTGTTTTATTTATTTCTTTGTATTAATTCTAATATTTCTTTGCATTAATTATTTTTTTGTATTAATTAACACAAAGAATACTTATGATACTTTATAACACCCAGACAAAGAAATAACACAACCTTCACACAATTATTTTTTATGTAACGGAATCGAACTCCCAACCTACAGCGCAGAAGGCATAACTACTACCAACAGAGCTGACAGTTTATCACAAATGTTATATTTCAAATAATATTTACCTTCAGGAAAAAAACAAGAGTAGAACCATAATCTATATGACCGTATTATAAATAACACCACAAAGGTTATGTTAAAATTAACCCAGGTCAATAACTTCTATGTTTTACGAGTTGAGATAAATGTGATGAATCATTTCGCATGTAACAGTGACTATTGATCTCACTTGCCCCCCCTTCCGTCTGCAAGGGACCGTTTCCGGAATAAGTACGCTCTGAGGGTCAAAATGTTGTCATGATTGGGTTCATGAATGTTGACTTTGCTTATTGGTCGTGTCAATTGGTTTCATGATCACCATGAGACATGGACCTAAGTCCACCACTAAGTCCATCATCCGTATAATGATCACCGAGGACTAATCATCTTGTAGGATAACTAAGTACATTCGACTGCAACAACAACGCGACATCAATATCTGAAAATCAGACACAAATTGTAAAAAAACATTATTGATTTTTCGAAACGACTGAAATATAACTTTTTTTACGTTTTCAACCCCATTTTGAACCTCCGCCATTTTGAAAAATTTCCAAAAACTGAATCGACAAAAAATTCTATATAGTTATAGAACCTGCTCACAAAATTTCACGTGAATCGGTTGAGAAATGCGACCTGTAGAGGAGAACACCCGGACAGACAGACATACGAAAGCATTTTTGCCTAAGCTGAAACGGAGACACTCGCTTCGCTTGGTCATCTAATTCAAAAAGAAACAAAGCCTTCGACGCCACTACAGCCCGAACCAATTATGTTTATATTACACAGATCTTGCAATGATCACAACGAACATTTCTCCGACATTGTAATGTTCATCACAAAAATGTTTGTCCTGGGAGGGAATTGAACCCTCAACCTACAGTGTAGAATGAAAAAATTGTCGCAAGTTATATAATATTGGGATCATAATCCATGTGTTATGAATTTCAGTGTGAGCGTGCCCGGCTACGCAGGTAGCTTGTCTTCAGCTCTGCCCAGTGGGGGCGCCGCGGCCTGGGAGCGACTGGGCGCAGAGATGGTGCTGTCAGCGCTGGTGGCCAGCGCCTACTTCGCGGCGATGGAGAGGCGCTGGACCGGCTCCGCACCGCTTTTACTTGGAACTGCATATTGCGCGGCTAGCTTCGTATCGGTAAGTTTGGAGCCTCATTCACTCCTAGGACTAATACTATGTGAATGTGAACCGAACACATTCATAACACGATACTTGTCCTATGTCCTATTTGTCCTGTCCATCTAATATTAGACGATGTTTATTTTATTTTATTTTATTTTATAACTTCTAAGAAAACTTACAGCTAGGTACATCAAAAGACTAATATATAACTATTACATACTTACTGAAAGTATCTACATAATTATAATAGTTGATGGCCAATTACAAGTTTTCACATATAAATTTAAGTAAAGATTAATTAAAAACAGTAAAAGTAGACGACTATTCGAATTCGACGAATTCAGAATTTAGATTAAAAGAAAAAAAATATAAATAAGTTAGTTCCCAATAAAAATAGATAGATAGGTCTAGTAATATAATTAAAAGGATATTGCTAACTTATTCTATAAAGAAATGTTCATTTAATATGCGTTTTAATGCAGTTACTGAGGTATTAAATACATCAATACCATCATCCGCCTTAGCTAAATTGTTGAATGAAGTACATGCCCTTAGAACTAATTATAGGTACATAAAGTACATTAGGATTTCTTAATGTAGCCCTGTTAGTGCGTAATCCTAAGAGTTCCAATAACTCCGAGCAGTCCACCTTGCCATTTGCTATGCCCAAGAGATACGATAAATCAAAGATTTTCCTCCGTTCATAAAGTGGCAGAAAGTGAAATTTACGGCATCTTGATAAGTAGTCGAGTAGAAAGATTTTAGCGCGATACTGTAGATAACGCACAAATCTCCTTTGTATACCTTCCAACCGTGAAATATAAACGTCATAACATGGGTTCCAGACTTGACACGCGTATTCTAGATGGCTACGTACAAACGCACAATACAAGATTTTAAATGTTTTTATATATGTGAATTCTGATGACATACGAAAAACGAAGATCAGTGCACGGGATGCCTTATTAACCATTTTATTGATATGGTCATCGAACAGAAGTTTGCTATCAAAATATACGCCTAAGTCTCTGATTGAATCTACTCGTATGAGCAGTGTACTATGAAGAGTATAATCAAATTTGATAGACGTTAGTTTACGAGTGAAAGAACAAACGTAACATTTCGCGACTTTTAAATCTAATTTATTTAGAGTACAGTAGTTTTGAAATCGAAAAAGGTCGTCCTGTAGGAGATAGGCATCACTGATAGACTGTATCCTGTAAATAATTTTCATGTCAACAGCGTAAAGAATGATTTTAGAGTGATGAAAACAGGACGAAATATCTTCTATATGATAAAAATCTATTGCTGTTCGTTAGTCTCGCTAAAACTCGAGAACGGCTGGACTGGTTTAGCTGATTTTGGTGTTGAAATGTTTGTCGTAGTCCAGGGAAGGTTTAAAAGGTCAGAAAATATGATTATTTTTAATTATTGATTTATTGAGGCGGTACGAAGTTTGCCGGGTCAGCTAGTGTTAATAATTATGCTAAAGAGTATGTTGTGTGAATTTTCCACCTACGACCTCTGTGGCGCAGTGGGCCAAGGCTCGGCTAAGATGCAGAAGGTTGCGGGTCCGATTCCCGCCGCGAGACAAATGTTTGTATGATTTGCAACTATTTGTCTCTGGTTTGGGTATTTCTATGTGTAATATGTATGTATTACAAAAAAGTAGTATATAAGTTACGTAGTACCCCTAACACAAGCTCTGATTACTTTGGGGCCAGATGATGCAGTGTTAAATGTCCTGCATTATTTATTTATTAACTTGGACGAATAACACATCAGCTACGGGTCGTTTTACAGAACACTACACCTAGGGCCAGGCGTTGCTATTTCCAATAGCCGTACTAGTTTATACCAACAAGGTACAAAATAAGAAGCTCGGATTCTCAGACGAGCCATTATTCAATTCAGCGTCTCTACCTGCTTTTGTAAAGCGACAGCTGTCGGGATCTTTTGTATGTAGGTAAGTATTTTCGTGCACATCTGTCCGCCGGACAAAAGTGTTCACGTAAAAACTTGTGGAGATAAAAGATGCTCCAATTGAATACCCGGAAATATCTAAAGATGATAAATAAACCTGCGCAAATTACAGTTTTTATATAGATATGTGTAGAGATACAATATGTATCCTTGGCGTATCGTATCGTGTATACGGGACTTTTCAATTTATCTGTTTTATTATAACAAAAGAAAAGTACCTATGTATAAAAAAAGAGCGCATTTGATCCTTTCACACTGGATCGAAATAACTATTGACACGATAATAAGTTTAATCATAGGTTAAAGAGCCTGTGTATAATATGTAAATATATATATGTATAAGTAGTAGGTATATCGGTCACATGGTTCCTAAAACACAAGCTTTGCTAATTTTGGGGCTAGATGATGCTGTGTGAAATGTCCGGTATTATTTATTTATTCATTTATTTATGGTAAACGTCTAACTAGCGGTAACCGCTAGTAAGGAAGAAAGAGAATGAATCCCAGTTTAAGTCCTTCTTTTAAATCTTAAGGATGAAAAAAAAAGGAGAACAAATTTTGTATTGTTTTTTTTGTATATATATGAGGTATAATGTTTTATTTGCAGAAATTACATAATAATATGAAATACATATAAAACAGTTGAGATATCTAATCCCCGTTTAAAACGATCTATAGATAGCACAACTAATACAGATCAATCACTACCTGTGGGAGAATCCCCAAGACACTGGCGGCATTGCCACGTTGAATTGCAATGTCAATACGCTGGGCCAGCATGGTGATTATGGAACTTTTGATACAATCAATGTCTATCAGTTTCGATTAGCAATCGGCATAATTTCAATCATTAGTTTGAATGTAACTAGAACAAGTTTTGACATCTCACGTTTACATCTCAGATCAAATAAATATAAAGACAAAGTGCAGCGAATCACCAAAGCTAAACATTGTTAATATTTTATGTGTTTTAACTAACATAGATATCATGTTATTTAATTATTACTAACATAGGTAAAATATGGATCAATGTTCTGAAATAAAATTGTATTATTTTTATTATTAAAACCTAAAACCCATGCTCTTCTATGTAAATACCTACACATTCTCTTCTATATAAATACATTCCCTTAACACTTTTTATGTGACGGAATCACCGCAAAACAAGTATTTTTCGACAACATGATATACACTACAGATTGCTCTACTTATTAATACAAGTATGTATGTAATGTATGTACTTAGACTAAGAGCAAGGAGCATGAATTAGGTGTATGTGTCTGGGTGGGTGCGAGTATTAACACAGAGGTTACGGTTTTTGTGGCTTCACTTTATTTGATGATTTAGTTTTTAAATGAGTTAATAACCAAATATCTAATTTGAGCATCTAACAGATTTGGATAAAATAATAAATAAAAATAAATAATGCTGGACATTTCACACAGCATCACCTAGTTAGCTCCAAAGTAAGCAGAGCTAGTGCTCATTCAATGATTCTTTGAAGTGATTCTTTGACCTTTTACTGTTTGAACGTTTTTATAAACTTTGACTATGACTTTGACGAAATCATCATTTTAGCAAGACGAAAAGGGTGTGTACGCTCTCGACTTAGAAATATAAATTATTATTAGTATAACAGTTACTTTTTTGATGCTACTGTTATTTCATGTTTTTGTGTTGTATTGTATTTAATTTTATTGTATTGTATTATGTAACTTTTAAGTCTAAAATCTGAAAATCTCACCTCGCCTCACCTCACCTAACCACATCTAACCTCACCTGACCTCTCCTTGCCTCAGCTCACCTCGCCTCGCCTCGCCTCACCTCAGCCCACCTCACCTAACCTCATTTTATTTACTTAATTTTGACTCTACTTTACCGACAGATGCCCTCGTTGAATCCTGCACGGTCACTAGGTCCGTCGTTTGTGCTGTCACGTTGGGAAGGGCACTGGGTTTGCTGGGTCGGCGGCGTTGGAGGCGGCGTGCTAGCGGCCCTCACGCACGAGTGGCTCAAACGGCGTCCGAGAGGTCAGTTACTGCTGGTACACTTCTGTTATACCAGAAATACCAAAAGCCACAGAGTTCAAGCCACGCCTCCACAGTCGACACTAGCGCCACCTAGAAGTCCTGTGGAGTGCAAATCCCCGCGAAGTGCCCCTCGTGCCTCTCCGACCCCCGGTGGTCTGTGCGTGACCCCCGCTACCGTGCCCCTCGGCATGGTAGCGGGAGGGTCCCCCCCGCCGGCCAGTCGTGAGCACCCGGGTGTGCGTCCACGAACCGCCCTCCGTTCTCGGTCCTCATACCGTGCTCCAGCCACTACCCGGTGTTTTATGGAAAACAGCTTGGTAGTGGCGAACAGCATCACCGCCCGCAACCACATCTGACTCCGATTCTCGCCCATCTGACTGACCAACGCAACCATAGATGCCCAGACACCCGCCTGCTAACACCCGAGCGGTCCGTAATGCTACTCGAAGAAGCGCTGTGGCACCCGCTACTTATGCAGCCAGCAGCAGCAGCTGCTCTCCATCCCCCAACGAGCCAGGGACTCGCCGGCAGCGGAACTGAGATTCCGCCCCGGCCGAAACTGAGATTCCGCCCCGGCCGAAACCGGATGCTAGATATGTCCATCGCCACTGATTTCTGATCACACAAGCGCCGTGTGTGCGCCGTGCGTCTTGTGTCGTGCTGTGAGAACTCCACGTGCTGCGTGCGCCTCGTGCCGCGCGCGCCGTGTGCCATGCCCTGGTTGCACTCGCCCTGTGCTGAGAGCCCCATGTGCTGCGCCACGTGCTGTGTGCGCCTTGTGCCGCGCGCGCCGTGTGCTGCACCATGGCTGCACTCGCCTTGTGCTGAGAGCCCCATGTGCTGCTCCACGTGCTGCGTGCGCCCTGTGCTGCGCGCGCCATGCTGTGCGAGCCCCAGCACCCCACTCCCCACTCCCCCCCCATTGATTACCAGGACCAAGTCCACCATAGCGCACCTAACTCCGCAGACGCGGATACAGGAAGCGCTTAAACCCCCTTGAAGGAGACCGCTAACGCCAAGAAGGCAGCGTAAAGTTGCAGAACGCAACAAAACCCACTGACCCAGGGGCCGTCGCCCCTGCGAGTTGAAGCCAGGGTAATGACATGATGTCGAGGCCCTTACCTAAACCCAAGATGGGAAGGTTTAGAAGATTAGAGTAGTAGCATACCAAGAGATTTAAAATTTAAAAAACTGTCAACCCAAAAAAAAGTCTAGGTAGGTTTTAGGTTTACACGCCATCCATTAAAAGTTTCCACACAAACACTCACAACCCATTTCACCCTTATATGAGAGTTATTTTGAAAAATCCTGAAACATGTGTCCATTTATTTTGTAACAAACAAAGTTTCTAAGAAATCACGCCACCTGTTAAAAAGTTCCCTTACAAACTTTGACGCCTTTTGTTAGGGTTAGTTCGAAAAATCCTGATACAATCATGTGTCCATTTATTTTGCATTTTATTTATTCGTATAAAGTTTCAAAAAAATAGCACCACGCGTTAAAAGTTTCAACTATTCGTACACCCCTTTTCACCCTCTTAAGGGTTGAATTTCAAAAAGTCCGCCTTAGTGAGGGGGTTTGCTGTAAAAGGAAGCTACTATCCAAATTTTAGCTTTTTAGCTTCAGCGGTTCCGGCTCGGCGATGATGTATCAGTCAGTCAGGTTAAGCTCTTTTATAGGTGTACACGTGTTATTTTTTTTGTTAACCGACTTCAAAAATATGAGAAAGTTCTCAATTTGGTTGTTTTTTTTTCACTTTTAACAAATATACTAAATACTTGAAAAAAATATGACATCGGAGTAAAAATTTCGTATTTTCTTATTTTATTGTATTTTTGCTTTCCTGTGACTTTCCCATTGTGTTTACGAAATTCCAAAAATTATTGAAAGTACTGAAACGCGTGAAATAAACACTGGGGGGTACCCATGAGTGAAAAAATGGGAAATGATATTTTGGGCTTTAATGGGCTTAAATTTTATATCATCTAAAATTATTATTCATTAGATTTTAAAACGTAACAGAAATCTTTAGCGTTAAACATGTGATTCCAGGTTCGTCCCGCGCGTCGTCTCCACGTGATCTGGACGAGTTGGACAAGCCGGCGTTCCCCCACCACCACTACCGGCCGACGTATTGCGCCGCCGCACCGCGCCCTGACACTGCCGAGCCGCTCTACTCCGGCACCAAGTCCCTCTACTGCCGCTCCCCGCCGCCAGCACGACACACTCTGCACAGGTATTTACTGTCAATAAAGTCACAAATACTTTATTCAATACAATCACAAGGATCACTTCGAAACGTCTAGAAAGAATGAGAGTTAATGTTACGTTAATGATTAATTTTGCTAACCCTTTGTCGAAAGGGACTTAGTTCCAAACGTGTATGAAACGTAGTGTAGTGTGAAACGTGACACGCGATATGCGTGCATGCGGCGTTTTGCGAAAACGCCGGAACAACACATTCTTCGGCCAGAATTCTGCCTTTGTGAAGGTCGAAAGGTTCTCAGTCGGAACACGCACCACAAAAGATTTAAAATCTTTAGGACGCGACTACAACTGCTCGACCCTCACCGAGGTGTTGGTCTTCATCTTCACATATTCCACGATCTCCTCCATTTTCGTGGTATAGTGAAGCCTCGACACGTAGAGCAACATCGAAGGCACGGCCGGAATCAAGAGTTTTAATAATAATCCGTCTACTTTGGAGTAGCTGAAAGAAAACATCATCCGAGAAATCAACGCTACAACGAGAGAGCAACGTATCGCATTCGTTGTAGTTTTTAAAAAGATTAACAAAATAATTAGAAGTTTTGTTGTTTTTTTTATTATTATGTAAATTTCTCTTCCAGAACAAACATTTGCGTAATGGACACATCTGTTAGTTCTGTGTCTGGATGATTATGTAGATTTAAACATATATGACGGCGCCATAGCGAATTTTCAACGACAAAAGTGACAGGCGGCTGCGAATGTCACTCTAGTGGAGCATCGTGTCGATGGTAGCGAGGCATCCATCTTGGTTTCTCTGTCTACGCATCTATCTGTTTTTTGCGTAGACCGAGAAACTAAGTTTTTTGACACTTCTTGGACGAGAAAGGGCAAGCGCACCACGTTTGCGACAAATCGCTTTATATCTAGCCAATCGAAGTTAATCGGGAATGAATTAGTGTTGATTTGAGAACTAAAAATTATGAATAATCTTTAGATTTATTTAAGATAAGATTTATTTTTTATGAGTAAGAGTAATTGAAAAATTACACCATTTCTGTTACAAGAAGGATAATGATTTAGTTTTGCTTCTTCACCTGCGTCCACGACAAGTATAATGAATTCTGATGAAGGCCCTCCTGCGCTTTCATATATATCCTAACAGTCATCTGCTTCCTATCGCACAAGCTATTCTTAGTTTGGGGTTAGATGATGTGTGGATTGTCCTCAAATATTTGTTTTTAACTAGCAACCCACTAAGTCTTCCTCATTATATCACTTCGTACATTGTCAATAACTGTTTAATAATCCGTTCGGTAGGTTGAGATTATCGCGTACAGAAAGACAGACCGATGCGGCGGATAGACCTTGTTTTATAATAATATATGTAATGGTTTTACAGTGGGCGTAGGCCCGTCTCAGACGCAGATGGTGCGGGTTCGATTTTCGATGGTCATACAAACATTTGTGCACAAACCTACAAATACTTGTCTCGGCTCTGGGAGTTTTCTATATATATTAAGGTCAATGTGGGCAAGTGCGGCATAGTTTTCTAAAATTTAATTTCAATTTTACTTTATGAATCGAGATACACTTTTTAAAGTAACTTGAGGAGTCGGAAAATATTGTTAATATATTCGTCTATCTATAATGGTCTAAAAAATAAATTAATTGTAATTATCTTAAGAGTTAAAGCATTTTTTTTAAAACATGGCGTGTAGACGGACTTCCCGAGCAGTTTGAGGTAAGTCCGTCTAGTAGCAATAAAATCGTAATTTGTGAGCCAATATGTATGAAAACAGTATCGAACAAGGATGCATAACTGCCGTTGAAATATGTGTCTTAAATGTTTGTATGTAAGGTATACTATTCAAGAAAAATTAAATTATTTTAATTAAGAGCAAGACATCTTTGGTGACGACGTACTTTCAGTGATTGTAAACATTTTCACGAAGTACTTTACCTAAGTATTTTTTTGTAAATAAAACACAAATTTATAAACAAAAATCTTTGTTTGTGAGTAAGAAATTGAAAATGATAACTACAACATCAAAATAAATAAATTTAAATTTCCTCAAAATCTTTAAAGGGGTTACAATTTTATTCTAATCCTGGCATAATCTGTCAACTTACATTTAAACTTAAAATGGGGGCGCACTATAAATGTAGGTATGTTTAATGGCACCGTTAACCGGTACTTAAAGCTAAAAAAAATCAAACAGGTAAGTATCGTAAACTAAAGTATGGTACCTATCGTATGCTCAAAGATTCGAACTTCGAACCCGTATTGGAGCAGGCATTAGCTTAAACTATACAAATAATCATAAGAAAAGAGATCAGTCTAATTAGTTTGCGTTAATTTTATAAATTAATTCTTAATTAATTAATTCTAATTCTATAAATTCTAGTAATAAATAAATTAATTTATTTATTCTGTAAGTTTCGTGGTTTCCAAATATACGTTTTAAGGACAGTTATATGCACGTAATGCTAGTCCTACTGCAAACATTCCAGTGCATATTTTTTCAATCACTTTTTAGACTTTGAATTATACTGTTTAAAATAATTCAAAAAATATGAGCTACTGAAAAGGATGACAATGTCTGATATTGAGGCAAGACCGGCATGTGACGGACTTGCCTTATCCATGGTAGACGGACTTCCCAACTCTTACATTTTAAGTTATATTTTTTCAGTCGGTAATAATTACGAAATTAATGCGTTAATAATGTAATGGTGTTAAACACCAGAAATCAATTCACGGAACTGTAAATGACTTACGTTATCACAGACACTCTAAAAACTCCATGGACTTTGTCACTTTTTTTTTATTTTTCGACGTCACACTCCAGCTTCATGAAAAACACGCGAAAAAAAATAGCTGTCAAATTTCTTCCAACATAAAGGCTAACGCCTTTATGTTGTTAGCCTTTACGGCATCTATTATCCCCAGTTCATGATACTGTTATACCGACCGAGTTATAGGGCTCTAGCTATTCAAAAAATAGAAGTTATTGCCGCTAGACGGACTTAGGGCCTAGACGGACTTCCCCACGTTGACCTTATATAATATATACATATATATATAAATGAATCCCTATTTCCCTTGGTCACACCATAACTTGCGAACGACTTAACCGATTCCATTCATCTTTTTTTTAATGTTATCTTATACTTTATAGAAGTTTCTTACGGAAACAATATGAAAATTGCGAAATGCTTTTTTTTAAGTACGAACCACTCGTGCAAAGCCGCGAGGAGCAGCTAGTTATATACATAGGGGTCTTTACTGTTTACCTACCAGCAATACCTATTCTGAACATTTCTATGTTTTTCGTTTCTTGTGTAACCTACCTTCTTCTTCTATAACCTACTGTTTTTATGTTTTTGTTTAAATTAAAATTACTCTTATGATGCTGCGTGTAAAGTCCTGCATTATTTATTTGTTTATTTCCAGGTCCCAATCGGTGTATAGTAAGGGTAGTTCGATACCGAGCGTGGGCGGCGCCACGCTGACGCCGACGACGGGCGGGGTCGCGGGCGGGGGCGGGGGTGCGGCGCTGACGGGGGTGCAGGCGCTGGTGCTGCGGCCGGCCGCCGTTGCGCACGCGCACGCGCTCGCGCACACGCAGAACGCACAGAACGCGCAGCGCGACCCGCCTTACGGAGCCAATGGCATCCGACAAGTACCCGCAGGTATTACTAATTCAATTCAATTCAATATATCTTTATTCAATAAAATCACAAGGACCACTTTGAATCGTCTTCTTACATGCAAATTTTTGTGAACATACATTAAATTTTCGTATATATACTGACAAGGCACTGTCATAATATGAATTTCGTTAAACTTATTTCTAAGTGATTCTCTGGGGCCCATGTTATAAATTGCACGAACGGCCCTCTTCTGCAACACAAATATGGTGTTAATATCAGCAGCACTCCCCCACAACAGAATGCCATAAGACATAATGCTATGAAAGTAGCTGAAGTAAACGAGTCTAGCGGTATCTACGTCGGTAAAATGACGGATCTTTTTAACTGCGTATGCGGCAGAGCTGAGTCTCTTCGACAATTTATCTATGTGCGGGCCCCATTGCAGCTTATTATCTAAAGTTATGCCTAAGAACACTGTGGTGTCGACGAGATCTATATTTTCGTTTTTAACTTTTACATTAGCTTTCACCTGTTTAACATTGGGCAGTATAAAACGAATGTTTCGTTCGTTTTCGAACGTTTTTCGTTCGTTTCGTTTCGTTTTTCGTTTTCGTTTCGTTTTTTTTCTCGTTAAATAATAAGTTGTTTACATTAAACCATGTTTCAACTTTAGAGATGGCATTGTTTACATCGTCAAGATTAGTAGACAAGTAAGTCGTCGCTTTAATTTAAATAAAAGTGAAATGTCATCAGCAAACAGTACAATGTCGTGATCATCCTTTACAAGTTTAGGTAGATCGTTTATATAACTTAAAAACAAGAATGGCCGGGGTATTGATCCCTGTGGTACACCCATTTTTACCATTGACCCCGGAGAACGCTTTCCATTTACATCTACTCGTTGTGTTCGGTCACATAAGTAGGATGTGAGAAGCTTAAGTGAAACTCCCTTAACACCATAGTGATGTAGTTTGCTGATTAAAGTTTCATGGTGAACGCAATCAAAAGCTTTCGACAGATCACAAAAAACACCTAAGGCATCGCGTGATTCCTCCCAGATATCAAAAATATGTGATATTAACTCAACACTGGCATCAGTCGTCTCATTCATTCATTCAATCATTCTAATGTTTCCCCGAACTGGTTAAAATTTGGTGAATGTTTGCTAGGAACAAGGAAAAACTTAGCTATGTCCCTGTCTACTTACAGGCAGTATTGTAATGAAGACCTAATGAAGACTATAATGAAGACCTAATGAAGACTATAATGAAGACCTAATGAAGACTATAATGAAGACATAATGAAGTGATTCTATCTTTGATTTATAAACACGCGCAATACTCAAAAAAGGATACGCTAGAAACAGTGGACCAATAGACACAGTGGTGACCAATTTTGTATAATGATATTGGATAATCTCAATCTATTTATGTTGCTAGCTAAATAGGTTGCGATACTTAGATAAGCAACCGATCACTTTAATTAATTACTTGTATTGATACAAAAAGTCCAAAGGTATTGTACAAAGATAGTTTCTACGGTGAATATCACAACCTAAATGATCTTTAGATAGTGACTGTTTCATATGTATTTTATATTAATACACAAATTTTTTTTAACACTAAAATACTTGGTGACTTGATGATTCAAAGTAGTTCTGAGTTCTGAATTATTTTGTAGAAGTATTATTTTGTACAATCGAGTCGGTCAATCCTATATTTTGTATGCACCAAAGTTCAATTGAAGTTACAGTTGTAAATAAAGTTTAAAGTAAAGTAAAGTATTTATTTTCATTACTGAATTGATTTTCCGCAGTTTTAATCAACACCAAATTACTATCAAAACTACCAAATTACATGTCGACTTAAATTAGGTAAATAAAACACGTCAATAACGTGTTAATTTTGTAGATTTTAGTAATGTGATTTAGAAATGTTACTATAAATCACACTATAATGTAAAAAAATGAACTATGCTTGTTGTATAATAACTAGTTTACACGAGTTTAGTAGCTAATATTTTGTACGTCGTGTCACTTACACTAATATCCAGTTTACACGAGCTTCGTAGTTAATGGTTTGTAATTTGTGTCGCTTACACTAAAAGCCAGTTTACACTAGTTTCGAAGCTATGTAGTATGTACGTCGTGTCAATTACATTAATGACTAGTTTACACAAGCTTATGTCACATGTACACAAGCTTATGTCACACTGTCACTTAAACACGTTGCGTTTTAATATGTTGATCAGACAAGTAGTGAAACCGGCAGAAGCAAGTGGATAGAAGCGAATCTTATTTACTAAGTGACAAGTAGACGACAAGTGACTAACACCACCACAATTTACAATGCACTTGTTGCTTGTTAAGTCGTGTGAACAGCCACAAAATGTGTTTACATTTACTAACAAAATAAAGAAGTAAAACAAAACACGGGGGAAGTGTTCCAATTTGTTCGATTTGCGTTTTAATAATACCTTTCTGCTAATACTGACGTGTTACGCGTTGTACAAATGACAACTACGAAGCCCGTGTATACTAGACATAAGTGACACGTACTATGCATTATGGCTGGTTTACACGGGCTACGTAGCTAAGTGCTTAGTACTTGTCACTAATACTAAGTTCCAATGTGTAAACTGTGAGATTAGTGCTTAGTATTAGTGTTTGTGAATAGTGCAAGTGAATAGAAATCGATCCTATTTACTAAGCGACAAGTCGATACCTGACTGCGTGTTATCGCTTGTGTAAACAGCTCGACAAGTTAGTTAGTGATAAGTTGTACCAGACAGTGAAAACACTTATTTGTTTGTTGACATATTTTTTTTGAACAATTTTTTCTAATAAAATATCAAATTGTGCCGTTGACATCCTAATAGTTACTCTATATTCTCCTGGATCTTCGGTTGCTAGCTCTTGTAATAGAAGAGCAAAATGCCCCGTACATCTCTGCTCAGTAACCACTGTCTTGTTCACAAACGTTTTTTTAATGCTCGTCTTTCAAGCTCTTTGTTCATGTTTGAGATAATTATGTTTGAATAATGTTTAAACACACTGCGCCAAATCAGGCGGCGTCGTTCCATTTCGAATGTCTGTTCACTAATACCTTCTAGCTCCAACGTGTAAACGGTTACTTCTCACTTGTCATATTGGGGCTTAGTGTTTTGACAAGTACTAAGCACTTAACTACGAAGCCCGTATAAGCCAGCCATTAGCTATTAATCTCGTGTGGACTAGCTACGAATCAACTCTAGTTCTCGGGTAAATGTAAAGTATTAATTTCAGGCGCAGCAGTGAGCGAGCGACGCGAGTCGTTGTACAGCTCGGGAGGCGCATGCGCGAGCGTCAGCAGCGGCGGCGGGGGTACGGTGGGCGCGGGGGGGGCTCGCCGCCTCCCCCCCGAGGACAGCGCGTACGGCACGTACCGCGCCCCCCCCTACCGCGCACACCCCCCCGACCACTACTAGCGACGCGCTTCGCAGCACAACATTGCGCTGCTCTTCGACGTATGATCGATCGGAACAATCACCACTGTGAATAGAACTTGTGAACTTGTGCAGTGATGTTTATAGACTATTGCGCCTAATGTACTACTTAGTGTCCCTAGATAATGATGACTATTATTCCGGCACTAAGGTAGGTAGATACTAAATAATGCGCTGTTTTCCGTCTTTAATGTACCATAAACGTACCTCGGTCACAGAATAATTAGTACAAGAAACGGACTCTACGAAAACATTTATATAAATAGCGACACTTGATACGACGCAACAAAGTGCATTTCAGCTCGCGTTTGTGCGAGCGCCTAACATCATATATACCTACATATTGCCTCTCTTTCTATCGCGTAACTCTATCTCGTCTGACGCAACACTCTACTAATGTCCCCGCCATGGTGGGCCCGCCGTTGTACTTGTAGCTTCGTACCTTGGTACAAACCTCGGTCTAAGTAGAATAGATCAAATAATATTTTATGCATTGTTAAAGCTGAGTTACATTCAGTGTATCGACACAAATACCTAGTACATATACAGAACAAAAACGAGCGAGCCTTACAGTAGTCGCATATGATGTGTAACATCTGACATCTCACCTTGGTAATAAGCAACATTAACATTATATCCTGAATTAGTTTATATACAGCACACTTTATACACAACACTAGGTTAAGCGCACAGCTGATGCGTTATTCTTCTCTATTTCGTTTGCTCTTTACACACCGCACACAGTATCGGCTAACACTACCTACCAACTTCTCGGAAAATGGGCCGGTACCATCTGACGATCATCTCTCATTGCTCAAATTAAAGAGCGCGCGTTTCCCCAGTTTCATGTTGCACACTGCCGTCCATTTTAACAAAATTACTCCAACAGATTGAAAAGCGAGAGGAAAGATCTTACACATCAAAAACGGCTACCAAATCTCCAAAGCACTTTGCAGTTTTTCAATCTACTAACACTGTTTATAGTAAAACTAGTTAACTATGCCTACACAGATATATAAGTACCTAGGTGCCAAGTATTTTCATAATGTGCCATAAAACTTGATAAAATGTTAACGGACCTTTAAGTAATATCTTATGGAGCTATAAGTCGCTATACCTTAAGTATTGATAATCTAAATAGATAGGATAAATAAATAAGAGAAATAAATTAATTATCGTAATAACTTTATAATTATGTGTAACTTAACTAGGCTAGGTAAATGTTTTTACATAAATATAAAAATGTTCAAGACTAATTAGTTTATTTACTTAATTTGTACACAAACATAGTACTTACTTATAGAATAAATACTGTAACATAGATGTTGTATTAACTTTGCACAAATGTTACAAAAATGTACTCTTTAGGTATTATATATTTCAACTTCAAATTAACTTATATTCTACTATTAAAATAACATACATTGTATATTTACTCAGACCAATGTAAATTTCGCGGATTTTAATAAATTAAAACTTATGCATTATGTTACATACATATTTTAATTAAAATAAGTCCTCAAGGTAATTTGGAATAAGTGCACTCACGGGGCAAATGCGCATAAAATAATATAATATATTAATTATATTTCAAAACCTTTTTGTTTCTTTTTGTTATGGCAACTTGTTATTGATAAAAACAAGCATAATATTAAATATTAATTTATTATATTATCTACGCAAACACGGCGTGTGTTTGCATTTGCCTTCATCATCAGCAATAGAGTAACAAAAATAGGCGGAGCTATATAGACTTCACAACCCAACAAGGATACCTACTGGATCAAAAATGTCTTGAAACTTATTCAAGAAATAAATTAAGATAAATTATATAATGCTGGTTTAACTAACCAACATGTATAAATGAAGAGAAATACAACTCCAAAAGGTTTAAATAAGGCCTACTAGCCTTATCAAGACCGGCATATTTGCGCCTTTTGCGGTCTTCGACACATTTAGCCGCCGCACCAGCTCTAATGGAAATTCCCGACAGATGGAATACGGCCAGGGTGTCTACGCAAGTAGCATCACATAATAGGTATGGAATGCTACTAGCGTAGAAGTCCTGGCCTTGGGCCTGCCCATACCCCAAGAGACAAGAGTCATCAGGCCACTTAGCATTATCACGTATCAGACCGTTCGGCTCGAGAACAGCTGGTACGCTGACGCTGGACAGTTCCCGACGAATGACATCGTTTAGACTTATGTGACGGGTAATCCGATAGGATTATATAGGGTCTTTCATTAAGTGTGTCCTATCTTTAAATTTAAATAAAACAAAGTGTGTGTGATATATTATCGAAATTATTTATTTATTTGAAAGATGTAGTGATGCCATTATGTGTGGAATATGACATCATTCAAATGTCCGCCACGGCTTCTCTGGGTGGAGCGCATGCGAGATATCCAATTTTCCATGACTTTTGCACATAAATCAGGCTGAATTTGACTTATGGCATAGGTTATGTTGGCTTTGAGGGCCGCTGTGATTTGTGGTTTATTCACATAGACCTGCGACTTAAGAAAACCCCACAAGAAAAAGTCTAGCGGGGTTAAGTCACAAGATCTCGGTGGACAGTTCACATCAGCTCCACGTGAGATGACCATGCCCTCAAATCTCTCATGCAGAATATTCAATGTGGCATGAGCTGTGTGGCACGTAGCGCCGTCTTGTTGAAACCACATGTCGTTGGTGTTCAGATGATCCAGTTCATGCCAAAAAAAGTTGTTAATCATCGACCTATAGCGCTCGCCGTTGACAGTGATGGCCTGGCCAATGTTGTTCTCAAAGAAATATGGCCCGATGACGCCGCCAGCCCAAAACCCACACCTAACTGTAACTTTTTCGGGATGCATTGGACGCTCTTGGATCTCATGTGGATTGGTATCGTCCCAAATTCGTCAATTTTGTTTGTTTACGTACCCATTCATCCAGAAATGGGCCTCATCGCTGAAGATAATTTTTCTGTGAAAATTACGGTCAGTTGCTAACTGCTCCAGTGCCCATTCAGCGAACACATGTCGTTGTCTATGGTCGTTTAACTTCAATTCCTGGGTGAGTTGAATTTTATACGGTTGCAGGCCCAAGTCACGACGCAAAATTCGCCAAGTTGTGGTCTGTGAAAGACCGAGTTCTTGTGAGCGACGCGAAATCGACTGCCTTGGATTCTCCTGCACACTCTCACGGACAGCGGCCATGTTTTCGGCAGACCTTGCGTTTCGTTGACGTACGGGTGTTGGTCGATCATTTACCGAACCAGTGGACTCAAATTTATCCACCACACGACGAATAGTCCTCTCGGTAGGACGATTATGGCGACCGTAAAATGGGCGAAGCGCGCGGTGCGTTGCCCGAATAGAACACTCATTTTGATAAAACAATTTTATGATTTGCACGTGTTGTTGAATGCTATAGCTATCCATAATGATTTGGCAAAACAGAATGAATAAATTACAACCAATTTGACAGATGTAGCTTCAACAAGATGGCCGCTACCTACTGTCAAAGTTCGGACGTGCCTATTGGAAGACCCTATAGAAGCACCGGGATCATCGTCAGATTCAACGGTATTTTCATCCAGGTCTCTGGTAATTCAATTCAATCTCACGGTTTGAGTACACGTGTGTCAGAAAGAACCACTATAGAACTACTATAGGTGTAATGATTGCGTATATACACATCATAATAAATAATCACTCAATAGTGATAGGTAACCTAGGTAATAATAGATATTATGTACCTATAAGGTAATTAGCATTCTAAATAGAATGTAGATAAGTATCAGATTTTATATATAAATATATATATATATATATATATATATATATATATATATATATATATATATATATATTATCTTGTTTCTTGAACGCTAACCTTGTATTCATGCTTCGAGACAGCTCCAATGGCAGCTCAGATTGCATTTATTACATTACGTAAATACGTAAAAAGTTGTAAGTTGGTCCTGTATGTAAAATCACCTGTACCACTGCTTTTATGTCTTGATTTTCTTCAGATCGTTATTCCTTGGAATGCTTGCGCTTCGGCATATCGAAATCGAACGCAGTTGAACACTTTTGCGAAAAATCACGAAGCACAAGCGTAAAATGTTGAGTGGTTGAGCACTTAAACACGAATGATAAACGGAGGCGAGCCCGGCTCGGATGTTTAGGAATCTACCTACAAAAAAAAAATGTATTGAATCTGAACTAAAGTGCTGAGTGGTGGTACCTACGCGATACTACGAGTAGTTAAATATATATATTGTTATAGGTATAAATAAAACACTAATCTAGAGGACTAGTCGCGTAGTGTAATGTCGCTAGTGCATTACTCGATAGTGGTAGTCAAAGCTGTTTTGTTACACATTCCTCGCTGGACATCCCGCTAATACAGTCGAGGGGTAGGTAATATAGTATCACATTCAACGCGAACGTGCAATATCGTTATTTAATCTCGCATAAATACCTACTCAACGCGTGTTAAAGACTTCGTTCTGTCGGAGATAACGGCTACGGCTACGCTGTAAGAGTACAAAGCGCACGTTTTAATGTTCCTAACAATATGCGGCTAGCTAATACACAATTTCTTAAATCACAAAATATAGATATTTTAATAGGCGCGGACCTATTTTGGGACTTGCTTATTGATGGCAAGATGCGTTTATCAAGCGGTCCACACTTACAAAATATCAAGTTGGGTTGGATAATTTCAGTTCCTATCAATCATATTACGCACAACGATAGTGTCCAATGAAACTTCACACATGGACAATCTACGTTCGTTCTGGGAGCTAGAGGAGTTGCCCAAGCCTCGGGATATGCGCACGAATAAAGAGAATGTCTGCGAGGAGTCTTTTATCACAAACACTAAGCGCGAAAGTGATGTAAGAAATTTGTATTGACATCCCACTCAAAGAATCGCCCGATATTCTGGGTAACTCATTTCAACAGGCGCAGCGTCGTTTTTTGTCTTTGGAAAAAAGGTTATTACGCGCACCTGATAGTTATAGTACCTAAACTATATTCTGATTTTATACGCGAATATATTAATTTAGGTCATATGACTAAGGTTAGTTCTTGCACGGACCCTTACTACTTCATGCCGCACCACGATGTATTTCGAGAGCACATCACGACTACGAAGCTTCGTGTTGTGTTCGACGCCAGTGCTGCAACTAGTAGTGGGCAATTTATTAATTATATTCAGCTCGTAGAACCTCCTATTCAAGGAGACCTGTTAGGAATCCTATTACGCTTTAGGCAGTTTCAATTTACGGCAATTGCAGATTGTGAAAAGATGTACCGCTAAGCACTAGTAGATCCGTCTCAGCGCGAATTGAAACTCATAATATAGCGTGATAATCCAGCCAGTCCGCTTGTATTTTATTGACTGAATACGGTCACATATGGTGTGCCATATGTGACCGTGACGCCTCACCTCAGCGCCTTCTCTTAGTGTCAGATGTTTAAAACAATCAGCCGACGAATATACTAACCCTGAGGTAAAAAGGCTTATTCTCGATGATTTTTACATAGATGACCTATCGACCTCTTGTGAAGATAAATCAATATTACTAAAAATTTGTGGCCCAAGTCTGGGTGTTTTGCGCAAGTGGATCTTTTACTTCGAACTTGACGGTGAGTTATCGACGTTACTGAAAAGTACGTTCAGAAATTTAAATTTGGGGTTTATAATCAATGTAAAACTTTAGGTTTGAATTAGTGTAACGTCGCTGATGAGTTCAATTATAATACAAAAATTGAAATCTTGTCAACAATATCTCAGATATTTGACCCACTGGGATTGTTAAGTCGCTTGTTATGATAGGCAAGGTATTATTACAAAGGCTTTGGTTATTAAAATTACAGTGGGACGATCCGCTACCTACTAATGTTGTACATACTTGGAACCGGTTTGTTCATAGTTTGTCCTATGTCTTTCAATATAATATGTACTACGCGAACCGAGTTGCACATAAATTCTCAGATACTTCACAAACTGCATACGGCGCTTGTGCTTACGTACGCACTATGTGTAATAATCAAATGATAGTTAAGTTGCTAATTTCTATGGGTAAAGTATCTCCAATAAAACCAGTAAGTATGTTAGGTTAGAACTATGTGGTGCGCTTCTAGGTGCTAAACTTTACAACAAGATTCGTAATGCACTTACTCATGAGTTTGATGACGTCATGTTTTGGACCGATTCCACTATTGTTATAATCGTATTTGGCTACGTATTACACCAAACTATTATATTTTAAACTTTTGTGCAACGAACGAATGTCCGTCCCTAGTGTCACGTAGGTAGCAATGAAAATTCTGCAGACCTTCAGGTTTCTCATGGTGTCAATCTTGAAGATTTGTCTGTATTGAATTTGTAGTGGGAAGGACCTACGTTTTTAAAAGATTTAATTTATTTTGACAAATCAATTTCTCGTTCTATATCAGAACTCAATAAAATTATACCTAATGAACTACCGGGACCCAAATCGAGCGTCGCAAATGCATTAATTACAAATAATAACTCTAACTTTCTTTCCGTTTTATAGGTTTTCGAATTTCAATCGCATGAGTCATGTCGCTGCATATAAAATACAGCAGCTGACGGGGACAATTACTGTTATTGAATTAAACCGAGCTATTAATGTACTTGCTAGGTTATTTCGAAATTAATTGTTTACAAATGAATACAATTTACTCAAAACCGGAAAGAATGTTAAATCAAATAATAGAGTTATTAGTTTCAACTTATTTTTGGATAACGAGAATGTTTTACGAGTAGGTGGCAGACTTAATAATTCACTCGATTTTAATTATAATAAAAAACACCCAGTACTTTTATCTATACAACTTCATTTTGCGCTTCTTTTGTTTAGGCATGTACACAACCAGACTTGGCACTGTGGGCCACAAGCATTATTGTACCAATTACGCGAAGATTGGCCGTTGTCAGGTAAACCTAGCTAGGAAGGAGACTCATCAATGTGTTGTTAAGGGAACAACATTAAGCCCACTTACGGGAAACCTGCCTGAAGAGCGGATAACTGCTAGTTTCCCTTTCTATCGTGCAGGGGTAGATCATGCAGTGATCCAGTGTTTATACTAAACCGGAAGGGAAAGGGCGCAAATTTAGTAAAATCTTATATTTATTTATTTATTTATATGTTTTAACAAACGCGCTGTTCGTCTTGAACTTGCTAGTGACCTCTCTTCTGATGCGTATTTACTCGCGCTAAAGCGCTTCATATTATCATGGCGCGGTAAGCCGTCTAAAATATATTCGGACAATGGTCGTAATTTTGTCGGTCTAAATAATGATTTTGCTCAGTTTTTACGAAAATGTAAACAGGATATTATTGAATACGCAAAAAGTGAAACTATTGAATTTTTATTTATACTTCCATATTCCCCGCATTTTGATGGCTTGTGGGAGGCTGGGGTCAAATCGTGTAAACACCACCTTCGCCGAGTCATGGGAAACGCGTAACTAACCTTCGAGGAGTACACAACTTTACTATCCCAAATCGAAGCTGTACTTAACTCTCGGCCATTAGCACCCATGTCTTCGGATCCTCGAGACTTTTTTCCCCACAGCCCTAGACATTTCTTGATCAGATGACCTCTCACCGCACCAGTCTGCGAATATGACCTGCAAGACTTACCTAGTCATCGTTTGACACGCTACAATAGAGTGGAACAGCTTCGTCAGCAGTTTGGTCGCGATGGGCCAAAGAATATATTTCGGAACTACAGACTAGAATAAAATGGAAGGTAAACACCACTAATCTAAAACCTGATACGTTAGTTATCATCAGGGAAATAAACCTTCCGCCATTGAAATGGCAATTCGGACGCGTTGTAAAGACGATACCTGGCAAAGACGGAATCTCAAGAGTCGCCGACATGCAAACCTCATCCGGCATCGTGAGACGAGCATATACAAAAATTTGCCCACTGGCGGAAGATGAATCAATTTATTGTAAGCTCGTGCTTTCAAGGCCGCGGGTAAGATTAGATTAGACTACGTCTGATTGCTCGTTTTGCTGAGACGACCTGGAATTGTTGCAATAACAAGAATTAAGTTGTATTATATTACCCCTGTATGACAATATATACGATAGATAGATTCTATAAGTTTAGTGGTGTTAGAGATAGATACCTTATAATAACGTCATAAACAACCAATAAGAATAGAAGACGATGACGTGATAGTGCGCGCTGATTGGTTTATTGTTCCCACAACCCCGCTGCCCTGGTCTCCGTATTATATTTTTCACGATTACATTCGCCATTTTTGTTATTTACAAGAACCTTGCTTTTTTATTTAAAAAAATCTAATCCATCTAATAAGTAGGAAAGTCAATATAACTACCATCATTGTGCAGCTATTACGCCGCTAAAAGTGGTAAGAGGGGAATCATTGTGAAGCAACGCAGGGTGTTTCTGTTCAAAACCAACTCCAGCGTGACAAATCCATCCACCAACCTGGAGAATACCATCGTCATCAATGAAATGGTTCAGTTTGCAGAACGGTTTTGATAGATATTAGTTGGTACTTAGAAGTAGAAGTTCATCTGTGAACGCTTCGCTTTGGACGTGCTTGATTACAACCATCAAGGCATTACGACGCTTCCGAGTTGTCACAAAACTATTTATCATAGACACGTCGTCTAATCCTTTTGCCGCATGGATGAATCGCAAACAATAGCTACGCAATGATACCTACGTAAGATCTTATCAATACATGTGAATTGCAGTACAGAGTACTGAGAAACAATTGTGTCTGGGCGTGTGTTGGTACTGAAGTAGTCTCCTCGAGTGCTAGTGGGTCTTACTTTATCGGTACAGGCGTATCTAGTTGGGGACCCACTACCTGGGAAAGCCACGTTGGTCCCGCCCACCATAGCACATTGTACGCTAGCTCTTGAAAAAGTTGACCTCGGGAACAAAAATCTGCAGGATTATCGGCGGATGAGACAGGATGCCACCATTTAGAGGGTGTAATATCGTGAATATGGCTGACACGATTTGCTATAAAAGTGGCCCATCGAAACCAGTTAGAGTGTAGCCAACATAACGCGATAGTTGAATCTGACCATAGGTGAACAGTTATTAGAGTCGTTTCTGTTGTATGGTATGTGGTTTTGAAGAACTCGTAAATTTTTGCCAAGAGTACAGCTGCTCACAATTACAAGCGAGGTAAGGATACCTTTTTAATGGGAGCGATCCGTGCCTTTGAACAAACAGGTACACCATGTACGTAGTCCGTTTCGTCGACTATTTTCATTTACAAGATATCACCATACGCGACCTCAGAGCTGTCACATGCAAATCATAATTTATTTATTTTTTATTTTTTTATTTATTTATTTATGAACTAGAACGGTACATACACCATTTACTCTAGTTAAAACTATAGAATAAAAAGGAACAAAGTCAAACAATACATATACAATAAAAAAATACAAGCACAATAATAATTAATTAGTCACTTAATTCTAGAAAAATTTAAACATAGCATACAGAATTTAAACAACAATAATTAATTAACAAACTACAATAATTACGGATGTATTTCGCTGAAGGATAGACAGGTCCTAAGGATAGTATCCATCCGTCCGCAAACAAATCTAAGTTCGCGTTGGTTGCCAAGAGATCGTTAAGCGCCGAGAGAATGCGCGGTATGGGCGAGGCAGCGCGCGCGACGGTGCGACAAGAGGTAACTGCGAATAATTTATGTTTCCGAACCCGGCAATAATTATCTGGAATATAAAATCGAGCTAGCTCGTTATGAAGATCAGGGGCGTCAATCATGCCTCGTAAAATCTTACAAACAGTAACAATTTGATCATTAGCTCGTCTAGTTTCCAGGGAGTTTATACCAAGATAGCCTTGGAGGAACTTGGTGGGGTACATGAACGGGTAATAACCAAATTTGCGTTTATACAAGTACCTAAGGAAATCTTTTTGTACCTTTTCAATTAACAGCTTATAGGTGCTCTCATGGGGATTCCAAACACAAGCGCTGGCTTCAAGTTTACTGCGCACAAGGGCACTAAAAAGTAATAAGACCTAGCATTATCAATGGTTAACTGTCTAGGAATTATAACATCTTTAATTTGATGAATTTGTCGTTGGTAGTCATCTCATAACGTTACGATATAAACAGGATGGGTATCTTCCCAGCCAACACCAGCAATCCATAATTGCTGAATCAAGCATTTGGCTTTAATAGTCAGTGGAGATAGAAATCCTCACTTCGCAACCGAGATAGAAATCCTCAGGAAAGAAAATTGGCAACCTCACTAGGAATAGTCCGTTTTGTACACATACGGTTACACGGTGCTACGTCGAACAGAAAATTATCGGAATTCGGGTCCCATTTTAACCCAAGAACCTTGAGAGTCAAGGCATCGATTTCATCGAATGAAATTATATCTATTAAGCGATCTTCTTGAGGCAAATCTGATAGGACTCTCAAATCGTTACAATCGTTACCATTTTCGCAGATAAAATTTATCTATTTATTATTTATCTTTTAACGACTTCCAGCCAACGATGACGTCATCAACGTATATTCCTGTACCCGAGGACAATACTTCCTTTGCAATGGGGAAAGCATCCCCTTTATCTTGAACCAGCTGCTTAATTATTTACAAGAAAAGGTGACGAGGCCACTCCATACGTTACTGTATCCATAATCTCCATATCGGTATTCTTGAATGGAAGCAGCATTATCAAATCTCCAAAAGATTTGTTGGTAATCACGATGGCAGGGGTCGATAGCACTTGTATTATACATTTGTTGAATATCTGCCATAAATATGATGGGAGATTCACGAAAACGAAGCAGGATATCACCTATGTTTGCTTGCAGCTTTGCACCCTTTAGCAACGAGTCATTTAGTGAGAAATTGTGTATGTCGCAAGCGGAGGCATCGAACACAACGCGTAGTTTAGTAGTGTGGCTTGGCTTTTAAGTGACACAATGGTGAGGAATATAATATTTACCCAAACCTGACTCTTCTGTAGGCACCAATGTCATGTGACCACTTTCTAGATAATCAGCCATGAAGTCAGAATACTGACGGCTCAGTTCAGGATCACGGGCGAGACGACGCTCGATCGCGTGAAATCGTTGTTAGGCAATATCACGTATTCCGTAGAAGATTGGTTCACCATCGTCCTTGAATGGATGTTTGACGATATAGCCGGAAGAGTCCGAGAATGTTCTGCCTGAAACTTTTGCTTACACAAAATGTTTCGTCTGGAGTCATTGTTGAAGCTGATGGAAGCGTATCAAGTTCCCAAAGTCTTTGATCAAGATTTACCAGCTCAGTATCTCCACTAGTATGCATGGATTGAAACGAGTGAATGGCTATCGGTGCTTTTCCTAACAGAAGCCAACCAAAGATAGAGTTAAATGCCGGTGGTTGTGCAGGTTCCTTTGATTCGTTAGCTAAGAAAGCATTCTGCAAAAACATTGGCACCAAGCAAAATATCTACTGGACCGGGTATATCGAAGCAAGGATCCGCTAACTTCAAATCATTAATGTGATCCCACCCCATGCTGTTTAGTTTGGCTATTGATTGGTCACCACAAATGGTATGTACCACATCGAAGTCTATCATTAAAATAGGCTTATCATTAACACTCACCGTCCTGTCCGCCTACTACAGTTGCTGCACCTCCTAACCCGTTTATGTGAACGTTTGTAGCTAAAGGTTCGACCCCTAATAACCAGACAGCCTCTTCGGTTATAAAATTGTTTTGACTGCCGGTATACAATCTTTCAGATGATGAGACGGTTTTAAAAAATTAAAACACCATTGCTACGAAGATGCTATCCATGCGCTCTGATCCCGATTTTTGCAAAAAGTCTTTGTACTGGGATATACAATGAGCCTCTACACAATACGAACACTTGTAAACCAACTTTTACGCCGATGTGTTCGATACCTTTTTCGAAGTACGAGTAGCTTCTTCACGAGAAGTAGCGATTAGAGTAGGTCCATACCTACTGAAGAAGTTATGTTGTGGAGTTATGTTGTGGGTTTTTCAAGGACCCGAACTAAAACGGTTTTTTTCAACTTAAATGCGATACGCTCCTACGAGACGCTCATTTCGCTGAACCCACGAATGTTTGCAACTAAGGACATGCCAAAGACCCATTCTTTGGCATGTCCTTAGTTGCAAACATTCGCGCTACTTCGAATCTAATTTTGGCTTATTCCGTTTATCCACCCTAAAACAGCCACCCTAAGGATACTCGAAAAGGAGTGTCCATCTTGAACGGGGTGGATATTCGTAATTCATATAATATCTTTCCTCAAATTTTCTCCCCTGTCTATATACCTACAGTCATTTACAGAAACATACACAAACATCCACATTTAGTTAAGTTTTTGTATGCATGCAAAAAATACTACCAGCCCCGCCTAGGCTTCGCATGGGTGTACTCATTTTTATTTATTTTAAGTTAGTAACCATTAACCATTAGAAGTAACAATTATTTCTAGACTTTGGGGCCTTGAGGTTGAGTCTCCACCTTGTGGGGCGTTTTTGGTATTGTTTTCCAGACCGAGGACAGCCTCTTCGCTCCAGAAAATCAATAAGGTGGTTTGATTTTTTGTAGTAAGTTTACGATAATTTTGGAAGAAAGCTATTAAAATTAGGAATATTAAAATTTATTTTATAGAGAAGGTCAGGACAGTCAAAGTCAATATCATTAGAATTCGTTTCGTTCGTTCGTTTTGATTTGCAGCTTATATTACTAGATGGAAAGTGATCTAATGTAAACATTACCCGCTCCCTTTTTTTACTGTGTTTGAGGACCCTGAACACGCCTTGTTTTGTCCTCATATACATTAAGTCTACATCGGGCGAATCCATACTTAAGTACTTTTCTTAAAGCTCCAACCCGAACTATCTTCATGACATGGATGAGTTTGTGGACACGAACCAATTGTTTATATGCTGCTTAACTTGCTGTCTCTAATTTTCATGGTTTGTAAGCAAAAAAAACTGTTTAATCTATTGCTCAAGCAATGCAATCCAGAATCTGATCCAACTACTACATTTATTCAGCAGTTGAGAACCCTCTGCTAAGCCTCCGCTCAACGGTAAAACGACAGCCAACTGAATAGGTCAAACCTTAGGCAATTCGGCTTATGCTTTAATTGTAAAAAGAAAACTCATGAGTTCTTGAAATATCTCAAAACTCTAATCAGATGTGATAGCTGACAAATGATGGACGTAAATCAAGCCCAAAAATGCAACAAATGAAAGCGATGTGTATAACAAGTTTAAACCTTACGTACGTATCACAGATAACGACGAAAACGAAGAAGCATCCGTGGAATTGGGCATTGAAGTCATAGTTATAAAGAATTTACGAGTCTAGGTGAACCTCATGATAATGTCTCTTCAGACATGAAAGGTTGCGATAGTGGATTTGTTTTACTTTATTTTATTTTATATTAAGAATATTAAAATATCATAATATTTAAATTGAACTTACAGCTAATAACAATACGGTTAATTATTTAAGATAACATGCATTATACATACACTGAGGGCTAATTACAAGTTAACACATATATAATCGGGATAAAGATTAGTAAAATTTTGTATATACATACATATATGTCAAATATTATTACTACAATGTCAGATTTAAATCATCCGTCATTCTCTCAATACTTCAAAGGGTTATGTATCACTTAGCGCAAAAAAAATGGTGTAGCGACTAAAGTATTTTGCAAGATAAGTAGATCACTGCTTTACAAACCAATGCTCATTCTTATTCAGGAACAGCCCTACATCGTCATCATGAAAAATGCAACCAAGTTGCGATACTTCGTGAATCTGATGAAACTAAAACACGGGATCCTGTACAGTATTGCAAGCGTAAGGGAAGCAATCAAATGTATATTTCCTAATTATGTAACATCATAATTAGTACTAATAATGTAGGCAAGCTCAATAAGCAGTATGCCTACTATGCTAGGTTGTATACATCAAGTTGTGAATAGACTTTTATACGCATGGTGTGACCATTTATTTATTAATGATTAATAAGAACGGTACAGCCAATTACTCTAATTAATCACATGGATAACATATGATAAAAAATCTAATTAAATGTCACAGTAAAAAATAGTAAAATCAGAATAAACATTTGTAAAATGTTGTATCACATGTCAATATTAATAATATAATGTCAGATTCCAATCATCTGACATTCTCACAATACTTCAAGCATACCAGCACTCGTATCTTCCATTCATCCGCAAACACATCACATTCTGGGTTGTCAGCTATTAGCTCATTGAGGGCGATGAGCGTGCGAGTCAGAGGTGAGCTAGAACGCGCTACAGTACAGGCACGAGGGACACCAAAAAGTTAATGTCTCCCGCCTCTAAGATATCTATCCGGCACGTAAAGACAAAGTGACTCCCTAAACAAATCAGGTGCGTCTACTGTGTTGCGGAACACCTTGCATATGGTTGTCATCTGATCATACGTTCTTCTAGTCTTATATCCTAAATATATCATAAATATCCTGAAAGATATTGTGTTGGGTACATATAAAAGTAGTATCCTGCACCACGTTTAAAAAGGCATCTAACGCGTTTTGTACCTTCTCTAGAAGAAGAGCGTATGTCACCTCGTGCGGATTCCATACACAAGAGCCAAACTCAAGCTTGCTCCGCACCAAAGCACTGAATAACAGCCGTATGACGCGCCCACTCCAAAAAACTTTCGCATTCCTAAGCACAACCCATGTTCAATGCCTAGCCAGGTTCAGGAGAGTTTTATCTTGCAACGTGCAAAAAAAACGTTGTGATGCACGTTGAAAGGATTGAACTAGACAAAAGGGTTGTTACAGGTCTTCTAGAGTCTGACCTAGAAGACTTGTAACAACCGTCTGAGTCTGACCAAAGAACGACTTCGATTTGACAAACCGGACGAACAACGGTTAGGGATAGGTAGTACCTACGTTAATTGAAACCCAAACCTAAGCTTGATTGAATTAATTATTTTTTTAATTATATCATTAATTCAGCTTAGGTTTGGGTTTGGGTTCAAAATCAAGGTTGGTAGATCATGCTGCAAATTCGGGCCACATTCCATAACGTCATTAAGGCTAAGACCGGAGCTTGTTTTAGAAGAAGCGTTAAACACTACACGCAGTTTGGAAGTATTAGATTCGGGCTTTAGGACTCCGTGATGAGGCATGTGGTATGTAGTGTGATCACCCGGATTTGCTAAGCGCATATGACTAAGTTGCTGGTATTCGTTGATGAATTGTTTATAGCTATTTGAATACACTTCATTTTTGTCATTTTGCTTTCTAGCTGCATTAATTGCGCTGTCGCTTTTGCTTTAGAGCTTTTCTTCGTAGTTTCGCTTCATTGGTTGGGCTACCTCATACCTACCGTCTTAAGTCGCTTAGTATTAGATATATAATGCTCTTCGCAATATTGCTCCTCTTGAGTGAGGTCAGACGATGTGTTAGGTATTTCCTCCATCTCCCAGTATTTCGCTATTTCGTCCAAGTTGTTGACAACAATACTGCAGCTAAACGTTTTGACGTTTCACGACAGAATCCAGCCTAATTTTGTTTGTTGAGCTATTGGTGCGTGGAGCGAACCTTTGACTAGACCACTCATGATTATATCTGAGTATACGCAAGCATCTAGCAAAATGTCGATAGGTTTCGACACATTATACTCTGGGTCTGCGAGGTTCATGTGTTGGATATGAGGCCAGAATCGCTTAGAAAATGAACTGGGAAGGTCGCTAATGACTCGTGGGATGATGCATGCTTCCGTATTAAACACGTAGTCATCGTAGATAGATTTGCACTGAACAGTAATAAGCTGTTTGCTTTGTTTATGAAGTATACCTACGCCAGATACTGAAGCGTTAAATTTCTGGCGTGGCAGCCCTAATAGCTGTGCGGCATTTTCAGATATCTGAGAGCCCTGGTCGAGCAATGCTCGTAGTGTGACGTAGTTACCGTCGTATGCTTTAATTTTTAATAAAACAGTGGCTAATAAAACTTCTTCATCATCAGCTGACACGTGACTTGCTGTGTGTGGCTTGTTGCTGAGCGGTTTAGTTGAAGTTGACGATGTTATTAGTAGAGGCAAGTTTTGCTCAGCAGTGGGCACTGATCTAGATTGCAGTGACCCGGCGCATGCGTCATGCAACTTTGTATCTTCATTGCATACCTTGCACCTTTTAATTGAGCAACATTTATTGCTTGAGTGTTTAAATAAACAATTTTTACAAAGCTGAAATTTCGTAACTGTCCTCAATTTCGTATCCGGTGTCATGTTAATGAACTGTTGACATCGGTATAGCTCGTGTTCAAAATTACAAAGAGGGCATTTACACGTGGACGTACTTGTAGAAGCGGCTTGATATCTTGATGAATATCTGTTGGTATAATGATTTGGCTTATAGTAGTTTGTCTTAGCTTGATAAACTGAAGCTGGCTTAGCTATAGTTGAATGATGATCTTTCTCTCTCTTATGAGTAGGTTCGAGCGCAACAAACTTATTCTCGAGAAAGGTCATAAGCTCGTTAAGAGTTGGTAACTCTCTAGGAAACTTCCGTGCTTCCTTGTAAGAGTTTTAAGTTTCACTGTCTAGCTTTTTCGTTAGTAGGTGGACTAGTTTAGGGTCCCAAGAGTTAGTATCTACACCCAAGTTATGAATGGCTTGAAAACATTCGGTAGTGGTATCATAGATACGTTTGAGCTCGTATGACGTTTGCTTGCTGATGCTGGGCTGATTCATAAATGTTTCAATTAGGGTGTTAAATAAAACTTGTAGGTTATTGTAGCGATGTGTCGAGCGATCTCCCAAGCAGCTTCGTAGTTTTCTGCTGAGATATTTAAGTGCTGAATTAGGCGCTCCGTTCTCCCTTTACTTTACCTTTGAGATGTTGCATTTTTTGAGCTTTAGATTAAAAATTAATGTTTTGTATCAACTCTGAAAATAAATCGATAAATGTAGGCCAGTAAGTATATTTGCCTTTAAAAGTAGGTATTTCAAGTAAAGGAGTAGATTGTTGAAGATGAAATGTAACTGATAATTTATGGCTTTACGCCTTCTTAGTAATCTTAAAATGTAATGTAAAATGAAGCTGATATATATATATATATATGTCTGATAAATTCATCTTGGTAAACCTCGTCTTCACTTTCAAGAATATTATCTATTTCAAGATGAAGTTTGTCAATAGCGTTCCATCTCGTTTGGATGCTGTGCAGCTCGTCTTCTAGCTCCCACTTCTCACTAATATCGATAACCTTAATGTTCGATATTAGTCGCTTGAATGCTCGAAAGTTAGTCCGTTGCAAGGACAAAAGTTCGTTCACTTTGTTGGTAGAACCAGTCTCGGTATAAGTACCTATACCCGACCCTGAAGGTTTTTCCACCTTGTAAGGCTCATAAGCTGCTATTTTCGCTCTTGTATCACTATAATGTTTATTCATACGATCGTAAATAGACTCCTGAAAATACCTTTGAGATTAATTCGGCAAAAATGCATGTGTATTATTGTTAATATCGAACTCTCCCCGGAGGTTATCTAAAGCGTTTAAACTTAACTTCAAATACTCCGAGGTGTTTCGATGAGCTAAATCCTTGTCAAAGTTAGTGCCGATGCGCTGAAGCTCGGTGACGATTTCGGCTTGGCGGTTGAATATCGCTTCGAAATTCGTCATGATATTTAGTTGAGCAAGTAAAATATAACGATCTTACTTGAACGCTGCTGCTGCTGCTAGAGTCTCCCGACTCACGAAAAGAACTGCTGATGCTGCTGTGAGTCCCTTGACCCACGAAAGCTGCTGAGCGTATCTCCTGATTCACTAGCGCGCATTTGTAAGTAGTTTGCTGAGACCCGAACGATGTATCGAACACGGGGTAGAGACACGTGAACCGATTTCGTCACAGTTCACTGGGTCAACGCACGTGTCAGATATAGATAGGTACCTGCTCTATAACAAATATATATTACACCTAATATCAAGATTAGATAGAACTCTGGGATTGTCTCAAAGAAATCTAGGAAGTTTATAATGAAAGTTAGTAAAATTACTGAAGTTAAATACCAACTATTCACATGAGGAATTGAAGCTAAATGTAAGCAAGGATAATTTTAATACGAAGACAGAATAACAATTTTACCATTGTATATTCAGTTTTCTTTATTCAATAAAATTACAAGGACCACTTTGAATTGTCTTCTTACATGCTAGTGAATCTAGGTGCCGGTTCCACCCAACCCCAGTTCAAGAAGAATCCGGCAAGAAACTTGTCTGGTCTTAACACTTTTTTGTATGGTCCTTTACAATTTTACACAACACAAGAACCCTCTTACAGTATGTAGTTCACAAAGATAAAATAGTTTTATAGCCTGGGATATTTACCAAACAGAGAACAACACAGAAAGTTAACGGTACACATATTAAATACACACAAATATATTTTACTACAGTATTATTACAAGGTACTTATCTTTCTAGTTCGGTGGTCACTCCCAATCTCCCGGTCTTAGGCTTTAACGTTGCCTTTTATACGAAATATCACACCATATTCATTATTCAACCAATCACAGAAGCCTATTAAGAATCTAAGTTTAATATTGAAAGTTATTTACCTAATAACAATAAAAAGATGTTAAAATATAATTCAAGAAGCAATGGATTCATAGTTTTGCTATATATGTCTTAATAAAAGAATTATAACGAATTTACCGATTTAGTAAACAATCAAATGAAGGACTTGTAAATATCAGAATAATGATAACAGAAAATAATAAAGTGAAATATTCGTTAATAAATCCAAACTAATTAATGGCTGAAAAATAGTAAGAAAGTATGTATCATCATCATCATCATCAGCCCATAGCAGTCAACTGCTGGACATAGGCCTCCCCTAATGAGCGCCATTGCGCCCTGTCTTCTGTTCGACGCATCCAGCTTCTGTCGGCAGCCTTTCGCAGATCGTCACTCCACCTTGCCGGAGGGCGTCCTACACTACGTTTGCCGAGCCGCGGTCTCCACTCAAGAACTCGTTTACCCCAACGGTTATCGGTTCTTTTGCAGATATGGCCAGCCCACTGCCACTTCAGTTTACTAAGTCTCTGAGCTATATCGACAACTTTAGTTCTATGTCGGATAGTCTCGTTCCGGATTCTATCCTTCAAAATAACCCCGAGCATAGCTCGTTCCATAGCTCGCTGAGCGACTTTAAACTGGTGGACTAGCCGTACTGTGAGTGTCCACGTTTCAGCTCCGTATGTCATAACAGGTAGGTAAAACGCACTGATTGAAAACTTTGCGGAACTTTGGGTGACGAGAAAACTAGACGTAGTTTACCAAACGCTGCCCAACCCAGCTGAATCCTCCTCTTGACCTCCTGCTCAAAGTTGTTTCTACCTAACTGCAAAATCTGCCCGAGATATGTGTATTGCGAAACAACTTCATGAAGGTGACCATTAACAGCAACAGGTCTCGGATCAATTTGGTCATTGACCATGACTTTGGTTTTATCCAAATTCATGCCGAGACCTATCGCCCGCGAGGCTGATGCTAGGCCGTCCAGCATTTGTTGTAGCTCTTCCAACGACTCCGCCAGCAAGACTATGTCATCTGCGAATCGTAAGTGTGAGATGTGCTCGCCGTTTATGTTAATGCCCATACCTTTCCAGTCCAGCGTCTTAAACAAATCCTCCAGCGCGCTTGTGAACAGTTTGGCGGCTTCGTACAGACATCTCATCACTTCGATATAACGATAGTCTACTTGGCATCGTTGCAAGGATTCCAAAACAGCCCAGATTTCAACAGAGTTAAAGGCCTTCTCATAGTCCACAAAAGCCAGACACAGGGGCTGATTATACTCTTCGGACTTCTGTATGATCTGCCTCACTGTGTGAATGTGGTCTATGGTGCTATATCCTCCGCGAAACCCGGCCTGTTCCGGTGGCTGGAATTCGTCGAGTCTTTTGGCGAGACGTTTCGTAATGACCCGAGAGAACAGCTTATAAACGTGGCTCAGGAGCGAGATGGGTCTGTAAATTTTAAGAAGAGTCTTATCTCCCTTCTTAAAAAACAGAACCACCTAACTCTCGTTCCACGCCTTTGGAGTTCTCCCACAATGAAGGACGTAGTTGAAGAGGCTCTGCAGCTCCTGCACAACAGGGGCTCCTCCAGCCTTCAGAAGCTCTGAAGTAACTCCGTCCTCACCCGGGGCTTTTCCATTTTTAAGTTATCTCAGGGCCAACACGATCTCGTCTTGGCTGATTTCCGGCAGTTCGTCGGTGTAGTGGCGGGTGAGGGTGGCTCTGGAATCGTGGTTGTTACGCTGGGGGCAAGGAGCATGTGCCGCATACAGCCGGCCATAAAGTCCTCGATTTCTGATAATATCTCCGGCTTTGACAGTACGGTTCGGCCACCGTGTGTTGTTAACTTCGTCAGGTTGCTCCTGCCAAGCTGCTGAGTGAATACTTTGGACCCTCAGTTTCGCTCTATTGCCTCCTCAGTGAGACGTGTGTTGGAGCTCCGAAGGTCGCGCCGTATCATCTTCGCGATTTGCTTGTTCAGGTCTGACCTCTCTGACGAAGTGGCTTGGGTGGTTTCTCGTCTTTTTGTCATCAGCCGAAGAGTCTCATCCGAGAGTTTGGACTTCCTGCCTTTAGGCTGCATTTGGCAGAATTTGATGCCCTCGTCCCTCAACGCTTCAATCACGTTTTGTAGGGCCTCATCAACGTCATCGGTGGGTTCCGCGGCGACGAATCTATCACCAAGAAGCTTCTGAAACTTCTCAGTGCCCGGCATTATCTGGAGTATATTAGGACGGAGCGTGGACTTCATCAGACGGTTTCTTTTGAGCCTAAGATTGATATTAAGAGAGCCTCGAACAAGTCTGTGATCTGATCCGGTATTGAGCCTGTTGATCACGGAGACATCTCTGAATATATGCCTTTTATCCGTCATGATGAAGTCGATCTCGTTTTTTGTCACATTGTCGGGGCTTCGCCACGTCCACTTCCTGTGGGGCTTCTTCTTAAAGAATGAGTTCATCAAAAAGAGCCCCTCCTTCTCTAGGAAGTTAACGAGCCTTTGCCCTCTGTGATTTCTACCTCCATAACCATTTGGGCCTACTCTGGATTCGTCGCCAACTCGGACTCCCACTTTGCCGTTAAAGTCCCCCATAACAACGTTGAAGTGAGTCTTCGTGGTGTTGTGCAGGGCTTTGGATATGTCCTCTTACAAATCCTCCACTTCATCATCCAGTTGTGCCGAGGTCTGTGCGTAAACCTGAATGATCTTCATACTATACCGCAGAAGTACAGAAGATGGCCCGAGTCTAGGGTAATGGTGTCCTCTCCCTCTCTACGGACTTCACACAACCCCAGGACATGCCACCTAATGTTTTCCAGCTCCATTTCCAATTGCGCTAGATGTTCGTCGAGCCTCAGAGTTCGTCCGTTATACGTTGCCAGGGTCAGTTGTTGTAGGTAGCTTGCGGTAGCCCGGTGATTCTTAGCACCCCTTGCCCCGCCGTTACCATGGTCGCTACCATGACCAGGAATAGCGTGGTGGCCGGGAACTGGGGGCCATTTCCTTCTTGCGTTCAACATCATTTGGGGGTATATGCCCATAATCCCCACGCTGGGCAAGCGGGTTGGGGATCGCAGAACATAGCTTCTCGGACCGCCGACGCAGCTGCCTGTTGGCGGCCAGAAGATTTAACTATGCCGATGTAGACTGCGCTATGCCGCTATCAGCCGGCCGCCAGAGCCTCGTTTGTTGTTTAGCAGGGTGCACCACGTGCAGGTGAGGTTGGCTTGGGTACCGAAGATGGATATTGGAACCCCATACACACCCAATACATACTTTATATATTATTTTGCTTCTCATCGCAACGATGAGCTTACATTCATTTCTACTAAATCTAACTTATTGCATTATAGACATAGTTCAATCCCACAAGCATTTGTGTTTTCACTTCCTTCAGCACAGTGATGTTTTATAACTTCTCGTCGCAATGATCCGTTTACATACTTTATATTTTATTTTGCTTCTCATCGCAACGATCAGCTTACATTCATTTCTACTAAATTAACGTTTTCACTTCCATCAGCGCAGTGATGTTTTATAACTTCTCATCGCAATGATCCGTTTACATATTTGACATTTTATTCAAAGTCAAAATTCAAAGTTAAAAGTCTATGTCAAAGTCCCATCAGCGCACTGATGTTTTATTACTTCTCATCGCAATGATCAGCTAGACAATTACACATTTCGCTCAAAGTCAAAGATAAAAGTCCAAAGTTAAAAATCAAAGTTAAATCTTTCAATTATATACATATTTTACTTAGTTCCAATGCCATATTCGACGTTATATTTTCTTAAATTCTCATATGCTATAGTTACAATCTGTTAAAAGTGAGAATAGTGGTGATTTCATAGGATCATTCAAACCAGGAATTTAATTCGTCCATTTTTCATGATCTTGATATACATGTTTACTAAATTATCAATGTACCCAAAAACATACCAAAAACTCTTTTTACGCTTTGCTATATCATAATTAATGTTATTTACTCTAAATTGGCTAGCAAGTAAATTTTACGATGTACTTCAATATCAATGTTTTGTTCTTTGTAGTGCCGCTTGGTTGTTTAAAATATTTGCTGAACTTTAAATAAACCGTTCGGCCAATCCGACCGATTACCAGTCTTACTAAACACATCAACATATACATAATATAGCCATGAATTACCTCAATTTTGTTTAAGTGTACCTATGTATTTCTGTATACTGCATAACATTTGTATAAAAGCTGTATTAAATTTCTGCTTCGTTTATCTATTTGTCTGCACGATCGACGATACTACCTACCTCACTTTTTCGTCATTTTTTTTAACCTTGTTCCTATGTTATGCAAATTAGTTCAATTGTATTGTTTTAAGCATATTGAATAGAACGCTCACTATATTACAAAACATTTGTGTTAATACTTGTTTAGTACCTGTATTTATTTACTTTAACCGTATGTTGTAACGAAATGTTAATAACGTATCGTTCTACCAGACAGGATAAAAATAATAATAATGCCGGACATTTTTTTCACACAGCATCGTCTGGCCCCTAAATAAGCGTAATTTTATTTTATTTTACTACTTATCTATATACCTACCTGTATTTTAAGTTTGTTCTACCAAAAGGTGCTTTAGTATCAATATCATTTTCATAATGTCCTTAAGTGCAATATCAGAATTAACCAACTGTATCAACATCTCATCTAAAATACCTAACGACAATAATAAGCTAACTATGGTTCATATAAACATACGGTCTCTAATTAAAAAATTTTAACTTAGTTAAACAACTGATCAACAGTTCAAGGGCTCAGTTAGATATTATAGAGGTGGGAATAAAAACCGGCCTAGCATCGCTCTTTAACATTCCAGGGTATAACATGTTCATTAAATTAAGAAAAAGTCGTAGGGGGGGGGGGGGGGGGGGATTATAGTCTATATAATTAATAAGCTTGGTTTTGACGTAATTGATAATCAATTACCACACTGTGAAAGTATTTTCGGCAAAATATCGTCACCCCACCCTTATGAAGCATACATATGTGCTGTATACCGACTCCCAGATCTAAGTAAACACCTATTTATTACAGGTGCAAGGGAGTTGTTCTCATCATTACCTTATAAAAAACACGACGTGTACTTACTAGGTGATATAAATATTGACCTGAAAAGCAATAATTCCATTCGAGAATACTATGTAAGCTGCATGTCCGAGTGTGGTCTATCGCCGGCGATCACGGATTATACTAGGATCGAAATAATATAACTACACGTAGCTGTATTGATCACATCTTTGCGAAATCACGGGCGTTAGACCTTTACTCGTCAGCGGTCTGCACAGTAATCGAGTGTCCTATAGAAATATACAAATTTATAAAAGATAACTTTGCTAAATGTTATGAATATGCTACATATACTAAAACCATAAACAATAAAAGTAAAAGAAACAAATATCCTTGGATTAATACTAAAATAAATAACATGTGCTTAAAAAAAGATAAATTGTTTAGTTTATGGATTAAAGATCCATTTAATAAGGAATTAAAAATAGATTATAATAAACAAAGAAATAAAACCCATAAACTAATAGATAAATGTAAGAACAGCTATTATAAGCATAAAATAAATGAAAGTAAAAAGAACCCAAGAAAAATATAGGAGATAATAAACTGTTTAGCGGGTAGGACGTCATGCTCCATAGATGATACCATTGTTAAGGCATTTAAGCAAAATAAAGACAATCTAAAACAAATAGCCGATAATTTTGCATGTGAATTTAAGAAAAGTGTTAACGATATTATGCCTCACTGTGACAAACGCCTATTAGCTGAATCAAACTACATGTTCCCAGAAAATAAATCAATGCGTTTTATAAAGGCAACGAATACCAGTATTCATGGTTTTATCAAAAATCTAGAACCTAAGAAAGCTGCTGGGTGTGACGCAATACGATGCATTGATATTAAAAAACTTAGCGATAAAATAGCGTCAACTATAGCTCGACTTATTAACCAAAGTATAAAACATGCAAAATATCCTACAGAACTCAAAACAGGTGTGGTTAGACCAATTTATAAAAAAGGTAAACATAGTGAGTATATTAATTACAGACCAATTACCATTCTTCCAGTTATCGACAAACTCGCAGAAAAGTACATTTGTAATCAAATTCACAAATTCTATGGAAAACATAATATTATCTCAGACTCTCAATTCGGATTTCAGCCTTTTAAATCAACCACTATATTACTTTCAAAATTTACTGCTGAAATAAATAATCAACTTAATGATAAGAAACATATTATCCTTTTATTTATTGACTTCAGCAAAGCGTTTGACACACTGAGGCATGATACACTATTACAAAAGCTCAATAATGCAGGAATTAGAGGGCCACTTCTAAATTGGTGTAGGGACTACCTTAATCAAAGAACATTTCATGTGAAAATAGGTGAGCACTTCAGTTATCCTCAATTGGTCACAGAAGGAACTGCGCAAGGATCAGTCTTGGGCCCATTGCACTACTTGGCATATGTTAACGACGTGGAAAATGTAATAAAAGACTGCTCTGTTTATCAATATGCAGACAATACGTGTCTGCTTGCCTTCCATCATGACTTACATGTAGCTAAACAGATTATGCAAAGTGACTTCACGCGGGTGGCTAAGTGGGCACGTGACGCCGGTCTCGTCTTAAACTCCAGCAAAACCAAAATCATTCATGTGTGTTCCTCTCATCTACCTCGTGCGGATACATTTTCTATATTTGCACATACTCATGAATGTCTTCATAGGGTCAGGCAAAGCTGCTCTTGCCCTGAAATTGAACAAGTCTCGCAACATACGTATTTAGGTTTAGTAGTGGATAGCAGGTTCGATTGGCAGCCCCATATAAACGTTGTTTGTGACAAGCTTCGTGCCATTCTCGCAAAATTTTATATAATTAAGCAGAAAGTACCGTGGAATATATTACTTAATATATATATCGCCTTAGCAGAATCAATAATAGCGTATGGTCTAAGTAGTTATGGGCGAACTTTTAAGACACACCTGGATCAAATACTTGCTCTCCAGATAAGGCTATTACAACTTATATTGCCTAAACATATTAAATATAAATAACAACATCTAGAAGAATTTAAATACTGTAAAATAATACCGGTGCATGAGAAATTAGAATTGACCTTATTGACTGAACAATACCATAATCATGAATTACGTAAACCAGTAGAACATAAAATATTAACAAGACAAATAACACAACAGAAATTATGTATACCTAAAATGAAAAACTTTTACGGGCGACGCACTACTAATACCATTCCACATAGTATTCTAAACGAAATAAATAACAAAAATTATAAAGATATATACAAAAAATACTATTTAAACAAATTGTAATTATACTTACATACCTACTTTTTATCAACTCTGAATAATATAAACATAAAACATGAATTATAAACATGAGAAATTGAATCACCATGTATCTCACTGGTTTGACTTGCTTTCTATTAGATCAGCAGTAACAGGCTACTCGCACACATATGCAAATCGTTACGCTGTTGTCGCACTCATTCATTATACATTAACGTTTGCATTGTGTGTGTTCAAATTGATAGATTCATATTGTGAAGACGGTATGTCCCTGTGACTGCCGTTTATGTTTATGTTTACTGTATAGGTAAATAATAGTGTACTAGTTTCTGCTACAACAATTACTATTGTTATTTAATATTTACGACGACCTTATCAGGTTTAAAGGTACAATACCTACTGAATTATCTGTATAGTTTAAGTGCATTGAATAATAAAAAAAAAAAGCAGAGCTTGTGTTATGGGTACTATACGACTGATTTACTACGTAAATGTTATACATAGAAACACCCAGACCAGAGACAAATACTTGCAGATCATAGAAACCTTTGTCCCGTGGCGGGAATCAAATCCGCAACCTACTGCGGCTCAGCTGGACCTTAGCCCACTGCGCTACAGAGAATATAGATGTTCTCGCGGCTATCATGTTTGACAGATCTTAAATACTTTTGAACGTTTTGAACTATGTAATTCTATACCTACCCACAATGATATTATATATAAACTGAGGTAAATACGTTCTACCGAGATCTGCGCGGCAAGACAAACACAAGCTAATTAGCTTGAGTAAACTCAGTCCGTCCTGCGTCTGGCCGCGACGCGCACGTACTATTTTGCTGGATTTTGGAGATAGAAATAAACAAAATGCCATGTTGTGTATTTCGAAAGTGCAATACTAATACTGGGACGGCTGTAAAAAGCAAGATGGATGTATCTTTTCATTTGTATAAACTATTTAAAATGGAAAATCATTAATTTAATTTTTATCAAAAATCATTGCCCCGGCGGCGTTGCCGCTTTGCCACATACACGAACGAGACAAGGACAGCGTTGTATTTCGTAGACGTCATAGGCTGTCATTGGTCGTCAGTCGGCTGGCCGCTCATGTAAGGTGTAAAAAGTATGTTTATCTCTTTCTGACAACGGGGTCTTATATATCTCTGTGATCTTTAACCCTACTCAGCGATAGAAATCAAGTTCGATAGGTCCTATGTAGGTAGCTATAGTAAAATATCGTCATGTTTTTATTACTTCTTAATGAGTATAACGTCTCTATTAGTAAAACCTCATTGCCTACCCACATATCGGCGAGAAGTTTTATTTTAGTAACTTGGATACACGTAAACGTAACTACATAAACACATTGTAAGGACAATAAAGTATTACCTACGTTTTTTTTTGTAAACTAGTAAGGGTCTATTATACAATCATACAGTCGAACGAGTTGTTTAAATATGTTGCTATCTGACTTGATTCATACCTACTCGCACACTTACTTACCAACTTTACTTTGTATTTTTAGAGAAAAATAACTTTGTCCATATAATTATCCTGTGTAGGTACAGGATAATTATATGCACAAAGTTATTTTATTAACAAATTATATAAGTACGTACCTGTTTAAGTTAGAAACTACTACCAATAGTTGCTGAATTTTTAGAGACCCCATTTAAAGTATCCATACCCCAAAGTATCCATAGTAGAAAAAAAATAATGCGTAGGTATCTGTGTAACTTTATAAGATTTTAATTAAAATTATTTTGAGGGATATACAGTAGAATCCGGATATAACGACCTTTAAGGGACCGGCGACATTTAGACGCACTAACAGACCGACGCACAAAACGACAGTACAATATAAGCGATTTTAGAGTAAAACACGCCTAATTCCTTTGCAAAGGTTACATTTGAATCACAAGTTTTCTAAACGCTGTAATATTTTCTCTTTTTTCTGCAATCGAGAAACACCTTCACTTCACGGAACTCATTTTAACGCTCGTAACGAGTCCTTGACATCGACAAAACAGATGAAAAATACTAACTGTAATTTACGCGCGCTAATCACCATACTAAGCGAGGAAGAAAGCAGGGATGTGGGCTGGCTAGGTGCATTGGTATCGTAAACTAACCGGCCGATTTATTGTCAAAATAGGTCGTTCTAAGCAGTTGGTCGCTTAAACCAGAGTCGTACTAAACGGAAATGTTTTCATAGTACGTCTGTATAGAACCTAACTTGTGTTTGCATATCCGTCGCTAAAAACGGTTAGCCGTTATAAACGAAGTCGTAATAGGCGAATTCTACTGTATATATATGGCATTTACTTGGCGTTTATAGCCAAGGACCGATTGGATTTTCTTACTCTGGAACATTTATTTCTATTTCTGAATATTTTCATGCATTTTTATCTTACAATGAAAGTTAATAAAAACAAATGTCCCTATCCACATGTAAGTTTTAGACATATCCCTTAAACTGGTAGAAACAACATGAAATGGCAAACTGCGTATTTTTTTTAATTAAGTTTGAACGACAGTTATGAAACCATCATTGCAGTCCCTAGTTAACACATTGTTTAAATCTGCTATATTATATAAAAATATTTTTTTTTCTTTACAGAAATGTTTCAACTATTATCATCAATATTTTTCAAATTATTTTCTCGGTAGGTTCCCAAATCTTGAACTATGTTAGAGCAGAGTTCTTAAAATCCTAACCAGCTTTCGCTGCTGTTTTGATGCTGCTCCACTGAAATTCCTTAAAGTCAGTCCAGTCACTGGCTCCACCGTGGTAATACTCGATGTCAAGTCGAGAGAGCGTGACATAATTATTCTTTTGGTGTGTAGTTGAGACAGCGCCGTAGATCATCGTGGGCCAGCGAGTATTACAGCCTTTCTGAAAATATATCAAGCATTAGGATTTGGCAATCAGGGGCATGTGATCCCACTTCTGATGTCAGATATAGATAGGTACCTGCTCTATTACAAATATATGTTACACCTAATATCAAGAAGAAATCTTGGAAGTTTATAATGAAAGTTAGTAAAATTACTGAAGTTAAATACCAACTATTCACATGAGGAATTGAAGCTAAATGTAAGCAAGGATAATTTTAATAGGAAGACAGAATAACAATTGTACCATGGTATATTCAGTTTTCTGTATTCAATAAAATTACAAGGACCACTTTGAATCTACTTCTTACATGCTAGTGAATCTAGGTGCCGGTTCCTCTAACCCCAGTTCAAGAAGAATCCGGCAAGAAACTTGTCTGGTCCTAACACTTTTTTGTATGGTCCTTTACAATTTTACACAACACAAGTACCCTCTTACAGTATGTAGTTCACAAAGATAAAATAGTTTTATAGCATTAATATTTTATAGGGATATTTTCCAAACAGAGAACAACACAGAAAGTTAACGGTACACATATTAAATACACACAAATATATTTTAGTACAATATTATTACAAGGTACTTATCTTTCTAGTTCGGTGGTCACTCCCAATCTCCCGGTCGTAGGCTTTAACCTTTTATATGAAATATCACACCATATTCATTATTCAACCAATCACAGAAGCCTATTAAGAATCTAAGTTTAATATTGAAAGTTATTTACCTAATAACAATAAAAAGATGTTAAAATATAATTCAAGAAACAATGGATTCATAGTTTTGCTATATATGTCTTAATAAAATAATTATAACGAATTTACCGATTTAGTAAACAATCAAATGAAGGACTTGTAAATATCAGAATAATGAGAACAGAAAATAATAAAGTGAAATATTCGTTAATAAATCCAAACTAATTAATGACTGAAAAATAGTAAGAAAGTATGCATCAAACAGTTCAATTTACAATATATAACAATCATTGGATACTTTCGTTCTGAAATCCTAACTTCGTTCTCAAATGTGTGTGATGGTATAATCATTTTTATTACAATAATAATTATTATAGCAAATGTTAATTAAAACCAACTATAAAATGATAATATAGGTATAAAACTGTTCAACTGTTTTATCAAAACACCATCTGTGTTTTTAGCTGTGAACTAATTGAATGACAGGTGGATTTTTATTTGAATCTTACGAGTATAATTTAAATTATACTGTCACACGCAGAATCGAAGGAATTTACACTCCCGTAAGATCCCGCTTACGTAAGCTCGAAGGACCAAATGCAAGGGTTGTGAACCCTACAATACGTTAAGCTGTGGTTAAACTGCTAAGGGAAGCTAGCTGAGGGGTGGTGACTCCGAAGAGAGTTAAACAACCGAACCCGATGAGTGTAATAGTACAACTGCTTTATTGTTTCCACCAATGATCGATAATAATTGCAGCGTAAGGCAATGCAAGCTAGGCTAATTTGTATATAAAATATCTATTACTAAAAGTTCATTGTATCATTGTAAATGTGTGCGTTAGCTTGTACAGTCTTGTTTTAAAAATTATAGCAAAAGCACTAAACTTTTGCAATCATATGAAGGTTCGTAATAAAGCCAAAGTACCTAAATATAGACTGATATAAAATAGCTATAAAATACCAATCCTAGGTTTGGTATGCATGAAGCTACGGTTGCCTCTGATCGACTGAAACCTTGAATTCATATAAGATCCTTTAGAACTAGGTAACGATGTTGAACCCAAAATAATCGATAACAACATAGATGATGATGATGATGATCATACTTTATGAATATTTGTTTTGGTTTTAGATCGATCGGTGGCAACGCGACTGACTCACCGAGATGCTAGAGAAGCGAATGCCAAGACCGAGAATCGGGTGATTTGGATCATCTGCATTAAAAGCGAGAATGATTTTGGATTTTGGATTAGTTTATTGGATAAATTCTAAGAGCGAGAAAAGATGCATTCGTGTTTTGGCTTAATAAGTAGGCGAGATACAAGGGCGTATGGATTCGCAACGTGTCTTCGTCGGATATCAATTAAAAAGAGTTTTTACAAGCGAGAATAGATGGTTTTGCTTTTGTAGTATAGTATTACGTTATCTGTGCTTTTGTTATAATCCAATTTCGAGTTCGAGTTCACCACTACCCCCCTGGTAACATCCGGTTGCCCTGTAATCCGACATGGTCTATTATTTATTATTGAATATTTATTTGACAATCTAGCGAAGATTGTCAAATATGCATGATTGAACAAGTTGTAACTTGTACGCAGCACCACTATTGTGATCAACGCGTAGGGTATTGTTTTGATCTAATGCATGATTGAACAAGTTATAACTTGTACGCAGCACCACTATTGTGATCAACAAGTAGGATATTGTTTTGATCTAATGCATGATTGAACAAGTTGTAACTTGTACGCAGCACCACTATGTGCTCAACGCGTAGGGTATTGTTTTGATTCTGTATGGTACCTATAACTCTGCTTCCTTTGGGGCCAGATGATGCTGTGTGAAATGTCCGGAATTATTATTATTATTAATTAGGAAATTTGTTTATATATAAAGAAAGTGTTATATCAATATAAATTAGTCGTAAGAAATTTATGAAACAACTGATGCAAATATTGCATATAACTGTTTTCTAGACATATTCAAACTCTTTTATGATCTCTGTTTTCCAATCAGACGAATTGTCTTCAGTCATAAAAAAAACAAATGGGTATCAAGATGTGTTAAAATATTCAGTAAACGAAAAAGGCAACTTTTGTGGCAATATAGAAATAACCCGACGGACACGAATAAAAACAACTTAAAATCGTATTCTGAATTGTTTAAAAAAAATATTAGATTAACAAAAAAATCACAAAATGACTATTTTATCAAATCATCTCAAAACAAATCTACATAAGGCTACATGGCAAATTATTAATATAAATAAAAATGTATTTAAAGAGTTCAAATATAAATTATCTCATGACAATCAAACTTATTATAATCGAACAGACATCTCAAATATTTTTAATAATTATTTCATTGACCATAATACAATCCAATTCCATGACTTTCAATCACAATGACTCTAAAACCATGTATAAAATGCATGGACGATGCTCTTGCATCCATCTTCATTGCATCTTGCATCGATGTTTCTTGCTCCCGTTTCTCCACTAGACATATATAAAAGAGTGTGTAGTCTAAATAACACTAAGAGTGTTGGATTTGATGAAATATCGACATCGATAGTTAAATAGGTGGCAGATATATTTTTCCCTTTAAGTTTTATTTTTAATTTATGTATTAAATCTGGTATTTTCCCAACGGCTCTCAAAACTTAAATAATTAAACCATTGTTTAAAAATGGAGACAAAGATAAGGTGGCAAATTATAGACCAGTAGCACTTATCCCAATAATATCTAAGTTTTTGGGAAAATAATTTATGATAGTCTTTATGGCTACCTAGAAAAAGAATGCATTCAAAATTAGAAGAGAAATATATGTCTTCTCTTCGAAACAATCTGTATGGCGTGCAATAAGGTAGTGTCCTAGGACCATTATTACTTTTGTATTACATTAATGATTTTCCTAAGCATGTGAGTCATTCGATGGTACTCTTTGCAGACGACAGCACAGTCATAATAAAAAAAGAAGACTCAAATTATGAAAATAACACTACTCTTAAAGAAAGTGTAGAGTGGTTAAATGCTAACAATCTACGGATAAATCTAAATAAATCTAAAATAATGCATTTTAATCAACGCATTATAAATTCAAAATATATTAATATAAATTATCAGAATAATAAAAGATTCAGATGTTACGAAGTTTTTAGGGCTACATATAGATAAAGGATTGACATGGAAAATCCACACTGAAAACATAATTAAAAAAAATAATAGCCTTGCTTATGCACTACGTCATTTATCAAGAGTAGCAAGCAAAGATACAACATTAACTGCGTAACACGGCTCGGTTGCTTCATTATTGAGATATGGCCTGATTTTCTGGGGTAACAGTTCAAACAAACGGGACGTTTTTATTGCGCAGAAATGGATGAAGATCTATATTTAATTTAAAAAATACTGACAGCTGTGTGCCATACTTTAAATATAATAAAATTATAACATTACCTAGCTTATACATATTTGAAATGACCCTATTTGCAAAACATAACATGAACAAATTTAGTAAATTTTCTGACATTCATAATTTAAATACCCGTAGTAGAAACAAATTTTGCCTTGTAAAATCTAATACAGCGCTAATGCATAATAGTGTTGTCTGTATGGCTCCTAAAATATATAACAAGATACCAGAGAGCATAAAAGGTAATCAATTGTTAAGTTTTAAAAATCAGCTTAATGCACTTCTTGTAGAAAAGAGTTATTATAGTATCACCGAGTTTTTGAACGATGACCTGAGTAAGTAACTAAATATAATAAATTTGCATGCCTAGTTAAGGTAAGATTGTACTGGCACTTTATATTATTATTACTTTACTATAACAATGTTGTAAACCTACATTCTGACAAATAAATGAATTGAATTGAATTGAATTGAATTGAAGTTTAAGCTTACTCTATACTATACTGCCCCTTCTCTGTCTATGCCCCTTCTCAGTCTATTTATAGTCCAGTCCATCCAACGGTTGCCTGGTAGAGATCGCTATTAGCGATAAGGCCGCCCATTGTATTGCCTTAAATAAGTTTAGTTTTTTTGTTACTGTAATATTCTGTGTGGTAGTCAATAAAGTGTTTTCTATCTATCTATCTATCTATAACTCGTCAAAGTGGATTCAGTAGTTTAGACGTAAAATTATGATATCTTCTAAGATGTGGATTGAAATCAAGTGAATTCAAGTACAACTTTGTTCACATTGAAATACTTGTTATTAATAACATATTAATTCAATTCACTAAAACTTTATTCAATAAAATCACAAGGAACACTTTGAATCGTCTTCTATGCTAGTGAATCTAAGTCCCAGTTCCTCCTAACATCAGTTCTATAAGAATCCGGCAAAAAACTTGTCTGGTCTTAACACTTTTTTGTATGATCCTTGACAATTTTGTAACGGATGCCGAGTCTAGTTAGAGCAGATTCATCCCAAGCTTTTTTGTCATCTATATAATCTGATATTTTATAATAGACAGTTTCTGTTTAATTTCGTTTTTAAATTTGCCAATCGACAAATCTAGCACGTCACTTGCGACCTTGTTATAGAAGCGTACACATTGCCCTATAAAAGACTTAGTAAATTTAGCGAGCCTAACAGTGGGAACAGCGAGTTTATCTTTATTTCTAGTGTTAATACTATGGATATAGCATTTTTTTTTAAATAAATCAACATTTTTGTGCATATTTATTTGGATAAGGATTAATATTATGTTGATAAAATTCCTTCGCAAATAATGCATTAATAGTAGCAAAATGCAGTCTCAGTAGCGGCATTAACTTCGAACAAATTTGATTACCATAAAAATAGTGAATCAATCTTAAAAGATAGACATATGCTGTCGCGGACTTTTTTTTAGAACTTTTATCATACATCATACATAATGTTTGCGTAACTTAATCCGTTTACGCAGCGCACGCAACGGAAGCTTTCAAAAAGGAATATTTTTTCCCGTTTTTGCAACATTTTCCATTGATTCTTCGCTCCTATTGGTCAGAGCGTGTTGTTATAGAGCCTAAAGCCTTCCTTGATAAATAAACTATTCAACACAAAAATAAATTTTCAATTCAAACCAGTAGTTCCTGAGATAAGCGCGTTCTAACAAACAAAAAAACAAACTTTTCAGCTTTATAATATTAGTATAGATATGTATAAGTATATTATGTTGCAATGTGATTTGAACGACGAGGAATCTCGAATAAGTTCTAGATGGCCATACCGCGATGACGTTTAGAATAGACGAATGGCGATCGACTAAGGCTTTCTAACTAAACAATCACTTGGCACTGGAAAAATTGTCAACAAGACAGATTCCATTATAAGAAGAAGAGAAAGAACAGAATGCAATAAGTTTTTATTTGCAACAACACATTACAATACATACAATAAAATAACATTACATTGTCTATTCTTCAATAGACAAAAAATACAATTAATGGTTGCCGCAAAATGGACCCTAACTCAGCATAAATATGCAGATTGCATTGTCAACTATCCGCCCAATTCTGTTTAGCGGACATGAAACGATTAAATTATAAACAAACAAGTAATAACTAGAAAAAGTTACAAAATGAAAAATAAAATATACATAAAAAGAAACACATGAATTAACAGCTATGGACCAATACACATAGCCGTCTAGCCTCAAGCTAAGAAAAGCAGTCATAGAATTTAGTACTTTGGGAACCATATATAAGTATTTATACTAAATAGCACTTGTATCCAACAGAAGGCTTTTCTGCGCTTTCTGCCAGACAAATAAGTAAATTTTTAGTTTCTTTCTAAAGCTATGAATACTCAGCAGGTTTCTTAACGGCGGCGGAATATTATTCCAACACTTCGACGCAGCGTACCGGAAAAAGCCTTTAAAAGCAGATGTTTTGTGATGCTGCGTTTAGAGCTGCGCCGAGTGTTGGCGAGGTTCACAGGACCTTAAGCTGGATCGTTTATCTATCTTATCGTAAAGATACCTGATTGCGTTGTGCCTTATAGTCATAACCCCAAATAGAAGGCACGCTAAGTGAAGCTTTTGACGATGCTTCATTTTTAATATTGAATGAGCGTTTAAAAAGGGACTTACGTGACCTCTGAATGGAATGTCGAAACAACAACGAGCACAGGCATTCTGTATCTGTTAAAGGTAGGTGTCTTTATGTACTAGCCAAAAGCCGCGGGCTAATAACAATATCAGTAGGTATAATTTAGCTTAGAAAACACCAAAGACTCTAACTCGAAGTACTTACTTCCTATATTTATATGGCCTCATTTTGTACAGTACTTTTAGCCTATAAAAACAGTTTCTGACAGACTCTGCAATGTGCTCTTCTAAACGAAGGGCGCAATCCAGTTGAAGTCTAAGGTTACGAGCTTTAAAGACCTGTTCACTAGCCTCACGCATAACCGTAACGCCCACTGATTGTCTAACATTGGTGTCACGTAAGGTGAGAATCAGAAAGAAAAAAACAGTTAAGAGTTAAAAAAAGTTGAATCACAGTCAGTCAGGGTCAGAATAAGTCAAGCCAAGGTCTCGTCTTACGCCGTTCGGTTTGGGAAATACCGCACTCCCTTTGGCAGTCTCGTCTACGGCCTTCCGCCGTGTCTTCCAGGCAGCGTCCAGGAACAAGCGCACGTTAGCAGGAAACCCAACGAAAGATGTTTCAGAAGAAAGCCTAGGGATTACACAGTACTCCGCACTACAATCAGTTAACTCCAAAGCGGCGTTTAAGATTAGCTAGCACAGCAATAAGAATAAGTCTCAATTCAATGGTTCAATAAAACTTAAAACACAGCTTACCCAGTATTGGGAACACAGTTGACACTGAATATTGTTTGAGAGTTAACGGTTATAGCGCAGAAAAGTGGCGTGGCGTCAGTTTAAACACAGGTAGAATACTGTGCCGCCACCTCAATACGAATGAGACTCGTCGTATGAAGCGTCGTCAGAACCGGTTTCGCGCTGTGAATTAGCTAATAGTAATGCCGTCTGTGAGTTTGTCTGTTCCTAAATAAGTTCCGTTACATTGGCCAAGTGATATTTACTACCAAAAATTAGGTACTTCGTGTATGTGGGATTCAATAAGAGACCGTTGTTCCTTGACCAGATAGATGGCATTATTCTCTAGATCAGCATTGAGTTTAGTGATGGCATTGCCGATTTCTAAAGGCTTACAGGAAATATTACGGTACGTATATTGGGAACAAATAAAATAAAGGTTACACGCCTAAACCGCTGAACCGATTTTTATTAATTTTGGTATAGAGATAGATGGGATCTTGGAGAAGGACATAGGTAAGGTGAACCAAGGCGGATGACTATGTGGTGAATGCGACTAATATATTTTTCTTTCATTCTAACAGGTTTTTGATGACTACAGAGACAACAGAGAAATTAGTGCTTTTTTAAAAAATAACAGGTGACGCTACTACCAAATTCAGTTCTAGGGATCCTACTAAACTCATAATGTCATTCCGCAAGACTGCACTGGCGCATAAAAACAGTTAAATTATGGCTATTAAAATATTTCATACAATACCAAAAGCGATTAAAGTGTTGCCGAAAATTCAATTCAGGAAAAAACTGTAGGTATACATGGCTCAGCGACAAATGTTTTTACGATGTTGATGAAATGTTTGAATAATAATTGATATTCTGGATTAACCAGTGTACTTATATAATATTGTTGTTGTTATAATGATGTTGACATTTTTATTATCTATTTTATCTCATGGTTACCATGTTGATCATGATCAACATGATGTTTGCATGTTGGTCAACGACGAAGTGTGTCAGACAATTATTATGTAAGAATCTTATACATACCATACTTCGTTCTTCTCGGCTCGTTAATCTTTGTAAAAATAAAATTAAAATGCAAGGAGCGTAAGGATATTAGAAATCTTTCTTTTGAAAGAACTATTGAGGTGTCGTGTGTCGAGCTGGAGTGGCATGTCGTCGTGAGCGTTTACCGTCCCCCCGATGCTGGTTTTGCGTTATATGAATGTACTATGGAAGGAGTATTGCAAAAAATAGCTTGTGATAAAATCATAATCGTTTGTGGTGATTTTAATATAAATATTCCGATTGATATATACATTCTCTGAAAGACTTTTAAACTTATTTAAATGTTTCAATGTAAGTCCTCTTTTTGATGAACCGGTTAGAGTGACACTAACAACAGCCACTTGTCTAGATAACATTAATTGCAGTTGCACACCAGTTCATAAGTGTGTACTAAAACATTTTAGTTCTAACCATTACGGTCACTGCGCCACCTTTTCTTGTAATCGTATAGTTGAAGCTCAGAACTTTACTTATCGACCTACCACAGAGAGCCGCATTAAAACATTTCAAAGTAGAATTGAACACAAAGTTTTCCTCGTACCATGCTTCGATGATCCAGATGCCCTTTTCACCACATTGTCTAACTTAATAATTAAAGAACACGCTGACATATTTAATGTATAAACATGCAAAGCAAAAAATTGCACTAGATTTGCGGCCTGGGCTACACCAGGTATCTATAGAAGTAGGAATACATTGTACGAATTATATGCTTCCAGAATGAAACTTAAGAACTACTCAAAAGTATTCAAAAAAGTTTGTCTTGCGGCTAAATCACTGTTTTTGAGAAAAAGAATAGACAACTGAAATAAAACAAACAAACAAACAAATAAAATATAATCTACTTGGAAATTAATGAATTATGAAACAGGTAAATAAAAGGCCCGAAATAGACAATTCAAATTAAATATATATGGTACAATATTGACAAAGCAAAGATCATTTTTTCTCAGATATACCTAAAATTGTGACAAAATCATTAAACTCTTCAGCCTCCAGAGCTTCCGTTCTATTAGAATCTAGTGTTGCTATATGTAAGAATGAGTTTAGTTTTAGCTATATTAACGAGGCCAGTATTGTAAAAGCATTCAAGTTAATTAATATGAAAATAAAGAAGATCTTTTGGGAATGTCTACAAAGGTACTGGGTGTCATTATCTTAGATATAAGACCATGTTTAGCTTATATTTTTAATAGATGTATCGACGAGGGTGTTTTTCACGATCTCATGAAACACAGTAAACTCATTCCTATATTTAAGTCTGGAAGTGAAAGTGATCTCTTTAGTTATAGACCGATACCGATATGCGTTAAATATAATTTTTGAAAAAAACATTTTAAATCAGTTATTATATCACTATAACGTTAACGGCCTGCTACATAGTAATCAATACGGGTTTACTAAAGGTCGTTCAACAGCTGATGCAGGTATAGCGCATATATTTGACGCCTGGGAGAAGTCACAGGATGCAGTTGGGGTATTCTGTGATCTATCTAAGGTCATTGACTATGTGAGTCATGCAACCCTAATTACAAAGTTAAAATATTATGGCATTAAAAACCGGGCGATTGACTTCATACAGTCTCATCTATCTAATATAGTTATGTAAATAAATCCTTATCGTTAGTTCTTAACTGGTTCACTGTAAATAACCTTTTGCTTAATTAATAAAAAACGAAATGTATCAAATTCACTTTGCCAACTGTTATTCATATCCCGACCAACATTGAAATGAATGAAGAGGCAATAAATCTTGTAGATTCCACGATCTTCCTAGGTCTTAATTTTGATGCAAAACTACAGTGGGGACCACGAATTGAAACACTTGCTGGTAGACTTAGTTTCGCTGCATATGCAGTTTGTGCGATACGGTAGCTTACTGATGAAGCTACAGCTACACTAGTTTATTTCAGTTACTTCCAAAGTTTTATGTCATAAGGCATCACTCTCTGGGGGAAAGCAGCTGATATTGGTAAAATATTTGTAATTCAAAAAAGGGCAATATGTACGTGTCATTTATAAAATTAAACCACAAGGTCATAGATAATGTCATACATAAGGTCATAGATAAGGTCATATGATGGATCATGTAAAAAAGCGCAAGGACCAAGACGAGTTTCTTGCCAGTTCTTCTCGGGCTTCGGTAAGGATTAATTGGCACCTAAATTCACCTAGTATGTAAGACGTTTCAAAGTGATCCTTGCGATTATATTGAATAACGTATCTTTTGACTTGACTTGACTTGACTTGACTTCGAGCAAATAAATTAATTTCATTTCATATCTATGCAACTGTTTGATTGACAGAGTCTTTTCTGTAAGTCTTTTTTTTATTAATGTTTGTTGACAACATGCACGACAACTTTGAAATTTAAACATTCATAATACTAAACAATACAAAAAAAAAACTAAACTAAACATGCCACTTCTCGTAATGCTCGATCCATGTTTGTTCGGAGATTCGAGTTGTTTACGTCAAGTTCAAGTTCAAGTTTATTTATTTATATAAGAGTAACATTACATAAATATCCAAAGCGTTACCTACATGTATGTTTCATTAAACAATATAAAAGATGAAGAAATAGAAAAAGACAACCTACAAAATATAATTATTAAAATATTACCTTTATTATTAAGATAAATAATAATGTAATTATTAAAATTATTAATAAAAAAATTGTTTACCAACTCAATTGGCTACACAACAAAATAAAATAAAAGAACACGAATTATTTGGACATACAAATATACCTATCTAACCATCTAATGCTAATTTTGTTAATAATAAACATTGAATAATAAACACTAACAATTAAAAACACTAAAACGTCGTTGTAGCGATGCAAAGTTTTTTATAACTACCGACATTTTGTCATTATTTTAACTTTTTTCTATTCTTGTACGATAAGAATATCAACAAATATCATATTACATCATTAAATTAGGATGTAAGTGAATTCTATGTATTCTCTGTAATTGAATATTAATTCATAAGAGAAATAAATGATCTTAAACCAGACATGCACACAAGTTTTTGGCAAATAAAATAGTAAAAGTGGTTTTTGTGAAAATTATTTAATTAAATTAAATATCATCATCATCTTCCTGCCCTTATCCCACATTATGTGGGGTCGGCACAACATGTGTTCTTCTTCCATTCTCCTCAATCCATCAACATTCATACCGAGCACTCTCCTAGTTACATGCAATTGTACCCTTCTCATTACATGCCCATACCATGCAAGCCTACATTAATTAAATTAAATAATTTAAATTAATTTTGAAAGAAGAAAATAAGAAATATTAATCGTAAGTAGCTTTTACGATGTTATTTGTAATCCCATGTCTTTTATTTCGTATGATAGTTCAATAGTTACTTTCGCCCCGTTTTTATGTGTTACGGGGCGTTTGTAGCTTTTTTGATAAAATTCGTTTTTTGTTTTTGTATAGAAAATGTGAATCGCTAATGATGTTTAGTATCGATAGAATGGCATGTCGATATTTTGTAAATAAACTTGAGTATTTTGATAATCTCGGCATATCTATAAAGTTTCGACTATAATGTATTAATATGATGACAGCGAGCTGATCTGATGATAGAGTCAGAAAAATTCTCCCAGGAAAATTAAGTAAGCTAGGTTAAGGACACTAGATTAAATTTGCATGCCAAAGAATATGATAGGACATACAATGGACTAACTATTATAAGACCTAATTTGTATCACATATGTTCAAGCAAATAAATAATATTTCATTTCATTTCATTTCAGAAGCTGTTCAATGGAACTCCTTAGTGAATAATGTTGCTATTTTATTTCCCGAACCCGTTGTTTCCGTTTTATCAGACACATAAATGCAACTACGCTCCATAGAGCGTAGTTATAACCTATTATTTTGCGTAAAACCATTTTTTTTTATTTATAGAACTGTGGTTTTGTATTGTTTTTAATGATTTATGCGTATATAATGGTTCAAAGTAGTGTTATGTAAGTATTAGCTTTAAAGCAATAGGCACAAACAAGGTATATCTACTAAAAAGTCACAATTGGCCTCACCCAATGTAACTTTACCGTTTTCACTGTGACTTTTTGAATATTAATCTTAAATTTACTATTATTTAACGTTGTTTAGATGTGAAAACGTTCATAGATATATGCTTAACCATGTGGATTAAATAGAATGACAATTTTATCTAACCGGAAGATTATAGCAAAGAAGTAAAGTTAAAATTTGATAGACTCAAAAGCCTCGGCTCACCTTACCACGCGCGCGAAGTTGCGGGCAGCAGCTGGTTCCTAATATTCGTATGTGACGTTTATATTGAATTATTATTGTATTATAATTAAGTTACCTTGATTTTTTGTAACATATTGTACCTACACCATTTTCCAATTGGTAGCATAGCGAACTTAGCAAATAAATAAAACTTGCAATATTCCTATGTTTCAATAAATTAAAAAAGAATTTGAACTTTGATAAAAGCAAAAGCCTGCACGACCTTACTAGCGTATTTTGGAAAATGTTAGCTAGTCTATCGAAACTGCAGAATCTGGGCCATTATCGAAAGCTTTTAAAATACCTACGCTTACAGGGGTATTTTTTAAGCCACTTTTGGTCTGCAACTATAGTATTGATCAGTCTAGAGGCTTTAGATTGATCCATAGGACAATTTAGAAAAACTAGTAAAAAATGGTTTTTCTTAAATTGTTATATATCACAAAGTGGCGTGGCAGTATCTATATATTAAAGGAAAAACTTTACGAAAATTGCACGGACGGAGGAGTAAGAAATTTGGCACACATATGGTTAATTTATACCTTCAGCGGTTTTGGCTCACGATGATGAATCAATCAGTCAGTCAGTCAGGTTCAGCTCTTTTGTAGGTATAGAAATAGAGAAAAAGTGCAGAATGCTTATATTTGTTTTGTATTATGAATAAAAAAAATATTAATTATATATTAATTATGGTCGAAATTCGACTAGTGGGCGACCACTAGTATCTACAAATCTATTGCAATGTCGAAAATCCATGATAATGTCGTGACATCATAATTGACATGTAATTGCCCAGGATTAGGCAATTCCAATTGCCTGTGAAAGCGCACCTGTAGATATTGATTAATTATTATGCTAACCTAACCTAACCATTTAAAGCAATAGAAATAACCCATAACTATCCGTCGCTGTCACGTGTATATACGCGCATTAAACGAAACCAACCGCGTTATAAGAATACGCCTAACGCCTAACGTCATTATTTGTTCAACAAAATTCCTATAGCGTTCCTATAGGAATTTCGTCGAGTCCGGATAATGTTCATTTACCATTAGACACACAACCCAACCAGCATACGCCGCGAAGGAATTCAAGGTGTGTAAGGTTCTTTTTGTTGTTTTCCAGAAGTTTTATCAAAATGAATGACAAGAAACGAGGGCATGGGGTGCAAGTGGTATATGTGGAGTCAGATGGCTCGTACCGCGTGTGTGGCGAAGCCCTGCGCGGCGTGGTGGGGCGCGACGAGCTGCGCGGGCTGCCTGTAGCCGTGCTCAGCGTGGCCGGCGCCACGCGCGGTGGAAATTGTTTCCTACTAGGCCTTTTCCTCCGCTATCTCCATGCCACTGTAAGTCTAACAGCGGTTTCACACGTGTTTGATGAGCAAGTATCATCAAACAACGATGAGCGATGACGTGCGCATTTCTTCGCAAAATGTCTTGAGCAATAGACTATGGTACAAAGCTACAATGGTATAAAGCTTGGTTGTCTGTGGTACACAGAAAATGGTCGCCAGCTGATAACGAGCGGCAAGGTTTCACAATCGGTAAATATTTCATTCCTTTCGCCAAAAGATAAGGATATTCAGGAAAAATGGTAAAGGTTTTATTCTCGGATTGGTGGAAAGTTGGTAAGGAATACATTTTATAATAATTATAAGTTTCGCTATCAGTAATAGGACTTTCCATAATGAATGCAATCTGGTTTTTCTTAATAAATGATTTTAGACAAATAGTTTCCTCTAATTTTAACAAGTTCTCTTCAGAAGGTAAATAGACTAAACCAGAGTGCGAAATTATTTTTATATGATACAATAATTCAGTCGAATTTACGATAGATTGATGTAATATAGAGACTCTACTTAATGCTAGAGCAGTTTCAATTTCACTTAACCTTGTAAATATCCTTTGATAACTGTTTGTAAAAACGTTAAACAATCCTGAAATGTATGTAAAGAAAGCCCAATTGTTTCCTTTAGAAGCTAAATCTACCAACATTGTTTCAGCTTTCTTTAGACGATTATCCAAATTGATAGTATTCTGATGGATACTTCCAGTTACATTAATAAAACTATCAAACATTTTAGAGATCAGTGTTAATTTCTTTGAAAATATAATTTGGTTATGCCTCAATATGTAGTAAGTTTATCAAATCTAATTGCATCATCGTGATCAAGGTTTCCTGTAACAATTTTTATAATAGAACCCAAAGGATTAATGAGACCTCTTTTAAAGCGCTGCTGCGGTACAAGTTGTTGGTATTTATCTCTAGTTCTGTCACGAATAAACTCTGTATGTAATTTTACACATTTCAATTCATGAGAATATGATGTATTCCAGTCAACCAGATTACATAACTGTTCATAATTTGCAGATACTTAATTAAAATCATTGTAAATTCTATCCGAACTAATAACCTTAATAATAGTCCAATGATCAGTTTGAACATATGCTTGTCCTTCATTAATCGAAAGCAATCCCGGATTTCCGTCAAGATGTTGTAGGTGAAGGGCCAGCGTCGGCATCACTACTAGTAGTAGGCTGCACCTGCGGAGGGAGTTTGATATTTTTAATCGGGACTTTAGTAGTTCTTTCTCCTACTTGTATAGGTAACACATTCCTATCTGGTTCACCTATTACTTGGGCTTTTAAATATCGAGGTTAATCTCTACTTTTCCGCTTATTAACGTCTTTAGCAAAAATTGTTTTTCCTACGGGAAATTCTATATCTCGTTCACCACTCTTCTTTTCTCTATTCTTTTCTTTAATTGCTATCATCTTATCTACCAGATGTTCATACAAAACTTTAGTTCGTTTAGCGTGATCTTTAACCAGTTTCTGAAAATAACGCATTTCTAATTCTATACCATAAGGGCTGCTTGTGTCAGTATGTCCAAACACTACTTCAAATGGGGTGAGTTCGGTAACAGAGTGAATGGCGTGATTGTAAGACATAACTGAGTACGTCATTATAGATGCTGCATCAGTACATCGTTTTTCGTATTTAGCTATTCTATAAATTACAATTATTGTGGAATGAAAGCGTTCAATAAGTCCCATTGAGTTAGGATTATTGGGCGTTCCAATATGAAGTTCAACTATTGTAAACTCAAAAATTCTTTAATTAACTCGTTATTGAACTCAGTGCCAGGATCTGAACTATCTTTTTGGGTATTCCGTAATACGAGAAATACTTCATGAGAGCTCGGATTACCTCAGGAGTTGATTTATTATGAATTTCGATTGCTTGTCCTAACTTACTGAAGGCATCGATAAGAGTCAGATAATTTTTTCCTTCAAAACCAAAAAGGTCAATGAAAATTTCCTGAAAGGGAGAATCTTGTGTTTGAGTTAACTGTAAAAAGGGTTTAATAGGTTTCCTATCATATTTCATTTTCTGGCATGCTTCACAAGCATTAATAACAGCTGTCACCGTTTCTTGCATTCTATCTCAATAATAATATCTACGAATCCTAACTAACCTTTCTTGTATACCGCGATGGCATGTCTTTCCTTCATGGTGCTTAACTATTACCGCCTTTTGCTCTACTTCATTTTCTATGATAATAACTCTTTCTGTGCATTAGTAGAAATTAATCATACCTCTTTTAAAAAGTTGAATTACTAGATTTCCGAATAGCTTCTTACGGTGTGCATTCTCTTCAAAATAGATGAAATACTTTATTTTTAGTTTAATGTATTGTTTCAAAAAGTCTTTTACTAATTCTGGATTATCTGTTGGTAGAAAAACATCTAACACTTTCTGTTTTTCTCGGGAGAGGTTTTTAACTTGTATCTCATTTTTAAACCATGAGTAGACTATAATCTTGGTGTCAACTGCTTCATGTAAAATGATATTCCTACTGACTCTAACTCTACAGCAGAATGAGCCGTTTGTGATTTAGTACTGGATTCCGTTTGCACGGGATATTCATCATTGTCAAGGCTATGTTTTGATAATGTGTCTGAAATCGCTATAGGACTAACCGTTACTGTCCTACTTTACTGATACAGTTAATGTAGATGAGTCGTTATGTGTTGTTTTACTTTCTGCCGTTATTTTTCCTATCTCTTAAACTACATCTTTTAAGTGTTTCTTAAGATTTTCTTCACGATGATCAACATTGACTGCCATTGATTGATTTTCATCGTCAGAATCTAAAGCATTGATCTTGATTCTAGACAGAGCATCAGCGTTAGTGTTCTGTTTGCCGTCTTTATGAATCATTTCATAATCGTAATCTTGTAATCGTAACCTCCATCGCTTAAGCTTACTACTCGGATCTTTGAGAGATCGAAGCCATATCAATGGACGATGGTCTGTGTAAATGATAAACTTTCGACCTTATAAATAAGGTCTAAAATGCTTCACTGCCCAGATAATAGCAAGTAACTCACGTTCGATCGTGCTATACCGAAATTCGGTATCGCTGAGAGTGCGACTAGCATACGCTACAGGCTTGTCTCTTCCAATCACCCTGATAGTACTGCACCTACCGCTACATTCGATGCGTCAGTCGTAAGTACGAATGGCTTGTCATAGTCAGGGTACTGTAACAATGGGGCATGAGTCAAGAGTTCTTTGCATTTATTAAATGCGTCAATGTACTTTTGGTCAATTACTATTCCGTTACGTTTCTTCAAGCAAGCTGTTAACGCTTGAGTAATCTTTGCATAGTCGTTAATAAATCGTCGATGGTATTCTACTAGTCCTAAGAAACTTTTAATCTCAGTCGTCGTTTTTGGTAAGGGGTATTTCAATACAGCATCAATTTTATCGTCGTTAGGTTTTAGTCCATCTTTTGTGATCGTGTGTCCAAGGTAAAGTACTTCTTTACGCAAGAATTCTGATTTGTCTAATTGTATTTTCAAGTTAGTCTCTAAGTCTGTCAAAAATCATTCGTAATTTCTGAATATGTTCGTCTAAGTTATTTGAGTCAATTATAATGTCGTCTAAATAAACCATACAGTGTAGTCCATGTAGTCCACGTAAAACATTGTCCATTGTCCTTTGGAATGTCGCAGGGGCTGTCTCAAGTCCAAATGGCATTCTGAGAAATTCAAAATGGCCATTTTGCGTGCTGAAGGCTGTCTTCTGTCTGTCTTTTCGTTCTTCTTCTATCTGATGGTAGCCACTTGCTAGATCAAGGGTACTAAAGTAAGAACATTTTCCTAATTTTTTAAAAAGATCCGTAATGTTCGGTAAGGGATATTTATCGTCAGTATTTATGTCGTTTAGTCGTCTGTAGTCAACTACCATTCTATATTTTACTTCACCAGAAGCGTCCATCTTCTTAGTTACTAGATGTACGGGTGCACTCCAAGGAGAATGAGATTCTTGGATTATATTGTCCTTCAACAAATTTTTCTACCTGTTTACCAATTTCGTTCTGTAGAAACGGAGCCTGTCTATACGGTTTTATGTATATAGGATCTTCGTTCATAGTCCTAATGTGATGCTTTACTTGATTACTAAACGTCAAAGGGATTTGATCGCAGTAAAATATGTCTCTATAATCTCTACAGAGCTTATATATCTTCTCACGTTCTTCGTCATTGGTGTGGTCAAGTCTGATTCTACTTAAATTTTCTTCTAGAAGATTGTCTATCTCAATGTCTAAATGTTTTTTTGTATAATTTAGTTCACAGTCTGTACTTTCGAATCTTGTCACTGAAAATAGTCGCTTGATTGTCAGTCGTTTTGATTTATCTAACGTATTCTGAATAACGGTAAATGCGTAACCGTGCGTCTACGTCATATAAATAAAATTTGTGCCAATCGTTACTAGCAAAGGTAGGCAAGAGGGGGATTTCTATCACTTTATCGTGTCTACTAGATGCGTGGGTGCTTACCACTTGGAATGGTTCTTTTCTAATAAATGCACCAAAATAATGATTCGCTTTTCGAGGGCTGATAAATGATCTCGAACTTCCGGTATCTATCATCATTTTTGCATCTATTTCTTTTATATAAACGTACGGAAGTTTTACATTAGGATCGCAATTTATTTCTAAGATTTCTTGTCTGTCAAGGCAATTTTGTGAAAATCCGCTGCCTTCTTAGTAACGTCCGTCTTTTCATCATACTGTATCTGTGTTACGTCAGTCTGTTTACGGTCGCCGTCAGTGTTCCATTCGTTAATCTCACAGTTATCGTTATTATAGTAATCGTAGTCGTAATTTTCGTAATAATATGGATCGTATTCGCAAAGTTCGTTTAATTTAAAACCTTGCTGTGGTATTTGGGTCTTAGGGGCCGCTGTCCTCATAGACACGTCACTAGTTTGTAACTGAGGGGGCTGTATCTGAGGACGATACCCAAATTGTGCTGGTTGTGGTTGTGGCTTGTAACCTACTGGTTGTGGTGGTTTGTAACCAAACTGTTGTGGTGGTCTGTAACCAAACTGTTGTGGAGGTCTGTAACCAAATGGTTGCGGTGGCCTATAACCAAATTGCTGAAGGCCAGTTTGTTGTTGTAGCTGAAGGCTAATTTGAGGTCTGTACACGAATGTTGGTGGGCGGAATGCACCATTATTTTGTGGTTGTCCTTGCCCTTGGACGTTGGGCATCCTAAATTGAGTATTTTGGGGTATCCCAAAATTAAACTTAGGCGGGGCATTGTTATTAGGCATCGCGGGTTTAAACCCAAGCTGTTGAGTAACCAGTGGCCTTGAGCCTAAACCTGTGATGTGACTGCTACCGTGAATACGGTTCCTCATATTATATTGGTCTAAGAAATTTACTTCTTCTAGCACGATACTCAGAGCGTCTTCTAACTTCGAGGGTTACTTTAGTCTCACTACCCGAACCATATTTTCAGGAATATCTTACAAAAATACATTAAGAGCCGTATTATTATTTATTTATGATCAACTTGGCGCGCTTTAAATCACCGTTTTCGGTCGTGTTTACTTTAGATATCAAAAGTGATCGCACACTCTGGATTCGATTACAAAAATCCAAATAACTTTCACCAGATTTAATTTTTAAAAATTCTAACTCGATATTTATGCACTCTTCACTACGCGGATCTCCGAAATGGAGTAATTTTTTCAAGGCTGACCAAGTCACAATATCGTCTCGTTCTGATAATAGTGCAGATGCGTCCTCTGTAAGCCTGCTAGTTAAAACGTTATAAAGGTATCAACCCTGCTCTTCGCTTTCATTACGACCGTATCGATCAATTAGATATTGACATTTTCGCAAATATAAATTTAATTGTCTTTTATCACCATTAAAACGAGGAATTTATTCACTGATTTCTTTAGGAACCACTTTTATAATCGGGGCGGTCGCCATCGCGATTGAGTTTTAAATTAATCAGAGGAGGCAACTTAAACACTTTACACTTCACACAGTACTATAAAATGACACATAAAATACACACAGTAAGAACACAGTAAAAGTTAAGAGAAGCAAAAGTTAGGAATAAAATATTTTTGTTAAAATTATTAAAAATTTAAAACTATTTTGTATAATAAAAAAAACTGAATTACTTATTTTAAATTTACGATCGATTTGAAGATCATTAAACTTTTATTAAATCTAATTATACACCTACAAAATTAATTAATAGATTTTAATTGTGTACTATCTATTTCTTTCTTACTCTATGTTGCGTTCTATTTTTAGAACATGGCTCGACTCGATAGAATTACATGTACAACTTTACCAGTCACGTTATAATGAGAGAGTTCTAATCTCAAGTATAACAATTTTAGTTACATTATTTAAAAACCATGAAAAATATAGGAGGATTAGGGAAACAAAGGATTGGCGAAAAGTTTTACTCATCAACCAACCGCTACTCCAATACTCAGCTTACCCGTTAAGAGAAATTTATTTGGTTCGACGGATTTACTTTACACAGATTATGGCAAAAATTTGCAGACGAATTTGGACATCGAAAAATCGCTAAAACCCGTGAAAATGCAGAAAAATCCTACCGGCTGCGCCACTCTTGTCTTGGGAACGTGAAAACGGGTTTTTAAAAAGCAAACTTTTAAAATTAAAATTAATTAAACTTTAAAATAAAATGAATTGATTACGTCCACACCGATTTGGAGGTGATTTAATAATGACACCATAGAACGCCGGATGCAGTCGTATCACATCGAGACAGCTGAATCAGTACTTATGCGAGCAACACATTAATTCTAAGAAGCGAAATGCTAATGCACGCAGAACTATATTTTAGATTTAATTAAGGGCAGAGAGTGAGGGGTAACCGTAACTAGGTACGGACTTATTTTTGTTTGTAGCTACTATTTGTTCCGGGCCGTACGTACCTACTCGTAGGTATTCGTTGTATAAGTTCCTATTTGTTGGGATATCTTACTATTTGTTGTGTGTTGCTTGTTCACAGAGATGCAGACAACCATATACGTCAAATACATATAACCACTTTTAAAATATCACCTCGCGCAGCTTCGACTGCTACCCCGCAATGAGTTTCGTACATTGCCGTTTTAAACTCTTACCCTATAATAAGGATTATAAATAAACAGTTGAAGCTCCGAAAGGCATAATAAGGAACTGTGTTTAAAACGCGATAGAGATATAATAAAATTGGTGAATAACCTATGCCCATAAGTAAATTGTTTGCTATATTATAGCCCAGTGCACAGCAGGATGGTACCTGGATAGGCAGAGATGACGAGCCTCTGGACGGCTTCAGCTGGCGCGATGGTTGGCAGCGCAACACCACCGGCATCCTGCTCTGGTCAGAGCCGATCGTGGTGACGCAACAAATCAACGGAACCACTAAAAAGGTTGCAGTACCAAACCAATTGAATAAAGTTCACATTTAGTACCTTATTTTACCTACTTTACTTAGGCGAATTAGATAGGTAACTCTATTATGGCAGTTTATTAGATAAACAAAGAATACACCTTAATAACGACCTCTAACATAGGGGAATAAAGCTGGAACAAATATGTCATCCAAATAAACGAAATTTCGTATTTTGCTTTCCTGTAACTTTCAAGTGGTGTTTCGAATTTTGAAATATGATAAAGAACTTACTAAAAAGCGTAAAATAAAAACTGACTTAAAAAAAGGGAGTAGGTTCATTTTTGCCTTGCAGTGGGAAGGCCAGTAATAATAATAATCACTTATCATCTGTTGCGCACTTGGATAAAGTTCGTGCGTGTCATTAATTTTCAGGCACACAGCCGAGCTGATAAAATGCTGAATATTATAATAATAATGGACTCCTCTCCAGATGGTAGTGCTACTCATGGACACACAAGGTACCTTCGACAACATCAGCACAGTGCGCGACTGCACCACAATCTTTGCGTTGTCTACCCTCATCTCTTCCGTGCAGATCTACAACCTCGCTCAGCAAATCAAGGAAGACGACCTTCAGCACTTACAGGTTCGTATTGCAAGCCGAGCCTTAGCGCTGCAGGCATCTATCGTAAAACACTCACTTACTATGTTATAGTCGTGTGAAGTGCTCGTGGCATAAATTAGTCGCTTTCATTTATTTATTGTTAAAAAAAAAACAAAAAACTCTCCTCCTTCCCACTTCGCACTGCAGTCCTTGGTAGCAACTAGCAACTCACCCATCTCTAGAATCAACAAAGCCATCGTTAATTATTGTGATTCGATAGATATATTTTTGATAAACTCATTATGTTCCGGATGTTCTTAATTGAGAACTTGCCGAATACTATGTCATATCTAAAATCTATGTACACTACATTCACCTAATTGCATTAATTTATTGTATCTTAATAATCAGTATAATTTTACTTTTGTATGCTGTGTTGTTAATTGGTTGTGCAATAGTTATAATTTTTTGAATAATTAATAGCCATACAGTTGACAAGTGGATGACATTTTTGAGTGTTACCTCATACCTCACTCCGTCATTTATGAATTTGAAAAAATATTTTTTTTGTTTTAGAGGGCATACTTGCTGTTTGGTCCAGTTTACAAATTTTTCAGTTAAGACATAATATTTTTTTCAACTATATATTATTAGAAGAATAATAAGGAGTTCAACATAGATTTATCAACATAGATGATCAACGATTTTAAACGTCACTCTGTGAGACATTTTGGCAGAGTTGGCAAAACAGTAGCAGTTGGTAGAACCGAAAAATTGGAACGGTCCAGAAGTCATCAAAGTGTCTGTCTGTCTGTCGGCAAATGCTACATTTTTGCAATTACCAAGCGTGCGAAGCCGCGGGCAGCAGCTAGTAACATATAAAAATATTTTTTTTTTATTCTGCAGCTGTTTACGCAGTACGGGAAACTAGCGCTTTCTCAAACAGACGCGAAACCATTTCAGTCTTTGATCTTCCGTGTCCGCGATTGGATGTGTCCGTATGAACACCCTTACGGCGCCATTGGAGGCGATAACTATCTGGAATCTATACTCAAAGTAAGTTTTGACGTAAATAGGCGAATCACATACAAGTAGGTAGATACTCATTGGACCTACTTATTTCAACCGCTCGAATCAAGATAGTACAACCAGTTTCAATATAGGTATAATTGAATCTTAGTGCTTGGCCAGACTGCAAACTGCGGGCGCGACGCGGGCGCGACGCGGGCGCGGCGCGGCAAACTCAAACATACGAACTTCATTTGAGTGTCCGTAGAGGACACGCGAGTGCGGGGTGGACGCGAGAAGCGGCGCGGGCTACTTGGCGCGGAAAGCGCTCGGGCAACTCAAGCCATAGCTCGTTCAATACAAGTGGCCGCAGTGAGAGCGCGGGGCGTCAAGCGACAACCCGCGCGGGAGCGGGAATCTCAAACCGGTTCGAGCTAACCGCGCGCGTTCTTGTGACGGCGTCTTCGCAAATAAATGTAGAAAAATTAATAAGTGCTATTCAAGCACGCTGTGGGTGTCAAAACAAAGTCAATAGAAAAACATAAAAGTTATATTAAGATTGTAGAATGAAATAAAATCAATAATCTTTAGAGGTTTCTCTCGCAATTTTTCATTTTATTTTAAAATTACCATTTAATGTAAGAATTTCTAGTAAAAATAAGTCTTCTTTATCCATATTATAGGCCAAGCACTATATCTTAAATATTATGTTTATGAGATGACATTATTAAAACTTCTATTCTAGTGAGACAAAATGTTTAAAAATTTAATGTATCGTCAGATAGATCAAGCGCAGAATGCAGAACTGCGGGAGCTTCGCGAGCACATTCACGACAGCTTCGAAACTATCTCCTGCTTCCTGATGCCGCACCCCGGCTGCGCAATCGCTGATGAGAACTTCAGCGGCCTGAAATCTGGTATGAACTAAATGATCGATACATATAGATTGCGAGTCACATAGGTAGATAGGTACCCATATCAGGATGGAATCGGATCCAGAATACGGACTTCTAATCGAATCCATATCTCAATAGCAAACAGATTCGCAGACATTTTATCCGGTTAGTCGTCCATAACATTTAAGATTGGCTTTATTTTCAATTGTTTCAGATTTACGTCAAGAATTTATAAATTCCCTGCTAGAATTCGTACCGTCAGTTTTGGATCCGTCAAAGTTGATTCCAAAAGTCATCAATGGACAGAAACTTGTTGTCGGAGACCTCCTGACTTACTTCAACTCGTACATCGAGATATTCAACAGCGACGAGCTTCCGACCCCCGTTACTATTTTCAAGGTAGATTTTTGAACTGATTTGTATAATCTAGTTTGGTCTTGTAAATTTGCTCCGAATCAGGGGTATCTGGATAACTTCTAGTCAAATTGTGTCCCTTCTTATAGAACTTTTTCTTTGACGGATAAATTATGTTGCAGGCTACGAGTTCCGCGTGCCTGGAGACAGCGCTAAGCGCGTCTCGCGAGCTATACATGACAAGCATGGAGTGCACGAGCGAGGCGCCCAGCGCACCGAGTGGCGTCATGCCGCGTCTGCACGCGGAGGCCAAGGATACCGCGCGATACCAAGCCTTCCTCGCGCGCTGCATGCTAACCGCGCCAGAGCAGGCTGCCGAGCGCCTGGACCGCCTGCTGCAGGTACGTACAGCGTGCCACGTGACGTCATGCTTTGCGACGAGACTTCCTCGGCGCACTATCTAAATAGCATTAATTTCGCAGGAGATGGACAACATGCTGCCGAGTTACATCAGACTCAACGAGGTGCAAACGCAAGACCTGTACAGCTCGAGCACGCAGAGCGTGGTGCAGCACGGCACTGTGAGCTCGGAGCGCATGCGCAGCGAGCACGAGAGCGCTAGCACCGCCGCTCGGAACAAATTCGCGGCCAAACATAACTGCACAAGCCAAAACCCGGACTCTGATGACCATTTCCGGAGCGGCGTATTCAAGGTTAGTTAAAAAAATCGGTACATCCTTCAAACCAAAAAGACCCTTATTCTAAGATGAAACTCGAAATTTTTTACCCTCCTCTTCCATTGCGGTTCCATTACGCTTTGAGGATACCCTGAATAGTTCCTCATGTTTAGGATCTGTCGCGTGTTGGAACGATACTTTATTTATATATTATATTTATTTATATTATGTGCTAAAGAAAACCTATTTTTCGGCTCCGCAGTACCTGGAAGAGCAGTTCGATTACATGAAGTCTGTCAACAACAAGAATGCACAGCAAGTCACTTTGAACAGCTATAACAACCAAATGTCGTGTGTGCAGACCACGTCATGCATGCACCCCGACAGTTTGCAAAGCGAGCCCGAGAAGGCTCTAAGACGCGCCCTTGAAGAGTTCCGAACAGTCAAGGATGATAAGAACCTTGAGAATAATATACAAGTGGTAGGACATGATTTTTAGCACCCACCTAATGTACCTTTTTTTTTATTTTATCATAGATAGATCTATTTTAACCACGATCTCGCCTGGTGGTAAGCGGCGATGGGGCACGAAGGTCTGGAAGACTTCCGCGGCGCACTATCTAAATAGCATGAATTTCGCAGGAGCTGGACAACATGGTGCCGAGTTACATCAGGCTAGATGAGGTGCAGACGCAAAAGCTGATAGCCGAGTCCCAGGCCGCGTACGAGGCGTGCATCAGGCGCGTGGCGGGCGCGGGGCCACTGTGCCTGCACCCACTTGCCGTGCAGGACGTGCACGCGGACGCGGTGGCGGCGGCGACGGCAGCGTTCGATGCCGGCAGGCAGCCGCCCGGTCCTGGCGAGGAAGACGAGGAGCGCATCGCTCTTTTGCAGGTTAACTATGACGTATTCCTTTGTAAAATTAGAATTGTCATAAACATTCAAAACTAATACCTCTAATAAGCTCTTATCCACTGCGATAAAACTAATTGTTGATGGCCTTCGATGATTGAAAAGACTGCCTTACACAATCTATTGGACAAACATTTTATTACATAAAATAGTGACGTAAATATATTGAAAACGCTTACACCGCAACGGTTCCCACGCACGAAACGAAATTGATCGACGGTTTTTACATCATGTTCCATAGGCTTTGGAAACGAAGTTGTCGGAGGCTACGGCTACGAACGACCAGAGCAACACCGCAGCCGCGTCGCAGGCGCGCGAACTTTACAGCTCGAGCATGCAGAACGTGGTGCAGCACGGCGCCGTGAGCTCGAAGCGCATGCGCAGCGAGCACGAGAGCGCTAAAACCGCCGCGCGGAACAAATTCGCGGCCAAACGGAGCTGCACAAGTCAATACCCGGACTCTGATGACCATTTCCTGAGCGGCGTACTCAAGGTTAGTAAAAAAAATCTGATTTTCCTTCAAACCAAAAATACTCTCCCCCTATTCTAAGATGAAGCTCGAAATGTTCTGCCCTCCTCTTCCATTGAGAACGCTTCGAGGGTACCCTGAATAGTCCCTTCTGTTTAGGATCTGTCGCGTGTTGGAACGATACTTTATGTATATATTATTTTTATATTATATTTATTTATATAATGTGCTAAAGCAAATCTATTTTTTGGCTCCGCAGTACATTGAAGAGCAGTTCGATTAAATGAAGTCTGTCAACAACAAGAATGCACAGCAAGTCGCTTTGAACAGCTATAACAACCACATGTCGTGTGTGCAGACCACGTCCTGCATGCACCCCGACAGTTTGCAAAGCGAGCACGAGAAGGCTCTAAGACGCGCCCTTGAAGAGTTCCGAACATTCGAGGATGATAAGAGCCTTGAGAATAATATACAAGTGGTAGGACATGATTATCAGCACTCACCTAATGTACCTTTTATTTTTATTTTATCATAGATAGATCTACTTTAACCACGATCTCGCCTGGTGGTAAACGGCGATGGGGCACGAAGGTCTGGAAGACTTCCTCGGCGCAATATCTAAATAGCATTATATTCGCAGGAGCTGGACAACATGCTGCTGAGTTACATCAGGCTCAATGAGATGCAGACGCAAAAGCTGATAGCCGAGTCCCAGGCCGCGTACGAGGCGTGCATCGGGCGCGTAGCGGGCGCGGGGCCACTGTGCCTGCACCCGCTTGCCGTGCAGGACGTGCACGCGGATGCGATGGCGGCGGCGACGGCGGTGTTCGATGCCGGCAGGCAGCCGCCCGGTCCTGGCAAGGAAGACGAGAAGCGCACCGCTCTTTTGAAGGTTAACTATGACGTATTTCTTTGTAAACTTAGAATTGTCACAAACATTCAAAACTAATACCTCTAATAGCTCTAATCCACTGCGATAAAACTAATTGTTGATGGCCTTCGATGAATGAAAAGACTGCCTTACACAATCTATTGGACAAACATTTTATTACATAAAATAGTGACGTAAATATATCGAAAACGCTTACACCGCAACGGTTCCCACGCACGAAACGAAATTGATCGACGGTTTGTACATCATGTTCCATAGGCTTTGGAAACGAAGTTGTCGGAGGCTACGGCTACGAACGACCAGAGCAACACCGCAGCCGCGTCGCAGGCGCGCGAACTTTACAGCTCGAGCATGCAGAACGTGGTGCAGCACGGCGCCGTGAGCTCGAAGCGCATGCGCAGCGAGCACGAGAGCGCTAAAACCGCCGCACGGAACAAATTCGTGGCCAAACGGAGCTGCACAAGCCAATACCCGGACTCTGATGACCATTTCCTGAGCGGCTTACTCAAGGTTAGTAAAAAAATCTGAACTTCCTTCAAACCAAAAAAACTCTTCCCTTATTCTAAGATGAAGCTCGAAATTTTCTGCCCTCCTCTTCCATTGAGAACGCTTCGAGTGTACCCTGAATAGTCCCTCATGTTTAGGATTTGTCGCGTGTTAGAATGATACCCATCGAACTGCGTTCGTAAAAATTTTTTTATATTATGTGCTAATGAAAACCTATTTTTCGGCTCCGCAGTACATGGAAGAGCAGTTCGATTACATGAAGTCTGTCAACAACAAGAATGCACAGCAAGTCACTTTGAACAGCTATAACAACCACATGTCGTGTGTGCAGACCACGTCCTGCATGCACCCCGACAGTTTGCAAAGCGAGCACGAGAAAGCTCTAAGACGCGCCCCTGAAGAGTTCCGAACAGTCAAGGATGATAAGAACCTTGAGAATAATATACAAGTGGTAGGACATGATTTTTAGCACCCACCTAATGTACCTTTTTTTTTATTTTATCATAGATAGATCTACTTTAACCACGATCTCGCCTGGTGGTAAGCGGCGATGGGGCACGAAAGTCTGAAAGACACCTAATTACTCTTGATTTGAAAACAACCAGATTTTATAGTTTTCCGGAAAGACAAGACGTAGACCGGAAGGTATTCCAATCCTTGGCTGTACGTATTATAAATGTGAAAGCAAAGTGTTCTCGCATGCGAACACTGATTGATAGCTTCGTGAAAGCTTTGTGCTAGCTTGGTGATGGTTGCTGCAGCAGAACATCTTAGCGACAGAAATACGCATTCGTGAACAGGTTTAGAACAACAGACAGACTTGACGAGTGTCCTAGTATTTCAACAACTAGAACTTTAGATTCGAGAGGCCCAAAGGCATAATGCCTTATATAACAATGCTATTATATAACAGTTATCCGTTGTACATAGATCTACTAGTGACCCTTAACATAGAGTTGTAATGTTATCGGGATACATAGTTCAAGTCCTGTTAAGTACCCGTCGTAACATCTAAACGAAATGTCTGTTTCGAATAATTTAGAGAGGAATTTACTTGTACATAATAAATCATGATTATAAAACTATTTAGTTGGATAAGGATTAATATCATGATACAAATTTCATCTTTCGATTTAACCCGTGTTTTGATTTTTTAACAATGAACGGTTATTGTGACTTAACTTTAAGACATAAAGCCTCGCAGCTATTTTTGTGGCTATTGATGAGTAGATACTTGGTAGGTCTTGAGCAACATTTGTTCGAGCACCATCCCTCTCAGACTTGTAGTTTCCGAGGTAATGAGAGAGGGGGGAAAAGGGGGCAAGGACGGGGGTGGGTAAAACACACTTCCCCCTCCACCATCTGGGAGAACAATCATGTCAGTCAGTCAGTGGTAATCGAGCTATATATAATACTGGATGTTGCGTAGTGCGCGGGTTAAGTTACGTAAGGTCATGTCCCTACAACCCCTACAACCCCCAGGGGTTGTAGGTACTTGAAGGGGTGGTAGGGGTTTATAGGATTTTTTAGGGGTTGTAGGGGTTTTTAGGGCTTTTAGGGTCCGTAGGAGTTGTAGGGATTTTTAGGGTTTGTAGGGGTTGTAGGGACATTATCTTACGTAACTTAACCGGCACAAAACTTAACCCGCGAGCTGCATGCAGCTAGCGCACTACGCAACCTCTAGTCAATGCCTATAAAGGTTGTTAGATAAATCTGTCTGCATGAACTATGCTGGTTTGGTATTTTTTGGTGTTTGTTTATTAAATGTGGTGTCTATGACGTGATGGTTGAAGCTTGAGTTGAATTTATATTTAAAAAATAAACAACATTACATATATTATAACCCATAACACTGTAGTTAGTTTATTTAGTTTCTGTTCATTTATGCACGTACAAAAACACCAAATGAGCCTTACAGTAGTCACGTAATAATATGGTGTGTAACATCTGACATCGCAGGAAAATGTATTGGTACCATCTGACGCCCAACTTTACCATCGCGCGCGTTCTTTGGTCAAATTAAATACCGTGCGCTCATTGGTTAAATCAAATACCGCGCGCGTTCATTGTACAGATTGCAGAAAAGCGAGAGGAAAGTTGTTACACATCAATAATTTTATATTTTCTTTGTGTTGATTATGTTTTAGTTTTATTGAAATACTTTGATCAAACATTAGAAGTGTTTTATAATAACTCACATATAACTGCTTTATGGGTTTGGTTTTCATTTGCACTTCTAATCCATTTTCTTTCACTAGCTTGAACTACGAGACGGGGCACTTTGAGTCACACGTGACGCGAGCTCACAGCCTTGAAAAAACTTTGACGAATCCAACTTTACCTTCCAACACCCTCCCACTTCTAAATCTAAAACCTTACTCCCAAAAATAGAGAACACCAAAACACGGCCTATCGCTCAACTCGTTAAAGAAATTATCAGTGATAGTGACAAGTATCACATACCGGAGAAGTTCAAAGCTCGCACTGTAAACATAAATCACTCAAAACCGTTAGTTAAAAACGATTCGTTCCTGTGGTCACCCGGTTCAGTAATTAACAGTCGGTCCACAATATCTGAAACGAGCAGCCCACATACGTCTGCGCTACAAACACCTTTAACCGCAGATATTTACAGCTCAGTTTTCTTTGAATTTCCCGATGTAGAGGAAAAACAGAATGTATATCTAGCATGCATCGATCTCATCTTATGAGAGAGACTATCTTACTGTTAACGTGCATCTGAAGCATCCTTCTAAAACCTAGAGACAGTACCTCTTCTATGACTAAGTCCTTAAAGCGCGTGTTCAGGAGGTTATTTCGGAGAAGTAAGTCTACTGATAGTGATAATAAAGGTGAGGTTGCTGTGTTGTCGATTCCCGGTTTGACTAGTAGCGACAAGGCGATCAATGACCTTGGTAAAGAAGTGAAGAGCGTTCCTTGTTCCGTGTATATAGCATGCGCTTTGATTTACGCTTCTTGCATGGAAACCGCCTATTAATTTATTTTTATTTTTAAATCTTATTACGTGTACGTAAGGTAAGGTATCCAATAAGGTATCCAGGCATGAAACCATGGTATTTAAAGGAGAGATTTCTGGTGGGATTAAGTATTTCGGAGTTTAATGCGCCTTGAAATCAATTTACAATTACAAACGGCTGAAGAAACTTGTCTTTAATCACCACCCTCTTATTCATAATTACTTGCCGTAAAACTCATTATATGTCAATGAATGAAGGCGACCGATTTTAACGCTATTTTAGCTATATGAGGCTAATAAGTATTATGAATAGGAGGGTTAGTTTGTAAAGCTATAACTAATTGAGATTTCTAGAAATAAGGAGAATACTTTCTATAACCGTTGAAAAACCTTTAGATATTTAGTCTAAAAGTGGTCATCGGACGCTTCTACTCTCGGCCTTTTGTAGCCATGATGGGAGGCTTTTGGGCAGGTTAATAATTCCGTCAGCAGATATAGACATTGCTTGTTACTAAAGATTTAAGATATCAATAACTACGAAAGAATGTTTAAGAATTTTAAGAATTATAAGAGATTGATCTTAAGAATTATAAGAGAATTGTATAAGAATTATACATCAAATGAACGTCGGCCGTTTATTTGCCGCGGCAAAGTGACCAAGATGATGTGACCAAACAAACTCTTACTACAAGCACAGAATACTTATTTGTACAAGCTAAGTCGGCGGATTCCATGTAAACATATACACAACGACTCTTGCTACGACACAACCAATATTTATCAACATAGAGTCTCTTTTTCTATCGTGCGCGGCACTTGTAAGTCATTATCTGACATGGTGTTATGTTTAGTTCGAGGTGAAGGAGATGAAGCGTCGTCAGGAGGCTGCGGAGGCCGCGGAGAGGGCGCGACGCGAGCGCGAGGCCGCCGAGGCCGCCGCTCAGGTCGCCGTTGACCGCGCTGACTCACCGCACGAGCCTCAGCCGCAAGGTAACATATACAAACACACTACTATATACACTAATAACACACTACCCAAACGTTATGAGAAGCACAGGTTTTTAATCACGTATCATTTTGTACTTCTGTTCGCGGCTTTGCATGCGTGGTCCTGACATAAAGAGATTGATTGTCTCGTGTTTGATATTGATGTTGTGTCCGGTTGTGCATCCTTTGATCGTTTTCGGAAAATGTACGTTCACTATACGAGACTGTAAAGAAAAACGTGAGGGAAACCGACATGTCCAAGTACATTAAAGGAGCTTTTGTAGCACACTTTAATCCTTTCAACACACTGGGTCGACAGAAAAAGTAGCCTATGTCCGACCCCAAGATACAATCTATCTCGTTAATAAATTTCGTAAGATTTTACAAATAAACAGACAGACAGAGACATTCCAATTTATAATATTAATACGGATAAATATATCCGCGATTTGCTTGCTACTTCATGGTGTGAATCACGAAGGGAGCAAGTGAACTGCGGATAAAACTCACCCTGATGAAGAATCGACAAAATAATACGTGAGTGAAAACCTGTCTTTCTCATAAAGTATAGTACAACTCTTGGATTTTTTGAAAATGAAATACACAGTGATTCAATACGAATTTTAATGGAAGATTTTTCTTGACCTTTCCCTCGCATAAAGCAATATCGTGCGAGTGGGAGGACATGATAAAAATGGATTATATCGACATAAGATTATACGTAAACTGCTTTTACAGTCACGCTGACCGGTGTATAATTGTCTTAAAGTTTATAAACAGTTTTATTAATACCGTCTCCGGTAGAGAACAAATTTAGGATTATACAAATTGACATTTGCTGTAAATGCGTGAAAGATTGTGCTACGGCTACTGAACTAGTTGTGGGAACGATCTTACGTAAATTCAGTTAAATTCACGTTCAAAAAGTCCGTCGTGTCGATCCTGTTTATTTTCTGCTCGGAAATTAAACCTTAACTGTATGATGAGTATGCAATACCTACGCCAGCGTGAGTGTAAAATCAGATATGAACATAAAGACATGGAAGTACGCGCTAGAAACAGGGTCAAAGTATCTAGCACTTTTATGTGGAAGTACCCTCTAAACATCTCAATATGTTTTAAGGAAAATGTCCGAATTTGAAGAGTTTTATTCTGCTTCTGGCACCGGTTTAAGCCTAAGATTCGCAGACGAAAACATAATAACTTTGTCTCTAAATCGAAATTTTATATATATTATATTATATATTTATATATATTTTATATAAATTTTATAAATTAACATCACTTCTTCTCACGGACTGCAAAGTGCACGCATGTGTAAATCTTCTAGCACTTTTGAATGAGAACAATACTTTTTACTACAATTAAAAAAACTTTCCACTAATCTTCACCGCAACTGGTGAATGTTGCTTGCATTTTGGAATAACACTTTCTAAGGAAAATACAAAGAGATTTAGATCTTATATTAAACGGAATAAAGCACATTCGCACTTCGGTACAGCTCGAAACTTTTACGGCAACGCTTGCCGTTTTTCTTGTGTCTATACGATTGTACCCCTTTACATCGCTTGCTCAATCTGCTGACCCCACTCCCAGCCAGGTAATACGAGCGCTATACAATACCGGTGTATACTACCCTATTGGCATGAGCTTTGGCGGTAGTCAACTGTGTTTTAAACTTAGTCGGGTTACACTGCGCTCGATTGGCCACTGCGGTTTTGTTACTACGACTTTTGCTATCATAGTTTAGTGTTCAGTAGGTTATTGAAGAGTAGTTGGGACGAAGTAGCACTTCTGTGTTGCACGATTTAAAATTTTACACTTTTCAATTTTATTAGTTTAGTAATTTTAGGGTGATGGCACACTTCTTCATCAACTACTTCAAATTCATTAAACTGTTTCTAAACATTTATAAACGTCTCTTAATTTAAAAACTGTCTAAACACTGTTTAAGATAAGCCCTCTCACTATTTGTTACTATCTTACAAAACAAGATATAGCGCCATCTTAATTTGAGCAAGCAGCAATAAGTGAAACAGACTTCGATTAAACTTCGCGCAAGCCTATATCAGTTGTCAGTACTGTATATTTGTGTGTTGTTGCATTTTCTCTGAAGGTCACATTAACAATATGACTTTAAAATTTAGAAGGTGCCGGTCCAGCGGGAGAAGACAAAGGCGTAGAGGGAATGCTGACTCGCAAACACGTATGGGAATCTGCTGCTAAAGGGGCCTTCAACAGGTAAATCTTTATACAGTTATTCTGAAAAATATTGTCTCAGAAAAATGGGGGGGGGGTGCAGTTTAAAAAACTTTTGTATTTTTTTAAGCACCATATTCAAATCCCTATACAAATCCTCAAAAAAAAAACCACTAAAATTCCTTACAAACCAAGGTGAAGTTTGCTATGTTTAACTAGCACCATTTAGAAGTTTGAGGGTTTAAAGTTTTTTATTTCTTAATCGGAATGAAGAGGATTATTACAAAATCTTAAAACACTTATATCTTATACGCTTCGGAGACCATGCAAAAATGACTATGCTAAAATTCTACATTCGTATAAAAGATGCCCCAAAAAAAACATTTCTACCCCCCATAAAATTGCCACTATATTTAGGCAGACCAAGATGGCATCATGTTGGATAGTACATTTTGGTGGGATCGTATAGATGATGATTCGTAGAGTAGAAAAAATATGTTTTACCCACCCGCGTCCTTGCCCCCTTTTCCCCCCTCTCTCATTATCTCGGAAACTACAAGTCTGAGAGGGATGGTGCTCGAACAAATGTTGCTCAAGACCTACCAAGTATCTACAAATCAATAGCCACAAAAAAGCTGCGAGGCTTTATGTCTTATAACCGTTCATTGTTAAAAAGTCAAAACACGGGTTAAATCGAAAGATGAAATTCGTATCATGATATTAATCCTTATCCAACTAATTTAATATGCTCACAATAGCTTTTCAATATGTGAATCGCTAATGATGTTTTGTATCGATAAAGTGGCATGCCTATCAAGTTTCGACTATAATGTATTAATATGGTGACAGCGAGCTGATCTGATGATAGAGTCAGAAGCTGTTCAATGGAACTCCTTAGTGAATAAAAGTAAATTATCCGTGTTTGAGTTCATTTGATTGAACTCATCGTTACCCAATGAGAGCGTGTGTTGGAAAGCTTTTATCATATAACATTAAAAAAATGTTGCTGTTTTTTTTCCTGAACCCGTTGTTTCCGTTTTATCAGTCACATAAGAAAGTTATCGATGAATATAGTCCGAACACTAACTCTATGGAGCGTAGTTGCATTGGCCCCAGAAAAACTGAAACCTATTTTTTTTTGAGTTATAGAACTGTGTTTTTGTATTGTTTGAAATGTTTTTCGCGTATATAATGGTTCAAAGTAGGTGTTATGTAAGTATTAGCTTTAAAGCAATAGGCACAAACAAGGTATACTAAAGAGTCACATCACCCCAAAGTGAGGCAAATGTAACTTTTCACTGTGGCTTTTTTGAAAATTTATCTTAAATTTACTAATTTTTAACGTTATTTAGATGTGAAAACGTTCATAGATATATGCTTAACCATGTGGATTAATAAGAATGTCAATTTTATCTAATCGGACGATTTTAGCAAACAAGTAATGTTAAAATTTCAAAGTTCATAGTTTCAATAGCCTCGGTTCACCGTACCACGCGCGAATTCGCGGGCAGTAGCTGGTTCCTAATATTCGAATGTGACGTTTGTATTGAATTATTATTGTATTATAATAAAATTGTGTTACCTTGGTTTTTTGTAACATATTGTACTTACACCATTTTCCAATTGGTAGCATAGCGAACTTAGCAAATAATAAAACGCAATATTCCTATGTTCCACAATAAATTAAATAAGAATTTGAACTTTGATAAAAGCAAAATAAGGTCGTGCGTATTTTGGAAAAATGTTAGCTAGTCTATCGAAACTGCAGAATCTGGGCCATTATCGAAAGCTTTTAAAATACCATACGCTTACAGGAGTATTTTTTAAGCCACATTTGGTCTGCAACTATAGTATTGATCAATCTAGCGGCTTTAGGTTGATCCATAGGACAATTTAGGAAATGTATCAAAAAATAGTTTTCCTAAATTGTTATTTATCACAAGGTGGCGTGGCAGTATCTGTATATTAATACGTGAAGGAAAAACTTTACGAAAATTGCACGGACGGAGGAGTAAGAAATTTGGCATAGTTTATTTCTAGCTTCAGCGGTTTTGGCTCGCGATGATGTATCAATCAGTCAGTCAGTCAGGTTCAGCTCTTTTATAGATATAGTTAAGAAGTGCAGAATGCTAAAATTTGTTTTATATTATGAATAAAAAAATATTAATTATTAATTAATTATGGTCGAAATTCGACCAGTGGGCGACCACTAGTATCTACAAATCTGCTGCAATGTCGAAAATCCATGATAATGTCGTGACATCATAATTGACATGTAATTGCCCAGGATTAGGCAATTCCAATTGCCCGTGAAAGCATACCTTTAGGTATTGATTAATTATTATGCTAACCTTACTTAACCATTTAAAGCAATATAAATAACCCATAGCTATCCGTTGCTGTCACGTGGTTATACGCGCATTAACCGAAACCAACCGCGTTGGAGGAATACGCCTTACGTCATTGGGTCCGGATAATGTTCATTCGCCATTAGACACACTACCCAACCAGCATACGCCCCAAAAGAATTCAAGGTGTTTAAGGTTTTTTTATTGTTTTCCAGAAGTTTTATCAAAATGAATGACAAGAAACGAGGGCATGGGGTGCAAGTGGTATCTGTGGAGTCAGACGGCTCGTACCGTGTGTGTAGCGAAGCCCTGCGCGGCGTGGTGGGGCGCGACGAGCTGCGCGGGCTGCCCGTGGCCGTGCTCAGCGTGGCCGGCGCCACTCGCGGCGGAAAGTCCTTCCTACTAGGCTATTTCCTCCGCTATCTCCATGCCACTGTAAGTCTAACAGAGCGGTTCCACGCGTGTTCGATGAGTAAGTATCATCAAACAACGATGAGCTCGATGACGTGCTCATTTCGTCGCATCGCACAACGTCTTGGGCCATGGACTACAATATATTGTCATGCTTGACGGGAACCAACCGCTATATCTAACTAAATTAGGGAACATCTCAATTATTTAGACAGCGAAGGCGATAGATTAAACCATTTTTTAAGAATGAGAATTACTTAAACTGATTTCAAGCATTCAATTTTCAATAAAATTTTCATTGAATTCAAGCAAGTTGGAACGTGTAGAACGTTATAACTTCTACACGTTCCAACTTGCTTGAATTAATGTAAAAACATTTACACAAGTGAGAACATAGCATTACTAAGAAACATTGATTGTTCATCTGTTTAGCTGAATTGCGCTACGTCACTGACCTCAGGCCTTGGGTTTGATGACCTCACTACTTGCAAGCTGATTACTTGTCTGAGAAGCGCTTTTATAGCATTATTAACTAAATGTCGTAGTATAGACAGCAATACCTAAGTAAAGTAGTTGTTGTTGTATAAGTTGTTAAAAAAAACGTGTGCGTTCTAACTTCTGTCTGACTAACTAGCTCTCTGTTTTTTTTTCTTTTAGGTATTATTTGCTCTAGGCCGTACCTACTCGTAGGTATTCGTTGTATAAGTTCCTGATTTCCACCACACAGGAAATCTCAGTATGGAATCGGGGTATCTGACTATTTGTTGTGTGTTGCTTGTTTACAGACACGCGGACAGCCATATACGTCAAACATAGAAACTTGTAAAATATCACCTCGCGCAGCTTCGACTGTACAGCACAGCACACTATGGATGTACATTATCCAACAGTCAAAGCTCCGAAAGGCATCATAAGAAACTGTATTTTAAAAGCGATAGAGAGAGATAAAAAAAACTTGGTGTATAACCAATGACTTTCTATCCCGATGGAATAAAAAAATTGTTTGTTATATTATAGCCCAGTGCACAGCAGGATGGTACCTGGATAGGCAGAGATGACGAGCCTCTGGACGGCTTCAGCTGGCGCGGTGGTTGGCAGCGCAACACCACCGGTATCCTGCTCTGGTCAGAGCCGATCGTAGTGACGCAGCAAATCAACGGAACCACTAAAAAGGTTGCAATACCAAACCAGTTGAATAAAGTTTACCTTTAATACCTTATTATACCTACTTTACATGGGTGAATTATATAGGTAACTCTTATAAGTCAGTATATTAGATAAACAAAAAAAACACTTTAATAACGGCCTCTAACATTGGGGAATATAGCTGGAACAAATATGTCATCCAGGTAAACGAAATTTTTGAATTTCGAATAATGATAAAGAACCTGCTAAAAAGCGTAAAATAAAAACTGACTTAGAAAATGGGAGTAGAATCTTTTTTGCCCTGCAATGGGAAGGCCAGTCATAATAATAATCACTAATCATCTGTTGCGCACTTGGGTAAAGTTCGTGCGTGTCATAAATTTTCAGGCACACAGCCGAGCTGATGAAATGCTGAATATTATAATAATAATGAACTCCTCTCTAGATGGTAGTACTACTCATGGACACACAAGGTACCTTCGACAACACCAGCACTGTCCGCGACTGCACCACAATCTTTGCGTTGTCTACCCTCATCTCTTCCGTGCAGATCTACAACCTCGCTCAGCAAATCAAGGAAGACGACCTTCAGCACTTGCAGGTTCGTATTGCAAGCCGAACCTTAGCACTGTGGTAATATTTTTCAAGTTTCTGGCTCACTGTACCTGTTGTTAACATACATGTGAGCTCACATCTACGTATGTTTCTTACTACCCACTTCGGTTAAGTGTAATTATGTACACTACATTCACCTAATCTCATTAAGTTATTGTATCTTAATAATAAGTATAATTTTACTTTTGTATGCTGTGTTGTTGGTTAATTGGTTGTGCAATAGTTATAATTTTTGGAATAATTAATAGCCATGCAGTTGAAAAGTGGATGAAATTTATGTGTGTTACCTCACTCCGCCATTTTTGAATTTGAAAAATTCTTTTTTTGCTTTCTAGGGCATACTTCTGTTTGGTCCAGTTTAAAAATGATTAAAAAAGTAACAACCCCCCCCCACAAAATTTAAAGTGACAAAAAGGAGATGTTTTTTTTATGTCCTCGATTTTTTATCAATAGTATCGATTTTTTCGTAGTATAATTACTTTATATTATTAGAATAGAATAGAATAGAATAGAATAGAATAGAATATATCTTTAATGTACACCTTATATAATAAAATACAAAAAAGTATTTAAGTGGTACAATGGGCGGCCATATCGCTTGAGAGCGATCTCTTCCTGACAACCAATTAGAACCATCTGAGACATCTGAGACATTTTGGCAGAGTTGGCAAAACGGTAGCAGTAGGTACAACCGAAAAAATTGTAACGTTCCAGAAGTCATCAAAGTGATAAAGTGATGACCCTGTCTGTCTGTCTGTTTATTTGTTACCCTTACACGGACAGGCAAATGCTACATTTTTGCAGTTAGTAACATATAAAAATATATTTTTTTATTCTGCAGCTGTTTACGCAGTACGGGAAACTAGCGCTTTCTCAAACAGACACGAAACCATTTCAGTCTTTGATCTTCCGTGTCCGCGATTGGATGTGTCCGTATGAACACCCTTACGGCGCCATTGGAGGCGATAACTACCTGAAATCTGTACTCAAAGTAAGTTTTGACGTAAATAGGCGATTCACATATAAGTAGGTAGATACTCATTGGACCTACTTATTTCAACCGCTCGAATTAAGATAGTACAACCAGTTTCAATATAGGTATAATTGAATAATTGAATCATAGTACTTGGCCAGACTGCAAACGCGGGCGCGACGCGGGCGCGGCGCGGCAAACTCAAACATATGAACTTCATTTGAGTGTCCGTAGTGGACACGCGGGTGCGGGCGTACGCGAGAAGCGGCGCGGGCTACTTGGCGCGGAAAGCGCGCGGGCAACTCAAACCATAGCTCGTTCATACATGTGGCCACAGTGAGAGCGCGGGGCGTCAAGCGACAACCCGCGCGGGAGCGGGAATCTCAAACTGGTTCGAGCTAACCGTGAACACGGAACAACCGTGTTCTGGTGACGGCGTCTTAACAAATAAATGTAGAAAAATTAATAAGTGCTCTTCAAGCACGCTGTGGGTGTCGGAACAACGTCAATACAAAACCATAAATGTTAATTTAAGATTGTAGATTGAAATAAAATCAAAAATCTTTAGAGGTTGCTCTCGCAATTTTTCATTTCATTTTAAAATTACCATTTAATGTAAGAATTTTCCAGTCAAAGTAAGTTATTTTTATCCATATTATGTTTTGACAAACACTGGCCACGACAACACGCGGAACGAAGCCGTGCTCTACTGCGGACAGGCACAAACGCGCGCGTTGCCGCACCCGCGCCGCTGTCCACCCCGCGCTGCCAGTCTGGCCAAGCACTATGTCTTAAATATTATGTTTATGAGATGAAATTATTAAAACTTATATTCTAGTGAGACTAAATGTTAAAAAGTTGAGTTTATCGTCAGATAGATCAAGCTCAGAATCCAGAACTGCGGGAGCTTCGCGAGCACATTCACGACAGCTTCGAAACTATCTCCTGCTTCCTGATGCCGCACCCCGGCTGCGCAATCGCTGATGAGAACTTCAGCGGCCGGAAATCTGGTATGAACTAAATGATCGATACATATAGATTGCGAGTCACATAGGTAGATAGGTACCCATATCAGGATGGAATTGGATCCACAATACGGGTTCTAATCGAATCCATATCTCAATAGCAAACAGATTCGCAGCCATTTTACCCGGTTAGTCGTTTATAAAGAAAGAAAGAAAGAAAGAAAGAAAGAAAAACATTTATTTAGCACACACAAAACAAAAGAGAACACATGAGCGGAAACAGACTAAAAATAGGCCCCAAGGGGAATCTTAAACAAACACATACACATTTATACAAAACACATAAACAAACAAAAATCAACTAAGTATGCGTGAGAAATTAGCCCTTCCCGCAAACCAATCAACATTTTAGTGTGGCTAAAAAGGTTTAATCTCAGCATGTGCTACTTCCAGGCACGGAAGTAGCGCTGGTTTTCGGATTAAACCAATTTATAGGAGCGACCTCACGAAGCGAAAGCAACACAAAAAAATAAATTAAATAAATAAATATTTTCTAACAGTGTACCTTAATATATTACAGACATAATTACATAAATGTACAGAATAGTATACAATTAAATAAAAAACAAGTGAATCAGTTGAGCTACTAAGGACTGCAAACCCACCATCTACAGATATTTATATAATAAATCAATAAATTCATTTAAAACATACACATGTACACTAACCGCCATGCCTTGTAGTAGTGTCAGTGTCAGTTGAAAAAAACAGTTTCTTGTCAATGTCAGTGTCAGTGGCCATTGGCCATGCAGTATTACTCAGCCAGACAAAAACGTGTTTATACGTGGCAAAAACGTGGCATTGGCATTTAAATATTAACAAATGTAAAGTGCTAGAAGAGTGGAATGTAGAGTGCTGGAGGAGTAAAGGGATAGACCAGTGGAACTCAGCACTGGACCAGAGCGGGACGACCTGCCTACCTATCTAGTCGGACATAACCTTAAGGTAAGCCAGAGAAAAAAGATCCTACTTTCTACAGCCACCACGCATATTATGAGGTTTTTTGAGCATGTAGAAGGTACTGCTTAAGCTTAAGCTTAAAGGTGTACGATGATTTCAGGGCCCGCATCGGCGGAGGCAGATCGTTCCAGCAGCGAGAGGCTGCAAAACGGAACGAGCCTCTAAACGCAACAGTTCTGTGTTTTATGGTGACAAGAACGGGAGAACAAACCCTGCGTGGGTAACGATTATTCTCCCATGACCATTTTAACTTATTGAAAAGGTAAGAGGGAGTATTGCCATGTATAACGCCAAATAAAAGATATGCCAAGTGCAGATTCCTTCTCGCTTTTAGTTTTAACATGTTTGAAGCATTGAGGTAGGGTGTGACATGTGAACGAGGAGGTATTGAAAAGCAAAATCTTGCGCAGGCGTTCTGCACACGTTGAAGAAGCTTCTCCGTTCTACCGAGAAGGCAAGGCCCAAACACTACATCACAGTAATTTAATTTTGATAATATAAGTGACTCACACAGTGCTATACGCACATCCTCACTAAGATATGGACGGATTTTATATAACGTTTTGAGCCTATAAAAACAACTGCGCACACTCTCAGAGACCTGGCTTTCAAACTTAAGTTGAGAGTCCATTACAAGACCCAGATTCCTGGCCTCAGATACATATTCAACGAGCTCACCTCCCACCATGATTTTAATATCTTCAAGATTAAGTTTACAAATGTTTACTCTACTACCAGTTATTATGAATTTAGACTTTCTGGGGTTTAGAACTAATGAGTTGTTGAAGGACCACTGGTAAATCTGATTCAGATCATTATTTATGTCATCCACAGCTTTAGCACTATCACCAGGCAAGAAAGAATGATACAATTGAAGATCATCAGCATAAAGATGAAATTGACAGTGAGCTATGTTTTTGATGATATCTGCACTGTACAGGATGAAGAGAATTGGACCGAGGATGGAGCCCTGCGGAACACCGCGAAGCACAGGATGCTGGGCTGACCGGACTGTAGAACCATCTGGCAGTTGCAACTCAACACACTGGTTTCTATGACTAAGGTAACTGTGAAACCATTTTACAGTATTAGAGGAGAAACCATAAAAAGCAAGCTTAGAAAGAAGAAGTGAAATATTTATGGAGTCAAAAGCCCTTGAGAAGTCCAATAGAACAAGTATACTGCACCATCCCTTATCTTGATTTGTCAGTAAGTTATCAACCACATCGAGTAGGGCAGTGGCAGTACTGTGACCCTTGCGAAAACCTGACTGGATCAGTGGTAAAATGTTGTTATCCTCCAAAAATTTTATGAGTTGCATACACACCACCTTTTCCAGAATCTTGGACAAACAGGGAAGCAAACTAATAGGCCTCAGGTCATTAACTGAAACAGGATTGGTCTTCTTCGGTATAGGCTTGATGAGTGACAGCTTCCAGCAATCAGGAAAGGTGCCACCAGCAACAGAATCATTTACAATAGAAGTTATTAATGATAAGGATTGAGGCAAAGTCATAAAAATCATGTCCAGACTGATCCCATCAATACCTTTGGCATTTGACTTAAGGCCCTGTATGACCTTCAAAATAGTATACTCACTGACCGGGCATAATGAGAAAGAAGCAGTGCCATGTCTGTGATGTTCGAAGTAGGTCAAAAGGGAAATATTGATGGAAGTGACTCCAGGGACATCCAGAAAATGAGTATTAATAACCTCAGGGTCAGTAAACTGTGATGGGAGTTCCATGGCTTGTTTTTTGTTTGGAAGGATGTGGTTTTTCAGGTTTCTCCACAATTTACTGGAGTTCTTAATGTTTTTATTTATATGCTGAGTAAAATATGCTACCTTTTCACTATGTATGGCCTGCACAACCAGCTGCTTCATACATTTATATTCTTGCCTAAGATTATCACTTTTAAGTTCCTTAAATCTATCATGGTGACTATTCCTAATTTTTATCATGGTTTTCACTGTGTCTGTAATCCAAGGGTGTGGGGGGCTTTTGAAACTTGAGGTCTTAAGAGGAGCATGTATATCATATAGTGCTAGAATTATACTAGAGAGTTCTAACACTCTGTCGTTTACATTTTGGTCAATAAAAGTTGATTCCAATTGATTTCATCCAGGTGTTCAGTAAACAAGTCCAAGTCTATATTTTTCAATGGTCTATATGTAACTAGTTGCGGGACAGACTTATCCTTTTTTATGCGAAACTCAGCCAACAACATGGCATGAGCTCCCAAGTCAGGACTGTATTTAACATGCACACTACTCACTGAAGCATCTGTGCACACTATGTCAATTAGCGTCTGGCTATGGGAAGTGAAGTGTGTAGGCTCGGTAATTAATTGATGAAGATTCATACATTGCAGGAACTGTGAAAATAGTTTAGTTTTACAATCATTTGGCGCAAGCATGTCAATATTGAAATCTCCCAGTAATATTAGATTATCGCAATTTAAAAAGGTAGACATAGAGTCAGTTAAAGCATCCAAAAGTTCAGTTACATTTAACCATTGCGGCCTATATGCCGTTCCAATAATAATCGTTTTGCCACATGCCTTCAATTTCAGCCACATCTGTTCGACTTTAGGTGCTATAGGATGAGGAATAGATTGAGCCCTGAGCCCCTTCCTGATATAGAACCCAACACCCCCTCCCCTCCCTTTTTTTATGTTGTCAGGCCTTGGAGCCAAAAGCAGTCGATACCCTGCAATATTAGGCGCACTATCCTCCTGTCCTATTTTTAGCCAGGACTCGTTAATGGCCAAAAAATCTGGATTAATTTCCTCAAAGGCAGCAATAAACTCATCATGACCTGTATTAAGTGATCCTGCATTAAAAAGACCAACTTTTAAATTTAACTTAGGAGATTTTATAGTTATAGATAGATAGTGTACTGTCAATATGAGCCCGATGTATAATATTATTGAGAGATGTAGTTACAAGAATAATGTTTAAGAATATAATAATATACAATAGTAATAATAATATCATATAATATAGTATAATAATATACAAATTATTACAAATTATTATTGGAATTACACAAAGGCATGTTACAGTTAGATAAATGCATATATAATAATAATAAAATAATTGTTTTGCCTTAGAACTTTTGTTATTGAGTGGACCACAGGAAAGGCTATAATAATTTTGACCACATAGATACAAAGTGAGGTACGGTAACATTTTAGATAAAGACCAGAGATATACATAAAAATTAATATAGAGAACTAAAGCTAAGCATAAGCATACATAATTATATATAAAAATTACAGGCCGGACAGTCAAACGGGATGAGACCCAAAAACCCGGATCAAATCAGCCTCAGTACGTATTGGATACGCCTGCTTGCCGTCACCCTGCCTGGCGTACACGCGCCCTCTCTTGGTCCACACAAACCGCCACTGCAGTCTTCGAGCCTCCTCACGCGCGCGGTGGAATAATTGGCGATTTGCGCGTGTCAGCCGCTCATTGACGAAGATTCGCGGCGCGGCGGGACGACCCGCGTTAGCGGCCGTCAACGTGCGCCGCACACGCGCACCCTGCAGCATCTGGTCGCGCAAGTGACGGCGCGCCAGCCGCACGACGACACGACGAGGCCCCGGTGGCACACCCGCCGCGCCCGCGACCTGCGCCACCCCAACCCTTTCCGCGAATACAATGTCGCGCTCGTCCAACGCGACGCCCAACTTTGTCGCCAGCACTGATACGATATGCACCACATTTTCCCCTTTCTCCTCTGGGAGGTGACCGATCTCAAGGTCAGACAGGAGGGCGTCCTGGTCGCGATCGATGAGCTCCTGCTGGAGCAGAGCCACCCTAGACTGCAGATCGGCAACCGCGGAGGAATCCTCCGGCCGACGCTCGATCGCCACTAACCGCTCTTCCATTGAGTCTACTCGCGTGGCTAGTCCCCTAATAGACGTCCGGAGCTCCAACATTTCTTGACGGAACTCGCGCATCTCCGTCATCCACCCAGCTATCTCCCTATGCACGTCCTGCAAGTCTACGGAAGGTGCCGTAGGCGAGGAGGCAGGGGAGGACCCCAACGTTGAAGAATATGGGGCCAGCTGCGTGTCCTGAGTGGCCGCCCTCACCGGAGTGTTATCGCCCTTACGCGTTCGAACCTTGCAACCAGGACACACCCACGCCTTAGCAGCAAATGACTCCGGGAGGGATACGCAAGCTTTATGGAAAAGGGCCAAGCAGGTGCTACAGGTGACGGCCCCTGTCGTTGAAAGATATTTTCCACAGGCTTGGCATGACTTCGCCATAGTTGCACTACTCATACACAGATGTCCCTGAGAAAATCGATGAAAGCCGGTAGATGGCACTGTTTCGTACTACTGTTACGAGCAACACCAACCGTCGCCTTGCAGCCGGCGTTCAAAAAGTATGAAGGATCCCAATAGATGGCACTGTAGAGAGTTCACATATATAGTTTCGCTACTCGTCGAGTAGTGACGCCACACTATAAAGTAAGTTAACAGAGCGACAAAGCTGGTTACACAAGTGGCTCGACTACCCCCACAGTAAAAAAATGATAAATAAATGCAATGTAATGTTTCCCAGTTTTAATTTTGCGCAATAAAACCACTCCCGACAGCGATTCACTCCACAAACACTCCCACACACGAATCAAGCTACAGACAATCGATAGTACTCACTCGCGAGACTATACAAACGTTCAGAGAGCATAAACAAATTAAAAAGGTACGGACAAGTTGCGTGCACTTTCGCATACGTGACGTCACTCCACGTATAACATTTAGGATTGGCTTTATTTTCAATTGTTTCAGATTTATGTCCAGAATTTATAAATTCCCTGCTAGGATTCGTACCGTCAGTTTTGGATCCGTCAAAGTTGATTCCAAAAGTCATTAATGGACAGAAACTTGTTGTCGAAGACCTTCTGACTTACTTCAACTCGTACATCGAGATATTCAACAGCGACGAGCTTCCGACCCCCGTTACTATTTTCAAGGTAAATCTTTGCAGTGATTTGTAAAATCTGGTTTGGTCTTGTAAATTTGCTCCGAATCAGGGCTATCTGGATAAAATCTAGTCAAATTGTGTCCCTTCTTCAAGAACTTTTTCTTTGACGGATAAATTATATTGCAGGCTACAAGTTCCGCGTGCCTGGAGGCTGCGCTGAGCGCGTCTCGCGAGCTATACATGACAAGCATGGAGCGCGCCGAGTGGCGTCATGCCGCGTCTGCACGCGGAGGCCAAGGAGGCCGCGCGGCAAGCCTTCCTCACGCGCCGCATGCTAACCGCGCCTGAGCAAGCTGCCGAGCGCCTGGACCGCCTACTGCAGGTACGTTCAGCGTGCCGCGTGACGTCATGTCGTGCGACAAGACTTCCTCGGCGCAGTATCTAAATAGCATTCATTTCGTAGGAGCTGGACAACATGCTGCCAAGTTACATCAGGCTCAATGAGGTGCAGACGCAAAAGCTGATAGCCGAGTCCCAGGCCGCGTACGAGGCGTGCATCGGGCGCGTAGCGGGCGCGGGGCCACTGTGCCTGCACCCACTTGCCGTGCAGGACGTGCACGCGGACGCGGCGGCGGCGGCGACGGCGGCGTTCGATGCCGGCAGGCAGCCACCCGGTCCTGGCGAGGAAGACGAGGAGCGCACCGCTCTTTTTAAGGTTAACTATGACGTATTCCTTTGTAAACTTAAAATTGTCATAAACATTAAAAACTAATATCTCTATTAAGCTCTAATCCACTGCGATAAAACTAATTGTTGATGGCCTTCGACGAATGAAAAGACTGCCTTACACAATCTATTGGACAAACATTTTATTAAATAAAATATTGACGTAAATATATTGAAAATGCTTACACCGCAACAGTTCCCATGCACGGAACGAAAGTGATCGACGGTTTGTACATCATGTTCCATAGGCTTTGGAAACGAAGTTGTCGGAGGCTACTGCTACGAACGACCAGAGCAACACCGCAGCCGCGTCGCAGGCGCGCGAACTTTACAGCTCGAGCATGCAGAACGTGGTGCAGCACGGCGCCGTGAGCTCGCAGCGCATGCGCAGCGAGCACGAGAGCGCTAAAACCGCCGCGCGGAACAAATTCGCGGCCAAACGGAGCTGCACAAGCCAATACCCGGACTCTGATGACCATTTCCTGAGCGGCGTACTCAAGGTTAGTAAAAAAAAAAAAAAAATCAGCTCTTCTTCTTCTAAAATGAAGCTCGAAATTTTCTGCCCTCCTCTTCCATTGAGAACGCTTCGAGGGTACTCTGAATAGTCCTTCATGTTTAGGATCTGTCGCGTGTTAGAATGATACCCATCGAACTGCGTTTGTAAATTTTTTTTTATATTATGTGCTAAAGCAAACCTATTTTTCGGCTCCGCAGTACATGGAAGAGCAGTTCGATTACATGAAGTCTGTCAACAACAAGAATGCACAGCAAGTCGCTTTGAACAACTATAACAACCACATGTCGTGTGTGCAGACCACGTCCTGCATGCACCCTGACAGTTTGCAAAGCGAGCACGAGAAGGCTCTAAGACGCGCCCTTGAAGAGTTCCGAACAGTCGAGGATGATAAGAACCTTGAGAATAATATACAAGTGGTAGGACATGATTTTCAGCACCCACCTAATGTTCCTTTTTTTTATTTTATCATAGATAGATCTACTTTA